>CM062812.1:820387047-821843849 GCA_031772625.1 Pinus tabuliformis
TCTTGGAGCTATTGAGGTATGTACCATTTCTTAAAGATGAGAAGGCTAAAGTTCAACAATTTTTCAATGGTTTTCCATTAGCATTTAGAGATTGGATTGAGTATCATGAGCCTCAGTCACTTAAGGAAGCTATTGGGAAATTGAAACATTTCTATGAGTAGTCAAAGCGTAAGAATGAATGTGAGCAAGGATGGAAAGAGAAGGATAAGGATAAAGGTAAAGGTAAATGGAAACCAAAAAGAACAAGGCCTTTGAATGCATAAGAGAAGGAAAATGTGGCACCACAAAAGAAGTTCAATGCAGCTAGATAGGTACATGGATCATAGCATCAACATAGAGGTGATGGTATTGGACGGTTGTAGTGTTGGACATGCGGTAAGGAACACCTTAAGAGAGATTGTCCACAAAGTCACGATGGTAGCCCTCAGATATATAGTGCACAGGAGGTGCAGACTATTGGGAATGTTGGTAAGAGAGTTTGTTGTATCTATGTAGCACTAGATAATAGGTAGGGATGCCATCAGACATCTATCATTTAAATCGACGTTAAGCTTTGTGATCAAGTTGTTTCTATTTTGATTGACCTAGGATCTAATTATAGTTATGTTAGTCTTGACTTCGTGGATAAGTGTGGTTTGAATAAAGAGGTTCATGTAGAGTCTTGGTTAGTGCATTTGGTTTCAAGTACAAAGAAAAGAGCTCATCATTGGGTAAGAGCTTGTGCATTTGAGTTGAATGGCATGTCTACATCAACACATCTGAATATATTGTGGTTGGGATTGTACAATATGCTCTTGGGTATGGATTGGTTATATATTCTTAGGACTAAGGTGGATTGTTATGAAAAATCCATTGATTTTTTGGATGAGAATTGGGAGTTGAGAATTTTATAGGGTAAGAGGAAAGTAACATCAGTTAGGATGGTGATAGCTATGTAGGAAAAGCATAGTCACAGAAAAGGGTGTGTTTTATTTGCATTGCATATTTCTAGTGACAAAGGTAAGGAAGTTGAGGATGTAGATGTTTTGAGTAGGTACCCAGTTTTATAGTAGTTTCAGGATGTATTTCCTATAAATATTTCATATTTTCCACCTCATAGGTAAGTAGAATTTCTATTGAGTTGGTACCAGGGGTAGTTCCAGCATCAACAACACCATATAGGATGAGCACTCATGAGTTGGTAGATCTGAAGTTGTAGTTAAAAGAAATTCTTAATAAGGGCTAAATTAGACCAAGTGTATCACATTGGGGCGCATCGATATTGTTTGTAAAGAAGAAGTATGGTACTCTCATATTGTGCATTGACTACAAGAAGTTGAATAAAGTGACCATCAAGAATGGGTATCCATTGTAGAGGATTGATGACTTATCTTATTAGCTAAAGGGAGCAACAGTGTTCTCAAACATTGGTCTGAGATACGAATATCATCAGGTATGAATTAAAGAGGAAGACATTTACAAAACATCTTTCTAGACTTGGTATGGGCATTATGATTCTATTCTAGTTCGATTCGGTTTGACTAATTCTCTAGCTACCTTTATGTGCTTGATGAGTAGTGTTTTACATCCTTATCTGGAGAAGTTTTTTATTGTGTTAATTGATGATATATTTCTATACTTTGTAAATGAAGAAGATCATGCCAAACATTTATCCATATTATTGACGTTATTAAGAGAGCATGAATTGTATGCTAAGATTAGAAAATGCATTTTATTTCGGAAAGAGGTAAATTACTTGGGACATGTGATTTCCAAGGAAGCCATAATAGTAGATCCAAAAAAGATAAGGGCTATCATGGATTGGGAAGCTGCTAGAAATGTGGATGAGGTAAGCTCCTTCATGGGGTTGCTAGGTTATTATCAGAAGCTCATAAAGAAATTCTCACAGATTTCTTATCCTATTACATCATTGCAAAGGAAAGGTAATAAATTTGAATGGATAGAGGAATGTGCGGCCAAGTTTGAGTAGCTTAAGGAGTTGTTGACACTTTCTCCAGTGTTCAAGACCACAAATCCAAAAAAAGAGTTTGTGGTATGTACATATTCTTGTAAAAGAGGACTTGAAGGAGTCTTGGTGCAAGAAGGACAGGTGATATGTTATGAATCATGGAAACTAAATGAACATGAGAAGAACCATCTGACACATGATCTTGAGTTGGAAATGATCATTCATGCATTAAAGAAGTGGAGGAACTATGTTCTTGGCACGAGGTTTGTACTGATGAGTGATTGCAGTGGGTTGAGATACTTGTTTGATCAGCCGAATATGAATGCCAGGAAAGCTAGATGGTTGTCCACAATCAGTGAGTTTGACTTTGAGATCAGGTACATCAAGGGAAAAGAGAAGAGGGTTGCAGATTCTCTTAGTAGGAGGATACAAGTAAAACATATAGTAGCTACGAGTTCCTATGGGAGAAATCTACATGGCAGGATCTTGCAAGTAGGTCAACAAAATGTTACGTACATGGATCTTAGGCATAGGTTACAACAGAGTATAAGCACGGGTACAGGTAGTGGTACAGGTACAGGTACAAGTGCAGGTGTACATGATGTGGACGATTTTCTTACAACAAATGGATTAGTCAGGTTTACATATAGGATATATGTGACAGACAACAACGAGCTCAAGAGGGAGATATTGAAGGAGTTTCATGCGAAACCATATTCTGGTCACCTAGGTTATCAGAAGACATTGAATGCAGTTAAGAAGTTTTATTATTGGACAAATCTAAGGAAGGATGTGGTAGAGTTTGTGGCTAGGTGCTTGTATTGTCAGCGGGTAAAGGCAAAGTGTAAGCATCTAGGTGGATAGCTACAGTTGATTGTGATTCCAAAATGGAAATGAGAGGTCATTTCCATCGATTTTATCACATTTTTCCGAGGACAATGAGACAACATGATTCCATCATGGTTGTGTTGGACAGGTTCATGAAGGTTGCACAATTCATTCTAGTGAAGTCTACATTCTCAGCTAACGAGGTAACACAAGTATTCATTAGATATGTGGATAGGTTCCACAGTTTTTCGAAGAAGACTTTATCATATAGGGATGCTAATTTAATTCCAAGTTTTGGAAGGAGTTGTTTGTAGAATTAGGGATAGAGATAGACTTCAGTACAACTTATCATCTGCAGACTGAGGGACATATAGAAAGAGTTGAAAAAATATTGGAGGACATGTTAAGGATGTGTGTGATGCATGAAAAGTGGAAGTGGGAGGAGTATATTCTACTGGTAGAGTTCACTTACAACAATGGGTATCAAGGATCATTGAGGATGAGTTCATTTGAGGAATTATATGGGCAGAGTTGCAATACTCCCATTAGTTGGAGCAATCCTATAAATAGGGTGTTGATTAGACCAGACATGTTGGTAAACATGGAGCAGTAAATTTAGGTGATCAAGAGGAATATGAAAGCAACACAGGATAGGAAGAGAAGTTATGTAGATCAGAATAGGTTGTTTAAGGAGATTCAAGTTGGGGAAGAGGTGTACTTGTGCATCAAACCAAAGAAAATCTCCTTACATATTGGATCATGTGCCAATTTGGCACCTCAGTTTTGTGGACCTTCCAAGATTCTTGAGAGGATTGGGCTAGTAGCCTATCGAATTACAGTACCTCCAATAGTAAAATTCCATGATGTTTTCCATGTGTCATTGCTTAAGAAATATATTAAAGATTTTTATTAGGTGATTTACTAGTCTGTATTGCAGGTGGATTGAGATGGAGAATTCCAACTGAAACCTTAGTGTATATTGCAAAGAAAGGTTCTCATGCTCTTGAACCAAGTAATCAAGTAGGTTAAAGTGTAGTGAAAGCACTTTGGGCCCGATGAAGCTACACGTGACATGACGGATCAGGTGCGGGCTATGTATCATTCATTGGTTTCCAGTTGAGGCAAGGTCGTTTTGCTATGATGTTTTGGTATATGATTAGCATAAGTTTTGGTGTGATGTTTAGGTACATGTACATATTATATGGATGTAAATACTACCACGAGCTATGTTATAAAGCTCCAATAAGCGGTATGGTTGTCATGTCATTATAGTTGTCATGTTGATATGTTCTCCTGTTGGTTTGCTTCTCAGTAGGGTGATCATTGTAAATACTACATCGAGCTATGTTATAAAGCTTCACGGGCAGTATGTTTTATTTTCAACAGTTTTGCTGAGGTATAGGTGTGGTTGAACAACGAGGACTGTTTCGCCCAAGGGGGATGGTTCTGTAACATGCTCGTGAAAGTTCCATGTAATAAAAATCAATAAAGGAAAAATATAACCACATATCATGGGACACTTATTCCAAGCTGAATGTTGGGAAAAACATCCTAGTGTGGGTGTTCATTTGGTATATTATGGCTAAGGAATTTGGAAAGGCAAAGTGGCATTAATTGGCATTTTATTTATGAAAATAATGGAAATTAAGAAAACATAAAAGTGAAAGGTCATAGGTTGCAAGTTGTTAACACTTGGATTGAACCTCAGGCTGAGGAAGGCAATGCCAGGGTAACCACAAACCACACTTAGCCAAGTAGCTAGCCCTACTAGGCTAGGAGAGGGCTCTCTCCATAAAGATCTCAGCCAAGATGATTGGATCAGGAAAATAATATTAGTCTAGGTATAGTGGCACACAGTTTTATTTGATTTGAAGGGGTTTGCTAGATCGGGAGGAGCTGGACAGTTTGGGCAAGGAAACTAGGTCAGAATTGCAGGGTGTTCGGTGGGGCAAGGTAGGTATGAAGCTTATCACTTTATGGTTTGATGGGAGAGGTGATTCAAGACTGGTGAGAAGCTAAGAAGAGCATGTGATCATCATGGATCCTTCCTAAACTGTAGAAAACATAAACTATGAATATTTTCCCAGAGCAGAGCATTAATGTTATGGGTTCTGCCTATCAACTTGAAAACATCCACTTAGAAGCAATGAAATGATTAATGAAGTACAAAAAACATTTAAAATTATGATCACAAGAGAGAAAACTAAAATAAACACCATACCACATGGATCTCGAATAAGTAGTTCCAATTTCTGATTAATCTCCTGCTAAACTGATACAAAATGATGACTTTTCAAAACCTAAGCATCTAGTTGAGTCCAACCCTTTACAATGAGAAAGAAGAAGAAGATGTAGACATTATTTAAACCTCCTCCCATCCTCAGGGGTCGAATCCCTAAGATGAGGAGCTAATGTAACCAAAACTGAACAAGAAACAAGAATCTAGGCATCCTAACAACTTGCCTCTAAAAGTGAGGAAACTGATTCATTTGTGCTCAAAATGACTTTTAATCTAATGAATCTACCCTCTACTACTAATTATCCATCATATTTACAAGCCGAGTCATCATTTACATTATTAAAACATCCTCCATGAGAGAAAATCCATGATCACAGTCAAAACATAGTGAAATGCCAATCGTGTGCAAAATTTGTCCTACGCGCAACGCCACTGGCCCTACGCGCAGTGCCACTTTCAGGTCCCTTTTGGAGGCCTTCCTAGCATCCACATTGAGCTCATGATAGCTCAATGGAAAGCTCTCCAAGTCTAATTTCCAAAACATCTATAATTTCTTCATTTGAAGCTCATTTGACCCCTCACAAGTTGATTCTCCCAAGACCGCTTCTGTGTGTCCAAAAAGAGGCAGAAAGGTCATTTTTGGGTTGTTTTTTTACCTTTTGGTAGACCAGTTCTGCTCCAAAACCTTAGCAAATTCATAGGGTACATGTACTCATTGATGTGAATCTAAAAATTTAATTCATTCATCCATTGGGTGTCCCTAGGAAAAGCACAATGCCAATGGCGCTGTGCGTAAAGCCAGATTTCCTGTGTTTAAAATTTCCAAAATTTGCTAAAGACAAAAATTCTTCCAAACTTCATCAAAATTGACGAGAATCACCACCATCAAGCATCATAATGATCCAAGGAAGCTTAAACAAGCAACCTAAGCCTATCCTCCTCTTTTTTGCCTTTTAGAGCCCATCTCAGCCTTGCTTTCATTTTCTTGACCCTTCTATTGCAAATTTTGTGCTGGGTCCTGTAGTGGTAGGCCATATGCTTGATGATCTGGTTGTCCCTATTGGCCCTTTGCAACAACCTTTTTAAGTGCAAATTGACTCTTTCAAGCCAAATTTCTCTATCACCCTCAATTTCCTTCTCAATTGAAGTCAAAGTGAGTGATGCTTCTTCCTCTTGCATTGTTGATTTGACCTTGTCACTTTGTCATTTTTCCTTGAGAAGTTCTAGCTCCATGAGGACCTTCTTATCACTCAGCTACTTGTTCTCTTGTTCCAAATATGTGATGACATACTTGGCTCTCTCCAAGTTGTCCATCAATGCTTGTATTTGAGACTCTTTCTCTTATATGATGATGTTTTCTTTTGTTGCTTCATCTTGAGCCTCCAAATCAATTGTCTCTATGCCATGATGAATATGATGTTGTTTTAGCTCATCATGCCCCATCAAATAAAAATCTCTCTCCTCCTCATAATCTTTGTCTTCTCTGTCCATGTTTGCCAGGCTTTGAGGCTGTGTACTCTTAGAAAAAGGATGGAGGGGATGAGTAAGGGTGATTGGGAATAAGGGAAGGGGAAGTGATCTTGTGGGGTATTTGATGGACTAGGTAAAAATGAAAATGAGAGGGAGGGTATGAACCATGAAAATGAGGGAGAGGGGATAGGGTTTTAGGGTATTTCTTTGGGGATGAAGGAAAAAGGGATATGGAGTGATATTGAGTAATATGGAGTGTTATGTAGGAGGGGTTTCAGGGTTTTAGGGATAAGTTATGGGAGGAATAGTAAGGATTAGGGTTTTAAGGAATAAATATAGGAGATTCTAGGGTTTCACATTTAGCCTAGCAAATTATCTTCAAATGCATTAATTGAAAGCCAAGAATGAAGTTCAAGGGCAACACTTACTTGTTTGAGGGGTAAAGAAGACAAATTTGGTGTTTTTGGGTGGAAGGAGGTCGTTTTGGCCCTTGTTGGCCCTACGTGCAGCGTCTCCTATAGGCACACAGTTCCTTTCTCTACGTGTAGTGCCGTTGTTTTTTGCATAGGGAAAATTGGCCTACGTGCAACGCTCTGTCCCTACGCACAACGCTCCGGCCCCTACGTGTGATGCTTATTCAAGCCAATGTTCGACTGCCTTCTCGATGTCCAATTTGAGCCCATGATAGCTCATTGGAAATCGATTCTTGTCTACTTTCTAGAACATCTTGAATTTTCTAATTTGGGGCTCATTTGCCCTGTCAAAAGCTCAATCTCCGAAGACTGGTCAAAATGTGCAGAATGAGGCTGCCAAAATGTAGAGTGGCGTTGCAGTCAACTTTTGGAGGTCTTCCTCTATTAGATCCTAGATTTACCTCAAGTTGAAAAGGTAGGATCCACGACCAATATCAAACCATGCCTAGCCTGGTAGCTAGCCCTACCAGGTCAGGAGAGGGCTCTCTCCAGGTAAATCTCAGCAAAATATGATCGATGAGGGCTTGAGATGACTAATAGAAATACTGATCTTAGGCTAGGTATATGTGTGAAAAAGTTTGATTGAATAAAATGATGTTTTTGTTGGCTTAGATGGAAAGGTAGATTTTGGGTGCGAGGATTGAGGTTTAGTCTTGCAGAGATCTCAATGGGGCAAGGTAGGAAATTGTTTTTGGCACTTAAAATTGAGTGAGATGGAAGGAATAGACAGGTGAGGTGCTGAAGAGGGCAAGATCAATCATGGATCCTCCCGAAATAGCTGAAAACATCAAATAACTAAAGAAAACTTCAGGTAGAGCGCTGCACTTTCAATGGATTCTACTTAAACTCTTGTTTGTTTAGTTCAGAAGAAATCAGAAAGAGAATGACATATATAATGCATAAGAAAATTCACAATTACAAAGAAAAGCATTGTACCAAGACAAATTGCCACATGAATCCCAAAGAGCGTTGCAAATCCTGGTCTCAATTCCTTAGCCAAAATGAAAATATGAATGTACAATGAAGTTCTTTTCTTTCTCAAGAGTCAAACCATGCTAATGACTGAAAAAAAAAAAAAAAAAAAAAAAAAAAAAAAAAAAAAAAAGAAGAAGAAGAAAAAGAAGCTCATCCTTGCCTCTAGGGGTCGATCTCACATGTTTAGGAGCTGATCCAACTGATTCTAAACTGAGAACTAGAAACTAGGCAACATAACAGCATGCCTCTAGAAACAAGGGAACTGATTCATTCAGTTTCAAACAACATTTAAACTGATGAATCTACCTCTACAAGTGAAAATCTAACGTATTTACATCATGATCCATCAATATACATCAAATTACATCACAAATTTTCCATTAGGAAAGTAAAAAAGTCAAACTAAGAAAAATTGGACGGAAAACAGAGCAAAACTTGGTCAAACTAGAAATTTTCCCTCTATGGGCCGCGCCTGATTCTCTATGCGTCACGCCGAGCAACATGGAGTGATTTTCACCCAAACTTGTCACCTTCTCACCAAAATCGCTTTGCCTTGCTTCTCTTTGCTCTTGGAGTGCAAATGAGCTTTAAACATTTGGAGAAATGATTTATACATGGAGCTTTTAAATTTTAATTTTGCCAAACCCACTTTCATAATGTTTTGCAAATGACTTTATTTTCAAACTTTGTTTTTTGGACTTCTTCACTTCATTTGAGTTTTGTGATGACTAAATTACCTGAGCTTTGCTTGTCTTGCAGGTGTTTGATGTTGTGTGTGGAGCATGATTGTTCAGAGGTCTTTGTTTCAGCCGGATGTATACCTTAAGAAGTTTGTACACCCCTCCACGCAGGGGGGACTTGTCCCTCGCGCGAGGGTCTAGGGGGGGCGATCCCCCCCGGCTGGGGGGTCCGGGGGCTCAGGGGCAGCGCCCCCGAAGCCAAAAATAGATGTAAAATTGCCTTGTAAAAGTATAGTAATTTCTAGTCAATCTGGGCCGTTCATTAGGCAGATGATCTGACAGTAGAACTTATGTTTAGTTTAGGGTTTTTTACCCTAGAAGGCAACCCCCTCTCTTTGTATGAGGGCATTTGTATTTGAGGCTATGAAATAGATGTGTATTCTCTGAGTGAGAAACAGAGAGGTGAGACTGTGAGAGAAAATAGAGTAATTACAGTGGATCTGCTGTAGGTTGTGTCTCTTCATTTTGTTGGATAATAGAAAGGAAGGACTGGCTGTTCAGGGTGGACGTAGCCCAAACTGGGTGAACCACGTATATCTGTGTCTCTCTTGTTTTGTGCATTTTCTGTGTTTATATTTCTGCAATATTTTATGTGTTCCATTGCTCCGTAATATATAATTTTCTAACATTGGAGCTTATGGGGCTAAGGAAAGAAACCAGGATTACAGATGGAGTGCTATGCAATGAAGAGAAAAAAATTCATGATTTTTGTACAATAAACGCTAAATACTCTGTTTTTTCCTCAAAATAGTGTTTTGAGGAAAAACACATTTTTGAACACTTGATGATAAAATTTATTGATGTTGAAACCTCCTCATGGCCTGCTGGTAATTATTGGACACTTTGAAACATTTTTTTACGAAACCCTAATGAAACCCTAGACCTAATTGACAATGAAACCCTAAAGACAACCTTTGCAATCTTAAGATAAAAAGAAGACTGTATATGCCTTTTTAATGAACAAACATGTGCCAACATGTAGATAGCATGAAGGAAACTATAGGAATGCCACTACCGTCAGATGATCCATGCACCTAATGGAATGCAAATGACTAGGCGGGACACCTAATATGAAATGAAACAAGAGAATTTAATCTCTAACGGAGGGATGAAGATACCGACACTAACCTCCTCAACTCCAAATTGAGCTCATGATAGCTCATTAGAAATATCTCTGTGTCTAGTTATCATTTGATGCATCAATAAAGTCTTTTGGACATTCCATCTAGGAGAATTTTTTTTTTTTTCCCAAGGTAATTTCAGAAGTGCATCAACTCTCCTGAGGAAAATTATGTTTTGGAAATTTCTCCCAAACCATGAGACCTATGTAAAAACTGAAGGAGGTTTTTATTATTGGGTCTATGATGGAAAAAATACTCTCTCACTTTTGTCAAATTCATATTTTCTTTCTCAAAAACATTATTTGAATAAAACCTATCTCGATGTGTGGAACACGGGATTTGTAGAAATGAAGGGAAATGAATGGGATGAGGGGTTTCTAAATTCTTGAGAAAAATTTAGTAAGTAGGGAGGGATGTTAGGAAGCAAGGGAAAATGGAATTTCAAGGATTGAGTGAGGGGAAGGGGTCCAAAAGGGCAAAACACAGGCCTAACCTAGAAAAGTGTCAAATTGTAGCAATAGGCTAGGGTTTGTGGGAAAATGATGAATTTGAGGGATATCAATGATGGGAAGTGTTTAAGAAGGTATATTAAGGATAGGGGAAGGTATATGAGAATCAGGATACAAGTTTTTTTGATGATTTTACCATCCAAGAAAAATTACCTTCAAAACCCTAGGAGAGGGAAATGAGCCTTACCTAAGCACCACTGAAGCACAAACAAGGTGTAAAATGACCCATTGGAACCTGAAATAATGATGACAACTCTTTGAATGATGGTACACTCAACCGTATGGTGACATGGACAAATATTTGGAAAACTTTGGAAGGAGTGAAAACAATCCTATACCTAATACCTAGTGACCAAATTTTACTTGAAGACTCACTGAAATGACAAAATTTTGACTTTGACACCCCAAGACCACTCTGTAAGAGCATATTTGATCACTGGTGGAAGGCTACAAAGACTGAAACTAACACATGTGAGGAGGAAAATGAAGGAAAATAATGGAAAATGAAGAAAATAGAGGCCTAATTGATAAAAAGGCTTATGGGGATCAATTGGTACCTTTTTTTAGTTCAATTTTGGAGCTCTCTGTTGAGGGACAAAGTCCCCTAGGGTCTTGGGTCAATACCCTAGAAGAGCGGGGGTTATCTACAATGAAAATAAGCATTCCACACAGTCATGATACTAATATAAGCAAACTACATGAAGAGAGGTGCACCTGGGGGTCCTTCATTCGGGTAGATCCAGCCAGGGTCCAAACCCTCTTGGAGTTCCTTTCGATCGTTCACCCTAAAAAATAACCAATTCAAAGATAGTAGTATATGGACCAAGCATCATAAAGAAATTAAATTCATAGCATATTGAAAGGTACTTAGTTATATAATTGAAACAACTATTCATATGCAAACCATAATAACAACATCATAAGCATGAAGAAGATTGATTTCAAGAACAAGACAAATGTTTCTTTATTGTAGATAACTAAAGTAAAACAAGGAATGATACCACCTGAATCTTCCTCTCGTAGGCTCCAAATGAAACCATCCTCCAGATTTGTCCAATCCCAAGTTTTCAAAAGGCTCCTTCCATGACTCACACAAGGATATCTCAAGTAATGAAAAGACATCATAACTCAAGGAAACAAGGGTTTCCTGTAATGGGGGAAGTGCTGGAAGCACAAGTATCTTTAGACCTAATTATGGATAATCTCAACAGAGTGATTTTTCTCTCTATTCTCTCCTCCCTTAGGCCTTCCCATTGAAGCCTTTTTATACTTCTCCCAAAGTAGTTTTTTAGTTGGGAATTCGTTGGGAACAGTTGGGCTACGGGCACTAATAGGTAATCAATAGGTAAAACCTATGATCTCCACCTAAAATTAAGGAGATTTGACTTTTTTAAGTGTTTTAAGACATATACGTGGGTTGGGTATACAGAAACTCACGTACACACGCGTTTAGCTCAGGACAATGTCACGTATAGGGAGTAAAACTTTGTTTTTTAAGTATTTGGACCAAGTTTGGAAGGAGGGGTTGCCCTAGGCCATGAGTGCAGCATCACAAACATCAAGAGTGAGATTTGGAGCTATAACAGATTGCCCCTAATATATGAGGTCAGAAGGGGACATGATGGCCGAAATGTATTAAGTAAGTACATGGAAAGGAAACCTGTCAAAAATTGAGAAGGACTTCACCAGAGTTTAGCTTACCAAGCCACAAAAGGAGATCAGAAAGAAACATTGTCTGAGGCAGGCATACCCATGCTCAGAGAAAGTAAAGCATGTCTGCATATCAAGTACAAGCGGATCCACTAAGTATACAAGTATAGAAGACTGGAAAATACATAATGGATCATCTGATCACAATCAAACAAGTACATGTCTGAATATCACATATAAGAATGTCAATGATGTTGAAGGACGAATCTGATCACTGATATCAAAGACTGATCCCAAAAGTACCAAATGAACATGATGGAGTAAGTTGGTGTTACACTGCAAACTCCGGTGCCAGCATATAGGATGTCGTCATGAATGAGTGTAACATATGAGGTGGAGTGGTATCAATTAGCAACAACAGGAGCATATGTCAAGTGAACCAATGAATGTTGATGCAACCCGAGGTCTTCACCGACCATTGTGGTACATTTCTACACCATGGGAATAAATGATCTAAAGTAGACCACGTGATAAATTTTTTGATTACTGGTCATTGATGTATACCATTAACAAACGTGAGACTACTCACCAATAATGATAATGAGCGTCAAGGTACCCAGTACAATCTAATAAGTGTGAATAGATGAGCTAGAGTTGAACACCTGTAAGAATCTATCAATCAGGAGACAATGATGGTTTCCCACTGTCGATAGCGAAGGATCTACCACTAATGACTGCAAACCCAAAGGTATTTCGAAATGGACTCTAGATCTTTGCCCTAGAGCAATGAGTCGTAGTTGATAGGGAAAGATCCGCTAAAAGAAAGGCATTAAGGCATCCTTCATCAATCCAGCGCAAGTGTAACTCGTAGGCCAATAATGTGGAAGGAATCGGACAAAAATGATGCAGTAACCCGACCGAAGCGCATTTCCGGCATACACAAGATGTGGCTAGTACATGACAGAAACCTTCTGAAGCAACCAATAATGAAGGCTAACACAGAGGCAAGGTATCCACCAATAGGGTCAAATGGAAACCAAGGTACTGCACGAATCCCAATGTGTGATAGTGTAAGCTGATGTTGAACATAAGGGAAACCACTCAGTTAAAGACCCATGATACTGATCGATGCTAAGCACAAGGTGACCTATCAATAATGAAAATAGGGCCAGGGTGCGGCTCTAGGCCTATCCTCATAGCAAGATGTCATCATCGATAAGGACAAGACCCGCCAACAAGAAGTCAATGGAGACCTTCTCAAACTGGCACGAGTAAAGGACCAATACAACTGATGTCATGATAGACAAGACACTGACAACCAGGGATGGTTGATTGAAAAATGAGTCAAGAGACATAGTAGAGAGGCCGACTCAGGCTAACTTCCCTTGAACAAAAGCACGACTCAATGTGACTATGTGGCAACATATGATGACTCTGTATAAGTTCTTCATGAAGGAGGCACTAAAAAACTCTCCATATGATTGGAATAGATAACCATTCGGGGGAGAACTGACTCAATAACAAGGTTAAGGTGTACCTAAGTCAAACTAAATCCCTCCCAAATGGAGGAGACTTTGTTTTGAGTGCTTTGTTCAAGGGTGACACAATTGACTCTAGCTGCAACAATAAATGGAAATATTGTCTCGTTCCCGCTCTTTTTTGAATATATATATTTTTTTGTCTTTTTCTTTAAGTTGGAAAAAGAATAAAAGAATGCTATAATATGGTGGAAATAACGAGTGTCGGTGAAACAGATGATCTAGTTCCTGGGATTTGAACAATCCTATGCTCAATGTAGGGAGATGAAAACTGGTCAAAGACACTCAAAGGTATGTTCCTTCCACGGGTCAAGGTGTGTCAAGTTGCAGAAGTAAAGGGGATGCAAGTTTGATTTTGCAGATGTCATGGTCAAAATTTGGCTTAAACACGAGTCCAAGTGAAGCCGGCTCAAGGCCAAAAGGTGCAAATGGTCAAAATGCAATGCAGTAGTACAACTCAACACGAAGGAGCCTCTAGGGTATAAGGCCAGAATGAAGCAAAGGTGCAAAGAGGAATGAGTCTTCATCGCATAAGTCATGGCAGGACTATAGAGGAATCCCGAGCCTACTCAAATTGAAGCAACATGGGCAACAAATGTCAGTGAGGTGCTAACTATGATGCCCATGAAAAGGATGGCTCTACCATCATGCCATGATTTAAAAATCAGTGAGTGAAGATGGTTTACGAACCATAACACGATGGGATCGACCTTATGGCAAGTGTATCGACAAATGGAGGCTAGTATGCATAATGCAATGAAAAAATGGCTTCCCTAACCTATATGCTAGTAAGAAAACAATACCTGCCATGACGAGTCAGCAATCATGGAACCGTCTTGAAACTGTCAAAAAAGCATCCAAAATGTCCTGAAAATCAAACCATTCTCGACATTCCAAGCTCCCAAGTTAAGATTTACATGACACAAAACAAAATCAAGTTTTGAAAAAATTTGACATTTTCAAAGCTTATAAAATAGTTTTTTGACTCACCATTATTATTATTTGATTTGAGAGCACAAGGAGTGAAGAAAAAGAAGCAAACTTTTCCATTTGCTGAATTCGACCGTTCAAATCTTCCCAAAATCACCACGTAACCCTTAAACCCTTCTTGAATTCATTTGTGATTGGTTTTGAAAATTTTAATTCAAGTTTCACCATTGAATTTATGTCAAAAAATTTGTCACAGTGTATACGTGGGTTGGATATATGAAACCCACGTATACGTAGGCCCTAGATGCAACTGTGTATGAAACGGACCCGCGTATATGCCGTGAAAACTTCCAAAAAAAAAGTAACAGTCAAAACTTGTTTTTTCCTCAGGATGCGAGTCACTTGGACAGAAAGAGAGAATGCCACAGTGGATGATGAGGTTATGAACGATCCTCAAGCCTTGGATTCTTTAAGAAGATATAATTTGCTAAAGTTATTCAAAATGCCAAACATGAAAGCAAACACTCGCTTGCTCAAAATTCTCATTCACTCCTGGAGCATCGAGGATGACTCATTCATGATCGAACAAATGCCACTCAAGATAGAGATTGAGGATATTTATTTCATCATAGGCCTTTCTCGAAGGGGAGAAGCAGTACGTTCCACGGGCAGGTCATGAGGTAGTCTCTCCTTCAAGGACTATGTGCATATCTATTGCCCGAGTCATCTAGAAAAGATTGGAAGCCAAATTCCAATCGAGCATGAGGAGATTTTATCATTGAGGATCATCCTGTTCACTATAGCCAGAGTGAACGGATCAACTTCCTTACACCAGGCTTCACGACTTGCCATGAGCTTGGCGGTAGACTATCTCATCATAGTATTTGATTGGTTTACTCTTCTTCTCACCAACTTGAAGAGCAAGCTGACATCTATCAAAAGGGGCCAAACCAAAAGCTTTGGGTATGGAACAATTTTGTGCTCTTTCTTCTTTGAGAGGGTCCTAGCCCTCCGCCCTAGAGTATTAGTCTCGATCAACAACCCGTGAGATCCACGGATGGGCAGGTGGGCTGACCTGATGAAACGACTAGGAGGTGGGGACGTTCCACGGATTGCTTTCAACGATGACTTCTTCTCCTGGTGGGAGCAGCAGATCATCATAGTGGATGATTACCCCTATGCCAGCTTGGAATTCCATGGAGATCCTGATCTATCTTTACCACCAGCCGCGGCATAAGGTAATATAGGTAAGAAATATTTTTGATTTTATGATTTTACGATTTTTATGATTTTTCAAATATTAGAATGAACTTGAACAATATTTTTGATAAGATTCAAATGACTAATATGATGATCATGTTCCAGATATTGGGCCAGTATGACCAGATGGATTCCCATGGCATGGATGTCGCGGCCGAGGTGCTGAAGAGGCGTTGCCGATACAGAGCGACTCCTACATACAATTCACTGGCACTTGGTGAGATTAACTCACTGAGTACCGATGGAGGTTGTAGAGGATCTCCCTATAGATATGCAGCGTCACGTGGTTAGCATGCCACAGGACTGGGTTCGGACACTTAGGCGTGTGGCCAAAGCAGTAGTCACATACTTAGCCGCTCATCCTGAGCCGGGACATTAGATGTACTAGAAATGATTATTGGCATTTGAGCCCCAATTTTTGTATATTATTTTGGACACACTTATGTACACTCGAGATGTTTTATGATATATATATATATATATATATATATATATATATATACAGTTTCGACTTTTTGATGCTTGATTTTATTGTGATGAATGAATGATGTGCCAGTCTAAAGCTTGATTAGTGATAGAATATGATAACCAATTATGAGATCTTGGAATGTGCAAATAATTAATGTAAGTAAATGATCTTTGCAACAACCTCACTCTTAAATACTGGTGATATAAACATGAATCCCTTACCCGATAAATTTTATTCAATTGTAACACTATTAGTTTTGAATCAAGATAGACTACCACTGAGTCGATTCCATAAGAAATTGCTTAGGATAGTAAATTAATAATTGCAGTATACTCAGCCATATTATTTGAAGCGGGACCAATGCATACTCCCCTTGACACCATCAACTGACCAATTGGATAGTATATTACCCAAGCTACGGAAGCAAGGTTCCGAGTGTGTCGACTAGCACCATCGGCGAATCCAAAATATACCAAGTCATCCATCAACACCTGCCACAGCAGACCAAAAAGTGTTGATATCGAAAACTCCCAATGAGATATGTACAAGAATACAAAATGTACAAAGAAGCCATTGCCTGACTGCTAAGCAAACTACTTCTTAAGGTAGAGCCCGTCAGGGGGCTCTACCAGCTTGCTCCTAGAGATTTTTATAGGTACAGTCATCAAACCAATCAATATATTACCTTCGGTAGAAAACTGTGTTGGAGCCAAAGGAACCATACAAACATCACTAGTAGACAAGTTGGGGGACCTAGACTCGAATTCATGAAAAGGAGAACGGAAATATGAATGATGATGTAAATCTTCCAAAGGTCAATCTACAATCGTCATTGCTTCGAATATCGCTTCGTCAGATGGAAAAAAAATATCCAAGCAATCCAAAGCAGAAGTGGAATCAAGGGTCCGAGAATGAGCCACATCACCATCCAACTCCTCCCCAGAGAAAGGGGTAGAATGGTTGTCTGCAGAGTTATCGGTAGACTCATATCTAAGCTCTACTATAGACATAGAAGATTCTATTTCACCCACCTTGCCGTCATCCGATGTGGTCACAGATGAAGATAAGGCTCCAAGATCCGAAAAATAATGAGTTTGAACAAACTCTTTCCGTAAAGGCTCCTTGGAGGATGAAATTGTATCTATTCTAGCTATAGGAGGGGGAAGATCAAAAGTACCCATCAAGGAAGAGTACATCCCAACTCCCATATTCTCGGTAGGTAGATTGGGGTTATCCACCATTGGAACAATAGAATCTGAAGTTGCTCAAGGATCAACTAGAGAATAATCCAATTGATCAACCTTAACAATTTTCCCCTCATGAGGAAAGCAAATGACACGAAATAGAGTCGAAACAACATCATCCATTTCATATACCCAGTTCCTTCCTAAGAAGAGATTGTAATCTAGGTTAGCATAAATGACTTCTACTTCGATATTAACGACCTTTCCTCCAACACATATAGGAAAGGCTGGGATAATCTCGTATGGCCTATGAGAATGGCCATCAAATGCTGTCAAGAGGGTAGGTGAAGGAACAACCGAAGGCGATCCAATGGCCTTCCAACACGACATAGACATGATGCACATGGAAACTCCCTCATCTATAACCATCTGAAAAATATTAGTTTTTTTATAAGTAGACTTTATCTCGAAAGCCATATGATGAGGAAGTCCCTTTTTGACATTATGCATATCGAAAGTGAGAGCTAAATAATTATTTGGATCCACTACCCCCATTGCCGAAAGCAAGGCACTTCTTTGATCAGGACACCACTGGAGCACCTCTAAAGCAGACATAGCACATGGAATCTGAGCCAGATCTTCAATAATGGAGTAATTCTGGGCTGCCCTAACATTAGGGTTGATAGTCACGCATTTAGTGGAACCTTTCGGTATCCGAGGTATAGTCTCAATAGAGGGTCACTTATTATGAAGTGGGTTGGTAGTTTCAGGAGCTGATTTATCCTTGGATGTTTCACCTTCACCCTAGTCATGCCACCGTGTGGCCACATGGACATTAGAACCCATCATGAAAACATTTGACAATTTATCCCCTTCCTAGTTGCCCCTTGCAGAGGTACCAGGATTTGAATTTGTGCTAGCAAGCATCTGTTGCTCTTGGGGAAAAGGGTTGGTTAACACATCTTGAGAGCTAGAAGTCCCTTGTTGCCCTAACAAGTGCTAAGCACCTTGAAGCTTTGGGTAGATATGATTTAAATGGTCTCCACTGCATAACTTGCATGGAAACTTGACTTTCTTTCTAGAGTCATTTCCACCACCACCAGCATTATTGCTAGGTTTATTTGTGTCAATCTTCCCATCTTGACTCTTTTTCTTACCTCTTCCTTTATTTTTTCCATTGGAATTTTGATTTCCTTTGGGGTTGGAAGATTGGACGACATTAACTGAAGAGGGTTGAGAAGACGAAGGGTTAGACGATGTGACCTGATTGGTAGGAGCAGTTTGTAAAGTCAACTATTGTAATTGGCTCAACAGGTTCATCGCAATGGTGTCTATGGATCCAACGAAACCATCCACATGGGGACCTGGCTTCGACTTGGCTATATCAACCTTAGTCCCAGGAGAATCAGGCAAGATTTTTTGTAGAATCCCAGACTGAGAGTAAATCAATTCTAACTGCTGGGCCCTAAAAATAGCTTGCTCTTCAGAATAGACTCTGGATAGAGAGACATCCTTAGAGATATCAGGTTGTAAGGATTTCAAAAACCATTCAAGATGGTATTCGGGAGGAATTTTAGCTTTAATGAGCCTCTTTCTCCATCTCCATTCCTGAATATGATCAGAAATGTGAGTTGCCATATCCTAACGAAAATTGGCTAGAAGTTCAGTTCTGGCATCATAATAGACGGGCAACTGGAAATGATTTAGGAAAATGTTAGCCAAATCGGCGAAAGATGTAAAGCTGCCCCCTGGCAACTCTATATACCACTTGGCCGCATTGCTAGTTAAGGTGCGTTGAAAATGTCTCAACCTAACTGAGTCATTGATGAGGGAGTTTTATGAGCACCACAAATGGAATGTGGTTACATGGTCACCTGGGTCTTCACCACCCTTCCCCCCTGTTAGCTACCTATACCAATAGGTTTCATATTTCATGATTGGCAATGGAAAGGTCCAAATATGCTCTGCTTTGATGATGCAAAGGTCACATATTTTCAAGAGAATACAATTTGTGCTTATAGCTTGTTGTGGACTCAATTTTGATGGATGGTCCAATAGCCTAATCTGGAGCATGCCATGTTTTAAATTTCCAGTTGTAGAATAGAGAAAGAAGTCTGTCCAAACTGCTTAATCTTGGCAGACAAGTAGTTTAGGTAGAGAAGAAAGGCTCCCAACAGCTTAATCTGGGACCTTGGAAGAAATAAGGGTAGAAGTAGATAGACCATCAAAAGAAAAAAGCCAAAGAAAAGAAAAGGCAGGTAAGGGTCTGCAAGCCTAAGTGCACCCTCCAAGAAGAAATAAAAAATGCTAGGCAAGTAGATGGGTAGGCAGATGGGGTTGCAGAAGTATCATTCCTTATAATTGAAGGTATGCTAAACTATTTCACAAAAGCAGAATCAATGGATTGAAAAGTCCTTCTTCTCTATCAGGTTGCAGCAAAGTAAAGAAGCATGTCTAACTTCCCACTTATCCCCTTTCCATTCATTACTAATATCCCCTCATCAGTTGTGATTCATGGAAGAATCGATGGTTTTATGGTGGTTTTTAGTCCCTTAAAAGCCACATTTCTTGTCTAAAACTCTTTTCATTTTGCTCTACTCCCTAAGCTAAGTTATTTTCAAACAAACTTAGTGGTATCTCCCCTCATCCACTCCTTTCATTCATATTAACCCTAACTCTATTATATAATTCCCCTATGTTACCCTTCCCCCTAGTATTATAACACCATGGTGTATAAACTCCAAACATTGTATAAATATCCCTCCCCTTGGCATTATAGCCATATGTTCTCTGTCAGGGGTCAAAATGGCATCTGGTCACTTTGATGAACCTAAGTCTAACCCCCTCCCCCCTTCTGAATTCATTTGGCCCATTAAAACCTTCCTTTGCTGAGAGAACCTTATAAAAAGACCCACTTTTACTCATACCCGCTTCATTTGCAAAAAACACACCAAAAACCCACTTTTGTTTGCTTATCCAAAGTGTCGGGGCCACATTATTTTTGTATTGGAAAACCTTACAAAATACCATACCCCAAATAATATTCCGCCGAGCACAAATCCCGAAAGAACTATTATTTTAATCCCCGCCCCCCTTCCGTATTGATCGATCACCTCATCAACCCGTCAACCGTCCGATCGGGCACTTTTGATCGGACGGCTATTATGAATATCGGGTTGGGCCCGAGGTCCGACGTTTAGCACCCGAGAAACTGTCAGAGGGTGACGTCAGGCCTCTGCCACACGTCGCCCTCACAGCTTCTCGGGTCGGCCTCTGACAAAACCGTCGCCGTATTGTAAGCGGTCCGAGAAAACCATTACCGCTGTTCCGCTTACCACCTGTTTTGCCGAGCTTGCGTCATCCCCACGTCAGAGCCACGTCACTGCCACCTCGCCGTCGCATCAACTCCTTCGTCCGCCCCCGCGCTGATATGGCCGCCACCTCACTATCCCCGTGGACCAATCGCAGCCTGCCACATCACCCAGTGACGTCATGCTGACGTCATCCGACTCCGACCCCACCCGATGACGTCATGCTGACGTCATCCCAAAAACGCGCCAATATTGCCAAAAATCCATATTTAGGCCAAAATGTCATGTTTTTTCCACTTTTGGCAAAAGAAACTCTAGCTATTTCTGCATGCTGCTCACGTTCAAACCAGCGCCAACCTGCTAAAGCTGATTCCAAGACCGCCGGCGCCTCCATTGCACCTGCATTTGCAACTCTTACCGGCGAAATTACCAGGTATTCCTCAAAATCATTCCATGAGCCTGGTTTTATCCGTATTTCCTCAAGCAAACTGTTAAGAGACTGTAAAACACTATTTTCACCATCAAATACACAGTGACTTGCACCCATTTTCAACCAGTGAAGCCATAAACCTCCTACAGAGCTGCATTTGACAAATTAAGCTGAATTCACAGCTAGTTCGCGCAGTCGTGAACTAGAAATTTCAATTGACCAGATTCACCACAGAAAATACTCCTGGTCAGTCCTGCTACTGTTTTATCAATCCTTTAGACAGTATTTCAACTGCTGTTTATTCAATTTGCCTTCTGTTTCTTACAATTCACTTCCATTGCAAGAAAACATTCCTCTCTATTGTTCTGCTCGATTGAAACCGGTTCACCTACAGTTCAAAAGCTTCAGTAGCCATGGAGACACCAATAGCCCTGAATGTCCAGCCTCTAAATGCCCCTCATAGGGAAATAGCATGGAAAGCCCTGGGAGATGTGGATTATCAGATGTTAGATTGGTTTCCAATGGGTTCCAAGTTCAATATTCACATGCTCAATGAACTAAAAGCCCAACACCTTGGTGGAGCTGATATTTTAGGGATTTGGGACTCAAATTTGCCCATTTACAACCTCCCTCAAGTTAATGCCCTCCCAGACCTGATCCACAAGTGTCAGGAATGCTATGATCCTTGCCAGAGAGCTGTTCTCAGTCCTACAGGCTCAGTTTTGTTCTTTATCACCCCAGAAACCATCAATGAGATGCTACATGTCCACTCTGCAAGGCCATTGACCCCTCTTTCCATGTTGGATTTAATAAAGAAGGGGAGGAATCTGTCAAGTGCCCAGATTACCAAAATTAACCAATTATTTGTGCAGCCAAGCTCTGAAACTATAAGGACTCCTCCTATTGGATATCACTACCTGAATGACCTGGGCAAAATGCTAGTGGATTTGATCAGTTATGTCCTGGGCTTAAAGGAATTGAAGATGTTGATGAGACTATAATGGCAATGCTGTCCATATTTTCTCCTGGAAAGCCTCCAGCTGTACATTATGACTATGCCACTTATATTGCAGAGAAGATCCATGAACAAATAATGAATCTACCAGGGGAAAGGGTGTTCAGATACACCTCATACATCTACCACCTGTTCTTGTTTTATCAGCCAGACAGTTTCTCCATTCCCCTCAAGAAACTTAATGTCCAGGGGAATCCAAGGTCAGTTGTGTTTTGGATTCCAGTCTTCCATCATGTTTCTCAATCGCCATACACATACTGTGAATTTATAGACCTGTTCATTCACCCAGCTATGACATTGCTGTATGGTGTTCCTCGTCCAAGGTTAACCGATGACATGCAGAGAATTCTCCATCTCTCCAAATCCTACAGCATTGGTGATTGGTATTTTTACCAACATCACACAGTAATCAGAGTATATGGCTGTGAGTTGGACCCTTTCAGGCTTCCAAGGTATGTCCCCATGAGAGTTTTTGCCTTAGAATATTTCAGGCAGTTTGGATATGCTGACTACTTCCATTTCCAAAGCAAAAACAAGAAGGTACAACTGAAGGTAAGGAGCCAGCTAGGCCCCTTTTTGTACAACAAAAGAGAGGAGGGATGGAAGGAGGCAGATATGATCCTAGCAAGCCTCAAACTGCAAACCAGTTTCAAATCGTCACCTTATGACCGTAATCATTTTATTTCCCTCAGGAGGATAAAACACAAATTGGGTACTTATTCACATATTAAGCTGCCTCATATTGAAAAGTATGCAAATTCTTTAGGCTGGAAAGACGGCACTCTAGAAGAGCCAATCTCTAGAGAGCAGATACTAGAGAGAGAGGCTAGGAATCTTCAAAAAGAAGCTGACTTGGAAACTTGTGGACAAGTTTCCTTATCATATCAAAGGCAAATTGGAGCAGCGGCCTCTTCTTCAACAACACATCAGCAAGCGGCCATGGACACTCAACAGACAGGCAGCAAAGGCAAAGGAAAGCAGGTGGAACAAGAGCAACCACCTCCCATGACTCAAGACCAAACAGATAAAGAGATGGAACAACAAGAAACAGTGCAGCAGCAGGAAGAGCAACAGCAACAACAGGGATCACAGCAAAGAGAAGGGCAGCATGACATAGAGCTGCCCACACATCAAGAAGGGGCAGTTGAGGCCCCAATTCTCACTGAGCAGCAGGCTCAAAACATAATACCTCCTAGGCAAGAAACAGTTAATGAAACCTCAGTCCTCCAAACTCCACAAAAGGAGGATGTAAGCAGGAAAAGGGATAGAGAAACTCCCTTGACTACATCAACAAGTCATGGTGAGAAGAGGCACAGGATGAATCCCCTTTCAGAGGAAGAGATGCCTATAGGGCAATCTTTGGGTATGGGCCCGCCCAGTTTGGAGGCATCTGCAAGTTCCTTCCAACAGGAACAAGAGAGGACAGTGGGAGGAGAAGTCAGCTCCTCTAGCCAGCAGAGAGAGGGTGAACTGAGTATTAAACAACAGTTCATCGAAATAAAGAAAAGGAATGAGCCCATAAAGATACAGTTGTATAACCATTTGTTGAAAATGGCTCCCACCAACCAGCATCGACTAATGTCTGCATATGATGTCTAGGAGGGCAAGATGATCATGAGTCACCTCATACCAACTACATTGCAGCCACAGTCCCCTTCAGACTACTTAAGGACCAATTTTGAGGTCCTGGCCAAGGACATCCACCCAATGGATAAAATTGAGTTGCATAAACAAACAGGTGAGATGGTCTATGCTTCCTTGGCAGACAAGACATTAGATAACTACAGGCTAGAAAATAGCCTTAATAATACAGCTGCCCAACTTGAGTTGGAAAGGGCATCCTCACAAGCAAAGGACAATAGAATAAGGTCCTTAGAAGATATAATTATTGAGATTGGGCATGATCCCAAAGATATCAAGGGCATACAGGAAATATTAAAATTGAGGGATGCAGATATGGCAGCTTTAAGGAGAAAGATCAAACTCCCAGCCACAATTCACCCTCAAATAGATGAAGTAGCTCAACAAAGGCATGATCAAGATGCCACAGCTTTGCTGGTGTCTCTCTACAAGCAGCTTATCCAGACACAAGAAAAGCTGGGAGAATCAGAGGCTGCACAGGCAGCATTACAAGCAACTCTTAAACAAAGAGAAGAAGGTCAGACCTCCCAGCCTCCTCCTCAAATCATTAACCTTGAGGAAGCTGCTCCAATTACTATTCTACCTCCTCAACAGACTGAAAAATCAGCACCATCTACTTCAGCACCACCAACAACAGAGCAGGCCCCTAGCTTGGATATGCAAAAGCTAAGAAATGAGATTCAGGCCCTGGAAGCTCAAATGACAGAATTGAATGAGACCAGGGACAAATTGGCCAAAGTAAATGATAGATATGACAAATCCAAGCAGTCAGTAGCAGAAAAGGGCAGGGAGATAAAAGCCCTCAAAGACAGGATCAAAGAGCTAGAGAATGAGCTCAAACTAGACAAGGTTGTGGCTGAGCTTAAAATAGTGTTGTGGGCTAACATTGGCCAATCTATTAATGACCAATGGCAATATATTGAAACAATACATGAGCAGTTAGAGCTCATTCCAAAAGCACAGACTAAAATTCAGAGATCCAGAGCTGCTCTAAGCAATATGCCTGAAATAGCCACCAGGATGATTAATGTGCTTAACAATAGAACAAGTACTCAGTTGGCTACCATGGGAATTTCAAACAGAACTGAGCACATTCAGCTAATCAAGAGGGTTCTTACACTGAGAAACTTGGTGCAGACATTAGAGAGAAGAACCCAGGACATGCAGATTGAAGTAAACAGGTTTTTGGAGAAGTTCCAGGTATTAGAAAACAGAGGGCTCCCTAGCTTACTGAACAGCGCAGGGAGACTGTTCACACATGAGCAGTATGCCAAAAGGGTTAATGCATTTGCCACAAGTCAGATCAATGAGAAGCCCAGCACCTCAGAGGAAACAGGGCCTGCCATAGGACAAACTCTCTACAATAAAGTAGAAAGTTTATTTTTTATAATGAATGAAATTAAACACCTGTTTGAGGTGCCTCCCAATTTTTACAAATATACAGAGGCAGAGGAGACTATGGATGCAATTCTAAGGCATCAACTACCTACACTAGAATGGTGGACTAAGGCCATACAGATGATTTTATAAACAGGAAGCCATTCAATAAATTTTGTTCATGGAAAATGCAAATTGTCATACACAGGACAGTTTAAAAGAATCAGCATGCATTAAAGATTAAAGCTGAGCCAACTCAGCAGAAGTCTCGGCCAACAAAGCAAGGTGGGAAGCTACAGGTGTCCAGGCCGAGAAACTACAGCAGAGCAGCTCCAAAAGCGCATTTCTCAGCATTTATGCAGATCACTCCAACCGACTCAGTGGCCTCCAAAGGCCAAAATATCTTCTAACAGGCATAAAGATGCATTTACTTTGTATTCAATGATGTAATAACTTTCCTATCTAATATCTTGAAAAGTTGGTGAACGTATTCATTTCTGAGATAACTTAGCACTCAGATATTTTGTAAACCGATTGTATATATTTGCCCCTCGCACAAGCTTGCAGGGGTTGTTGTTGATTTCTCCTGAAGAAGTTCTTATGTTGTAATCCTTTCAGAGTTTAATAAAGAAAGTGATGGAATTTCTCGGAGTTCTGAAGTGTTGAATGCGTTCTGGTGTCTGTTGAAAACTGCAGGATTCCTGTGTATTTCACAATACAATAAGTTTCTGTAACTCTCTTTGTTATGTGTTTCAATCTTTTACAATCCATATATGTTTCTAATTTCTAAGTGTTTAGCAACAAAGAAAAAGAATAACCTTCAGGACTTATTCATGCAATACCCCGATTTCAATCTATGTTGTTAATGAATGTTTTTCTTCAGCTATAATTTTGATAAGTGTAATTCTTAATTGTTGTACTTTCAGAACATATCTTTCACAGTGACCTTTGTTTCAGGAATTCAAGTTTGCTCCTGAGCATCATGTTTCACTTTCACATCACCAGCTTAATGGAGAATTCTTAATTGCTTTCTGTTGGCTGACCATACATCACCACTTAAGTTTAAATTTGTTTGTTTGAGATACTCAATAGGCCCTGCAGTCTGAACATCATCACTCCAGCATTTCAAAACAGTTCACAGCTCTAGACTCCATTGCCCAATGATATACTACTCTCGGAACACTACATATTGATCACTGAAAGAAGTCCTTCAACCAAAACACAAACCAAAAACCTGAGCATAATAGCTAGCCTAAAAACACTATCAAAACAGAGACAAATCAAAAAGAGAGAGCCCTCTCTGATTACAGTTTGGCTAGAAACTGTGATCCAAAGATTGGTTAGTGGTTACCCCGGCCGTATTCCCTTGGGAGTCATAGGGAACAACCTGGGTGTTAACACCCCCGAACTTTGGAATGTCCGATGGGAGTTTGGTTAGGACCAGAGGCTAGGCTAGATTGTATTTGATTGGATTGTTTGTCAATTTTGTGAGATTTGGCAAATTTAGTGTTGCTAGAAAAGGAATCCTAGGAGGACCTTGGGGGTTCCACCCAGATTGGGCAAAGTTCCCAAAGTTCTGAAAAGATTGGCCTGGATTTTGTAAGGCACCAGGCTGCTCAAAGTAACTAGCAGAACCAGATGAACCAAAAGGTGAACCTTGTGATCCAGCAAAACTTGGAGTTTGACCAACTCCGGCCGAAAAACCTCCAAAACCAGCGAAGCTCCCTCCTAAAGCAATAACGAGTCGATAACCCCTGATAAGGATTTCAAGCAGAATCTAAGGGAGGAATACTTCAAAACAAACTAACTGTGGAGTGCGACCTATTCCCTTATTAGCCGAAAAACGGATTCTCAGTTCCTATGCCACTAACCGCAGGGTTAGTCTAACCTTGAAAGGGATTGTTGCCTTGTCTTGTAGAAGAAAAAGGCATAGATCCTATCGTTGGGTTGGAATGCAGTATATGACCACTTCCAAAAGAAAAACCCTGAAATGAAGCTGACCCACCCATCATGGATGTGGAAGCACTAAATGGAACTGACGGAATACGCTGTGAATGGGTGCCAAACAGGAAAAACCCAGAACTAGATGCATTGGCTTGGGAATTTCCACTCGTAGAAGGAATGGAGGTAGACCCAACTAAGGATGTTCTAGAAAAAGACCCAAATAAAGATGCAGAGGGGATAGAAATAGTTCCTCCTCCTTATATTGATGTTGGAGTCTGCATAGTTATAGCACTTGTGGTAGAAGCCATGCTTCCAGTGGTGGTCATTGAAGGTAAGCGCGTAATATGACCTGGACTTGATGGTCAATGTGTCATAGTCCCCATGTATTGTAATATGTCTAAATGATTAGAAGGTAGAAGAGAGTTTGGAGCCACTAACGACTCTGGGAGTTCTTCTACCTCAATGTTATCTTCCAATTGAAAGACAACTCGTGAAAGAACTGGGGTGTTCCTCTCTAGTTCTACGGAAGTACCAGGCCTATCTTGAACGCTAATGCCCTCGAGGGTAGGATCAATCCCAAATGCGTCAGCTACCATGGGGTGAAACCCACTCGCAGTATTACCTCTGTGCCTTCTAGGAGAAGGCTCTAAACTTGGTGGTGAAAGACCACAAAGTCTTCGAGACTGTCTAAGTGATTAGTTAACCACTTTGATCTTTTTATTAAGATCTAATTAAAGACTTAAGAAAAAATGAAAGATAGGCCAACTAAGAGCATAGAGCACACACTAAAAAGTCCCTAAAAGATGTCAGACATTCAAACAACTTTCAAGTATTTATGTATCGGGTGATGAGGACCAGACACCAAAATACAACAAAGTGAAGTAAGGGGCCTTCCAAAGATAGTCTGGGATAATGACGGCCCAATCCTACTAGCGAAGGGAACAGAGGAAGTTACGCTGACATCCTAACAACAGCTTGTGCCGGTGCAATCCCCCAAGCTTTGCAAGGGTGCCCTCCAGAAGTACTGCTGAGAGTGATACAACGTCGACCTCAAGTGCCACGGGATTCCCCTCCGTAGCCACCTATGTAGATCCCTAGGAGAAGCAACTAAGGTTACCAACTCGTGTCAGAAGCCAGGCGAAACAGTCTTGAGGTAAGATTCGACAAGTAGGAGAGGGGGTATCTCTCTTCCTTATCTTCAAAAACCCTCGTGCTTAACTCCCATATCCGGAGATTTCTTGGTCTCCCTAACGCTATTGGATTTGCACTCACTATTCATACTTCTATGTTTGATAGTTTAAAGTGGCCTTGGAGAGTTTTCTCTCCACTTACCTAATCCAAGGCCCTAAAATATCCTAAAATTTTTTGGTGTGTCTAAATTGACAATATAAAAAAGTTCTAGTATATTTTAATTAGCGCTTGTTTTTAAATGGGCTATTCTTAAATCGAGGGATAAGTAGAAATGAAACTTGTGGTGTTTTTCGATGCAAAAGAAATTAATAAAAACCAAACTATATGCAAATGCACTCATTTCATTCTTCGATGAAAGAAATTTCTACCAGGTTCTAAGGAACTTCTAAGAAAGCAATAAATTTTTATTTTATTCTCTTTTAACAAGCTTCACACTCACAAAAATTAATAAAACTATGGATGCCCTAAAAGATGCACAAACTATCCTAATGCAATGAGTATATGCTGATTCAAAAACTTAAGACTACTCTAAAGCAAAGAATGAAAGTAACTTGTTTATCGCTTCTAATTATCCACTTAAGATGTTTAGATAGAATATAAGTTGCTAATTCTCATTTTCGTCCAAACACTAAAATAAATCTCAAGACAAACAAAAATGCACTTTCACTCGCAAAAAGAAACCAAATCAAAACAAGGACAAATAAAGCAAAAACCAAGTTTTCAAGAAGTTTTCTTCAAAAGAAAAAACAAAAAATGACTTTTCAAAAGTGCTCCAAATACTATTGAAAACTTTGAGACCGAATAATAGGCAACAAAAACACTTTGCAAGTTATCTGCTCAAAATGGGCAAAAACTCAACAAAATAGGTGTTTCAAGATGCTCTTAACAACCAAAAAGTAGCAAAAAGAGCTTGGTGACAATGATCAAAAAATCAAGAAAGACAACTCTCAAAATTTTCACTCAACAAATTTCAAAAAGCGAGAAAAGTAAATGGCCACAAGATGCGGTTTTGACACAAAGTAAGAAGATCACAAAGATAAAGTTTGTCACAAAGATTGAAACCAATATTTCCGCTTTGGAAGACCAGAACAACCAAGATTCTTAGAGAGAAATCTCGTGTGATAAAACACAAATGATGACACTTGCAACAACAAAAAAACAAGGCCAAAACTTTCCACAAGTAGAGAGAATTCGAAACCGGAAACTTGCTGTAAAAACGGAGACTGACAACCAAACTTGACTGCTCAGGAAACACTCAGACTAGCAAACAAATTTACTGAACAAGAAATATTTGCAAAAATCTTGGAAAATTAGGGTATACGCGACTGTGTCAATGCACAACTGTGTGTATATGCGATTCAACCCAAAGAAACCTGCGTATACACGGGTTCATATGGGGAAACTTGCGTACATATGCTTCTGTAGCCTGGAAAAAATGATTATATAACAGTTCACAATAAAAAGCAAAAAAGGGGTTTGAAAAAACTGATCAGACTTAGAGTTTGAGTTCCTATAGGAATATACAACTCAGTTATAGCAAGAAAATCAAAGGTTGAGCCTTGATTGGCTTAAATTAACCTAAACTAGGAACAACAATATTGTTGTCCCCATCAGAGTCGCCAATACTGTTGAGGGAAAAAGTCCCCTAGGGTCTTGGGTCAATACCCTAGCAGAGCAGGGGTTATCTACAATGAAAAACAAGCATTCCACGAAGTCATGATACTAATATAATCAAACTACATGAAGAGAGGTGCACCTGGGGGTCCTTCGTTTAAGTAGATCCAGCCAGGATTCAAACTCTCTTGGAGTTCCTTTCGATCCTTCAACCTGCAAAATAACCAATTAAAAGAATCATAGCAGTATATGGACCAAGCATCATAAATAAATCAACTTCATAGCATATTGAAAGGTAGTTAGTTATATAATTGAAACAACTATTCATATGCAAACCATAATAACAACATCATAAGCATGAAGAAGATTGATTTTGAGAACAAGAAAAATGTTTCTTTATTGGAGATAACTAAAGTAAAACAAGGAATGATACCACCTGAATCTTCCTCTCACAGGCTCCAAGCAGAACCGTCCTCCAGATTCGTCCAATCCCAAGTCTTAAAAAGGCTCCTTCCATGACTCACAAAAGGATATCTCAACTAATGAAAAGACATCATAACTCAAGGAAACAAGGGTTTCCTATAATGGGGGAAGTGCGGGAAGCACAAGGATCTTCAGACCTGATCAGGGATAATCTCAGCAGAGTGATTTTTCTCTCTATTCTCTCCTCCCTTAGGCCTTCCCATTGAAGCCTTTTTATACTTCTCCCAAGGTAGTTTTTCAGTTGGGAATTTGTTGGGAACAGTTGGGCGACGGGCACTAATAGGTAATCAATAGGTAAAACCTATGATCTCCGCCCGAAATTAAGGAGGTTTAATTTTTTAAAGTTTTTTAAGACATATACGCGGGTTGGGTATACATAGACCCGTCTACACACGTGTTTAACTTAGGGCAATGTCACGTATAAGGAGTAAAACACTGTCTTTTAAGTATTTGGACCAGGTCTAGAAGGAGGGGTTTCCCTAGGCCATGAGTGTAGCATCACAAACATCAAGAGTGAGATTTGGAGCTATAACACTCTCCAATTATTATTTTTGTCTCTCTCTCACTCTTGGACACCTAGAGTTTTCTTGGAGAATTTCAACATTGGATCAAGAAATGAAAATGAGGCAAAGAGGAAGTAGAGATCAAGCATGGAAGAGCAAGATCAAGAAGCTACAATATTATTCTTTTCAGGTATCGATTTCCATTTGTGGTTTCGTTGCTATATTTGGCATGCATGGTGTTGTATGTGTGTTGTTGGTTCTCTTTCTTTCATTGGCATGGTTTTCTCCAAGTGTGACAGTGTTTTTGAGCCTAGCCTTACCATTTCCAGATAACCATGGTGTGATGGGGTTCTCATGTTTTGGTTGAGCTAGATTGTCGACATTATTCAAAGTTGAATGAGGTGGAAATTTGAATGAAAAAACATTACCTAGTAAACCTTGAACTGAACTGTGGGTTGCAGTAAATATAGATTTTTTGTTGCCTCAGTGGGCCTAGGAATACTTGACCAGTGAATTGCGGGATATATGGTAAAGCCTAGAGGTTGGTTCTCTCCATCAGGCCTAGTAATTCCAGGATGGGATTTACGGTAAATCATGGAGAGTGGAGTCTTCGGTAGGGCCTAGTGATCTAGTGTGGATTGCGGTAAAGCCTAGAGACTAGGAGATAGGAAAATTCCTCACGGTATAGGAGGAGAAATCCAATGGCATCCATGCTTGTTTTAGCCTAGTGATCTGGTGGAGATCATGGTATAGCCTATTATTACACATTTATTTTGTTGGCCTAGTGATCTAGTGTGGATTGCGGTAAAGACTAGTTTTTATTGATGAGGGTGAGGTCGTTTAGCCTCGGGATGCCCTAGTTGGTTCTTTTGGTTTGAGTACCACATTCATGATTGGAATAGGTCAAGGGGGTGATTGGTTGAAGAGAGATTTTTCTCAGCCAATCTATGGTTGGGTGGAGCATGGTACTCCCATACAACGTTGGATTTTGCATTCATTAATAAGAGGTTCTTTCCTTGGAATCTTATGTGTGAATGTAATTTTTTATATATGGATTCTATGGTTGATGTATCCTTGATAATTATGTTGTTATTATGCTGATTATAAGCATGTATTATGACAATGATGATGTATGTCTCTCCTCATGTTTCGATTTGTAAATGAATTACAATGTATGCATGACCTAATAGATGATAATGCTGCTAATGATATAAGGGAACAATGCTTCATATCAATTCCTAGATAAGTATGAGGCTCCTAAGCTCAGATCTATTGTTTAAACATATATATTACATATTTGTGACATGTTTGATGAAATGCCTATGATAGCTAGCAGGGGTCTAGTCAAGTCCTTGTTCAAGTAGTCACATTTGTATCATTATTCTATTATTACATTTTAGTTCTAAAGTGTTGTGGAGTTATTAGCAATGACAACTGGAGCCCCCCAAATGCACCCTTGTCCATATCAAGGGAGCGCCCTAGGGTTTAATGGTCTAAACACTTAGTGGGACCTAGGGACTGGTCATAGGGATGACTAGGAATGCTTTTAGACGTCCTGCAGCACATACTGAAGGTACGTGTTATGGTTTTATATCGATTCTACTCCCTTAAGTTCACCTAGGATGTTGAATCCCATTATAGTGGCCTCTTGTCAGATATTTACCTGGTTGGCCGGTTGCTTGGGTAGATGTGGGATGAGGGTGTACAAATGGATTTTAGTTAAAGGGTCAATCCTCTAGGAATTATTGATTCATCAATTATACTTCCTTGACTTCCCCCTTTTGACTCGGTCATATACATAGTACCTCACTTTCTTTCACTTGGTTTAAAACACAAAAGATATGATATGCCATATCACAATTGTTTCAATCCAGGAAAGAGTAATATGCGCGACAAGTTTAATATTTTTAGCATGTCAGTTTCATCTCTAGTGTTTCTTTGATATGAGTAGGCTTGGACAGTACCTCGATGGAGTCACTATAGAATAACAAACATTTCTTCTCTACTAGTAGGCTTAGACAATACCTCGTTGAAGTCACTTGCTTCACCTCCTTGCGCATGAATCCTTTCTCTTTTTTCATCCTTTATTTATTTATTTAATATGATTATGATTCAACACTTGTTATTTTCAATTGGGAATAAGACACATCTTGACTTACTTAGAGTAGAGGAGGTTTCCCCTTTAGAGAAGTATTTATATAACCTGTGATATCAGTTTGCTCAATTTAGTTTTTCCCCTTATCCTTTATCTACTAGATTGGATAAGAATGTGACACACAAGCATTGGAAGTAATACTGGGGGGGGGGGGGGGGGGTGAATCAGTATTATCAAGTCAAATATTCCCTTTTTCAAATCCAGATAATATACGCTACTTCAGTTAATTAAAACCATGTATATACACAACTATGTAGAAGGAAACCCGCGTATACAATGCAAACTTATAATTTACTTTATCTTTCAGAAGTTGATTATTAATCTGTGTATCAGAATCAAATAACCAGTAACCAGAGACAGTAAAACAGATCTGAAGACTATCACACACACAAGAACACAAGATATAAGGTGGAAACCCAATGTGGGTGAAAACCACCTGCTGCAATTCGTCTCTATCTTCTTTTAATTAGAAACTTCTTTTTACAATGTACTGGCGCAGTCCTTTACCAGTACGCAGGCTGCAACCTGCAGAGAGTTACAACCCTCTCTCATTCTCCAGCTTCTCCTGGAAGGGAGCTACAACCCCCTTTGCTCTTGTACTAGCCAAGATACTAGTACGTAGGTGCTGGCCTACTGAAGGCTACAACCTTCTCTTTCTTCCAGGGACCTCGTTTCATAAATTTTCAGACTGGATCCATGAACATCAATCAATCATCAAGTATATCTGCATCAAACAATCTCCTTTTCCCCAATTAGCACTGAATCAAGTAAACACTTCTCTGACAACTGTACCCAGAACACAGTAACAGTAACCACACACCAAATCCTGAACCCAGAATAAAAGATACTATTATTCAAGCTTAAAGATTATGACCCATCAATAGAACTTATCCTTCTTTATGCACTAAGGTTCCTCCTTCATTCAGATCCATATCTGCACCATAACCCCAATCACAAGTATTTCATATCTAGCACTTATTAGATATTCAATTCATTCAGATTGATTGCCTTGCCAAATGATCTCCTTCCTCTTTTATAGTCTTAGGCCTTTCACAATACCATGGTCCAAAACCATAATAACACAATACCATGAACCCAATACTTGGGGTCAACACTTTTGGATGCAATACCATGGACCAAAACCATAGGATCAAAAACTGTCGGACTAATACCATGAGCCAACCATGAAAGTGCGTGAACTTTTCTCTTCATGAAAGGAACTTTTCTCTGCATGAAAGTGCATGAACTTTTCTCTATATGAAAGAAACTTTTCTCTGCATGAAAGTGCGTGAACTTTTCTCTACATGAAAGAAACTTTTCTCTGCATGAAAGTGCGTGAACTTTTCTTTACATGAAAGAACCTTTTATCTTCATGAAAGTGCGTGAACTTTTCTCTACATGAAAGAAACTTTTATCTTCATGAAAGTGCGTGAACTTTTCTCTACATGAAAGAAACTTTTATCTTCATGAAAGTGCGTGAACTTTGCTGCACTATAATTTATCATCTGAGATGAGTGGGTTGCCATCAAGTACAACATATGTATCATAATGCCAACAATCTCCCCCTTTGGACTTGATGGCAACAACAACCAATCACTCTCCCCCTTTGTCATCAAGGGCAAAGGGCAGACCAAGATAATCTCTTTCCTAGATAAACTTTCCGCTGCCCATACTCCCCCTGAGTACCTGCTGAAATCTCTGAATGAGCTCCCCCTTTGTATATGCCAAGGTGTACCACTCTGTCCATGCTTCCTCTGAGTACATGCTGAAGTCTCTGCTCTGCTGAAGTGTGTTGTTCATGCTCCCCCTGACTATAAGCAAGGTCTGCAAAAAGATGTTTTACAAGAAGAATGATGACTTATACATCATAAAATACCTTCCTATCACCAAAAGACTCAATATATACATCCATCACCCAACCAAGTGGGGATCATCCACCCAACCAAGTGGGGATACATCAGAGAATTACATGTGACAACCAAATACATTACATCTTCATCCCAGGCATAGTGGGGAACCAAAAATAGGTTGTTACATGACCTTGACACCATAAATACATGACATAGAGATGAAATATCTAGAGCAAGGCTTATGAAAGTCACAATAACTGATAGCAGTAGCATCTGTCAATCACCATTCAGATCAGCAACCATGATTTCCTTCTGTTCTCCCTCTGCATTTGTTCCACCTGAATCCAACAACAGTTGTGTACTAGAACCAAAAGCTTCTGAGATAATGCCAACAATGCATCATTAGAATTTTATCTGCTCCCATTGAACTTGTGCCAGATGGTCTCTGTCAGACCCATACCAGATTATCTTCAACCAGAGCCTATCCCTACTGATATCCATCAAACCTCCATATACGCGACTGTCTCTGCACAAACATGCGTATGTACGCGGATCCTCCTTAGGCAACTCGCGTACCCCCATTTTTCTCTGAAACAGACAAGATTTAACAGAAAGATGATGCATCAACTACACCCAGCTTCTGTCTGAGGTATTCAAAATTTTCCCTGGGCAGTGGTTTGGTGAGTGTATCAGCAACTTGTTCCTTAGAGGGAACATACTCCAGCTTGACCTTTCGTTCCAACACTTGTTCCCGAAGGAAATGATATTTGATAGGTATGTGCTTGGTCTTTGAATGCATAACTGGGTTCTTTGAAATGCTAATTGCACTTGTATTATCACATAAGATGGAGATAGGTGGTGTACAAGTGATTTAAAAATCCTGCAAGGTTTGCATTATCCAAAGGAGTTGAGTGCAACAAGATGCAGCAGCCACATATTCCGCTTCAGCTGTAGATAAAGCAATCGAACTCTGTTTCTTGCTGAACCAAGATACTAATCTGGAACCCATAAAGAATGCTCCACCACTTGTGCTCTTCCTGTCATCCACGCTTCCAGCCCAATATTCATCTGTATAAGCATGTAGAGTGAGATCTGTATCTCTAGGATACCATAAGCCATAGTTTTGAGTTCCTTGAAGATACTTGAAAATTCTCTTTACTGCCTGAAGATGGGTTTCCTTAGGATTTTCCTGGAATCTTCCAACTATTCCCACTGCATGCATGATGTTTGGTCGAGTACCTGCCAAATAAACAAGACTTCCAATCATGGATCTATAGGTTGGTTGATGCACTGCTTCTAATTCATCATTTTCACTGAGGCTGCATCCTATAACCATAGGGGTACATACTGGTTTTGCATCTTCCATGCCATATTTCTTCAAGATCTGCTTAAGATACTTGGTTTGAGACAAAAAGATACCGCCTTCATTTTGTTGGACTTGCAATCCAAGAAAATATGTCAGTTCTCCAAGCAAAGACATTTTGAATTCTTTCTACATCACCAAGGCAAAGCTTTGACTCATAGATTCTTCATTGCTGCCAAAGATAATATCATATACATACACAACAAGTATTAGCAATTTTTCGTTTTCAATTTTTATATAAAGATTGCTATCTGCTGATCCTTTTGAAAAACCTTGTTGATGAAGATATTTTTCCAAAATGTAGTACCAAGCCCTTGGAGCCTGTTTAAGACCATAGAGAGCCTTTTTTAGTCTGCATACAGGATTTGGATCATTCCCAAGGATGAAGCCATTTGGTTGCTCAATGTACACTTCTTCTTCTAAGTCTCCATTCAGAAAGGCTGATTTCACGTCCATTTGAAATACTTTGAACTTCTGAAAGCTTGAGAGAGCAAGGAACATTCGGATGGCCTCAAGTCTAGCAATGGGAACAAAAGTTTCTTTAAAGTCTATACCTTCTTGTTGAGCATACCCTTTACAAACAAGTCTGGCCTTGTTTCTAATCACTTCCCCATTTTCATTCAACTTGTTTTTAAAGATCCATTTTGTCCCTATGACATTCTTATCTTTTGGTCTAGGAACCAACTCCCAAGTGTTATTCTTTTCGATCTGCTCAAGTTCTTCATCCATTGCCTTGACCCAACATTCATCTTTGCATGCCTCTTTTACATTTTGTGGTTCAGTGGAGGAGAGCAATGCCAAATAGCTTGAGGCTTCTGCAATTGTTCTTCTTGTTTGTACACCTGCCTCTTTCTGCCCCAAAATCTGAGATTCTGGATGATTCTTCTGAACGTACCTAGATGGAGTCTTCTCTTCTATCCTTATCTGTTCCTCTGGTGCCTCTTGAGGTTCTTCTTCATCATCAGTCTGATTTGAAGGGTAGTCTTCATCTTCTTCGATATTTTCATAATTTACTTGCCTAGGAATGTTTCCTTCTTCATCAATCACTACATCAATGCTGTCAACAATTCTTCCAAGTCTTTTATTGTAACACTTATATGCTTTGCTATGGGGAGAATAACCAAGAAGTATTCCTTCATCTGCTCTAGGTTCAAACTTGCCAAGATGTTCATCATTATTCTTAATATAGCATTTGCTTCCAAAGATTTTGAAATGTTTTACCGAAGGAGTCTCACCATACCAGAGCTCATGAGGAGTTTGAGTGTTGTTTACACGGACATTTGCTTTGTTGAGAATAACAACCGCAGCAAATGCAGCTTCACCCCAGAAGGTTGCGGGTGTTCCAGACTCATCAAGCATAGCACGAGCCATTTTTAAAACCGTTCTGTTCATCCTTTCCACAACTCCATTTTTCTAAGGAGTCCTAGCTGTAGAGAATTCCCTTCTTATTCCATGTTCTTCACAGAAATCGAAAAATTCATTTGAGGTAAACTCCCCACCTCTATCGGAGCTGAGGCACTTAATTTTGTGATTTGATTCATTTTCTGCCAAGGCTTTGAACGATTTGAATTTTTCGAATGCTTCGTTTTTGTGCTTCAAAAGTCCTATCCAAACCATCCTGGAGAAGTCGTCAATGAATAATATAAATTATTCTTCTCCTCGAGGTGATTTTATCCTAGATGGACCACATATATTTGTATGGACTAGTTCAAGAGGCCTGCTCGTTGATCCTTCCTTCTCAGGGAAGTTAGTTCTGGTTTGCTTACCAAACTGACATGATTTGCATATTGTATTGTCTGGAATTGTGATGTCTGGAAGACCACAAACTGCCTGGTATTTGCATGCTTTCCTTATCTGTGAAAAGCTTAGATGCCCCAACCTCCGGTGCCATAACCAGTGTTCATCATTCTTGCTCAAATAGAATTGTTGTTGTCCTTCTTCAAATATGTATAAATTATTTGGAGTTCTTATGCCTTTGATGACTTTTTTTCATGTATCAAGATCACGAACACTACATCCATTTGATCGAAATATTACCTTAGTTCCTTGATCGCACATCTGACTGACACTCAGTAGATTATGCTTCAAGCCATCAACATACAGAACATTTCCAGCTTTGACTTTTTCTTTCAACTGAACAGTGCCTTTTCCTTTTATGACTGCAGGGGTATCATTTCCAAAAGAAACTTTCTTTCCCTTTTCCTTATCACCTATCATATGCTTCGAACATCCACTGTTGATGTACCATTGATTTTCTTGTCCTTCTACATAAAAGGCTATCCCACATCTTTCTGGTTGTGGTTCCTTCATTCTCCATGTTCTGGCACTTGAGGCTTGTTCCTTCTGAGTTGTCTGTCGAAACCTGCTCATGCATTCAGAATCTTCATGACTGAAGTTATTACAAATAGAACATTCAATTTCATTTTCAAGGGCGGAAAAGTTGTTATAGTTTCTTTTCATAATTCCAGTCATACTTCTTTGTTTTTGAGCTTCTCTAGTCATGATTGTCTTATAGGCAACACATTGAGCTGCTTTGTGGCCAAAGTTATGGCAAGAGAAACATTGGCCATTGAAGAAACTCCTGCGATTATCAAATCGACCAACCAAATGATTGTAGTTTCTATTGTCATCCATTCTTGAGGCAAATTGAGAAGATTTTACTTGTGGCTGGTTGTAGCTTTTGTTCATCCTTAAGGTGGATTGCCCTCGATTTACCTGGTAGTCTTTGTTTATTCTTGATGTAAATCATTGTTTTACCTGGTGATCTCCATTGGGCTCTTGCTCATTCCTCCTTGCTGCGTCAAGATAACTTTTTGAGGTGGATGGTTTCTATGCTTGAGATGCTTCTTCATTATATCCTAGACCTGTCTTGATTAGTGGGGAACACTGCACATTGATAATCTCATCTAGAGTTTCAGATCCTTTAACAAATTTAAGATTAAGAGCCTTTGTTTTCTCAATCTCTTTTCTAAGACCAACAATTTCACATTCTAACTTCTCAAGAAATTTTTCATTTTCAGCAAGTTGGAATTGCAGAGTATCAATGATCACATTCTTCTCTTATAAACATACTTTTAGTCTAGAAATCTCTTCATAAAAACCATCTTCATCTATAGCATCCATGTAATTATCATCTTCAAAAGCCATTAAAAGTTTATAATTCTTACCTCGTTCATCTTCATCACTATTTGAAAGACCATCACTGTCTTCATGAGTGTAGTAACTTTTCTTAGTTACATTCTGTTTCTTGTTCCATCTAACAGGTTCCTTCCCCTTGTCAATCTTATCCTTATGAGGACATTTGGAAGCATAGTGACTGACTCTTCCACAAGCAAAGCATTTGAAAGGCAACTTACCTCTGAATCTTCCAGTACCCCGTTGAAGGTTCTTGACAAAATTTGATTCCTCCTCTTCTTCAGACACATGTCCTGACTCATAGTAATCTCCTCTGCTTGAAGCCTTGAAAGCAGCTTTTGTCCTATCTGATGGCCCTCCTTTCCTCATTTCATAAGCAGTCAGAATTCTGTGCAGTTGAGACATGGTAAGGTTTCGTAGATTCTCTTTTTCTTCTATTGCAGAAACTTTAGATTCAAACCTAGGAGACAAAGATCTTAGAACCTTTTCAACCACAACAGCCTCTCTTATTTCTTCACCCAAATTTTTCATACAATTAACAATCTCATCTACACGAAGGAAATAGTTAGCCACACTTTCATCATTGTGCATTCGGAGATTTTCATACTGAATTCTGAGGGTTTGAAGTTTTGCTCGTTTTACCTGTTCATCTCCTTCATAGCTCAGAACAATCTTGTCCCATATTTCTTTTGCGGATTTATACTGCATAACCTTGACGAATTCTGATTGAGATAGACATCCTAATAGGGTATTGATAGCCTTTGCATTTGTTTCATATTTCTTCTTCTCAGCCGGATCTGTAGGAGTTGCTGATGGAAAATTGTACCCTGTATCTATGATATCCCAAACTTCTGTACCAAGAGATTGAAGATAGGCAGTAACTCTTACCTTCCAATATATGAAGTTTGTCCCATCAAAAATCGGTGGCCTAATAGATGCTTCTCTCTCGTAGTTGCTCATGATGATGGATCTTCCTCCAAGCGATCAAGCTTCTTTAGAAGGACCTGCTCTGATACCAATTGTTGGAAATAATACTGAGAGGGGGGGTGAATCAGTATTATCAAGTCAAATATTCCCTTTTTCAAATCCAGATAATATACGCTACTTCAGTTAATTAAAACCGCGTATATACGCAACTATGTAGAAGGAAACCCACGTATACAATGCAAACTTATAATTTACTTTATCTTTTAGAAGTTGATTATTAATATGTGTATCAGAATCAAATAACCAGTAACCAGAGACAGTAAAACAGATCTGAAGACTATCACACACACAAGAACACAAGATATAAGGTGGAAACCCAATGTGGGTGAAAACCACCTGCTACAATTCGTCTCTATCTTCTTTTAATTAGAAACTTCTTTTTACAATGTACTAGCGCAGTCCTTTACCAGTACGCAGGTTGCAACCTGCAGAGAGCTACAACCCTCTCTCATTCTCCAGCTTCTCCTGGAAGGGAGCTACAACCCCCTTTTCTCTTGTACTAGCCAAGATACTAGTACGTAGGTGCTGGCCTACTGAAGGCTACAACCTTCTCTTTCTTCCAGGGACCTCGTTTCATAAATTTTCAGACTGGATCCATGAACATCAATTAATCATCAAGTATATCTGCATCAAACAATCTCCTTTTCGCCAATTAGCACTGAGTCAAGTAAACACTTCTCTGACAACTGTACCCAGAACACAGTAACAGTAACCACACACCAAATCCTGAACCCAGAATAAAAGATACTATTATTCAAGCTTAAATATTATGACCCATCAATAGAACTTATCCTTCTTTGTGCGCTAAGGTTCCTCCTTCATTCAGATCCAGATCTGCACCATAACCCCAATCACAAGTATTTCAGATCTAGCACTTATTAGATATTCAATTCATTCAGATTGATTGCCTTGCCAAATGATCTCCTTCCTCTTTTATAGTCTTAGGCCTTTCACAATACCACGGTCCAAAACCATAATAACACAATACCATGAACCTAATACTTGGGGTCAACACTTTTGGATGCAATACCATGGACCAAAACCATAGGATCAAAAACTGTCGGACTAATACCATGAGCCAACCATGAAAGTGCGTGAACTTTTCTCTTCATGAAAGGAACTTTTCTCTCCATGAAAGTGCGTGAACTTTTCTCTATATGAAAGAGACTTTTCTCTGCATGAAAGTGCGTGAACTTTTCTCTACATGAAAGAAACTTTTCTCTGCATGAAAGTGCGTGAACTTTTCTTTACATGAAAGAACCTTTTATCTTCATGAAAGTGTGTGAACTTTTCTCTACATGAAAGAAACTTTTATCTTCATGAAAGTGCGTGAAATTTTCTCTACATGAAAGAAAATTTTATCTTCATGAAAGTGCGTGAACTTTGCTGCACTATAATTTATCATCTGAGATGAGTGGGTTGCCATCAAGTACAACATATGTATTATAATGCCAACAACAAGTAGATATACACCAAATTCAGGAGTTTGGATACTAGAATAGATGCAAACCTAATAAGTTCCCTCAATTTTTTCCTTTTGGATGTGTCAGATTTTCCTTCTAGACTTAGCTCAACCTATGGAATCTTCCCAAACAAATAAGAATAAAAAACAGATAGCCAAGCATTGTGGTTGCCACATTTTCTCTTTCATTGCACCATAAAGTCCTTTTAGCCATGCACTTTTCACAAAAGGTCTTATTTATGTACAATGACCAAGACACAAAACATGAGAGGACCCAACTTGACATGACACACATACGATTAACATAGATGAAAAAAGAAAAGAAACAAAAGGAAATATTATATAGGAAACATAACTTAGAGCTACTATTGAAACTAATGCTTGAGATATCAACCATTTATGAGAAGAGGGTCAATCCTCTCATCTAATTATTTCTTCTTGAAGGTATTATGGTTGATCTTTTCTTTGATGCTGAATGGGCCAATCCAAAGAGGTTGGAATTTCGTTTGTTTTTCTTTCTCTTCATGTGCTTTATCCCACTTCAATACTAAGTCACCCACATAAAAAATCATTGTGCCTACAGATTTATTGTCAGAGCAACGCTTAATACAGTTTTGATGGACGACAAATCTTTCGGTGGTATTGAGTCTTTCTTCCTCAAGTTTAAGTAAAGTATATATCTTTCTTTGAACCAAAATGCAAGGTCTAGCTTGGGACTCTTGGGAGAGTTGCAAGGCTGTGAGATACAGGTTCGAGGGAATTATACTTTCTTTACCATAAACTAGAAAGTTGGTGGTGTTTTGAGGGAACACTTACGGGTTACATGGTTAGCCCATAATGATCTTCTTGATTATGTAGATAATATTATATTTTTTGATTTAGCTAAATGATTTCTCTCTGGGTAATAGTTAGAAGCATGATTTAATATAATACCATTTTCTAATGCAAATTTGTAAAGTTTTAACGAAGAAAAATAAGTCGCATTATCAAATATAAGAGACATTGGAACGCTAAACCTAGTTATACTATTCTACTTCGAGAAGTGGATAACTTCCTTGTTGTTAACTTGTCTTAAAGGAACTGCTTTTGTCAATTGAGTAAAATTATTTTCCATTGTCAAAATGTATTGGTGTTTCTTTGACGAATATGCAAATATTTTTCCAATAACATCTAGTCCCCACTGTTGGAATGGTTCCTCGACTGCTACTGGTAGCAGTGGGAAACTAACTTTTGATCTCGACCAACACATCTTTGAAAAGTTGGTAACTTACAAGCATAATAATGAGCATCCTTGAATAAGCTAGGCCAATAATAACTAGCCCTCATTACTTTATGAGCAATTGTATTTCCCTTGTAGTGACAACCTGTTGGTCCATCGTGTAAATATTTTAGTACCTTCTTTGTGTCTTAAGGATCATGGCATCTTAGCAAGACACCATTATGGTTCTTTCTAAAAATCACTCCATGAACAAGATAGTAATATAGAGCTTTAAGGCGGATTTCCCTCTTTTGTTTGTTCGATAGGTGCATAGGCAAGGTGTCATGCTCTAAAATTTGTTGTATCTTTGAATACCATGGCACTATTGATTTGGTGTGGGGAACATGTTCAACATTGTACACCCCTATTTCCTTCTCCCAAACTAAAAGATATTTCTTATTAGTATCTCTCGCTTCAGCTACAAGTTGAGAGAGGAGATGAACCTTAATAGTATGAACTGGTTTAAACTCTAGATCATATTCTTGTAAATAGTTCATCCAATTTTCCCTCTTCTCACTCATCTCACGTTGTATGAAAAGTGTTATAACCACTTGATGAGGTACAAATATGATAGTGTGAGTTTTAAGAAGATAGGGCCTGAAGTATTTTACCGCCTTATACAAAATATAAGCATGTTTATTGATCATATGATAATTCAACTATGACCCCTGTATGATAGCACTCATGAAAGAGATAGGCCATTAATTTCCTTTAGCATCCTTCTCAGTTAGTACAGCTGCAATAGATGAATATGAACAAAAAGTATAAAGCAGGAAATCTTTGCCACAATTAAGAATAAATAATGTAGGTGCATCAACGATAGCTTACTAAATTTGAGGGAAATCATCCTTTCTCTTTTGTCCCATTTATAAGTCACATATTTCTTAATAATTTCCTAAAAAGGTTTAACTATTTGAGCATAGTCAAAGAAGAATTTTCATAGGAAATTAATATTCCCTATGAAATATTGCATAGCCTTTTTATTCACCTGGAACAAGATCTGAGTTATATCTTTGACCCTTTCGGGATCAACTTTGATTCCACTTTTCACAATGATGTCTCCTAAGGGATTGCCTTCTAACACACCAAATATGCTTTTCTTGGGATTGAGAGAAATCCCATATTTACGACACCGCTAAAATATTTGTCTCAGAGGATGTACATGATCTGATCTTATTTTGGAGAACACAGTTACATAATCCAAATAAACAACTACACTTTAGCCAATCAGGACACATAAAATGATGTCGATTTTTATTTGAAATGTAGCAAAAAAATTAATAAGTCAAAATGGCATATGCTTAACGGTGAATGTTCCCCACTTTATCTTGAAGGTAGTTTTGAGACAATCTAGTTTTTCCACTAACACTTGATTATAACCAGAAAAAAAACATCTAGCAACAAGAACATTGCAGACCCAGATATTGTTTGGAGGATTTTTTTCCATGGATGACATTGGGTAATTATTTTGATCATGTGCCTAGTTGAGATTACAAAAATTGACACATAACCTTATCTCATTGAACTTCTTTCTGACTGGGACGAAATTTGAAACCCAAATGGAATGTCTAACTTTGAAAATGATTCGAGTATCCAATAGCTTCCTCAATTCCTTTTGAATTAGGGGTTCCATCATTGGATGAAATTTCCTTAACTTCTAATGAAAAGGTTTTACCTCTTCTTTGATGGGAATGACATGTTTGATAATATGAGTATCATATGTCTTTAAGTCATCATATGTCCATGCAAACACATCACAGTACTATTTGAATAGGAAGATAAATGTTTTTTTTCTTGTTGAGAACAACATGTACCGAGGTTTACATACTTCAGATCTTCTTGAGTTCCCAAATTGACTTGTTCAGATGATAATTTTGAGCTCTAAGTGCAGGGAAAATTTTAAGAATGGAAGTTTATCTTAAATTTTAACAACCTTGATGAATGTTACTAGTCCATAATATCCAAATTTTAAAAATTTTAATGATAATTTTGTAAAAATGTTTAGATTTCTAATTATTTTATATTATACAATATATAATATTGGTGATTTTTAAGGTAAAATAACTGTATACTATAAAATTTGGGGGAATTCATTTTTTTTAAATGGAAATTGGCCAATTTTTTTTGGAAAAAGCATGGAATATTAGCCCACCTGTCAATATTATCCCCTAAAATTTTCCGTGTCTAAGTCTTAGTATTTATTGGTACCTTAAACCAGTTTTGCAAGTCATATAATTTTTCGAGGGACACTACACCTTTAGGCATAGTATTACCTTTCATTGCATTAGATGCCTCCCACAATGCCTTGTTGTGCTCATTCTCTTGAATGGAAGTATCTTTGAACATGTCCATGTTAGCCATAAAATGAACTATGGTCGTCGTTGAAAGCAAAACAATTAGTAACGTTATCTGGAACAAATGGTTTATATACAATATCTATAGAAAAACCATTTTTCAATCGAGACATTCTAGCGACCGCATTTTCTAAGGCATCTGTTGCAATGTTTCTAAGCCTAGGAGGATAAATGATATTAAAAGCTTTAAAAAATAATATTCAATCATGATACCTCTTGCTAGTAGTTTTTAAGATTTAGTGAAACATAGTGGATAGTGTCCTATAGATGACAACTAACCACTTCTAAGTCACCAAATACCTTGATTAGTTCTACCTTTAATCAATGGCTTTCTCTATTCCAAGAATGAATGCTTAATATTTGACAGTATTATTTGTACACTCGAACTCCAAACGACATGATTCGATGTGCTTCTTATTGCATGGGTCTATGAGTACACAACCATCTCTAGAGCCATCAAATTATAGAGTCCAAATATTATTAGCTACTAAACTTATTCCTATATTATTATTACTATTATGTACATCTATATTACAAGATTCATTAGCACCAGTTATAGTACAACGAAGGAGTTCTAATTTTGTATTAGGTGGGATGAGTGATGGTTGTGTGTGATAACACATGTGATCAGTTTCCAAGAAACAATTTCCAAATATTAAATCAACAAAATAAATAGGCTCATTATGACCCTCAAGTGGTGTCACAATTTATTTCATGTGTGGTTCACTTTCCACTCGAATCTAGTTGTTTTTGCCCTTATATGGAATCCATAAATGTGATTAATCTGTAACAATATACGCTTGTAATTTACTAGAGGAGTCTCTACTCAAGAGTATGCCATATAATTCAAGGATTTCCATAATTATAATATTTATACATTTGTGTACTTGATGATAAGATGATAATCATATAATAACATTCTTGAGTTCACAAATAGAATGGACAAGGGATATTTCTAGCTGAGTGATTTGTGCATCGGTTTTATCCCATTTAGCATTGATTTTATTACCTGAAAATAATGACATTACATTCATAGATGCACCCGAATTGATGAAATAATTATGGACATTGTAATTAAAAATTTCAAAATTTAACAATGGGGGCAAAGATTGCTAGCATCTAATGTTACAATGTTAACTATAGATTCAAGGGATTTAGAAGACTTACCAAACACCTTTTGAGAAGTAGAATCTTTATCACCTGATGAAGGTTATGAAAAGGCTTGGACAAGAAGTTCACGTTTGTCCACTATATTTGCAAGCTCAAAGATGGATATGTTAGTGTGATCTCTCTCCAAATATTCAGCATTATTATAATAAATTGTTTCACCTTTAGCAGGAAGTGTTGAATTTCTTGGAGGAGTGGCTTTGTTTGACACTTCCGGAGTGATGGAATTTATTTTTGTTACTAGAGGAAGCGTTATTATAAGTAGTAGCATTTATAGACTTACTTTTTGCATTTTGAGTAGGGTTGGATAATGGTGAGATCCCTTTTAATACTTGCTCCTTCAATTCATGTATTGTCACCTCCTATTCAAAGATGGGCCCTTTTCTCCTCAAACTGTATCAACCATTTTGTCTTAGAGTTGGGGCTTTGCCTTGTGGTGGTTATCCAATGCTCTTCTTGTTAGTATTAAGAATAAATCAAAAGGATTAACTACATGACAAATACCTCTACTTTCTCTAGCCATTGTAGTTTTATATGTTTCTTCCATCTCGTCGAACTACTCATTTTCTAGTAAAGTATCAGCAATGTGTGTGACTAGAGAATTCATGTTGTGCTTCCACCATAGGAATTTTTTCTCTAGATTCCATTCCCGATGGAAATAAAAATAGTTATCCCTTCTTATACTTTCAATATTCAACAAAACATTTGAACTTTGGGCAAATTTAGCTAGTTGATTGTTACGGTTGTTGTTATTCCTTCTAAATGGGAAAGACTCAGGCAGCTTACTACTGGTAGAAGCCTCACTTTACCTTCTCTTCAATTATGAAACTTTGTTAGTGAGTTCCTTTAATGATTTGGTCAAGATTTCAATATCTACTTAACCCTTTTCTTTAGCCTTCGTTGAAGAAGGTTGCGACTTCTAGCCAGTCTCCTTGGAGTCTTTAGATTCATCATCATCTATAGAACTCCAATGGAACACAAGTCTTTCTCCACAATGATTTTTAATTCAAAGTGTAGAGCCAATGTGTTCTTTGCAATTATTTTAACAAAAGAATAAATATTTTTAGGCAAGGAAGATGTATAATAATCAATAATGATAGAATCATGAGGTTGTGTGCCTCGAAGAAACATGTTCAATATGTGGTTGAAGTTTTGATTGAATTCTTTAAATTTCTCCTTTTTCCAAATCTCAATATTTCCAAGCTCTTTTAATAACATGGTGGGATTCTTGTCATTTGAAAATTTCTCCATAAACAATTTCTTAAACTCCCTCCAACGATGGACTGAATTGAAAACAATGTTATTGCTATACCTTCTAATGTAAAAGGAAAAATACTACAAGAAACATCATTGTACTGTACCTCTAACATCCATAAATGCATGTAGAAATCATTGATATGATATTTTGCCTTAATCTTCTTGTCTGGATCAAACTTCGATAACAACTTATCCGAATATTTGGCCATTGTATGAAGGTTATCCGGAAGAGAAAATTGCCCTTAGGCCATCCAATCCAAGTCCTAATTAGTCATGTCTTGTTCTCTTGGTTACTCCTCCTTTTAAAAATATGACTAGCATTCTCCTTCACTATTTAAATCGCCAGTGAACTCAAAATCAGCACCGGGTCATTCTCCTTTATAAAGAACATTTTCATCCTCATACACTTTGTGAATGGGTGGAAGTGGCTCTTGTTGAACTGTGTCTTCCAAAGAATTTTTTAATTCCTTAAGAGTGGAAAAAACCAAATCTTCCACTAATGCAACTAATACACAAATAATAATTGTTTATGTCTTCTTAGGATGATTTGAAATATTATGAGAAACAAGGAGTAAACCAATATCTTTTGCAAACTACCAAGTTATCAGTAGAATCACCAAGAGTTGTTTGTAGGTAACCTCGTATGTCAACTCTAGACTAGGGTAAGAGGAGTTGGAATGGTGCTTAGAATATTACTACATTGTCCAAAATATGAATGATTGGGATGTGCAAAGTTATAAGCCATAAAAATTTGGTTTACCTCCTTCTAGTGCTAGAATGTTGATGGTGCTAGATATCACCAACATACAGGAAATATACCCAATATGAGGTCCCAATTATACTTCACACCATTTGGTGTAGGATTCCCATCGAGAAATATGATCTAGATGCCTTTTACTTAAATATATGAATTGGCTTAAGAAGTTAGCATGAGAGAAGCACACATGTGCTTTTGATTGAGAAAGAGAGTGTGCCTTGTGGAATGTTCAATTGTCGATATATCAAGGTTCTTTCACTGCGAGGGGGGTAAAAGTGAGTCTCTAAAAGAAAAGTAGTAATACTAATATAATGGAGTGTTTACAATGTTCGTCTTCCCAACATTCGAAGGGCCCCCTTATACCTCACACGTTTGGTATAGGAGCCCTATCTAGAATATGGACTGATTTCCATTTTCTTACATTTTTCCCTTCGCTTTAGCTGTTAGCAAGAGAGAGAATCACATATGTGCGTTAAAAAAGAAAGTAGGTGTGCCTTGTGAATTTTCAGTTGTAAGTGTGACAGGGTTCTTCTACTACGAAGGGAGAAGGAAGTGAGCCTCTAAGAGAGAGGTAATAATACCACCCTAGTAGAGACGCACACAAACATGAAAGATTCATCTAACATCTAGCGAAATAGTCCATAAGGATGCAATGATAATTATAAGCATCACAACATATTCTCAATATGATAAGCACTAGAATAACTAAAATAGTTGAACTACTTTAGTATAGGTGGGAACAAACATGAATCACAAAAAATTATAGAAAAACCTTACAAATATTCATAATCCATGCATGAAGAACATGTTGGCCATCAGACTTCAAATTTTAAGTAAAAGTTTGAATACACATGTATACAATGAACACTACTAGCTCCAATAGTGGAGCATTGGAGCCACTACTTGATCCCCAAAAGAACTAACTTGTCTCTCTGATGCTTTATGGGAGAAGCCAAGGTGAAAAGTCCCTTGCTTATATAATGATTGTGTATATATAACAATTTGGGTGATCCTTCACCTCCCTTGTGACTCTTGGATTACCATCATGTTTGTTTGACTTCCCTATGGCTTTTCAACTCTCACATGACTCCTTACATTTTGTACATATCCTTTGGAGTTCCACTTTACAATACATTTCTAATAAGAATTTACATAACACATAAAATGATGTGCCACATGATGACTCATGACATAAAATGACATGACACTGATGACATGGGCTTCATAATGACATGGAAATGTCAATCCACTCTTTTATGTTACTTGATTTGTGTCTCCTTGGAGATATAATAGAATATCCTATTATACCTCCATATGGCTAAAGATGAGGAGACTTCAGTGTTATTAGATCTTCATTTGTTGTCATGAGTTGATGTCCCTTTACTTCCTCCTGAATGATCAACTTGTATTTGCAGCTACAGAGGTGTCTTGTATAATGGTGTCCTCATCCATCTCTAATTATTCATAATATTGTCATAGCATAATAGAGTATCTGCATCTGCAATTCACTCATTAGAATATGACATCAGTTCGATAAACCCCTAATCTAAGATGCTACATGATTATCCACTAACATAGATGGAACTAAGTGGCAGGCTAAGGGAGAGGTTTTGGGACTATGAAATTGCACAACTAAGGTAGTCAAGTATTATTTTTGAGTCTTGAGACTATGCAATGCATAGCTCAGTCTGGAATTGGCTTAAGGATTGTGCAATTGAGGAATTCAAGGTGCTGGGTTGAGGGCTTCAACACTGCGTTTTCCCACTACGTAGTGCTAGAAGGATAGTGGGGCCAGGTGGTTGCAAAATTATGTATTTCAGGAGTTCAATAATGAGGCTTGAGGACTAAGACTGTGCAATGTGTAGTTTAGGGCTTACTGGACATGAAAATTGTACAATTTTGGAGATCTCATAGCGTGCAGTTCTCGGAGGAAAAAAATGTGCATTTTGTAGTGCCAAGAGACAAGGCTATTACTTGAGGGTTGAGACTATGTAGTGAACAATTCAAGCTAGTTGAAAGAGGCTTAGTTGTCTAGTCAGGGAGTTTTCCCAATTTGACTAAGTGTCAAATTAGTGGAACTAATAAGCGAAAAAGCATGAATCTGAACATGATCACACACTTAGATAACTTGACGACTCAACATGGAACTCTCAGACACATGAATAATATCCTTTCCTTAATGCGACAACTTTGCGATGACCTACACCAAGTGTGACACCAAAGATACACATTCCGATGACCTTGACGAAACTTGTGAGACAACATTTGAAACTTTGGAAATGAGTGTGATTCATGTTTACATGGTAATACCAACTCAGTCACACAAAGGTTACCCCTTGAAACAACCAAAACTAGCTTTTGTGCATTGTGCGACACTCCACGTGCTAAAAGAGGACACTTTAATTTTCTTGTAAATGGGACAAGGAAACTTATAGAAAACACATGGAATAACTCTTTATGCCTGTGAGAACAACATGCAAAGTCAAAATAGGCTTCGAAACTCAAATTTAGGCCAAAATTTGGGAGGTTGTTGTAGCAGCAACAACATGAAGACAAACACACATAACAAGAAAGAATCATTGACCATCAAGCGAAATAGTTCACATAGATGCCATGACCATTAAATCATTACAATGCATTTCTAATAAGTTAAGCACCAAAGGAACCAAAATAGATCAATTACTTTAGTACATATGAAAGCCAACATAAATCGAAAACATTAAAAGAATAGTCCCAAAACATCTACGATTCATGCATGAAAATTTTTTGGCCGAAAAGCTTAAAGTATTAAGAAAAATTTCCAAGATACATAAGTACAATGAATACCAATAGATCCAATAGTGGATCATTAAAGCCACTACTTTCTCCCCAAAAGAATTATGTTTATCTCTCTAATTTCTTGGGGAGAATCCAAGGTTAAAATTATTTTCCTTGAGTAATGAGGATCATTTTATAACTTGAGGCATGACCTTTCATATCCTCATGGCTCTTGACTTTCCAAATTATAATGACCTTGTGAATTTTATAACTATTTGAATTCCAAATGAATTTTGGAATGACATATGACTCTTGGGATTACATGTCTTTTGGACTTCTATACATGGTTCTTTTTTCCATACATGACCCTTGGAATTCCACTTCTTTGTATTTACAATGATTACATCATTACATCATAATTTCTACATCATCAGCTGATGAGGACATGAAAATTCACTATCATTGATGACTAGGACTCATAGTAACTGATGACATGGACATTGTTTAATAGATGACATGGTTGGCACTTGTGTGTTTGATCTTACATGTTCCTAATATCTTTCACCCTCCAGAGGGCTTTTGATCTTATGGAGTATTTAGGTTCCTTTACTCATCAAGACTTCATTGTGTTCTTTGTTCTTTAATTCATACTTTGTTTGCCTTCTTTTCCTGGTCTTCTTCATGCATTTTTTCCATGTTGTTCCTGAGATACCTGTAACTCCAATAACTCATGGAAAGCAACCACCAATCTAAGAAATGTTCTATTCTAACATGTTTCATGTGTATTTTCTAATAATGTCTTAACAATGTGCTTGGGAGGAGCAAGGAGAGCTTCTGGGTGTGGTAAGGGTGCACTTCAAAAGAGATGGAGCTTTAAGGCTTGAGGATGCACTTATGCACTCAAGAGGAGAGAGAGAAAATCAAGGGATGGGACATGGTGCATGTATGAAGGAAAAAGGATGAGGCTTCAGGCTTCCCAAGTGCATTGTGCCCTCAAGGTAAATAAGGAGGGCATAAGGTGCAGAGCTAAACATTGAAGGGAAAGGCTTCAGGGATTTAGGGTGCGCTCATCTGCCTAAGAAGGCAAAGAATGGCATAGGGCACAATTTCGAAGTATGAAGGATGAGGCTTTGGGGCTTCAAAGTATGCTCATGTGCTAAAAATGGATAAGGAGAGCACAAGGTGCATTGATGAAGGCTGAATGGGTTAGGATTAAGGTCTTCGAGGTGCACTCATGCGCTCAAGGAGGGCGCAGTCCTTCAAGTTGAAGAAGTGCGGTCAAAGGAATACTTGGTTCTTTAGGGTGAAATTTGGAACAAGGAATGGGAAATATTCTTAGGAGTTCACTATTCACTCTTGGACAGTGCAAAGAGAAATTCATAACAATGAAGTTTTCCCACTCAAGGCTTAAGAGTGCGCTCCTTGCCTTAATGGGTTCACTTTGCAACCAAAATTTGTCTAAGTCTGAAAGATAGAAGAAGGGGTGAACACAATGATTTTAGACATAAACGTATGTGAGAAACATACCAAATCATCAAGAAAAATTATAAAATTTTGATAAGTGATAAATAGACATAAAAAACAACTTTACATACATTCCCCAAGTACAACAAACAAAGTGTGTGTGACTGTGCCCAAAAGTGTCGTTTTATAGCAAATAAAGGTGTTAAAACCATGAAATGCACTAGAGATATTCTAATCAATGCGATGAAACATCATAGTGATAAAGAGTACTTGAAACGTTTAGAATGAAACGTAATCACACTTGATGACCAAGGCAACACTAGATGCGATGGTGAAGTAGGCTCCAAAATTTGAATGCAGTGAAATTTTGGAGGGCATTGTAGCAATGACAATAATGGTGAATAGAAATTTTCTCTTGGTACATTAAGAGTTAATTTATAGAATGTCATTTAGGATATTGAGGAAAATCCGCCCAAATAGAGAAACAATATAAGAAACTTGAGATCTAAGATGTATGCTAGGAGGAGATACAAGGAAATGAAGGGGTAGAGGTCCAAGTGAGATACCAAGTTTGTGAGGGGTATGATTATGATATGGAAAATTGTCAATCCAAAAAATAGATGATTCCCTATCTTGTGAAGAACAAGTGGAGGAAGACACATAAATGGTAGAGGCAGTAGATGAAGGTACCTCCCTCTTAACTCACATGAGAAAAGAAGTTCAAAGGGTGAAGAAGATGGTGTGCGCTTCTAAAGGGACCCTTTTACATGCCACTATGAAAAATAGATACTCACCACATGATTATATCTTTGTACTCACAATGAAAAAATACCTAGCTTAGAATTTAGAATATTTTAAGGGGTCCTAAAAGTTTTCTAGGAGCATTAAGGAATCCCACAATATTTGACCTCTTGCACCTAGAACAAAATCTACTAAATTTTCATCAATTCATATTCCAATCTTGACTTTGATTTGGACATGCAATTTGAGAATGAAATTTAATTGCTAAGTGTTAGACGTATCACTTGGTGAACATTTTTGGTTTCGAAACGTGGTGCATAGGAATTTCATATGCATCTTTATTTCACCCATATTTTTTGCAAATGCTCAAGATAAAGAGTAAGTAAGACACATAGTGGGTTATGAAATTTGAACTAGTCATTAATGATTATAGTAGGTTAACCAAAACCTAAACATTAATATGGTAGAGGTCACAACTCAAAATATAAAAAAATATACAGGGTTGATGTAAGCATTGGAGAAATTTTGCCTTATTTGTGGTAGGTGGACCCTTAACTAGATGTGCTTGATTAATGGCTAGCAAGGTGCCAATGTATGAAATTTATTCTCCATTGAGATAGTTGCACCATGAAACTTTGTCTTTTCATGAAAAGTTGAAGATTAAGAGAATCCATGATGCTATAGGGAATCTATTACTGTGGACAAAAGTTCCTTCCCTAGGCCTAGTGGACTGACCTATAACAACAGAAACCAAGGACTATAATATCTCCCTTAAACTAAATGGACAATGGGATGAGGCCTTCCTAGAATCCTCGTAAGCTTCACTCCTTTCTTGGTTTGTACACTTCCATCTTAGCTTTGGTCGCTATAATTGGAACATGCACAATAAGAAAACAGAAACCAAAGATATATGACATCTATGTAGCATAATCCAATCACTTCATTCAATAGATCAACATGGTATTAAAATAAATGAAATCATAACATCACATATAGGAAAAAAATGTACTCCTTGTATTAATAGAAATGGAGAGATTTACAACCAAATATAGAGTTGATCTTGTAGGAGAGATACTCCAAGTTCACTTGTGCTTCCTTGTCACAAAATATACATCGATGTCACCCTAGTGCATGGAATAATGACTCTCAAAGTAATAGCATGACAATAGAATCTATCTCCAAAATCTAGCCATTAGCTTGTGGGTGACAGTAAATATATAGAAGAGGATGGTAGGTTAGGAATTCTTATCCATTTACCAATCTAGGCTTGTGATCCACTCCTGGGAGGATGCTATCAAGTGATAATCCAAGGTAGAATAGGATAGGATTCAAGACTTTCATCCAAGGTAAATGGTTGTAACAACTCCTGGAAGATTCTTGAAGAGGAAGCTTCAGGATTCTTTTAATTTTTCCCAAATTTCTAGAATTAGTGAACCCTGAGAAAGGGATAACGTATTGATGATTAGCTCAGGTACAAAGAAGGTCAACCTACTGGTGAACACAGTATTTTAAGGTAGCATGGTGTGTGGGGCCTTAAAATCACTAAAATGAAGTAGTTAAAGCAAAAAATTTAGAGATTAGGGAGAGTCATGGTTAGGGATTTGTGCAAAGGTGATGACAAAGGGTAAAATGGTGTTGATTGATCCAGTTAACATGCCTATTGACTAGATGTGACAAAATGGCCAGGAACAGATTGCCCAGCCTATAGAGCAAGGTCATAAATGGCAAGTGATGACTAAAGTGCTTCACCTTGTGACAAGTCAGGATCAAGAACAATCGGTGAGATCATTATATTTTACAATATATTCACATCATAATATGTCTAATCAGGGAGGCATACCCATGCTCAACATATAAGCTTAGCATTACATGTACAATGATAAAATACACGTCCATTGATGACATAGGGTGGACCAATGACTGGATAATTATCCATATGATCATAGCCATGATACACTGTGATCTTGTATTAATCCTCAAATCACAACTGAGATGATTGGAACTAGATCTGGGGTCTTCTACCTTGTTCACATGATCGTCCAATGTATGAGTCTAGCCATGTGAATCAATGAGCTAGAGTTGAACATGGTAGACACAATCTGATTACTGACCAATGATGTAAGTGAGTAATAGATGCGAGAGAAACCACCGATGATGTTAATGGTTCTCAAAGTATTGTAGTACAATATGTATGGTGTGAAAAAATTAATTAATGTCAAACACCACTGAATATGTTGGTCAAAGTCTGATGATGTAAACTTGTCACCAAGAGCAAGGAAACTTATCGTTGATGTATCAAAGCACCAAGGTACTGAATGGTTGTTTCTATGTCAACTTCTTAGATAATGAGTTGATGTTGACAAGAAGCAACTTGCCGTAGGAGGACCTTGATGTATCCCCCATCAATGAAACGAAACGGCTATCACGATTCGAGACAATAATAATTATATGAAATTGGGTCAAGAACAAAAAACATGGAATGAAGGGTTAAGAGTATTGTATAATATATCAATTGAATTAATTCTCTTGAACACATTGATGACACTGAATAGAGTTGGAAACATTGACCCAAAATTGAAGATGGAGGATTTGAAGAGGTATGATTAACCAAAAGACAAGGATATTTCCCAACCCAATACCATGGATATGAAGTGGAATAGTGTTGTGTTCACGAGCGACTCACTGCCATTAATAAGTGGAGTACTATGTTTTCCAAATTTCCCCAACCATTACTGGTCAGTACCTCTTTATTTTTGATAAGCTTGAGGAGGATAACATGCTTGATATGTAAGTTCATCCTTCGGATGAATCCCATCCAGTATATTTAATGAACCCTAAGAAGGAGTTGATTGGTCTCATCGTGTTCGATGAGTCAATTATTGTTTTATGTTTTAACAAGTCCATCGATGGTATAACTTGACATCGTTTTCATGTTTAGAGAGTTTTAAAAAGAGATGAAAAAGAAAACTCCAAATATTCCTTTTTGTAGAGAGTCTCTTGAGTCCCAAAAGGTAGAAAACGATACTCAGGAGAACCTCTTATCCATGCTCAACTAAGGTATTCATTTTTCGTAGTTAGTCTATCTTATTCTGGAAAAGGGTTAAACTTATACTAAGTAGACTTGTTTTCATTTACTTTAACGAGTTCAAAAAGAAAAGTGCTTGAAAATATTTTTATATTTTGGAGTCTGGAAAGAGCTCAAAGAGGACTCTAAGGGGTTCCTTTTTTGTGAGTTTATAGAACCCAAAAAAGAGATAAAAGTATGCTATTCAATCAAAATTATTTGTTCAAAACATGATAAAATTCGTCAAACCACTATTGATGTGCTGAAAAAAGCAAGAAGGATAAAAAAATACATGTTTCATGTCAAAACTGAATTACAACTAGGTCAAATCATTAAATATGAATAAAATAATGGAAGAAATGGCCATAAGTAACCAAAATGAAAATTCATTTGTACCATTTCACATTTACCTCTTGATGTTAAAGTTTTGATTACTTTTTGCCCTCAATCTTCTACAATTGATTGTGATCGATTCAGTGGATCATTTCAAATGTTGTCACTTCCAAGTAAGAGCTAAAACCCTTCTCTTTCATTTCATGGTGCCATTTTGTGATTGAATGCATTTTTTTTGGTTTTTGAGGGTATTAGGGAAAAGATATTTCGCCTCTCGATCAATGTACCCTCCTAAGGTTGCGAGCATGGGTCTTGGTGAAAACGAACTGGAGGTATCACTGCAATGCATTGTCTCCCTTTGAGGGGGTGTATTAGGCACAATTATCTAGTTTTTTATGCCAGTTCCCTTCACAATTTGTCATTTTTTTTTTTCATGGAATGAATCCTAATGAGTCTCCTTGTGATGTTTCGGGAGTTCATTGGAACAAAATGGCCTTAATATGGAGGGAAAAAGAACATGAAGAATAGGATATGAATGCAACAAATGACCCTACTACAATCGAGGCACTAAAAAATATGGATTACTGAAATTATTTTGGTTTCCTCATATGAGGCAACAGATGGAGCTGTTAGAATATATTATTCATTCATGGGATGTTGAAGGTGAGAAATTTAGGTTAGGAGCACATCTGCTCGAGATAAAGGTACAAGACATATATTTTTTGACTGGTTTACTTATGAGAGACGTCCCTGTCTCCTTCTTAAGTGGGAGAAGGTGTGGAGAGATAGTCAAAGACTATATTTCCACTCATTATAGACCTTGAGCCTAGCGAACTAGGGACTAGAAAATCAACATAAAAGATGTGACCCAATTTCCTTTAAGAAAGATCCTATTCATTATTTCCAGATTAGCTGGTAGCTCTACACTTCACGTAGCCAACATGGTATACATGTATTATGCCCTACAATGTATGGAGCCAACAATTTTCAACTGAAGTGAGGAGTGTTGGTCAACATGAAAGAGTAGCTGACTAAACCAAGAGTTGGAAGATTGAAATTTTTTGGCTATGGTTCAATCTTGATATCCTTTTATTTAGAATGGATTCCATTGTTACAAGCTCAACATATCATAATCAAGCCCATTGGTCTGAGAGTTCCATGAATGAAGAGGTGGATTAATCTTATGTCTTGAAATGCAGGTCTGTCAACGACCAGTTTTCACCAGCGTTCTTCAGATGGCTATGCAGGAAATTCATTATGATATATGATTATCCATACACAAGGGTGGACTTTCATGGATACCTTGAGCTCGTTCTTCCTGAGTGTGAATAGTAGGGTACTATAAGTATGACATTTTAACCATTTTTTATTTTAATTTTTGCAATTTATTTGGGTTTATAAATGTATCTAAGACTAAACTATTGATTTTTTCATGAATATATTGGGCCCATTTTATCTATAAGTGCTTCATATCTCCATCGTGTGAGATACCCACATCAGGAAGTAGCACTAGTATATGTTGTTGCAGTAGGATGAGATGTACTACAACATCTAAGTGTAGTTGAAACCTTAGCTGAGGTGGAGCGCCACTTGAAGGGGCTGACACATGGGAAAGATGAAACCACGATTGATCAGCTTCCTATGTGACTTCAACAACACACTATGGGAGTGTCAAGCCCTATTGGTCGACTACTACACAATATAGCTCGTGTAGTGGCATGTTATCATGAGCACTATGATTAGTCTATTAGGAGGCATATAGTCATATTTGCATTTAGTTCTTGATATGTGAGGTCATGTGGCCATATGTGTCTCGGGCACAAATTTTGAAAAACCATACAAAAGGTTGACCATTGCACTATACTTAGTGATGTTATTAGTATAGCGATTGATACAAATCCCTTGTAGAATCAATAACTTGCCACTTGAGGAAAATATAGCCCATGTTGTAGAAGATAGGTTCTGAGTACTATGACTACCACCATTAGCATAACCAACATATGGTTTATAGGATGTTGACATCTGCAAACCAAATGTAAACAGGATCAAGAAAAACTATCAGAAACTCTAAAGCGAGACACTGTGAACACACTCAACACAACTATATACAATATGTACATGGTGCGCTAGGCAAAATATTAAGCATGGTATTTTCTAAAGTACAATCCATTTCTATGTTGTGTCAGTGGAACTCCATCAAAATCGACTAGCTCATAACCCCCTTTAGCAAGAGCGCGCTTGATAATATATGGACATAGCCACATGGGTTGGAAATTTCGAGATCTTAATTTATCAGATTCTTGGTTGTATATAAAGACAATATCTCCTTCTGAGAAGACACGAGGCTTGACATTTTTGCCATATTACGCCTTAACACATTTCATATAGCCTTCATTAACCATAGCAACATCTCGTCGGGTTTCATCTAAGCATATCATATGTAAGAGACATTCCTCTTCTACCAAATTTGCAGGAAGAAGTTCTACTCAAGTTTTAGTGACAAAATCTCACATTCAATCGAAAGGATAACTTCCACACCATAAACCAATCGAAACAACGTAAATCTAGTAGCAGTCCTAAGAGAGGTTCGATATGCCCACAAGGAAACAAAAAGAAGCAAATGCTAGTCCAATTTATGGACCCCTATAATACGTTGAAGCATATTTTTGAGAACTTTATTAATAGCCTCAACTTTCCCATTAGCTTGAGGGTAGTAGCGAGTGGAACATTCATGAGAGAGTCCTAGCTTGCAAGTCAGTTCAAACATCATGGTATTGCAAAATTATTTCCCATGGTCTATAAATATGGCTTGCAAAGCAACAAACTGTGACATGACATGGTTAAAGATATAATATGCAACTATTTCGCCAATATTGTTATATGTAGGCATCACCTTGGCCCATTTAGTAAAGTAATCAATAGCTACAATGATATAGCCATGCCCCCTAACAGAGTGAGGGTTACATGTCATGAAATTGATACCCCATTTCCCAAAATGACCCACGGTGATAACAAGATGCAAAGGAGCAAGTGTAGCACAGGTCTTACAGTTGTAAATCTAGCATGCATGACAGTTTTGGAAAATGAGAATACAATTGTGAAATATGGTGGGCCAAAAGTAACCAACATGCAGGATTTTATGTGTAGTAGCATAACCAGAAAAATGACCACCTGTTGTCAGTGCTAGACCTTCCAGAAAGGGGATCTTCCAAGTATGAAGTCCCAACTAGACCTCACACTATTTGGTTTAGGAGCCCCATTTGGTATGATGGCCCAATTTCCATTATCTTAGAGATTTCCCTTAGTTATTGCTCTTCCCCACATGAGAGTGTTATGCTTGTAACTTCAAAAAGTGAGGTGATTATGCCTGGTGATTGCATGATGTAACTTGTGTTTGGGTTCTATTACTAGAAAGGGAGAGATTAAAATGAGCCTCTAGATGAGAGGTAGTAGTACCACCCAGGGAGAGACACACACAGACCAACAAGGGTCTTTCTAGCATCCAGTAGAGTAGTCCACAATAGATGTGGTAATTGTTAGAACCAATGTGCAAGGGAAAACACGTACACTATCCAGTGGAGTAGTCCACACGGGGGTGATGGTTGTTATAACCAAGAAAAACAAGAATGGTATGTATAATTTCCTGTGGAGTAGTCCATAGGAATGAGGCAACAATGATAAACAATACAACAAATCTTCAACAATGTACATACTAAAATAACCAAAATAGTTTAACTATATTAGTATAGGTTAAGAAAACATTCATTACAAATGTTTGACAAGTAATCTTACAAACATCTACAAAACATGTGTCAAAACATGATGGCCTGAAACAGACTTCTGAATTAACCAAAAGTCCCATGACACATATGTAAACCATACATCATTAGTCCCAGTAGTGGGACATTGGAGCCACTCCTTTCTCCTCAAAGAACAGACTACAGACTCTCAAGGCTATGTTGGAGGAGCCAAGGTGAAAATTGCTTTGCTTATACAATGGGAGGGGTGTATATAGCCAAGGGTGATGCTTGACCCTTGTGACTCTTGGACTACCCTCGTGACTATTTAAATTCCCATGAATTTTCAACTGAGATGACTCTTAAACTTCTGTGTGCATCCATTGGACTTCAGTTTACATTACATTCAGTTCAATAGATATTTCCCATAATGGTGATGTGGCTGAGACAACTCATGACATAACTTGACATCACACTACTGACATGTACTAGCTGATTGTGGTGTCCATGTCAAGTTGTTGCATTGTTGAGTGATGGATGTACTCTTGGTGTGCTTTGTCTTCTCCTCTGCATGGCATAGTGTTGCAGGGTGTTTGATGGTCTTGATCTTTCTTAATGGTTCAATGCATGTGGTCATTTTTCTTTTTTCTTGATATGATTGGTATGTTCGTCTAGTTGCAAGCAACTCTTATAGCATGTGTGCTCCTTCTTCATCCCGTTCATCATCTCGGCATGTTCTACCAGCGTACATGTTCCTGCAATTCACTCATGATTGTACAACATCAAATCCAAAACCTCCTAGTCTAGCATGATGTATCGTTCTCATGTTCCGATTGAAAGGGAGGGAGCACAACTCATTGAGACAATGGAGAGACCAACTCAGGCTGGAATGAGGCATTCTGCAAGGACAACTTGCACTTTCGGGATAAATTGCACAGTGATCATTGGGAGGTAGGATTATACAGTGAGAGTCACTAGTTTCAGCTGCAAGGTTTCATCCTGAGGGAGGCATCTTCCGCACAATTTTCAGAGGGAGAAAAAAACAGGGTTGAAAAGGGACTATTGGTCATGACTGCACAATTTCAAGAGGGAGGACAGGCTAGTGTTATGGAGGGACTGCTAGTCATGATTACGCAATTTCTGCGAATAGTGCAAGACAATCAGTAAGGGGAACTGGCAAAAATGTGTGTGCAATTTCTAGAGATAGGGTAGAGAAAGGTAGTAAGGGTCATCTGGGAAGCTCTTCACAATTTTGGGGAGCAATGCAAAGTAAGGTAGCAGATGACCAACTGGGTAGGTCTATGTAATTTTGAGGAATAGTGAAGACCTAGGTTTCAGAGTAGTGGAGGCTTCTGGTGGGCAAGGAGGAGGGTTGATGGATGTTCTTGAGAAATGCACAGTTCAGTTGGGCATGCAGGAAATTTATGTACAATTTTGGAAGGTAGACAAGGTGTCCACCTCCAGGATTGTGTAGTGCAGCTGACCTGGATGACACCCTCAAGCACTGTGCAGTTCTCGACAGCAAAGCAGGGTAGTTGAGGGTTTATATTGTGCAGTGCATCTCAGCCAGGGTCTAGTAGAAGAGGGTTGTCCATTTTCAAGAAAATGGCTAAGTGTCGAAAGTAAGAAAACTTGTGTAGACTGACATTCTGAACATACACCTGGCATGCTTGACAATGAGACAACATAGACCACCATGACAACAAGACAAAGCATGCCCTTAATGAGATTGTCTTAGAGTTGAGAGTGAGAAGTGCGACACTTGTGATAGACCTTCAGACGACTATGATGACACTTGTGCGGCAGTGCTTACAAAATTTTGTGTGAGTACGACGGGTGTTCACATAGAGAAGACACCCCAAGCACACAAAGGCAAACCTTTAAACTCACCAAAACAATATCGCAAGTATGACAAAGTAATCAACATGCCGAAAGATGACTGTTTCTCAAACAAGTAGAAAGGTTAAAAATACTTCACAAGAGCTCATGGGGTTAGCTCGAGTGTTGCAACCATCAAAGTAAAAAACCAAGGAAGCCTATGAAGTTTGGATGAAAGCCAAAATTTTGGAGGGTGTTGCAGCCACTACAACACTAAGCGACACACTGGTTGAATGACAGCTTCTCTGTTTTGGTTCATTTTCAGCATAGGGCCTTGACCTTTCAGGGAGTATTGATTCATTGTGTAGATCATTTCGGCTTCCCCACTTACCCTGTGGACAGACATGATTCAACTTGTACCGACTCAGTTGAACACAACGCAAAATTCAGCCAGATCATAGTGTTTCAAATTGGGAAGGGTAATTTGGCTCACGAGCTTAAGATTATCAGATTATATTTTCTCATCTTTGGTGTTTCTTCGCTACTAACAGGCCCAGACAGTACCCCGATGGAGTCACGCAGGAACACAAGAATTTCTCCACTACTAGCAAGCCTTTACAATACCCCAGTGGAGTTGCTTTCTTCACCTCTTTGCATAGGAAACCTTTCTCTTCTTTTGCCTTTGTTATATTTTGAAAGAGAACTGTGCATAAGCACTTATTTATTCTTGGGGCAAAAAAGGGATCCCGAATTATTGAGAGTAGGAGAGGTTGTTCCTCCAGAGAAGCATATAAAGACCTCTGATTCATGTTTTCTCATTTAGAATTTCCCCTTCTTCATTTCTACTAGTTGGATAAGGTTGAACACACAGAGAATAAAACTGAGTATAGGCATGAGGTTTCCTAGACTGGAGACGAGTCCATGGTTCAACCAAAACTTTCATTACAGACATATCATATTTTCCATGAAGACTTGATTGGCTAGAAGTTACAACCAGGCACAAAGAAGGAGGAAGCGACTGGCCAAGCATTTCAGTGTCACAAGAGTCTTTGAACTTCAACCACATACACATTCAGAAGCTAGAATATAGTGTGGGACAACACTTATTTACGTAGCACAAACAAATGGAAAACTCAACACAAAAAGGAAAACAAGACGAGAGGAAAGGAGTACTCAACAACAACTAGAAGAGAAGAAAGCAAGATGGTCAAAGAAAACATGATTTAAAACGAGAATAAGAAAACCATGATGGACTATAGGTGCAAAACAAGTGCAAGGAAAGGGAAACTAATATGAAACTAATCCTACTCCTATTCTAACTGCTAAATGGTTTGGATTACGTGAAATGAAATTTCTAGTGAAGCCACTGTAGTCACTCCTGACCTACACCTAAAAATATACAAACAATTAAAACAAACAAAAAGTAGTGTGCAATAGAAAATACAAAAACTTCAACCAACTACACACAGAAAGGAAGGTCTTTCTCGTGGGCAGAAAAATGTGTCACAACCACCCAATACACTTTCTTACCTATATGATGGATACCATTATTCAACAAACCTCAGAAACCTCTTGCGAGTGTGTCTTCTTCTACACCGAGATTCTTAGCAAGCGCGAGGAAGGATTGAAGCTTGTTACTTGCAACATGGCTTGCCAAGTAAGATTGTTCTAGCCATTGAGCGATTGGATCATAAAATTAATGATGGTTGTTTAGACAACCTCATGATTTGTGAAAGAGTGATTTTTTTATTTGACAGACGGGATCACGATGGGAATCTTGTAAGGAAAAAATATATCTGATCATTCTAAACAATCATGTGAAGATAGTGAGGACCTTCCATAACCATCAACACAGGATGAAGTGCCTCATCTACTTGATAAAAATTTGAAGGGAGAGATGTCAAACGATGAAGATCAAAGAGTGCAAAGAAACTATCATTGGATGTGTTTTTGGGAAAATGATAAGCTGAATGACAGTCACCCAAGATAGAGGAATGATTAGATGAGATGATTGAAATATCAGATTCCCAGTTTGAAATGAAGAAAGACAAATTCATTTTAAAAATATTGAGAACACTCTGAACAATGGAGCCAATTTCTCTGTGATATAGACATGACGAACCACCTTCCTACAACTGGTGAAAAATTGCGCAGGCACCATGGTCATCACGGGAATGTAAAATGGATGGCAACACTGTAAATGTGTAAAACCTGTTGGGGTGTGGCAAATGAAGAGGAACTTGATTCATGTGATAGCTTATGTGTTCATCATAACCCAAAGAGATTTATGGTGTGATGAGCTCACAAGTTTGTAGTACAAGGATTGCAAGAAGACTAAGGAGCTAATCATGAAAGGAAAAATTTGATAAGTACGATCGTGGGAAAAGACAATATTTGAGATGATAAACTTCATAATTCAGTGATTTCATGAGATATGGGCACTCCCACCTCGATTTTGATGTAAGATATGTGCATGAAGATAGATGCGTTGTGATAGATTTGTGAATTCGGTCATAAGTGAAAATTTGAAAATTTGAGAGATCGCATATGGAATACCAATAAGTTTTTACATGTGAATTCGTATCAAGTGAAACCATGTAGATAAACAGATTGTGTGTGAGTAACTAGATCGGATTGGGTTCTGGGGGCTTACCAGAGTCACAAGGTCCTGACATAACCATCAATGGATGTTGAAGTGCCTCGACTCCCTGATATGTCCTGGAACTTTCTAGAATTACAAAATCATATTTTGAAGCATAAACCAAATCCTGCATGGCTTGAGGATGGTTGTTGTTGCTGATTTAAAAATTTCTCTTAGGATGGTAGCCATCTCTATCACATGTTGCGCTAGATTTTTCATCTTCAACTGGCTGAATTGAAGAGTTTCCTTCATGCAAGACAGGAGATGACGAGGAATGGGAAGTACATTCTGGTATTAATTCTTTTTCAACTTCATCATCGGCAACCTCACTGCCTTGTGTCAATTGAGGAGACAACTCACCAGATGAAGAAGTAAGAGAACATGGAGTATCTCTGATGCATGTGGATGCGTTGTGAATGGTCGGAGACACAGGAAAGTGAGGTGAAGAGGAAGTTTTGATATGAATATATTCTTTGACCAAAGCACATTCCAAATCTGAGTTAGAGTCTTCATGAGAAAATAGAAGATCACTTGATGTTCTTGGGTGTTCATCACAACATATGGAAGCATCAGAGCGATTACTACCCAATATTGGCAGTTGATCGAAAGAATTAATTATATTGGATGTTCCACCAAGATTAGAAAATTGATAATCATTCAAGAATTCTCATTGTTTTGATGCACAAAATTTTGAATGAGAGAGAGGAGATTGAAAGTGTCCTCACCTTTCTACTCCTCTACCTGTGTAATGTCACTGCCTTGCACCTAATCAAAATTTGAGCTAGTAGCTTGAGAATCAAGAGAATGTGAAAAGTTAGCTAGTGAAATGGATTGATCAAGTGAGTCAAGGTACAAGAAGTCATGACTTGTAGATGATGGAAGGGGGTAGAGAGGAAGATAGGCTTGGAGACTTGAGTTATGAATGGTGACATCCTCTTGTGGAATGGAGGAGTGAGTCTATGCTATACGCTTTTTGAGCCATTATGGAATTTCTTCCATTGCAGTGGGAGACGACTCAGAAGATGGGTTGGGGACATGCTACACATATTTCTCAGCTTAACAATAATTGCAAGGGGGCACCCACATTGGGATAGAAAAGAGGGGAGGACAAGGAAAAAATAGGGTGTTTGACTCCTCCTCTGCAATCTGAGGTGCCTCATGACCCACAAGAGTTGGGGAGGAAGGGAAATCAAGAGGTTAACCATATTGAGATCTATGAACCAAGTGTTTAAACTGTTCTCTCAAGAAGTCAAAGTTCACAAGTTGTTCAGGAATTTTGTAAAAAAGATGAAGGAAGCAATCAACAAAGTCCCCAACTGATTCATCAGGCTCCATACTTAAACGACATACTTTTTCATGGAAATCCTGGTGGCTATACTCATCTAGCATTTTAATCATCATTTCGACAAACTAACCAAACGAATCAATAGAGGCATAGGGTAATGTGTAACACCAACATTGGGCTTGACCTTCGAATGTGATAGTGAGTAATATATTCCAATCATACTCTATCTTGTGGCATAGGAAAAGGTTTATAACTCAATGCACATGTGCACGAAAACATGGTTCACCCTCACCAATGAACTTTAACTTTTACAAGTCATGGATAATTTCTGCGACAATGGTATATTCGAACTTTGTAGAAAGACATCCCAAGATTATGATGTTAGGAAAAGCCATTGTAAAATAAAATATTCAAACCAGACTCTATGGGCATAGCCTGTCGTCTGGCCCTCCTTCTAGCGCCATTATGTTGACGATGCTAGACCCGCCAACAAAGGGGATCTTGCCGATACGAAGTTCCAAGTAAACCTCACACTATTTGGTGTAGGAGTCCAATCTATTATGATGGCCTGGTTTTCATTATCTTAGATATTTGCCTTAGCTCTTGTTGTTCAACACATGAGAGTGTTATGCTTGTAACTCCAAAAAGAGAGGTGAGTATCCCTGGTGAGTGCATAATGTAACTTGTTTCCAAGTTCTCTTACTATAAAGGGAGAGAGTAAAGTCAGCCTCTAGATGGTAGGTAGTAGTACCACCCAGGGAGAGACACACATGAACCAACAACGGTCTTTCCAGCATCCGACAGAGTAGTGCATAGCAGATGCGGTAGTCGTTAGAACCAACGTGCAAGGGAAAACATGTACACCATCCAACGGAGTAGTCCACACGAGGGTGACGGTTGTTATAACCAAGAAAAACAACAATGATTTGTCTAAAGTCCTGCAGAGTATACCACACAGACAAGGCAGCAGTGATAAACAATACAACACATTTTCAACAATGTAAGTACTAAAATAACCAAAGTAGTTCAACTATCTTAGTACAAGTTAAGAAAACATGCATTACAAATGTTTAAAGAGTAGTCTTACAAACATCTACAAAACGTTCATGAAAACTTGTTGGCCTTAAACAGGCTTTTAAATTAAGAAAAAGGCCCAAGACACATTTGTACACCATACATCACTAGTCCTAGTAGTGGGACATTGGAGCCACTCCTCACTCCTCAAAGAATAGACTACAGACTCACAAGGCTATGTGGGAGGAGCCGAGGTGAAATTTCCTTTTCTCATACAATGGGAGGAGTATATATAGCCAAGGGAGTATGCCTGGTGAGTGCGTAATGTAACTTGTGTCCAAGTTCTCTTACCATAAAGGGAGAGAGTAGAGTGAGCCTCTAGATGGTAGGTAGTCGTACCACCTAGGGAGAGACACACGTGAACCAAGAAGGGTCTTTCCAGCATCCGACGAAGTAGTGCATAGAAGATATGATAGTTGTTAGTACCAACATGAAAGGGAAAACATGTACACTGTCTAGTGGAGTAGTCCACATGGGGGTGACAGTCATTATAACTAAGAAAAACAAGAATGGTATGTGTAATGTCCTGCAGAGTAGTCCACATGGACAAGGTAGTAGTGATAAACAATACAACACATCTTCAACAATGTAAGTAATAAAATAACCAAAGTAGTTTAACTATGTTAGTACTGTTTAAGAAAACATGCATTAAAAATGTTTAAAGAGTAGTCTTACAAACATGTACAAAACATGCGTGAAAACGTGATGGCCTGAAATCGGGTTTTGAATTAACCGAAAGTCCCATGGCACATATGTACACCATATATCACTATTCCTAGTATTGGGACATTGGAGCCACTCCTTGCTCCTCAAAGAATAGACTACAAACTCTCAAGGATATGTGGGAGGAACCAAGGTGAAAAGTCCTTTGCTCATATAATGGGAGGGGTATATATGGCCAAGGGTGATGCTTGACCCTTGCGACTCTTGGACTACCCTCACGACTGTTTAACTTCCCATGAATTTTCAACTGACATGACTCTTCAACTTCTGTGTTTGTCCATTGGACTTCAGTTCACATTACATTCAATTACAATAGATATTTCCCATAATGGTGATCTGGCCGAGACAACCCATGACACAACTCGACATGACACTACTGACATGTACTGGTTGACTATGGTGTCCATGTCAAGATGTTGCATTGCTAAGTGATGGATGTACTTTTGGTTTGATTTGTCTTCTCCACAGCATGACATAGTGTTGCAGGGTCTTCGATGGTATTTGTCTTGTTTTAGGATTCAATGCATTTGGTCATTTTTCATATTGCTTGATATTCTTGGTACGTCCATCCAGTTGAAAGTAGGTATTCTAGCATGTGTGCTCCTTCTTCATCCCATTCATCATCTCACCATGATCTACTAGTCTACCTATTCCTACAATTCACTCATGACGGGATGACATTAAATCCAAAACCTCTTAGTCTATCATGATGCATTGTTCTCGTGTTCTGGGTAACAGGGAGGGAGAACAACTCACTATGACAGCTGAGAGCGCAACTTAGGCGTGAATGAGGCATGTCAGGATTACACTATGAGAAAATGTGCAGTTCTCACTGGGAGGTAGGATTTCACATTGAGAGTCACCAGTGTCACCTGCAAGGTGCGACCTTGAGGGAGGCAACTTCTGCATAGTTTCAAGAGGGAGGAGAGAGCAGGGCTATAGAGGGACTGTTGTTCATGACTACATAATTTCTAGAGGGAATACACATAAGTGCTATAGAGGTACTACTGGTCATGACTACACAATTTGTGGTAAAAATGTAGGACAATCAGCAGGGGGAACTTCCAGACATGTCTACGTAATTTCTAGAGGCAAGGCGGAGAAAGAAAGTAAGGGTCATCTTGGAAGCTCTGTGTAATTTTGGGGAATAGTGCAAAACAAGGCAGTAGAGGACTAGTTAGGCTTGTCTATGTAATTTTGTGGAACATTGCAGACCCAAGTCTCAGAGTAGTGCAAGATTCCAGTGGGAAAGGAAGAGGGTTGATTACTATGCTTGAGAAAGGCAGTGTTCGGTTGGACAGGGAGGCAGTTTCTACATAATTCTGGGAGGAAGACGAGTTGCTCACCTCCAAAATTAGGCAGTGCAGCTGACCTAGAGGACAACCTCAAGCACTGCATAGTTTTAGGAAATAGAGAAGCATCACTCAGGGGTGAGACTATGTAATACAACTCAACCGAGGTTCGGTGGAAGAGGTTTGTCCAGTTGGGAAAATTTTCAGGAAAATTGCTAAGTGTTGAAAGCAAGAAAACTTGTGCAAACTGACATTCTGAACATACACCTAGCATACTTGATGATGAGAAAACATAGACCACCATGAAAGCAAGACAAATCATGCCCTCAGTGAGACTATCTTGGAGTTGACATCGACAAGCATAACACTTGTGATAGACCTTCAGACGAATGTGACGAAACTTGCGCAAGAGTGCTTACAACTTTGTGTGTGAGTGCAAAGGGGGATCACATAAGGAAGACAAGCCAAACACACAAAGACAAGCCTTCAAACTAACGATAACAAAATCTCAATCATGACAAAGAAATCAACATGTCGTAAGACGACTACTGGTCAAACAAGTGAAAAGGTGAAAAGGACTGCACAAGAGGTCATGGGGTGAGCTTGAGTGTTTACAACCATCAAAGTAAAAAAACTGAGGAAGGCTCCAAAATTTGGATGCAAGGCAAAATTTTGGAGGGTGTTGCAGTCGCTACAACACCACCACATGTCCTTGAGTGGCATACATTGAGGACTTTCTCGGCCTCTTCATTGGTGAGGAACCTACGAAAGATTGTATCGATACCATGGCAATAAAGGGTTTCACTGATGATGATGTAATGATTGGCTTGGTATCGAGTACGTCATTATTAGGAGAGAAAGGTATCAGACTAGAAAGTTTGGGTTTAGATGTATATAATAATGTCTCCATACCATGGGTTAGACAACAAGATCAAAAACAATGACTCATCTGGGATTCAATTTTGAAATGCCAATTAAGAATCGACAGTGGGAAGGTCACAAATAAGCTCAAAAAATACTAAGGATTTCTTTGATTAGTACTTGATAAATTCCAAATCAAACTCCTACAAGATAATTATCCATTTGGAGTATTTCCCCCCAAAAACTTAACATGGAAAAATATATGTCATAGGGTTACAAACTGAAAAAACTATAGTTTTTAGGAGCAATATATAATGGTGAAACCTTTGGATAGCTTAGACAACCACCAAAACTAACTTTTCCATATGGTTGTGCTTGATTTTGGTATTGTTGAGATTCTGACTCAAATAACATATCAGATGTTCAGCCCTTACATTATCTTCATGGACCAATACCATTTCTATGGTAGTAACGACAATAGTGAGATACAAGAAATAATCATGCTAGTAATCGGGGGATATAATAGAGAATCCTGAATTAGTACATCCTTCAGGGCATTGAATGCTTGTTGAGTAGCATTGTCCCAATCAAAGGGAACCCCTTTCTTAAGTAGGTGAGTGAATCCTTTTGTCAACTCATCATAATTAGGGACAAACCTTCGAAGAAATTTAGCCTTCCTGTAGAGTGATTGAAGCTGGATGAGGGAAGAAGGAATAAGAAAATCGATGATTTCATGAACTTTCAAGGGATCAACATGAATTCCATGTTTTGAAATGACAAAAACAAGAAGTCGATCAGAGCTAACATAGATCATACATTTGTGAGGATTAAGTCAAGTAGTATAATGTCTACATCATAAAAATATGGCCCTAAGATGCATCGGGTGATTAGCTCGATGTTTAGAATGAGCAGGTAGATCATCCAAATAATGTTGCTTAATATGTTTGATGTCGCAGAAGGCGTAATCTGTCTCCCTCTTAAACATAAGCTCAACATTCTTTAAGCCAAAGGAAGTTTCTAGTACTCAAATGTACCCTAGGGACAAATGAATGTAGTCTTCAGTTGATCCGGCGAGAGAATGTTGATTTGATTATAGCCATAGAAACCATCCATGAATTAATATATCTCACAATTGGCATAATCATCAACAATTTGGTCAATGAACAAGGTTAGATAATATTCCTTTGGACAAGCACAGTTTATATTCCGGTAATCAACACATACACAGATTTTTCCTTGTTTCTTCATGACAGGAACAATATTTTTCACCTAATTGGTTAAAGGAACTGGATAGATGAAATTGGCACGTAGAAGTTTTTGAACCTCAGCTATTATTGCGGCAACCTTCTTTGGATGGACTAGACGAAGGTGTTGTCTAATTGGTTTAGCATCAGGATAAGTTTTAATTTCATGCACCACTATATTTGGATCGATACCTAGAATTTCATCATAAAACTAGGCAAAGACATCTCAAAATTCCTGGAATAGGGCCTTATAAGTTCTAATCTCATCCAGAGAGAAAGACGCACCAATGTGTAGATTCTTGAAAATACCCAGTTTAATAAAGATATCAAGAGGTATCATCTCTTTTATATTCGACAAGTTATTTTTAGAATTGACTTCATGAATTGAAACAAAATTCGGAAGAAACTTAATGATATTGGGTTGATACATGTCACTAAAATTATCCTCAACAAAAAATAGTAAGGAGGAATGATGGTGATGTTCGTCCCACGACCCGTAATCTGGCATCATGATATCCATGATGCTCTCATTGGTAGGGAATGTGAAAGAGAAAATATCATAAGACATGGCATAATCCAATGAAGGATCAATCCAATTGATCAAGGAGGAAAGATCAGAATGAGGCACACAAGTAGAATAAATGGCTTCAAAATCAAGCTCAATAGCGCTAAGTGGCATTTGGTCACCAAAATTGTCGATGTTAGTCTCATTTGGTACAATTCAAGTATCGGTTGGAATAGTAGAAGATGATATTGTATTTATATAGGCAACTTAAGGAGCATTGTTGGGAAGCGAAGGAAGAGTAAGTGAAAAGGTTCTCATGAGAGAGGAATCCTTAAGCAGTCTAACGCCGACATTTTGGTAAGGGTTAAGATTTTCCTATACAAGAGGGACACTTCCTATAACTTGATAATTAGAGGAAAAGAAGGTGATTTGATCAATGGCTATGATCCCTCCTTTACGGGGAAAGGCAATCATCTGTAAATAAGTCAAAATGATAGAAGCCATGGCATAAACCCACATGCGACCCAATAGAAGGTTATAGTTGAGCGGTCTGTCAGTAACTTTGAATTCTATGGATACATATTTACCTCCTAATTCTACTTGCAAGGAGTTAAAAATACCAGAAGGTTTATACGTTCATTTGTCAAAATCCTTCAAGGTGGTTGGTGACTGACTCAATTGAGTAGAACTAATCGCCTTCCAACAAGATAAAGACATAATGCAAGTTGAGGCTCCTTCGTCTATAATATAATGATGGATGTTCTTACATGGATGACAACCTAGATCATAAAATTTAATAGAGTCAGAAGGCGAGGTGAATAGTTCTCATTATTTGAAATGACTAGGTTAGAATCTGAAGGATCTATACATCAGATGTTAAAGAGAAAAGCATTATTTTGGGTAAAAAAATTTTGCAACACCTCGAGTGTGGACATATCTGATGGAGATTGAGCTAGGTCCTCAACTACGTTATAATTTTGAGCAGTTCATGCATGAGGGTTGAAAGTAGATATATGAATAACGCCCTTCAGAGGCTTAATGGTTAATTCCATAGGAATCGTAGGTGGATTAGGATCTAATGGTGGTAGGTTGATCATTCGATTCATCATTTGAAGGATTCACATTCCCATAGCCTTTACTTCAGGTGACCAACATATTATCAGATTTAGACTTTGTGGAGGAAAGAATTGAAATCGAGTTAGAGGAAGTAGGGTCTTGAGCAACCATGTGAGTCCCCTGATTTGGAAATGGGCCAGTCAACATGGCAGGAGAAGTAGAATATTTCAAAAATCAATTCACTTCCGCTCGATGATGATATTCATGAGAGAATTTCTCCTCATTATATATCAAACATGGATAGATAGGCTTTCTTTTCTAATCATAGGACTGATTGGTTTGTTTATCCTATGGAGGAGAATCTTTCTTCTTTTCGCATTTACCTTTCTTCTTACTTTCTTGCTTCTACTGAGATTTACCTTTATTGTAATGAATGGTATTAATATTAGAAGTAGAAGCCATAGGAGGATTTGATGGAGGGTTCTGGGTAGTTGTAAGAGAAGCACCAGATGATTTACTCTCAGAATACGAACTGGAAAAACCAATCATGTCATCAATAACATGTGATTCTTTACTAGGAAGTTGAGGAATGTTGTTTGAGGGTCTTAGAGTGTTTGGTATTTTCTCATAAAGCATGCGATATTGGGTATAAATGAGATCCAAATATTTGGCACGAGAAATCAATTACTCTTAAGTCACAACTCCACCCTTCGCTACATCTTTTGTGATTGATGGCAATAAAGATTTAATGAATTGTTCTACTAACATTTGATTAGGAACATAAGTTTTAACCAATCGATGATGATGACACCACTCATGAATATGATCAGAAATATGAGTAGCATTATTCTATTTAAATTTGGTCCAAAGTTATGTTCATTCTCATATTGTATGGGCAACTGGAAATGAGTTAGGAATGTAGTGGCTAAGGAACTGAAATTATTGAATGGAGCTCTAGGAAATTCAATATACCATTTAGCTACAGAGCTCATAAGTGTACGTCAGAAAAGACATAATCGAATGGAATCATCATTTATGGTGTTCAAAGAACACCAAAAATTATAAATCATCACATGCGGGTATGTGTTTTCTCGAGGATTCCCATTGAATTTTGGGATATCAGAAGGAAATTTGGTGGAAATTATCATCCACCAAGGAGAATGAGCAATAGTATCATTCGTGAGTCGAGCTAAATTTGGAAGTTCAAGATTTTCCACAAAAGGTAACTGCCTATTAAAATCCAAAGGAGGATACCCTGGATAGGACATAATAGCCTGGGAAATAAGAATCTGTGTTCCATAATAAGTAGGGTTCTGATAAAGAGGAACCTGGGTACCAGGATAGGGAGGATTTTGATAACCAGTATTGTTATCGGGAAATCTAGTGTCCACTCGGAGCTGCTAGTCCCACTAAGACTAGTAGCTATCTTAGAAACAAGCAAACTAAAACTACTTTCGTTTCCCTTTATGATAAGTAGGTAAGAGTGGAATGAAGAACACCAACCTCAGTCTTGTGCTTGGTTCCTTTCTCGATTCCTCTCCCTTCTGACAGATCCTTGCCGCTTATCCTTCATCTACCCAGCTTCAAAGAGCACCTGTGGAATCAAAGCAGCATAATACTATCGAAGAACAGAGATCTACAATCATAAACAATATAGGACCAGATATATATTGACCACACAAATGCATATATCATCAAACATACAAGAATGTGGAGGAAAACTTGAATAACTTTATTAATATCAAGAATAAGCAAAGAGGATTACAACCAATTGTTCTGACTCAGCGTCACCCTCCAGAATGAAAGCCCTTCTTGCACCTCATGAAAAGCTTAGATCACCCAACACTATGATATTCCAACAAGAAACCAATAGCACTTCCTTACAAGATACAAAATTCCAGCCTCTGGATATTTGGGATGAGGGATCCATATATAGATGATTGCAGGGGGGTGAGTTAGCTTCTGGGATTTTGATTAGTGTCCTCTCTCTGATAGTTCTTTATTCCACTTGGAGATTGATGATCTCTTACTCATCCCTGGGCGAATTCAGAGAGGCAAGTGTCACAGGAGAAGTTTCTGGAATATTCCATGATCATCCACCTCGCAAACTGTCTCTGCCATTTGTCCACTCTCACCCATTGCACCTCCCGTGTGCATTAGGCAGGATGCATTGCACTTTGACCATGGAGTAGGTGAGATGGTCCAGTTTTGACCAGTTCTAAGCAGTTTTTCATGGAGAAGTTCTGGGAGATGATGTAATCAGCTGACCTTGTTCTTTTAGGGTACAGAACAACAATTTTAGGGACTTAGGAGCCCTTGGTTTATGGACATGTTTGATTGGGATTGCAGTGCGCAAAAATTTCTATAACAGTTGCCCCCTAAAGCATGAGGTCGTTAATCTTTTGATGTCAGGTGAAATGCTTTATCATGAGGATCCGAAGTTTTTTCGAGCTAGAAGGTGATCTGTAATAAGATACAATACATTATCTTCATAATATTTTTCATGATCTAGCTGAGGCAGGCGTTCCCATGCTCAGCTTTATAAATTCATTTCCATGTACATAAGACAGAAAACTATCTGTGCAAGAGACTGATGATTCTAATAGAGTCATCATCCTTTGATTCGGATGATCATCTGTGCAGCAACAATGTACATTTGATGTCTTTATTTTCCTTAATATATCGTGGCCCGGATGGATGAAACTAGATACGGGGTATTCAAACCCATCCAATATTCACTCGGAGTACAAGTCGATCCATGTGAAAGATGTTCTGGAGTTGAACATGGAAATACATTGCCTGATTACCAGCCAATGATGTAAGCTGTTAACAGGCGCGAGAGGAATCACCGATAATGATGATGACCCTCAAGGTACTAAAGTACAATTTTCGTGGTGTGAATAAGGGACTTGGCGTCGAACACCGCGCAAAATATTTCGGTCAAAGGCCATTGATGTAAACCTGTCGCCGGAAGTGAGAAACTTTCCATTGAGGCATGCAAGCTTCAAAGTACTGAAAGGGTTGTTCCTAAGTCGACTTCTTGGATAATGAGCTAGTGTCGAAAAGAAGTGACCCACCGTAGGAGGGCCTTAATGAATCCCACATCTACCACATGGAACAGAGTAAATGATTTTGGAGGTGAAAACGATCTGATGATACAGGGTTCAGGGTGGCAGTCATGAAAGAATGGAGCGTGAATGTATTGCAGTGGATGAGACACAGGTGAATTCTCTAAGCGACTTCTCTTGAACATACCGGCAACACTAACATGGATTGTTAGCATTAACCCCAAATATGGATGGTGTGATGGACCAATGGTGATATGACCAGTGAATGGAACAACCCAACCCGACTTGGATGTAGAGTGAAAGTGTCATGTTCAAGAGCGACTTGCTACCAATAAAGTTTCTTCAAGTTTTGCTTCCCAATCTTTCCCCAGTCATTGTTGACCAGTACCTCTTTATTTTTGTCAAGCTTGAGGAGGATAACATATGCTTGTTCCATAATTTTCCCTTCGGGCAAACCAGTCGATATATTTTAATGAGCCTAGCGACAGTGAAACTCATTCTTTTCTGTATGGACAAGTTTGTCGCTATTCGGTTTTAACGAGTTTAATGACAAAGATAACTCGGCCCTTTTCAATTTTAGAGAGTCTAAAAGGGACGTAAAGGAAACTCCAATAATCCTTTTTCGTCATATAATCCCTTAAGTCTGAAAAAAGTATAAAATAATACAAAAGGGATGAATTTTCGGTAATTTTAACGAGCCGAACAAAACAAGCGCTCGATCTTTTTGTGTAATAATCCCTCAGGTCCAAAAAGATTAAAATCTAGAAGAGGGATAGCACTTCTGGTCGCTTTAACGAGCTAGAGAGGCCAATCGCTCGGCAATCTTTTCATGTTTTACGAGTCAAGTGAAAAGAGCTTAAAGGAGACTCGTTTTTGAGGAACGAGTGATAATTTCGGGTCACAGCTGATTCCAGGTAAGCTTTGGAATTTTCCAATCAAGACAGTGTTACAAGGATGGCTAACAGGATCACTCTTCGCAGTTGTTCCTCAAAAGGGGTAAACAATCAAATGGAGGTGAATGATCGGCTAAAACAGAGTGGAGGTGATGATGAGAACACGACCAGGGTTCAAAAGATGATCATAAGGCATTCACAATGGTTATTTACCGGAAATTGGTTCATTTATTAATGAGCTTAAACTCTGGGGGAACGTTTGCTCATTTCTTATGTTTAATTTTTAACGAGCTTGAACTCCACATAAAAACTGCTCGTGCTAGCCGTATAATAAGGATGTCTCATCAATAGGTTCAATTTTTAGGGAGCTTGCACCATTCAAAACTATGCTCCGGTGCCTCTCGCATGCAAGCTAAGAACGACCAACTACACCCCTCTACTTAACTACCAAGATCACTACCAAGGTTAGGTAGGAAACTTTTTCCTTTACTTTGCTAGTGCCATGGTGGCCCCCACAAAGATGAATGGTTGATTTGACTACTCACCCGACCTAGGTGGTTGAAGTCAGCAGAATCATAGAGTTAACGTTAGTTGGTCATTTCTCGCTTGCTCACAAGAGGCTTACATGCCCCCAGGTATAGCGAAGTAGAGTTTCTAGGTTACCCCTCAATTTGCAGACAAAACTTTTATTTTGTCGGGAAAGGTCTACCTCTTCACAGAGGTATCTTATCTGGTCTAATCCCCTCTTCCTATATGGATGGGGATCAGACCAGTCATATATCCTTCACGGAAACCTACACTATACCTAGAGTTTCCCTGCCGAAGCAGACCAGGGTGCATGCCCCTTGGGTTTCAGTCATGTCCTCCTGAATCACTCACGCTCTTCAGGTGGGCGGACTGGGGACTGATGAGACATTCCTTGCATGAAAAGACCATTTAGGGATGGTATTTGACTATTAGCTATGTGTGAGCCAGGAAACGACAGCTGGTCTATGAGCTTGACCACTCTGCCTTCATGCGGAAAAGACATTACTCTAAAGAGTGAGGAGATGATGGCTCCCATGCTATAAATATAGTCGCGTCCAAGGAGTAGATTATAATCTAGAGGTCCTCGGACTACCATTACATTCATGTAAATGGTTTTCCTTCTCAACGTTATGGGTACATTGGGAAGGATCCCTAACGGTTGACTGGTTCCTTTGTCGAAGCCTGTCAGATTTCTCATCTCAGGTAGAAGCGATGGTGAACCAAGCACTTTCCAAGCAGTCGAGGAAAGGATACTCACAGAAGCCCCTTCATCAATGATGGTATCGACCATGACCATTTTTTATACTTGTGAAATGATGCGGAATGGTATACTAGCCAGTAGACGGGGTCTGCCTAGTAGACTCCAATCGAAGGAAACCACCAGGTTGCTTGGAGGTGGGACCGAATAGACGGCCGGATATGACTCTGACGAACTTCCTTCCTACGGTAAAGGAACGGGTAGATTGCCCCCATGTTCATCGGAGTTGGTGTTTACAAAAAGAATTTGGACAGTATCATTCTCATTCTCTTCGGTGATTGTGTCATCTGAATATGGACTTTCCGAAGGCAAGACCGGGTCGACTACCGCCTTAACCTTTTTCCTTTCATCTGGTATGGATTCAGCGGGTTTATCTTCAATGACAGATGCTTCGATCGACCACAATGGCGTGTCGGTCAGATTTTCAACTAGCGATGGACTCAGCAAGAGTTTCTTATATCCATGAGGAAGCCGTAGCGGTGAAGTCGGACGGTCATCCAAAACTCTTTTAGCTTCATCTAGGAAGGGACAACGGTGGACGGCGTGATCGCCTTCACACATTTTACAAGGAAATTTAAATTTCCTTTTTTGTCCAAATGCTTCGCTTTCACTAGTTGATGGTGTACTTTCAACATGGTCTTCAGAGGTTGATGACACCAGGTTGTGCAAATGAGGAGAGTAGTCCAGATCCAAGGGATGCACAGACAATCTCGGTGATAGTGGTCTCCTTTGCAAATGACACATGGAGATTTAGGCTTAGATGGTGCAGTGTGTGGATTTTCACTAGACGACGCCTGGTTACCCCTTTTCGCCTTTGGCTCCTTCTTCTTCTTCTCTTTCTTCTTCTTCTCCTTCTTCTTCTCAGTTACTTGGTTTTTAGCTTTACCAGCTTCACCAAGCGAAGAGGAAGGAGGAGAGGGAACAACGGACGAAGTAGAAGGTTGGGGGGTAACTCTAGTATCATCTAGTTGCTGACTTGATTGTTTAGGAATCACGGTATTCTGAACGATGGAGGTTGAGAAGAGCCATATGGGTAAGCCAATTGTCAATCTTGGAAGCGACAATGTGGCCATATGGGGTGCACCAACATCTCCCCAAGAGGAGAAAGGACTAGGATTTCCTCCAAGGGGAACTCCCTGGTTGGTGGACTCCATTTTCCTCAACCTAAGACCAACACAAGAATGGTTATATTATTCCGATTAAAATAAATTTTAGACGCTATGACACAACATGTTTTTTCAATTTTTAAGAGTCGATAAAAAACAAAAGATGACTCTAGTCGCTTTCGATTTTTAATGAGCCTAAAGTGACAAGTGCTCAGATGGACCTTTTCCTTTAAGGAGTCTTAAAAGGAACGAAAGAGACTACTTTGGAAATCTAGACAGTGGGATTACCAAACCAATCACAAAACTACAAAATACTTTTTACGGTACGGCAATCAATCTCCCCGAATGTTGTGTTCAGTGCATTGCGATCTATAGGGCGGCAGACATGGCTTCCTATGGATAAAGGATATAGCTTATTGTGGTCTCCCAATATATACTCGATGGTACGTGGGAGCACAAGTCCATACTGGAACTTGTCATCTCAAAGAGGGGGAATCACCTAACCAACAGTGAAAGCGACAGTTACCAGGCTTTACGACACCAGAATACGTCTCTAGCCTAGACTTCTAGATGTTGTGCATTAGGTTCCAAAGCGTTTTTAGGTTCATTAAATTTATTTTACAGTTGATATTTCTTAAGAAATTTTCCTTTTAGGTTCACCACATGATGTAGATGTACAATTCCTAAAATGAAATCTAAGATGATAAACAATCGTTTAATCTTCTTTCTGCAATGAAAATCCTAGCTACTAAAGAAAGAGAGATGATATTCTTTCAACATAGAGCAGAGAGCACACACTAGATGCACTATCCTAAATCAAACCAACAAGCAGTCTAATTGAAAATGCACATGCATGTATTTGTTTTCAGCTTTCTTAATGTGTGAATGACAAGAAGAATGTTAAGTACAAATCTGAATTATCTTTCAAAGTGATAGTACTAACAAATTTCTCTTCAAAAATGAAAGGAAGATAATGACGACACTTTACTATTTTGAATTGAAAACTGCTTTCGACACTTGAAAAAATACTAATTCAAATCAAATACAAGAGTAACTGTATAATCAACGATCAAGAACAATAGAATTTCTTTCTTTGACTGAAACGACAGTTCGACCATGCTAATACTTTGCAAAAGAGAACTTAAAATGGCGGAAAATACATAAAAACATTCACAGTTCTTTGCACAATGGAGGTGGAATAATGGAAAGGAAGGGGGTTTCCACAGTGGTATACTAATCATAGATAGCAAAACTCCTGAATAGAGCTGAAGAGAGTGAACACAGAAACCAAAATCTGAGAGCAGAAAAGGTCCTGTCTGATCAGCACACCTATAACACAGGGAAAGTGTGATGCAGCGCACCTACTACACACGGGAAGTGCCATGCATCCAGATTCCCAGGAGTAAAAGGTGCGATGGTCCTGGGACGAGACTTCAACTGGGTTTCGGGTCACAATTTGCAGCTCATTTCAGGGATTTAGGCCGGGCAAGTGAAGTACAGTAAATAGAAATCACAGGGGCTGATCTAATGAGGTTACTAGACCCACCACTAGGACACTTAGAAAGTTTGCAAATTGATTTTTCAGTTTATAAACAAAACCTGGAGATGGACTGAAGCAGCATTGATCTACTTTGCAATTTCATAGCAAATGCAGTTCGAAGGCTAGCTGGCTTGACTTCAGACTTTGTCTGTAAGTTTATAAAACAAACAAATATAGACAAACAAACAATCTATTTGCTCCCCAGCGGAGTCACCATTTTGTTATTGGGAAATCTAGTTTCCACTTGGAGCTGCTAGTCCCACTAAGACTGGTAGCTATCTTAGAAACAAACAAACTAAAACTACTTTTGTTTCCCTTTATGAGAAGTAGGTAAGAGTGGAATGAATAACACCAACCTCAGTCTTGCACTTGGTTCCTTGCTCGATTCCTCTCCCTTCTGACAGATCCTTACCGCTTCTCCTTCATCTACCCAGCTTCAAAGAGCACCTGTGGAATCAAAGCAGCATAATGCTATCGAAGAACAGAGATCTACAATCATAAACAATATAGGACCAGATATATATTGACCACATAAATGCATATATCATCAAACATACAAGAATGTGGAGGAAAACTTGAATAGCTTTATTAATATCAAGAATAAGCAAAGAGGATTACAAGCAATTGTTCTGACCCAGCATCACCCTCTAGCATGAAAGCCCTTCTTTCACCTCATGAAAAGCTTAGATCACCCAACACTATGATATTCCAACAAGAAACCAACAACACTTCCTTACAAGATACAAAATTCTAGCCTCTAGATCTCTGGGATGAGGAATCCATATATAGATGATTGCAGGGGGGTGAGTCAGCTTTTGGGACTTTGATTAGTGTCCTCTCTCTGATAGTTCTTGATTCCACTTGGAGATTGATGATCTCTTACTCATCCCTGGGCGAATTCAGAGAGGCAAGTGTCACAGGAGAAGTTTCTGGAAGATTCCATGATCATCCACCTCGCAAACTGTCTCTGCCATTTGTCCACTCTCGCCCATCGTGCCCCATAGAAGGGCTTTTCCAGATGCATCGCACCTCTTGTGTGTATTAGGTGGGATGCAGCGCACTTTGACCATGGAGCAGGTGAGATGGTCCAGTTTTGAGCAGTTTTGAGCAGTTTTTCATGGAGAACTTCTGGGAGATGATGTAATCAGCTAACCTTGTTCTTTTAGGGTATGGAAAAACACTTTTAGGGACTTAGGAGCCCTTGTTTTATGGAAATGTTTGATTGGGGTTGCAGTGCCCAAGAATGTCTATAACAAGTATACACATATCCTTTTTGGTTAGATCCAGGATAAACTTACAAATTTTGGAGTTTCTAGGTTTGGATTTGTTGGCCTTGATAAGGAACTTGAGGGATAGCTTGAAAACGTTGACACTGTTGTCCCATGAGATTTTGCACCATTCCTACATAAGGTGGAGTTGGTGGAGGTTCTGCCATACCATATGCAGTATGTCCTAGTGGAATTTGAGGAATATTTTGTCCAAGCGGTTGAGACTGTGAGATACCTTTTAGAGGCTAAGTATGTGGGATCTAGGAGGTACCATATACCTTTAGAATATATTGAGTCATAGTGACATCCTTTAAAGGTTGGCTCACATTTATTTTACCTTGTTCAGGTACATATTGATAGGTATAATTTGGAATGCAGGTGTTATAGATTGAGGATGTATGGGTGTAATCACAACCGAAACAGGTCAGATGGGAAAAGCAGGTTTCCAAACATGAGCAAAAAAATTAGAATAAGGAAGATTCAAATAAGGTGGAGCACCAATCTATGGCACATTGATGAGAGTTTCCCCCCTGCAAAAGGTGGAGGGGATGATGGAAGCAACTACTCACCAGGTGAAGGATATCCAATATAAGGAGAATTGGGTTTTTGAAGTTGTCCACTAAGATAAGGACCTACTTTTTATTTAACTATAGATGTAGGTGGTGTTATCACTCTGATAATTCTTTTGAAGTAAAAATAAATAAAAAACAACGGTAACCAAAAACCACTTTTGGAGATCAGGACCTAGCCTTCCTAATGCTCAGAGAGGGCTCTCTCTTTAAAATTTAACTTTGTTTTAGTCAAGATGTTTTTAGGCTAGTTATGATTGTTCAAGGGGTTTTTGATTTGTATTTGAGATTGGGTGGTGGGATCTACTTAGATAGATGGATAAAATGATGTCTTTAGACCATTGGGCTATGGAGTCAAATAATAAGGGAGTGAAACTGGATTAACTCACTAAAGGGAATGTTCCCAGGGCAATATAGCAGAGTTGTTTTTAGATCTTTGAGACAGAGGGGTGAAAGGGTTTCACTCGGGGTGAGAGAGAAGTTAAGGGTCCTCAAACCCGGATAATGAATGATGAATGAAGGGATAATGAAGATCAAAGGGCAATTAAGAATCCTTTAAAATGGATATTTAAGAAATCAACCTAAACCAAAGAGAAATTAAGAATTCTTTAATTTAAATATCAGAAGAAAAGATTTAAATGTATAACTATTAAGACATAGTGTAATTAAACAAGTTTTGAAGTATTATTCCAGTTATAACATTTAGATTGAGAAACACATTAAATATTATGAATAACTTCGAGAAAAATAACAATAACACATGAAAATGCTTGTCTAAAATTCGCTCAACACATGAATCCTTGGAAATGTTTGATCTTTATTTATCAATCCATCTTGTTGGCTCAGTAAATGATATAATAACCTTCTGGGTCTTCTGATAAAAAAGTCTGTAGAAATGTCTAATAGAATCCACCTACATACTTCAAATTTTGAAGTATTTATACAAATGGAATTACAAAATATCTAAAACTGTATTCAGAACTAGTCTAGTAGAAAATAAATATCGTCATGCAAGAAGATAGAGATAGCTATTGAGTTGTTTCATGTTGTCCCTTTTATTTTGGTTCTACTAGCTTTGATCTTTTTCCCTTTTATCTACTTTGTTATTTGATCTTTCAAGTCGGATGATTCATTTACTTTAGCCTTTCATTTGATACACTTTCATCTAACACACTTTGACTCTACTGATCTGTCCACATCCTTTTACCATGATGTTTTACTTTTACTGTACATTAACCTTTTTACTACATATTTCTATAGTAAATCAGTTAATTTCTCCCATGTTTCATCACCAGGTAATTGGATTTTTAGCATCTTCCTTTATGTTTCATCTGCCTCTGTGTATTTGTTAAAAGTAGGCTTATTGATAAACAAGTGTTTTACCTCATGCTGGAGGTAAAACAAGTTTTCAAATGTTTGGTAGAGTACTTTTCTTGTTGGCAATGCCTTCATTGATGATGTATTTACCTAATCTTTTGCTACCTCTTTGATTTTCTTGTTGTAATCCTCCTATGTCATCAGCTTATCATTTATCACTAAGGGATTAGGTAATCCATTTTCTCTCAAAATCTGGAACTTAACCATAAATCTGTCAATGGCTAGCTACATATTCTGACAGTTATCATCCAAGTTTTGCATCAAGTTCCTCTTGGAGAGGACCTTTTTGACCTCAAAAATTGTCTATGTTCTGTCCTCTATTTCCAATTCCTGCAGCTCATACTTATTCTTGTTGTTAAGGAATTGGATAATTCTGGTAGCCTCTTCTGGAATTTGTCCTAATTCTACTTTTACTTTCTGGATGGCCTTTGTAGCCAGCTTTATCAAATCTATTTGCTCAAAAATCACCTGAATAGATGGCCAAATATCATTGACAGAGTCAATGATATTGGCCCATAGTTGTTCCTTAGCCTGCCCAAGGGGTTCTTTTAGTGTTAAGTCCTTTTCCAGGGCTTTCAATCTTTCACTCATCCTGGTAGCCTTTTGCACTTCTTCTTTGTGCATGATTTTGGCAAGCTTTTAATCAGTTTCTAAGCTTGTCACTTTCTCTTTGAGCTTATTCATCTATGTTGTTTGTATGGACATTTCTTCCATATATTTAAACAATTTTCCTGCTTCTTCACTTGATGTCCCTATTGCTGATGTAGATTCTGTAGAAACTAGTAGTGCTATGGTCATTGGAGCTGTGGGAGCCAATGAGGCTACCAATGTGGAAGGAACAATTGTGGTAACTGTTGGGATGACATTTACCGAGGTAGTGCCAAGATTAGTTTGTTTTAATTGGATTAAAATGTCCAATTCCTTTTTTGTCTCCCACAACTGATCATTGAGTTTAGGGACTAAGTTCATCAACTCTTCATGCTTTGTTTGGCTTTCAAAAACTTTCTGTGTCTAGGGGTGTTGTAGTTGAGGTATCTTCAATTGTTTCTTGAGGGCTGCAATGTCATAATTCTTCTTGTTGATTAATTGTTCAGTAATCTTGATGTCTTTGGGATCATGTCCCAATTAAATTACCAAGTCCTCCAAAGACTTGATTCTGGTGTCTTTGGCCTATGAGGAGGCCTTTTCCAACTAATACTGGCTGAAATGTTATTCAGTGAATTCTGCAACTGATGAGCAGCCATGGCCTTTCCTGTAAGGGTGGAGTAAATCATTTCTCCATCATGCTTGTGAAATTAAATTTGGTCAATGGGATGAATATCCCTTGCCAATACTTCAAAGTATATTTTCTTGAAATCTGCTAATGTTCTCGGTTGTTGTACAGTTGGCTTTATGAAGGACATTTGCATCTTTCCTTCCTTGATTTCAAAAGATGATATCAACCTACTTTGATTAGGGGGTGTAAGCTTGAAATATTGTGCATAGGATTCCGCCTTCGGTTTCTCATTTCTCATTTTAATCTCCTTGAACTTGTCCTTAATGTCCTTATCTCTATCAACAGGCTTATTGAATGAGGAGACTTCTACACTGAGCTACCTTTCTAAAATTTTGAGTGTTGGATGTAGATGCCTCTTGTGTTTCTCCGGATGGAGCTGTGCCTTTGCTCATGTCTAACTCAACATCAGTTATTTCTATTGAGCCTTCTGCACCTTCCTGTTCTGAAACAGGATTGAGCCTAGGCCTTTTGCTCTAGCTAGCTTCATATTGTACATTGGAAGTGTCCATACCTAATCTGGAGCCTTCCTCTATGTTCCTTTTGGGATTCTTTTCCTCATTCTGAGGATTCTGCAAAATAGGAAGGGTACTCATGGTTCCTTCTAGCTCTCGTACCTACACGAATGAGATTTCATCAAGTTGTTTCTCTAAATCAAGCAAGGTATTTTCATCATCTACCTTTGTACTATCCCTGTCTATGACAAAGTTTTCCAACCACTCAGATTGGTTGGAATATCTCTCTATTTCTCATATAGGGTGATGAATGTAAGTTCCCAATTTGACTTTTTGTCTTATTTTGGTTATAAACCCTTGAGGGTCATACCTCCACATGAAACTGTTCTTAAACTTCATTTGTTGTAGAATTTGATATGCTTCCTCTCCTGCCTCTCTAGTACTGCAAATGGAAGGGCCTAACTAATTTTCGATCTTGAACTGAATCCTTTTCTTGGCTGAGACAAAGTTGATATCATTAGAGTTCATTATCTGCCTATAATATTCCAGAGTAGATAACCTCATGGGGAGGTATTTGGGCAGTTTTTATAGGGCAAGTTGGCAACCATAGATTCTTATTTCGTTGTAATTTTGGTACGGGTACCAATCTCCTACCTTTCTTTGTTTGGACAACTGGAGCACTCTTTTGATTTATTGGCTTATTCTGGGTGGAGGGCTTCCTGTCAACATGGTGATGACTAGATGGAAAAAAGAGTCAATTAAGTCAGTGTAGGTGTATGGTGATGAATACATGTGGAATAGTGGTCTCCAAAATATAACAGACCTGGGATGGCCTTTGGTATCCAGCTTCTGGATGGTGAAGGGAAATTTGTCTGACCATTAATACAAAAACATGTGGTAAAGTACAAATGAGTACTTGAATACTCTCTCATCGTGCATTCTGGTAAATTGTTCATGCATCCTTTCATCTATGAACTGGGCATAATTATACAAAGTAGCAGGAAGCTTTCCTAAGGTGAAAATGGATATGAAGGCTAGGATGATCTCATCAACGCATTCATCTGTGGTATAGCCTGGAATACATGATATCATGGTTAAAATTTTCTTGCCCCTTTCAAAGAAAATGGCAGAAACATATGGAGGGGCATCTGTAGGAATGTGCTGCTTCTCTACAATGAAAGTTTGGAATATTTGGGCCAGTCTAGATGGACTCAATTTGGTGTACTGGTCTAACAAATCCCCAATGGAGAGTGGGGTCAGGTTTGGACCTGGTTGGACTTGCAACATTTCATTGATTGACTCAGATGTAATAGTAAACAAGACTTTTTGGTCTAGGGACATTATAGCTCTCTCGTTGGGAATGTAACAAGCATGGCACAGATGAACAATCTTAGGAAATACATGTACTTGTGAAACTGGTATTTGAGCAAATTGAACTCCCAAAGGCCAATGTCATCAGTATGGTTTAGATATTTGTCCTTACTCCAACAATGAATTTTGAGCAGGAGTGTGTAGGCACTTGTGTCTTCGATTTGAAAATCCCTGTCCGCCAGGGGAAGGTGGTCATGGTCCAAATGGTGGGTTGTCACTAGTCTGACATCCATGGCGACAGGGGCAGCCATAATTTAGTTCTTATGGATTTGAATTTGACTTATACAGGTTTATATCAGAGGTTTGAAGGTAATTTGGAAAGCTTTCAGAAGGGTTTGGGTATTTTAGTCAGGCACACACTTTAATTTTAAAGTAATTTCAATTAATTTTACTTAATTAAAACACTTTAAAGACTGAACGTTTTCAAATTGAAAGGGTGTCTGGTAATTTCTCTTCAAATACCTAGAATTTGGGTGAATTAACTTCAAATTTGTGTTCTCGGCAACTACAGAAGTTTGAATGGGCTTTGGTACAGATTGAGAGCTTGATTGGGGTCTCTGCAACTTCTTCAGGAGTGAAATTGAGGTCAATTGGCGATTTTAGCATTTGAAGGTGTCGCAATGGTTTGCAGAGGTTTTCAAAGAAATTGCTTGAAAAAATGCCAAATAGGGCTTCTTGGCGTTTTTATTGAACAATGGTCACTTTTTGGCAGGTGAATTACAAATGAATAGTGGGCAGTTTTTTAGGTTGGGTGAGGAGGTGGTTTTCCAAGACATCACACTGCTTTATTGGAGGAGGCGGTATTTTGGTGAGGTCACCCAATCTACCTTAATGCTTGACATGTAGCAGATGGGGGCCCAGGCAATACCACTTTATCGGGCGGGTAAAGGTCGGATATCGAGTGAACCCGATATGGCTGTGAACCGTTGGATTTGGGTGCTAATGATCGGATGGCAGTCGAGTGACAGATTAGCACAGATGAAATGGGCAAAGGTTTTGGGGGGCCCGAGGCTTTTAATCCATGGTGGCTTGTGATTATTTATGAGTTAAACATGGGCTTAAATGATCGGATGGGGTTACTGAAGGGATTATCTTAACTTTACCAAGAATTGGTGAGTTAAGAGGGTTTTGTTGGGGGGCATGGGATAAAAATATAGTTTTTAGTTAAACTAAGGGTTGGGGTATTATATATGGGATTTATTTATATATGGGAAGAGGTATATTGGGAGCTATATTATTAAGTTAGAAATTAATATGAACTAAAATGAGCAGAGTGAAAATAATACTAAGCATAATGTAATATTTGCGCATTTTCTTCACATACACTTATACTTAGGATAAAAACTTTTTGTGGGTGTTTTGAGTGAAATGAAACTAGGATTTTTACTTTTCATCGGAAAATGGTGTTTAACCTTAGGAAAAGGGGTTTTATTAGGGTAATGAAGGGAAATGAATTTTGTGAAGGGAATTCTAACACTTGATATCCATAAGTCATTATGCTGAGGGTCTGGTGCCATCAAAAGTCAGAGAAATTCTCTGAGCCTTTATGACTTAAAGGATGTTAGACTTTAACCTTCTGTGGTAGTTTCTTGGGAAAGTATGATCTGGATTATCCATAGTATTATATTCATTATGTTGACATTTCGAACCCCAAAGGGGGGTCCATCATCAGGACCAAAAATGATAGATTATGAATGATAGACTTGAAGGATTTTTAGTATTAGAACATACTTGTGGATAGGGAAATTAGTAAGTATAGGGATGAAATCAATTAGGGAACGTCAATTAAATCAACTTGTAAACGTCTATTTTTTCTTTCTTAATTCCTCATGCACATTGAAACATATGATTAAGCATGATAAATGTGCTTTTGTCCAATCAACTTTATACTTCAGCAACCTTTCTTCTACTTACCCATTACTTACTCTAACATTTTTTCTTCATTTTGTTGGGTGCACGTGCACATAAACTAGAAAACTCTTTTGTTTCTTTTTCTCTTATAAATTAAACTATATAATTGTAACCATATATCTTCCAAGGGCTTAGATTAAGCTGATGGGCCCCTTTTATTTTCTCTACCTATCTAATGATCATCCAAGATTAAGTTGTTTGGTCCGATTTTATTCTCTAACTATAAACATAAAATTTAAAGCATGAAATAGTCAATATTAAGCAGTTTGACTACCATGGGTTGTGGCATGTATGACAAGCTGCACACAACCATTATTTAAGATAGTAAAGCAGTAAAATAGTAGTGGCATTTAGACTTGCACACTTTCATGATCTGTTTTTGTGTTTTGGGTTCATATATTTTCATTTTCTGATATTTTCTTATTCTTTTTGTCCTTTGATATTTCTTTTAGGAAACACCCTCTTTACATTTTTTAATTTTTAATATGGAAAACATTTACATAAAGCAAAGGTATGTGCAATATTACAAGGCTTAACCTTAGCTAATTCAAAATTATGAATCATATCACTATAGGACTCTAACAGTGGCTCCACATGGGGATGACATTTCTTCGTGAAATTTCAAGAACTCTAAAGATCAGTAGCCTTTGAATTGTGGCTGAAGTTACCTTGCAAAGTGTCCTTCTATGAATCTACATTATTGATACTTATGAGAGTGAATCCTCCAAATCTCAAGGTCTTCTCTCCAAGTTTCAATTTCCAAGGATTACCTTCCAATCCAAACTACACTCTATAATGTTATGTACAATGATGAAAAGTAAAGTGAACTATTGTAATTTAGTGGAAAAGTAATGTTTTAGCATCCTACCATTAATAGGTCCTCTTGGTAGATCTAATCCATCTATATTTCTCAAGAAAAAGGCATTGTTGCCTCTGTAACCATAAATGACATAAAGCCCCTACCACAGAAAATCAAATTTTCAATGCTTGGCTTTGTCTTATCTCCTTGAATCCCACTTAAGTACTTTTTCTCCTATGTGAAAATCATATTCTTTAGTCTTTTTATCAAATACTTTCTTAATCTTTTCCTAGATTATCTGTGATTTTACATAAACTTCTTCTCTGGTATCTTACAGGTGTATGGTCTGATTTATTCTTCTCTGAATATCATTTGGTTCCACCTATAATTCCTGGAGGATATTCATGATTGGCATTCCCAAGGATGATGGGAAAACAACATCCATCCCATAAACCAGCTGATAGGGTGATGTTCCAATAGACTTCTTAGTAGTCAGTCTATCTGCCCATAAGGCATTGACTAACTTCTTGTTCCATGTATTTTTATTATCTTCCAGTAACTTTTTGATAATATTGCCCAGACTTTTGTTGGATGACTCTGCTAGTCCATTACCTTGAGGGTAATAGGTTGTGGAATGGCAAAGGGTGATGTGGTGTTTGTTATAGAAATCTATCATTCTTTGGATTTAAAGGCTGCTGCATTATCAGTAATGAGCTTCTGGGGACATCCAAATATTGAAAGGATAGTACTCTCTAGGAAGGTGATTATGACAATGTCTATGGCTTGCCTAGAAGGTATGTCCTTTATCCGTTTGGTAAAATAGTCTATGGCTGTCAGGATCCATTTGTGCTGAGCTAAGGATGCTGGGTGTATTTCTCCAATGAATATATCCCCCATTGTTGAAATGGCATCTCAGTGGAAATTGGTTTAAGAGGCAAGGGTAAAAGTTTTCTCTTTCCCTCAAAAATCTGGCATTTATGATAGGAGGTCACATGTTTTTTAACATCTTCAAACAAATTAGGTCAATAGAAACTAGCCCTTAGAATCTTGTCAGCAGTCCTTTTCCAGTACAAGTGTCCTCCACAATCCCCTACATGAAACTCTTGTAAAATCTTGTCAGCTTCTTCTTTTAATAAACATGTTAAAAGAATTCCACTATTGTCTTTCCAAAACAATGCATTATCTATAACACAATATCTCAACGACTTCATTTTTAAGAATCTATCTTTAGTTCTTGTCAATCCAAGAGGAGCTTGTAAGTTTAGTAATACAAGTGTAATATCTGCATACCATGGTGAATTAGTAAAAGGTTCATTGATCTATGTATTCGTCATCTCCTCCTGATCATCAAGGGCACTAATGAAGTTGATATCAAGGGCTTGATAGTTCGATTCAGCCACGAGTTTGGCTAAACCTTGGCCTTTGATGAGTTTGGTTGGTTTTATCTCTATGTCATATTCCAATATTGTGGCAATCCATTTGCCTATTTTTCCTTCAAGCCCATTTTGAGTCAAAATGTCCTTAACTACAGAGTTTGGAACATAAGCAATAATGTGAGAGTACATAATGTATATTATGAAATCTTTGATAGCCTTAACCAAAGCTAAAGCCTATTTTTCCATGATATTGTATTTGAGTGTGGCATCTCTTAAGGATTTACTAAAGAATGCTATCGGCTATTCATATCCTTGAATGTTCTTTTGCAGCAAGACAACTACAATGGTGTGCTCTAAAGAAAAAGAATAAATGATAAAATCTTTGTTAAAGTCAGGACTAATCAAGACTAGAGTCTTGGTTAATTCTTCCTTAATAGCTTCAAAGTATTTTTTGGCCTCCAATGTCCATTTAATTGCTGAATCCTTTCTTAGAATGTTATTTCATTCCCTAATTAATTCTGCCAGATTTGAGATTAATCTCCTAAGAAAATTAATCTTACCGAGAAATTATTGTAGCTATTTTATGTTTCATTGATGGGAGATGGTCAAAATGGATTCCATTCTAGCAGGGTCTATCCTAATCCCATATTTATATATGATGTGTCCTAACAAATTTCCCTCTTCAAGATCAAAAAGTGTCTTTTTAGGATTTAAAGAAATCCCAAATTTCCTGCATTTGATAAATACTCTTTTGAGGTGGTCTAAGTGTTCATTGTCAGATTTAGAGAAGATTGTGATGTCATCCTAGTATACTACTAAGAAATCATGGATTTCCCTGGCAAAAGCTATATCCATAGCTCTTTGACATGTATCACCTGCATTCATTAATCCAAAGGGCATCTTCAAGTACATGAAGCTACCCCAAGGAGTAGTAAACATAGTTTTGGCTTGGTCCTCAGGTTGGACTAATATTTGGTTATACCCAGAGAATCCATCTAATAGTGAAATCCTAGAAGATCCCACTACCCTTTGCAATATATGGTCCATTTTTGGTAAGGGGTAGTTGTCTTTTAAAGAGACCTTGTTTAAGTTTCTAAAATCTACACAAAGTCTAATTTCCCCTGTCTTTTTCCTAATTGTAACTAACTTTGAAATACAGTCTGAGTATCTAATGGGTGCTATTATTTGGGCATCAAACATTCTTTAACCTCTTTCTGTATGGATGGCATAAGGACTGGGTTTATCCTCCTAAGTACTTGTTTGAAAGTTTTATGATCTTCTTTTAGAGGTATTTTATGTTGGATTATACTGGTGTCATAAGATTTTAAGTCTTCATAACTCCAGGCAAATACATCCTAGAATTCCTTAAACAGATTTATATATTTGACCTTTTCCTCTAGGGGTAAGGATTTAGATATCTTAATGAGTTTTGGATTATCTTTAGTTCCTATATTAACCTCTTCTATGTCAGCTCTGAGAGGTTCCAACTTGGGTTTCCTAGATACATCATTAGAGTCAAACAAATCTTCTAAAGGTACTAATCCTTTAAGAAAACAAATATTTTTCAAATTAAGAATATCAGGACCATCATCTATTATTTCATCTATCTCTACCTTTTCTAAACTATCTATTTCTAGTTTAGTAAATTTAGTTGGTTTATGTACATTGAAAATATTTACATGTAAGCTACTTTCTATATTATTGTCTATTTTACAGTAAGTATCTATCTTAAAATTGTGAAACTCACCTTCATTGTTCATGAAGTCATAGATCTAAGAGTCCTGGGAGAAAATCTGTTGATACTTGAGGTCGTCTTGTATAATAGGCCTATGTCTGACTTCTGCAGTGTACTCGTGGTTTAGTTGAAATGGCAATTTACAAGTACTAGCAAAGGTAGCTAGACTGTGGGCCTGCATGTTTTGTTTTCTAGGCATGGCAGCAAAGTTTGATTCTAGGAGGTCCTTGATCAAGTCTAAAATAGTATCCTTATATCTACCAAGCCTAGGGTTTTTGATAGAATATTCACCACAGATCTTTTTGATAATCAGCTCTGAGTCTCCCATGATGGAAACTCTTTTGGCTCCAAAGTCCTAACCAATTGTAACCCTAGAATCAGGGCTTCATATTCGGCCATGTTATTGGTACATTTGAAGTTCAATCTGAAAGCATGTCCCTCAACATGATTATTCTCCATAGTATGGATCCACACTCTTGCACCAACCCCTAAGCTATTTACAGACCCATCAAAGTATAAATGCCAAAGTGACTCATGGAATATGTTCTCACTGTCAGTTGTCCTATACTTAAGGTCTTTGGCTGTGATTTCCATTTTATCATTTTCTACATTATATAAGATGAAAGATTCCATATCTGAATGCATGGAGTATATGGGAAAGTTTTGTGGCTTTTCCTCACCACTGACCATGTACTTCATCAAGGTCTCCCTATATAATTTTCTTGGTCGACCAAAAACAGATATGGTGGCATAAGACATATCTAACTGCAAAGATCCCTACAGTTTTGCTTCCCATGAGAAAGATAGTAGCATTCCATATTTTGGTGGGATGCTTGCAACTACAATGTCCATTAGAATGCTCTTTGCAGGGAACTGGACAAGAGTCACACACAAGTCTTTGATTAGACCAAGGCATTTAACCTGGTTGGAGTCAAAAGAAAATAAATCCTTATAAGGCCTGGTAATGTCTAGGTTCAGTCTTTCCATTATTGCCTTTTGCATTAGATTGTGGGATGCTCATGAGTCCAACATAGCATTATGCAAAATTTTATCATGAATGTTTACGTTGATGTAAAAAGGAGGAACTCCTGCTTGCTGATGACTTCCATTGGCCTCAGGGCCAAATAATAATTTAGGTTGGTCATCATTCAAATTAACAAATTCCTCTCCCTCTCCTATGTTCAAAGTATCAGTTATTTGTGACCTATAAGATTGATTCTTTACCAGTTCGGTCAAAGGAACTGATATCTTTAATTTAGCTATTTCATTTCTAATGTTGAAAGGGAGCTGAGGTTTGTTTGTTTGATTCATATCTTCCTTAATGTGTGCATTTTGAGTATCTTTATTCTGTTTCTCAGTGGTAGGCATTTCAGTTTGTGTTTCTACTGTCTTGCCTTGATTTCTTTTATTTTGATTTTTTTCAATGATTGGCTCTGTTTGGATTTTAGTGGAGGTTATATCTACAATCCTAGGGGTTGAACTTTCATTTGTTCCCCTAGGGAGAATTTGCAACACCTTGTTAATTGGAGCTTCTTTTATTAGCTTAGTCTGGGTTTGGATGGATCTTTTAATGGGAGTCTCGTTATTCTTCTTACTTCTCAAGCTATATTGTTTATGTACCTCATATATAGATTACTCATATCCCTGTTTAAAATCAAAAGATTCACTAGATTCTAACTACAACTACTGAAGCATATATAACTCCTGTTCTTCTTGAGTAAGAAAAAAAATGTCTTCCTCTATGGTTTCCAGTAAGTTGATTTGAGTATCATCCTCTTCTTCTTGGTTCTGTGAATCCTCAACATAGTTTTCTTGAAGGGGGACCTAATCTGTTGGTCTGTTGTAGCATTTTTTGCAGTATTAGTGTTCTTCCTAAAATTTGGGTTTATTATTGGGGGTTGTTGTTGTTGATTCTCCCATTTATTTTTCCTCTCCATGTTCTGTAACCTATCCATGATTCTTTCTAAACTTTTAGCTAAAATATCTACTTTTCTATCTGAAGTTGAAGCTTCATCTTTAAATACAACTTTCTTTTCATTCCTCATTTGTGCTTTCTTAGCTAACAGATTGGCCTCTACACTGACAGCATTACTCTTCATTTGTTCAAGTGTTTCAGGGTTTCTTTCCCTTAGTTGGTATGACATGTCAGCATCAAAACCATCAGGGAACTTAATTAACGCTAGGTTAGGTGGAGGCTTAATGTTGGCCCTAAGTTATAGCCTTTATATTTGATAACTAGTAACCCCTAATTCTTATATCCCTAATATCGACCTCATGTAGATCCTTTATCCATTATAATACTTATCGCCAAACACTTAACCATGATAAGGACTCATTAGTGACCCATGTATCTTATAACCTTTAATCCCTTATCACTCCTAATTTCTAACCTTGAATCACTTACCATTATGACCTCTAACATCCTCATGACATCCAACCCTTATCACGTTAGACCATGTAACATATAACATCTTGAATCCCAAATCTATATAAAATATATCCTTTAGTGATTAACACCTCTACTTACTAATATTATATAATATTTAACTCTTGTAACTCACAAACCATAACACTTATCACTCATATTAATTAATCCACACAAGGTGGCCTCTATATCTAGTAAAATTTATAACCCCAAACATATAACACCTAACCCCTATAATCACTAACCATTATATGACTACTAATTATCCTCTCAACTTTACTAACCCTTAATTCAATATAATCTTTAACCAATAACTTGTTTATGCATAAACCCCCTTTCCATTAACTAATGTAACCCATAAAATCTATATATACTCACCCACACTTTGTAACACTGAATCCATATACTTCAAACTCACTTATATGTGTCATATTTGATGCTTATTATATATAATTTTCATCCTTTAAAACCCCTATGACCCTTAATCCCAATATAATTATTATAAGACCCAATAACCCATAACTTTTATACACCAAATCCATATAAATTTGGTTCCTATCTTCCAACTAGTATAACCTATGACCCCCATAACCCTTAAACCCCAATCCCCAATGATCCTAATTACAAAATACCTTAACTTCTAAAAACCTTAACCCATAACCATTTTATTCCCGCACTTATAAAATATCTAACCTTTAACCCTTAATCATTATAATATCTTATCCATATATATAATTAACCCTTATTTCCCTTAATCCCTAATAGGAAGCCAAAGTAGAATCTAAAAAGATAAATTGGATACTAAACATGATGGAAATGAAAACCATGATGATGCCAACAATGATGAGAATGATGTCCCTAAGTCTTAAAACCCTCTCATATTGTCAATGCATGTTCCTAGTCTAATCATGTCAAATTTTGATGCATGCAAGAACAATTTGAAGAAATTTCAACGTTGGTCCCATTCACTACTCACTGCGCTGCGTTGGTGGATGACATTGGTAATGAGAGTGTTGGAAAACGTTCCATGAAAATTCAAGAGATTTTTGATAAGGATTCCATAGATGGGAGTGAGGAATGATCACAATGAGATTCCATGATGAACGTTGATGCAAACATTGACGATCTTAAATATTATGCGGGGATGTCAGGTATCCTTGAGTCTTGAAACCCTTACATAATGTCAAGGCATGTACCTAGTCTAACCATGTCAAATTTTGACACACACGGGAAAAGTTTGATGAAATTTCAACAATGGCCCTATTCACTTCTCACCATGTGGTGTCGGCGGATGACATTGATGATGGGAGTCTTGGAATACATTCCATAAAAAATCTAGAGATTTTCAACAAAGATTTCATAAATGGGAATGAGAAATGATGACAATGAGACTAAATGATGAATGTTTATGCAAAATTGGATGAACTCAAAGACTATGTGAGGACATCAAGCATCCTTGAGTCTTGAAACCCTCGCATATTGTCAATGCATGTGTCTAGTCTAAAAATGTCAAATTTCAATGCACACAAGAATAGTTTGAATAAATTTCAATATTGGCCCCATTCACTACTCACTGAGTGCCTTTGGTGGATAAAATTTTTGATGGGTGTGTTGGAAGACATTCCATGACATTTCAAGAGTGTTTCGAAAAAGATTCCATATATGGGAATGAGGAATGATGACAATGAGACTACATGATGAATGTTGATGCAAAAGTTGACAATATCAAAGATTATGCGGGGATGTTAGGAATCCTTGAGTCTTGAAACCCTCACATATTGTCAAGGTGTATGTCTAGTCTAACCATGTCAAATTTCAAGGCATACAGGAACATTTTGAAGTAATTTCAAGGATTTTCCCATTCACTACTCACCATGAAGCGTCAGAGGATGTAATTGGTGATGGGAATGTTGGAAGACATTCCATGACATTTTTGTTGGAAATAATACTGAGAGGGGGGGGGGGGGGGGGTGAATCAGTATTATCAAATTCTTATCAATCTATCTTCCTTATTTATACTTTGAATAATTCTTCAAATATTGATCATTACTTTGTATGTCAGTATCATAAAATAATGAGCAAGAACAAGAAAAGCAAATAGTCACACAAAAGAACACCAGATATAAGGTGGAAACCCAATGTGGGTGAAAACCACCTGCTGCAATATGTCTCTATCTTCTTTCAATTAGAAACTCCTTTTACAATGATTTTGTACTGGTGCAGTCCTTTACCAGTACGCAGGCTACAACCTGCAGAGAGCTACAACCCTCTTTCGTTCTCCAGCTTCTCCTAGAAGGGAGCTACAACCCCCTTAGCTCTTGTACTAGCCAAGATAGTAGTACGTAGGTGCTGGCCTACTGAAGGCTACAACCTTCTCTTTCTTCCAGGGACCACGTTTCATAAATTTTCAGACTGGATCCATGAACATCAATCAATCATCAAGTATATCTGCATCAAACAATCTCCTTTTCCCAATTAGAACTGAATCAAGTAAACACTTCTCTGACAGCTGTACCCAGAACACAGTAACAGTAACCACACACCAAATTCTGAACCCAGAATACTGCAGCAATAGACAGAGGCAGCTAGATCATAATTTAAAGATATACGCTACTTCAACAACCTGAAACCTGCGTGCAGATCTATAAAGGATAATTCCTTCTTTCAAATATTCAGACACTAATTAACCGAGATTGTCATATTTATAGATCAAGCATGCGCCTCATATAAAAGATCAAAATCATGCAAAGATACTATTATTCAAGCATAAAGATTATGACCCATCAAAAGAACTTATCCTTCTTTATGCGCTAAGGTTCCTCCTTCATTCAGATCCAGATCTGCACCATAACCCAATCACAAATATTTCAGATCTAGCACTTATTAGATATTCAATTCATTCGATGATGCTTTGCCAAATGATCTCCTTCCTCTTTTATAGTCTTAGGCCTTCCACAATACCACGGTCCAAAACCATAGGATCAAAAAACTGTTGGACTAATACCATGAACCAACCATAAAAGAGCGTGAGATCAATACTTTTGGATGCAATACCACAAGCCAAAACCATAGGATCAAAAACTATAGGACTAATACCATGAACCAACCATGAAAGTGCGTGAGATCAACACTTTTGGATGCAATACCATGGACCAAAACCATAGGATCAAAAACTGTCGGACTAATACCATGAGCCAACCATGAAAGTGCGTGAAATTTTCTCTTCATGAAAGGAACTTTTCTCTGCATGAAAGTGCGTGAACTTTTTCTCTACATGAAATAAACTTTTTTCTGCATAAAAGTGCGTGAAATTTTCTCTCCATGAAATAAACTTTTCTCTGCATAAAAGTGCGTGAACTTTTCTCTACATGAAATAAACTTTTCTCTGCATAAAAGTGCGTGAACTTTTCTCTACATGAAATAAACTTTTTCTCTGCATAAAAGTGCGTGAACTTTTCTGCACTATAATTTATCATCTGAGATGAGTGGGTTTCCATCAAGTACAACATATGTATCATAATGCCAACAATTTTAAGATAAATTTGACAAATATTCCATAGATGGGAATGAGGAATGATGACAATGATACTGCATGATGAACGTTGAGGCAAACATGGATGATATCAAAGATTATGTGAGGACTGTTGGAAAATTAGAATGGCAGAAAGATTTTCCTTATGTTAATAATTAATTGTGATATTCTTATGGTCTTATTAACTTTCTTGTGTTTTTCTTTTATCTTAGTTCATAAATTAATTACAAATAACCATAACATGAGGATCAAAGACACCAAATGTAGGTGGAAAGCCAAGGAAAAACCCTAATCTAGGGGAAAACCAAGTCAAAAACTCTTCCTTTAATAGTTTCACAAGATGATCCAAGAATTCTAACCTAGACAAAGACTATCGCTAACCACCAAGTCATCCCTTCCCTTCTTCTACAGATGATAACTTTCCTGTAACAACCTCAACCTAGAATTTTGACCTTGCAGCAAAAATTGGTAGCAACAACTAAACTTCGACCTAGTTGCAACACTTTGATCTTGAAGTAGCACTTCGACCTAGAGGCAACAACAAAAAATTGACCTCCCCAACAATAGAACTTTGACCCAGCAACAGAACAACTTATATCTTGATGTAGTAATTCAACCTTCCATCAATAGCACAATAAATTCACACGTGTGCAAGAGATAACCCAGAAACTTTTACTTTTATCCTTCTCCAATAATTCTCCTTCTTCTCTTGGAATTTCACACTCTTTCTTCTCCTCCTTCTATATCAAACTTATGTGAGTGTGTCTTCTAATTGAATCCAACTACACTCTATACATACCCTTTTCTGGAGTTCGAATTAATGTAGGCTAACTTGATCATGTAAGGACCAACTTCATTTGGAGGTGGAAAATGACTTATTTTACTCAATAATAATTCTTTTTACATGATTCAAAATCCCAAGAAGGGTCTCATTAAATGGACAATGACTCTAATGACTTAACATAAAACCTAAAATTCCTCAATGTGGACTTTGGCCTAAAACATTATGACCCGAGCATGAAACCCATTCTTTAATAAGTCATAATATAAATAATAATAATTTATTTTCTTTCTTTTGATGAATACATTTTATTATGACTCAAATACAGTTATGCAGACCGAACCTAGTTACATTCTTAAAAACTCCCTCTTAACTAGGGAGGTATTCATATACATGGAAGATCTCAAAACATATGAACCAAAAAGAGTGTAAGAACACACGGTGCCACGAACTAGATTCCTGACCAGGTTAATATATCTAGGTGGGACTATGATGGATTTAGCTTTCAGCCTCTCTAGGGACCATCAGGATTTACTACTAACCATCAACCTAGGGAACTAGGTGTGTAATGCAAGGTCAGAGCTCTATGACCAACACCACCCTCGCTACTTCAGGAACTAGACATCAACACATAGGCCAACCAAATGCACTCCCAGGAAATTTACATAAAATGCATCAATACATCAAATATCTCCTAATCAAACATATCAGTAACATCAATCATTCTTCCAAAAATTCGAGATATTTTCCTGAACAATCACAACCCCAATTAGTAAAAAACTTTCAAATATACATAAGTAAACACAGACCTTCAGGGTTTTTCAATCATCTTGATGTTGCTTCACAATTTATCATAGTATGACTTAGAGGCTTCCCAAACAGATCTAGACAGAAGATTCCTCAATCATACAGCTTCCTTTCCTACTTCCCAAGCATCAACATATTCTACAATCGGATCCTACTTTCCTTATTTTAGTAGCACTTCAATATACATTCTCCAATTTCTTCTTTGAAATGTTCATCATCACTATAAAAATGCCTCCCTATCAACTTGGGAAATTTCTTCTATCCAGGATCCCTCTTAACTTAGGGATATCAACTTCTTTTCCATAGCATCAGAGAATATTTCATGGCTTCATCCCTTTTTATCAGAGTCATCTTGATCATCATCATTCATATAACTTCCTTCATCATGCTTTATCAATCAAACAAAATTTACTTATGAATATCTTCAACATCTTGAAGATTATGTACCCGCATAAATTAAACAACAAGTACAGCCAAATACATGTATAGAAGCATGAATTTAACTATATCAAAATCATGGAAGCATTAGACTTTAGACTTAGTTAGGTTCATAATCAATAAGAGACACATACTTTTAAACTTCAACTTGTTGCTCGGTTTTTGTTACAAACCCTAGATCACATTTGTAACTCAATCAAGATATCATTCTCATTATATCTAAGGCATCAATATTTCTTTCATAGATATGAAAATTCTTCTTATAATATATTTCAAACCCTAGTAAGGACAATTATACAATGCATCTACAATTTTAGAACTCATATGTTAGACTTCTACTAGGATTTATTTCAAACCACAGATTTTTTATTTTACACACTAAGCAAATAGATGTAGAAAACCAATCACAACACAATATAAGGTTTCAACTAGATGACCAACTTCTACTAAGGTTTGTTGTAAACCCTATACAATATCACCATATCCTAGAACATCAAATCCTATAATTTGCACACTATAACCATAAACAATTAGGATAGAAAATATACATATCTATGACTTCATAATCATGCACAAGCATATCAATAACCATTACATAAACCCAAGACATAAATATCAATACATTTAAAGTAATACATATAACGATCTTGATTAGGCTAGGGTTTTGATCAAACATACACCTAGGATTTCATACTTAGGATCTTACTCTTGATATATAAGGATTTTTCTTGTAAACCCTAATTTACCAAAACCTCAAGGTCTAGGAATACATTACCATCCAACCCTAAAACACTAGGGTTTCCATAATGATACTAAAACTCCAAAAATGACATTACCATCAAAACCCCAAACATCAAAAGAAAAGTATTTTCTAGATTCCATCAGAAGACTAGGGTTTTCAAATTAGCATTGACATACCATTACGTTACGGATTTACAAAGAACCTATTAGAGTTCCATAAATGCTCCCTCCCCTACTGCACTTAGGGTAGCTCCCTTCACTGTTGCCCCCACTTCTGTTTTAGCCCTATCTTTGGAAACCTAACCTACTGCAAACCTCCTCATAGCAGCTGGACTCATAGCAGCTTGATCCAAATGAGGTGTTTAATGAGGGTAGATTCAATCTAATGATTAATCACCCAAACAATAATTGCTATGATGCAAAGTTCTTAGACATAACACTTGTTAGTAATGTAAAGCATATTTATTAGAATGAATGAATATACCTTTATCACAAAGAGAACAAAGTTTATACCCTAAGACATACCTTTGAGTTAGACAAACCTTATAGTACATTAATTCCAATAGAATTTTTGTCATGCATTGTCTTGTGAGGTCTTCTCCATAGCCCCTGATGTAACAAACCTGGTGAAAATTCCATGTAATAAATGTTAAAAAAACAATAACCACATATGACTAGGACACTTATTCCAAGCTGAATGTTGGGAAAGACATCCTAGGGGGTGTTCATTTGGTTTTTTATGGCTAAGGAAATTGGCAAAGGCAATGGCTAAGGCATTAAAAGTCATTTTGGTACAATTATTTATGAAAATAATGGAAATTAGGAGAAAAAGGAGGTGAAAGGTCACAGGTTGCATGTGAGGAGGAAAATGAAGGAAAATAGTGGAAAGTGAAGGAAATAGAGGCCTATTTCATGAAAATGCTTTTTAAGATTAGTTGGTAACCTTTTTTCAGTTCAATGTTGGAGATCTCTCTCATTACTCTCTCTCTCTCTCATATACTCTTGGATACTTAGAGTTTTCTTGGAGCATCTTGGAGGGTGTAACATACTTGGAATTTTGGAGCAAGAAGGCAAAGGAAGATCAGGAAAATGCAAGAAGGCATCACCATCAATAGCTACATCATATTTTCTTGCAAGTACTGAGTTGCATGTATGATTTCTTCACTAGTTTTGGCATGCATGGCATATGCATGTGGTTTCTTGGTTGTGATCTGTGATTGGCATGGAGGATTTCCTGGATCGAAAGTGGATTTCCTAGCCTTGCCATTTCCTGGATAGCCATGGTGATTGTGGGTTTACTTTCATTGTTTTTTTTTGGTTGGTTCTCATGTTTCCTTAGCTTGGGTTGAGTTATTAGTCCTAGAAGCCCTCGTTGAACAAACGCTCTGGAAGCCCTGTAACAGCTTGGGTTGAGTTACTAGTCCTGGAAGCCTTGGTTGGACAAATGCTCTAGAAGCCATTGGTGGGTTGAGTTACTAGTCTCGGATGTCTTGGTTGGACAAATGCTATGGAAGCCCTATTAAAGCTGTGAGTTTAGTTACTAGTTCTAGAAGCCCTTGTTGGAAAAACATTCTTGAAGCCCTGGAAGGCTTGGATGGAGACCAATCTGATGATGGTTTTGGTGATTTCCAACCATGATGTGGAATAATTGTTTGATGGGTTGAGGTGGATGGCCTCTGGAAGCCCTGGATGAGTTTTGATTGATGTCTTCTATGAGATCCCATATTCATGCTTGGAATATGGCACGAGGGTGTATGGATGAAGAGAGCTTTGGCTCATCCATTCTACGGTCAAGTGGAACGTGGTAGTCCCATCTCTAGTTGATTCATTTCAGTCATTAATGAGAACATTTCCCTTGATTTCCATGTGTAAAAGGACTTATGTATTTATGGATTTGATGGCTTCCATGTTTATTATATTTTTGTTCCCATTATGCTATTTATATGCACATTTTATGACAATAGTTATGTATGGCTTCCAACATGTTTTTACTTGTATGTGAATGGATAATGTGTCTATGAACTAATAGATGATTTTGCATAAAATGGCATGTGGAAATAATGGTTCATAGTGATGCTCAAATAAGTAGAAGATCCCTATCCTTAACTCTGTTATTTAGGCTTATAGATGACATATCAACGATATGTTTGATGAAATGCCTGTCATGGCTAGTAGGGATCCAGTCAATGTCTTAAACAAGTATATTCTTTAGTTCTTTCATTTCCATGTTACTTTACTGATTTTAAGAGATGGATCAGTTCTCAATAGTGACCTAGGCTCTGGGCCTGAGAAAGTATCTCAAATCTCAGAGTTGCTAGCACAACATTGATAATTCTGGTCCACAGTCACTAGGAGGAAGGCCTGTGAGAGCGACTTTAGGTTTTTGGTTGCTCCCTTTCTCATAGCATGAGAGCACCTATGGCCCAAGAGACCTAAAACATCAGTAGGACCCAGTGACAGGATGTCTGAGTGGCTGACTTTTCCTCTGAAGGTTTTTTTGATGATGTTGGATGTTTGTATGGTGTGTTTCCATCAGTTCCACTTCCTTAAGGTGATTTAGGAGGTCGAATCATATCATAGTGGCCTCTCGTCACATGTTTACTTCGACTAGACAGTTTCTTAGGTAGATGTGGGAGGAGGGTGTTACACAGTGGTATCAGAGCATGTTTCACCCCTCGGACTGGATGCACTATGTTTTGGTCATGAATGCATGTTAATTTCATGTGTGTCTCTTACACTTATATACTTGTTACCTTGCTTGATGTCGGATTAGGATTGCAGTATGATTATCATGGAGAAATTGTTATTTATTTCATGAAATTTATTTGAAATAAGTATGTGACTGACTGTGTATGGATTATATGTCACTTACATGTTGATTTCATGGTACCTACTTACATCCTTGTACGTTAGGTTACATTTTTTGAATATTTTTATTACAATAACTAATCGGTTATGTTTGACTACATGCAATTATGCGTATTTGTAGTTGGTTTGGAATTGTTTATGCATACTATTGATTGCATGTGGAAATGGGTACAATGGAGTAATGGTTGTTATCATGCATGAGGTCATAGCATGCATTGTTGATATGGCCTTGCATTGATGACTGGATCCTAGTTAGAATAATGTTTATGAGTTGATACATTTACTCGCGTATGATTATATGCTGTTATGGCTATGTTATACAAGTATTCTCCCTAGGCTATACTAATGTACGTTGGTTTATTATGATTTTGTTTATCTGACATATTATGCTTTGCAGGAAGAAATATCAAATGGCTAGCAAGATGATTGACTATAGAGACTCTCTGTATGAATTTGAGGGGTAGTATGGTGTTGGGAACCCCTCTGACTTGGTAATTACATTGAGAAGTTTAGATGAGGAGATAAGGAGTTGTAAGGCAGATAATGACATAATCATATAATCGTATAAAAAGTTAGCAGAGGTGAATGCAATAATACTTCAGAGCTTGTTGGATTTGCAATGACAAGGACCACTATGGATCATTCATGAGAAGGAAGATAAAACCAATGGGGCATGTTGTCAAAGATTGCATGGTGGTCGTCGATCAGCTAGAGATGGAATATTTTTGGACACTCAGGAGAGGAGAAGGGATAGACATGGGTATGATTCTATTTCTAATTTAGATAGGCACTATGATCGTCAATGGTATAATCCTTACAAGAGGAATGATAGGGGTTACTTGCCAGATGAATTTAAGAAGGAAAATCCACCTACTTTTGCTGGAGAGATAAAGAGATCACAAGATGTAGAGGCATGGTTTCTTGGTATGAAGAAGTTCTTCAGGTTGCATGACTACTCAAAGAACATGGAATCTAGAGTGGCTACTTTCAGTATTAAAGGTAAAGTAGAAATCTGGTGGGAAGATGTGAAGAATGTCAAAGATATAGATGAGGAATATTTGACTTGGAGTGAGTTTGAGAAGTTATTCAAGAAGAAGTATCTATTGGAGAAATACTTCGATGACAGGGAAAAATAATTCTATGAACTAAAAATGGGATCCATGATAGACTATGACTTGAACACCAGTATGTTCTTCAAACTGTTGAGGTATGTGCCTTACCTCAAGGAGGAGAAGGCTAAGATTCAAAGATTCATTAGTGGACTACTGGTTGCATTCAAACACGGGATTGAATTGCATGAGCCTAAATCGTTGGAGGAATCCATTCAAAAGCTAAATAATTGTTATGAATAATCAAAGCGTAGAACTTATACTAAGCCACACTGGAGAGGTAATGTAAAGAACAAAGGAAAATGGGATAAAAAAGGAACAAGACCATAAGGTATAGATAACAAGGAGAATATTGTGCCACCTAAGAGCTTCAATGCATCAGATAGAGGACAGTGACATCGAGCTGAAAAGAGGAACAAGGATGGAGGCGGGAAGCCATAGAGTGTTGGACTTGTGGAAAATATCATCGTAAGAGGATTGTCTGCAAAATCAGGGTGGTAGACCGCAGATATATAGTGCATAGGAGATGTAGAGTATTGGAGATGTTGGTCAAAGTGTTCCTCGTATCTATGTAGCCATGGACAATGTGTAAGAAGAACACCAGGCATCTATCATCAAGATGGACGGTAAGCTTTGTGATCAAGTTATTTCTATTTTGATTGACCCTGGATCTAATTATAGCTATGTTATTCCTAACTTGGTGGATAAGTGTGGATTGTATAAGGAGTTGCATGCAGAGTCTTGGTTAGTTCAGTTGGCTACACGTATGAAGAAGAAAGTTCATCATTGGGTAAGAGCTTGCGCATTTGACTTAAATGGTATGCCTACCACAACACATTTGAATATTTTACCATTGGGTTCATATAGTATTTTATTGGGCATGGATTGGTTGTATCTACATAGAACCAAGGTTGATTGTTATGAAAAAGTTATTGAATGTGTGTATGATAATGGAGAACCAAGAGTCTTACAGGGTAAGAAGAAAGCTACATCAGTTACGATGGTGATAGCTATGCAAGAAAAGCATAGCCATAGGAAAGGGTGAAAGATATTTGTAGTACATATTTCTAGTGATAAGGGTAAGGAGGTTGAGGATGAAAATGTGTTGAACAAGTACCCAATTTTACAGTAGTTCAAGGATGTATTTCTTGAGGACATTACAGATTTTCCACCTCATAGGGAGCTAGACGTTTCTATTGAGTTAGTGCCAGGGGTAGCTCCAACATCGAAAGCACCTTACAGGATGAGCAGACTTGAGTTGGTTGAGTTAAAGTTGCAACTAAAGGAAATTTTAGACAAGGGGTACATTAGGCCAAGTGTATCACCTTGGGGTGCACCAGTCTTGTTTATGAGGAGGAAAGATGGTACCCTTAGATTATGCATTGATTACAGGCAGTTGAACAAAGTGACTATCAAGAACAAATATCATTTACTGAGGATTAATGACTTGTTCGATTAGTTTAAGGGAGAAACAGTGTTCTCGAAGATTTACTTGAGATCTGGATACCATCAGGTACACATCAAAGATGAGGACATTTCTAAGACTACATTCAGGACCAAGTATGGGAATTATGAGTCTGTTGTTGTTCCATTTGGCTTAACTAATGCTCCAACAACATTCATGTGTTTGATGAATAGTGTGTTGCATCCATATTTGGATAAGTTTTTCATTGTGTTCATTGATGATATACTGGTATATTCTAAAAATTAGGAAGAGCATGATGAGAACTTAGCAGCAGTGTTGAAGTTGTTGAGAGAGCATCAATAGTACATTAAGATCAACAAATGTAGCTTCTTTTACACTGAGGCACACAACTTGGGAGATGTTGTCTCCAAGGAAGGTATTGTAGTAGATCCAGAGAAGCTAAGGGACATCATGGAGTGGGTAGCTCCTAAGAGTGTGGATGAGGTGAGATCTTTCATGGGTTTGGTAGGCTATTATCAAAGGTTCATCAAGAAATTTTTGCAAAGTTCTTATCCTATTACATCATTGCAAAGAAAAGTTAATAAGTTTGAATGGACTAAGGAGTGTCACGCTAGCTTTGAGTAGCTTAAGCAGTTGCTGACACATGCACTAATGCTACAGATTGCAAATCTAGAAAAAGAGTTCGTAGTATGTACAGATGCTTGCAAGAGAGAACTTGGTGGAGTCCTTATACAGGATGGAGAGGTGGTATGTTATGAGTCCCAGAAACTAAATGAGTATGAGCAAAATTATCCCACGCATGATCTCAATTCAGCATCAATTATACATGCATTGAAGATATGGAGGCATTATCTTCTTGGTAGGCGGTTTGTGCTTATAAGTGATCACATTGGGTTGAGGTATTTGTTTGACCAATCAAATCTGAATGCCAAGAATGCTAGAGGGTTGGCCACGATCAAGGAGTTTAATTTTGAGATCACGTACATCAAAGGCAATGAGAATAATGTGGGATATTCTCTCAGTAGACGGATACAGGTGAATCACTTAGCAACTATGAGTTCTTATGGGACAAATTTATAGGACAAGATCTTGTGGGTAGGATAGCAGGATTTCATATATATGGAGATTGTACACAGGTTTCAGTAGGCTGATGGTATAGGTATAGGTATAGGTCATGGTACAAGTATAGGTGGCAGTACAAGTATAGGCACAAGTACAGGTGCAGGTGAATAGAACTTTGATTATTGTCTTACAACAGATGGATTAGTTAGGTTCTGAGACAGGATATATGTACCAGATAGAAGTGAGCTCAAGAAGGTGATCTTGAGGTATTTTCATGTGAAACCATATTCAGGTCACCCAGGTTATAAGGAAACATTGACTGTAGTGGGAGATATTACTATTTTCCGAACCTGAAGATGGATGTAGAAGATTTTGTGGCTAGATGTTTTGATTGTTAGTGAGTGAAGGTAGAGTGAAAACCTCTAAGAGGATTGCTACAACTGATTGCGATTTTGGAATGCAAATGGGAGGTCATTTCCATGGATTTCATAACAGGTTTTCCAAAGATAGTGAAGCAACATGATTCCATCATGGTCATTTTGGATAGGTTAACAAAGGTTTCACACTTTGTTCCAGTAAAGTCTACATTCTCATCTAGTGATGTGGAATAGGTATTCATCCGAGACATGGTTAGAATACATGGTGTTACAAAGAATATTGTATCAGATAGGGTTTTGAAGTTCACTTCCAAGGTTTGGAAGGATTTATGTACAGGTTTGGGCACAAAGTTGGCCTTCGACACAGCTTATCACCCATAGACAGATGGACAAATGGAGAGGAGCAACATGATATTAGAGGACATGTTGAGGATGTATGTGATGCATCAGCACCACAAATGGGAAGAGTATCTCCCTTTGGTTTAGTTTGCATGAAACAATGGTTATGAGGAGTCACTGAGGATGAGTCCTTTTGAGGCATTGTATGGGCGATGTTGTAACACTCCCATTATTTGGATTGATACAGTTAGTAGAGTATTGATTGGACCAGATATTTTGGCAGACAAGGAACAGGAGATGTAGGTGATCAAGAATAATCTCAAGGCAGCACAGGATAGAAAAAATATTTATGCAGATAGGAATAGGTTATTCAAGGGGTTTCAAGTTGGGGAACATGTGTACTGAAGAAGAGCTCCTTGTGGATTGGCTCATGTGCCAAGCTGGCACCACAGTTTTGTCGACCCTTGGGCCAGTAGCCTATCGACTTGCACTACCTATGATAGTGAAAGTACATGATTTATTCCATGTCTCATTGCTTAAGAATTAATGTGATTAATTGGTTTGTATTGTAGGTGGAACTAGATGGTGTTAGAAAATTATATATTACGGAGCAATGGAACACATAAAATATTGCAGAAATATAAACACAGAAAACGCACAAAACAAGAGAGACACAGATATACGTGGTTCACCCAGTTTGGGCTACGTCCACCCCGAACAGCCAGTCCTTCCTTTCTATTATCCAGCAAAATGAAGAGATACAACCTACAGCAAAACCGCTGTAATATCCTCTATTTTCTCTCACAGTCTCACCTCTATGTTTCTCGCTCACCGAATACACATCTATCTCACAGCCTCAAATACAATGCCCTCATATAAATAGAGGGGTTGCCTTCTAGGGCAAAAAACCCTAAACTAAACATAAGTTCTGCCGTCAAATGATCCGCCTAATGAACGGCCCAGATTGACTAGAAATTACTATACTTTTACAAGGCAATTTTACAGTTGTTTTTAGCTTCGGGGGCGCTGCCCCCGAAACCCCCCACCAGGGGGGGGCTCCCAAAAGTCGCTGCCGCCCCCCCTGGACCCCCCACAGCAGCGATTATTTTACGGGCGGCGTTGCCGCCCCATTTTGAACTGGGGTCCAATATGCGGTACTATAGAAGATAATCAGGCTCCACACCCAACAGATGGAGAATTCCAACCAGAGCCTCAATGTATATTGAAGAAAAATGTTCTCATTCTCTGGAACCGAGCAATAGAGAAAGTTAAAGTGTAATGGAATCACTTTGGGCCCAATGAAGCTACATGGGAGATCGCAGATCAGATGTGGGCCATGTATCCTTCATTGTTTGTTGGTTGAGGCAAAGCAACTTTGATATGGTGGTTTGGTAGTTGCTTTATGGTGGTTTAGTATTTTCTTATGATGGCTTGGTATATGCTTCATGGTGGTTTAGTATTTCTTTTATGTTGGTTTAGTATATGCTTTATGGTGATCGATATATGCTTTATGATGATTGATATACAGAATATGATGTTTGGATATATATTCTTAGATATGATGTTAGTATATGTTTGATATATATTTTGATATATGATTTGGAATATGTTTTGGTATACATATTTTGATGATGTTGTTATATGTACACTTGTGTATGGATGTAAATACCGTAATGAGTTGTGTTATAAAGCTCCACTATGTGGTACGGGTGTTATGTTATTACGCTATCATGTAGTTATGTTATCATGATTTATGATGTCATATGAGTTGGCACTTAGCAAGATCATCATTGTAAATACCGTAGTGAGTTGTGTTATAAAGCTCCACTATGCGGTATGTTGTCATTTTTTCATGATGTTATGTCTTGAGAAGGCCTTTCATTGTAAATACTGCATTAAGTTGTGTTATAAAGATCCATAAGAAGTATCTCTTCTTTCAATAGGTTGTTGAGGTATATGAGTGACTGAACAACGAGGACGGTGTCCCCCAAGGGGGAGGGTTTTGTAATAGCCCCGGTGAAAATTTCATGTATTAAATGTAAAAAAAAACAATAACCATGGATGATAGGGACACTTATTCGAAGTTGAATATTGGGAAAGACATCCTAGGGGTGTTCATTTAGTGTTTTATGGCTAAGGAAATTGGCAAAGGCTAAGGCTAAGGCATTAAACGGTATTTCGGAGGTGAAAGGTCATAGGTTGCATGTGAGGAGGAAAATGAAGGAAAATAATGGAAAATGAAGAAAATACAAGCATCTTTCATAAAAAGGTTTTTGAGGATCAGTAGGTAACCTTTTTTAATTCATTGTTGGAGCTCTCTCTCACTCTTGGATACTTAGAGTTTTCTTGGAGTATTCTTGGAGGGTGTGGCATACTTGGATTTTTGGAGCAAGAAGGAAAACGAAGATTAGGAAAGCACAAGAAAACATCGACATCAATAGCTACATAATATTTTCTTGGAGGGACCGAGTTGCATGTATGAATTCTTCACTAGTTTTGGCATGCATGGCATATGCATGTGGTTTATTCATTGTGATCTATCATTGGCATGGAGGATTGCCTGGATCGGTACTGGATTGCCTAGCCTTTTCATTTCGTAGATATCCATCATGATTATGGGATTTCATTATTTTCTTTTCGTTGGTTCTCATGTTTCCTTAGCTTGGGTTCAGTTATTAGTCTTGGAAGCCCTGGTTGAACAATGCTCTGGAAGCCCTGTAACAACTTGGGTTGAGTTACTAGTATTGGAAGCCTTGGTTGGACAAATGCTCTAGAATCCCTTGGTGGGTTGAGTTACTAGTCGTGGAAGCCTTGGTTGGAAAAATTCTTTGGAATCCCTGTATAAGTTGTGGGTTGAGTTACTAGTTCTCGAAGCCTTGGTTGAACAAACACTCTGGAAGCCTTGGTTGGACAAACACTTTGGAAGCCCTGGAATGCTTGGATGGAGACCAATCTGATGATGGTTTTGGTGATGTCTGACCGTGAGGTGGAATCACGGTTTGATGGGTTGAGGTGGATGGCATCTGGAAGCCCTGGATGATTTTTTATTAATGTGTTCTATGAGATCCCAAATTCATGCTTGGAGTATGGCACATGGCTAAATGGTTGAAGAGAAATTTGGCTCAACCAGTCCACAATTGGGTGGACTATGGTAGTACCATCTCTTGTTGGTTCATTGCATTCATTAATGAGAAATCATTTCCCTTGATTTACATGTGTAAAGGTAATGATGTATTTATGGATTTCATAACTATCATGTTTATTGTATTTATGTTCCTATTATGCTAGTTATATGCACATTTTATGATAGCAGTTATGTATGGCTTCTAGCATGTTTTTACTTGTATGTGAATGGTTAATGTGTCTATGACCTAATAGATGATAATGGAGCAAATGGCAAGATGAAACAATGGTTCATTGGGATTCTCAGATACGTACGAGATCCTACGCTTAGCTCTATTTTTTACACCTATAGATTACAAGTCGACGATATGTTTAATGAAATCCTTTTCATGGCTAGTAGGGATCTAGTCAAGGTCTTCAACAAGTATTTTCTTTAGTACTTTCATTTCCATGTTACTTTAATGATCTGAAGAGATCAATCAGTTCTAGGCAGTGACCTGGGCTTTGGGCCTAAAAAAGTGGCTCAAATCCTAGGGTCACTAGCATGGCACTGACAATTCTAGTCCACAATCACTAGCAAGAAGGCTTGTGAGAGTGGATTTGAGTTGTTGGTCACTCCCTTTCCCATACATGAGAGAGATTATGGCCCAAGAGACCTAATATAGTAGCAGGACCCAAGGACAAGTTGTCTCAGTAGCTGACTTGTCCTCTGAGGGTTATGTTGATGATGTTGGATGTCTGTATGGTGTGTTTTCAATGGTTCCACTTCCTTAAGGTGACTTAGGAGGTCAAATCATATCATAGTGGCCTCTCATCACATGTTTACCCCAGCTACCCAGTTTCTTGGGTAGATTTGGGAGGAGGGTGTTACACCTAAGCATTTAAGAAGCCTTCCCTAACTAAGGAAAATATGCAAAGACATGTTATTAGCATCTAATATAAACACATTTAGATAGGAAAATGAAAACCAAATATAAAATATAATAAAAGGAGTAAGATACTTATCTTTGGAAAAATGGTGAGGTCTCCCTCTTAATCCGATCTCGAGGGATACCTATAACTTTAAAAAAACAATTCAAAAACTTAGAGTAGATGGACTTAGTAGTATATGTCCTTTATTTTTTATTCTTCAGTCTTTTTCTTCTTTGGAGATCCTTCTTCAGAAACATTTTCTTGATCCCTATTTCTCTTTTCATTTCTCGGATTCTCGGGACAATAGATTCTATAGTGACCTAGCTTTTGACAATTGTAGCTTTCAATCTTGGATAGGTATATATTCCTTCTAGGCCCTTTCAAATTCTTGAAGGTTTGTTTGTCCTTGTGATGAGTGGAATAGGCATTTGAAACTTTCTCCTCTTCATTCTCTTTGTTTCTTACTAAATAAATTTTGACTTCTTCTTAACTACATGCATTCCATAATTGTTTGAATGTAGGAGTTTCTTTCCAACTCTTGAGACCTGATGAAAAGTTACTCCAAGATGTTGGTAATCTTAGAAGTGCAGTGATTTCAAGCTCCTTTTCAGGTACTATCTCATCTATTTCCTGGAGTTCATCTCAGATTCTAGATATACTTACAAAGAAGGATGCCACAGTGTCTTACTTTGTCATCTCTATAGTTCTTAGTTTATTCTTAATACTTGCAATTTGACCAAGATCCTTGATTGTGAATAATTTGGATAAGGCCTCATATATATCTTGAGTATAATCTATGTTGGGTATATATGGGATGAGGTTATCCTTTAATCCATCCACCATTAGTGTCATGGCCAAAAATCTTTGTTTCTTTGAACTTTTCCTTTTCTGCATCACTTGATTCATTTGTAGGCTTCTTTACTTTCCTTTGACTAGATCCAAGGCTTTATTCTTCTTGAGGATGATATCTATCCTCTTTTTCCATGCCCTGTAATTGGATGCTCCTTCTAATTTTTTTTCTCCCTTCATTGAGTTAGACATTATTCTTCAAGATAATAGGCTTGACTTCTTATATGATTATTTTTCCTTGATGACCCTTATTCAAACTTATGAAAACTCCTTATTATCCTTTCAATAGATCTTCAAGCTACCTTTTTCCTTCTTCTTCACCTTAGCTCTGATACCATGCTAGAAAATCAGAAAGGCAGAAATATTTTCTTTATGTTGATAATTACTTGTGATATTCTTATGTTCTTATTAACTTTCTTGTGTTCTTCTTTTATCTTAGTTCATCAAGAAATTACCAATAACCATAACACAAGGATCAAAGACACCAGATGTAGGTATAAATCCAAGTAAAAACCCCTATCTAGCGGAAAACCCAATCAACAACTCTTCCTTTAATAGTTTCACGAGATTATCCAAGACTCCTCACCTAGACACAAACTTCCTCCAATCACCAAGTTAGTCCTTCCCAACTTCTACAGATGATAACCTTCTAGTAACAACTTCGACCTAGAATTTTGACCTTGTAGCAACAATTGGCAACAACAACTGAACTTCGACCTAGATGCAACACTTTGATCTTGAAGAAACACTTCGACCTAGAGGTAGCAATATAATACTGACCTCCCTAGCAATAGAACCTCAACCTAGTAGGAGAAGAAATTTGATCTTGTTGCTTTAATTCGAGCTTCCAATAATAGCCTAGCAAATTCACGTGTGTGAGAGAGATGACCAAGAAACATCAACTTTTATTTGTCTCCATTAATTCTCCTTCTTCTCTTAGAATTTCACACTCTTTCTAATTCTCCTTATTTTATATTGAACCTTTATGAGTGTGTCTTCCAAATGAATCTAATTGCATTGTATATATACCCTTTTTTGGAGTTCGAATTATCTCATGTAGGTTGACTTGGTGTGGAGGTACCAAATGATTTATTTACTCAATAATAATTATTTTTAGATGATTCAAAAACCTAATAAGGGTCTGATTAAATGGACAATGATTTTAATGACTTAATATAAAACCTAGAAATCCTCAATGGGAAATTTGACCTACAACATGATGACCAAAGCATGAAACCCATTCTTTATTAAGTCATAATAATAATTTATTTTTCTTTCTTTTGGTAAATACATTTTATTATGACTCAAATATAGTTATGAAGACTAAACCTAGTTACATTGTTCAATAAGGATGTCATGTATCCTTCAGTCTTCAAACCCTTGCATACTGTCAAAGCATGTGTCTACTCTAACCATTTCAAATTTCAATGCATAGAGGAACAATTTAGATAAATTTCAACATTGGGCTCATTCACTACTCATCATGTGGCATCGACTGATGACATTGGTGACAGGCGTGTTGGAAGAATTTTCATGACATTTCAAGAGAGTTTCGACAAAGATTCTATGGATGGGAATGAATAAAGATGACAATGAAACTGTATGATGAACGTTGATGAAAACACAGAAGATCTCAAATATTATATGAGGACATCAAGCATCCCTGAGTCTTGAAACCCTCACATATTTTCAAGGCGTGTGTCTAGTATAACCATGTCAAATTTTGACACATACAAGAATAGATTGAAGAAATTTCAATGTTGGCCCCATTCATTTCTCACCATGCAGCATTGGTGGATGACATTGGTGATGGGCGTGTTGGAATAATTTCCATGAAATTTAAAGAGAGTTCTGATAAAACCCTAAATCCACTAACCCATAAGCCTGCATTGAACTTTAAATGCTTAAGCCTTAATCCATAAGGTACCCTTAATCGCTCGACCCTAGTTAATCACTAATCCCTTAATGCAAAAGTCCTAAATCCCCTAACCCCTAAACCATAAACCCTTAAATGCTTAATCCCTAATCCCTTAATCCACAAATTTCTATGCCCTAAACACTTAAACATTAATATCTTAACCCATAATCCCTTAAACCCTAACTCCCTAATCTATTAATCCTTAATCCCTCTACCCCTAATCCCTAAATCCCATAATTCTTAAAGCCCCTATCCACTTAACACCAAACACCTCAATTAATTAAGTATTTGGACACATCCAACGCTAAATCTGTCACTAAAAAGGGAGCTAACCAATGCACTAATTTAGGCGCTCAAAGGGGAACTAAATATGGCACTTTTACTAGTGTTATTTCAAGTGCAATTTCTTGCACTATTTTTGGTGCTACTTCTGGTGCTACTTCTGACATTATTTTTGGTGTTATTTTTGGCGTTATTTTTGGCTCTATTTTTTGCCCTATTTCTGATAATATTAGTGCCTAACTTAGAGCCTAAATGTTTTGTTTGATGTAGAAAATGAAAAAATAATTCCATCTCAACAAACAGCACCAAATTTTTCAAAAAAATTGAGAAAAAACTCTAAAACAGTCCTAGGAAGTAAAAAAGGGAGAAAAAAAGGGAGCTAATCATAGAGATTTGTTGTAGTGACATATGAATGAAACGTATACCACAAACATCTAAAGAATAGTCTTACAATATTCATGATACATGCATGAAAATGTGTTGCCTTAATGAGTGTTATCACCCTAAAATCTTTGTCTCTAAGCTTTGGAAAGTTTCCTTGTTTCTAGTCATAGTCTTATAAGTTTTGAGTCATCTCATCACAATTAGTGTCATTCTCATTTACAAACCCTCCTTCTAGTCATGGTGTTAAAGGGTCTCTAGGTCATTTCATGATTTAAGGGTTAGGTCATAAGGTTAGAAGTCTTTTAAGGTCATATCTCTTTTCCAAATAAAGTTTGACTGCCTCATTCCATGTCCTAGAAACCTCACCATGTGTTTAGAAGTCATATCTCACATCATGTTATCGAGAAATCTACTGTTTATGCAGAGCTTCTAGTCCCACTAAGGCTGGTAGCTACCTTAGAAACAAACAAACTAAAACTACTTTCGTTTTCTTTTATGAGAAATAGATGAGAGGGGAATAAAGGAGACCAACCTCTGTCTTGCGGTTGGTTCCTTGCTTGATTCCTCTCCCATCTGATAGATCTTTGCCACTCGCTTCTTCGTCTACCCAGCTTCAAAGAGCACCTGTAGAATCAAAGCAGAATAACACTATCCAAGAACATAGATCTATTATCATAAACAATATAGGACCAGATATATATTAACCACACAAATGCATATATCATCAATCATACAAGAATGTGGAGGAAAACTTGAATAGCTTTATTGATAATCAAGAAATAGAAAAGAGGATTACAACCAATTGTTCTGACCCAGCATCATCCTCTCAGCAAGAAAGCCCTTCTTCACCTCATGAAAAGCTTAGATCACCCAACACTATGATATTGCACCAAGAAACCAGCAGCACTTCCTTACAAGATACAAAATTCCAGCCTCTGGATCTCTCGGATGAGGGATCCATATATAGATGTTTGCAAGGGGGGTGAGTCAGCTTTTGAGATTTTATTAGTGTCCTCTCTCTGATAGTTCTTGATTCCACTTGGAGATTGATGATCTCTTACTCATCCCTGGGCGAATGTAGAGAGGCAAGTGTCACAGGAGAAGTTTCTAGAAGATTCCATGATCCTCCACCTTGCAGATTGACCTTGCCATTTGTCCACTCTCGCCCATCGCACCCCATAGAAGGGCTTTTCCAGATGCATCGCACCTCCTGTGTGTATTTAGGTGGGATGCAGCACACTTTGACCATGGAGCGGGTGAGATGGTCCAGTTTTGACCAGTTTTGAGCAGTTTTTCATGGAGAACTTCTGGGAGAAGATGTAATCAATTGACCTTGTTCTTTTAGAGGTTGGAACAACACTTTTAGGGACTTAAGAGCCCTTGGTTTATGGACATTTATGATTGGGGTTGCAGTGCCCAAAAATGCCTATAATAGTTGCCCCCTAAAACATGAGGTCATTAATCTGTTGATGTCGGGTGAAATGCTTTATCATGAGGATCTGAAGTTTTTTCAAGCTGGAAGGCGACCTGTAATAAGATACAATACAATACATTATCTTCATAATATTTTCATGATCTATCTGAGGTGAGCATTCCCATGCTCAGCTTTATAAATTCATTTCATGTACATAAGACAGACAATCGTCTGAGTGTAGGCTGATGATTCTGGTAGAGCCATCATCCCTTAGGTTGGATGATTATCTGTGCAGCAATGATGTACATTTGATGTCTTTATTTTCCTGAATATATATCACAGCCCGAATGGATGAAACTAGATCCGGGGTCTTTAAGCTAGTTCGATCTTCACTCAAAGTACAAGTCGATCCATGTGAGAGATGTTCTGGGGTCGAACATGGAAAGACATCGCGTGATTACCAGCCAATGATGTGAGTTGTTAACAGGCGCGAGAGGAATCATCGATAATGATGATGACCCTCAAGGTACTACAATACAATTCACATGGTGTGAATAAGGGACTTGGCGTCGAACACCATGCAAAATCTTTTAGTCGAAGGCCATTGATGTAAACCTCTCGCCAGAAGTGAGAAACTTGCCATTGAGGCATGCAAGCTTCAAAGTACTGAAAGGATTGTTCCTAGATCGACCTCTTGGATAATGATCTGGTGTCGACAAGAAGCGATCCGTCATAGGAGGGCCTTAGTGAATCCCACATCAATGACACGGAACGGAGCAAATGAATTTAATGGAGGTGAAAACGATCTGGTGATATAAGGTTCAGGGTGGCGGTCATGAAAGAATGGAGCGTAAATGTATTGCAGTGGGTGAGACACAGGTGAATTCTCTGAGCGACTTCTCTTGAACATATCGGCGACACTGACATGATGGATCGGTAGAATTAACCCCAAATATGGATGGTGTGACGGAACCATGGTGATGTGACCAGTGAATGGAACAACCCAACCTGGCTCGAATGCGGAGTGAAAGTGTCATGTTCAAGAGCGACTTGCTACCAATAAAGTTTCTTCAAGTTTTCTTCCCAATTTTTCCCCAGTCATTGCTGACCAATACCTCTTTATTTTTTTCAAGCTTGAGGAGGATAACATATGCTTGCGAGCCTAGCGATAGTGAAACTCGTTCTTGTCTGTATGGACAAGTTTGTCGCTATTCGGTTTTAACAAGTTTAATGACAAGGATAACTCGGTCCTTTTCAATTTTTAGAGAGTTTGAAAAAGGGATGTAAAGAAAACTCCAATAATCCTTCTTCGTCATATAATCCCTTGAGTCTGAAAAAGTATAAAACAATACAAAAGGGATGAATTTTCGGTACTTTTAACGAGCTGAACAAAACAAGCGCTTGATCTTTTTGTGTAATAATCCCTCAAGTCCAAAAAGATTAAAATCTAAAGGAGGGAGAGAACTTCCGGTCCCTTTAACAAGATGGAGAGGCCAATTGCTCGCAATCTTTTCATATTTTACGAGTCAGTTGAAAAGAGCTTAAAGGAGACTCATTTTTTGAGGAACGAGTGATAAATTCGGGTAGCAGCTGATTCCAGGTAAGGTTTGGAATTTTCCAATCACGGCAGTGTCACAAGGATGGCTAACAGGATCACTCTTCGCAGTTGTTCTTCAAAAAGGGTAAACAATCAAACAGAGGTGAATGATCGGCCAATACGGAGTGGAGGTGATGATGAGAACATGACCAAGGCTTCAAAGGCTAATGATAATACATTCACGAAGGTTATTTACCGGAAATTGGTTCATTTTTTAATGAGCTTAAACTCTGGGGGAAAATTTGCTCATTGCTTATGTTTATTTTTTAACTAGCTTGAATTCCGCGTTAAAACTGCTCAATCCAGTCGTATAATAAGGATGTCTCATATAAAAATGACATTTTTTCAAAGCTTTCCCCCGCATCCTTTCTTTATGCAAGTTAGGAAACGACCAATCCTACGAGTTTAAAGGGTTAGAGGACCTATAAATTTAAAAATAAATGGTCGCTCTTCGCTTGCATGCCAAAAGGTTTGCATGCCCCCAGGTATAGTGAAGCAAAGTTTCGAGGTTACCCCTCAATTTGTAGACAAAACATTTGTTTAATCAGGAAAGGCCTACCTTTTCCAGGTTACCCTTCAATTTGCAGACAAAACATTTGTTCTATCGGGAAAGGCCTACCTTCTAATGGAGGTATCTTATTCTGGTCTAATCCCATTTTCCAAAATGGACGGGTGTGTAAGCCAGTCATATATCCTCCGTGGAAACCTACCCTATACCCAAGGTTTTCCTATCGAAACAGGCTAAGGTGCATGCCCCCTGGGTTTTAGTCATATCCTCCGAATCACTCGCGCTCATCAGGAGGACGGACTAGGGATTGATGAGACATTCCTTGCATGAAAAGACCATTCAGGGATGGTATATGACTATTTTCTATGTGTGAACCGGGAAATGAAAGCTGGTCTACGAGCTTGACCACTCTTCCTTCATGCGGAAAACACATTACTCTAAAGAGTGAGGAGACAATGGCTCCCATGCAATAAATATAGTCACGTCCAAGGAGTAGATTATAATCCAGGGGTCCTTGGACTACCATTACTTTCATGTGAACATTTTTCCTTCTCAATGTTATCGGCACATTGGGAAGGTTCCCTAACGGTCGACTGGTTCCTTTGTCAAAGCCTGTTAGATTTCTCATCTCAGGCAAAAGTGATGGCGAACCAAGCGCTTTCCAAGTAATTGAGGAAAGGATACTCATAGAAGCCCCTTCATCTATGATGGTACCGGCCATGACCATTCTATATATTTTAGCAATGATTCAAAGTGGTACACTAGCCGGTAAACGAGGTCTGCCTAGTATATTCCAATCAAAGGAAACAACCAGGTTGCTTGGAGATGGGACCGAATAGAAGGCTGGATATGACTCTGACGAACTTCCTTCTTGCGGTAAAGGAATGGGTAGACTGCCCCCATGTTCATCGGAGTCTGTGCTTACGAAGAGAATTTGAACAGTGTCGTTCTTGTTCTCTTCGATGACTATATCATCTCAAGATGGATCCTCTGAAGGCAAGACCGGGTCAACTGCCGCCTCAACCTTTTGACTTTCGTCTAGTGTGGATTCAGATGGTTTATCTTCAATGGTAAACGCTTCGGCCGACCACAAGGGCGTGTTAGCCATATTTTCAACTAGTGATGGACTCAGCAAGAGCTTCTTATATCCAGGAGGAAGCCGTAACGGTGAAATCGGACGGTCGTCCAAAACTCTTTTAGCCTCGTCTAAGAAGGGACAATGGTGGACGGCGTGATCACCTTCACAAAGTTTACAAGGAAATCTACATCTTCCTTTTTGTCCAGGGGCTTCACTTTCACTAGTTGACGGTGTACTTTCAACATGACCATCAGAGGTTGATGACACCAGATTGTGCAAACAAGGAGACCAGTCCCTTAAGATCCGAGGGATGTAAGGACAATCTCTATGATAGTGGTCTCCTTTGCAAATGGCACATGGCGATCTAGGCCTGGATGGTGCAATGTGTGGATTTTCGCTAGATGACGTCTGGTCGCCCCTTCTCGCCTTTGGCTCCTTCTTCTTCTTCTCTTTCTTCTTCTTCTTCTTCTCAGTTACTTGATTTTTGGCTTTACCAGCTTCATCAAGTGAAGAGGAAGGAGGAGAGGAAGAATTGGACGAAGTAGAGGGTTTGGGGGTAACTTTGGTATCGTTTAGTTGCTGACTTGATTGTTCAGGAATCACGGTGTTCTGAACGAGAGAAGTTGAGAAGAGCCATATGGGCAAGCTGATTGTCAATCCTGGAAGCGACAATGTGGCCATATGGGGTGCACCAACATCTCCCCAAGAGGAGAAAGGACTAGGATTTCCTCCAAGGGGAACTCCTTGGTTGGTGGACTCCATTTTTCTCAACCTAAGACCAACGTAGGAAAGGTGGTATTTATTTTGTTTAAAATAAATTTTAGACGCTTTGACACAACTTGTTTTTTCAATTTTTAAGAGTCGAGAAAAAACAAAAGATGACTCTAGTCGTCTTTGATTTTTAATGAGCCTGAAGTGACAAGTGCTCAGATGGACCTTTTTATTTAAGGAGTCTAAAAAGGAACAAAAGAGACTGCTCTGGAAATCTAGATAGAGGGATTACCAAACCAATTGCAAAACTGCAGAATACTTTTTACGGTACGACGATCAATCTTCCTGAATTCTGTGTTCAGTGCATTGCGATCGATAGGGCGGCAGACACGGCTTCCTATGGATAAAGGATAAAGCCTATTGTAGTCTCCCAATATATACTCGATGGTACGTGGGAGCACAAGTCCTTACTGGCACTTATCGTCTCAGAGTGGAGGAATCACCCAACCAACAATGAAAACAACAGTTACCAGGCTTTATGACGCCGGAATACGTCTCTAGCCTAGACTTCTAAATGTTGTGTGTTAGGTTCCAAAGCGTTTTTAGATTCATTAAATTTATTTTACATTTGATCTTGCTTAAGAAATTTTCCTTTCAAGTTCACTGCGTGATGTAGATGTACAATTCCTAAAATGCAATCTAAGATGATAAACAGTCGTTTAATCTTCTTTTTGCAATGAAAATCCTAGCTACTAAGGAAAGAGAGATGATATTCTTTCAACATAGAGCAAAGAGAACACAATATATGCATTGTCCTAAATCAAACCAACAAACAGTATAAATGCAAATGCACGTGCATGTATTTTTTTTCAGCCTTCTTAATGTGTGAATGATAAAAAGAAAGCTAAGCGCAAATCTGAATTATTTTTCAAAGCAACATTACTAGCAAGTTTCTTTTCAAGACAAAATGAGGACAATGACAACACTTTGCGATTTGGAATTGAAAACTTGCTTTCACCACTTGAAAAACTACTAATTCAAATCAAATACAAGAGTAACAGTGTAATCGACTATCAAGAACAATCAGATTCTCTTCTATTACTAAAAACGACACTTGCGACACTTTCAAATCAAGAAACAAAAGTACAATTACACTACTTCTTTGTAAAAGAGAACTGAAAATGGCTCAAAATACATAAAAAAATTTACAGTTCTTTTCACAATGGAGGCGGAATAATGGCAAGGAAGGGGGTTTCAACAGAGGTGTAATGACTACAGGCAGCAAAACTCTTGAATAGAGTTGAAAAAAGTGAACACAGAAACCAAAATCTAAGAGCAGAAAAGGCCTTATCTGATCAGCGCACCTGTAACATAGTGAAAAAGAGATGCAGTGCACCTACTACACTCGAGAAGTGTGATGCATCCAAAGTTCACAGAAGAGACAGTGCGATGGACAAGGGAGAGACTTTAACTGGGTTCCGGGTCACAGTTTGCAGCTCAGTTCAGGGATTTAGGCCGAGCAAGTGTTAATCAGTAAAACAATCACACGGGTAGATCTAAAGAGGTTACTAGAGCCACCACAAGGGAAATTAGAGAGCTTGTAAATCAATTGTTCAGTTCATAAACAAAACCCGGACATAGACTGAAGCAGCATTGATCTACTTTGCACTTGCATAGCAAATGCAGTTCGAAGACTAGCTGGCTTAACTTCAGGCTCCATCTGTAAGTTTATAAAGTAAAAAAATGTAGATAAACAAACAATCTATTCGCTCCCCAGCGGAGTCGCCATTTTTTTATCGAGAAATCTAGTGTCTATGCAGAGCTGCTAGTCTCACTAAGGCTAGTATCTACCTTAGAAACAAACAAACTAAAACTACTTTCGTTTTCCTTTATGAGAAATAGATGAGAGGGGAATAAAGGAGACCAACCTCTGTCTTGCACTTGGTTCCTTGCTTGATTCCTCTCCCTTCTGATAGATCTTTGCCACTCGCTTCTTCATCTACCCAGCTTCAAAGAGCACCTGTAGAATCAAAGCAGCATAACACTATCCAAGAAAATAGATATATTATCATAAACAATATAGGACCAGATATATATTAACCACACAAATGCATATATCATCAATCATACAAGAATGTGGAGGAAAACTTGAATAGCTTTATTGATAATCAAGAAATAGCAAAGAGGATTACAACCAATTGTTCTGACCCAGCATCATTCTCTCAGCAAGAAAGCCCTTCTTCACCTCATGAAAAGCTTAGATCACCCAACACTATGATATTGCACCAAGAAACCAGCAGCACTTCCTTACAAGATACAAAATTCCAGCCTCTGGATCTCTCGGATGAGGGATCCATATATAGATGTTTGCAAGGGGGGTGAGTCATCTTTTGAGATTTGATTAGTGTCCTCTCTCTGATAGTTCTTGATTCCACTTGGAGATTGATGATCTCTTACTCATCCCTGGGTGAATGCAGAGAGGCAAGTGTCACAGGAGAAGTTTCTAGAAGATTCTATGATCCTCGACCTTGCAGATTGACCTTGCCATTTGTCCACTCTCGCCCATCGCAGCCCATAGAAGGGCTTTTCCAGATGCATCGCACCTCCTATGTGTATTTAGGTGGGATGCAGCGCACTTTGACCATGGAGCGGGTGAGATGGTCCAGTTTTTACCATTTTTGAGCAGTTTTTCATGGAGAACTTCTGGGAGAATATGTAATCAGTTGACCTTGTTCTTTTAGAGGTTGGAACAACACTTTTAGGGACTTAAGAGTCCTTGGTTTATGGACATTTATGATTGGGGTTGCATTGCCCAAAAATGTCTATAACACATCATTTTTGAGAAATTTTCAAATTAGCTACGAATCCATGTTTTCGTAGCGCAGACAGTTTAAAAATCCTATTTTGCGCTACGAAATCAGTGTTTTCATAGCGCGCTAAAAAACCCCTAAAAAAGCATGTTTCAGCATAAAAAAACTCTGCTTTCTGCGTTTACTAGTTAACTTCCAGATGGTTTCCTAAGCAGCTGAGAAATCAATTTGTGAAAAATGAAAGAGGATTTTCTTCCTAACATGCTGAGCTACAAAAACCTCTTTTAGTCTCTTCAAATTCGTTCTGAGGTGGGAGAAATTTATGGTTAAACTTGCGCTACGAAACTGTTGAAAGTCAGGCTTTGTCTTCTGGTTTTAGTAGTTTTTTTCAAGATCAGTTTCTAGTCACAGGAAAAAGTATTTTGGAATTCTAAAAGAGTTTTCTCTTCATAAACTCTCTAGATACAATAACCTATCTCACTTTCTTCATAAGTGTTTTCCGTTGGGAGATAATAAGCTTTCGTTGAAACCCAAATTTCAGAGAACGGATTTTTCCTGTTTGACACATGTTTTTCAAGGATAGATTCTGGACAGCTGGAGAAGTGTTTTAAAAAACCAAGAGAGGTTTTTTTTCTATACAACATGGAATACAAAAATTTCCTTTAGTTTCAAAGAATGTATCATGGATGAGGAGATAAAGGCTCTGTCCCACGTGCCATTTTCAGGGATCCTAAACCTAAAAACAGGGAAACATGTTCCCTAATTTCTAGGGTTTATCTTCAGTAGTCAGATGATCACGTGGGAGGCTTCATCAAATTCGACTTCTTGATGTTGCAAGTTGTCAAGAATGCTTTAAATTCTTAGATAAGGTTGTTGTAATCATGATAAGGAGTTACACTCCTAGTTGTATTAGGTCTCTAGGACTGTTAGTTAGGTGTCATTTGCATTTAATAGTTAGTTTTAAGTATCAATAGGTGTCATAGTAGGATGAATTCGAATTCCTCTCATGATAGAGGAGGAATCTCAGTTATGTAAAGAGCTCTATATATAGAAGAAGATCTAATGTACAAAAGGTTGGAAATTTTCATAGAAAGACTCATATTGTGCCATTGTAGAATATTATGTTTTTATGAATGCAGACTTTGGCTTTACTTCTCAGGATTCAGAAAGAGTTCAATGGTGCAATGGTGGCTTGTTTATGTTTGTCCTTATCTCCTTATTTGTAGTAGTATGAATGTATGATACTTAGAATTCTTTGGTTATGCTCTAACTTCCTTCATACATTTGTAGACTGTGTTTTCCTTTATGCTACTGATGTACCCTTCATATGTTGAATTCTAGATGCCCTGACTTCCATGTAAAGCTAATTTTATTGTCATATTGAAGCATTTCTTGACTCCATAAGCCCAATGGATGCTTACTGATCATGTTAAACCATTCATATTTCTTCACTTGTTTCATAGAGTTAGCCATCTAATTCATTATCAAAAATCTTTAATCTTGTGAGAGAGCCCTCTCAGGTTGGGGAGGCTAAGCCTCAGCCAAAAGTTGGTTTGAAATAGTTACTCAAGGTCTACCTGATTAGCAGCCTATCAGGGGTTGGATTTTGTGATAACATTTTTGTGCGTCTGCCGGGAGCCTGAAGTCTATTCATTCCCGAAATCAAGAATCTGAACTTCTGAAGGTAGCAGGAGCTCAGACATCTTTTTGAGACTGCAAAACTACCTTGGTGACTCCACACATCAAATAACAAATTGGACGGTGACTCCATTGCTAGAAGATCAGTAGCTTGATGACATTTCAAAATGAGTTCCATTGCAAGAATGAATGCCAGGTATGCCCCTATGAATCGGTCTCATATCCTTGGTTTTCCAAATCCTATGCGAAAGGTTGATTGGTTAGATGATCTTCCAATATTCAAAGATGAAAATAATGACAATGCCGCTCTTCATTTGGTTAGGTTCCATATGCATGTATGCAGTCTTAAGGTTCAGTTTCCTGAAGATTGTCTCATGAGGATGTTTATGACCATTTTAGAAGGAAAAACATGGTCTTGGTATAAAAGATTGGAAAATGGTTCATTATATTCTCTTGCTGATTTCCATGATGTATTCTATGACATGTATAAAGAGTGTCATCCCTCCTTATTGCTGGTCAAAGATTGTTGTAAACATTCTATAGTTTTATTCAATATTTGGAGGATTCTTATGATGATGATGAATTTATGGATGAAGAAATTTTAGAGGCTCTTCATAACAATGCATTTCAACACCAAGAAGAAAGGATAACATCCCATGACATGCAACATAGAAATCAGCAAGAGCATACTTATGAAAATCATATTACATCCTTCGAGATTAATGTAGAGATGCAGCAAACTTGTCAGTCTTCAGATCACCAAGAAGAAATACTGGAAGAAATTTTTTATAACCCTCAGGCAGAGGAAAAGTTTGTTCATTTATGTAATTCCTTGCAGCAGATTACTTCAAAGAATGATCATAATAGTGAGGAAAATTACATTGTTTGTGGAAATCATGTAGAAAAGTAGTTGGATAGCATATCAAAAGAATCTTGTGTGGCTGAGAATCAGTTGTCTGAAGATATAGAATGTTATGATGATCATCAAACTAATCATGTATTTTTTGACCCTATAGCTGATTACATGGAAAATATTTACTATTCAGGCTTCCAGTTATATTTTCATCTTGAAGAACAGTTACACCTCATGCTACCTTGGTTATTTCAGTTTTTGGTTTATTTTTGCTTCAAGCACAATCAAGAGATTCAAGTGTCAGATCAGATTGATGATTGGCTTTTTTGGAAGTTTCATGTTCCTTGAGCTACAAGTGGATATTTCAGCTAATAGGGTAGGTAGGAATGTGCAAATAAGCTCAGGGTAGGTTGACTGAGCATTTGTTTCAGTAGGTGCACTTTGAATTCTTCGTTCAGAAATCATTAAATGCTTGAGGAGAAAATTGGGCAGAGGTTCAGAGTTTTATTCTAGAGGATGGATAGCATCACTGGAGCTACAAGTTCTTAGTATACCACAAGGGCACACTATCCCTAGTGGAGCCACTGTTATCACCCTAAAATCTTTGTCTCTAAGCTTTGGAAAGTTTCCTTATTTCTAGTCATAGTCTTATAAGTTTTGAGTCATCTCATCCAAATTAGTGTCATTCTCGTTTACAAACCCTCCTTCTAGTCATGGTGTTAAAGGGTCTCTAGGTCATTTCATGCTTTAAGGGTTAGGTCATAAGGTTAGAAGTCTTTTAAGGTCATATCTCTTTTCCAAATAAAGTTTGACAGCCTCATTCCATGTCCTAGAAGCCTCACCATGTGTTTAGAAGTCATATCTCACATCATTTTGGAGAAATTTTCAAATTAGCTACGAATCCACATTTTCGTAGCGCAGACAGTGTAAAAATCCTATTTTGTACTATGAAATCAGTGTTTTCGTAGCGCTACAAAATCCTTGAAAAAGCCTGTTTCAGCATAAAAAAACTCTGCTTTCTGCGTTTACTAGTTAACTTCCAGACAGTTTCCTGAGCAGTTGAGAACTCAATTTTGAAAAATGAAAGAGGCTTTTCTTCCTAACATGTTGAGCTACAACAATCGCTTTCAGTTTCTTCAAATTCGTTCTGAGGTGGGAGAAATTTGTGGTTAAACTTGCGCTACGAAACTATTGAAAGTCAAGCTTTGTCTTCTGGTTTTAGTAGTCTTTTTCAAGATCAGTTTTTGGTCACAGGAAAAGGTATTTTGGAGTTATGAAGGAGGTTTCTCTTCATAAACTCTCCAAATACAATAACCTATCTCAATTTCTTCATAAGTGTTTTCGGTTGGGAGATAATAAGCTTTATTTGAAACCCAAATTTCAGAGAATGGATTTTTCCTGTTTGACACGTGTTTTTCAAGGATAGATTCTGGACAGCTGGAGAAGTGGTTTAAAAAACCAAGAGAGGTTTTTATTTTAGATAGAATGGAATACAAAAACCTCATTCGGTTTCAAAAAATGTATCATGGATGAGGAGATAAAGGCTCTATCCCACGTGCCATTTTCAGGGATCCTAAACCTAAAAACAGGGAAACATGTTCCCTAATTTCTAGGGTTTGTCTTCAGTAGTCAGATGATCACGTGGGAGGCTTCATCAAATTCGACTTCTTGAGGTTGAAATTTGTCAAGAATGCTTTAAATTCTTAGATAATGTTGTTGTAATCATGATAAGGAGTTACACTCCTTGCTGTATTAGGTCTCTAGGACTGTTAGTTAGGTGTCATTTGCATTTAAAAGTTAGTTTTAAGTATCAATAGGTGTCATAGTAGGATGAATTTGGATTCCCCTCATGCTAGAGGAGGAATCTCAGTTATGTAAAGAGCTCTATATATAGAAGAAGATCTAATGTACAAAAGGTTGGAAACTTTCAGAAAAAGACTCATATTGTGCCATTGTAGAAGATTATGTTTTTATGAATGCAGACTTTGGCTTTACTTCTTAGGATTCAGAAAGAGTTCAATGGTGCAATGGTGGCTTGTTTATGTTTGTCCTTATCTCCTTATTTGCAATAGTATGAATGTATGATACTTAGAATTCTTTGGTTATGCTCTAACTTCCTTCATACATTTGTAGACTGTGTTTTCCTTTATGCTACTGATGTACCCTTCATATGTTGAATTCTAGATGCCCTGACTTCCATGTAAAGCTAATTTTATTGTCATACTGAAGCATTTCTTGACTCCATAAGCCCAATGGATGCTTACTGATCATGTTCAACCATTCATATTTCTTCACTTGTTTCATAGAGTTAGCCATCTAATTCATTATCAAAAATCTTTAATCTTGTGAGAGAGACCTCTCAGGTTGGGGAGGCTAAGCCTTAGCCAAAAGTTGGTTTGAAATAGTTACTCAAGGTCTACCTGACTAGCAGCCTATCAGAGTGGATTTTGTGATAACAGTGAGGCTCTGATTATTAGGTGAAATATCCAAGTACACAGTTACAATGGTGAGACAATAGCTCCAATAGTGGAACATTAAGTACTTCTTGATTCTCCAAATAATGATCTTCTCTCCTACACTGAGCTAGAGAAGCCAAGGCTAGCTCTCCAAAGGGTAAGCCTCCAAAAGACATTTTCTTGAGTTATGAGGGTGTATTTATAACAAGAGGAATGACCTTTAATTTCCCCTATGATTCTTAAGTTACCCTCATGACTCTTGGACTTCTAATGTGACCTTTGGACTTCTATATAACTTTTTGACTTTTCCTAAAGACACTTTTGTCCATATATGACTATGTGAGTTCTCATATTCCACATATGACTCTTGGACTTTCACACATTACATTTTGTCCTTTCCTTTTAATAATTACATAATTACATCCACAAATGATGTGGCAAGACACGTGACATTGTGTTGAGACAGGTACAAGTCACAACTTGATAATGATGACATGGACTTCATGGTGAGATGGAAATGCCAAGCTATTCTTCTTGATTCTTTGTCTTTAATCTTCATGAAAGGTCTGTACAATACTTCATCTTCATGAAATATCTATTTTTTCTTCTTCTTTTGGTCCAAACTTATACAGGAACACAATAAAATACAAATATAAACATGAACACATAGATAAAATAGAAATAAAACTTCATTTCATTAATATCAAAGAACTGAAATATGCTTATATATAGAATGGAAATAAACTATCTCGGGCAATGGTAGCTTATCTCTCAGAAGAGATGTGACGACTACATGCCTCTTAACTATGTTTCAATGAGGCTCAAAGGCTTATTTATTGTTGAGAAACGATGGAAAACCCTAAACATCCAAAAACCTAACCCTACGAGATGAAGTGCCAAAACTGTGGGCCTCATTTGGGTAAATTGGTACATCAACTTCCCAAGGTCGTAACTTTGGCATACAATCTCCGTTATAGAGGAGTGTATAGGCCTATGTCATTTAGGGCCTCAAATGGCTCCGAAAGTTCATGACCGAAAAAAACTACCAAAAATAATAAACTCTGCTACAATTAAGGAAACTAAAAAACTGAAAGATACAGTGGTGGGAGTCCAAGTGGAATAGGCAAGTGACCATCAACATCCACTTGGATCAAACCCCCCCCTCCCAGGAAGGAATGGTCCCATCTTTCTTTTGTACAAGTACAATCAGGCTCCCATAAGGTGAGGAACTCAGTCCGATTTACCCTTTTTGTAGCAACTCCTAGATTTGCTGCTTAATCTCCTCATTTTCCAAAATGGAGTGAAGATATATCAGCCCATTGGGTAGAGATGCTCTGAGTATCAGATCGATCAAACTCTTAACCTGAAAGTGCAAGGGTACCCCTGTGGGTGAGGAGAAGATGTCATTGTATTCTTCCATGACCTTATCCACATGCTTTTGTTACATGGAGGAACGCTTCCCAGGGGTCATGGTTGTGGCTATGATATTCCCCCTACCTTGAGAGTGAATCAGAAAGAAAACAAATTTTTTAGTCTTGAACATGGCCTTACTACATTTCTTAGCAAATATCAATGAGATTGCGGTAGGTGGGGTTATCTCCAGTATCCTGTATAACATATTACTCAAATAAATAATAACAGAGTGAGGTCTAGACTCATATACAACATGTCTCTTCCACAAGCATGGTTGTCCTAATAATACATCACAAACTTCAAGAGGAGCAACATCACACAGTACCTCATCTTTGAAGGGTTTGATGTTGTAGGGAAGGTGGCACTACTGGCTAACGCTGAGATCTCATCCTTAGTGAAGCCACCTGATGGTGTATGGTTGTGGATGTGTTGTAGTCAGTAGGTCAAACCTCTTCATGAAGTCTGCTAAAATGAGGTTCTTTTGGCTCCCACTATTGACAATGAATTACAATGGTGAACCCTTCACCCACATCTGTGAGTGGAAGAGATGCTCCCCCTCCTCTGGATGTTTGAGCTCATTCTTATTGATCTTGGTGGTGGCAACAGTGGCACTGGGCTCCACACCAATAATTTTCTTCCCTTTATTATTCCCCTTGTCAGGTTCTGACTCAGAATCAGAACATGCATCTAATTCTTAAGCCTTTAGCTCGGCCACCAGTGACTGCTTGGCCCGAAACTCACTTGTGTTATGAGTGGGGCTCTTATGAAACTCACACCACTTTCCTCTGTCCTTCTTTGACTTCATGTTGTTGTTATTTTCTTGTAGCTTTGAAGGGTCATCTTGGGTAACCCCATCTTTGCTTTGTCCCTTCCCTATTGTAGTGTGGTCCACTTTATGTACTTATCTTCATAACTCCCAACAGGGTAATGCTTCTCCTCAATGGCATATTGAAAAGATTTCCAGGTGGGTGTCGCTGAAAACTATGAATGTTCCCTCTTATCTTCTGCTCATAGTATGCTTCACACCAGTCCTTGATGTGGGAGCCAATTTCGAGGAGTGAAAAAGCAATCGTTTCCCTATTGGAAAAATCTTGAACCAAAAAATACCCTTCCAATAGATTTAACCATCTATTTATGGTGTCTACATCTATCTAGCCTTCAAATATGGGAATATCAAAGTTGACTTGTACCTTGAAGGGAGTGGTGTCTCCAGAGTGGCTATCGGATGAAGATGTGTCACTTGTGTGCATCCACTAAAGGATCTCGGAAAATTTGTCCATCATCGCATTCCTTTGTCACTTGAGGGCTTCTTCGAGCAATATTTTGAATGGATCTCTTGCTCCCTCGTCTTTCTTTTCTTCTACCATGCGAGGCTGTTGGCTTAGTGGGGCCTGACCCAGGTTTAGAAGTGATTTAGCCAAGCAAATCTCGGTACTACAGGCCCTTTCAGCAACAGTTCGCAGAGCGCGGACTGAGGTCTCACCCAAAGTAGTATGGCAGGGTGTTAGAACCAGGTTTCCACACCTTGGGATGTCTGATAGGAGGTGATTGGTACGCGGTCCAACCTTCACACTTACTATGCTACGTGTATCAGTGGGCACCCTGTGCCCTGCGATATTGTCTTCGCGCAGTTTTAGCCACAGCGCGACCCGTGTTATTTACCCAATTCTTCCTTAATTAGGCTCTGTTAGCTGATTACTTAGGTTATTTTCATGTATAAGCATTCATCCAAGTATTTACCAATTTCGCACAGTAAGTAAACAGAGTAAAAGTAATGCATAACATCAAAATACAGATTCAAGAACAGATGCACAGAGTAAACTTCTCTTTATTAACTTTCAATCCCAAGTACAGACCCAACTCCGCCCTATGCACTCAGCTGCAAGGGTCTGCACACTCAGCTGCGGACTCTACTAGGCCTCTGCACACTCAGTTGCAGAGCCTCTTCCTACTACTATGACCCAGTACACTTCAGATTCAACTCCAACCTCCAACCATGCCTTCGCTATTATATCTATTAGTACTTCTCTTTACACTTAGAGCCTCACTCTATTTATACAATCCCATGGTCCATGGACCATGGATAGGCTGACACAACTTTACATTAAATTACAATATTTTAGTGTGGATAGCCCGCTGACTCATCCTAAACTTCGCACTCCACGCCCGCAATTCGCGGAGTCTTAGAATATAATTGACCAAAACTTGGGTTTTGAGCCCCAAAAACATGCTACGGGGGATCCCATGCCCAACAAGCCCCCAGCACAATCATCGTGACTCATCCCGAGTCACTCTACTGGTACGGCGATCTTGGCACGAAGCCCCTCCAACTATTCCTATGCTGCACAAAGGTCTGTAGCACATGGTGCTGCTACCGGCCGATCCTGCGGCATCTGATCTTCTGAGCCCACCATTTCTGAATTATTCCCTTACAGCTGTATCGGCATCTGCTGCGTAATTTTATAGTCCTGCATGCTAGTCTAGCCCTTCGGGGTCACGAAGACTATGCCTCGATTGGTCAATCAGGTAGCTAGGCCACCCATATAGAGCTTTAAGCGACTGCTATTTAATTTTCTGAGCAAGGTTTCGCTATTTAGTTTACCTAACTAGATGACGCCTCCGTCGGTAACCTCCTTAACCACGTAAGGTCCCAGCCAGTGCATTCTAAATTTTCCCAGGAATTTTTCAAATTTACTGTCGTACAACAGTACTAAGTCATTGACCTTAAAGGTGCACAACTTGATATGATGATCGTGCCAGGCCTTTTCACGTTGTTTTTGTACCTTCTGATGAAATCCTACCAGGAATCATTCTTCCTCAAGTTCTTCTAATTGCACAAGCCTCGCTTCCAAGGCTTCGCAATCTGACATGCCTATGAGTGTTATAGACATTTTTGGGCACTGCAACCCCAAGCATAAATGTCCATAAACTAAGGGCTCCTAAGTCCCTAAAGGTGTTGTTCCAACCCCTAAAAGAATAAGGTCAATTGATTACAGAATCTCCCAAAAGTTCTCTATGAAAAACTACTCAGAACTGGTCAAAATTGAACCATTTCACCTGCTCCATAGGAAAAGTGCATTGCATCCTACCTAAATACACACAGTAGGTGCGATGCATGTCAAAAAACCCTTCTGTGGGGTGCGATGGGCGAGAAGGGACAAATGGCAGGGTCAATCCGCAAGGTGGAGGAGCATGGAATCTTTCAGAAACCTCTCCTGTGACACTTGCCTCTCTGAATTCAACCAGGGATGAGTAAGAGATCATCAATCTCCAAGTGGAATCAAGAACTATCAGAGAGAAGACACTAATCAAATCTCAAAAGCTGACTCACCTCCCTTGCAGACATCTATATATGGATCCCTCATCCCAGAGATTCAGAGGCTGGAATTTTGTATCTTGTAAGGAAGTGTTGTTGGTTTCTTGGTGCAATATCATAGTGTTGGGCGATCTAAGCTTTTCATGAGGTGAAGAAGTGCTTTCTTGCTGAGAGGATGATGCTGGGTCAGAACAATTGGTTGTAATCCTCTTTACTCTTTCTTCATTATCAATAAAGCTATTCAAGTTTTCCTCCACATCCTTGTATGATTGATGATTTATGCATTTGTGTGGTCAATGTACATCTGATCCTATATTGTTTATGATAATAGATCTATGTTCTTGGATACTATTCTGCTGCTTTGATTCTACAGGTACTCTTTGAAGCTAGGTAGACAAGGAAGCGAGTGGCAAAGACCTACCAAAAGAGAGAGGAATCGAGCAAGGAACCCAGTGCAAGACAGAGGTTGGTCTCCTTATTCTTCTCTTATCTATTTCTCATAAAGGAAAACGAAAGTAGTTTTTAGTGTGTTTGTTTCTAAGGTAGCTACCAGCCTTAGTGGGACTAGCAGCTCTGTATAGACACTAGTTTTCCCGATAACAAAATGGCGACTCCACTGGGGAGTGAGTAGATTGTTTGTTCATCTACATTTGTTTACTTTATAAACTTACAGACGGAGCCTGAAGTCAAGCCAGCTAGCCTTCAAACTGCATTTGCTATGCAAGTGCAAAGTAGATCAACACTGCTTCAGTCTATCTCCGGGTTTTGTTTATGAATTAAACGATTGATTTACAAGCTCTCTAATTGCCCTCGTGGTGGCTCTAGTAACCTCCTTAGATCTACCCCTGTGATTGATTTACTGATTACCACTTGCTCGGCCTAAATACCTGAACTGAACTGCAAACTGTGACCCGGAATCCAATCAAAGTCTCATCCCTGGTCCAGCGCACTGTCTGTTCTGTGAACTTCAAATGCATCGCACTTCTCGAGTGTAGTAGGTGCGTTGCATTTCAGTTTCACTGTGTTATAGATGCGCTGATCAGACAAGGCCTTGTTCCTAGATTTTGGTTTCTGTGTTCACTCTTTTCAGCTCTATTCAGGAGTTTTGTTGCCTGTAGTCAGTACACCTCTGTTGAAACCCCTTTCCTTGCTGTTATTCCGCCTCCATTGTGCAAAGAACTGTAAATGTTTTTATGTATTTTTGAGTCATTTTCAGTTCTCCTTTACAAAGAAGTAGCGTAATTGTACTGTCGTTTCTTGATTTGAAAGTGTCGCAAGTGTCGTTTTCAGTCATAGAAGAAAATTTGATTGTTCTTGATAGTCGATTACATTGTTACTCTTGTATTTGATTTGAGTTAGTAGTTTTTCAAGTGTCGAAAGCAAGTTTTCAATTCCAAATAACAAAGTGTCGTCATTGTCCTCATTTTGTTTTGAAAAGAAACTTGTTAGTAATTATCGCTTTGGAAAATAATTCAGACTTGCGCTTAGCTTTCTTTTTATCATTCACACATTAAGAAGGCTGAAAACAAATACATGCATGTGCATTTGCATTTAGACTATTTGTTGGTTTGATTTAGGACAATACATATAGTGTGTGCTCTCTGCTCTTTGTTGAAAGAACGCCATCTCTCTTTCCTTAGTAGCTAGGATTTTCATTGCAAAAAGAAGATTAAATGATTGTTTATCATCTTAGATTGCATTTTAGGAATTGTACATCTACATCACGCGGTAAACCTGAAAGGCAAATTTCTTAAGAAATATCAACCATAAAATAAATTTAATGAATCTAAAAACGCTTTGGAACCTAATGCACAACATCTAGAAGTCTAGGCTAGAGACGTATTCCGGCGTCGTAAAGCCTGGTAACTGTTGTTTTCACTGTTGGTTGGGTGATTCCTCCACTTTGAGACGATAAGTGCCAGTACGGACTTGTGCTCCCACGTACCGTCGAGTATATTTTGGGAGACCACAATAGGCTTTATCCTTTATCCATAGGAAGCCGTGTCTGCCGCCCTATCGATCGCAATGCACTGAACACAACATTCAGGAAGATTGACTGCCGTACTGTAAAAAGTATTCTGCAGTTTTGTGATTGGTTTGGTAATCCCTCTGTCTAGATTTCTAGAGTAGTCCCTTTCATTCCTTTTCAGACTCCTTAACGGAAAAGGTCCATCTAAGCACTTGTCACTTCAGGCTCATTAAAAATCGAAGGTGACTGGAGTCATCTTTTGTTTTTTCTTGACTCTTAAAAATTGAAAAAACAAGTTGTGTCAAAGCGTCTAAAATTCATCTAATTCGGAAACATACTTCCCCTTGATTTTTAGTTGATCGAGTAATCTGCAATCGTGGAAGAAAGTCAATTGAAACCCCGTCATTCGCGAAGGCTTACGAGTCAACCATCTTTGTCTCCAGAGTCGAAAATGTTATGGACAAAGCGAACTCGTTTAACCAGTTCCAAATCCCCTGGTAAAGTTAGAACAAGTGTTTCGACACCATCGGAGACTCCGGTTACTCCAAACATTTTTGGTATCCCTGCCTTTACAGAAGAAGTTCAGCAGCCACCAAAGGACAGTAGAACTGATCCTAGTGTGAAGGTAAACACTTGTGTTACTGAGCTGGCTCCATCTACAGTTGATTCGAAAGGTGTTATTCCCCAAACATCTATCGCTACAGATTCTATACCTTCTTCGGCACCAGAAATATTTTACGGACCTGACGGTCTACCTCTTCCACCTGATCTGATTGCTATAGGATATTGTGGAGGATCCTCCATCTAGTACTCCATCGTGATTTGGAGTCGAGGTCACTCTATATCCTTCTTCATCAGAAATTATTCTACCGCCATCGGAAGCTCCTGTAGAATCGCTAGGCAATCTTTTAGATAGACTAGAAATGTCTGAACAACCCTCGACATCTAGGACTGTGTCATCCGACACAGCGACGACAGAACTCCCTATTGTCACTCCAACAATGTTCACCGACATACCATCTGTCCCAACTAGCTCTCAATCGCTAGACGAGGCCCCACTCAGGGGCTATTTCGACAGTATGGTCCGTTCCTGTTTGTTCATCCGGAATAGTATCCAGGAACTCTTATGTTGAGTCTCAACAAATTGATCCTTCAGGGTGTCAATTTGGGCAATTTGGTCCTCAAGGGCAAACAATTCCTTTAAGTACCGGATTACCGCCGTATGGGGGGCAGTATACCCTTTCATTGTCTCCTCCGGGAGGACAACCATACAGGATTTCACAACAAAATTCAGGTTATGTTGGAATTACATCTAGAGGTTGGGTGCCGATACTGCCTCAACAACCAAGAGTTGTATATTCGATGCAACAATGCTTACCTATGTCAAATATACCGACTACGCTAGCTATTGTGACGGTGTCGCAAGTACAAGCGTTGCCTATTGTATGCCAACCTCATGTTTCTCAGGTGGTAATGCAACATCCTCTTGTCCCTACGACTCAACCACAATCGCCAACTAATGGAATGACACAGGCCCAAACGGGTACAATTACCCCTCATCTTGGTCAAACAGTCAGTATTGGACAACAGCACATGGCTTCACAACCATGGCTGGTGCAATACCAACAACCGCAATTCCAACAAGTATACCAAGGATCTGAGCAACAAATCTTTGCAAATAGTGGGCAGCCGTATATTCAAAACGGTCAAAATCAACTGTTCTACAATGGTTATGCCCATCAACCTTACCAAAGTTACCAACATCAAATGCATTATGCTGGTATGCAAAGACCAACTGCTCAGGAAATTCTGTCATATCCTGGGTATGCTTCGCCAAACCTGAATCAACAGTTACCCTTCGTGGCAACTTTGGAGTTACCAGATCTAAATAGGTTAACAAACGATCCAATTGCTTACGCCCCTTGGTGGCCAGCGATTCCACATAAATTTCCATCAGATATTCCTAAATTTAATGGAAATCCGGGTGAAGACCCGTCGAATCATGTGATGACATTTCATCTGTGGTGTTCATCAAACACCCTAAACGATGATTCGATTAGGCTTCACCTTTTTCAGAGGACGTTAACTGGTCCGGCAGCAAAATGGTATATCGAGTTACCCAGAGCTTCGTTTGACAACTTCAGTACCCTAGCCACAACCTTTTTAACCCATTTTCAGTTACCGATAAGGTACGAAACGGGAACAAAACTTCTTACCAATTTCAAGAAAACAATGGCCACTCACATATCCGATCATATTCATGAGTGGCGACGTCGTCATAGAATGGTAAAAACATATGTTCCTAATCAATTTTTAGCTGAATAGTTTATTAAGTCTTTATTACCTTCCATTACAGAAGATGTGGCAAAAGGAGGAGTCGTCACTGAAGAGCAAGTTATTGCTCGTGCACAATATTTAGACTTGATTTATACTCAGTCTAGCATGCTCTACCATAAAATCCTTGACGCTCCCAGAACGGAATTTTCCATCTCCCTTCCTCCTAAATCGAACAATGACTCTCATGCCGGCGATGGCGTGATTGGTACGACAGACACGAAATCGACAAAAGCTACATCTAAAAAGGTCCGTAAGATTTCCAGTCAAAATGAAAAAGAAGAACTTCTCACCTCGGAAGTAAATGTCGTCTCGACAGATAAAGGCAAAGAAACCAAGCAACCGGGAGGCAAGAAGAAAAACAAAGGGAAGAAGAAGAAATAGGAGGAATCATCACCTGAAAAACCTTCTACAAACCCTCCTGGAGATAGGAAACCAAAAAATCCATGTATAATATGTGATGAGGATCATTGGACAAGAGATTGTCCACATAAGGCTGAGCTTAAAAGATTCTTCAAGAATTCAAAAACCTCGGTCATATTGACTGATCCGTTTCCAAATCCAGGAACAAATCTGGTTTCTAGTGAAAATGCTTCCCCGTTCCAAGTACTGATGTTGTCGGTTTCGAAACAGCAAAATGATGCTTTGATATCGACAAGGAACAAAGATTACGGGAATCCACAGCTTTCAAACAACAAGGATAAAGATCAACCTAGTAGTTCGACAATAACTTCGACAGAAGTTGCGCTGCCCATCATTCCAAAGCTAATAATAAAACCGCCAAAATGGGTAGTACATAAGTCGACATTTAATCCTCATGCCAGAGTAGCACAGCATTATAATATAGTGGAAGATATAGCCCAATCACCATCTGCTATGTCGACACTTGAGGTACTACAAAATTGCCCATCCCAAAAGAAGGCTTTATTATCAGCTATCGGTGGGATAGACCCAAAGGATTCTAATCTTGTGTCCTTTAATCATAAAGGATACAATCCTCAGTTACCAGCTCAACTAGCTTTCCTCATTCAAGTGAAAACCCTCAACAAAACTGTTCATCGAACAATTATTGATGAGGGGGCATCTATATGTATTATGTCGATGAGTTGCTGGAAAACTTTAGGATCGCCAACCTTGTCACGATCTTCGACAATATTAAAAGCATTTGACAGACGAACGTATACCCCATACAGTATTCTAAGTAACTTGCAAGTTGAACTAGGAGGGAAAACAGTAGAAATAGATGTCGAAGTAATCGACGGAAACCTTGATTACAACATCCTATTGGGAAGACCATGGATATATGCTATGGCTGCAGTTGTGTCGACCTACTTTAGAAAGATTGCATTTCTTTTTCAAGGAGGAATTACGATCGTCGACCAACAAACATTTCTCCCGAATAGTTCCCAGGGTATGGGAAGCATTCCAATGATCCATGGAAGCCCCCATACGCTTCAAAATATCGGAGTAGGCCTAGTAAAAGACCCTATATTAATGGGGACTTTTTCCCTTCCGCCTCCAATCAATCTGGCGGAAGTAGCAATGGTAGGAACCTGCAACATGATATCTTTGATTCAAAAGATCTCAGAAAACGATATAAACATGGATCATACGTAGGTATTGCCTCCAAGCCCAATAGAAATATTGTAGCAATCACTGTTTTCGGCATGGGAGGCAGACCCAAATCAACGCTCATCAAGCGTGTGGATAGATAGGTCTAAGGAATATGGCACCCCTTCAGATCCTTGGTCGCAAGTGCATTACACCGACGAAGGAATTGTTCAATCAATGGTAATTGAAGGGGCGCCATGGGAAGATTACCACCATCGTTCCCATCTTCCAGATTGTAAAGAAGATACTCCTGATGACCATCATCATCCTTCAGTTTTTGATTTCCTATCAAATACTGTAAACACGGTGGATTCCGAGTGAAACTTGTCCAACATTGAAGAGACTATCGCCACAAATATCTCGACCAAACCAGATGTTGTAGAGAATATTTATGTTGGAAAATGTTGTTCTCCTTCAGAACTAGAAATATAAAACACTCTTTTTCGCGAATTCAGAGATGTCTTTGCTTGGTCATATGATGAAATGCCAGGCATTGACTCGAGTATCGTTGAACACGAAATCAAGATGTATCCAGATGTCAAACCAGTACGAAAACGGCTACGGCAGGTGCACCCCAAGAAAGCCACTGCCATCAGGGTAGAAGTTGAAAAGCTTCTCCATACTGGTTTCATTTACCCAGTTCCTCTAACCTATTGGGTATCGAACATTGTTCCTGTTATGAAAAAATAAGGAACAATTAGAGTGTGCTTCGATTATAGGGATGTAAATCAAGCTTTTCCAAAAGACAACTACCCTACACCCTTTATTGACCAGATAATTGATGAATGCACCGGATGCGAAATCTTTTCATTCATGGATGGATTCTTCGGGTATAATCAAATAAATATTCGCCCACAGGACCAGTCAAAGACTGCATTTATTTGTCCGTGGGGCACATTCACATATCGCAAATTACAATTTGGTTTAAAGAACGCAGGGGCAACATTTCAGAGGGCAATGAATTATGCCTTCCATGACATCAAAAACATCGATCAACCATATCTCGACAACCTTCCGGCTCATTCGCGAAAGCGGACTGGTCATCCGTAGCATTTGAGAGCGATATTTCTACGTTGCCGACACTACAAGATATGACTCAATCCACACAAATGTGTGTTCCGTGTCAGTTCTGGTCGTTTACTTGGCTTTGTAGTCTTAAAGGAAGGGATTCATCTCAACCCATGTAAGGTTTAGGCAATCATAAATTTGCCTCCACCTTCAAATTTGATTCAGATTCAGAAACTCCAAGGGAAAGCAAACTTTCTGAGGAGGTTCATTCCGAATTACGCCGAACTTGCTAAAGGTTATACACGTCTATTAAAAAAGGAAGTGCCCTTCATCTGGGATCAGGTTGCGCAAGCCTCCTTTGATGCGTTAAAAGAATCCCTAATGAAAGCATCATTAATGTACGCTCTTGATTATCAAAAAGACTTTAACCTGTATCTGGCTGCAGCGGATACAACCATCGCAATGGTTTTAGTTCAAGAAGACAACGGAATTGAACATCCTATATATTATTTAAGTAGGAACTTAAATGATATAGAAATAAAATATTCCTATGTTGAAAAGCTAGCACTCGCAGCTGTTCAAGCGATACAGAGATTTCGACACTATATCCTCTTTCAAAAAACTACCATTCTATCAGATTGCAACCCCATGACTTACATATTGTCGCGATAGTTGCTGGGGAGAAAATATTCAAAATGGATAGCAATTCTACAAGAGTTTGATCTAGAATTTGTAAAATCCAAGTCAAAGAAAGCCCTGGTTTTCGCGGAATTACTATGTGATCTCCCATCGTCGTACAATGATGAAACATCAGATGAAACAATCGTGGATTAATCTTTGTTTCTGATATCTTCGAACAATCCGTGGTATGGAGATATAATCATCTATCTCCAAACCCAAAAATATAGGCCTAATACTTCCCGCTCCAAACAAAAACGTATTCGATACCAATCAAAATACTACATGATCATCGGTGATACGCTTTACCGTCGAGGTGTCGATACAGTTGTGAGGAGCTGCCTCACCCATGAGGAAGTTGAAAAAGTCTTGAATGATTGCCATTCAGGTACATGTGGGGGGCATCAATCTGGTTACGCTACGGCGCAAAAAATTTTACGAGCAGGATACTTCTGGCCAACAATGTTCAAAGATTGCATAACCGCAGTCAGAGTTGCCATGCCTGTCAAATTTTCGATAGCAAAACCAGAAGACCACCTGCGCCTCTACAGCCAATAGTTGCTATTGGGCCATTCGCCAAATGGGGCATTGATTTCATGACATGTAACCCCACCTTGACCGGGGGGCATGGATATATCATAGTCGCAGTGGACTATTTTACCAAATGGGCCGAGGCAATGCCTACATTAGATAACACTGGTGAAACAACTGCCCTTTTCTTTTTCAATCATGTAGTCGCCAGATTCGACATTCCACCGGCTATAGTCACAAATCATGGATCACATTTTCGCAATCACATGATGGCCGAATTAACTGCCAAATTAGGGTTGTCTCACGACAGCTCTACTCCATACTACCCGCAGGCCAACGGACAAGTTGAAGCAATCAACAAAGTCCTGAAGCGTATGCTTCAAAGGATGATTGGAGTCCACAAAAGGGTTTGGCATACCGAACATCGGTAAGGAATGCAACTGGGTTTACACCCTTCCAACTGGTGTATGGTCTAGAAGCAATCTTACCAGTTCAGTGTGAAATCTCGTCTCTCAAACTTGCAATCGACCTTCTCCCCGGAACTTTAGAAGAGGAGGCTCGTTTCTTGGAACTAATCCAATTGGATGAAACTCGTCATGACGCCGCTTTAGCTAACGAAGCCCATAAGAAACGATTCAAGGCGCAGTTCGACAAGAATGACAAACCCCATGTCTTCTCAGAAGGTGACCTGGTCTTACTTTACGACCAAGAATCTAATAAATTTGGAGCAGGTAAATTCAAGTCTTTATGGATGGGCCCCTATATTGTTAAATGTGTATTAGCAAAAGGAGCCTATGAGTTAATGGATTACGACGGAATTCCACTGGTGCAACCCCGTAACGAGTTGTACCTTAAGCGTTACTATGCATGATTCAGTGTGGTAACCTATATTCTTTTGTTACATTTTTGTTTTCGCTAAGGGTAATCGTTTTGGTCAAGTAAATCCACTTTTTACATTTGTCGCAGATGTCGAACCTATTGGAATCTTTTGTTGGATATGCCGACGGAGCAAGTCGTAGTTCGCGGAACCTATCTTCTGCGGCCTGGGCCATTTTTGATCCAAGCGGTGAGTTAGTAAGTTTCAAAGGGGTATGTATTGGTCGATCAACGAATAACATCGCTGAATATAGCGCGTTGATAGAACTTCTCTCTGATGCCATCACACATGGCATACGCCGACTTGTCGTGAGGCTAGACTCACAGCTCGTCATACTACAACTCACTGGTATCTACTCCGTCCGAAATCCAACTATCTATCGCATGTTCCTAAGGGTCAATATTTTGGAAAGGCAATTTGATTTTATTCAATATCAGCATATTTCCAAAAGCTTAAACACATTAACTGACTCATTGGAAAATTATGTGTTAGATAGACATTTGCAACATTTATAAAAAGAAGCATTTCATCAATATTTTCATTCGGATCATGTAACTTAACCAAAATAAAACTCCGAAAATCAAAAATATATATATAACTGTTTATGGTTTACACATAATGTTCTGTAACCAAGAAAAAATTGTTCAAATGACCCAAAACTCAAAACGCTAGGGGGCACCCTAGTCTAATGATGCTGGTGATAACAAGTCACTGCCTGTGCAATCATGCGTAAAAGCCTAGTCCATCGACTTGGCACGCCAGTAGTATGTCGCTACATCCTCAGAGGTAGCTCATCAGTCCTCACATCTGGAATACCGAGAGTGAGGCCCTCGACCTGATCCTGTAATGTTGAGAGAGTCTCGGCCACATCAAGGTCGCGAAGGATAGCCCTTCCCACAGCCTCTCCTACTGGAGCGGCAACTGGCACTCTCAAGTGTACTACTGGCCGAACGGGACCAACATCTGCATGAGCACATGAGTTCTTATTAGTCTTGACAGAATAAAGCAAAAGGACATTATAAATAGAAACGATAAACAGAAATATGGTCAAAGAATTTACCAATGGCACCCCACTGCTCGCCAGCCGGCAGTACCAAATCCGGGTCACCCCGGAAGTCCATACCAGCATATGTATACTCGGAAAAAACCATCTCCTGACGATCGAACCACCCGAAGAAGGTATTAGAAAAGGAAACCTGAGACTGACCAGCATGTCTGGACATATGGTCCACCCATCTCTGCATCCGTGGTTCAGTTGGTGGAGGTAAACCAAGTGAAATATACTGCGGCTGCATCAGCAGGATCTTTTCCAAGGCAAAGGCGGTCAAAATAGAACCATATCCAAAATTCTTCAATCTTCTGTTTTTCACCTTGGTCAACTGTTCTTTCATCACAAAAAGTACTGCATCACACCAGTTGAACACCTTCGGTTCAAGGCATTACAAGGCATACTTCATATAAGACCGGTTGGCCACATGAAGAGCCGCACTACCAGCCATCCTACCAAAGGTGAATAGAATGGTCCTTAGGGACCTGTCAGTGACATCTCGGATGATGATCTTTCCGTCTTTACCCGGCTGAGATCCCTCTCTGCAATACCTACAAATGTAATCTCTCACAGATTCAGCCCCACGGGCCGAACCTGATAATGAGATAGGGGCACCCCACCTCGATAAGCCGGTCAAAAAATAGATGTCCACGACAGTCAAGGGGATGGATTTGCCCCTAATCTAGAACACCTGGCTGGTAGGGTCCCAGGCATTGAGAAAATACTGCAACAAGTTGATTTGTTGCCTCATGCTAGAGATGCGGAAAAACTTGAACAAGCCACAGTTCCGCAGTGCATTTACCGTAACCGGATCATGTAAAGCAAGCATGTCCTCTTCTTCATGCTCACGTTCTTGCCATGTAATAGGCATTTTGCTCCAATAAATCTCTGAAAACAAACAAGAGAAGAGTTAGATCCTGATTTGGTGAGAAACAGGCAAAAATTTCCATTGAAAACTGTGCACAAATTTCCCTCCTTGTGCCCATCGCACCCCCAGCAGTGTTCTGGGTGTGTTGCATGCCAACTGTCCAGTGGGTAGGCCAACATGCAATGCACCTTTCGATATAGAAAGGGTGCGATGGAGCCAGAGCGAGTTTTTCAAACCCCAGAGGCTCAGAAAAACTAGAAATCAGGCTCAGAATGCAAAATGGAAAGGATGAAATGAAAGAGCTCAGGTTTAGCTCCTACCTGGTCCATACGGTGCCAAAAATCGTCCACAGAATCTTCCGGAATCAACTGATGAAAATCAAGGGGGAAAGCACCTCCAAAGCTCCAACAAGCCAAAGTTCAAATGAAATGGTAAAATGAGGGGTAAAAGCACTTTTAAATTACTTTTTACATAATTCAAGTAAAATATTAGTGTCTTAACTCATTTTTCAAACATATATTGTTCATTTCTAACTAGTTTGATGAAGCGATTGAGCATGCAGTACAATCTTTGAAGGAACAAAGTTATTAATGGTAAATTCAAGAAATGACTGTTATATCGAGCAATTTTAACGCGGAATTCAAGCTCGTTAAAAAATAAACATAAGCAATGAGCAAGTGTTTCCACCAACGTTTAAGCTCATTAAAAAATGAACCAATTTCCAGTAAATAACCATCGTGAATGTATTACTTCAGCCTTTGAATCCTTGGTCGTGTTCTCATCACCACCTCCACTCTGTATTGGCCGATCATTCACCTCCACTTGATTGTTTACCCCTTTTGAGGAACAGCTGCGAAGAGTGATCTTGTTAGCCATCCTTGTGACACTGCCGTGATTGGAAAATTCCAAACCTTACCTGGAATCAGCTGCTACCCGAATCTATCACTCGTTCCTCAAAAAACAAGTCTCCTTTAAGCTCTTTTCAACTGACTCATAAAATATGAAAAGATTGCTGAGCCATTGGCCTCTCCAACTCGTTAAAGTGACCGGAAGTGCTATCCCTCCTTTAGATTTTAATCTTTTTGGACCTGAGGGATTATTACACAAAAAGATTGAGCGCTTGTTTTGTTCGGCTCATTAAAATTACCGAAAATTCATCCCTTTTGTATTATTTTATACTTTTTTCGGACTTAAGGGATTAGATGATGAAAAAGGATTTTTGGAGTTTCCTTTACGTCCCTTTTCAGACTCTCTAAAATTGAAAAGGACTAAGTTATCTTTGTCATTAAACTCGTTAAAACCTAATAGCGACAAACTTGTCCATAACAGACAAGAAAGAGTTTCACTATCGCTAGGCTCGTTAAAACATAGTGATGGGTTTGCCCGAAGGGCAAATTATAGAACAAGCATATGTTATCCTCCTCAAGCTTGACAAAAATAAAGAGGTACTCGTCAGTAATGACTGGGGAAAAATTGGGAAGAAAACTTGAAGAAACTTTGTTGGTAGCAAGTCGCTCTTGAACATGACACTTTCACTCCGCATCTGAGTCGAGTTGGGTTGTTCCATTCACTGGTCACATCACCATGGTTCCATCACACCATCCACATTTGGGGTTAATGCTACCAATCCATCATGTCAGTGTCGCCGATATGTTCAAGAGAAGTCGCTCAGAGAATTCACCTGTGTCTCACCCACTATAATACATTTTCGCTCCATTCTTTCATGACCGCCACCCTGAACCTTATATCACCAGATCGTTTTCACCTCCATTAAAATCATTTGCTCCGTTCCGTGTCATTGATGTGGGATTCACTAAGGCCCTCCTATGACGGATCGCTTCTTGTCGACATCAACTCATTATCCAAGAGGTTGATCTAGGAACAACCCTTTCAGTACTTTGAAGCTTGCATGCCTCAATGGCAAGTTTCTCACTTCCGGCAACAGGTTTACATCAATGGCCTTCGACCGAAAGATTTTTTGTGGTGTTTGACGCCAAGTCCCTTATTCACACCACGTGAATTGTACTGCAGTACCTTGATGGTCATCATCATTATCGGTGATTCCTCTCATGCCTGTTAAAAACTTACATCATTGGCTAGTAATCAGGGGATGTCTTTCCATGTTCGACTCCAGAACATCTCTCACATGGATCGACTTGTAATTTGGGTGAAGATAGAACGAGATTGAAGACCCCGAATCTAGTTTCATCCATCCGGGCTGTGATATATATTCATGATAATAAAGACATCAAATGTACATCATTTCTGCATAGATAATCATCCAATCTAAGGGATGATGGCTCTGCCAGAATCATCAGTCTACACTCAGACGATTGTCTATCCTATGTACATGAAAATGAATTTATGAAGTTGAGCATGGGAATGCCTGCCTCAGCTAGATCATGAAAATAATATGAAGATAATGTATTGTATTGTATCTTATTACAGGTCGCCTTCCAGCTCGAAAAAACTTCGGATCCTCTTGATAAAGCATTTCACCCGACATAAAAAGATTAACGACTTCATGCTTTAGGGGCAACTGTTATAGACATTTTTGGGCACTGCAACCCCAAGCATAAATGTCCATAAACCAAGGGTTCCTAAGTCCCTAAAGTTGTTGTTCCAACCCCTAAAAGAATAAGGTCAACTGATTACAGCATCTCCCAGAAGTTCTCCATGAAAAACTACTCAGAACTAGTCAAAACTGGACCATTTCACCTGCTCCATAGGCAAAGTGCATTGCATCCCACCTAAATACACACAGTAGGTGTGATGCATGTCAAAAAACCCTTTTGTGGGGTGCGATGGGCAAGAAGGGACAAATGGCAGGGTCAATCCGCAAGGTGGAGGAGCATGGAATCTTCCAGAAACCTCTCCTGTGACACTTGCCTCTCTGAATTCGACCAGGGATGAGTAAGAGATCATCAATCTCCAAGTGGAATCAAGAACTATCAAAGAGAAGACACTAATCAAATCTCAAAAGCTGACTCACCTCCCTTGCAGACATCTATATATGGATCCCTCATCCCAGAGATCCAGAGGCTGGAATTTTGTATCTTGTAAGGAAGTGTTGTTGGTTTCTTGGTGCAATATCATAGTGTTGGGTGATCTAAGATTTTCATGAGGTGAAGAAGGGCTTTCTTGCTGAGAGGATGATGCTGGGTCAGAACAATTGGTTGTAATCCTCTTTTCTCTTTCTTGATTATCAATAAAGCTATTCAAGTTTTCCTCCACATTCTTGTATGATTGATGATTTATGCATTTGTGTGGTCAATGTACATCTGATCCTATATTGTTTATGATAATAGATCTATGTTCTTGGATAGTGTTATGTTGCTTTGATTCTACAGGTACTCTTTGAAGCTGGGTAGACAAGGAAGCAAGTGGCAAAGACCTACCAGAAGAGAGAGGAATCGAGCAAGGAACCAAGCGCAAGACAGAGGTTGGTCTCCTTATTCTTCTCTTATCTATTTCTCATAAAGGAAAACGAAAGTAGTTTTTAGTGTGTTTGTTTCTAAGGTAGCTACCAGCCTTAGTGGGACTAGTAGCTCTGTATAGACACTAGTTTTCCCGATAACAATGAGTGCTGCTATTCATAGACTAGGGATGATGTATTCCATAGGCATGATAGCTTCCGCGCCATAGACTAACCAGAAAGGTGTATGACCCATTAATTTTTTGCACGTGGTTCTGTACACCCACAATATGGGAGGTATGTGCAGGTCCTAGTCGTTTCACTGTGTGTTACATACTTTGCTCATTGTAGTCTCCAATATTTTATTGAATGCCTCTACTATCCCATTAGCTTGTGGGTGGTATGGTGTACTTTGCTGATGATACACCTAGAACTCTTCTATGAGCATGCTGATGGTTTCGTTCAGGAAGTGTGTTCCTCAATCACTCATTAAGATTCTAGGGCAACCAAATCATTTCAACATGTTGTCGAACAAAAACTTCGCTGCCGTAGCGGCTGTGCAATCCTTTACTGGTTGTGCTTCCACCCATCATGTCAAGTACTCCATCGCAGTGATGTAGCGCGCACCCATATTTCCCGGAGGTTTGATTGATCCCATGAAGTCAATTGCCCATATTTCAAACAGCTGCAGTGTCATTTGTGGGTTTAGTGGCATCTCATCCCTTCGTGATGGTTTTCCAGTCCATTGACATATGTCGCAGGCCCAACAGTGTGCTTTCAAATCTTGGTGCAGGGTTGGCCACCATAACCCAACACGAAGAATCTTCTGTATAGTCGCACGGCCTGCATAGTGTCCTCCTGCAACACCCCCATATGCTTCCGCAAGGACCTGACCTCGTTCAAATTCAGGTACATATTGTCGTAATATCTCATCGTTTCCCATTTTGTAGAGGTGCCCCATGATGACAGAAAATTCCATCGCGTGCACCACCAATTCCTTCTTCTGTTGGACTAAGTATTCCTTCAATGTAGTCCCTGTGGTTAAAAAATGGATTATATCTCTAAAATGGCCATCTGCGATGCACACTGTGAAGAGTTGTGCATCAGGTAGTCCCTCCTCCAAACTTGTGGCTCTTCGCCTATCTCAATGTGTGATAAGTGATCTGGTCCTGCGTTTAGGCATCCTAGCTTGACGATGACCTCAAAGTCATATTCTTGAAATAGTAACAACCATCTGCAAATACGCCCCCCCAACACAGGCTTGTTCACCAGGTATTTTAACACGAAATGATCAGTATACATCTTGAAATGTCCGCCAAGTAAACAGTCTCGATATTTTTGGGGCGGATACACCATTACCATCCCTTCATGCTCAGTAGTAGAGTAATTCTTTTCAGCTTTGGACAATCTCCAACTCGCGAACGCGATCAGGTGATCCATGCCTTCCGCACCTTCCTACGTGAGTACGGCTCCCAACGAAATACACGACACATCAACATGTACATGAAACTCCATGTCCCATTTTGGGAAGACCAAGATGGGAGCAGATTCCAGTTTCTCCTTGAGGACATCCAAACTTTTCATGCAATCATCATTCCAACGATATGTAGCATCCTTCTTCAATAGTTTTTCCATTAGCGTTGTTATTTGGGCATAGCTCTTGATAAACTTCCTATATTAGCCAGTGTGCCCCAAAGTAGCACTTAATTGTTTGACATAAGGAGTGCTTCCAGATTAATAATAACAACAATATTCATAGGGTCCACCATCAGGCCTTGTTTGTAGACTACATGGCACAATTGGTTTCTAAAGGGCATTAGGAATGCGCACTTCTTAAGGTTCAACACAATCTGGTGTTAGCAGCAAGTATCCAGCATCAAACATAATTTCGCTACATGGTTTTTAACTAATACAAAGATAGTCCAATCATCCATATAGACCTCCAAGAACTTGTGGATGTATTATTTGAACATCGCCACCACTATGCGCAAAAATATTGTTGGTGCGTTCTTCAATCCAAAGGGCATAACGGTGTACTGAAAGCAGCCCCATTCTGTTGCAAAGGTTGTCTTGCTCCTATCTTCCGGTGTGAACTTGATCTTATGGTACCCTGAGAAGCCATCCATGAATGAGTTAGCTTCCTAACTGCCAACATTCTCCAATACTTCATCTGTGAATGGTGTCAAGGAATGGATCATTAACACAGGCATCATTAAGCTTCCTGAGGTCCACGCACATTCTTATTTTGCCTTTCTATTTTTTCTCCTGCACTACCATAAGACTCACTCAATTGGATACTTCCACTGGTTCAATAATTATGGCTGCGAACATTTTGCCTAGCTCATCACGAACCTTTTCTTTATACTTTGGGTTCAAGCGTTAAGGTTGTTGCTTAACTAGCTTCGCATTCGATTTCAGAGTGATCTTCATCATCTCTAAGTCTCCAATGATCCCTTTTAAGTCTGTGATTTTGGTCGGGAACAAGACTTGGTATTCGCAGAGTAACTCGGTGACCTTATCTACCGTAGCATCGTCCCAATAGTCCCCAAGCATTGCATACTTCGGCTCCACTTCGGTGCCAATGTTTACCTGCTTTGTTTTTAGTGGTGCGGTGATGTCAGGATCCTCAATTGATGGTCCTCGAACCTCGTGACAACCTTAAATTTCTAGAATATTAATATTTCGGGGGTCATCATCATCCTCCTCCACCTGCACATTATAGCATTCTAGGGCACTGCTTAACTGGGTTGCCCATACTGGTTGAAGCATTTCCAGTGGCTCTTATGGTATTTTGAAGATGGCGACTTTTACTACATGCAGCGCATTGTCAACAGTATCCAACCACCAGTCTTCAAATGTGAATGTTAACAAAAATCCCTCGCACAAGACATCCCATTCACCCATACCATGTCATAGTTCTGTCTTGGTATACCAATTCATGGGTATGATATCCAGGGTATGGTAGAATAAGTGTACCCATTCAGGTTGTGGTTCTTCCCCATAGGCCTTGGTCCATTTCGGGAGGTGCGTGCATGGGTCATCTTTTACATCGTATTTGTCTTCCAACCATAGTTGTGGTTTCCCAAATTGTAGGTGCATGATCCTTCTGCATCCGCGCCAGTCCTCAAAATTTCCTTGATGTGTACCCCACCATTGTGAGGGTGTTGCGCATAGTGCCCACTTCAACGCATTGAACCGTTGTTGTTCCGGTACCGCGCTTTCAAATTTCCTCAGGAATTCATCCACCGTTGTCAATCCATCATATGTCTGTAGTTTTCTTGCCTCTGTTGTCACGCAACACAATGATCTAACCGTCATGTTGCAATTCAGCGTCATTACTTTGTGTAACCGATTCTGCCATTGCTCTATTTCTTCGTCTGAATCTGAAGTGCAGGAGATTTCGTTGATCCGAATGGAAAATGGCATCAACCCATGGTACTCACCCACCCATATTATTCATTGACCCATGGAATTTACCCATGGTATTGTAAATGGCATCCACCCGTTGTATTGTAAAATCCACCCATGGTATTCATTCACCCATGGAATTGACCTGTGGTATTGTAACTGAAAAATACTATAAGTAACAAGTCACATTTTGTTAAAGGAGAGATTGTCCGCCACAATGTAGCCTTTAAAGTTCAGAGCCATGTAGCCGACACATCTTTTCTCAGAGATAAGCCACCATCGCCCTAGCTGGGTTATTTCTATTTGTAAGCATATTTCAGTATTCTCCATTAATGAAATGAAGTATTATTTCCGTTGCATCTTTGTGTATCTGGTTATCTCTGTATTTTGTTGCATTCATGTTTAAATCCAGATCAGTGGGTTTTAATAAAAAGTTTCTTTGTGGTTTTGTTTATTGGGCATTCTCCTATTTTTCTTCTGGCAATGTAACTTTTCAGATCTTGGGGGTCTCTCCTCCCAAGATCCATTTCAATCTTTTAGATCTTGGGGGCCTCCCCTCAAGATCCGGATCAGTGGTATCAGCGCAGGTTATGATTCAATGGGAACAAGGGTTTGATGCATATTTCAGTTTCAAATTTTGCAGCAATATTCAACAAACTTCAGGCATGTGCTACATCCTCCACAGAGCACTTTTCTTGGGTCAAGCAGGAAGAGCTTTTCTTTTTTCATTTTTTGCAGGAATGTTTTTTTGGGCGGCGACTTTGCAGATCAGATCTGAAACATTTGGTACAAAATTTAAAAAAACAAATACCCGATCTGGATTCCTCTCGAAAAATCACCCAATTTCAAAAAAAAAATGGGTCGAATCGGAGTTCGGATGTGGGAGATATCGCTGATTTAAATTCAGCTATTTTATTGGAATTCTTGTGACGGCAGAACTGTTGCAGCGCGAATCTGAGATCTCAGTGTCCAGATAGGGATTTCCAACTCATGGGAAGATGAAAAATGATCCTTCTGCTTCTAGAAACAGGTTATAATAAATAGTTTGAGTTATATTGGCTGAGTTATGTCCATTTTAACTTTGGAGCAGCATTCCGAGTGGGTTTCCATTGGAGACGTGCCCTCCCACCCCACTTTAGTAGGCACCTGCTTCACATTCATCAGTTTCAACATAGCGGCATTCGGCTTGGGTTATTTGGAGACATTCCCTCCCCACCCTAGGCTATGTAGGCACCTGCTACTTCATCAGCAACCAACATCATGGTTATGGGTCAACCGCATAAAATCCTTGTCATCGAAGTCCATTTGTTAGGCCGCACACTGTCAGAATCAAAGTTGGTCACAAGCATTACAGGGTATCTCTATCCTCGGATCTTCGTTTATCAGGGTTTTGGGTTAGCCACATAAAACCCATATCTTCAATGTATCTTCATATTCCACAAAGGCTTCGCAGGAGGGAACTTTACGCAATGGGGACCATTGCTTCTTAAGGAGGGAGGAATGATCTGAAAGGAAAATGGCATCAACACATGGTACTCATCCACCCATATTATTCATTGACCCATGGAATTTACCCATGGTATTGTAAATGGCATCCACCCGTGGTATTGTAAAATCCACCCATGGTATTCATTCACCGATGGAATTGACCCGTGGTATTGTAACTGAAAAATACTATAAGTAACAAGTCACATTTTGTAAAAGGATAGATTGTCCGCCACAATGTAGCCTTTACAGTTCAGAGGCATGTAGCTGACACATCTCTTCTCAGAGATAAGCTACCATCACCCTAGCTGGGTTATTTCTATTTGTAAGCATATTTCAGTATTCTCCATTAATGAAATGAAGCATTATTTCCGCTGCATCTCTGTTTTTATGGTTATCGCATCTCTGTATTTATGGTTATCTCTGTAATCTATTGCATTCCTACTTAAATCCGTATCATTCGTGTTCCCACGAGATCCTCCCATCTGCAGTCGGATTCACCCAACCCTAGTCTCGTGTAGTTATCTTGTAAATAAAATCGAGATCATCACTACTATCATCGTCGTGCACTGGTTCAGTGTATCACGCTCCTTTGGATGGGTCCAGTGGGACTACTACGAGTAGTGACTTTTTCTTGAAGATCATTTTGCACTTCTTCACATTGATGACTCCATTCATATCAGTGGCCAGGTCTATTCCTAACAGCGTGGGATAGGGATTGTTGTCATCGACAATCTCTATTACTTCAAAATCAGTCTGCGCGCTTGCACCTTCAATATCAATTGTTACCCCTTGCAACCTCCCCATGGGTAAAATTTTCTATTGGTTCACCATTCGTAATTGAATAGGGGACCATTGTAATGCGGGCCTACCCATGCATTCGCATGTTTTCTTCGGTAATACATTCATGTCCGAACCCAAATCTAGGATTAACTAATCCATTTCATACTCACCAATTTGTGCAGTCAACTTCATTTCCCTTCCAGTGCACAATGCATGCCTCCCCAATTTTCAGACTACATGTAGTTCTCCTAACCCCGCGCACCTGGTGATCAGCTCATGTAGTCCTTTAACTGCCTTTTTGTCGTGCAACAATTTCATGCATGTCTCCAGAAAGGTAGTGAGCATTGAAGGATCCATTCCTGGCTCTGGTTGATCCTTACTACCAGAAGTGGAGGCCTCTGTGAAGCTCTTCTTAGCTTCCATGAATGTCTCCTTTGTGCGTTCTATGTCAAACTCAGGTTCCTTTGTAGGAGCCGTGCGAACCCACGTACTTTCCTCTGGTTGCTTCCCTATATCCTCTCCTATGGTTGTACCACTTTTGAGCATCATGTTAACATCCAGGTCCTCTTTGCGCAGCTCAAACCTCATCATTTGTATATTCTGAGTTAGGGGAGACTGGAATACCCCCTTTTCGCACATCCTTGTGATCAACGTAGGACAGTCTATTGTTTCATGATCAAATTGAGCACAGTACAAACAATATATCCTCGTTGGGTTTCTACAATCGCAGGCATAGTGCCCTGGTCCTCCATAATTTTAACAGATTAATTGTCTGCGACTCCTTCCTCGTCTAATTCCACCTCGTCCTCGACCTCACCCTTGAAATCCAGCGTGCACCATCCCTGCATCTGGGTCAAGGGCTCGCGTCTTAGTATGCATCCTATAATCAGGGGTTCGATCCATTATTAGCTCATAACTGCGGCAAGTGCGCTCATCGTGGCCTACCAACCTACAGAAATTACAAAACAGTGGATGGGGTGTCTGTGTATACTTCTGCAACAAATGACAATTATCCGTCGTGTTTTTCCCTCCTATCTGACAGATCACGCACCATAAAGTAGGTGTCGCACTCGGCCCTGTTTGTGCCTCCGGTCTCAATGGCATTGGCCCTCCTCCTGCCAAGTAGTTTGTGAACACTAGACAGTGATCCTTGTCATGGCCCTGGCCTTTACATTTTATGCACCATACTTCCTTGCGCGCCTCTAGCCGCGGTGCCCTGTCCTACTTCAAAATTTGCATTTCCAAACATAGATTATGTAGTTGCCCATGGATTTTTTGAAATCCCAACCCAAGGTCTTGTATCAGGGTCTCAACTAATGTCATTGCCATTTCCAACACTTCGGCCTAGGTGGAAAGTTTATGTTGTGACAGCGTCATCCTCAAGTGCAATGTCAGAGATGCTAAAAACCATGTGTGATGTTGTCCATCTATCAACGTCATATTGGCTTCGCAGATCATACTCTTCAATCGTTGATCCAGATCCCAGGGAGTCTTGCCTGGGAGCATCGCGATTTATTTAAACCTGATGATTGATTGTGTTTCTGACTTTGGCCTACTAAATTCCCTGTTCAACATGATATGGATCTCTGTTATCCCTACGTTTGGGTGGTCGTTAGAGTGCCTGATATACCATGTTAATTTGTGATCCTACAGTGCACTCACCAATGCAGCCTTCTTAATATTATCGTCCATGACACCTTGTGCTTCCCATACTGCTCTTACCACAAACCAAAATTAGTCTAGATCCTTATTCCCTACTCCTTTGAATACTAGTAGTTTGATCATGCTCGCCATACTGAACCATGGAGGTGGTGGAGGTGGAGTGGGTGGAGATAGAGGTGAGGGAGGTGAAGCAAGTGAAGGTGTGGGTGGAGGTGGTAACCGCGGAATGTGTTATCTTATCAATCTGACCGCGCTTCTCAAAGAGACCTTAGCAAATTGTTCCTCGCTCTCTCACAAGGGTGAAATTAAGAGATTGTTTCCTAATTCTCCACTACTTTTGTAGATCTTTCCAATCCACGTATCCTAAACATTAATGTATTCGTATGACCCTTTTTTCACACAATAGCACCTTAATCCAAGTATTCAAAGATTTAATATACTTACCTCGCGATCCTTTGAGAAAGCGTTGCTCTGCCTCGCTGTAGCTCACGGTCGTGTCTACCGCAAACTCAGTGATAAATCCCCCTATTATCCAGTCGAGCCAATGGTCCACAGCTCGTGCGATCTTATCTTCTGATGCTTCTAGTCTGTGCACTAATTCCGGAGTCCACACTATTGGTTTGTTGAGCCTACACCTTCCCTAGCTGTCGGCTAACTTCGTGATCCACTCATACAACTCAAAAGGAAAGGATGCAAAGAAAATATCGTGGATTTCTGCATACACGTAGCGCTCCAACCACTTTTCCTTACATACTAGTGGAGTTCTGTTTTCCTGTGTCGTGAACTCGTGAGTCTTCTTGTCCAACCACTTCCTCAATTTCCTTCATTCTTGGGTTCCAGTGGCACGACATCAGACATTCCTTATGCAGATCCGGTCCTAGCAATTTAACCATTTGTTGGCTTAGTGGGGCCTGACCCAGGTTCAGAAGTGATTTAGCCAAGAAAATCCCTATACTACTGGCCCTTTCAACAACAATCTGCAGAGCGCGGACTGAGGTCTCACCTGAAGTAGTATGGGAGGGTGCTAGAACTAGATTTCCACACCCTGGGGATGTCTGATAGGAGGTGATTGGTACGCAGTCCAACCTTCGCACTTAATGTGCTACACGCATTAGTGGGCACCCCGCGCCCTATAATATTGTCTTCGTGCAGTTTTAGTCGTAGTGCGACCCGTGTTATTTACCCAAGTCTTCCTCTATTTATACAATCTCATGGTTCGTTGACGATGGGTAGGCCGACACAACTTTACATTAAATTACAATATTTTAGGGCAGACAGCCCTATGACTCATCCTAGACTTTGCGCTCCGCACTTGCAATTTGTGGAGTTTTACAATATAATTGACCAAAACTTGGGATTTGAACCCCAAAAACATGTTGCGGGGAATCCCATGCCCAACAGAGGTCATTGGGGTTTATGAGGTTGGTCTTGCAAAGGTTCAACTAGTTCAAGCCCTAACTCCTTATACCCTTACATCATTGGGGACATGCAAAGAGAAACAAAGAAAGATAAGACCGCTTTGATACCACTGATATGGAATTATGCAGGAATGCAAAAAAATATAGATATAAAAGTGAACACAGAGATGCAACATAAATAAAACTTCAATTCATTAATATCAAAGGATTTAAATATGCTTACATACAAAATGGAAATAAACTATACAAAATGGAAATAAACTATCTCGGGCAATGGTAGCTTATCTCTAAGAAGAGATGTGGTAGCTACATGCCTCTGAATTGTGTTACAAGGAGGCTCAAAGGCCTATTTATTATTGAGAAACAATGGAAAAACCTAAAGATCCAAAAACCTAACCCTAGGAGATGAAGAGCCACAACTATGGGCCTCTTTTGGGTAAATTGATACACCAACTTCTCGGGGTTGTAACTTTGCCATACGATCTCTGTTTGATGCGCACAATACCTCATTAGAAATATCTATCCGAGAAACCCAACTTTCGAGTGGCCAACATCAATTGATTAGCCATGTTGGACTCATTTTTCCCAAAAAAACGTCATTTAGGGCCTCAAAATGGCTCCATAAATTCAGGACAAAACGGCCAAAAATAGTAAATTGTTCTACAATTAAGGAAACTGAAAAACTAAAAGAGAAAGTGGTGGGGGTCTAAGTGGAATAGGCGAGTGGCCACCAACATCCACCTGGATCATCTTCACCCTCCTAGGGGCTGAAAATAGGGAGTCTTCACTATGATCTTGATCTTCCAACTTGTGTCACAATCTAATGTCCCTTAATCTCCTTGTTGAATGATCAACCTATCTTTACTGATTCATAAGTTTCTTCTAGCATTTTCTCATTCTTCGAAGTTTCCAATTATCATACTGTCATGTCAATATATAGTACCTGTAACTAAAAATCACTCATGATAAGACGACAATAGTCTGGAAAACTCCTAGTCTAGATTGATTCATGAAAATGATTGATTGAGCTGGAACTAGGCACTAAACAGGGAATAAGGCTTAGGTATTGCATAGTGCACAGTTCCAGAGGCCATGAGTGAGGTATTGACACTTGTGACTACACAATGTGCAACACTGGAGGCCTGGGAGACATGACTTTGCAATTGAGGGTCACATTGAGGAAGGATTTCCCACTATAATTGCATAATGCACTATTCTAGAGGGAGACTGGGAAGTTGGATTATAGAATCACACAATTCAAGAAGCAAAGGAGGTAGACTTCATATTAGAATTGTGTAATGCACAAAAAGAGACTAATGAGAGGTACAATTTCATATTACTGGAGGTCGGAGGTAGTTATTGGGCACTACGACTATGCAATGCACAATCCTTAGAGGTGGTAACTATGCATTGCATAGTTACAGGAGGAAAGAATGCATGTTTTAGGTTTGAAATTGTGCAATGTGAAGTTCAATAGGGAATAATGAGCTCAAGTTGATCGGGCATGAGATCTTCCATAATTTGTCTAAGTGTGGGATCAGTGAAGCAAAGACGAAACCAAAGTAGGACTTGAACATGCTCACCTGCTTCAAACCATTAACGATAGAACATAGAACACTCAGCACTCAAAAAAAACATGATCCCCTTAATACGATGGAAAAACAAAAATCCCCTCCAAGTGCAATGCTTAAGATACACTTTGTGATGATAATGACGACACTAATATGAGAATGCATAAAACTTTGGGAATGAGTCTAATACATGTCAATATGATAGATAAGACCCACCAAAACCAAATTTTCCTCTTGAAATAGACCAAAACACTGCTTTCACGATGTGTGACACTTCCCATGTCAAAATATGACACTTGCGAAAGTAAGTGAAAAGTGCAAATGACACTTGCAAAGGCTTAAAGAAAGTGAAAGTGACACATTCCAAAGTGAAGATAACATGAAAACGACACTTATTAAAGTGAATGAAATAAAAAACAATAGTTTCAAACATGAAAGCAACACCTAGGAAAACGAAGGTGCACGAGAGCGACAGTTGAGAAAACTCATTGAAATGAAAGTACAATTGCAATCGAAGTGAGGAAGATTGTCAATGGAGAGTGTGCACTAATTTTTTATATGTATTGTGCAGTATAATGTGCTTATGGATTACATAGTCACTATCACTAGTGATTGTGCAAGCCTTACCTTCAAGCGTTGATCAGTTCCTATGTAAGCTTACATCGAAAGAAGTGCATTTGTGAATTCTTCAAGAACTGATTCTACATAAGAATGTGACTTTGACAGTTAGAATATGAGGGAACAACAACCGACCATGAAGAAGATATGAACTATCAAGAAATGAGGAATCCTAGAATCACAAGTAGGCTCCAAAATTCAAGTGTAAGTAAAATTTTGGAGGGTATTTGTCAGAACGACAATAAAAGCATATTTCATTTTTAAATTTTGCATAAATATCCAAGCCCTTTTGGTACTTTTGGAGTCCATTTTCTTGGCCATACACAATAATTATCATAGTTGGTCCACACACATTACAAGGTTTTCTACTCTCATATATTCATTCACCATTGTAAGATAATTATTACAAGGATGCACTACATCCATTTTTCTACAACACGAAGGTTCCATGACTTCTATATAAAACCATGTTGCTTTACAAACCCTTGGCATCCTTTGTGGCCCTCTACACTTGTTATTCTATGATTCATTAGTATTGTAGATTTATACAACTGTGACATAGCTTCAAAAAAAAATTGCAACACATAGAAGCTTGGATAACCTCATTTTAGTTATTCCTTAGCTTGTCCATGGTGGTATGGCTACCATGGAAGCACAATAATGGATGTAACATAAGGAAGCAATATTTAGTGAACTTCATGCAGGTGCCATGACCTCCATAAATCACTTCAAAGAGTTCAAAATATATCATTTTAAAGGATTTTTTATTATCACAAATTATTTTTTTATGGAATTTGATATGGATTATTGGTTTGATATATATCATTAGTTAAATTCAAATGTGTCTACAAAGCAGTGCGGTTGCATGTACTTTTAGTTTCAAGAATGATTTTCTCACTACATAGATCATTATAGAGAAAGTATCTTATATCAATGTAAATATATCTTCAATACCTCAAATGGGTCTTTGAGATTATTTTATTCCATCCCCTATAGAAAAATTTGTTAGTAAAGTTGTAGAAAGAGGTCCATCATCCACAAAAATTCTGAAAATTAATGATTTTGGATCATCCACAAACCCACAATTATGGGTAAACCAAGCAAAACCCTTATTTAACCTTGCCATTACTAACTTGGTTATGGGTCATCCACAAACCCTTGGTTATGAGTCATCCACAAACCCATGGTTATGGGTGAACCACAAAAAACATTTCTCTTCATTGGTGCTTCATACATTGTGATCATTTTGGTTATGGGTCATCCACAAACCCATAGTTATGTGTTAACCAGTAGAAAACTCATTTTTTCATTGGCTCATATAATGTTTTAATCATAAGGGGTCCCTATTTTTTTGGGATGGCTTAATGGTGGGGGCCATGATTTTGTAATGGGTGAGGATCGATCTAAATCGTAGGGGGGATTATAGTCTAAGTTTAGATGTATAAGTCATAAAGTCATATTTTTATGTAAAAGGAAGCCCTAATTAAAGTTGAATCCATCAATAAGACACCTTATAAGAATGTAATAGGAAGAGAGATTCTTCTGAGCCTCATTGAAGAAGAATAATCCTAGAATCATGAATTCTTCTTCTTCAATTCTCTCTCTCTCTCTCTCTCTCTCTCTATGTGTGTGTGTGTGTGTGTATATATATATATTTCTTCATATCTTTGTGATGTATTTATTTTCTTTCACTTTTATAAATGTTCTTGTGATCAATTTTATGACATACCTATAGGTTTTCTCTCCTCTCTTCACATTCAATCCTCCCAAAACTAAGCCCCTAAGATATGAGTCATTAATTATGGATTAAATGATAAATAAATGGTTTAGTAAACATCTGAAGCAAGAGATAATTAAAAAATGTGATAGAAGTGTTTAGAGATATCCCAATTGCATGACACATGGTGAGAAATTGGGCCTCAGAAGTTAAAGCATTAGAGAAAGAATTGATCCTTCCCATTACAACTCAACAAGGAAGGCCTACTAGCGTGACACTTGGTGAGCATGTGTGGCACAAGCCATCAGGGTAACTAGAGGATTTTTTGAGTTGATGAGGCTCAATTGAGATGCTCCCACAATATCCTTCATTGCATATTAATATAAATATTTTATGAAGGTAATATAATCTAATTATAATAACTCATAATTATATTATATTTAAATGTCTCAATATTTGGTCATAATAACTTTGGTAAAATTTGATAAGATATAGAAAATAATTATTACCATAACCATAATTAATAAATATAAAAGTAATATTCATTAATGCGATAATAAAAAGAAACTCTCCACCCTAATAATAACTTAAAACAGATTTGCATGTATTACATCTAAGAGTTATTTATGTAGAGTATGGGAAATGACATGGTAGGGATAGTTGGGCTCAATGCCGACAAGTCACCACACTCAAGGTGACATATAGACCAGAGGTGCCACATGCCAGTTGTAGGAGCATGTTGACAACGAAAACTGTGGAATATTTAAAGAAATATAATTTGGTGCCCACGGCTCATAATCCAATGGAATTTATGTCATCGAAAATCCCTTGACAAGAAGATCATGTTAGTAACCTAAAAAGTTAGCTTTTAATTAGAATAAATAAGCAGAATTTTGTGACTCCCATCTCCTTAAGATGGCTTAGAAGGTTAGGTTTGTTACAGTTTGCTTCATTGTCCTCTTAAATTGAAAATCAAAAGAGAGAGGGCCCATGTTGGACCTTAAGGTGGATCATCAAATTGAGTTGATCGTGATTTGAGGAATTATTTTAAATTTTGGGAGGGGTGTTCAAAGATTGAACACTAGTTCAAGTTCAAATACTAGTTCAATGTTTGATGAAAGGTTTTAAATATTCAAAAAGCTTGAACCAAGTACATGATTTCTCAAAGGAAATAGAAAACTTGAAAAAAATGAATTTTAACTCGAAAAACAAAGGCTCAAGGAAGAATATATAAAATGCACACTTGAACATCAAACGAAAAAATCATTTTCTAGATAGATAATTAAAGCCTCAATTTGGAAATAGGGGCCAATTTTGAGATCGATAAAACACTCAATAGATAGAAGTAAAGATGGACTCCAATTTTAGGATCAAATTAATATAAAAATGAAGAGGAAAGTCAAGTGACCCATGAAAAAGGGGGCCTGATTTGAGAATCAAATTTAATTTAGGATCAGAGTAAAATAGACCAAAATGATAATCATCTAAGGAAAATAGTTTTTAAGCAAAGAGACCAAAACTTTCTTATTTTTTTATTCTTTGTGTAAATTATTTTTCTTTAAACAAAAATGAGAATATTTGCTATTAAAATCTATGCCTAAGCGCAACAGTGACTCTATAAATAGTTACAATGATTCATCTAATTGTCATCCCTCTGTAGAGAAGCTTCATGGGATTACAAAAAAACTATATTGGAAACTGACTATTGCTAATGAGCAACATGACAAAACTTTACAAAACTAGATGAGAAGGAAAAAACATTTGTGAAGGGAGTATATCAAATATTTTTAGGGAGATTATCTTCTAGAATCTAGTTGAGATCTAGAAGAAGTATGCCCACATGTCAAGTGGAGGAATTGCCACTGGTAGACTAACTAGTCGATGCACCTTTAAGTATACTATGTTTTGTCTCAAAGTGTCACATTAGAGGAAATTTGAGCCTAAAAGTGGCCTCCTAATGAAAAATAATAAAACAATAGTTAAAGCCTCAAATCTAACAATAAAGTAATAGTTATGAATTTTGGAGGCAAAAGAAGAAAACTACTTTTTCTACTTGTATTTTTGTCTTATCTCCTTATACGTTTACGCAAATTTCAAGTGTAGACTCTTGTTGGATGCAAAATCAAATTCCACACATAAAGAGTACCCATTATGCATACTTTTGAGAAGACCCACGTTAATAAAAATTGAAGATGCATTAAAAAAAGCGTGTTCAAGACACTTTTTTAATGTATCTTCAATTTTTATCAATGCGAGTCTTCTCAAAAGTATGCATAATGGGTACTATTTAGATGTGGAATTTAATTATGCATCCAATGAGTGTCTACACTTGAAATTTAAGTAAATCTATAAAGAGATATGCCAGAAATACAATTAAGAAAAATGTAGTTTTTCTTCTTTTCCCTCCAAAATATTTACATGTACCTCTTTTTGAATTTAAAGTATTTTGAATGGTTTGCATATTATGACATGGAAATTCCATGAAAATTTCATGGGCACTTTTAGGCTAAAATTTTCTCTAATGATTTTGTCCTGTTGAACTAATTTACCTTTCAAGATTTGAATTTCATCAAGGAGGTTTATGGATGTTGTCATTTGTTGGTACAACTTCTAGTTAATTTCCATGTTTTCCATTTGAAGAGATTCAATTTGAGGGGAACAATTTTTGTAAACTGGTTTACCCATTGTTTAAATAATTTTGTCTCATATAACCCATCTTCTCATAATGTTAGCTTGGAAGACCTTGTTTCCTTCTTGCATGGTGCGTGGGAGGTGCTAAATGAAAATAAGAGAGTGATAGGAGAGAAAATCCATGACAAAGGTTGCCTAAGGAGAGGCAAGAGTGGCTTTGTAGAAGACTGCAAAGTCCTGAAAATGAGGGAACAAACTGAATTTACTAGAGCAAATGGAGCCATCCCAGTATAAACAAGAAATAATGACACATAGGCCCAAAATATAGTGAGGCATACTAAGTTATAGACAAAAGTAAGAAGGTAACAAGTGCACCAAAACACGGAGTTGGCTCAAGGGGTGAAGGAGGTTCCATAGAATTCGAAGGAACAAAAGACAAGCCCAAATAGGACCAAACATAAGAATGAAATAATCCAAATGTCTAGAGTTCCAACATAACAGAGTGACTTGAAAGAGGTTAATGCAACCAGCAAAGTTAAATTGACAGTCGCATACTAGAATGAAGTCAAGACGAGACCATAGGAAAGTGCGACCTCTAAAGGAATCTTAGCAGCAAAAGAAACGACTACCATATAAGATGAGTCGTATGCCATGATAACCCTATATAATTTGATTATGAATATGCATAACAACATAAAGCACACCCAACTATGATAGGAACCAAATTGGTAAGAAATTAGCTAGAAAAGTGTGGGAGGAAGATTTGAGACCAAAAATTCAATATTCCAAAATTTTTTCTTACATGCAAGTCTACTCTAAACTCCATTAAGCTTCATAATTTCCACATCCCTTGGAACAATAAATATCTAGAGTGTGAGGTCTAGGCCCAGATAAAAATGTTGACTCTCCCTTGTACTTTATGCATGTGAATGAATTTGTATTGAATGAGTTACATGTAACTTTATCCATGGGATCCATGATACTTTTACCCATGTTCCCCAAATTTTTATCCAAATTCTAATGTTTGGAGTGAGGCTAATGGTAATGTGAATTTTCCTTATAGCCTTAGACATAAATAAGTGTAGGGATGTTCTGGAAAAATTCACACACAAGGAGCCCTTGCTTCATAACCCTATGGCCCTAGCAAGGTTATCATACAAAAAAATATATGACTAACTCACTCACATATATAAATATTGATCTATATGCTCAAGCAGTCAATCATGCATGTAGCCTCTACAGTAGGGGTTTGATATCACACATACAACCCTTGCATATTGGTGAAGGATGTTGGGTTCAATGTATAAATTTTATGCTCCAACCGATAGATGTCACCTCCTGCAATATATCCACCACCTACACAAATGCATCAGCAAAAAAAGACCACAAATAGCCTTCTGCGGAAGGCTATTAACTCAAATAAACATCAACATGTATAATCAACCATAAGCTTAAATTAACAAGAAGGAACATGTAAATGGTACAATTATACCTTCAAAAAATGAGATCCTCTCCTCAATCTTGTAGCATGACCTCCTCTCCCAATACTGCAGATCTCTCACATTATAGTGTTCATACTAGATCTAACACGGTTTCCTCTTGGTGATATTATATAGGTTCATTCTATCCTTTGGGAGAATGTATCTAGACACCCAGGGGCTTGTGATGAACCTTCTACAATAATAGAGCCCTAGCCAACTCATACACAAGTGAGTCAAGTTGATCTCCATGGGAATGAAAAACTCTAGAAACCTTTTTCACAATTATGAGCTTTTTCTCAATTATTTCAATTATTATCTCATAATTATAATATTTTGGAAAAATAATTATGATAAATCACTCAATTATGTAATTTCACCCTTTTAACATGGGATAAATCTCACATAATTGAAATAAAAGGGGAAATGGGATGCATTCTAGCTCGCAACTGAGGTAAGCTGGTATTGGGTCTCTATTAGTATAATGGAGTGGAAAATATGGTTATAAAAGATGCTCCCTAATGCATGAGGTCAAAAGAGAAACCGATGGTCGAAATGCATTACAATAATACTCAAAACTCAAAATGGGAGGAAGAAGCCAAGGCTACAAATTTGGATGAGAGTAACTCAAATGATGAAGTATCAACTCCGCTCATAACATCCCCAATGAGGGCATACTCATGCTCAGTCATAAAGAGATATTGAACATGGACATCAAAACATACATTGCAGATCCATGACATGAAATGCTAATACATGGCCATAAAAAATACACATTGGATCCATGTGACTCATAAGAATATCATAGCCACATGAAAATACAATGTGGATCTATGTCACATTATACATCAATAGGACTATGTACACATAACAGACAAGAAAGTGCCCTAGAATAGTCCTCAAAGTACATAAATGATACATAACTCCAATAAAACATGGGAAGTGTGCCATATAAGAGTGAGATGTCCCTATCATAAGGTCTTTGATATTACCCCAATGGTATGAATATATGGCATGTGAATAGATATGTTGATGTTGAGCATGGTAGAAACTGCATGATTACCAGTCAATGAGGTAAACCAGTAATAGATGCAATGGAATACACCAATGAGGAAAATGGACCCCAATGTACCTAGTACAATCCATGGGGGCTTCACTACGGGAGAAATACCATACCACGTGCATTCATATTTTGGGATACATATTGAGGAAAAAATGACATAATATATTGAGTATATAATAGGGGGTAAAGGGCTTTTATATTGGCAGGTATAAAAAATGTTAATGAAAAAATGGATACCTAAAATATCTTGTGAACATAGGTGTTTTTTAAATTGGGAAGTTATATTGGGTTCATATTGATAGGGATTTAAATAATATGATTTTAGAGGTATTTTCAAATATGCATTCAAAATAGGGGTATTGTTTAGTACACCACAAATTCACGTGACATGTCATAGGTTCATTAAGTGAAGCCCCCATGGTACAATCCACCAAGTGTGAATAGATGAGCTAACATTGAACACTAGTTAACTTGACTGATCAGGAACTAGTAGTGTGAATCCACTTTCAATTGCAGGGAAACCTGCCACTAAGGTCTTCAAGATCCAAGTAGTATTGGTTCATAGATCAATCTCCTAGATAATGACCTAAAGTTGACAGGAGAAGATCCTTTGAAGGAGGGCCTTTATGTATCCCCCATCAATCGACACAGAACAGAATAGGATGATGTGATATATGGAAGAAGTCATGAGATGAAGAAGTACAACTAACACAGGGATGGCCGACTTAAAAAGGTCAACAAGCTATTTCAAATGGCCAACATATGCTAAGACTTCCCTTGAATGCATAGCAACATGATATAAAAGTGATTTGGTAGCATGACTAATGAGAACCATGTGATATCATGCAACAACACAGGAGGTATTGAAGCACGCTCCATATGAATGGAAGAGTAACTAGCTAGAGGAGTAAATAAACTCATATTGATGATATGACTCCTAGGAAAGCTAAAACCTAACTATGAGATAATGATGCAGACAAGCGCCATGTTCAAGGGCAATGCAACTGACGCTACCATTTGTACGATCAATAGAGATGAATGGTCCATTCCCATTCTCTTTTTAAGATTCCTTTTTCATAATTTTAGCCCCCCAATACTAGAAAATCGATAAAATAATACAAGGGAGAACCTTCTAGCCATTGGAGACTAGACTATTCCTTTTTTTAACTACTCTACTCAGTCTTGAAAAAAGTTAAACTTATACTAAATAGATGACCCTTCAAGTACTTTAATGATTCTAAAGGAGAGAAGTTCACTCAACAATATTTTCTAAATTAAGGAGTCTGAAAAGAGCTTAAAGGAAACTCCTCCTAGACAAACGAGTGGTATAAGGGATAGCAATTGGTTCTAGTAATGGTGGAACCACTCATGACATAAAGAAGACAAGAGGTTGGATAATAGGACCACTCATCGCAACAATTCTTCCAAGAAAGGGTAAAACACCAAGTGAAAGTGAATGGTAGGTTGAGTAGATGATGATTATGGAAAGAAGAAAAGAAGGTTCATCATGCTGAAATAAGTTGATAAAAAGTGTAAAACACAAGGGATAAGATCATGGAATCCTCCTAGGGTATAGCTATAAAAATGACAAAGAAGAGGAAATGGGGCTCAAATTCTAATTCATGGCGAGTCAGAAGGAGGGATTCTCAAAAGATAATAAGATGATTGCATGGACACCAACATGGAACAAAGGTTCTAATCTAGGGAATCCATGATTAGGTAAGCTCTACTGCGAAGCTACGACATGCATAAAGAAGAGTGACGAAAGTCACAACTTGACGGGGTCGGACCTAAGTCACAACGATGGTACTAACTGTCAAAAATGCAATGGATATGGTGATATGTGACCTACTCTTATATTCCAAGTTCAAGATAAATTCACCTAAGGTCTAATGCATATTGCAATAGAAACACCACCTCGTCCTGTAAAAACCATCAAGTAGGACTGACCCATGGTTAAATCACATAATGGAGGAAATAAACATGGATGAGGTAAAAACAGGACCATATATTTTTGGCTTTTTGAATTTTATAATTTTTTTTCCTTTTGGCATAAATAATGCATGACAAATGCTCACATCACACACCAAACCAAAAAAAAAGATAAATCATCACTCTCCTATGTACAAGATATATAAGTGCAACACAATCCAGGAGGTCACACTAATTTGTTCACACAACTCGGCACAAGCCAAGAGTTTTTATACATGAACTCACAGAGGGTAAGGGGACCATATGGCTCACCAATCTGGAGCCATTCCAAAGGAATTCAAACTGCCCAATCCATAAATGTTTACCATGCTAGGGACATTCTAATATAGTCACGCTCTCAAAATTAACCCAAGGACATAAAGGAGGTTCAAGACATAAAGGAGGTACAAGATGCTCGTCAATAGGTGGTAAGGCGTTGGATAATTAGTTGGAAATTTTAGCATTATAAACTCAAGACTTGACTCAGTCCAAGGGTGAAACTTCCAAGGAGGGCCGAGGAGATGCCCCCTGGGTCAATTCAAGATTTTGGATGCCAAGCTCTACCTTTTCTAATTCGGGAATATTAGAGGCATGAAGAGGAATAATTTACCTAGGATGATCAATAGGTGAATCCATTATTTCCAATATGACTTGTTGAGAAGAAGACTCATCTTCAAAGGAGTCACGTGGAATAGGTGGAGTGATGGCCTGTGTGGGAAAAGGATCTTAGACGTATTCAATATGGTGATGGAGGTTCTAAACAACATCAAGAGGTACTAATGAGACTGCCAGAGAGGCAATCTCTTCCACAATAGGTGGTGGAGGATTCTCACTATATTGATCAATTTCCATAGGATCATGAGACACCACACAAGGATTTAGTGGTCTACGGGGTCCACAGGTCAAAAGAGATCATATGCATAGGAGCTTTAGAAGGGAATAAAGGAGGAGTTTCAAGTGGTGGTAACTAAGGAAAGATATTGATAACTGTTGAGCTTTTAAACAAGCCCACACCAACACTCCCATATTTATGAGGGTGATTTCCAACAAGTGTGATCGAAGTCCCTATAGTAGTAACGTGGTCCAATGGTACATAATAGTCTAGCTGGTCAATGGTAACAATATTGCCTTCATGGGGAAATTATAGGATGAAAAATAACGAAGACACAACTGTAGTCATAACATAAAACCAATTTTGGCCAAGGAGCAGGTTATAATCTAAAGGAGTTTCGACAACTTCAACATCAACATAGGAAGCTTTTCCCCCTAGCTCAATGCAAAACTTGGGAAAAACCCCCTTAGGTATGAAATGGTGCCCATGAAATTCTTGAAGCATTGTAGTAGACTTGGCAAGTGCTAGAGAGCCAAGATCTCTCTAGCATGATGCTGACATGACACAAATGGAGGAGCCTTCATCCACCAAAGTGTGATGTGCATCCCTTTGAAATATGTGCACAATAATTTGAAAATTCATCTGGAGGGAAATCCAAAATGAAACCTTTTCAACATTAAAGGTGATAATATTTGAGTCTGAGGGGTCCACTTTGTCGATTGTAGAAAAAAATGCCTTGTGTTGTTGAGGAAAATTTTGCAAGACCTCCAAGGTAGACATGGCATAGGGAGCTTGGGTTAGATATTCAATAATATTGTAGTGTTGAGCGGCCTGAGAAGATGGATTATGTGATGTCTTATGAATGACACCATTAGGTGGGCAATAAACAGGTTCCATAGACTTATCTAACATGAGAGGTCTAGTGGAAGGATGCAGAATGGGTGAGTCCTTAGAAGAAGAACTCAAATTGGGAAGATCATAGGATTTAGCTCACGTGGTTACGTTGACATTCTCTTTGCACATAAATATGGATGCAATATTTGTAGGATTTAAAAACGACCGCTCATTTCCCCTAGAGGTGGAGGATGTTCTGCAACCATTTGTTGTTAATGTTGTGCTAGGAATGGATGGCTTAAAAAAACAGGTTGTTGGGTAGCAAGTGGTGGTGCAAGAAGCCTATGAACTTCATCTATTCGAGGGCACTCATGAGTTAAATGTTCGCCTTGACAAATCTTACAAGGGAACTTAATCTCATGATGATGCTCAGATGTGCCTCCTCCCTGGTTCAGTGGGTTCGGTTGAGGCTCCTGAGCAGTTTGATTCTTTTGTTTATTATTCTTATTCTTTTTATCACCAGGTTGTTGATTATTATTTGGTGTTATGGACTTTACCGTAAGAAAATCATTGGACTGCCTAGAAGAAGGTGCTTTTCTAGAGCCAGACGCACTTGTTGGGGCTTGCGATGTAATAATCAAGTTACCTAGTTGGGCTACAATTTGGCTCACATAATCAGAAATGGATGCAATCACACCATTAGCATGTGGACCAGGAGCAGAATTAGGTGGATCAATGGAAGGCCATAGAGCATTCGAGAGTACTTCATAAAGCATGTCTAATTGGGAATGGATCAAGTCTAGTTGTTGGGTAGATAAGATGGATTTTTCCTCAGTAACAACTCTAAACATAGATACATCTTTGGAAATTTGAGTTCGTAATGATCAAATGAATGATTTGGGTAAAATTTCATTAGGAATTTTCGATCTAACAACCCTCTTGTGACATCGTCACTCATGGTTATGATCAGAAATAAAGGTGGATTGTTCTTGAGAAAAGGTAACTGGAAATGGGTCAAGAAATTTTGGGCCAAGGATGTAAAATCACTGTAAGATGCGGTGTCCAATTCAATGTACCATTTGGAAGCATCTCTAGTTAATGTACGTTGGAACAAGTATAATTTGATTGAATCATCCACTAAAGAGTTTGACGAGCACCACAAATGGTAAGTGGTAATATGGGTGGATGAATTCTCTCCAGCCTTTTCTTCTAACTTTGGGATATCAGACAATAACTTTACAAGCATAGGTGGCCACCAACGATCATGTCAGATGGGGTCGTTTGTCATCTTTGCTAGATCCAGTAGATCAAGTGGAGATAAAAATGGATTATGGAGCTGAATAAATGGGTCATAAGTAGGAGACTCATCGGACCAACCGTGAGGTCCCCCCATATAAGGATTATGAGGTAAAGGTTGTTGACTCTGGTAAGGATTCATCCCAACATATCACGCATGTGGGCTAGAATGACTAGTGAAAGGAGTTTTCCCCCACAGTAAATTCCCCCAGAGAGCGCAGGACCCCCAAGAACATGACTGCTAATGGGGTTGTACCCAATAGGGACATATGGACCATCTTGTGTAGTAGTTTTTCCAGGAAAACTAGTGTCTTTTCGATCTGCTAGTCCCACTAGGATTGGTAGCTATCCTAGAAACAAACAATCAAAGCAATTTGCGATTTCCTTTATGTATGATAGATAAGATAGAAGCAAAGGGACCAACCTGGATCTTTCGCTTGACTCCTTGCTTGATTTCTCTCTCCCTTGATATAGCTTGCGCCTCTTCTCCTACTTATCTCGCTCAGTGAATACCTATAGAGACAAAGTAACAAAACACCATCAAAGCATCTCGATCTATTATATCATAAACAATGCAAAATCAGAAATACATTGAACATATAATGGCATTCACAAATAACAACATTCACAAATACACGATTGTATGGAGGAAAACTCAAATAATTTTATTAATAATAGAAGGGAGAATTACAACCTAGCTGTCTAATCCAGCATCATCCTCCCAACATCAAAGCCCTCCTCACCTCATGAAAAGCAAGATCACCCAACAATACAATGCCTTTTCTCAAAGACAAACTATCAGCACTTCCTTACAAATTACCAAATTCCAGCCTCTAGATCTCTCAGATGAGGGATCCATTTATAGATGTCTGCAAAGGTGTGAGTCATCTCTGGGTTTTTGATTAGTGTCATTCCACTTGTTGTTCTTAGTTCCACTTGGATATTTTTTGGATCTCTTACTCATCCCTGGGTGAATTCAAAGAGGCAAGTGTCATAGGAGAAGTTTCTGGAAGATTCCATGAGCATCCACTTAGCAAACTGTCTCGAACATTTGTCCATACTCACTCATTGCACCCCATAGAAGGCCTCTTTAGTACGCATCACACCTGGCTAGTGTAGAAGTCAGTATGCATCACACCTTGACAATGGAGCAGTTAGTATGGTCTAGTTTTGGCCAGTTCTGAGTGGTTTTTCAGGTGGAACTTTTGTGGAATGATGTAATCAGTTGACCATGATATTTTAGGGTATGAAACAACACTTTTAGGGGTTAAAGATCCCTTGGTTTATCAACATATAAGATTGGGGTTGCAGTGCCCAAATATGTCTATAAAAATTGCCCCTTAAAGCATGAAGTCGTACATCTTTTGATGTCAGGTGAAATTCTTTATCATGAGGATCTGAGGTATTCGAACTAGAAGGTAACCTATATAAGATACAATACAATACATCATCATCATATTATTTTCATGATCTAGCTGAGGCGGGCATTCCCATGCTCAGCTTTATAAATTCATTTTCATGTACATAGGAAAAATAATCGTCTGCAGTTGCAGACTGGTGATTCTTCATGTGAAGAGTCATCTTCCTTGGCTTAGATGACTATCTGTGCAGCTTATGTGTACATTTGATTTCTTTATATCCCCGAATATATCGTAGCCCAGATGGATGAAACTAGATCCGTGGTCTTCAAACTCGTTCAATCTTCACCCAATGTACAATTCGATCCATGTGAAAAAATGTCCTGAAGTCGAACATGGAAAGACATCGCCTGATTACCAGCCAATAATGTAAGTTGTTAACAGGTGCAAGAGGAATCACCGATAATGATAACGACCCTTAAGGTACTACAGTACAATTCACATGGTGTGAATATATGATCCGATGTCAAACACCACACAAAATCTTTCGGTCGAAGGCCATTGATGTAAACCTGTCGCCGGAAGTGAGAAACTTGCCATTGAGGCATGCAAGTTTCAAAGTACTAAAAGGGTTATTTCTAAGTCAACTTCTTAGATAATGAGTTGATGTCAACAAGAAGTGACCCGTCGTAGGAGGGCCTTAATGTATCCCACATCTACAACATGTAATGAAGAAAATGATTTTCTGGAGGTGAAAACGATCTGATGATATAAGGTTCAGGAATGGCGTCATGAAAAATGGAGGGTGAAGGTATTGCAGTGGATGAGGCATTAACTAGATGGTGAATTCTCTGAATGACTTCTCTTGAAAATATCGGTCACACTGAGATGGATTGGTAGCGTTAACCCCAAAAGATGGATGGTATGGAGGACCAATGGTGATATAACCAGTGAACGGAATAACCCAACCCGACTCTATCATGGTGATGGAGTGAAAGTGTCATGTTCAAGAGCGACTTGCCACCAATAAAATTCTTCAAGTTTTCTTCCCTTTTTCCCTAGTCATTGCTGACCAATACCTCTTTATTTTTGTCAACCTTATGGAGGATAACATATGCTTGTTCTATAATTTTCCCTTCGGGCAAACCTTTCGCTATGTTTTAGCAAGTCTAACGACAGTGAAACTCGTTCTTGTCTAGGTGGACAAGTTTTTCGCTATTGTTTTAGCGAGTTTAACGACAAAGATAACTCAGTCCTTTTCATGTTTAGAGAGTTTGAAAAGGGATGAAAAGGAAACTCCAGCAGTTCCTTTTCGTAGCATAATCCCTTAAGTCTAAAAAAGATTAAAATAATACAAAAGGGATGACTTTTCTGATCACTTTAGTGAGCCGAAAAAGACAAGCGCTCAATCCTTTTCATGAGATAATACCTCGAGTCCAAAAAAGATTAAAAATATACAAGAGGGATGGAGCTTCCAATCACTTTAGCGAGTTGGAGAGGCCAATTGCTCGACAATCTTTTCATATTTAGCGAGTTTGAAAAGATTTTAAAGGAGACTCATTTTTTAGGAATGAGTGGCGTTTAGGGTAGCAACTAGTTCCGAATAATCTTGGAACTTCTCAAAACATGGTGATGTGAAGAGGGTGGCTAACAGGACCACTCAACGCAGTTGTTCCTCAAAATGGTAAACAATCAAGTGGAAGCATAAGATCGGCCAAATGGATGGAGGTGATGGAAGGAACACAACCAAGGTTCAAAAGGCTGATATAATGGCAATCACAAAGGTTGTTTACCGAAGGTGGGTTCATTTTTTAATGAGCTTGAACTCTGCGGGAACATATGCTCAATTGGCAAGTTTATTTTTTAATGAGCTTGAACCTTGCAGAAATGTTGCTCATTGAAGTGGTCAAAGATTTCTACTATTTAGCACATGAGATTCTTTCGACATTCATTTAACCTGCTCAATCACTCCATCAAATTGATTAGAAATACATATATATGTACGAAAAATGAATGAAAACTAACATTTTACTTGAAGTACGTGAATAATAACATAAAAAGTAGCTTTACCTTTCATTTTCATTATTTCATTTCAAATTTGGGATTTTGGAGCTCTGGAGTGGTTTTCCCCCTCAAATTTCATCAGTTGATTTCGAGAGATCCGGTGGACTATTCTCCGTGCCATCAGGACTAGGTAGGAGCTAACCCTGAGCTCTTCATTTTCATTCCATCCTTTCTTGATTTTGAGCAAGTTTTCCCATTCTTCTGGGCCCCTGGGGTTTGAATACTCCCATCATTGCACATGTTCTACATCGAAAGGAGCGATGCATACTAAGTTGTATATTGGCCAGTCAGTATGCATCTCACCTTCCTCAAAGGCAAGGTGCGATGGGCGCAAAAGGGAAACTTTGGACAGTGATTTTTCATGAAATTTTTACCTGTTTTTGCTCAAAGTTGGATCCTAACTTATCTTTTGTCTGTGTTTCATATATTTTTTGGATCAAGATGGTTGTCACATGGCATGAATGTGAACATGAATAAGAGGACATGATTTCCCTACATGTCCAAGGCACAGTTGCTGCATTACGTAACTGTGGTTTGCTAAAGTTCTTCTGCATATCTAGCATGAGGCAACAAATCAGTTTGTTGCAATATTTTCTTGATGCTTGGGATCTGATCGACCAGGTATTCCAGATCAAAGGAAAATCTATTCCATTGACAATTGAGGATATTTACTTTCTGACGGGGTTATCGAGGCATGGTGCCCCTCTTTCACTATCAGGATCCGCCTGTGGAGGTGAATCCATGAAAGATTATATCCGTCAGTTCTGTAGAGATGGATCTCAGCCTAGCAGAGATGGCAAGATAAATATGCAGGATGTCACTGATCAGCCCTTGAGGACCATTTTATTTACCTTTGCTAGATTGGTTGGCAGTGTGGCTTTGCACTTGGCAAACAAATCTTACATGTTGTACGCCCTGGAGTGCCTAGACCCGAGGGTGTTCAACTGGTACGAGGTGGTACTTCCTGTCATAAAATAATAGCTCTCCAAAGTAAAGAATGGAAGATCCAAGAAATTTGGCTACGGTTCCATATTGACTACTTTTGCCTTGGAGAGGATTCCACTGATGCAGCCTCAGTACATTTCATTAGGATTGCCAGCACCGGGGGAACCACGGATGCAGAGATGGCTTGATCTTATGGCCAGACATGCTGGTCAGTCACAGATTTCTTTCTCTGATGCCTTCTTTGAGTGGTTCGACTGTCAGTTGATGGTCTTTACAGAGTATCCATATGTCAAGATGGATTTCCAAGGTGACCCGGATTTGGCGCTACCAACTGGTGAGCAGTGGAGTGTTATAGGTCAAATGATTCGACCACATCTTTGTTTATCAGTTTTTTAATGTTTTTGTGTTTTTAAATGTTATCAAGAATAATCGAACTCATATGTGTGTGCAGATATTGGGCCAGTGCAACCAACGGCATGCCCACGGGTGGTCGCTGACGCTCCAGCAGGAGAGGCTATAGGGATGACCATCCTTCGAGATCTGGACATATCGGAGACCCTGGAAGTGTTGCAGGATCAGGTCGAGGGCCTCACTCTCAATATTCAGGATGTTAGGACCGATGAGTTACTTTTGAGGTTACAGCACCATACTACTGGCATGCCGAGTCGATGGAGCAGGATTTTTCGCATGATCGCACATGCGGTGATATGCTATCACCAGCATCATTAGTTTAGGATGCTTCCCTGCATTCATTTTTGAGTTTCTTGGTCATGTGACTGATTTTGTCTTGGACACAAAACATTTTGTAAAAAACTATAAATAGTTATATATTTTTTATTTTCAGAGTTTTATCTTGGTTAAGTTATGCAATCCTGATGCAAATGTTAATGTAAAATGCTTTCTTTACAATTGTTGCAAATGTCTATCTAACACATAGTTTGCTAATGAATCAGTCAATGCGTTTAAGTTTCTAGAAATGTGTTGATATTGAATAGAATCAAACTGTCTTTCCAAAATCCTGACTCTTAGGAACATGCGATAAATAGCTAGGTTCCGAATGGAATAAACGCCAGTAAGTTGTAGAATGACGAGCTGTGAGTCTAGCCTGACAATAAGTCGGTGTATACCATGTGAAATGGCATCAGAGAGAAGTTCAATCAACGCACTATATTCAGCGATGTTGTTCGTCGACCGACCAATACATATCCCCCTGAAACTCACTAACTCACCACTTGGAGTGAAAATGGCCCATGCCATAGAAGATAGATTCCGCGTACTACGACTAGCTCCGTCAGCATACCCAACAAATGGTTCCAAAAAGTCTGACATTTGCAATCAAATGCAAAGTGGATTACCTAACCAAAATGACAACTCTAAAAGAAAACAAAAATGTAATAAAAGTATATATATAAAGAGTGTACTACACTTAATCAAGCATAGTAACGCTTAAGATACAACCCGTTTCGGGGCTGTGATAGTGGAATCCCATCATAATCGACCAACTCGTAGGCTCATTTTTTCAATACTTGTTTAACAATGTAGGGGCCCATCCATAATGGTTCTAATTTGCCTGCTCCCAATTTGTCAGAGTCCTGATTGTAAAGCAAGACTAGGTCACCTTCTGAGAAGACACAAGGTTTGACATTTTTGTCAAATTTCGCCTTGACACGTTTCTTATGCGCTTCGTTAGCCAATGCAGCATCACGACAGGTTTCATCTAGGTGGACTAGTTCCAAGAAACAAGCCTCTTCCTCAGAAGTTTCGGGAAGCAGATCAATTGCGATCTTGAGAGATGAATTTTGCACTGAATTGGTAAGATAGCTTCCAGACCATACACCAACTAAAAAGGCGTAAATCTAGTCGCATTTCTCATTGAAGTCCTATATGCCCATAGAGATGAGTACATGATTAAATGCCAATTCCATTTATGGACTCCAATCATTCTCTGCAACATACACTTTAGGATCTTGTTGATCACTTCAACCTATCTGTTAGCCTGCAGATAATATGGAGTAGAACTATCGTGGGACAGTCCTAATTTGGAAATCAATTCAACCATCATGTGATTGTGAAAATGCAATCCACGATCTATGACTATAGCTTGTGGAACACCGAATCTAAAGACTACATGATTGAAAAAGAAAAGAGCATCCATTTCACCATTGTTGTTTAATGTAGGCATCGCCTCGGCCCATTTTGTAAAATAGTCGATAGTGACTATAATATATCCATGCCCCCCAGCCGAGGTGGGGTTACATGTCATGAAATCAATGCCGCATTTAGTGAATGGCCCAATAGAAACTACTGGATGCAGTGGTGCAAGTGGTAATCTGGTTTTGCGATCAAAAATCTGACAAGAATGGAAACTTTTGATTGCAATTATGCAATCTTTGAATATAGTGGGCTAGAAGTAACCAACTCATAAGATCTTTTGTGCAGTAGCATAACCAGATAGATGCCCCCCACAGGCACCTGAATGACATTCATTTAGAACTTTTTCGGCCTCCTCATGCGTGAGGCACCTTCGCAGAACTGTATCGACACCACGGCAGTAAAGTGTATCACCAACGATCATGTAGTCTTTGGCTTGGTATCGAATACGTCGTTGTTCTGAGTGAGAGGTATTTGGCCTAAAAGTTTGTGTTTGGAGATAGATCAGCATATCTCCATACCATGGATCGCTTGACGATATCAGAAACAGAGTCTCATCCATGATTGATGCTTTAGATGTTAAATCGTTGGATGACGATGGAAGGTCACAAAGTAACTCTGCAAAGATGAGAGACTTCTTTTATTTTGATTTGATGAATTCTAGATCAAACTCTTGCAAAATGGCTATCCATTTGGAATATTTCCTCCCCACTAATTGACGCAACTGAATGTAGGTCATAGTGTTGCAATCTAACACAATGGTAGTTTTGCAAAAGAGTATATAGTGTCGAAATCTCTGTACTGCTTGAACAGCAGCTAAAGCCAGCTTTTCAACATAGGAGTATTTCTTTCTGTATCATTTAAGTTTCGACTTAAATAATATATAGGATTTTCTATTCCATCATTTTCTTGCACTAAAACCATAGTGATGGTTGTATCTCTGGTGGCAAGATACAGGTTAAAGTCTTTTTGATAATCAGGAGCATACATTAATGATGCTTTTATCAGGGAATCTTTTAAAGCATCAAAGGAAGCTTGTGCAACCTAATACCAGTTGAAGGGTACTTCTTTTTTCAAAAGATGTGTATAACCTTTAGCAAGTTCGACGTAATGTGGAATGAACCTCCTCTGAAAGTTTGCTTTCCTTTGGAGTGTCTGAATTTGAAGCAAATTTGAAGGTGGGGACATTTCAAGGATTGCTTGAACCTTATATGGGTTGAGTTGAATTCCATCTTTAGAAACTAAAAAACCAAGTAATCAACCGGAACCAACACCAAACACACACTTGTGTGGATTGATTCATATCTTGTAGTGTCAGCAACGTAGAAATATGGCTCTCAATGGTGCGAATGATCAATCCGCTTTCACGAATGAGTTGGTAAATCATCGACATACGGTTGAACGATGTGTTTGATGTCATGGAAGGTGTAGTTCATTGCCCTCTGAAAAGTTGCCCCTTCATTCTTCAAACTGAAAGGTAATTTGCGATATGCGAATGTGCCCCACGGACATATAAATGCAGTATTTGACTGGTCCTATGGGCGGATATTGATTTGATTATATCCAGAAAATCCATCCATAAATGAAAATATTTCGCATCTGCCACATTCATCAATTATCTGGTCGATGAAGGGTGTAGGATAGTTTTCCTTTGGACAAGCTTGATTTACGTCCCTATAATCGATGCACACTCTAATTGTTCCTTGTTTTTTCATTACAGGAACAATGTTTGATACCCAATCAGTGAGTGGAACAGGGTAAATGAAACCAGCATGCAAAAGCTTTTCAACTTCTGCCTTAATGGCAGTGGCTTTCTTTGGATGAATAGTTCAAATCCGTTGTCGTACTGGTTTGACATCAGGATACATCTTTATTTCATGTTCAACAATTCTAGAGTCAATGCCTGGCATTTCTTCATATGACGATGCAAAGGCATCTCTGAATTCGCGAAAGAGAGCACAATAAATTTCCAGTTCTGATGAAGAACATGATTTGTCAATATGAATATTCTCTACAACATTAGGTTTGGTCGACATATAAATGGCTATAGTTTCTTCAATATTGGACAGATTTCACTCGGAATCCACTGTATTTACAGTATTTGATTAAAAAACAAAGATTGAAGGATGATTAAGGTTGCTTGAGTAATCTTCATTGTTATCTTGAAGGTGGGAATGATGGTGGTAATCTTCCCACGGCGTCTCTCCAATCATCATAGACTGAATTATTTCTTTGTCTGTAGAATGTATACGAGACCAAGGATCGGAAGAGGTACCATACCCTAGAGAAATATCTATCCAAACACTCGCTGAGTGTTGATTTGGGTTTGCCGCCCAGGCCCAAAAAATTGATTGCTATAAAGATTCTATGGGGTTTGGGGGCAACACCTCATGATGATCCACACTATCAAAATTGTCAGATTTCTTATTAATCTTTGATGATGTAGAAGATATCATATGATAGGTTTCCACTGTGGCCACTTCTGCCAGATCACTTGGAGGTGGGAGAGCAAAAGTACCGATTAAGGAAGGGTCTTTTAGGAGACCTACTCCGACATGTTGCAGCGTTTGAAAATTTCCATGGATCAATGGAATGCTTCCAGTAGCTTGTGAACTATTGGGGAGAAAGGTTAGTTGGTCAATGATTGTAATTCCTCCTTGGAAGGGAAATGCAATCTTTCTAAAATATGTTGACACAATGGTGGCCATAGCATAAATCCAGGGCCTTCCTAGCAAGATATTGTAGTCAAGGTTTCCATCAATGACCTCGACTTCAATTTCTACTATCTTTCCCCCCAGTTCAACTTGCAAGTTACTTAATATCCCATACGGCATGTTTGTTCTTCCATCGAAAGCTTTTAATGTCGTTGATGATCGTGACAAGGGTGGTGAGCCTAAAGTTTTCTAGCAACTCATTGACATAATGCAGGTAGATGCCCCCTCATCAATGATTGTTCGATGAACAGTTTTATAGAGGGATTTTACCTGTATAAGGAAAGAGAGTTGGGCCAGTAACTGAGGTTCATATCCTTTATGGTTAAAGACCACAAGATTGGAACCCGCTTGGTCAATCCCACCTATTGCTAATAACAAAGCCTACTTTTGGGAGGGGCAATTTTGCAGTACTTCAAGTGTCGACATATCGGATGGCGATTGTGCCAGATCCTCCACTATATTATAATTCTATGAAGCTTGAGCACGAGGATTAAATGTTGATTTATGTACTACTCCCTTTGGTGGCTTTATTGTTAATTCAGGAATGATGGGTGGAACAACTTCAGGCAAAGTTGTTGTCGAACTACTGGGTTGATCTATAGCCTTGTTGTTCGATGATGGTGGATTCCCATAATCTTTATTCATTTTTTATATCGACGCATCATTTTATTGTTTTGAGATGGATAGCATAAGAACTTGGGATGGGGAAGCATGATCGATAGCAACCAAATTGGTTTCTGGGCTCGAAAACAGATCAGTCAACACTGCTGAGGTACTTGAAGTCTTTAAAAATTTCGTAACCTTAGCTTCATGTGGACAATCTTTTGTGAAATTCTCATCGTCGCATATGAAGCATGGATAACGAGGTTTCTTTTGCCTGGTAGGGTTTTGAGAAGATTTTTTAGAAGGTGAATTTTCCTGTTTCTTCTTATTATTTTTCCCTTTCTTCTTGCCCCTGGTTGCTTTGGATTCTTGCTCTTGTCAGATGACATGGCATTAATCTCTGAGGCAAGAGGTTCTTCATTTGCTTTTTGACTAGAAATTGTAAGGGCTTTTTTAGATGGAGCCTTTGCAGTTTTCGTGCTTGTGGTACCGATCACACCATCACCAGCGTGAGAGTCCCTGTTTGATTTAGGAGGGGGTGGAATGGAAAATTCTGGTCTAGGAGCGTCAGGAATTTTCTCGTAGAGTGTGCCAGACTGAGTATAGATGAATTCAAAATATTGGGCACGAGTAATGACTTGCTCTTCAATGACAAATCCTCCTTTTGCCACGTCTTCTGTTATAGAAGGTAATAAGGACTTAATAAACCATTCAGCTAAAAGTTGATTAGGAACATACGTCTTTACCATTCTACGACGACGTCGCCACTCATGAATATGATCAGATATGTGAGTGGTCGTGGTCTGTTTGAAATTGGTAAGGAGTTCTGTTCCTGTTTTGTAACTTATGGGTAACTGAAAAATGGGTTAAAAAGGTAGTGGCAAGGGTGTTGAAATTATCAAAAGAAGATCTAGGCAATTCAATATACCATTTTGCTGCCAGACTAGTAAGCGTTCTCTGAAAAAGGCAAAGCCTAATCAAACCATCATTTAGGGTGTTAGATGAGCACCACAAATGAAAGGTCATTACGTGATTCAATGGATCTTCACCTGGATTTCCATTGAATTTAGTAATATCGGAGGGAATTTTATGAGGAATCGCTGGCCACCAAGGGGCGTAAGTAATTGGATCATTCATCAGTCGGTTCAAATCTGGTAATTCTAGAGTTGCTACAAAATGAAACTGTTGATTCAGGTTAGGTGAAGCATACCAAGGATAAGATGGAATCGACTAAGCAGTAGGTCTTTGCATACCAGCATAATGTATCTGATGCTGGTAACTTTGATAAGGTTGTTGGAAATAACCATTATAGTATGGTTGTTGATAACCATTTTGAAAATGCGGTTGTCCATTACCTACAAAGCCTTGTTGCTCAGGCCCTCAGTAGGTTTGCTGGAATTGTGGTTGTTGGTATTATACCAGCCATGGTTATTGGACCATTTGTTGTTGCCCAATACTGGAAGATTGACCAAGATGCAGAGTGATCATACCCGTTTGGGCCTGAGTCATTCCAAGTAAGGAAGCACTAACCTGAGGTTGTGATTGAGCCGTAGAGACAAGAGGTTGTTGTATTACAACCTAAGAGACTTGAGGTTGACACACAATAGGCAGTGCTTGTACTTGCGACACAGTTACAATAGCAGGTGTAATGGGAATATTCGACACAGGTTGAGTCAGTTGCATTGAATATACAACCCTTGGTTGTTGAGGCAGTATTGGTACCCAACCATTGGATGTAATTCCAGTTTGACCTGAATTTTGTTGTAAACTCTCATATGGTTGTTCTCTAGGAGGGAACAATGAAAAAGCATACTGCCCTCCATATGGCAGCAGTCCAGTGTTCAAAGGATATATTAGTCTTTGAATACTAGACTGCCCAAATTGATATTGGCATGCAGGATCAATTTGTTGAGTTTCAACATAAGAAATACCAGATGGGATTCCGGATGAACAAATAGGAACAAACCATGTCGTCGAAACAGTCCCTAAATGGACTCCAACTAGTGATTGGTAACTAGCCGGGATAGATGGTATACCATCAAACATTGTAGGAATGGCAGCAGGAGGCTTTGCCGTAGCTGTATCAGATGATACAGTCCTAGATGTTAATGGTTGTTTAGGCATATTTAGCCTATCCAAAAAAATTTCTAGTGGTTCGACAGGAACTTGCGATGAAAGATGATTGAGTGAACTAACTTCAGGAGTAAAAGGATATAAGTGAATCCCAGTTCCAAAATGCAATGGGGTACTGGATGGAAGATCCTCTACTATCTCTTCTATTGCAATCAGTCCAGGTGGAAGAGGTAGACCGTCAGGTCCGTAAAATACTTCTGGAGCCGAAGAAGGTATTGCTTCTGCAGTGACAGATACCGGAGGGGTGACACCTTCTGAATTCTAGAACTCAACTTCCAGATGTTCAGGTAAGTGAACTTCAATCTCTGGATCAGCTCTATCTGGAGCTGTTTCAAGTATAGAAGTGTCTACTGTTACACTAGGATCAGTTCTAATGTCCTCTTGCAACTACAGAACTTCTTCTCTAAAGGCAGATGTACCATAAATGATCAGAGTAACTATAGTCTCTGATGATGTTGAAACACAAGTTTCAAATAAATCAAGTGAATTGGACTCAATTAAATGAGACCATTTTGCCCAGAATGGTTTCATTTCTGGATTCAAAGACGGTTGACTCACTAGTCTCCGCGAACAATGGGGTTTTGATTGACTTTCTTCCACGATTGCAGATTACTTGATCAACTCAAAATTAAGGGGAAAAATGTTATTTCGAAATTAATAAATTTTAATGACGCTTTGACACAACTTTTTCTTTCTCAATTTTTAAGAGTCGAGAAAAAGCTAAAGATGACTCTGGTCCCCTTCGATTTTTAATGAGCCTGAAGTGACAAATGCTCAGATGGACCTTTTCTTTTAATGAGTCAAAAAGGAATGAAAGTGACTACTCTGGAGATCTAGACAGAGGGATTACCAAACCAATCATAAAACTGCAAAATACACCTTGGTGATAAATTAAAGAGAAATTACCAAGGACTTATGTACGACAGTCAATCTTCCCGAATGTTGTGTTTAGTGCATTGCGATCGATAGGGCAGTAGACACGGCTTCCTATGGATAAAGGATATAAGCCTATTGTGGTCTCCCAATATATACTCGACGGTATGGGGAGCACAAGTCCGTGCTAGCACTTGTCGTATCAAAGAGAAGGAATCACCCAACCTTCGATGAAAACGATAGTTACTAGATTTTACGATGCCGGAACACGTCTCTAGCCTAGACCTCTAGATGTGTTGCATTAGGTTCCAAAGCATTGTTAAGTTCATTGAAATTTATTTTAGAGTTGATCTTGTTTAGAAGTTTTCCTTTCAAGGTTCACCGCGTGATGTAGATGTAAAATTCCTAAATATGCAATCTAAGATGATAAACAATCTTTGTTTATTTTTAGCAATGAAAATCCTAGCTACTAAGGAAAGAGGCTTACAATTCTTTCAAACAAAGATCAAAGAGCACACACTAAATGCACTTTTCCTAAATCATTTTCCGCACACAGTCTAAATGCAAATGCAAATGCATGTATTTGTTTTTCATTCCCTTAATGTGAAAAATGCAAAAAAGGAAAACTAAGTATAGATCTGAAATATTTTCTTCAAAGTGACATTTCGACAATTTCTTTTCAAAATAGAAAGGAAGACTTGAACGACACTTTTCAATTTCGAATAGAAAATGCTTTCGACACTTCAAAATATCAACAAATCAAATCAAATACATGAAAAAAAGTTCAATCGACTATCCAAGGAAGGAAGACTCAATGACACTTCTCTTTTTGATACAAAACAATAGTTATGACACTTTTTTGCACCAAAACGACAGTTTTATTTAAGAAACTTTTCGAAAAAGGATTGAAAATGATGGACAAATACATAAAAACATTAACTAATCCTAATCAATGGAGGCTGAACTATGTAAAGCAAGGAGGCTTCAACAATGAGATACTATTCATAAGCAGCAAAACAATTGAAAATAGTTGAAAACAAGGACAAAACCCCAAATTTCAAGGAGAAAAATAATATTACTCAGTCATCGCACTTGTGCTTCACAGAAACAGGGATTCATCTCACCTACTACATTCGGTAAGTGCGATGCATACTAGCTTCTAGTGATAGACAGTGTGATGGGCCAAGAAGCGGAACTGAGATGGGTTTTGGATCAAATTTGTAGTTGGATTCAGTGAGTTAAGCTGAGCTATAATATACAGTAAAAAGCAAAGTATAGGGGTATGATCTTGGAAGGTTATTGAGCTACCACAAGAGCATCTAGAATGCTTGTAAGTCATATGTTCAAATCATAAACTAAACCGGAGATTGACTGAAGCAGCATTCATCTACTTTGCAATCGTAGAGCAAGAGTAGTTCGAAGGCTATCTAGCTAACTTCAAGCTCTATCTATAACTTATACAACAAACAAACAAACTATTCGATCCCCGGTGGAATCACCATGTTGTTTCCATGAAAACTAGTGTCTTTTCGATTTGCTAGTCCCACTAGGATTGGTAGCTATCCTAGAAACAAACAATCAAAGCAATTTGTGATTTCCTTTATGTACCATAGATAAGGGAGAAGCAAAGGGACCAACCTGGATCTTTTTCTTGACTCCTTGCTTGATTTCTCTCTCCCTTGATAGAGCTTGCGCCTCTTCTCCTACTTATCCCGCTCAGTGAATACCTGTAGAGACAAAGTAACAAAACACCATCAAAGCATCTCAATCTATTATATCATAAACAATGCAGAATCAGAAATACATTGAACATACAATGGCATTCACAAATAACAACATTCACAAATACATGATTGTATGGAGGAAAACTCAAAGAACTTTATTAATAATAGAAGGGAGAATTACAACCCAGCTGTCTGATCCAACATCATCCTCCCAGCATCAAAGCCCTCTTCACCTCATGAAAAGCAAGATCACCCAACAATACAATGCCTTTTCTCAAAGACAAACTATCAACACTTCCTTACAAATTACCAAATTCCAGCCTCTAGATCTCTTAGATGAGGGATCCATTTATAGATGTCTGCAAGGGTGTGATTCATCTCTGGGTTTTTGATTAGTGTCATTCCACTTGTTGTTCATGGTTTCACTTGGAGATTTTTTGGATCTCTTACTCATCCCTGGGTGAATTCAGAGAGGCAAGTGTCATAGGAGAAGTTTCTGGAAGATTCCATGAGCATCCACTTAGCAAACTATCTCGAACATTTTTCCATCCTCACTCATCGCACCCCATAGAAGGCCTCTTTAGTATGCATCGCACCTGGCTAGTGTAGAAGTTAGTATGCATTGCACCCTGACAGTGGAGCAGTTAGTATGGTCTAGTTGTGGCTAGTTCTGAGTGGTTTTTCAAGTGGAACTTTTGGGGAATGATGTAATCAATTGACCATGACCTTTTAGGGTATGAAACAACACTTTTAGGGGTTAAAGATCCCTTGGTTTATCGACATATAAGATTGGGGTTGTAGTGCCCAAATATGTCTATAACAAGTAGCACCAGTATAAGGAGGATGACTCATAAGTGTGATGGTGCTAACAGCATGGTTTCCCCTAGATAAACTAGTCGCTCTAGGAAAGATACTAGAGGTTAGCATCCATCGAAACAATGAACTATACTAGGTTTGGGACATATTAGAAACAACATTTCCCCCAAGCACACTAGGAGCAATGGAATACACTCCCCACATATTTCCAAAAGTGACCATGCCTTATTTGAGGAACAGGAACCATAGGTTGGGAAAAACTAGGAGTAAAAATTCTTGACCCTATCGGTGGACAAGGATTAACAACCACAGTCAACATGTATGGAGTATGAATAGGAACACTAGGGAAATTTTTAGGAGCCATAGATGAGACTAGTGGAATGCCCCAAGTAGATGTGATAGGTGTAGTTCCTGCCACACTCAATGGTGGTAACAATGACATGGCATAAAAAACTATAGATGAAGATGGTAACGAGGAACTAACCTCCTCCATAGGTAATACAGATAAAAGCATGTATGTGTAAGAAAGTTTTGAACCGTATATCTTCATCCACAATAACTTTGGTCCTAAAGGACCGATTAAAGGTGGATTAATAGGATAAGCTGAGTTGTTTTCAAAAGTTTCAATATAAATAAAATATTTACCAGAGGTCCATGTATACATTCCACAACAATGGGTTGGTCTAAGCCTTGAGCACTGATAGGCGCTCGGCGAGGAGTGACAAGTCCACCTTGTTTAAGATGAAAATTGTGAATACAAATTGACTAATGATGACTTGGTTCAACCAAGGTGAACAACTGTAAATTAACCAAATTAAGTTAGTACAAATAACTTAAGGCAAAACTATTGGACTCATACCAAACATAAAGCACTAGAAATGTCATAAGAGGTAGCCACACAAACAAACCAATTCTAGTACTATGTTTTATATGGCCTTCCAAGATACTTCTTACTTGTGGGGTCCCAATTCTGCAAGCAGAGTTGTCTGGAGGAAGGTAAGGAAGAGGTAGGGTTTCCTCCGAGGTAGTTTTCATAGGAATGGCCACTAAGGTACCTTTGTCCCACAAGGGCACATGAACCTTGAGCTTCTTGGTGATCAACCTTCAACATGGGATTTCCTGCTACAAGGTGGGTGGCCTCAAGGAGAACCACTCACACTTTGACCTAACCTAACTCCCTTTGAACCAAGTTTCTGATGCGATCTATATTTGACGTAGGATGATGAAGGATATTTCACTCCTTAACTTAGGTTGCTAAGATTTTTTTGTAGTCTTGGAGTAGTTGATGTAGGTTTTAACCCCGTATAGAAATTACCTTCATATGAATTCTAAAACACAGAAAATAAACAATGCGAGAGCATAACACATAAAACACATATACACAGAGATTTCCCCTGGATCCCAATACCGAGACTACCAGCTTGATTTTTCATTATGTTCCTTTCAATGTTATAATAGATATTTATACATGCTGAAGCATCCAATACCATGGACCAAAAACCATCGCGTCCAAAAAACATGTGCGAAAATCGTGCACAAAACCATAGGTGGGTCCGCCTAACCCAACATAGGGTCCAAAACCAAAATTTTCCAGGGCCCTACCCTAGACCCCATAAAGTGGGGTTATAGGTGCCCCTCAAACCCCCTATTAACTACGTGGAAAGAATATGACACAACCCAGCATTCTCCCACTTGTTTTCTTTCCACAGGGGGCCACAAGAGAGCTTAGCCATTTTTCTAGCCCTGAAATGCCCATTGTTTCTCTACACCAAGAGAACTTCTCAGAGCTCACAGATTTTGTCAATGCATCTACAGTATTCTTCAAAGTGTCCACCTTTACCAGCAACACCTTTTTGTCTTCTATCATATCCCTCACAAAGTGATACTACACATCAATGTGCTTTGTCTTTGAATGATATGCATGGTTCTTTGCCAAGAAAATTTTACTTTGGCTATCACAGTCTATCCTTATAGCTTCCTGTACTAACCCCATACTTGAACACAATCTCTGCAACCAAACTACTTCCTTGCTTGCATGAGTGGCTGCCATGTATTCTGCCTCTGTAGTTGATAGTGCCACTATAGATTGTTTCTTACTCATCTAACTGACTACACCTCCAAATAAGTTAAACACATACCCACTTGTAGATCTTCTCTGATGCAGATCTCCAGCCCAATCTGCATCAACAAAGCCATGAATATCCAACACTCTATCCAATCCTGGTCTTCCTTGGTAGCACAAACCATAATCACTAGTGCCACGAAAATACCTGAAAGCCTGCTTCACTGCTGTCCAATGCTCCTTCCCTGGTTTTGACATAAACCTGCTCAATACTCCCACTCCATGTGCAATGTTTGGTCTAGTACAAACCATTGCATACATCAGGCTACCGACTGCACTTGCATATGGAACATGAGACATGTCCTCTTCCTCTTCTTGTGTCTTGGGACACTGTTCAGCACATAACCTCACACCTACAAGAATAGGAACCTTCACTAGTTTACTCTCCTGCATATTAAACCTTTGCAGTATTGTCTCGACATACTTCCTCTGGTTTAACCAAAGCTTCTTCTTTGTACTATCTCTCTTAATTTCCATGCCCAAAATATAGTTTGTAGCACCAATATCTTTCATGTCGAATTTGGAGGACAATTGGGTTTTCTAATCCTGGATAATTTCTTTGTCATTTCCAACCAGCAACATATCATCCACATACAAGACCAGATAAATAACACGGTCACCAATTAATTTAAAATACACACAGTGATCTGCTTTGCTTCTGGTGAAGCCAAGTCCCCATATAAATGTATCAAATTTTTGATACCACATCCTTGGTGACTATTTTAACCCATACATAGACTTCTTTAACTTACACACCAGTTATTTCTTACCCTTCACTACAAAGCCTTCAGGTTGCTTCATGTAGATCTCCTCTTCCAGATCCCCGTGAAGAAATGTTGTCTTCATATCCATCTATTCTACCTCAAAATCAAAAGCAGCAGCAATAGATAAAAGTAATCTAATAGAAGTTACCTTGGCAACAGGAGAAAAAGTATCACCAAAATCAATTCCCGGCACCTGGGAATAACCTTTTGCTACCAACCTAGATTTGTATTTCTCCACTTTTCCTTCTGAATTTGTCTTCTTTTTGAACACCTATTTTCTACCAATGGGTTTCCTTCTAGCTGCCAACTCCACCAGATCCCAAGCCTCATTTTTGTGCAAAGATGCCATTTCATCAACCATGGCCTCTTTCTAGAGTTTTCAATCCTCTGAATCCACTACTTCCTTAATAATCTCGGGATCATCATCAGTAACAGACAAAGAAATATTTGAACAGAAAGTAGATGGACTATACCTTTCTAGTTGTCTTCTTTCTCGAACTGATCTTCTCACAGCCGGAGTTTGTGGCTCTTCATCTTCTGATTCCTCCTCTACTGTAGAGTCTAATTCTTCCTCCTTTAGCTCAAACTCTATCTTCTCAGGTTCCTCTGGTTGGACTTCATGTTTAATAACATCTTTTACCTCTATGAACACCACATCTCGGTTGTACACAACCTTCTGTGTGACTAGGTTCCAAAGCTTATAACACTTTAAACCATCCTTATACCCAATAAAGATGCACTTTTCAGATTTACTATCCAACTTTGTTCTTTTCTCCTTTGGAACATGTACATATGCATCACATCCAAATACCCTCAGATGTGAAAGAGAGGGTTTCTTACCAGTCCATACCTCTTATGGAGTCTTATCCTCCAACGCTGATGAAGGTGACCTATTGACCAGGTAACATGCAGTATGCACCGCCTCTGCCCAGAATTCTTGTCCTAACCCAGCACCACTGAGCATGCTTCTTGCCCTTTCCATCATCGTCTTGTTCATTCTTTTTGCAACTGCATTTTGCTAAGGTGTATATGGAGTAGTCTTTTGCCGTGCTATACCACACTTCTTGCAGAATTCTTCAAATTCCTTACTACAAAACTCTCCACCATTTTCTGCCCTCAGCACCTTTATCTTCTTCTCTGTCTGATTTTCCACTAGAGCCTTAAATCCTTTAAACCTGTCAAAGACTTCAGATTTCTTCTTAAGGAAATATATCCATGTATTCCTTGAGAATTCATCTATAAATGATACATAGTACACAGACTTACCCAGTGATGGAACCTTCACAGGTCCAAACACATCACTATGCACAAGCTCTAATATATGTTTCGCCCTCTTAACACCAAAGGGGAAACTCACACGATTCTGCTTCCCATATACACAATTTTCATAAAAATCAAAATCTATAGAGCTATTACTCATACCTTCTACCATACCTTTACCATGAAGTATTCGAAGGCCCTTCTCTCCAGTATGTCCAAGCCTTTGATGCCACAGCACGGTCTTCTCTCCAGAGACCACTAGATTTTCTGCTCCACTTTCAGGAACCATAGAACTATTGCAACCATCAATAACAGTGCTACCTTGCAGCTTGTACAGAGTTCCAATCCAAACTCCCTGCATCAATACCAGTGCTCCCCGAACCATTTTGTAGGTATCCTTCTCAAACACTGTTTTTACACCTGCATCATCCAACTTGCTTACAGAAATCAGATTTCTGTCCATTGCAGGAATATGTAGAACACCTGGAAATGTTCTAACCCTTCCACCTTGTAGCTTCAACTTTACTTTTCCACGACCAATTATTCTAGCCTTCCTATCATCCCCCAAGAAGACATCATCACCATCATATTTCTCATACTCACAGAACCACTCTCTATGGGGAGTGAAGTGAAAGGATGCACCTGAGTCAATCAACCATGCCTCATGATCTACATGTGTACTTGAAGAAGCCAAGTACACATCCCCACCTTCATCTAAGGTGGTTTTCGCCTCTGCAGCAGGAGACTCATCAGATCCCTTTCCTTTGTCAAGTGCTCTAGATTTACAGTCCCTTTTGAAGTGGCCTTCCTTTCCCCATTTCCAGCACACCACCTTTACATGTTTTCCTAGAGATTTAGATCTCCCACTCGATGACTTATTTTTGTTTCTATTCTGGGACCATCCTCGAACAGACAAGGCATCACCATTTTGGCTCTCCATATTTTTCCGTATAATTTCCTCCATCAGCAAGGCTGAGACTATTTCATCAAAATGTAAGGTAGATGCATTGCTACCTATTGCAATAACTAGACTATCCCATGAATCTGGTAGAGAACACAACAAACCAATGCACTTATCTTCATCTGAAATTTTAATATCAATAGATGCTAACTGACTTACCACAGTATTAAAAGCGTTCAGATGATCTGTCACCGAGTCTCCATCTTTCATCCTCAGGTTATACAGTTTTTTCTGCAGGAACAATTTATTCACCAGAGACTTAGATTGGTACAAAGTCCCTAACTTGTCCCACAAAGCCTTCGTCGTAGCTTCCCCTGATACATTCATCAATACTAAATCTGAGACACACAATCGTATTGTGCTCTTTGCCTTCCGATCCAACTTTTTCCATTTTTCATCGGACACTCCCGTTGGTTTAGTACCCAGATCTACCGCGATCCACTGATCTTTATCCACTAACAGATCCTCCATCTTGAGTTTCCACAACTCAAAACTCTGACCATTAAATTTCTCGATCTCTATCTTTCCACTGCTCGCCATCTTCTTTCACCACCAGAATCGATGTCGCAGATCTCCCATTGAACAGGGTCTACCACAGGCCCAAGCGAAATCCCTTAGCAAAAAAGGCGTCCCCTTGAAGCCAAATCGGCTCTGATACCAAATGTAGGTTTTAACCCCGTACAGTAATTATCTGCATACGAATTCTAAAACACAGAAAATAAACAATGCAAGAGCATAACACATAAAACACATATACACAGAGATTTCCCCTGGATCCCAATACCAGGACTACCAGCTTGATTTTTAATTATGTTCCTTTCAGTGTTATAATACATATTTATACATGCTGAAGCATCCAATACCATGGACCGAAAACCATCACGTCCGAAAAACATGTGCAAAAATCATGCACAAAACCATAGGTGGGTCTGCCCAACATAACATAGGGTCCAAAACCAAAATTTTCTATGGCGCTGCCCCAGACCCCATAAAGTGGGGTTACGGGTGCCCCTCAAACCCCCTGTTAACTACGTGGAAAGAATATAACGCAACCCAATAGTTGATTCACGCACCTATCTCCAAGACCCTAGACTATGCTAATTTTGGTGTTGTACCAACAAAAATAAAAAGAAGAGTTTAGTTTCTTTTATTCTTGTATTAATTTTAAATGGTTGTTATTTACGTAGTTGGGATGCAGCGTGAAACATAGATGGTGTGAATGACTCTTGTTAGTAACCCTGATGCAGCTATATCCAAGTACTTATTTTCTCTTTGATGAATGCTTACTACAAGAGGGTAAGATCTTTCACAACACACTTATGCCTATGATAATGCACATCTCACTAAATGCTTAAATGAAAATCCCAAAATTTATTAAAAAATTGACTCAAACACAAACCAAAAATACAAAGAAACTGAAAAATTGGCCAAGGAAGTCCCCAAGCTAGAACAAGAAGAACTTCAGAAGAATCAAAGCTAGGAAGTCAAAGTCAAAGAAACAAGCAATCAAAGAGAAAGCTAAAAGTAAAAAGGGAAGGAAATGTTAACAAGCTATGCATGTAGCACAATGACTCAACAAAGGCCAATGTTCTATAAAGGTCAAAAGCTAACCCTAGAGACAGAAAGGCCTAAATGAGACTAAGTGGGAGTGATCATAGGTGATCAACACACAACCAAATAAACTTTTCTAGATGAAAACCACACAACCAAGCACAACACCACCAATTGTGATAAAAAATAAAAGACAAGGGAAATAATTCAAACACAAGTGATGAAAGCCAAACAAAAGAAACAATGTTTTAAATTGAGATGCAAAGCAGATTTAAATTGTCACTCAAGCAACCAAATAGATATTCAACACAAATGAGACTTCAGCTTTATGTGTCTTTTGATCCAAGTTCTTGGTGTTGGAAAAAATACTAAGACGGGGGGGTGAATCAGTGTTTTCACATCATTAAAATTTTCAAATTCATATCTTGATTTTTGTACACGACATTATTGAAGGGAACCCACATGTGTACGTGATTGATATTAAGACAACTAGCATATATCCAGTAAATGTACTTTTCAGTTAATTAATCTTTTGTTTATCTTGAGCCAGTGAATAATTACTTCATTAAACATTAAATAAACATTAACCATGTGTAGTATGAACAAAATAAACCATCGCACATAAGAAACACACATGAACACCACGATTTAAGGTGGAAACCTAATGTGAGAAAAAAACCACCTGCTTCCATCGTCTCTGTCTTGTTTTCATATAAAGAAAATATACCAGTACGTAGGCACCCACCTGCAAAAGGCTAAAACCTTCGCTCATTCTCCAACACCCACCGGAAGGGAGCTCCAACTCCCTAATCTCATTTACCAGCACCCATCAGAAGGGATCTCCAACCCCCTGATCTAATTTACCAGCTACCACTGGAAGGAAGATTCAACTCCCTCTTTGAAGGATCCAACCCTCAACACTTATGGGGACAATGTATCACAAATTTTCATACTGGTTCCACATGCTTCAACACATCACAACTTGTAGGCCACATTTCATCAAATTCTCAAACTAGATCCACTACCAACATTTAAGCCCAAAACTAATCATCAAAACTGAAACTTATCTCTGTAACTCAATCATCAATCATTGACCCAATTAAATCAACCATTGAGCCAACCAATCGTTGAATCAACTAAATCAACCAAAACTCAACCATTTAACTAAAACATAAACAACTAGAACAGTGAGATCACTATAACCAGAATACCAATCAACATACTGCACATCACATAAACCATATTTTGTAACTGCAAACCCTGATCAACTATATATCAAAGTATATATTCTAATTTACAATAGCAACCCTTAGTGTGTACGTGCTTTCCAGAAGCATACCCGCGTACAAATCTTGAATCACTGATTTCTGAAAACTGAACCAATGTCATTATGAAACAAATACTGAATCACACACAGATCCACTGCATCATTCTAAAACAATCATAGAATATTCTCTGAACTTCAATCACAAACAACAAGTATATTCAACATTCTTCAATCAGTCAATTCATCTTTCAAACGTTATTGTTAAGCCCATGTCATCAAGAAGACTTCATTGACAGACAGCAGAAAGACAACAAGACTCACTAAACTGATCAGACATTCTTTTCATCAAAACCCTACTTTATATACGCGCTTTCCTCTTAAAATATCCATGTGTATACATGATTTTCAAGAGATAAACCCTCATGTATGCTACTTACCAATGTAACACCCGTGTGTGTACGCTCCTTTATAAAACCCGCGTACAGATCTACAATTTCTGATTCAGACCTTCGCTGCAACACAGAACTTCAGACATTCCCAGATCTCACCATACACAGAAAAATTATGCGTCAAGACACTATCAACATAGATCAACTCACCTCATAATCAATATTTTCATCTCAAATCTATTGGATTTGGTCCATCATCAAATTCCCAAGTGCATACTTACTTTTAGATCAAGTAAAACAACAATAGCCCATTACATGCATATTGGCTTCAAATCTAACTATTCATAAGATATTCATCTATTTCACACCTCTTTTTGTTGGGTTGTGTTATATTCTTTCCACAACTAGCCCACGTAGTTAACCAGGGGGTTAGAAGGGGGGTGGAGCCCCCCCTTCGTTGCACCGATTGCATAGCGGGGGGGTCACAGGGGGTTTGAGGGGTGCAGGTAACCCCACTCTATGGGGTCTGGGGCAACACCCCAGAAAATTTTTGTTTTGGAACCTATGTTAGGTTGGGCGGACCCACCTATGGTTTTGTGCATGATTTTTGCACATGTTTTTGGACGCGATGGTTTTTGGTCCATGGTTTTGGACATAATGGTTTTCGATCCATGGTATTGGATGCTTCAGCATGTACAAATATGTATTATAACATTGAAAGGAATATAATGAAAAATCAAGCTGGTAGTCCCAGTTTTGGGATTCAGGGGAAAATCTCTATGTATATGTGTTTTATGTTTTATACTCTCACATTTTTTATTTTTTGTGTTTTAGAATTCGTATGCAGGTAATTTCTGTACAGGGTTAAAACCTACATTTTGTATTGGAGTTGTTTTGGCTTCAAGGGGATGCCTTTGTTGCTGAGGGGTTTCGCTTGGGCCTGTGGTAGACCCTGTTCAATGGGAGATTTGCGAGATCGATTCTGGTGGTGAAAGAATATGGCGAGCAATGGAAAGATATAGATCGATAAATTTAATGGTTAGAGTTTTGAGTTGTGGAAACTCAAGATGGAGGGTCTGTTGGTGGATAAAGATCAGTGGATCCTAGTAGATCCGGAAACTAAACCAACGGGAGTGTCCAATGAAGAATGGAAGGAGTTGGATCGAAAGGCAAAGAGCACAATACGATTGTGTGTCTCAGATTCAGTATTGTTGAATGTATTAGGGGAAGCTATGGTGAAGGCTTTGTGGGACAAGTTAGGGACTTTGTACCAATCTAAGGATCTAGTGAATAAATTGTTCCTGTGGAAAAAACTGTATAACCTGAGGATGAAAGATGGAGACTCGGTGACAGAGAATCTGAATACATTTAATACTATGGTAAGTCAGTTAGCATCTGTTGATATTAAAATTTCAGATGAAGATAAGCGCATCAGTTTTTTGTGTTCTCTACCAGATTCATGGGATAGTCTGGTTATTGCAATAGGTAGCAATGCAACTGCCTTGTAGTTTGATGAAATAGTCTCATCCTTGTTGATGGAGGAGATGAGACGGAATAATATGGAGAGCCAAAATGGTGATTCCTTGTCTGTATGAGGACGATCCCAGAACAGAAACAAAAATAAGTCATCGAGTGGGAGATCTAAATCTAGAGGGAGATCTAAATCTCCAGGAAAACCTGTATAGGTAGTGTGCTGGAAATGTGGAAAGGAAGGGCACTACAAAAGAGACTATAAATCTAAAGCTCCTGATAAAGGAAAGGGATCTGATGATGCTCCTTCTGCACAGGCAAAAACCACCTCAGATGAAGGTGGGGATGTGTACTTGGCTTCTTCAAGTACACATGTAGATCATGAGGCATGGTTGATTGACTCAGGTGCATCCTTTCACTTCACTCCCCATAGAGAGTGGTTCTGGAAGTATGAGAAATATGATGGTGGTGATGTCTTCTTGGGGGATGACAGGAAGTCTAGAATCATTGGTCATGGAAAAGTAAAGTTGAAGTTGCAAGGTGGAAGGGTTAGAACACTTCTGGGTGTTCTGCATATTCTTGCATTAGCCAAAAATCTAATTTCTATAAGCAAGCTGGATGATGCAGGTGTAAAAATAGTGTTCGAGAAGGATACCTGCAAGATGGTTTTGGGAGCATTGGTATTGATGCGAGGAGTTCGGATCGGAACTCTGTAAAAGCTACAAGGTAGCATGGTTGTTGATGGGTGCAACAGTTCTATGGTTCCTGAAAGTGGAGTAGAAAATCTAGTGGTCTCTGGAGAGAAGACCATCCTGTGGCATCAAAGGCTTGGACATATTGGAGAGAAGGCCTTTGAATACTTCATGGTAAAGGTATTGTAGAAGGTATGAGTAATAGCTCTTTGGATTTTGATTTCTATGAAAATTGTGTATATGGGAAGCAGAATCGGGTGAGTTTCCCCTCTGGTGGTAAGAAGGCGAAACATATATTAGAGCTTGTGAATAGTGATGTGTTTGGACCTGTGAAGGTTCCATCACTGGGTAAGTCTGTGTACTATGTATCATTTATAGATGACTTCTCAAGGAATACATGGATATATTTCCTTAAGAAGAAATCTGAAGTCTTTAACAGGTTTAAAGAATTCAAGGCTCTAGAGGAAAACCAGACAGAGAAGAAGATAAAGGTGTTGAGGACAGATAACAATGGAGAGTTTTGCATTAAGGAATTTGAAGAATTCTGTAAGAAGTGTGGTATAGCACAACGGAAGACTACTCCATATACACCTCAACAAAATGGAGTTGCAGAAAGAATGAACAAGACATTGATGGAAAGGGAAAGAAGCATGCTTAGTGGTGCCGGGTTAGGACAGGAATTCTAGGCAGAGGTGGTGGAGACAACATGTTACCTGGTCAACAGATCACCTTCATTAGTGTTGGAGGATAAGACTCCACAAGAGGTATGGACTTGTAAGAAACCCTCTCTTTCACATCTAAGGGTATTTGGATGTGATGCATATGTACATGTTCCAAGGAGAAAAGAACCAAGTTGGATAATAAATCTGAAAAGTGCATCTTTATTGGGTATAAGGATGGTTTAAAGGGTTATAAGCTTTGGAACCTAGTAACAAGGAAGGTTGTGTACAGCCGCGATGTGGTTTTCAAAGAGTTGAAAGATGTTATTAAACATGAAGTCCAACCAAAGGAACCTGAGAAGATAAAGTTTGAGCTAAAGGAGAAAGAATCAAACTCTACAGCAGAGGAGGAATCAGAAGATGAAGAGCCACAAACTTCGGGTGTGAGAAGATCAGTTCAAGAAATAAGGTAGCCAGAAAGGTATAGTCCATCTGATTTCTGTTCAAATTTTTCTTTATCTATTACTGATGATGATCCCAAAACTGTGAAGAAAGCAGTAGATTCAGAGGATGAAAAACTCTGGAAAGAGACCATGGCTGATGAAATGGCATCTTTGCACAAAAATGAGGCTTGGGATCTGGTGGAGTTTCCGGCTGGAAGGAAACCCATTGGCAGCAAATGGGTGTTCAAGAAGAAGACAAATGCAGAAGGAAAGGTGGAGAAATACAAACCTCGGTTGGTAGCAAAAGGTTATTCCCAGGTGCTGGGAATTGATTTTGGTGATATTTTTTCTCCTGTTGCCAAGGTAGCTTCTATTAGATTACTTTTATCTATTTTTGTTTCTTTTTCTTTTGAGGTAGAACAAATGGATGTGAAGAAAACATTTCTTCATAGGGATCTGGAAGAGGAGATCTACATGAAGCAACCTGAAGGCTTTGCGATGAAGGGTAAGAAAGAACTGGTATGCAAGTTAAAGAAGTCTCTGTATGGGTTAAAATAGTCACCAAGGATGTGGTATCAGAAATTTGATACATTTATACAGGGACTTGGCTTCACCCTAAGCAAAGAAGATCACTGTGTGTATTTTAAATTAATTGGAGACCATGTTATTTATCTAGTCTTTTATGTGGACAATATGTTGCTGGTTGGAAATGACAAAGAAATTATCCAGGATTTTAAGACCCAATTTTCCTCCAAATTCGACATGAAAGATCTTGGTGCTACAAACTATATTTTGGGCATGGAAATTAAAAGAGATCGAGAAAAGAGGAAGCTCTCATTAAACTAGAGGAAGTATGTCGAGACAATACTGCAGAGGTTTAATATGCAGGATAGTAAACCGGTGAAGGTTCCTATTCCTGTAGGTGTAAATTTATCTGTTGAACAATGTCCCAAGATAGAAGAAAAGGAAGAGGACATGTCCCATGTTCCATATGCAAGTGCAGTAGGTAGCTTGATGTATGTGATGGTCTGTACTAGACCCGAAATTGCGCATGTAGTGGGAGTATTGAGCAGGTTTATGTTAAAACCAGGGCAGGAGCACTGGATAGTAGTGAAGCAAGTTTTCAGGTATTTGTGTGGCACTAGTGATTATGGTTTGTGCTACCAAGGAAGACCAGGATTGGACAAAGTGTTGGATATTCGTGGCTTTGTTGATGCAGACTAGGTTGTAGATATGCATCAGAGAATATCTACAAGTGGTTATGTGTTTAACCTATTTGGAGGTGCAGTCAGTTGGATGAGTAAGAAACAATCTATAGTGGCACTATCAACTACAGAGGAAGAATACATGGCATCCACTCATGCGAGCAAGGAAGCAGTTTGGTTGCAGAGATTGTGTTCAAATATGGGGTTAGTACAGGGAGCTATAAGGATAGACTGTGACAGCCAAAGTGCAATTTTCTTGGCAAAGAACCCTACATATCATTCAAATACAAAGCCCATTGATGTTCAGTATCACTTTGTGAGGGATATGATAGAAGACAAAAAGGTGTTGCTGGTAAAGGTGGACACTTTGAAGAATACTGCAGATGCATTGACAAAATCTGTGAGCTCTGAGAAGTTCTCTTGTTGTAGAGAAACAATGGGCATTGCAGGTCTGGATAAATGACTAAGCTCTCTTGTGGCCTCCTATGGAAAGAAAACAACAAGTTGGAGAGTGTTGGGTTGTGTTATATTATTTCTACGACTAGCCGACGTAGTTAGCCAGGGGGTAGAAGGGGGGTGGAGCCCCCTCTTCATTGCACTAATTGCATAGTGGGGGGGGGGGGGTGTGTTCATAGGGGGTTTGAGGGGTGTAGGTAACCCCACTTTATGGGGTCCGGGGCAGCGCCCCAGAAAATTTTGGTTTTGGAACCTATGTTAGGTTGGACAGACCCACCTATGGTTTTGTGCATGATTTTCGCACATGTTCTTGGATGCGATGGTTTTCGGTCCATGGTATTGGATGCTTCGGCATGTATAAATATGTATTATAACATTGAAAGGAATATAATGAAAACTCAAGCTAGTAGTCCCAGTTTTGGGATTCAGGGGAAAATCTCTGTGTATATGTGTTTTATGTGTTATACTCTCAATTTGTTTATTTTCTATGTTTTAGAATTCGTATGCAGGTAATCTTTGTATGGAGTTAAAACCTACACTTTTCACTTGTATCTTCATCTCCTTATATATCTTAGCCCTTATCCAATACCACAGGTCAAAACCATACTCCTCAAAACATTTGTTACTAGGCTCAATACCATAGGGCAATACCATGGTAAGGACCCTTGGTATTTAGAATACTATGGTGTGAAAACTGTACGCGCCTTTGCTTCTTCATACTCGCGTGTGTAGGTGAATTTTCTTAACAAAACCCACATATACTTATTGCAATTTCAACTTTGACATTCCTTTGCCTCTGAACTACTATGCCTTTGTCAAAACACTTTGTCACATTTGTAGACACTTCCTTTTTACATCTTCATCAAGTAGGTTTCCATCAAAGGACAACTCATAAAGTAGGTCTCCATCAAGGACAATACATAATTCATAATTTCAACACTTGGCTTTATCTCCTCCCTTATATTTTGACCTCTGAGATTTTCGATAATGCATTATGGCCATCAGTTATGCTTCTGACCTCATGCATTAGGGGGCATCTATTATCAGCCAATTTTTCTCCCTAGAGTTAGAACCTATGATTCATTATGCTGATTGAACATCTTCTAGCCCTTGACTTCTCTTTTTCCCATAGTTTTGCCTTAAATGCATGGAGACCATCTTGTGCATGAAATTGGAACCATCCAACCACATGGAAGGCACACTGTCCATGCAGTTATAGCTAACATATCATTATTTTATTCATGTGGTTAGGGGACTTGTTCTAGAGGCTTATGGTTCCTAGGAGATCAGTTCAACTCATCATCTTATCCTATCTATTTGAGTTGGCTAGGACTCATTATTGAGAAGCTTCTCTAACTTCTCTTAGTCTTAAGCGTCTACATTCATCCTCCTGGGAGTCTTCTTCTTCCTATTTATACTAGGCTATCTTAGAGGATGAGGCTAGTTTTTGGAGAGCCAGAGATTTGGAGAGTGAGCTTCAGAGCGTCTATGCTACCTTTTTGATTCATATTTTAGGGATTCATGCCAATGTGATTCCTTATTCATTATAGTGGGGATACTTTTTCTAAATGAGGAGAGGAGTACTGAAGCTAGAGGTATATTGATGTATGCTCATTTATATGGTTAATGGAAATTCATGTTCCTTTCCTTTATATCAGAATTTGCAATGATTTATATGTGTATTCCTTGATGTTTCTATCTAAATTTCTTCCACGGATGATCACTTATCTTCTTTTTATGTTTGTGTTTGTGTGTAGGGTTTGGATCAAAAGTGGATGAAAACGATTGCTTGATTGGAGCACAAAAATTTTGCATCAGACCCAAAACCCTTCATCAACATGCGAGGAGGAAAGGTACTCACTCATTCTTTAAAGCACTAGAAATTGCATGGGAGTTTCTTGCATGGCTATTTCGTTTGTGAACTTTTGTTGAATTGAATTAGTTGTTATTTTTGTTGTCTAGTGATATTAATCAGGCATAAGATCACGTAGCAATAGCTCCTTGATTAATCTACACAAGTGTGTGTTTTTTGTATGATCCCAAAGATTTCTAGGCTTCATTGTTTCTCAAGAAGGGATTCATGTTGATACCTTGAAGGTTGAGGCCATCATTAACCTACCTCCTCCTCGTACTGTTTAACAACTTTGAAAATTCTAGGGAAAATCCAATTTATTATGGAGATTCCTTACTAATTATGTTCACATCACCCAAGGCTTCATGTGAGTATTGAAAAAATGAGGACCTTCCATTTGGGACTTCCAATCCCAACATTCTTTTGATGCCCTTAAGAAAGCTTTGGTGTATGTACCTTTATTTAGTCCACCTGATTTCAACCAAGATTTCTTGTTATATCTCATAGCCTTAGAGTCTTCCTTAGGTATAATTATTGTCTAAGAGGATGATATGCACAATTAACACCCCATTTATTATCTTAGAAAATTCCTCCTATGTCCTGAGCTTCGTTATTCCCATGTTGAAAGGTTGGCCCTAACTGTTGTTATTGTTGTTCAATGATTGAGGCATTACACCCTATTGTAGAAGACTATTGTTGTTGCTCACTCCAACCCCATGAAACATATGCTTAGCCATTATATCTTTGGGGAAAGTACTCCAAATTTATTGATATCCTCTAGGATTTTTATTTGGGGTTTGTCATTGCTAAATCTAAGAAATATTTAACTTTTTCTTAACTACTTGTTGAATTGCCTCAATATAGTGGGGAAGTTGTGGCCTCGGATCCTCTTCCTGATGAATCCTTGTTCCTCATTATTACTTCTGACCCTTCGTATGGATAAATTATCTTGTAGCACCAAACTCAACGTTTTCGTCCCTAATTATCTCGTGATGATCATCAGTGCATTCTCCATTACTCTTGACACTATCTTATTATCGATGATACCTTATACCATTGCATGTTGACACTATATTACATCAATACCTTTCTCATGAAGAAGTTGAACACTTAATTATTTCCATGTTGGGGGATATGGTGGTCATCTCTCTGGGCTTTCCAATGCTTAGAAAATATTGTGTGTTGGCTATTTTTGGCCTTCACTTTTTAAATATTGCATTTGAGCAGTCCAAAAGTGCCATCCATGTCAAATATTTTCCCATAAAAAACACGCTTATCCTACCCCATTGAACCTTGGTGTTTCAATCGGACCCTTTTCCTAGTGGAGTATTGACTTTATGAAATATTACCCACCCTCAGCCCAAGGTCATCACTATATCATCATGGTCGTTGACTATTTTACCAAGTGGGTTGAGGCTATGCCTACATGATTCAACGATAGTGCCATTATTGCTTTATTCCTTTTCAACCATGTGATTTCTAGGTTTGGTGTGCCTAAATGCATTGTGATTGATCACGGTAAACACCTTCATAACCATATGATGCAAGAACTCGATGCCAAGTTGGGTTTTTTCCATCAACACTCACACCCTATTATACTCATGCCAATGGCCAAGTCAAGGTTGTCAATCGTACCTTGAAAACCATATTGCAGTGGATGGTAGGAAATCACAAGTCAAAATGGAACCTTATGCTCTTTTTTTCCTTATGGGAGTATCAAAACTTGGGTAAATCCAGTATTTTATTTACTCCTTTCCAATTGGTTTACGAAGTGGAGTTTTTCCTTCCCATACAGTGTGAAATCTCTTCCCTTCAACTAGTTGTTGAACTGCTTCCTAACACTTCAATCGAGGAAGAACACCTTCTACATCTTGCCCACTTAGATCAAAAATACCTTCTCACCATGGTAATTAATGAAACTCATAAGAAACATATTAAGGCCCAATATGAAAAATATGTTCAACCTCATGTCTTTTTCGATGGTGATCTCATTTTGGTTTATGACCTAGACCATGACAAGTTAGGAGTAGGTAAACTTGAAACTTTGTGGCATGGTACCTACATTATTAAATGTAATCTCAAAAAAGAGGTCTATGAGTTGGTTGATTGTGATGGGAAGCTACTATCAGATCCATGTAATGGGCTCTACCTAAAACTATACTATGCTTAATTTATTCACGTGGTCGCCTGTACATATTGTATATAGGTGTGGGTCTTCTAGGTTGTTGGGGGGGAAGTATCCAACTCGGAATGACCCTAACCCACTCTAAGGGTGACAGTTCCTTAGCAACAGCTGAAAGCAAAACTATCTAAAGTTTCTTCTTTATGACATGCAAGAGATAAAAGGAAGAGATCCACTTACCGATGTCTTGCGCAAATGGTCGATCCAATCTCCTTTGATTGCCGCTTGCTCCCAGCTCCAAGTCTTTTTCACGGGCCCAGCTACACGAGATCCTGCAAATAAGACAAGAAAAGGAAACTACAAGAAGCATGCATTCATAACTGATTCAAGGATTAGCATAAATCAAATACGCAAGTAAGACAATACATCATTGAAACACATGCGAATAGAAGAACCTCAAATGCTTTATTAATATATGGAAGTAAGGTTCAGGCGGTGATACAACCATGAGAGGTCCAATCCAGCATCACCTTCCCGACGGAGAGAAATCTCTTCTTCACCTCCCTAAAGCAATCACCCAATGCTCACAACCGTAAACCAACAGCAATTCTTTGCACTAAATTCCGCCCTCCAGATCCCATGGGATGAGATCCTTATATAGAGTTTTGGAGTGAAGATAAGTCAGCTTGATGTGTGACTTGTTGTCCTCTTCAACTCCAGTTGTTCTTCAGTTCTTCACTCGGAGTTTCTGTCTTCCACTTGGATTTTTAGAAGCTCTTAACTCATCATTAGGCGAATCTTATCATCAAGTGTCTTTTTAGAAGCTTCCTGGGCACTGGCACTTTGAGAAAAAGATTCCTCCACATGTCCAAGTACGCCCAACGCAGGTAGCCTTTGTTCTACTTGCTATGCAACGCAGGTAGCCTTTGTTGTACCTGCTATGCAGCGCAGATGCCTAGTGGAGCAGCTGCAATGATCCAAAACTGACCTGTTTTTGAGTGTTTTTCAGTGGAGAACTGTTTTGCACTGCTGTGGTTTGCTGACCTTGTTCCTCTAAGGGTAAGAACAACTTGTTTAGGGACTTTGGATCCCTCAGATTATTGACATTTCATGCTCTATGCTGTAAGGCACAAAAATGTCTATAACAGTTGCCCCTAAAGTATGAGGTCGTTTATCGGGTGAAATGCTTTATTAGGAGGATCCGAAGTTCATTCAATTGCCGAGAGGTGACCTGTAACAAAATACAATACAATACATTATCTTTTCATACTTTCTTTTCATGATCTAGCTGAGGCGGGCATTTCCCATGCTCAGCTTTATAAATACATTTGTTGTACATAAACAGACGATCGTCTGATAATAGACGGATAATTCTCTGCTTTTAATTATCATCCTTTTAGTAGGATGATCATCTGCTGCACATGTCTATGTTTTTATCTCCTGAATATATATCGCAGCCCGGATGGATGAAACTAGATCCGGGGTCTTCAAACTTCCGATCTTCACACTAAGTACAAGTCGATCCATGTGAGAATTTCTTGGAGTCGAACATGGAAAGACATCGCTTGATTACCAGTCAATAATGTAAACTGTTAACAAGCGCGAGAGGAATCACCGATAATGATGATGACCCTCAAGGTACTGCAGCACAATTCACGTGGCGTGAATATAGGATCTGACGTCGAACACCACGCAAAGTCTCCCGGTCGAAGGTCATTAATGTATACCTATCGTCGGAAGTGAGAAACTTGCCATTGAGGCATGCAAGCTTCAAAGTACTGAGGGGGTGTTCCTAGATCAACTTCTTGGATAATGAGCTGATGTCGACAAGAAGTGATCCGTCAAAGGAGGGCCCTAATGAATCCCACATCAGTGACACGGAACGGAGCTAGTGATGATTGGTGAAAACAATTTGTGAAATATGATTCAGGGTGGCGGTCATGGAAGGATGAAAGATGATGTATGGTAGTGGATGGGACCTGGTTGACACATTCTAAATGACATCTCTTGAACATATAACGACACTGATGTGATGGATCGGTAGCATTACCCCATGTATGGATGGTATGGCGAGACCATGGTGAAGGGACCGGTGAATGATAATAACCCAACCCGATATTTACGGAGGCAAAAGTGTCATGTTCAAGAGCGACTTGCTACCATTAAGCTTTGAGGTTCTTCCCAATTTTTCCCCAGTCATTTCTGACCAGTACCTCTTTATTTTTTGACAAGCTTGAGGAGGATAACATATGCTTGATCTATAACCTGCCCTTCGGGCAAGCCCATCGCTATGTTTTTAATGAGCCTAGCGATAGGGAAACTCGTTCTTGTCTAAGGACAAGTTTGTCGCTATCTAATATTTTTAACGAGCCCAGCAACAAAGACAACTCGGTCCTTTTCATTTTTAGAGAGTCTGAAAAGTGTACATAAAGTAGACTCCAAGGGGTCCTTTTTCGTCATCTAATCCCTTAAGTCCGAAAAAGTATAAAAAAATACAAAAGGGATGAATGTTCGATATCTTTATCGAGCCGAACTAGACAAGCGCTCGATCTTTTTGTGCAATAATCCCTCAGGTCCAAAAAGATTAAAATCTAGAGGAGGGATAGCTCTTCCGGTCCTTTTAACGAGCTGGAAGGCCAAAACTCGGAAAACTTTTCATATTTTACGAGTCAGTGAAAAGAGCTCAAAGAAGACTCGTCTTTTGAGGAACGAGTGATAAACAGGGATAGCAGCAGATTCCAGGTACAGGTTGGAATTTTCCAATCACGGCAGTATTACAAGGATGGCTAGGTGGAATCACTCTTCGCAGCTGTTCCTCAAAATAGGTAAACAATCAAGTGGATGTGAATGATCGGCCAAATGAAAAGTGGAGGTGACGGTGCACAAACACGACCAAGGCTTTTATGGCTGATGAATTTACGGTCTCAGATGTTTATTTACCGGTACTGGGTTCATTTTATTTTTTTAAAGAGCTTGAATGCGCCAAAACACTGCTCAATCTTATGTTTATTTTTTAACGAGCATGAACTATGCGCTAAAACTACTCGTTTTTACCAGTCATAAAGTAGTAAGGTCTCATGGAAGATTCCTATTTTTTAAGGAGCTTCATCTCCCTACGCTTTGCTCCATATCCTCTCTTTATGCAAGCTGGGTATCGGCCCATCCTACGGGTTCCTACCTAAAACTAAAAAGCCACCCGCGCTTGCATTCCAAGAGGTTTGCATGCCCCCAGGTGTAAGTCGAATTTCAAGGTTACCCCTCAATTTGCAGGTAAAACATTTGTTTTACCGGGAGAGGCCTACCTCTTTCAGGTTACCCAAAGATTGTTTTGCTTCTTTTTTCAAACAAAACTTTCTTCGGCGATGTCTATCATTAGGGTACACAAAGATGGTTACAATCTGTGGCAACAACAGCGTCTCTATCTTTGGGGGCTGCCCCTACTTATCCTTTAAAACATTTGTTTTAATGGGTGAGGCTGGCCTTTTACCCAAAGCCGGTACCTACTTGCTGCCACAAACGGATCCCCTTCTTTGGTAGAGCCTACCTATTTAGACAAAGGTGAATGACCTTTGTCAAACAAGTAACCTTGACAAAAGAATCCTTTTCCAGAACAACCCCATCCCTAACAGCCCCTTCTGAGAGTCCAACTCTCTCTTTGTCTTCTTGTCCTTCTTCTCCACGAAGATAGCTCAGAGGAAGATTCTCAAAGATGAAGGAGGGGACAGGGTACGGACTAGTCATATTCTTCCGTGGAAATTCTACTTTACACCTAAGGTTTTTTCTGCCTCCAGAGCAGACCAGGATGCATGCCCCCTGGGCTCCTGCGTTCCTTTCCCGAATCACTCGCATTCATCAGGAAGAAGAACCGGGGGAAGAGACCTTTCTTGATCGAAAAGACCATTGAGGATAGGTATGTGACTACTTGTGATGTGTGATCCCGGAAGTGAAAGTTGGTCTACGAGCTTGACCATTCTTCCTTCGTATGGAAAACACATTATTCGAAAGAGTGAGGAGACTATTGCTTTCATGCAATATATGTAGTCTCGTCCAAGGAGTAGGTTATAATCCAAGGGTCCTTGGACGACCATCAAATTCATCTTGACAGCCTTCCCTTTCAGTGTGATAGGCACATTAGGTAGGATCCCTAACGGTCGACTGGTTCCTCTGTCAAAACCCGAGAGACGCCTTGTCTCGGGCAAAAGCGTCGGGCAACCCAGTGCTTTCCAAGCAATAGAGGACAGGATACTCACAGATGCCCCTTCATCAATGATAGTTCTAGCCATCACCATTTTGTATATTTGGACTATAATTCTAAATGGTATGCTGGCTGGTAACCGGGGTCTGCCTAGTTGGTTCCAATCAAAGGACACAACTAGGTTGCTTGGTGGTGGGACCGAATATACGGCCGGATATGATCCTGACGATGCTCCTTCCTGCAATAAAGGAGTGGGCACATTGCCCAGATGCTCATCAGAATCGGAGTTGACGAAAAGAATATGGACGGTCTCATCCTTATTCTCTTCGGTAGGGGTGTCAACTGAAGATGAATCCTCAGTGACTGTGGTGTGTGAAGATGAAACTTCTGAAGGGAGAACCGGGTCAACTGTCGTTTCGACCTTTGGACTTTCGTCCGGTCCGGATTCAGTAGGTTCACTTTCAGCGACTGACACTTCAGCTGGCCCTATGAGCGGGACAGCTGTATTTTCAACCAACGAAGGACTTGGCACGAGTTTTTGATATCCAGGAGGAAGTAGCACCGGTGCCACCAGTTGATCTTCCAAAACTCTCTTGGCTTCGTCTAAAAAGGGACAACGGCGAAGGGTGTGATTGCCTTCACACAGTTCGCAGGGGAATCTCATTCCCCTTCGTCGTCTAGGACCTTCACTTTCGCTGGTCGACGGTAAGCATTCAACCTGGTTGTCAGAGGTTGACGCTTCCGAATCGTGCAAACGAGGGGACCAGTCCCTTAGTATCCGGGGAATACTGGGACAATCATGGTGGAGGTGGTCTCCTCTACATATGACACATGGCGATTTGGGCCCGGTCCGTGCCGTGTGTGGGTTTTCGTTAGATACCTTTTGCTTGCCCCCAGACGCCTTTGGCTCCTTCTGCTTCTTTTCTTTCTTCTTCTTTTCCTTCTTCTTTAATGTTTGGTGTATGACAAAAAAGAAAGTTGTTGTACAATTTCGAATTCAATTTCAAGCGAAAACAAACAAGTATTGTCCAATAATCAAAAGAACACCTTAAGATTTACTTGTTTCAATCACAAGAAATACTGAGATTCGAACCATATAACGAAAGCAAATGCTCAAGCAGCTATGAACAGCAATAAACTAACTCTTAGAATCACAACGACACTTTCTCACAGGTCTAGATTCAAGAGGTCATAGCAAGACTAGTTCACTTTCGCTATGGGAAACTGTGAATGACAGCAAGAAATACAATAAGAACAATCACAGTTTCTTCACACAACTGAGGCGGAATGAAGGCAAAGAGAAGTGGTTTCAGCTGGGTATACAGGTTGACAACAAGCTGCAAAAACAGTACTGAAAACTGGGCAACAGACAGTGGAGAATCCCAGCTGCACAAGGCAAGACTGGATCAGCGCAGGTGCTGCACTGTCAATCTGAGATGCAGCGCAGGTAGCCCCTTCGGGACCTGCGTTGCAGTGCAGGTAGCCTTTGTTGCAGCTGCACTGAACGAGACAACTCTCGTCTCTCTCAGATTCCGACTCACAGTTTGCTCAAAAATGAGCGGTTTTTGGCCAAATCAGTTGCTATCAGTCAAGTATACTCTAGAGGATGATTAAAGGAAGATGAACACTATCACAAAGAGCTAAAAAGAGTCCTTGTGGATCAGCTCTTCAAATCATAAACATGCCCAGCACCGGGCTAGAGTAGCTGCCCTCTACTTTGCATTCGAAGAACTCGAATGCAGTTTTCGATTCGGTACCCTTTTGTTTAAGAAAAGAATAGCAAGAAACACAAGCTACCAACAAGACACGATCCCCAGCGGAGTCGCCAGTCTGTTGGGGGGGAAAGTATCCAACTCGGAATGACCCTAACCCACTCTAAGGGTGACAGTTCCTTAGCAACAGCTGAAAGCAAAACTATCTAAAGTTTCTTCTTTATGACATGCAAGAGATAAAAGGAAGAGATCCACTTACCGATGTCTTGCGCAAATGGTCGATCCAATCTCCTTTGATTGCCGCTTGCTCCCAGCTCCAAGTCTTTTTCACGGGCCCACCTACACGAGATCCTGCAAATAAGACAAGAAAAGGAAACTACAAGAAGCATGCATTCATAACTGATTCAAGGATTAGCATAAATCAAATACGCAAGTAAGACAATACATCATTGAAACACATGCGAATAGAAGAACCTCAAATGCTTTATTAATATATGGAAGTAAGGTTCAGGCGATGATACAACCATGAGAGGTCCAATCCAGCATCACCTTCCCGACGGAGAGAAATCTCTTCTTCACCTCCCTAAAGCAATCACCCAATGCTCACAACCGTAAACCAACAGCAATTCTTTGCACTAAATTCCGCCCTCCAGATCCCATGGGATGAGATCCTTATATAGAGTTTTGGAGTGAAGATAAGTCAGCTTGATGTGTGACTTGTTGTCCTCTTCAACTCCAGTTGTTCTTCAGTTCTTCACTCGGATTTTCTGTCTTCCACTTGGAGTTTTAGAAGCTCTTAACTCATCATTAGGTGAATCTTATCATCAAGTGTCTTTTTAGAAGCTTCCTGGGCACTGGCACTTTGAGAAAAAGATTCCTCCACATGTCCAAGTACGCCCAACGCAGGTAGCCTTTGTTCTACTTGCTATGCAACGCAGGTAGCCTTTGTTGTACCTGCTATGCAGCGCAGATGCCTAGTGGAGCAGCTGCAATGATCCAAAACTGACCTGTTTTTGAGTGTTTTTCAGTGGAGAACTGTTTTGCACTGCTGTGGTTTGCTGACCTTGTTCCTCTAAGGGTAAGAACAACTTGTTTAGGGACTTTGGATCCCTCAGATTATTGACATTTCATGCTCTATGCTGTAAGGCACAAAAATGTCTATAACATAGGTTACTTTAATTGTCTTTGTTTTTTACACGGTTTCATTGTGTGATTCATGTGTCAATTCTTTGGTGCACATATGTCAACACCCTCGCTTCCTTATAGAGGCTTTGGAGATAGTGCAAGTTGTTACACTCGGAACACTGCTTCCACTACTTGGGTCATCTTTTCACCCACCAGTGAGCTTATGAGTTCAGGGGGGTATCTGTCTTTGCCCAGTTACCAACAATGTGGCATAATATAGTGTTATCATTGATCTCTTGATCGAGGCTAATCACCTTGGCATACACGACTTAGTTTTTTAGCTCAATCATCTCTATTATGTAAGGAACTCTACTATTTTACATTATTTTTTTAGGGTACGTCTCTTCGTATGTTTATTTGATTACAATTCTTTTGTTCACATTCCTTGAGAGAAAAAAACATTAGCTGATTCATTAGATAATTATGTGTTAGATTGGAATTTGTCACATCACTGGTTTAACAATACACATGAATAAATTCATTCACATTGTAAAGAACACATCATTTTAAACATAAACACATATAAATCATTATTTTATTATATTATAAAAAGTTGGGGTACATAGTTCAAAATTTGGGCATCATAGGCCCCCGCGATCCTACCATACATACGCAGTAACATCGCAAACACACAAACCTATAAACACCATTATCCATGCTCAGTGGTGCTAATGATAATATAACACCACATTCAGAATGAAATAGAGGATGCCTTGACGATGGGTTGAACTGACTCCAATCGTGTGCCTCTATTTATGTCATGGTGTAAGTGTAATACTCCTCGGAGGAACCCCTAGTGTTAACCCCTCAACATTGTGAGTGAATTCCTGCAACTCCTCATCCTCACCCTCTTCTACTACTACATGTGTCACTTGGTCTTGGGTTGGTGATACATTTATCCTAAGTGGAGAATAGCTTATAGGGTGTGTGGGTTCCACATATGCATATCACATTTATTACATATCAGTAACTTTGTACCCATTCCAAAAAAGTCACATATTCGAAAAATTCAAAAAAAACTATAAACTACAAAAACCAAAAACATTTTATCTTTGTCATCTCAATCCATTACAGGGGGCAAGGCCATGTGCAAATCTCCCTGGAAGTCTACTCCATCATATGGATAATCATCCACTGCCAATGATGCTACTCTCAACCACTTCCAATATGTTGTTGGGAATCAATTGCTACTATGCACATGCCTCTTCTCTCATCATGAGATTGCACCACCTCGTCATCTGAGGCTTGGTTGGTGGTGGATATACCACATAATCAAGTGAAATTGGCCACATGGCTGGGATCTTCTCCGGAAAGAAACTCACTAGTAAACTCCTAGAGCCAAAGTTTTTTATCTTCCCTCCCTTCATTTTGGTAAGTTGTTCCTTGACATTTCCCAACATGCCTTCACACCAGTTAAGCAAGGTAAGTTTCATGCTTCTCAAGGCCAACTCCAAGTGTGGTTTGCTCACATTATGCGGTGTTGTTGTACCTACTGACTGAGTCACAATATATGCTAGGGTTTGCAGTGTGATGTCTGCGAGATCCTCAATCATGATTCTATCCTTATCTCTCCGTACACCCACTCGATAATGTTGCTAAATGTATATTTGCATTGTTTCTCCACCATTATTGTGCACCCCTGCCAACACAACTAGAGAACCCTTCCTTGATAAACTAGTGAGGAAACAAATTTCCTCCAACTCTATGGAAAATGACTCTGGCCCCACTATGAATTGTTTGGGTCCACATCCCACCACTAATGATTTTTCCAAGAAAAAATCACTGGTTAGCCATGTTCGGTATCATGTAAAACTTCAATAGTCTGTAGTTCCTCAATGCATCCAAGGTTGGTTGATGCACCATGGCATGCATCTCACTGAAAGCACCATTTTAGTTGTGGAAAAATTCACACACAAGGATCCATTGCTCTGTAACCCTATGGCCCTAGCAAGGTTACCATACAACAAAATATATGACTAACTCAATCATAGATATAAATCCTGATCTATATGCTCAAGCAGTCAATCATGCATGTAGCCTCTACACTAAGGGTTTGAGCTCACACCTACAACCCTCGCAAATTGGTGAAGGGTGTTGGGTTTGATGTAGAAATTTTATGCTCCAAGTAAGAGATCTCACCTCCTACAATAGATCTACTACTTGCACACATGCATCACCAAACAAAGACCACAAATAGCCTTCCATAGAAGAAATTAGCTAAAATAAACATTAACATGTATAATCAACCATAAGCATAAATTAATAGGAATGAACATGTAATTTCATTAATCATGAATCAAATGGTACAATTATGCCCTCAACAAATGAGATCCTCTCCTCAATATTGTAGCATGGTCTCCTCTGCAAATATAGCAGAGCTATAGCACTATAGTGTGGCTACTAGATCTAACCCCCTTTCCTCTTGGTGAGATTATATAGGTTCATTCTATCCTTTGGTAGAATGTATCTAGACACCTAGGGGCTTGATAAGTTAGGAAACTTCTACAGTAATGGACCCCTATCCAACTCATACACAAGTGGGTAAAATTGATCTCCATGGGAATGATAAACTCTAGAAACCTTTTTCACAATTATGAGCTTTTCTCAATTATCTCAATTATTATCCCATAATTATAATATTTTGGAAAAATAATTATGAGAAAATGATCAACTATGTAATTTAACCCTTTTAAGATGGGATAAATCTCACATAAGTAAAATAAAAGGTGAAAGGGGGTGAATTCTAGCCAACAACTGAGGAAAGTTGATCTTGGCTCTCTCTTACTATAATGGAGTGGAAAATAGGGTTATAACAAGAGGAGAGTTTAATGGTATATTTTCCCATCCATGAATACAATTAATTTCAGTTTGTCAAGCTTTAAGAAGACAAGCTAAATTGGCTTGTTTGTCAGCGTCGATATCTTGTTGCTTAAGAATGTGGTAGAAGGATTTGGAAGGAAACAATTCAATTTTTCTATAGATTCTTTGGAGAAAGAGTTTGAGGTGATTTTATTTGGGCCAAATGTCCTTGTATAGATGTTGGATTGTTAGGACTGAGTCCCCCAATATTTCCAGATTTTGAGTATTCAAATCTTTATCAAAGGATATACCTAGTAGAAGGCCATACATCTCATCTTGGTTATTGGTCATTTGGCCTAGTCCCCAGGAATAACTGATAACTAATTTTCCATCGGTGTTGTGTATAACCCTTTCCCCTCCTTCCACCCCTCATTCTTTGTGTAAATGTTAACAAAACACCATTCATATAAAAAGTACGAAAGAAAAATGTGTTCAAATATTACACTTATGAATATAAAATTATCAAAAAATAAGTATCGATTTAAATAAACTATTGTATTAAATAACATTAATGCATTACCTATAAATCATTTCCCACATTGATATCATTTTGTTAAATCTCTAAAGTGACTAACATTGGATAGCATTTTAATCATTCTTAAGTATATCTTCATGTTTGTTTAGTTATAAAATTAGAAATATTGGGACCTAAATCCATCCCTTTCAAAGAATCGTCACATTCCCAAGTTAGAGGAAGTTTAGGATAATTTTATTGTCTATTATATAGATTAAAATGAAAAACAGGAACTAGTTATCTCAAGTATTTTAGGTATCTCTTCATACAAGTATTTTAGGTATCTCTTCATACTTTTTTTTGGCTAGTGATTTTAATAATTACAAAAACTACACCGCATGAATTCATCAAGTTCAAAATAATTTTCCTTGCTATTATATGGACTATGATACATTGCTTCATACTATACACATGATTTTTTATTTGTTATATCTTCCCTCACAAATATCAAGGTTTCACAAGACTACAAATGAGCTCAAATAGAGGAAGATGTTGTTCAATGCAATTGATGAAATTGTATAGAATAGATAGTTATTCTAATTACTTTAAACATTTAGATCCTCCACTATCATTTGGTTCCTCCATTTCATCCATCTCCCACTATTTCAAGGGCCAATCTAGTATATTGTTTTCCAACACCTCCAATTCCTCTAGACGTATTGGCACAACTCAAAGTAATAGTGTCCCTATTCTTCCTTGGATACATGTAACAAAATGGCATACAAAATGTAAGAAACTCAATCTACTTAGATCAAGCAAATATATGAGACTCAACATAGTTAGCCTAACCCAATGCAATGTTGATTTTTTCTATAGTGTAATTTTTTGTTGTTCCTCTCATTTTACTTGGATGCAAGTTGAATTCTTGATTGGTATGTATTAGGACCTAAGTTATAAGGGCAAGTTAATTATTTAAATCTTGTTTCATCACTTTTAATTTAGTTTGAAGTGTTGTATATAGTAATGTTAATATATATCGAAATATACTTCTCTATATTTATTTTTCTATATCCAAATATTAATTGGAAAATGTATAACTAATTTAATTATCTAGAATTGTGGTATCTATTTCTAATTTAATTATATAGATAAACTAAGATTAGGGATCAACACTTCTGTAGTTCATAAGTGATAATAGTTTAACTAAATCTTAATAAGTCTTTAAATCAACCCTTAACCAGTACTATAATGTATCTCCAGATGTGATCTAGGTGGAAATTGGTGTCGACCCACCTATTCCACCTAGACCTCTAGTCGGTTTCATCAGTTTCCTTGATTATAGCAGCATTTACTATTCTTAGTAGTTTTTTGGGTCCTGAACTTCGAAGTTGTTTTGACTCCCTAAACTATGGTTTTTTGAGCTCTATCATAGGCCCATAGTCATATACCCACAATCCTATAGTACTCAAAGAGATATTTATAATGAGATATCGTACAAACAAAACCAAGATCATATGACCAAGTTACGACTCCAGGAAGTTGGATGCCTAGCTAACCCCAAAAGGGCCCACAAACTCTTGGCGTTCCATTTCCTAGGGATATGTTTTTGGTTGTTTAGGGTTTCCCTTCATTTTTTAATAATAAAAAGGCCCTTAAGCCTCATTGTAACACATTTCATAGGCATGTAGTTGCCATATCTATTCTCATACATAAGCTACCATTGCCCGAGATAGTTTATTTTCATTCTATATGTAAACATATTTCAGTTCTCTAATGTTAATGAAATGAAATTTTATTTCTATTGCATATCTGTGTTTATGTTTATATCTATGTTTTGTTGCATTCCTACATAAGTTCGAATCTGTGGTATCAGAGCGGTCTTCTCTTTCTCTGTTTTTCTTTGCATGTCCCCAACAAGGTCAGGGTATAAGGAGTTAGGGCTCAAACTAGTTGAACCTTTGCAAGACCAGCCTCACAAACTCCAATGGCCTCTGATGACAGAAGAAAATAAAGACGAGGGAGCAAGAGATCCTTTCAAAATATTTCTCGAAGAATCCCTCGAGTGATAAAGGAATGTGATGATGGGAAAATTTCCATAGATCCTTTGGCGGTTACCCACAAGCGACACATCTTCATCCAGCAGTCACTTTGGAGGCACCACTCCGTTTAAGGTACAAGTCAAATTTTACATTCCCATATTTGAAGGTTAGATAGAATCATACATCGTAGACAGATGGTTAAGTATATTGGAAGGATTTTTTTCGGTTCATGATTTTTCCAGTTGGGAAAAGGTTACTTTTTCACTCGTCAAAGCCACCCCCATGTCAAGGACTAGCTGGAAACCTATTGTGAATAGAAGGACGAGAGAGAATCCTCACTATTTTAGCTGCACGCACTTGGAATTCTTTCCAAGATGCCATCAAGAAACAATATTATCCTGTCAAGAGCTATGAAGATAAATACATAAAGTGGACCACACTATAGCAAGGAAGGGACCAAGACGTGTCGGATTTCATAAATACTTTTCATACCCTCTGTACAAAGTTGGGTATCAAGGATTCTATGTATCATTTCATACTCAAGTACTTTGCCTGTCTACACAAGTACATATAGGACGAGATGGGGTTCCTAGGAATTTCCTCGGTTGGTGTCTCCTATCGATATGTTGTCAAGATCGAGCATAAATTTAGACAGAAGAAGCGATATTTTGGATCAGTGAATCCAAAGCAAGGGAAAGGCACCCACAAACTACATAACAAAGGAAAAATCTAAGGCAGGTTGACCCAGGACAACCTGCCAAAGCCGAAAGAAAATAAAAACACAAAAAAGACAAAGAAGGACATAGTAAAATGGTGTGAGTTCCATAAGAGCCCCACTCATATCACAAGTGAGTGTCGATCCAAGTAGTCACTAGTGGTCGATTTGAAGGCTTCTGAATTAGATGCATGTTCTGATTCTGAGTCAAAACCTAACAAGGAAAATGAAAAAGGGAAGCATATCATTGATGCAAAGCCTGTGCCACCATTTCCACCACCAAGATCCAGAGGATTGAGCCAAAATATCTCGAGGAGGGGGAGTGTCTCTTCCACTCATAGATGTGGATAAAGGGTGCTCTGCTGCAATTCATTGTTGACAGTGGGAGCCAAAAGAACCTCATCTCAGCAGAGATCATGAAGAGGTTTTACCTACAGACCACACCACACCTATAGTCGTACACCATCAAGGGTCTTCAACAAGGACGAGATCTCCATTTCAGCAAATAATGTCACCTTCCCTACAACATCAAGCCCTTCACATATTAGGTACTTTGTGATGTTTCTCCCCTTGAATTTGGTGATGCAGTATTAGGCCAACCATACTTGTGGAAGCATCATGTTGTGTATGATTCTAGGCCTCACACTACTATTATTACTTTGGGAAATAAGTTATACAGGATATAGGAGGTAGCACCACCTACCACCATCTCTTTGATCTCTGCGAAGCAATGTAGTAAGATCATTTCCTAGACTGGGAAATTTGTCTTCCTTATGATTCTCCCTCAAGGCAAGAAGAATATTGTGGTCACATCCATGGCCTCCAATCAAGTCTCCTCCACATGGCATCATTAAATGGACAGAGGTCATGGAGGAGTATAGGGACATATTCACCTTAGCCATAAGGGTACCCCTACACCGTCAGGTTAAGCACTCCATTGATCTAACCCCAAGTGTGCCACTACCTAACAGATCGATCTATCGACACTCTATTATGGAGAACAATGAAATCAAGAAGTAGATTTAGGAGATATTACAGAAAGGGAACATCATGCCAATTTCATCACCCTATGGAAGCCTAAATGTGTTAGTACAAAACAAGGATGAGACCTGGAGAATATGTGTTAACTCTCAGGTGTTGAATAAGATCATTGTCTGTAATAGGTATCTAATCCCATGGATTGATGACCTTCTGGACTAGCTCAAGGGGGGCAAATATTTCATCAATGTTGACTTGAATTTTGGTTATCATGAGGTACCAATCAAACCCTCTGAAGTGTGTAATACTACCTTCAAATACGAGGAGGGCCTTTTTGAATGGTTGGTCATGCCTTTCGGGTTGACAAATTCCCCCATAACCTTCATGACATTGATGGATGACATCTTGTGGCCCTTCACAAACTCATTCACGGTAGTGTAGTTGGACGACATCCTGATCTTCAACCAAAGTTGGGAAGAGCACCTTACCATATTCAACAGGTCCTCCAAACCTTATGTCAACACATATTGTGTGCCAATTTGGAGAAATGAAATTTTGGTATGACCCAAGTTCAATATCTGGGGTACATTATTGGTGAGCAGGGTGTGCATGTGGACCCATCCAAGATACAAGTTATTCGAGATTGGATAGCCCTAACCACTCTAACAAAGCTCCACAACTCTACGAATCTTGCTAATTTCTACCGCAAGTTCATGTTAGGTGTCTCTCATATCACTTGGCCTTTGAGTTAAGTCACCAAGGGTGGGGAAAAAGAAAATTTATTTTGGTTTGAATCCGAACAGAAGGTGTTTGTTGAGTTCAAGCATCGCCTCTAATCTTCTCCATTTCTCACATTACTAGACTTGTAGCAACCATTTGAGATTGAGATAGATGCCTTTGAATATTCTATTGGTGCAGTTCTTACCCAGCAGGGGCATCTAATGGCATATCACAATGAGACACTTTCAGACACAGCCTAAAGTATCCCACCTATGACAAAGAGATGTATTCCATTGTGTAGGCCTACCAACAATGGAATCATTACATTTTTTAGAAGGAAACGATCATCCACATAGACAAATAACCCCTGTAGTTCATACAAACACAAGGAAAGTTGCGGAACGATCACAATAAAAGATGGTCCACAAACCTACAATATTTCCATTTGAACATTAAGTACAAGAATGGAAGCACCAATATTGTTGCAGACTACCTCAACTAACTATCTGTCATGGTGTTGACCATTGCAGTCGACTCTTGTGGACACGAGATTTCGAAATGGCCACATCTTTACAAGAGTGATCTAGAATTTGGTACCACATACCAGATGCTCCTAGAAGGTAAGAAGGTTCCAAAATTTCACCTCCAAGGCACGCTATTATGGCACCTAGGACACCTCTGTGTACCTTCAAGTGAGCATGCCAAGATGATTTGGGAGGTGCACTACAATCACTGGACATTTTGGGGTAGAAAAGATAGTGGCAGTAATGTAGAAGTATTTTTATTAGCCAAAACTTCGATAAGATGTTTGGAAGTACCTCAGATCCTGCACTACCTGTGCCATTGCCAAACCTACAATCAATAAGCAAGTCCTACTCCTCTTACTACTCCTATCCAACACTGGGAATCCATCTCCATGGATCACATGCCGGGCCTTCCTTATAACAAGCATGGAAATGACTGTGTTTTCATGGTCATCGATAGACTCTCTAAGATGGACATTCTGGCAGCCTGCAAGAAAAGTATCTTAGAAAAATTCATTGCCAAACTCTTATTTGAACAAGTATGGGTACACTTTAGGATCCCAGAGTCCATTGTCTTAGATCAAGATAGTCGATTCCTAAGTGCATTTTCTTCAAGTCTATGTTAGTTGTTGGATACCAAGCTCACTAAGTCCACGACCTTTCACTCCCAAATTAATGGCTAAATAGAGGTCGTTGACAGGATGATCGTGCACATCATACGCTTGTACAACTTGAAGCAGCCACACACATGGGATGAGATCCTATCTTATGTCCAACACAACTACAACAGGGCTCTCCACATCTCAACTAGCCATAGCCCCATTCAGGTGGGACAAGGATTCCAGCCACTATGTACCATTGATGTTTCCATACCATTTGTAACTACTCAGCTAGATTCATCTCATGTCTAGTCTAAATCTGATAGAGCTAACAACTTCATTGAGTGCATTTAGAAAATCCACTAGTAGTTTCATGACATATTGGATAAAGGAAATTTAAAGTACAAGAAACATCATGATCAACATCGGGTGCCACACAAGTTCCATGTGGGAGAAAAAGTTTAGTTACATTTGCATAAGGAGCACCTTGTTGTGCCCCACCAAAAGCTTCACCCGCTCTAATATGGGACTTACACAATCACTAAGGTTGTAGGGAACAATGATTTTGAGCTCAGAATTCCATTGTCCCTTGGAATGCACCCAATATTGAATTTTGACTAGTTGCGGCCATTAGTTCCCCCAATGTTGGACACATCCGACGTTGTTGAGTAGTTGGCACCAACAAAGCTCAACCCGAGTTGTATCGAACATGCCACAAATGATAGGGTCATGGAAACAAAGATCAAGAACACTCACCATCAGAGGATCCAACTATATTGAGTTATCAAAGTAGCCAACTCCTTAACTAGGGCAAGTGGCTCATTAGTGACGAGGTTCAACATAAATTCCCTCACCTCATGGACGATTTACACACAATGGAGACCATTGCTTCCTTTGGGGGAAGGGATGATCCAAGTGGATATTGGTAACCACCCACCTATTCCACCTATACCTCCAGTTGGTTTCATCAGTTTCCTTAATTATAGTAGCATTTACTATTTTTAGCAGTTTTTCAGGTCCTAAACTTTTGGAGTTATTTTAACCCCCTAAACAACCATTTTTTGAGGTTCACTACAGGCCCATGGGTGTATGCATGAGCCTAAGCATGGGCCTGCTAAAATCCCTATAGCACTCAGAGATATACTTCTAACATGATATTGTACATGCCAACTGGATATCATATGACCAAGTTATGACCCCAAAAAGTTGGCTACCCAGCTAACCCCAACGGGGCCCACAAAATCTTTGTGTTACATATCCTAGGGTTATGTTTTTGGTTGTTTAGGGTTTCCCTTTGTTGTTCAAAAATAAAAAGGACCTTGACCCTCATTGTAACATAGCCCATAGGCATGTAGCCACCACATCATTTCTCAGAGATAAGATACCATCGCCTGAGCTAGTTTATTTCCATTTTGTATGTAATCATCTTTCAGTTATTTAATGTTAATGAAATGAAGTTTTATTTCTGCTGCATCTCTTTGTTTATGTTTATATATGTGTTCTTTTTCATTCCTGCATAAGACTGGATCAAGATGGGGTGTCATATTGATGAAAGGGTGGGGATTTGGTTGTTGTTATCCCACTAGGCCACATGCCCCATGGTGGTGTAATGAGTTAAATGCAACATGCATGGGGGATCCCTTACACTCACCACATAGAGATCTACATGGAATTCACCCATAATCATTGCAATAGAAGTTCGATGTGGAGAAGAATCATTAGGTTTGAATTCATATATGATATGGATCCTAGCTCTCCTCAGGTGCCTATAATTTTGCTTAGTCCAATTAACTTTTAATTCACTTAGTGGCATGCAAAGAGGCTCAAATCAAGTATACGACTCTAGGTTTTCATCATGTATTGTCTCAAGAGGGACCTCCAAAAGAAATTCAACTTTCAAGGTGGTTACTTTGGGATAAAATGTCCTCCAAGAACCTATCCTAAGTGTCACTCCTATCCATTGAAGTGGAGGTTCAGGGTTATGTTTCTCTGGTCCCTCTTCTAGTCGTTATTTTGGGTCTACACACAAACTAACAACATTATTGGAAAATTACACTAGAAATATGGGTCTGCCTTCATGGTTTCCTAGCTATCTCTTAGTCTGCCATTAGCCCTTCCATGGAGTTGTCAAAGGTGGAAAAGGAAATAGTTGAGAAAGTTGGTTCGAATGGTCAAAATTTTGTACTAGTTTACAGATTGTGGAAGGTGACTAGGTCAAGTTTAATAGATCTAAGGTATTTTCCTCTAGGAAAAAAATTATAATTTTCATTATCTGTGTTTTTTTGTGGTTTCTGGGAAAGTGATGGACTCACCCTTGGAAACGAGCCTCCATGCTTCCCTATAGTTATTGGTGGTATTCTTAGTGTTGGTAGCCCCAACCCTTCTTCCAAGATAGAGTTGTCCCTCATCATCCCCTCACCTCATGTCTCAATTTTTTTGTGCACAAAAACTCTCATTTTTGAAGAATCACCATGCAATTTGTCTCATTGATTACTCCAAGGCAAGGAAATATGTCACGTCAATGTTCCCATCTCAGTTGCAGTGTTTCTTATTATCAAGAACATGGGCATACTAGGGCCCAATTAAGAGTTGAAATTTCAACATCCAGGTACAGGTAAATTACTCCTCAACCAGCGCAAGAGGAACTAACTAAAGTGGAAAGAGAATTGGTGGATGAGTGGTGCACCATTATAGATAATGAAGTGTTGGATGAGGTTATAGATTGGGTTCTCAATCCGTAACCTCAAATTTCTCCTTGGTAGAGAACTAATTGATAGAAATGAAGGAAAGGATGACATTATTCTCTCCCTGGATCGCATGCAAAGACAACTAATACTAATGGATCAAGGAGTAGGACACATTAAAAATCACATGGGCATCCCTCCCGAGCCATGTTTGTCTCCTAGAAATAATAAGGAGCCCATCCAAGTAGAAGCAATTGATTTGGATCACTCATCCTAATGGTATTTTGTTTTAGATGCACTCTAACATAAAAACGAAATGGTCTTTTTCACTGGAATCTAACAATATAATTTCAAGAAAGATTGCGATTTTCTTTTTAAATACATTTTTGAAAGCATAAGTGACTTTAGCACCCTAAAAAAAACCCTAGGGTGCTCAAATTCTACAGATTAAACAACTTAAACTTAAGTTCTTAAAAATATTTGTCGGATTTTGGTGAAAATTAACTAGAAATTTTGTCTTATTTATTATTTTATACTTGATGGAATTTCTTATGGATGTGGAAGAATCTAATCAAATCTCCTAACTAGTTAATTTTTATGATTTTTTTAAATCTTGGAAATGTGAGATGCATCATGAGGCAAGTGTTTTGATGACCATTATTATTTATTATCCATTTAATTTATATGGTTACACTAGTTATATTGCATTTGTAATTGTATTACATCTTACTATCTCCCAAACCCTGGTTTATAAACTAGTTAAGAGTTTTGATTAGATTCTTCCACATCCACCATAATGAGTTTTTTTTTTCAAGGCAATTTTTCTAGTTAATTTTAACCAAAATCCAAGAGAGGTTTTTAAAAACTTAAGTTTAAGTTGTTTAATCTATAGATTTTGAGTAATCCTGGGTTTTTCAGGGTGTCAAATCCATTTATGCATTCAAAAATGTATTTTAAGCAACAAAAAATCACAATATTGCTTGAAATTATATCGTCAAGTTCTAGTGCAAAAGACCATTTCGTCTATAAGTTAGAGCGTGCATAAAAATATGTACATTTAAAAAAGACATGTAGCATGATGCTTAACCTATAAATAGGATTTGTTATGGTACCATAACCAATGCCACGACTTACTAATACCACATCCTCAAAAAATCATAACTCTTGTTCATATGGCATATGTTCACATGACATTTTTTTAATTAATCAATTTATTTAAAAACTCAAAAAGGGAACAACTACTTTTGAGATAACCTTTGATCTGGGTCTAAAGGAGACATTTCCTAGCTATGGGGGAACCAATGCTTGAGACATTTTGAAACTGGATAAAAAAATTAAAATTAGTTGCTGGAAATACAGACCATGAAGGATTTTAACCAAAAGTTCTAGTTATGAAACCCTAGTCTTCCAAAGCAGAATGGCCAGAGACTCTAAGAGTTGCAAAATGTTGGACTAGAGGAATGGGTTGAAGAATAATAGAAAACAGAGTCCAAATTAGGCACTTAAGAATATGAATTTAGACTACTGCAGAAATGCAAGACTAAGAAAATATGAATGAGGTTCTTGAATTTGGAATTAAGTAAATTCATTAAAAAATACACTTAAGCACCAGTTGCATCTTACAGTGTCTAGGAGAAAAGATATGGATGAATGTTGGGACATGAGAGGAAAAATAATGTTTGCAACTTCCCATAACTAAAATAAAACTACAATATATTATTCAGGCTTCGAAAATATTTACAGTGTCTAGGAGAAAAGATATGAATGAATGTTGAGACATGAGAGGAAAAATAATGGTTGCAACTTCCCATAACTGAAATCAAACTACAATCTATTATTTATAATACCCAGTGATGAATACTAGACAATTAGATGGGCTTTTATTTCTACCTCCTAGACTAATTGAATTAACGGATTCTTGAAACAGGTTAAGGAATTGTTTGTCTCTTTTTGTAAAAACGTTTTTGAAACCATTTAAATTAAAAAATAGTAATTGTAACATTATATATATAATATATATAATATTAAACAAAAACCTTTGCAAATAAAAACCCTGCCTCCTTTACAAATTAGAGGAGAAATACCAATGGTCCCAAAAACTTGTTAACGGAATTTTAATATGAATGTCAGTAATAAGCCCAATCTTGGTTAAAAGCCACATAAATTCTAGCTGGAGGTGAAGATTTGGATGGTGGGTCTCGTTGTTGTACTTATGCATATATCGGAAAAACCACATATGATTCTTGAAAACCAATTACTGCCTACGGGACCACTCATAGTGGTTTGTGGAATTATAGAGTGATGTCAGGTTGCATAATAGCCATTGATTCTTTTTATGAGTAATTTTGGCGAAACCATCCCCGGAGGAACTCCTTAACATAAGTCTCGCGTGGTTTGCATTGTCGGGTTTCCGTTGGATCTGGATTAAAGTGATGTGAACCATCGATCTCAAAAATTGAACCCTGCTTGCATCACCATCTTTATATTTTTCTCCAGTCTCTAAATCTTCAAAATCTCCATAGACAAAGTCATCATCTTCTTCATGCCCCTCCCTTTGTACACCTCGACAAGCAGTGTTTAACTAATCTCCTATAACAAGGTGGCCACGAATGCTTTCAATAGTATCTTCATTCAACCAGTCAGTTAACTGTGAGCAGTCTACATGTGATTTGGTGTAGTCATCAACATTAGGTTCTTCAATCTCAACTTGTCCATCAGGTTTTTTGTTCTTAGAATTTCTCTTCAGCTTGTGGAGCCAAAGAACCAAAATCCTTTATTGGCATGGCATGTGGAGGGATTTCTTCCATTTTCAAAGGCTGTGATTGGGAATCTTCTACTGGAAATGACTCTGACTGAAAGTCTCCTCTGTTTTGCGGTGGAGATTGTATATCTTCCTTTCCTGAAGGCATTAGATGCAACTGTGAATCCAAATTTTCATTGGGAGGTGGTTGGGAATCAAGGTTGGCATCCAATTATGGTAGACGTGAATCATGATTTGCTTCCCATCCTAGAATTCCCTTCTCACAACAGAAACCTCTTATAATTGTTTACCTTGTTCACTTATTTTCTCTTTTAAAATATTGTTATCCTTCCCATTACAAAGTTTGCCAGGAAACATTCTGTTGGGCTTATTTTCCTCCATCATAGTAGATACTTCCTTCTTAGTGTGAGAGCTTAACAGTTCTTTTTGTTCTGCTCCTTCCACCACTAGACCACTTGCTAATATTTTCAACAACAAATTCCTGGTGAACAAATCTACAAGATGCTCCTCTGAAGCACCTACCATCTCTCCTGAAATAATAACATTTTGGAGCACCCCCCTCCCCCATTTTTTGATGCCTTATAGGATCACTACGTTGATCTATATGATAAATTGTGATTGATGGGCTCAGAGAATGCATACTCCATGGAATGAAAACCCAAAGATTAGGGCCTTCGAGCCCAATATTCTGAAACCAAGAAAGCCTCCATATTCTAATAAAAGAACTATTTTGGCAAAGACCCAATATTTTTTAATAAAAGTAGAGAGTAGGATAATTCTCATAAAACTTTACCAAATTTAAAAAAAAAAAAATAGAAAACTTTTGTCTTATAATTTCCTAGGCTCCGACCGAAATATTGCTCTTTCCAATTGGAAAAAATAAGCTAGAACATTTGGCTCCAACTGGGGACAACCGTTTTACCTATAAGACGCTACGAACCATAGATCAGTAGCCTTCTGATTGGGAAAATGGAGTCAAATATATAGTTTCTTTCAACTATCTCTAAGAAATCTGATAACAGATGTATAGAAACTAAGGACCTTCTGAAGCCTTGACTATCTGGACTTCCATTTATTCAAACCTAAAAACTATTTACAAACTTGAAGACAAATCAAGTGCTCACCTAGTGAGCTTATTTATGTACACAACAACTGCCTATCAAGTGACATCAGTGTTCCAATGACACCATGCTAGCATTTGAGTGCTAGATTTCACACCACTCTGCCCATGAACTTTGAGAGTAAGAATATGCATAACCAAATAAAATTCTTGAGGCAGGGAATTCAATACACATCCCCATATTGATGTTGGTTGTGACCTATAGAAAACTGCCATATAATCTGCTATAGAATCTTCAAAATGATGAGAAAAAATATCACCATAATTATCAAATAAAAATTGTTGTATAAGAGCAGACTTTTGTGGTAGCAGAATGTTCTGAGCAACTCCAAAATGTTCTTCTAATTCTGCAACAGATTGTTGATGTGTTTCACGTATATGCTCTTCTATAGGGAAACTAACAATATGTTTTTTAAAAGTATATTCATCCTCCTTATCAATGGATTCTTCAACCTTGGGCCTTTTATAAAATTCAAATGGCAGCTCCAAGATTTTCCCTGAGACAACATATGTTTTATCAGAAAAATTAGAAATTTCCCTACATACCTTAGGCTCTAGAGCAGTTGCATTTTCTCCAATGCACTGTTGAGCATCTTCTTGTTCAAAATCCTTTCCATTCGTACTTATGATAACCTTATTTACTCTATAAGATGGCTTGAAATATGGTTGTCCAAAATTGTTTGCTTATGGGTTTCCTTCATGGTATTTCCCTGAAAATGAATTTCCTTGGGGGCTAGTATCCAGCTCTTTATAGGAGTCATAAATAGGGAAATGTTTAAAGTCTACAAAATAAGATTTATGAGGATTTATTTGCAGCTAGATTCTTTCCTTATCCACCGGGCCATAAGAACTAGAAAATATGTACCTTTCATCAATTAGGTCAAACGGTTCCTCCATATTTTCTTTTAAAATGATTATGATTAAAATGATTATGATATGTTTATTTGAATTAGCAACAACATTTTCTTCCTTAATGCAGTAATGTAACTCTTCCATTCCAGAAACAAGAAAAACATCTCTTGATTTAAAGTCACCTCCATAGTCTATAATAGTTGTTTGAATCATAATTTCCTCACTTTCCTCCTCCTAGAATAATGGCCCTTTCCATGGCTCTAAAATTTGATCATTTTTAACAACTTCTTCTCCATTTCGAAGAGAGCTCAACAAGCTGCCTTCTTTCAAGGTGGTTGTCAACAATACTTCATTAACATCTTCTGGACAATCTTGGAAAGATTATTTCTTAGAAAATTTATTAGTCTCTCCAAGAAAATATTGCTTGTCATTTTCAGATCTTTCTTTTGAAAAAGAATGGTTGAATACTACTTTAGGATCATGAGGGTTTTGCAGAGCTGCTTCAAGATTTTCACATGCAACTTCATCTTTAATTTCTTGAGAAGTATTTTCATCATTTTCAAGAATGTCCTCCTCACTTTCAAAAAAACAATTTCTTTCACAATCAGATTTGTCACCATTAACTTTATTATCAGCTCCATAACCACAATCTTGTTTGCTGGAAAAATACTCACAACAATCTTCAAAAAGAAATTCTGATGGGTACAGAGTTTTGCAAAAAGAATTAAATGCTGCATGAAAATCCTTCAAGGAGGAAACAGAATTAAATGCTGCATGAAAATCCTTCAAGGAGGAAACACTGGATTGAGGCAAGGCTCTATACCAAATCCGAGCATCTCCATCTAACAAATAGAAAAATAGCTTCATTAATGTGTCTTCATGTGTGATCCCCTGCTAGTCCATGCATATATGAAACTCCCTGAGGTGTTGAGTTGGATCTTCATATTCATTTGCTTTGAATCTTGGAAGAAAGGAATTCCAATCATGAAATGAAGGCACATGATTTGGGAAGCTGGATATGGAAGAGAAATCTAATGGAGCAGCCTTTAACTAATCTCTTGTAACAGAGCGGTTACAAATGCTTTCAATAGTATCTTCATTCAACCAATCAGTTAACTGTGAGAAATCCACTTGTGATTCTTCAATGTCAACTTGTCCATCAATTTTTTTTCTTCTCGGAATTTCTCTTCAACTTGTGGAGGCAAAGAACCAAAATCCTCTCTTGGCGTCTCATGTGGAGGGATTTCTTCCATTTTCAAAGGTTGTGATTGGGAATCTTTTACTGGAAATGACTCTGACTTAAAGTCTCCTCTATTTTGAGGTGGAGATTGTGTATCTTCCTTTCCTAAAGGCATTAGATGCAGCTGTGAATCCAAATTTTCAATGGGAGGTGGTTGGGAATCAAGGTTGGCATCCAATTCTAGCAAACGTGAATCATGATTTTCTTTCCATCCTAGAATTCCCTTCTCACCAACATAAACCTCTTCTAATTTTTTACCATGTTCACTCATTCTCTATTTTAAAATAACATTATCCTACCCATTACAAAGTCTGTCAGGAAACATTCTCCTAGACTCATTTTCCTCCATCATAGTAGATACTTCCTTCATAATGTGAGAGCTTTGTAGTTATATATGTTCTTTTCTCCTTCCACCACCATACCACTTGCTAATATTGTCAATAGTGACTTCTTTGTGAACATATCAACAAGATGTTCCTCTGAAGCACCTACCATCTCTCTTGAAATAATAACATTCTCCAGCACCCCTCCCTCCTTGTCTGATGCCTTATAGGAGCAATGCATTGATCTATATGATAAATTATGATGGATGGGCTTGCAGAATGCATAGTCCATGGAATGAAAACCCAAATATTAGGGCCTTCGAGCCCAATATTCTAAAACCAAGAAATCCTCCATATTCTTATAAAAGAACTATTTTGGCAAAGACCCAATATTTTTTAATAAAAGTAGAGAGTATGATAATGCTCATAAAACTTTGCCAAAATTTATAATAAAAAACAAAATTAGAAAAATTTTGCCTTATAGTTTCATAGGCTCCGACCAAAATCTTATATTTTCTCACAAGACTGCAAACAATTTAAGGCTCAACGCCTTATTTTCAAACATTTCATGACTTTGTTTAAAAGGGCTTTTGTTCTTTCCAACTAGAAAAAATAAGCCACAACTTCTACTACTAATAATATTCTAGAATATTTTGTGGAGATTAAATCCCTACCATCCACCTAATCATTATTTATAATTAAGCTAGCACAACCATATAAATCAAATGGCTAATAAAAATGGATAGTCATAAATCCATGATTAGCATCAAAACACTTAATTCATGATACATCTCACATTGTTAAACTTAAAATAATCATAAAAATTAACTAAATTATAACATTATTTTAAATTAGTATTATTAGTATATTTAATTATAAAAATAATTAATATATAAATTAAACATATATACATTTGAGATTCTTAATATATAAATAGGCATCATTTCAGGGTTTGTTATAATACACGTGGGCCAATACCATAGCTTATCAATACCATATGCTAAAAAAAAGACTTTTCATATGACACTTGACCATAGGACATTATTTTTAATTAAGCAATTGAATTAAAAATTAAAAAAGGCATAACTATTTTGGAGATAAATCTCAACCTTTGATTTGTATATACTACTAAGAATATCCTAAAATATTCTATGAGATTAAATCCCTACCAATTACTTAATAATTATTGATAATTAAATTAAAATTCTTGCAGCCTTTGTTGATGGAAAAAAATGATGGATGGCTTGAGACCCAAGGTTCAAGCACTGGGGCCAACAAAGGCTCCATCATAGTCTAGCGTAATTCCAACATTTTCACCCTATTCAGGAATAAAAGGGTGTCTCACCTAAGGCATGTCGCGACCTTACTTAGATAAGGGGCTAGAATTCAGTATCGGAAGAAACTACATAGAGACCATCAACACCCAGTAAACTCAAAACTAGAACGTCAAAGGTGAAATCATAATAGCTCAAGCATTCATGAAGAATATATATTGTGCATGTAAAATCATATTAAAAAATTTAAAAAGCCACATCAAGTCACACATAAATATGCTCATAGAACCCTATAACTCTTCCTTTCATTAGATTTAACAACATTACATTGATGCATTAGGCTTGAAGGCCTCATTACAGAACATAAACTAACACAAACATATATACATGAGAAATATAAGATATAATAGTGTGGGTTCAATAGGCTCTATAATAGAATTTCGGTGTACTACCTGCTTCTCCCTCTTTGGATTCCCCCCTTAGCCTTCTTAAACCTTCCACTCACCTGGACTGTTTCTTCTCCCTCGGGTGCTCTGCCTTTTTCCTCTTTCATATGCCTCTATTTCTCAGTTGTATATGATTCCTCGGTTGTCAGTGCTCCTTTTAGCTCAGTTGTGACTACTTGAGCCTTGATTTTTATAGCTTGTTCTCTGCAACTTCTATTCTTTGGCAGGTCTCTTCTCCTTATCTAGTTGTCTACTCTACGACTTTCCAATGATTACCTCTCGTCAAAATGTGCTCAATCTCAAAAATGTGTCGAAAATTAGCTTCCAAAACAAAGGACCCAACAAGCCCCAACCACAATCCATTGACTCATCCGCGAATCAATCTTCTATCAATGTTGGTGGTGTCATTGGTGCTTCTTCCAATGCTGCTCCTCCTTGACTGGTTCCTTCAAACGAAGGACCCAACTTTGGTATGGACTCAATAGCTGCATTTTTTAACCATGTGAACTCATGAAGAGCCACCTACCAGGAACTTGTAAGAGTGCCTGATTGATCAAGGAATTGTGATGTGAGTTTGGTAGTAGGGTGGGTAGGGCGGGTCATCAAGAGTGTATTCCATTGCATTTTGGTGTCCTCGTTGATCTTTTATAGTATCTCTAGTTGAGCCTATGCTGGTGGCTTAAGGTCACAGAGCAGGTGCTTTGCCTTGCTCGAATCATCCTTGATTTGTTGGATTTGGGTTTTGAGGGCATCCACCTGTGCCAAAAGCTCCTTCTAGTTGGCCTTGTCCTTGGAGGTCATGGCTTGGTTGAAAAATTGATTACCATGATGATGCAGGGGGTAATATAGTTGATTTTTGCGTGCAATGTAGCTTGACCAGTCGTGAACTTCTGTTAAGAGTCCCTTGGCTTCCTTTGTAGCCTGAATGATAGAGGCTTTCAAACAATCCCCTTCTATGATTTTCTATTCAATCTCACTGGTATGTTGGGAAGCAGGATCTGGAAACACTCTCTGACTTACAAAAATATTGTGTTTGAGCTCTCTATTGGTCATCATGAGGTCATTTCAGGCTTCTTTGATGTGGTCGCATCATTCTAAGAGTGTGCAGGCTAAGAAGTCTTCTAAGGCGTCTATGACTATCTCTACAACCGAGGGGTGATATGTCCTTGAAATTTACATTAATTTGGTCGACTTGATGCTGGTGATATGTCCTGGAAAGAATTTGCTATTTTTTTTTTACATTTTTAGCTGGCAGAACACTGTGCAATGCCTCTTCTTGGCATGCAACCAGTTGAATAAAAATTATCAGTTGAGGCGAGGACCAACCCTAAGGATCATGGGGGGTCATATTCGATTATTGAGGGACCCAACTTTGTAATGGTTTCCCAATAGAAACTAATTTCTCATATTTCCCTTAGGGTGGTGGTTATCTCTGTGAGGGTTTGGCGGTGGGAGGACTAACATGGATGAAGGTGGAGTGTGGTGGTGATGAAGGGGCAGGATCAACAGGTAGAGTCACTGTGTGGGTGGTTTCTGGATTCATATTCTAAGGGGAAATAAATTGGTTGGTGCCCGTTAGTGCTCCTAATTAAATTAGTAAAGATAGCAAAGACGTATTGTTAGACTTAGTACTTGAAGTATGGGTTGTAAAGGCCCCATTTTTATTTTCGGTAACTGAGTGGATAACAGAGTCTACCTCTATTTCCATTTTAGTACTAATTAGAGTTCTGGATGGAAGTACGTCTAAGATGGTGGCAGAGGTTGAGGATGTTCGAGGTGAGGGGTTGCACGACTGTGGGGATGCAGTGGAAGTGGAAGGTGGATTCTCTTCAGTGATGGGTGTGGCGGTGTGTGATTGGCATTCTTCTTTGTGAGGTCAACAACCTAGGCAAAGGTGGTTTCAATCTTTTTCCTAGGGACCGATGGTGGCTTAGTGGTAATAGGTCATATGTTTGGAATTGTGGGTTCGGAATGAGAGTGAGGGCCCACTGAAGGAATTGAAGCAATAATAGGGCTATAGGTCAAAGAACCAAATAGATTTAAACTACGAAGTTTAGAAAAGGTAGGAAAAGGACTTACTAAAGCCCCAATGTTTTCGATAATTTTGTGTAGGGATTGTATGCACATCTCAAGCTCCTTGATGACTGGAGTCAGTGTTTCCTTGACGAGATGCTTCCTTTAGACAGAAGGAATTTCTCCAGGTAGTGGTTGGGGAACCATTCCTCCAAACAATTATATATGCTTCCCCTCCGAACTTCTCTAGCAATCCCTGGCCAGGAAGAGACTTCGATATGGAAGGCTTCTTCAGATAACATAAACTTTTGGGCCCGCATCTAAAATGTGTAGGAGTTGACTCACTTGGGCCACACCTAGGTGTTTCCATGACTTGTGCCAAACCAAATATCCTATGAATATTCATCGAGGAGCAACAATGGGATTCTTGGTCTGGCCTTGGTGACGTCCAACATTTTCTTGTACCAGCTGACAAAAGAGGCCTCATTGATTTCCTTGCTACTATGGTCCTCGAAGGTCCACCAAGGTAAATACCTGAGTGCAAGGGGTTGGTCTTCAGTAACCATCGCCATCAATCTCCCCTCGGATGGGCACTAGTTCCACATAACTAAGGAAATAACGAGATATCCATATATAAAATGAGTGGCCCTTTTATAAATATCTTCACAAGAATTGAAGAGTTCATTTAATGGAAAACTACTCCAATTTAACTATGTGCCTTGCACACAAGTTTGCACAATTGAGATAGTATCCAATGTTCACTCACCTCTTAAGAAGTGTTGCATGATCTTGCCAAAAAATTTATAGTAGGCGAATTTGACGTTAGTCTTGTTAATTGGCTCTATCATGACACTTTTACCTCCATGTTGGGTACTAGACTTTTTGTAATAATTTTCATCCCCTGTCTTCTTCCCCTACTTAGATGTATTCTGAAATGAATTTTATACTAACGCAATGGTAGCAGAAAGCCCTGTGAATATTTGAATGTCAATGGCATCGATTGGGTATTCCTTGTCGAGCCCCATAGACCCTCCATGCATCCTTCTAATGAGAAATTTTGTGCATTGCATCATTTCGCCTACAGTGACGAACACTGGAAGACCCCATAAATTCAGTAGCATCGACCTTTGCATTCCTTTGAAGTCTTCTCTAACTTATTTAGACTGGAGTTCGTCAGGTCTGGTGACAACTTCTATGTAGACTTCCCGCTTGAGTACTAGAAAATAGAACGAGTCTGAGGGATCATTTTCTACAAGCATAGCCTTATCGTACTTGCCATAAAGATTCTCAATTTTTGTAATCATTGAGTCTGGTTCAATTTTAGGAACAAATATTATAGTCTTTGTCATGGCTTCATTGTGATGGTGATACACAAGGAACATTGGAGGCTTGAACTTGGGCTGGGAATAGGGAAAATTTGATACAGACTCTAGACTTGGAAATTTGACCACCTCAGCTTTTGATATTGAGAAGATTATAGTTTCCATGAAAATTAAATAGAAAAGCATGACATAATTTTTTTTATATTTTACCACCTAACTAGTTAATATGGTAACTTTCCCTATGTGATCTGAAACATGGCAGCACTAACGACAGCTAAATGGACCTAACTCGGATGACGCAAAAATTGGAAAAGGAGGGTGGGAATGATGGGTAATTATGGGGTTATGATGGAAGGCATCTAGAAGTTAGCAGATGGATCATGCGAGGGATATTATGAGAGATATTTAGCCCAAATTCGAACTGACATAGGGAATTATTACTAATTATTACGGATACGACAACTGAAACATGGCACTCCTTGACCACAAAAGGTTCTGGAGGGGTGAAGCTACTTCCACAACTAAAATAATTGGTGGAAAGTTATTCATGAAAGAGTTCAACTAGAATGACTGGATAATTAAATTAATGGATGCGGCTCACAACCTAAAAGAATTGACTGACTCTACCTAGACCTACCTACGATCCCCTTCTAGAGATCAAAGTATTTTGATGTAGAACAAGTTGAGTCTTGGAAAGGTTTCAAGAATGCACCATTCCCCATGTAGGCAGTAGGACACGATCCAATTTTGTGAGCTTGAAAGCTCCTAATTCTTTCACTTCCATAATGACGAAGGGTCCCAACCAATGCATTTTCATATTTCAGAAAACTTTAAGAACTTACTGTCGTATAGAAAAAAATGTAATCCCACTGTAAAATATTTCCGCTTGATATGCTTGTCATGCCATTCCTTTTGCCTTTGCTTTTCGACGGTTTGGTGGAAATATTCCAGAAACATAGCCTCTTCCAGTTCCCAAAATTCTTCCAACCACTTTGGAATTGATTCATCCTCTATCATGCAAGTGGCTTGCGTAATAAAGAGGCTAGAGATGGTAAACTTAACATATACTACAACTTCTTGTCCATACACTAACTAGAAGGTAATATACTTGTGTAAGAGCTTAACGGTTGTATGATAATCCCATAGTGTAGTTGGCACTTTTTAGTCCCAATCGTCTCTATTGGCCAAGCATGTATTGGTGAGTCCCCTCTCTAAGATTTTGTTAAAAGATTCCATGGTACCATTTGCTTAAGGGTGATACAAGTTATTCTTATGGTTTTGGATCATACATTTTCGTAGCAATGAAGTGATCATATCATTAATGAAATGGGTCCCCTGGTCACTAGTGAGGCTTCAGGGGCACCCAAATCAGGTGATAATATTCTCGAAGATGAATCTAGCGGCAGTGTCTACAATGAAATCTTTGACTAGTGCAGCTTTAGCCCATCTGGTAAGGTACTCTATGGCAGTAATAATATATATGGTGTAAGAGTGATTTTTTTGTGGGTTAATAGGTCCAAAAAAGTCGATTTCCCATTTCTCAAAGGCTTTCAGTGCCCGTACCAATTGCAAAGGAAGTTCATCCCAGTGCGATGGTTTTCCAACTCTTTAGAAAACATCACAGTTCTTGGCATACTCATTTGCATCTTGGAAAATTGTGGGCCATCGGAGTCCTGCCTGCAACACTTTCCTTGTGGTGGCCTTCCCACCAACATTCCCACCCACAACTCCTGAATGACATTCCCATAATACATCCTACCTTTCAAGATCAAGAACGCACCTTCACAATATTTGATCAAGGCCAAACTTGTACAGTTGTCTTGTGATCAACTAGTAATCGAAAACAAGAACCACCATGTGCCTTCATTGTGTACCCCTCTGGGAATTTTATTGTGGCTAGAAATACTTCGATTTCGTCCAAGTACCTTGGTATGGCTTCGACTTGAAACAGGTCGACATTAGGCAGCTAATGATCTACTGACCCTCTGGCTTTTCCTGACTCTAACTGGAAAAGGTGGTTTGTGCCTACATTCATTCTTCTTAGCTTGACAATTACTTCAAATGTGAACTCCTGGAACAACATAATCCATTTTCAAATCCTTCCTTCAAGTACAGGCTTATTCACCAAGTAATTCAAGGCAGATGATCAATGTAGAATTTGAACGGACCCCTGCAGGAGATAATGCCAAAACTTTTGTAGCGAATATACCATTGCAAGTGATTCATGCTCAGTCGTGGTATAATTCCTTTGTGTCGTTGATAATTTTTTGTTAACAAAGTAGATGGGGTAATCAATATTTTTGTCTCTAGTTTGAGCCAGGACGACCCCCAAGGCAATATTCAATGCATCAATGTGAACATGGAATTGCTTGTTCCAATCTGGATAAAGTAGGACTGGTGTACTTTCCAATTTTTCCTTCAACACATTAAAAGCATATTCACATTCATCTGACCATGTGAACCTTTCGGCTTTCTTCAATAGCTTCTCTAGTGGTGAAATGATCGAGCCTGCATAGTTGTGGATGAAGCTCCTATAATATATTATATGGCCAAGGGTGGATCTCAGTTGTTTAAAGCTTGTTGGTGGGGTCATATTTAGGATTAATGTGACCTTAGCAGGATCAAAAAATACTCCCTCTTTGCAAACTATATGGCCAAGAAGTGTTCTGAAAGGGACAACGAATATTAATGTTTTTAGGTTTAGGGAGATCTACAGTTGTCTACAATGGTCAAACATCACTCAGAGAAAACTAAAATGCTTCATTAGCAAACTGTAGATGGTCCAATCATCCATGTAAACTTCTAGAAAACTGTGAATATAATCCCTAAAAGCAAAAATTACAATTCTTGATAATATTTTTGGTGCATTCTTGACTCCAGAAGGCATAACATGGTATGCATAGGATCCTCATTCAGTAGTGAATGTGGTTTTCTTCTTTTCTTCCTCTGAAATTCAGACTTGGTGGTAACTAGAGAATCCATCTATAAAAGAGTAAGCTTCATTTCCTGCCACATTGTTTAGAACTTGATCGTTGAACAGGGTAGGGAAGGGATTGTGAACATAGGCATTGTTGAGACTCTGGTAATCCACCTAGACCCAAATTTCTTCAGTGTACTTCTTGTTTTGTATAGAAATTAGACTGACCCACTCAACCTCGTCGATTGGGAAGACAATCCCTACTTCCAAAATTTTGTCTATCTCCTTCTTCAGCTTCTCTTTGACCCTCGGGGTTAACCTATATGGTTGATGTTTCACTAGCTTTGCATCAGGGTTAAGCACAATATTCATCTCCCCTTATTCTCTTTTAAGCCCCTTAATATCTGCAATAGACGAAGGGAACAATTATTTGTATTCTCTTAGGAGATCAAGTATTCCCTTAGTACTTTTCTCATCCTAGTAATCTCCAATTGAGGCTAGTTTTGGTTTCTCAGCAGTGTCAATGTTATGTTTCCACAACTTCAAAGGAATTATATGAGGACCATCTGTTCCTTGAAAGTCAGATGTCTCAGTTCCTCCAAATCATCCTCATCTAAATCCCATTCAATCTATCCACAAGCCACAACTTCATGGAATCTAGATTCATATAGATGCTCAAAGGTGTTATGGTCTATACATCCCTTTGTCAATTGTCCTTCCATGAGTAGAACCCTTTTAATATATTGCAAAGCGGTTGCGATCCTTTCATCGCTATCGGTAAAGGAAAAATCACTGATAAATTGAGTTTGCATACAATCCTAATCATCGGTTTGTCACCTTATCTCCTCCTTTATGTACCATGCCTTCAGAAATGTCCCCAGGGTGTGTACAACTCTATGCACCCATAAATCCTCTAGAAGTCCTTCCCTGATCCATAAGGCCTTACAATATTGCAAGTGTTGTCGAGGTTTGGAGCTTCCCCTGTACTTTATGAATTTTTGCGTGTTGTCCTCTGAAGACTCTTATTGTTGCCTTAATATCCTTCCATTCTCTGAGATGCTTGAAGTGAGATCCCCACCACCTTGTCGGTGTCACTTGTAAGGTGACATCTAGTAAGGGAACTTTGTGTTATTTAGAGACATTTGCATCAACTACATTAAGAAAATCATTAACAAAGCCCATGCCATTGAAAATAGTTAATTCTCATACCTCAGTACCAATCCAGTTGATACGACAGGTCATGGCACAACATTTGGTGTTGATCTCAAGCCTGTCCTACTTCTAGTTATCCCATGCAGCATCGGATCCAACCTATGAGCTCTAAATTCCCATCCATCTAATCGATCCTTCTGTCATTGGGTTAATATATTCTTCTCTTCTTCTTGTTTTAAGTTGATATAGTTGATCCAATAACTCAGGTTCTTCCCTGTCATCTGCTGGCTTGGTGAACCTTGGTCCTTATTATGGGTATAGGGGATGGATCACTCTAACTCCCTCCACTTCAAAGGTCATCAACTCCTTCTTTAAATCAATTATCATGTGATTCTCAAAGGCCCAGTCTATTCCAAGCAATTTCGGATAGGGGTCTTTGTCCCCGAAAATATCTATTACTTCAAATTCAGCATAATTTTTCACCACTACTATGTCAACTTCTACATCTTATAGCCTTCCAACTAGGAGTATACAATATTGATTCGCCATGTGTAACTGAATTAGAGAAAACACCAACTTCATCCTTCCCAAGGCTTCCCAGGTTTCCTCGGCATGATATTGACATCTGAGCCTAGGTATAACAATGTATCCTTTATCTGAAAACCTGCAATTTCGACATCAATATGGAACTCCCTCCCTCTTCTATTCTCGTTCCTTTGCACTCCCTCCTGGAGTGTCTCTCGGGTAAGTTGGCGTAAATGAATCCTTCCTCAGTCGCTCCATCCTTAATATGAGCTTTAAGACTTTCCTGTAATTGTCTGAGAATTTGATTGTCATTCATAATTTACAGAAACAACCTGAACCATTATGATATGGGTCAAGCATTGGGTTTTGATAAGTATAGGCTCATGTTGGCTTGGTAGGGCTTGACCCGGGTTCAGCTTGTACTTTGCACCAACAAAACCCTTAAACACTGGCCCTTTCGACAACGATGCGCAAGCAAGTCAAAGTCTCACCTGAGGTGGCTATGGGTGATTGCAAAACCAGGTTTCTACAACCTTGAGGGATTGCGCAGAGTGGCTCTTAACTTCTCTTTTATGTACTTTAATTATCCTTCTAACATTCATAACATTTCTACGTAGCGTATTCTAACTACATACTTTGTCACATTCACTTTAATATAAGCACATTATTGAACAATAACAATTGCACTAACATACCAATTACTTGCAATTACTTCGCATAAACAGATAAAACACAAATAATAGATACAGATACAAAATACTTTGCCAAAACTTCTTCTTTATTAAGATATATCTTTTAGTACATACAACTTCTCAACCTGCGCACCCAGCTGCAGTTGGTCCGCGCACTCAGCTACAGACTCTTCTAAGGCCTTTGCGCACTTAGTTGCGGAGCCTTTCCTTTGACCCAAAACACAAAACAAAAGACTATATCACTTGTGCTCTCTCTATGATCTATTAGAATTATCTAAGGATGATATTTGACAAAGAATTACGTGTCCTTAAATGCATTACATTGCTTCAAAAAGAATGGTCCACATAACACAAACTCAACAAACAATGAACTAAAACCTTGATACCTGTTACAAAATGAGGGGCTTTAACCCACCCCGAAGCCCCTAGACACTTGCGCGGTAAATAGAACTCCGTGCACTCCACTCCTTAAAATGTGGAGTCTTTGACCAAAACTGGACCAAGTTGGGTCACACCCAATAGGCCCCCAACACTCACATGTGACTCGTCCCGAGTCACATAGCTATGGTGCCCTTGATCTTTACTGCGATGCGATTGTAGACAACATTATACTGTTGGACTATTTCTGCCACCTGATTTTCCTCTCGTCACACTTCTTCCAACAATGCCTTTGTGGTTGGTCTGACAGTCTTCTGCAAAAATTCTTTCTCCCTCTGTCATAGCTCCCTAAGCCTTTCATCTACTACTTTCAAAAGATGGAGGGCCTCATCCTACCATGGTTGAGCCTCTCTGTCAAAATCTGCTCTTTCCTCCGAAGATGTTCAATCTCTTTCCAGAGATTCTTTCCTTCAATGATGTTGGTGAGCCTCTACGAGACTGTTGCTTCTGCTTCACCTATAGCTTCTCTTCAATCCTCTTAATGTTTGGGTCCTCCTACAGTGAGGTCCAAATCTGCATAGTCTCATCTTGTAACTTTTCAAAATCCTCCACTGTGTCGAAGATGCCTTCGACTGCAGCTTTTAGATACCTCTCCCTTTGCTCACGTACTTTCGGTGGCATGACTGGCTACAACCTTATTTGTAGCTTAGAAATATTTACTTCATCTTGAAACTTTAGTTTTGTGAGATTATTCTTTGACTCCTTTATCACGAGGTCGAGCTTCGTGACCTTCTCTGCTAGCGATTCTTCTTCGCGGACCTTTGCATCCAAAAATTCACTAAATTTTTTTGCAATGCCTTCCTCTAACTATTGTTGTTGTTGGCATGATTCATCCATGTATTTGATCAATTGATTGAGCTCCTTCTTTAGCTAAGCTCTATCCTTTTCTACTTGAATGCTTAATAGCAAAGTGTGATGTTCTCACTCCTTCAGTTCATCTGCAATACTTTGATGGAACTCGTGTAATACCTAAGTTTATGGTGATGTTCATGTTAACACGATCCCACCCTCTTTCTCACTCTCTATCCTCCACAGATTAAAATGGAAATGCTCCTCTTGGTATCGGAAAAACCCTCAATCCAATTGTCAGCACTATCTGTCACTCTGGCGGCAATAGCTGACCTATCTACGCCAATTGTCTGGCTGTCTGCACCAATAGCTTTAACTCTACAATGCTTTGTTGCACATCTATCAAGATTATTTTGTAGCGATAATTGACCTTATTCCATGTCTCTTTTGTTACTTCTTGGTCCTTTTCTCCAATCTCATTGATGTCCCACTAAGTGAGGACAAGTAGTATCGAGCCCTTAGATTTTCTCACCTTTTGTTTCTTTTATGCACCCAACGTATTCACTGTAGGTACCCTATTTTTTATCATGAATGGTGATTCCTCTGTTGGATCTACATCGTTGGGAGGGTCCTGGATATCCTATTCAATATCTACCTCTATCTTTGGCTCTAGTTCCCCTACTTCTTTTCCTTTGCCTGTCACACTTGGACCCTCATGTTGCATGGTGCCCCCCATTGCTTCAGTGTCTTCTATGGTTGGGGTCATCCATTTGATTGACCATAGTTGTATTATTGTGAGCAAGTCGTCTTCAGTGACCAAATATGGCAAAGGGTTCCATGTCTCCATTAGATCCTTCCTAGACTTGATGTATACTCTATGAAAATATGCCTTGAATTCTACGATGTTGCAATACTGCTCATACAAGCTAGGTGATAACCTAGGGTACTAGTTCACCACCATGTGTGAATCGATGTCCAATAGCACAAAGAAAAATATGTTATCTTGCATGCACAATGACTCCTTGGTATGCCACAGTGAGGCATATTGTGTGGCTTCACATACATCTATTTCGACTAGCAGAAATTGTGATTCCTCTGACTCCTTCCATGCTAACAGAGAAATAATCAAACTTAGCCACACATAATGAAATGTTTTTCCTTCTTCCCGTGCCTCACAGCAATCCTCCAAAAATTCCTTGCATAAGTACCCAACGCAATTGAGTTGAACCCCAGCGTTGCACTGCGTAGCTAAAGAAACCACGGCTGCGGTGAATTTGTTTTCTCTAAATTTCCTCATTAGTTTTCCTGCTAAAATGTGTGTGGCAAAGTGCACCCCTTGGAGGCTCATAGAGTTGATATTTTAACCACGCAACTTTTTGGTAATCCAGAACTTATCCTTCATGGTCTATGCCATTTCCTTGTCTTGGCTTTTTCTGACAAACTCTTTGGCAAGGTCCTTCCCTTGGTAGGGCATCCCAGTAATTCTTCTTATCAACATCTCGTCAATCAGGATCCTCTTCCCCAACCAAAGGCATATGTCATGCACTAACACTAGTAGTTGTCGAACACAAGTTGTGTTGGATGTGCTTCTACCGAAGTGTGGCACGTATAGCATGTTTAGCAAGTCTAGTCTTTATAATCCTACAGCCCACTGGTGTGGCTCCAACCTCGTAACTCCACTCTAGGGATAATAAACCTGGTGTAGGTACTTGATCGACTCGAACTACGGATGTTTACTTCTGTCATTAAAGGCTCAATCCTCAATTTTTATTTATGGCATTTTCCCTAGTACTTTGCTTTCAAATGGCACTTTTTTTGGTAGGAACAGTGTGAAAGTGCCGAAACTGGTGTCTTTCGGGTCCTTAATTGGCTTGGCACCTAGTTTCCTTGGTGGAAAATATGGTGGCAGTATAGAGGGAATTTATGAGCCCTCTGTCTCCATCCAAGGCATCTTAGCTTCTTCCTCGCTATCATGGATTTCCTCTGGTTATTCCTGTGGAACTGGTTTCTTCACCTTCTCCTTAGGTTTATTATATTGCTTGGTCTTCATTCACTACTCTTCTTTTGTCTTCTTCCTTGGGGACGTTCTTAGCTCCACTCCAGAGGCATAAGATGGCCTCTTTTCAGGTCTTTTCTTAGGTTGTTCTTCTCCAACTACTTGTTTTCACGGCAACCTCGTGCGCCTTGGGGACATGGGTACATTTGATGCTCCAGCTTGGGCTTCCATGACTCCTACTAGCCCTTTCTATGCATATTCTTGGGAAATTTCTTTAAAGCTTCTCTCAGACGTATACTTGACTCACTCTTGATTACAAATTCTCAAACCAAATTCTCCAGATAGCAAAGTGCAAAATGTGGAGTGGGACATAGCTTATATAGTGAATCTCAATTTCGAACCTCATAATGAGCTTATATCTTGTTCATTTAATGCAAGTATGGCGCTAGATCCAACCAGTTGTGCTTCATAAATGTGTTTCTCTAGCACCTTTTAATGACAACTTTTTCCTTCCAATCGTCATATTTTTTTGGTTATCTTTGACAACCGTGTAGTAATCTACCCTCCATCACGGTTTGTTCATACATTCACATACTTCTGAATATCGCACACTAATCCTCCTTTGGCGCAATTCTCTCTTACTTCAACATACCCCTGAATATCTTGCAATAACCTTCTTTGGCGAAGTCCCCTTCTGTAGATTAGTTTATAGTCCAGTGCCCACTTTCAACTGCAGGTGGCACTAAGACTCTTCTTCTTTCATATTTTAGTGCGAAGCTCCAGGGATAGATTCGTTCCTATGTACCTTCAATATTATACCATTCACTCATCTCGAAACCAGCTGACCATTTAACTTCATGAGATGAACTGCGCCACCCTCAAAGACATGTTTGATGATATATGGTCCTAACCAATGTGTCTTAAATTTTCTTGGGAACTTCATGAATTTTCTATCATATAAGAGTACAAGATCTCCTTTCGGTAATGTCTTTTGCTTGATGTGCCTATCATTCTAGGCTATCTTCATCGATTTTTGTACTTCCTGATGAAAACTTGCTATAAACGTGTCCTCTTCTAAAGCAAGCAATTGCACCATCCTCTCCTCCATTATATTGGAATCTTCCATGTCTGTAAAGGCTACAATTGTTAAACTGGGCACAATGTACTCCATAGGCATGACTTCTTCTTGTCCATATACCTACCTAAAATCTGTTTGGCCTGTCAATTTCTTATATGTTTCCCTATATGCCCACAACACTACTAGAATCCTTAGATCTTAGTCATTTGTGTTCACATTGCACACTTTTGTGAGTGCATTCTCCAGAATTTTATTGAAATCTTCGACTATCCCATTCACTTGAGGGTGATATGGGGTACTTTTCTGATGGTGTACTCGAAACTCTTCAGTCACCACCTCCATAGTTTGATTCAAGAAATGTGAGCCTTGGTCACTCATTAATATCTTTGGACAACCAAATCTAGACAGAATGTATTCAAAAATGAACTTCGTGGTGGTATCTGCACTGCAATCCTTCACTAGCTGTGCCTCAGCCCACCTCGTCAAATAATCAGTTGCAGTGATTATGTATCTTGCACTAGTCTTCTTTCCTGGTGGGTTAATAGGTCCAACAAAGTCAATAGCCCACTTGTCAAATTCTTACAATGTCGCCTATGGATTTAATGGAATTTCATCTCTTCTAGATGACCTTCCTGTTCTTTGACATATATCACATGCTTGATGGAACTCTTTTGCATCCTTGTGTACTGTGGGCCACCATAACCCATCTCTCAAGATTTTTTGTGCAATGGCCTTTCCTGCATAATGTCCACTGTTGAGAAATGGCAACAAGAAATTCCATTTTAATTTTTCCTTGAATTAAATTGAGAATTAAAATCGAATTCTATTCTCATAGCAACTTCTAAATAGTTAATTAATTTTAATTAGCTTAATTATCTTATGAATTTAAAGTTGGTAGTCTTTCTGAAGTCATGTATATGTTCTCCCTATATTATAGGGGTCCAGGATGAGTTAAGTATGAGTTGTGATTAGTTAACTCATTTTACTGAGTTAAGTCCAATTAAATTAGTTCCAAACTATTTGAGGAACTAATAGTGAGTTAATAGTCAATTGGTGCACTAATGCATTAACTAGTGCTACTCCAATTAACTGAAGATTCCCTCATTAGAAACTTGTGCATGTTAATTCTGAGAAAGACCCAGTTGAGACTAGAGTGCAAGGAAAATGTACTATCATTTGTATGATTTATTGAGTTGTATAGATCATGCATGCAATCAGGAACTAAACCTTGACGGGATTGAGCAATTTTGGATGCATTGGCCTCCCATTAATATGGGCTGATCAACCATGGGAATTGCTCAAGGAAATAGGGACTTGGAGAGCTGCAGAATTGGCTAAGTGTTGGCCAAGGGTTTTATTGTGAGTTGGAGATTGATTTTACTGAGTGTTGGGGTTGTTCTTGTGTGAACAAGCATTGTAATCTCATCTTGATTTCCTGATATATGCAATACAGATAGTGAGGTTTTGAGCTATGGCTTTCCCTGGATATTTATTTTGTTATGTGTATTTGATTATCTTCCTCTTGTCAATTATTGTTTTCATCGATCTATTGGCTTCCGCTGGTTGATAGTAGAAGTTGTTTCTTGTCTCTTTCTTTAGTACAATGCATGAAATTATGAATCTACAAGATCTTCTACATGGTATTAGAGCTAAGAACAATATACTAGAGGAGATTTTGAAGTTTTGTATTTTTGGGTTACAATTGAAAGTTGAATTTGCAATACATACTTCGGGATCAACAGATGGCATTCTACAGTTTACAACTCATGTATGCCTTGGAAGGTAGCTCAAATTTTATATCCTGGAGGGATAGAATGGAGGTTGTGCTAGAGGATAATGACTTGAAGGAATTTGTTGAACATGTCCTAATCCAACAGCCAGTGATGCATAGAACCTAGCCGAATGGAAGAAGTGTGTGGTGAAGGCAAGGCGAATAATTCTTGAGGGAGTTCGAGACCACATCGTCTCGAGTCTCCATGGCAAGGAAACTCATGCTATGCGGAAAACATTGAAAGACTTGTATCAGAACAATAGTGACCAAAGGAAGTTGGAACTAAAGGAAAAACTTCGAAAAATCAAAATGGAGAAAGGAGAAACTATTCCAAAACACTTGACCAAGTTCACTCAATGTCGTGATGAACTTGGAAGCGTTGGAATCATGGTTACCGAGGAAGATATGGTGAGTCTTTCTCTTCTTGGACTCCCAAATAGTTGGCATAGTTATCAGGACTCTGTCAATGGTTGGGAGAAGCTACCAAGTTAGGAATGACTATGGTTGGTTTTGATGCAGGATGAGATCAGGAGGAACACTAGGGATGGCTCTTCTTCAAAGACTGATGATGAAGAGAATTGTTCCTTAGCGATTAAGGCAAAGAAGGGGAAAGGGAAAGCTTCCCATTCCAAATCGGATTCCTATCATGGAGGTAAGAAGAAAGACATGATGAAAGTTAAATGATTTCATTGTCATAAGGTGGGTCATTTTGCTACAAATTGTCCACTCAAGAAGTCCAAGGAGAAGGCCTCAAGAGGAGTAGCTGGTGAGACTTTGGCCTCTCAATTCGAATTGAAATTTTCGCTCATTGCATGCATGGTGTCACCAATGATGGGAAGTGTATGGTACTTAGACAGTGGAGCTTAATTCCACATGACTGGAAACAAATATTTATTCAGTGATTTGGAGGAGAAAGATCTCCAGATGCATATCAATATGGGTGACGACAGGAAGTATAGTGTTACTGGATTGGGCACTATTACTTTTCAAAGTGAGCATGGGGCTCCACTCACCTTGAAGAATTCCATGTATATGCCCAGGTTGAAGAAGAACTTGGTATCCATTCCCATGCTCGAGGATAGAGGCTATCATGTGATCTTCTCGAAAGGAAAGGTGTTCCTTCGACACATAGTCATGGGTCAAGTAAAGAAGATAGGGATTCAAGTGAAGAATATATATAAGTTGGAGGTAGAGGAGTGTGCTGCTTTGAGCTCAAAAGCAGAAAGGATGCATAGTTGAGATGTTGGCAAGTTGTGGCACATGCAATTGGGCCACTTGCATCATGGGGCTTTGAAGATATTGCAACAGATCTCTACCGGTCTTCCCAATGGTACACTTGAGAAATTTGATACATGCAAGGGGTGTACTTTGGGAAAATACACCAAGTCTTCCTTTGGAGTTAGAGACAGTTGAGGAGAGTCTATTCTACAGAGATTCCATTTAGATGTGTGTGGAACATTCTCGACAACATCCACAGGCAAACACAGGTATTATGTTATTTTTTTATGACTATTCTCGTAAATTTTGGATATTTTTCAAGCAGAAAAAGGATCAAACTTTCACAAAGTTTTGTGATTTTAAAGAATTGGTGGACAAAGAGTTGGGCAAGAAGGTTAAATCTCTACGGAGTGATAATGATGGTGAGTATGTCTCAAATGAGTTTAAGAAATTCTATGTAACGGAAGGGACTAAATGAGAGTTGATGACACCCCATAACCCTCAGAAGAATGGGGTGGCCGAGAGGAAGAACAGAAGCATAGTAGGGGTAGCGAGGGCAATGTTGCATGACCAGGGCCTACCACTACACTCATGGGCTGAGGCATGCAATACAATGGTTTATTTTTAGAACCATAGCCCACATTGGATACTTGAGATGAAGACACCAGAGGAGGATTATTCAGGTAAGAGGCCAGATGTTGGTTACTAAAGGGTTTTTGGGTCATCAGTATATTTCCATGTGACCAAATATGAATGGAAGAAGCTTGAGCCGACAATAGAGTTGGGGATATTTGTGGGGTACACTAATACACCCCAAAACTATTGGGTGTACATGCCGACCAATTTGATGACAATGGTTCACAGGGATGTCAGATTCGATGAGGAGAAGGCCATGCGAGTTTCCCTTGAGAGGGAGCTTGAGCTACATGCAGATGAGGAGCTTTTAGCTCTTAAGGTTGAGGAGCCTCAGATTGATGTGGATCAACCACATGCAGAGGATCTGGGAGTGGAGACATCCACTCAGGAAAAGTCTTCCAAAGAGGGAAGAAATCACACCAGAGAGGCTAACATATTATTGGATGATGCATTGGAGAATATGGGAGCACCCACTTATTAGCGTGGGAAGAGGAGGTCACCTGAGAGGTACACTGGACACATGGATCTTATGGGTGCATGTGTTGTGATAGAGCCAAATTCCTTTCAGGAAGTAGTGTAGTAGCCATTTTGGGTTGATGCCATGGTGGAGGAGTATGACTCCATAGTTCGAAACAGTTTGCGATGTCGTCCCAAGACTAGAGGACAACTCAGTGGTGAGCTCCTGTTGGATTTACAAGGTAAAGCCAGCTGCAAATGGTAGTATGCAGAAGCACAAGGCCATATTTATGGCCCGTGGCTTTTCACAGGTAGAGGGGATTGACTATGATGAGACCTTCGCTCTTGTTGCAAGGTACTCATCAATCATATCTATATTATCACTATCAGCACATATGGGTTGGAAGATCCATCAAATGGATGTGAAGACAACCTTCCTTAATGGCATGATTGAGGAAGAGGTGTACATAGAGCAGACTAAAGGTTTTGAAACTGATATGGAATTTATCCAGGACAAAGAATTAAAGGTATTACAGACTCATGTGCATGGATGTGCCTATGTTACTTTATGTAACGGATCGATAAGATTGCGAAATACATAGACACTGAAGTAGTTAGAGAAAACATAACAGGCAAACATGTAAACACGACAAGTTTAATAAGGAGTTCACCTAATACTCTTGGGCTACGTCTCCTGGTCCAGCCTTCAGTGGTGGCCTCTCTATTATGTTTTCAAAGCAGAGTTTTTACAACAATGAGCTCAATTTGAGTCTCACTCAACAGATATAAATCAGTAGGACTGGACTTGGATCCCCCAAGTCTCTGGAGTACACAGATTCTCCATACTGAAACTCGACCTCTATTGGTCACAGTAGTATGAGCCCAATACGAGACTCATGCATGACAGACATGTACAGAGGAGTTCGCTTGGACCTCTCAAGCCTTCTCTGGAGTACACAGGCTCTCTGACTCTCTCTAGCTCTGTCTGGATCGATGCTACCTTCAGGTCAACTTCGCTCCTTCTCTCCATTCTCTGCTCTTGGCTTTCTGCCTTGACTAACACTCCTTGCTTACCTTGTTTCTGTCAGTTCGTGGCTTTAAAGCCAATCTGCTTTCTAACTGTTCGTAGCACTCTGGTTCTCCTGGCTCTTGTCCGTTTGAATTCCTCTATTCTGCGTCATCATCACTGTGTAACACCTCACAGGGAGGTGGCCACCTGTTTCATATCGAACTGAGTGTCAGTTCTCTTGGAAATGTTTGAATGGTCTTTATTTCCGTTTAACTCCTAGATTGCCCATGAACATGAATCCTCTACCAATTCCTCATTCATGCCGGACTTCAAACTTTATACAACTCGGCCTGTTTACCCCGTTGAATCCGGTCATCTGTCAGATCGCATGTCCACCATGGATCTGGATCCTCCAGATCCTACGGTCTCTGTCCATATCAGGTGGGTAAGTTGCATGATGTTTACTCGTCTGATGTGAGCGATTTTCTCTCTCTTCCACTGGATGCATGGCACCTAGTGTGTGGCATCGGGCGGGACTCGGTTGAAACTGATTACCGCTCGAAGCCCTTTCGATATCTTGCCGGTTTTTGTGTGGGACCCACCTCTGATGGAATCGACGAATTCCGTATGGTTTTTTACTTTTCGGGTCCAGGTCACTCGGGGCTTTTTCTTCTTTGAGGGGTTTTCCCAGTGATAGTCGCTAATCACATATTAGAAACCTCCCCCGTTTTTCAAAAAGACTTCCCGTTTTGTTGTTTCATGGCAGCGCACGTTACCATGGGCCAACGATCTGCGTGCTTGACCGAGGGTCCTCATTGCTCGGCGCTGCTCACAAATTACTACTGTTTGAGGATATTTCTGATAAGCTCAACCTTTGTAAGACTTTGAAACATTGGCATGAATTTTACAGAGTTATGAAAACTTGGAGAGTTCTTTAGGATCCGATTTGGATCACGGCCTTCCCACTGAAAAATCTTTTCAACCACCAAAAGTTGGTTTTTAAGCATCAATCAAGTGAGGGTACAGATTCCTCGCTTGCCCAATTTCTATCCATTTCGCACTGCTTGGTTTTGAACCTTTGAGTCCAATCCTCAAGTACTCAACATCCCCCCTGTGTGTAGTTCTCACCTTCCTGTCCAAAACTGTATCTTCCTGCAACTCATTGAGATATTCAGGTAACAGATCATTAATAGAAGGTAAATGCCTTTTCTCTTCAGGATCTTCAATCAATGAAGGTTCAAATAGTCTCAAGTTGTCAGCATTAACAACTGAGTAGATGTGCATGTAAGCTCGTACATCAAGGAGAAAAGCATTCTCACCAATTTTCTCAAGTTTATTGAAAGGTCCATACCTTATTGGCTTCAGCTTCTTACCTTCACCTTGCACTCTGTCTTTGCTAATATACAACCAGACTTGATCACCAACTTGGAAACTATGCTCAGTTCGATGCTTATCATGCCTTGCCTTCTACTTGGCTTGGCTATTTTCTAGCTGTTCCTATACTTCCTGGTGAATCTCTTGGATTTTTTCGATGAAATTGGTTGCCTTGTCCACATCACTGTGTCCATCAACCACTATGTCTTTACCAAAGAAAAAATCCAAGGGAGACCTTGGTGTGAAACCAAAACAGGTCTCAAAAGGAGATCTCTGTGTAGAAGAATGTTTAGCTCAGTTGTAAGCATGCTGCACATAACATAAATGTTCATCCCAAAGATTGGGATGCTTGCCGCAATAGCCTCTGAGCAACTGGATCACTGTCCTGTTGACCACTTCTGTTTGGCCATCTGTTTGCAGATGAAAATTTGTGCTCTTCTTCAGTCTGGTGTCCATCAATTCCCATAAACATGACCAAAATTTCCCAACAAATTGGGTATCTCGATCATATATAATGTAAGTGGGTAATCCAAAATGAACCCATACATGTTGAAAGAACAACTTTTCAGTTTTCTTAGCTGTAATCTGTTTGTTACAAGGTATTAAAATACACATTTTGCTAAACCTATCCACAACAACATATAAATATTCATGACCTTTTCTAGATTTAGACAGTCCCCCAACGAAATCCATAGAAACACTTTCCCAAGGATGAGAAGGAACTGGTAGTGGAGTGTACAAGCCTAGTTTTCTATTGATGGGTTTGCTTTTAGCACACATGGTACACCCTCTTACATATCTAGAAACTGTCTCAATTCATTTTTGGCCAATAACAAAACCTTTGCAGCTGTGCAACTGTTTTACTTATACCAAAGTGACCTGATATTAGAGAAGTGTGTGCTTCTTGAATTATCTTTACTCTTTCTGTTTGAGGAATGGGTAACTTTGCCAAATGATATGAGAGTTGGTCCTTAACATGATAATCTAATTCTTCTACTTGTTTTCTATGACTTAAAGTTGCATATACATATTTAAAATCTATATCTTGAGCATATTGTTCAATGTAGCTTTCATGTAATACTGAATTATGCTTAAGTATAGTGGATGCATTTATGATTGGTCTGGACACCATATCTGCAACTTTGTTGTGTATTCCCTTTTTATATCTGATGACAAGATGAAACTGTTGTAGAAAACCCATCCACCTATAGTGTCTTGATTGCTGCAACTTAGTTTGTGAGTGAAAATATTGAAGTGGTTGATGATCAGTATGTATAATTGTCTCTTTGCCCATTAAATAATGTTTCCACTTTTTCACACTTTGTACTAATGCATACAATTCTTTATCATATGTGGGATAATTAGCTACTGCAAAATTAAATGTCTCATTTATGATAACATATGGGTTTACCGTGTTGCATCAACACTGCTCCCATGGCATAGTCACTGACATCCATTTCAATCTCAAATGGTCTTTGAAGATCGAGCAGTGCTAGTACTGGTGCTGTACTAATCTTTTCTTTTAAGGTGTCGAAGGCTTTCTGTTGTTTGCCTCCCCACTGAAACACCTTATTCAATCCTGTTAAAGCATGTAAGGGAGTTTCAATAAGGGAAAAGTTAGAAATAAACTTTCTCCAATACTGTGCTACTCCTAAGAAGCTTCTAACTTTTGTAGCAGATTTGGGTTTAGGCCAGTTTACAATGACTGCAACCTTAGAGGGATCTATCTTCAATTCACCACCCCCTACAGCATGACCCAAATAATTCGAAGATGTTTTTCCAAATTCACATTTTGAGAGCTTAACATGAAGATTCTCTTTTTTCAAAACATCTAGAGTTTGCTTGACATGCTTTAAATGTTCTTCCCATGTTTTACTAAATATAAGAATGTCATCCAAATATACAATGACAAAATCATCAATAAAAGGTCTAAGTACATCATTCATTATTCTCATGAAAGTAGCAGGAGCATTAGTTAAGCCAAAAGGCATAACCAACCACTCATGCAATCTCTGCTTTGTTTTGAAAGCAGTCTTCCATGCATCTTGCTCTGTAACTTTGACCTAATGATAGCCACTATGCAAGTCCAACTTGGAAAAATAAACAGCTTCTTTCAACTGATCTAATAGATCATCTATGCGAGGAAGGGGATAGCGATTTTTTTATCGTTATCTTATTCAGTGCTTGGTAATCAATGCACATTATCCATGAGCCATCTTTCTTTCTCACCAAGACAATTGGAGACCCACAAGGTGATGTGCTAGGTCTTATGAACACTTTCTCGAGCAGCTCCTGTAACTGCTTCTTAATTTCTGCATTCTCTAAAGTGAACAACCTGTACATTCCGATGTTAGGTAATGGAGCATCTTGCTGCAAATTAATATCATGTACTATTTCCTTTCTGAGCGGTAGACCTTTAGGTTCTTGAAATAGTATATCATATTCTGAAACAACTTTTTCTAAATTAGCTTGTTGTATAGCATTACAGCCCTCAAATACATTGGTTTTATCAAGTTTCTTTTCCTTTACAACCATCAGTAAAAATTGTTTGCATGAATTTACAATTCTTTTCATTTGCCCTGAGTTTATGAGAGTATAATTATTCTTGAGTTTATGAGCTCTTACAATATATTTGATTCCATCTTTAACGAGTTGATACTTGTTTTCAGCTCTATAGAAAATAGCTTTTCTATCATACAAGTAAGGACTTCCTAAAACAATTCCACCTATATCCAAGGGAACAATATCTAGCTCAACCTCATCTACAAATGTTGACCCAAAACAAAACCTAAGTTTACATTGTCTAGTCACTTGTAGCTGTGCTTTATCACATAACTAACCTAATGGATATGGATTTTTGTGAGGTGTGGTTAGTAATCCCAGCTTCTTTACAATTGCTTCAGAAATTAAATTTACTTGTGAGTCACTATCAAACAAAGTATCAATCTTTTGATGCTTGGAAGCAACTCGAGTATGAAAAAGCTCATGTATTTTCCTCTCATTTTCTTCATTATCAGTAGATTTTGCAGAATTACGAGTAGATGCTTCAGAATTTTTACCTTTTATACCTGTGGCTGCAATTTTTGTTTCATCTCCTGAATCTGACCCCAAATATTTTTGAATAGCTACAATAGTCTTCTTCTTCTTGCCATCGTACTTCTTGGGTTTCAGCTCTGGATGCAGAATCTAGCAATGTTCATCATCATGCCCATCCTTCTTATAGTGAGTGCATGAAGATTTGGTCTTTTGTACAGTATTTGTCTTCCTCTCTTTCCATTTCTGTTTTCTTTTCTCCTTATTCTTGCTTGCAGTGGGTTTTGATGATCCCCCAACTTCTGGGTTCACATTCTTGCCTCTAGCCTCTAGATGTGTAGCTTGAATAGATACCTCATCTATGCTAGTGGGATTAAACATGAGAATTGTGTGCCTTAAGTAGATGTGTAGACCACCTATATACTTCAGCAGAGTTTCAGGTGAGTCTAAAGAAATTCCTAGAATCAAAGCTCTTTTCCTAAATTCTTGAGTGTAGCTTTATACACTTTGCCCTTTTAATAGCCGAAGAGTTTGCCAACTCATCATGGCTTGCTGCATATAAGCTAGTGGATAGAATTGTTTTTTAATTGCAGAAACAAATTCACTCCAGATAGAAAGAATTTTACCATGCTTCTTCATGTCAGCTTGTGTCCTGCCTTCCCACCATACCAAGGCAGTGCCTCCAAGGCGTAGGATGGCCAACTGAATCTTACTACTGTCTGAATAAATTCTCTCCAGTTTGCAATAAACATCAATCTGTCTAATCCAATTATCTAGCTTCTTTGCATTCAACTCTCCATCATATATTGGTAAATCAAATCTAATATCTAATTTAATCAAAGATGTCTTCTTTTTGTTTTCAGGGCTACTGGGAGGTGTGGGAAGTTTTTCTTCTTTCCCTTTGCCTTAGAGTGGTCATGGAGGAGAGATTTTTCTGCTCCTTTATCTCATTTGGAGTTTGATGAATCTTCCTCTCTTCCTTTCTTAAATTCTCTATACATTTCCTCTACCATGGCTCTCATGGTCATGAAACTATCCATGAACTGAGGGTCTAATTCCAAGGGACTTTCTTCTGACATTTTCCTCTTAGGATAGACTCTTCCAATTTCAGGGTTAATTTCAACCAACTCTTCTTCTCCCAATTTAAGCTTTGATCTAGTTAGCATTCAACAACAAAATCCAGCACAAGCTTGTCTAACCTTAGTAACCTACAACTCTGATACCACTTGATCTGGAATTTATCCAGGACAAAGAATTAAATTTATTATAGACTCTTGTGCATGGATGTGCCTATGTTACTTTATGAAACGGATCGATAAGATTGCGAAATACATAGACACTGAAGCAGTTAGAGAAAACATAACAGGCAAACATGTAAACACAACAAGTTTAATAAGGAGTTCACCCAATACTCCTGGGCTACGTCTCCTGGTCCAGCCTTCAGTGGTGGCCTCTCTATTATGTTTTCAAAGCAGATTTTTTACAACAGTGAGCTCAATTTGAGTCTCACTCAACAGATATAAATCAGTAGGACTGGACTTGGATCCCCCAAGTCTCTGGAGTACACAGACTCTCCTTACTGAAACTCGACCTCTATTGGTCACAATAGTATGAGCCCAATATGAGACTCATGCATGACATGCATGTACAGAGGAGTTTGCTTGAACGTATCAAGCCTTCTCTAGAGTACACAGACACTCTGACTCTCTCTGGCTCTGTTTGGCTTGATGCTGCCTTCAGGTAAGCTCGGCTCCTTCTCTCTGTTCTTTGCTCTTGGATTTCTGCCTTGACTAACTTTCCTTTCTTGCCTTGTTTCTGTCAGTTCGTGGCTTTAAATCCAATCTGCTTTCTGACTGTTCTTTTCCACTTCCTGGTGCTCTGGTTCTCTTGCCTCTTGTCCATTTGAATTCCTCTGTTCTGCGTCATCATCACTGTTTACTGCCTCACAGGGAGGTGGCCACTTATTTCATAACGAACTAAGTGTTAGTTCTCTTGGAAATGTTTGAACAATCATTATTTCCATTTAACTCCTAGATTGCCCGCGGACATGATTCCTCTGCCAACTCATTGTTCATGCCGAACTTCAAACTTTATACAACTCGTCCTGTTTACCTCGTTGAATCCGGTCATCCGTTGGATCGCATGTTCGCTGTCGATTCGGAGCCTCCAGATCCTACGGTCTTCATCCATATCGGGCAGGTAAGTTGCATGAAGTTTACCCATCCGATGTGAGTGGTTTTCTCTCTCTTCTGTCAAACGCGTGGCACCCAGTGTGTGGCATCGGGCGGGACCCGATTGAAACCGCTTACCACTCAAATCCCTTCCGATATCCTGCAGGTTTTCATGTGGGACTCACCTCTGACGGAATCGGTGAATTCCGTATTGTTTTGGACTTTTCGGGTCTCAGTTCCTCGGGGCTTTTTCTTCTCTGAGGGGTTTGCCCGACAATATGCGATTAGCGACTAATCACATATCAGAAACCTTCCCCGTTTTTTAAAAAGACTTCCCGTTTTGCTGTTTCGTGGCAGCGCGCGTTACCATGGGCCAACGATCTGCATGCTTGACCGATGGTCCTCATTGCTCGACGCTGCTCGCAAATTACAACTGTTCGAGGATATTTCTGATAAGCTCGACCTTTGTAAGACTTTGAAACTCTGGCATGAATTTTACAGAGTTATGAAAACTTAGAGAGTTCTTTAGGATCTGATTCGGATCAGAAACCTTTTACTATGAGTCACATGTGTATCGACTCAAGCGAGCATTGTATGGGTTGAAGCAAGCACCCCATGCTTGGTACACCAGGATAGATAGCTACTTCACTGGGTTGGGCTTCACGAAGAGTGAATCGAATGCGAACCTATACCACATAGTGGTGGAAGGTAAGTTGTTGATCATTGTACTTTATGTTGATGATCTCATAATGATACATGATGATCAGCTGATCAAATCTTGCAAGGAGGACCTTGCAAGAGAGTTTGAGATGAATGACATGGGGCTCACGCATTACCTTCTTGCCATGGAGGTATGGCAAGGAGATGGGGAGTTGTTTGTTTCTTAGGGCAAGTATACCAACGAGATACTCAGGAGATTCCGCATGGAGAGCAGTAAACCCATGGAGACTCCTCTAGCAGGTAACTAGAGGAAGGAGGATGCTACTTCAGGGTAAGTAGTGGAATCTATTATTTATAGACAGATTGTGGGTTCACTCATGTACTTGGTGAACACACGACCAGCTTAGTCAAGTGATCAGGTGCTCATGTCCTAAGTGTAGTAAAATGCTCAAAATTCAAAGTGCTTAGAACTAGTTCAAAGTTGAACAACTGGAAAGTGCTCGTCCTCCCGATTCCGGCGCCATAAATGGGTCGAAAAACGGTCGCCGTATGAGGAAGTTATGGCAAAAAGAAGAATTTGTCCATAACATTAGAAATTTTAATTTAAAAAAAAAAAAAAAAAAAAAAAAAAAAATAAAAAAGGAATATTTCGCAGAATATTCCTTGAAATATTCCAGGGAATATTTCTTTTTCAACAGCCAATCAGAAGCTACCACGTGGCAGGCCCGGAGGCTGCCACGTGGCCCCCAGATGACGTCAGCAAGATGGGTTGGGCAGATTATTTAAAAATGTTTTTGGTTGGATGGGGGATCGAACACCCGACCTGTTGTATATTAACCAAGCGCTTTACCGCTGGACCACATGGTCACATGTGGTTAGAAAGGCGAAAATATATTGATATAAAGTTTAAAATGGCATGGGGCGGAAACCAAAGGGGGCCAGCCCCCCTCTCATATGACCATGACCCAGGAACCAGGGGCTTAAGCCCTAACCGCCAGCAAACCACCAGGGCGCAATCCGAGGCAACCACCCAAACATTAAATATAACTGCAGTTAAGTTGGCGGAATTTTGGCAGGAGCGCCAAATTTGGCGGACCCGCCATAATTGGCGGAGCTAACTGGAGTTAACTAAAGTTAGCTGGAGTTTTTCTAGGGGCAAACTGGAGAAACTTTAAATGGCCATAACTTTGGCTAGGAAAGTCGGTTTTGGACGAATTTTTTTTTGATTTTGGGTATTTTCGACCTTATGAAGCCATTGGTGTAGGTCTTATAGCCATCTGAGGTCATTTGCAGAGGTTTTGGAGCCGTAAAAGTTCTAGGAGCCACCAGGGCCCAGTTTTGTGAAGACTGTATAGGGTTGCAGGTATCCATTGGAGGTGATCCAGTAGTCAATCCTGAAGGATTCAAGTGTTCTGAATCCATTTTTACCATCTATTTCACCTATAGATGCTTCTATTCAGCTGTATTTTCAATTTGAGCATTTAATAAAAACAAGGACAAGCCCGGTTGGGAGCTTTGGACCCAGCAGACGTAGCCCTGGAGGGGGTGAACTGCTTTATCAACTTCTTGTGCATTTGTGGTTGATTTATTTTGCAGAAAATATTTGTTTTAATGTGTTAAACAGTAAAAGGAAATAACTCTGCTATGCTTAAATGGGTCATGAACAGCTGAAAATTTCATGTGTTTTCTTTCTGCAAGACATGGAAATCTTTTAAACATGTTTAATTCTGAATTGAATACCTTTCAAACAAATTTCAAGTAGTTTCAAATTCAGATCAAGTTGGTATCAGAGCTCAGGGTTTTTGTGCAAAGATCTTCTAACTGTCTTGCAAAGTATTGATGCTTACCAGGTTGAAACTTAAAAGAGGGGAAGGACAGTTGACTAGAGAACGAGAGAATCCTCAGTCAAGGAAGGCCAAAGAGCCATCACCTCCACCTTCAATTTCACCCTCAAGAGTCTCAGCAAAAGCTTCAAGAATGTCTGCACATGAAGGAGAAATTCCTACAGAGACAGATCCAAGAGAAGAAGAAAGAGTCTTCAGAAAGGCTTTCTTGGACCTCACTGAAATGGTGAGGATATTGTACCAAGAAAGAAATGAGAAATTGGCTGGAGAAGGGTCCAAACATCCACATGAAGGAGAGGGCTCTTCAGGAGGTAATAAGGATGACGATCATTCCAAGAAAGGACATGGAGGAAATGGTGATCCGCCACCCCCATCTTCACCTTCTTCCTCTTCATCCTCGTCTTCTTCTGTTCATAAGCATAGATCCTCTGGAAAAAGTCCTTTTTTGAAGCTTGATGTAAAATTCGAATTACCTATGTTTAATGGTGAAGTGAATGCAGAAAAGCTTGACAACTGGATTAGGCAGTTGGAAGTTTACTTGAGGATCCAGAATATGCATGATGATGCCACAAAGATTCAGTTGGCTTCTTTGAGAATGGATGGAGCATCATTGGTCTGGTGGGAGGCCAAGACTAAAGAGGAGATCAAGAAATTTGGTAAGGTTACCTTAACATGGCCTGAATTTATGTTAGCCATTAAAAAACAGTTTTATCCTCTTGCTCACATGCAGAAGGCCATTATGAATTGGCAAAATTTCAGACAACTTAAGGGTCAGAGTGTCCAGGACTACACCCAAGAATTCAGGAGAAGAGCTCTCTTGTTAGGGGTAGATTTACAGACCCAAGAAACCTTGTTGAAATACATCGGTGGCTTGCATAGCTACCTTAGACACACCATCTTGATGTTTAACCCTACAAGCCTGGACGAGGTTTGTGTCCAAGCTACCCATTTAGAGGCAAGGGGAAAAAACACATTTGAAGAGGGTAGAAACAAGCCCCCCAAGGGGAAAAACAAAGAGAAAACCTCCAAGGGAAAGAGCAAAAAGAATGCATCTGTCAAACAGGAGAGTGAGAAAGTGATCTGTAAACACTGTTCTAAACCAGGCCATGAGGAGAAAAACTGTTGGAAATTATATCCTGAAAAAAGACCTCAATTTAACAAATCCAAAGGGAAACAGAAAACTGTTGCTACTACATCTACACCACAAGATTTAGGGGAAGATTCAGGTCATGAAACCAAAATTGCAGCCATGGGTTTGAAAAACTTGAAGGGAAAAGAAATTGAAACTCAAGCCAGCACTAGTACCTCAAATTGCCATGTACAAGCTCCTAATGAGGAAGAAAGAATTGAACTGTTTCATGTGAGGGTGATTTCAAAACATACTAAAATTGACACACTTTTTGATAGTGGGTCACAAGCAAACCTTATATCAGAGGACTTGGTCAAGCAGCTTAAACTTGAGACCGTTCCACATCCGAAGCCATATCCACTTGGATGGATTTGCAAGGATGCAAATTTACAAGTTTCAAGAAAGTGCACATTGCGCTTTGCAATTACTGCACATTTTATTGACAGAGTTGAACTTGATGTGGTACCTTTTGATATAGCAGGAATTGTTTTGGGAAGTCCTTACTTGTTTGACAGGAAAGCTATCTTTCATCGCCATGAAAACAAATATCATCTGTTCAAAGATGGCAAGGAGTTCATTGTTAGAGCTCATCGCAAGAAGACAAATATAGCGATGGTGAATGCAGGACAAGTAAAAAGGCTGGTCAATTCAAGTAAGAATTTTGTTCTTCTTATGATTAAGCCCAAGGTTGATGTGAATCATGAGTCATTTGACAATTGTGATCCAAAACTTAAATCAGATCTGTATGATGTAGTTGATGCATATCATGAGATGTTTCAGGAGCCTACAGGTTTTCCTCCTAAGAGGGAGATTCAGCATGAAATCCATTTGCATCCAGATTGTCCTCTTCCAAACATAGGCATGTATCGCATGTCTATTATGGAGAATGCTGAAATAAAGAAGCAAATCAAGGACTTGTTGGACAAGGGTTTCATACGGCCAAGTACTTCGCCATGTGGGTCACCGATTGTATTGATTCCAAAGAAAGATGGCACTTGGCGTATGTGTGTTGATTTCAGGGCCTTGAACAAGATAACGGTAAAGAATCGTTACCCACTCCCAAGGATAGATGATTTGCTAGATCAGCTGAAAGATGCTCGATATTTCACTAAGCTAGACTTGCGCAGTGGATATCATCAAGTAAGAATTGAAGAAAGTGACATTTGGAAGACAGCCTTTAAAACCAAACAAGGACTCTTTGAGTGGCTTGTGATACCGTTTGGTTTGTGCAATGCACCTGCAACTTTCATGCGGGTAATGGATAATGTCTTGCGTCCTTTTCTTGATGATTTCGTTATTGTCTACTTAGATGACATCTTAATTTTCAGCAAGTCTAGAGAAGATCATGTCATGCTTGTTAGAAAAGTACTTGATGTTCTGAAGAAGAATCAGTTATTTCTTAAAATGTCAAAGTGTGAATTTGGAAAGACTTCTTTGGTTTATTTGGGACACATGATAGTAGGAGGAGGTGCTTTGAGAATTGATCCTGCTAAGATTGAGGCTATTGTGAAGTGGCCTACTCCCAAATCCATAACAGAGGTAAGAAGTTTTTGGGGTGAAGCTCAATATTGGAGGAAGTTTATCTCTAACTTCTCTGCTATAGCAGCTCCTATGCATGCAGTGACAAGTGTGAAGCATGCTTTCCAATGGGGAGGCAAGCAGCAAAAATCTTTCGAATCTTTGAAAGAGAAGATTAGTTCAGCTCCAATCCTTGCATTACCTTATTTGAGACAGCCATTTGAGATACAAACTAATGCTAGTGATTATGCTATGGGTGCAGTTCTTTTACAGCATGGTAAGCCTATTGCTTTTCATTCGGAAACTTTTAATGGTGCTATTGTAAATTATCCTACATATGATAAGGAGTTGTATGCGTTGGTACAAAGCGTCAAAAAGTGGAAACACTATTTGATGGGCAAAGAAACTGTTATACATACCGACCATCAGCCCTTACAGTACTTGCAATCACAAAGCAAGTTACAACAGTCACGACACTTCAGATGGATGGGCTTCTTGCAACAATTCCATTTGGTAATAAGGTATAAGAAAGGTACTTTGAATAAGGTTGCTGATATGATTTCAAGGCCTATTATTGGTGCTGTTACTTTACTTAAGAATGCTTCCATTGTACATGATAGTTACATAGAACAATATGCATCTGATGATGACTTTAAAGATGTGTATGCTAACTTGAGTAAAGGAAATCATGTAGAGGAAAATGATTATCACATGCATAACAATTTGCTGTTTCATTTGGGCAAGTTGTGTATACCACAAGGGGAGAGGATAAATGTCATAAGAGAAGCTCATTCTTCTCTTATTGCTGGCCATTTTGGTGTGAGAAAAACAGTTGCACATCTACAGAGGTATTGCTATTGGCATCGCATGGTAGATTCTGTTTCAAGGTTCACAAGAGGTTGTTCATTATGTGCTATAAGCAAGCCTAGCAACAGGAAGCTTGGTTTGTATACTCCTTTGCCGGTACCTTCTAGACCATAGGAGAGCATCTCTATGGATTTTGTAGGAGGTTTGCCAAAATCTCGAAAGCAGCATGATTATTTATATGTAGCAGTTGATCGTTTCAGCAAAATGTGTATACTTATGCCTTGTAAGAAAACTATAACTGCTGAACAAACTGCTGAATTTTTTTTTCATCATGTATGGATTCACTTTGGTTTGCCTACTTTCATTATTAGTGACAGGGATTCCAGATTTGTGGGGAATTTTTGGTCCAACCTATGGGAGATGATGGACACAAAGTTGAAGAAAAGTACTGCTTTCCATCTGCAAACAGATGGACAAACCGAAGTTGTGAACAAAACCATTGTGCACCTCTTGAGAGGTTATTGCAGCAAGCATCCCAAGCTTTGGGATGAACATTTGCACTACATACAGCATGCTTACAATCGTGCCAAGCATTCTTCCACAAACACTTCACCATTTGAAGCTTGTTTTGGTTACTTGCCAAAATCACCTCTTGATTTCATTCTTGAGAAAGATGTTGCCATTGAGGGACATAGTGATATTGACAAAGCTCGTTCATTCATTGAAAGAATTCTGCAAATACATCAGCAAATTCAAGAACAGCTTGAGAAGAGTCAAGGCAAGTACAAGGAAAGACACGACAAGCATAGAGTCGATCACAAGTTTCAAGAAGGGGATGAGGTATGGCTGTACATTAGTAAGGAAAGGATGCAAGGAGAAGGTAAAAAGCTGAAGCCTATTCGTTATGGTCCATTCAAAATCCTCAAGAAGGTTGGAAATAATGCTTTTCAATTAGATTTGCCTTCCTACATGCAAATGTATTCTGTTGTCAATGTGGAGAACTTACGTTTGTATGAACCTCCTTTCGTTGCTGATCATGAAAATGCTGTTCAGCTGCCATCTATAGAAGATTTCTCGCCAGAATTCTTAGATGAGCTGAAAGAAGATACAATCCTTGACAGAAGGACACGCACTTCAAGAAGGGGCAGTGTAGATTATGTTCGGGTTGGTTTCAAAGGAAGCAAACCGAACAAGGCAAAGTGGATAGAGGTGGACAGAGTGAGGGAGCTGTACCCTCACCTCTTTAACAGGTAGTTGAAGGCTTTTGGGGTCCAAAAGCTTCCCAATGGGGAGGCGTGATCAGGTGCTCATGTCCTAAGTGTCGTAAAATGCTCAAAATTCAAAATGCTCAGAACTAGTTCAAAGTTGAATGAATGGAAAGTGCTCGTCCTCCCGATTCTGGCGCCACAAATGGTTCAAAAAACGGTCGCCGTATGAGGAAGTTATGGCAAAAAGAAGAATTTGTCCATAACATTAGAAATTTTAATTTAAAAATAAAAATAAAAAATTAAAAGGAATATTCCACAGAATATTCTTTGGAATATTCCAGGGAATATTCCCTTTTCAGCAGCCAATCAGAAGCTACCACGTGGTAGGCCCGGAGGTCGCCACGTGGCCCCCAGATGACATCAGCAAGATGGGTTGGGCGGATTATTTAAAAATGTTTTTGGTCGGATGGGGGATCGAACCCCCGACCTATTGTATATTAACCAAGCACTTTACCGCTGGACCACGTGGTCACATGTGGTTAGAAAGGCGAAAATATATTGATATAAAGTTTAAAATGGCATGGGGCGGAAACCAAAGGGGGCCAGCCCCCTTCTCATATGACTATAACCCAGGAACCAGGGGCTTAAGCCCTAACTGCCAGCAAACCACCAGCGCGCAATCCGAGGCAACCACCCAAACATTAAATATAACTGCAGTTAAGTTGGCGGAATTTTGGCAGGAGCGCCAAATTTGGCGGACCCGCCATAATTGGCGGAGCTAACTGGAGTTAACTAAAGTTAGCTGGAGTTTTTCTAGGGGCAAACTGGAGAAACTTTAAATGGCCATAACTTTGGCTAGGAAAGTCGGTTTTGGACGAATTTTTTTTTTTTATTTTGAGTATTTTCAACCTTCTGAAGCCATTGGTGTAGGTCTTACAGCCATCTGAGGTCATTTGCAAAGGTTTTGGAGCCGTGAAAGTTCTAGGAGCCACTAGGGCCCAATTTTGTGAAGACTGTATAGGGTTGCAGGTATCCATTGGAGGTGATCCAATAGTCAATCCTGAAGGATTCAAGTGTTCTGAATCCATTTTTACCATCTATTTCACCTGTAGATGCTTCTATTCAGCTATATTTTCAATTTGAGCATTTAATAAAAACAAGGACAAGCCCGGTTGGGAGCTTTGGACCCAACAGACGTAGCCCTGGAGGGGGTGAACTGCTTTATCAACTTCTTGTGCATTTGTGGTTGATTTATTTTGCAGAAAAAATTCGTTTTAATGTGTTAAATAGTAAAAGGAAATAAATCTGCTATGCTTAAATGGGTCATGAACAGCTGAAAATTTCATGTGTTTTCTTTCTGCAAGACATGGAAATCTTTTAAACATGTTGAATTCTGAATTGAATACCTTTCAAACAAATTTAAAGTAGTTTCAAATTCAGATCATCAAGTGATGGTTAGGCCTAACAAGCTGTATTGGAAGGCGACAAAGCATGTGTTGAGATACCTCAGGGGCACTTCTCAGTATGGATTATGGTACAAACAGACAAAGGGAGTGAAGCTTCAAGGCTTCACCGATGCAGATTGGGCAGGGAGTCCATCCGATAGGAAGAGCACATCAGGAGGGATCTTCAGTATTGGGTCAGCGACAGTTTCTTAGTACAGTAGGAAATAGAGATCGGTTACACTCAGTTCGGAAGAGGTAGAGTACATGGTTGCAAGTCAGGTAGCATGTGAGGCCATTTGGATGAGGAAGATCCTGGTTGGTTTGTTTGGTCAACATATGGATCTAACTGTGATTTACTGTGATAATCAGAGTTGTACCAAACTCTTTGAAAATCCAGCTTTTCATGATCGGTCTAATCATATCGATATTTGATATCATCATCTCAGAGATTGTGTATTGAGGCGGATTATGTTATTAGAGTACATTCCCATGGAGGAGAAAGATGTAGACATTTTGATAAAGGCATTGTCAAGATGTAAACTCGAGTTTCAAAGAGATAGGATTGGGGTAGTTGATAATCCCTTTCTTGTTGAGAGGGAGTGTTGAGAAATGGAAATAAGAAATTCCAGTTTAATTTGTCCTTGAATCAAAATGAGAATTAAAATCAAATTATATTCTCATAGCAACTTATAAATAGTTAATTAAGTTTAATTAACTTAATTAGCTTAGGAATTTCGAGTTGGAAGTCTTTTTGAAGTCATGTATATGTTCTCCCTATATTATAGGGGTCCAAGATGAGTTAAGTATGAGTTCTAATTAGTTAACTCAGTTTACGGAGTTCAGTCCAATTAAATTAGTTCCAAACTGTTTGAAGAACTAATAGTGAGTTAACAGTTAGTTGGTGCACTAATGCATTAACTAGTGCTACTCTAGTTAATTGAAGATTCCCTCATCAGAAACTCATGCATGTTGATTCTGAGAAAGACCCATTTGAGACTAGAGTGTAGGGACAATGTACTACTAGTTGTATGATTTACTGAGTTCTATAGATCATGCATGCAATCAGGAACTGAACCTTGAAGGGATTGAGTAGTTTTCGATGCACTGACCTCCCATTATTATGGGATGATCAGCCATAGGAATTGTGCAAGGAAATAGGGACTTGGAGAGCTAGAGAATTGGCTAAGTGTTGGCCAAGGGTTTTCTTGTGAGTTGGAGATTGATTTTACTGAGTTTTCGGATTGTTATTATGAGAACAAGCTTTGTAATCTCATCTTGACTTTTTGATATATGCAATACAAATAGTGAGGTTTTGAGTTGTGGATTTCCCCGGATATTTATTCTGTTATGTGTATTTGATTATCTTCCTCTTATCGATTATTGTTTTCATCGATCTATTGGCTTCCTCTAGTTGATAGTAGAAGTAGTTTCTTGTCTCTTGCTTTAGTACATTGCATGAGCTTATGAATCTACAAGATTTTTTACATCCACTTGCGACTCCTCCATGAGCTTCTGTTAAAATACACTGCCTTTCATGTTCTGGGATGTATCTTCGCAGTATTTCATCCAGTCCCATTTTATACAAGTTCCCTACAATCAACTTGAATTTAGCTGCTTTTACAACCAACTCCTTTGCTGCTATGTAGTGTACATCACGGGCGCCACGCCTGTGGCCAAAAACTGAATAATATCCACGAAGTGATCATCCGCGAGCCTTATTGCAAACAAATGCGTGTCGGGTAGGTTATCTTTGATACTTGTGGGTTCTTATCCTGTCTTCAATATCAATAAATGATCAAGCCTAGCATTCAATCTTCTCGGCTTGACTACAAACTCAAAGTTGTACTCATGGAACAACAACAACCATCAATAAATTTTCCCTCCTAAAATGGGCTTATTCACCAAATATTTTAGCATAGAGTGATCAATGGACATCTTGAAATGTGCTCCCAACAAGTAGTGCTTGAACTTTTGTAGTGCATAAACCATAGATAACCCTTCTCTTATTGTTGTAGTATAATTATTTTCCTCCTTGGATGATTTTCTGCTTGCAAAAGCTATGGGGTGATAAAATTCGCGTGCTCCTAGTTGTGCTAGCACTATACCCAACGCTATGCAAGATGCATTGACATGTACATTAAATTCCTTATTTCAGTCCTGAAAAACTAAGATCGGCGCAGTTACCATCTTCTCCTTCAGTATATCCAGACTCTTCTCACATTCTTCATCCAATTTAAAAGTGACATCTTTATTCAATAACTTCTTGATTGGTTCAGTTATCTGCGCATACCCCTTTATAAACATTCTGTAATATCCATTGTGTCCAGTGTCATGCGCAGTTGTCTCACTGTTTTCAGTGCTGGAAAGTTCACAATGGCTTCTGTCTTCGCGAGATCCACCAACAACCCCTGTTTGCACACAATATTCCCTAATAGTATGCCACAAGGCACACAAAATATACACTTCTTCAAGTTTATTGAAATATGATGTTGCCTACATGTATCCAGCATAAGCCTTAAGCTCACAATATGCTTCTTTCATAGCCCAAAGATTGTCCAACCATCAAATTAAAATTCGAAGAATTTTTGTATGTACTCCTTAAATGTTACGACTACAACTCTAGAAAAGATGGTAAGCACATTTTTCAAACCAAAAGGCATCACAGTGTACTAAAATGAGCCCCACTCTATTGCAAAAGTTGTCTTATGTCTATCTTCTAGTGCAATTATGATCTGATGGTAACCCGAAAATCCATCTGTGAAAGTATAGGCCTCGTGACTTCATTAGAGGAAATTTTAGCCTAAAATTGCAAATGAAATTTTCACGTAATTTCCATGTCATAATATGTAAATCAATCAAAATACTTTAAATTTAAAAATAGGTACATGTAAATAGTTTGGAGGGAAACGAAGAAAAACATTTTTTTTAATTATATTTTTGGATTTTCTCCTTGTAAGTTTACTCAAATTTCAATTGTAGACACTCGCTGGATGTGAAATTGAATTCCGCATCCAACGAGTTGTTGAAAATAACAAGAAGAAATGTTATAAATAGCATCTCAGGTACCAGTGTGGGAAATAGCAATAAGGAATGATAAAATAGAAATGCTAAAAATAGCATTGCTATAAATAGCATTTCGGGATACATTCCAATTTTAGTTAGTCCCTAAACTAAAATTAAGAATTAAAATTCGAATTTGATCTTAGCAACTGTTTGTAAAATAATTAATTAATTCATCTTGAGTTAATTAGTTGTAGGAAATCAAACATGAAGTCTATGTGAAGACATGCAAAAATTTTCCATTTCATTGAGGAAGTTATCACTTAATTAAAGTGATCAAGATGAGTTGTACTTTGAGTTGTAATTAGTTAGCTCAGTTAACTGAGTTAAGTCCAGTTAGATTAGTTCCAACAATTTGTGGAACTTATTGTGTGTTTAGTTAATCAATGTATGCATGCATGTAACTACTACACTTCAGATAACTGAATATTCATAAATAACTCATGCATGTCAGTTCAGTCAGAGACCCAGTTGAGATCAGAGGACGGGACAGTGTACTATCAGTTGGAGGATTTTTCCTATATAGGAAACTCATCCATGCAGAAGGAATTATCTCCTTCAGGATTGCATAGTTACTTCTAAGTTTAGTGAGCAATGCGAGAGGTGAATTCACACAGGTGGCAACATTGGACCCCAGGAGAAACAGTGCAAGGAAATAGGAGGCTTGGAGGGTAGAGGAGAAGGTTTGTGAGAAGCCTTTGACTGTCTATGAGCAGCAGAGGGATTGTATGGAGAGTTGGATAGCTTGCGAGCTAAAGCTTTGTGTAATCCGAGCATATTTCCACTTGTATGATAATACATATAGTGGGGTTTTTAGTTGAGGCTTTCCCTAGAGTATTCTTCTGTGTTTCATGTGTATGATTTCTTCTTCTTTGTTATATGTGTTCTATTTGATCTTGCTCAAAATCAATTAAGCTTCCGCAAGTTTTTTTTGTAGAAGTAGATCAAGTATTTTGCTTTAGTATATTGCATTATCAGGTGATCTATAGTCAGGATTTCTGCATGGTATCAGAGCTAGCTGATCTATAGAAAAATTTCTACATGGTATCGGAGCAAAGGTGATCAAAGCGAAGAACAATATACAAAGAAGGGAGAAGTTCGAAGTTTGAAGTTCCTGATTATAGAATTTGAATTCTTATCACATCTCAGATTTCACCAATGGCATTCAACGGTTTAAGACTCAAGTATGCCCTTGATGGCAGCTCAAATTATATAGCCGATAAGGATCACATGGAAGCAGTATTAGAGGACAACGGTCTAAAGGACTTCATTGATCAAGAAGTCCCCAAGCCGGCAGTATCTAATGCTACAGAATTGTTGGAATGGAAGAAATGTGGGGCTAGAGCGAGGAGAATACTCCTGGAGGAAGTTCGAGACCACATTGTCTTGAGCCTCCATGGGAAGGAGACATCATTTTCAATGTGGAAAACATTGAAGGATATATATCAGAACAACAACGATTAGAGGAAGTTGGCGCTGAAAGACAAGCTTCGGAAAATCAAGTGTGAAAAGGGCAACATGATCTCTATATTTGAACGAGCTCACCACCTGGAGGGATAAGCTTGGAAGTGTAGGGATCACGATAGCCAATGATGACATGGTGAGTCTTGCTCTCGCCCATCTTCCTAAGAGCTAGCATAGCTACCAAGACTCAATAAATGGAAGAGAGAAACTACCAAATTGGGAACGACTTTGGTTGGATCTGATGCAGGAGGAGATAAGGAGAAGCACCAGAGATGGATCTTCATCAAAGCAAGCTGATGAAGAAAATCTAGCCTTAGCCAGTAAGGCAAGGAAAGGGAAAGGGAAGGCATCCCATTCCAAATCCAGTTCTTCCATGGTGGGAAGAAGTTTGACAAAGCGAAAGTGCGATGCTTTCATTGTCATGAGGTGGGCCATTTTGTTACAAATTTTCCACTAAAGAAATCCAAGAAGGGATCCAAGGAAGGATTAGAAGGTGAGGCACTGGCCTCATAGTTCGAGTTGGATTTCACCCTCATCACATGCATGGTTTCATCCATGGTGGGATGTGGTTGGTTTCTTGACAGTGGAGCTTCATTCCACATGACCGGTGATAAGAGTTTGTTTAGTACCTTGGAGGAGAAAGATCTCTAGATACTCATAGAGATGGGTAATGATGAAAAGTATAGTGTCTCAGGAGTAGGCACAGTTGTTTTTCAGAGGGAGCATGGAGCTCACATTACCTTGACAGATGTGAAGTATGTGCCAGGACTGAGGAAAAACTTGGTATTGATCACAATGCTGGAAGACAAAGGCTATGATGTAGTCTTCAGTAAGGGAAAGGTTTTCCTTAGACACGTCACCACGAGACAGGTGAAGCAGATCAGTTCACGAGTCAAGAACCTATATGCTCTTGAGGTTCAAGATGCATGCAAAGCCTTGAGGAGCAAGGCAATCGATGGAGACTTGGTGGTTGAGAGGGAGAGTACATTTCCTCTCAACATGTAGTGCCAGAAGAAGTCTCAGACAATTATGGAGGAGCCACAATTGGTGATGCAGCTTCAGGAGGTTGTGGAGTAACCACAACTGGAGAAGCCGAGAGGAGATCGAGTGGAGGCATCCACTCATGCAGAGACCTCCAGTAGGGGGAAATTTCAAGCCAAGTGGGTAGAGGGATCACATGCAACCATACCTCCAGGTCGGAGGTGGGGCGATGTGGAGTGTCAGTCCCAAGAAGGCTGGAATAGGGGCAGGATCATTGAGGTACCCAACCTCTTTGATTAGACCTTGTTACGGAAGCCCCGACGAGGAGTAGCAGGAATGGCTGAGTGGGTAGAGATGGATGTGGATGGAGCGGTAGAGGATGCTTCAGCATCAGAGGATGTTTCTAGCCCAACAGGGAGGTCAGTTGGGAGATCAGTTACTTACTTCTTAGTAACTGAGTTGCAGTGTAGCAGTGGGTAGCACGATGCAACATGATGAGAGGAGGTGCAGTGCAGATGTAGTGTTGGGAGATAGGACCAGTAGCAACACGGATGCAACAACAGGAATCAGTGTGATTGATGCAGTCAGAGATCAAAGTGATAGAGGCTAGAGCAATCAGATACTGAACAGTACAGAGGTGCAAAGTTTTCAGTCAACAAAGGCAATAGCAGTCAGAGACTTTGACGACAGAGGCATCATTCTGATTCAAGTTGGTTATTTTTTTGTTTCTAGAGTTTCTGGAACAATAACACTAGGGAGAAGTGTTGCATGCAGAACATTCCAAAGGTTCAGGATTGGGTTCGAGTTGAATGCCTTTCTTGTTGAGAGGGAGTGTTGAAAATAGCAATAAGAAATGCTAAAAATAGAAATGTTATAAATAGCATCTCAAGTACCAATGTTGGAAATAGCAACAAGGAATGATAAAATAGAAATGCTAAAAATAGCTTTGCTATAAATAGCATTTCGGGATACATTCCAATTTTAGTTAGTCCCTAAACTAAAATTGAGAATTAAAATTCGAATTTGATCTTAGCAGTGGTTTGTAAAATAATTAATTAATTCATCTTGAGTTAATTAGTTGTAGGAAATCAAACATGAAGTCTATGTGAAGACATGCAATAGTTTTCCCTTTGATTGAGGAAGTTATCCCTTAATTAAAGTGATCAAGATGAGTTATACTTTGAGTTGTAATTATTTAGCTCAGTTAACTAAGTTAAGTCTAGTTAGATTAGTTCCAATAGTTTGTGGAACTGATTGTGAGCTCAGTTAGTTAATGCATGTATGCATGTAACTACTGCACTTCAAATAACTGAATATTCTCTCATAAATAACTCATGCATGTCAGTTCAGTCAGAGACCCAGTTGAGATCAGAGGATGGGACAGTGTACTATCAGTTGGAGGATTTTCCTATATAGGAAAATCATCCATGTAGAAGGAATTATCTCATTCAGGATTGCGCAGTTACTTCTGAGTTTAGTGAGCAGTGTGAGAGGTGAATTCACACAGGTGGCAGCATTGGACCTCGGGAGAAACTGCGCAAGGAAATAGGAGCCTTGGAGGGCAGAGGAGAAGGTTTTTGAGAAGCCTTTAACTATCTATGAGTAGTAGAGGGATTGTACTGAGATCTGGATAGCTTGTGAGCTAAAGCTTTGTGCAATCCGAACATATTTCCACTTGTATGATAATACAGATAGGGGGGATTTTAGTTGAGGCTTTCCCCAGAGTATTCTTCTGTGTTTCATGTGTATACAATGGCTCTTACATTAAGTTGTGGTTTCCTATGGAAAACCCCAACAGCTCATACTTTAAGTTGTGGTTTACTATGGAAAACCACAACGACTCTTACATTAAGTTTCTTGTTCTATTTGATCTACTCAAAATTGATTAAGCTTCCGCAAGTTTGTTTGTAGAACTAGATCAAGTATTTTGCTTTAGTATATTGCATTATCAGGTGATCTACAGTCAGAATTTCTACATGGTATTAGAGCTAGCTAATCTAAGAGAAATTTCTACACGAGTACCCATTATGCATACTTTTGAGAAGACCCACATTGATAAAAATTGAAGATACATCAAAAACGCATGTTGAACACGCTTTTTTAATTTATCTTCAATCTTTATTAATGTGGGTCTTCTCAAAAGTATCCAAAATGGGTACTTGTTGGATGTAGAATTAAATTTTGCATCCAATGAGTGTCTACACTTGAAATTTGAGTAAACCTATAAGGAGATAAGCCAAAAATACAATTTAAAAAGTAGTTTTCTTCTTTTCCCTCCAAAATTCATAGCTCTTATTTGATTATGTTAACTATTATTTTATTATTTTTCCTTATGAGGCCACTTTTAGGATGAAATTTCCTCTAATGCATACATTGTCCAATACTTTGTGTGTAAATGGTGTAGGGAAGGGGTCATGCACACATGCATCATTTAGTTTTCTCAAGTCAACACAAATTTTGATCTCTCCTTTAGTCTTATTTTCCTAAACTATCATGGGACTTACCCATTCAGACTCTTCGACAGGCTCGATGATCCCTACTACTACCATTTTGGCTAATTCTTCCTTCACCTTTTCCTTTTATTTTGGATTCAACCTATAGGGTATTTGCCTCACAGGCTTTGCGTCATATTTTAGAGGGATCCTCGTAACTCCTAGGTCCCCTAATATGCTCTTCATTTCTAAAAACTTTGTAGGCAATAGCTCTTGGTATTCATGTAGTAACTCTATGATTTTCCTCATTATATCAGTGTCCCAATAATCTCCAATTGTCTTGAACTTCGGGTCTTCCTCTATCCCAATATTCACTTTCTATGTTTTTACTAGTTGTGTTATATTTGATATTTTTGGTTCTGGTCCAACAACTTCACGATGTCCTTCCAATTATAGTATATCAATATTGCGCAGATCTTCATCTTCTTCAGCTGTCATATTATGACATTCCAACGCATTTTGTAACTGCACAACCCAATCACGATGCCAAGTTAATGGAGCTTCATTCTCAAAAATATTTTCTTTGGTTTCCTGAAGAGTTGAGTCTATATATGGGAAATATCATCAAAACTAAACATTAGTATCAACCCTTCAACCAAATCTGTCCAATTCGCAGTTCCATGTCATATTTATCTTTCAAGATACCAATTCATAGGAATCGTTTCTAGTGTGGGTTTAAACCCATGTACCCATTCTTGTTCTGGAATTTCTTTCCAAACTGAAGTGCAATGATGAATGTGCTCCTGGGTATCAACCTTACCATTGTACTTTAATTCTATTTATGTGTCAATTTAGCCAAAACTGATCCACATTAGTCTTCAACACTGTTGCCAATCTGCTATATTTCTTTTATGAGTACCCCGCCATCTAGCAGGTGTAGCCTTCAGGGCTACATCCAAAGCTTGCAACCTTTGTTCTTCTGGTATTTCTCTTCATCAAGAAACAACCTTACTTCTTTGATCCCATCATGATAATGCAGATCACATACCTCAGAACTTATGCAATGAAGTGATTTTGTGGTAGAGACTTCATATAACCTGTTCTGTTAATTTTCTAGTTCTTCCTCGGAATCGAAAGCACAAGAATTGTCTTATTCCCAGCCCAATTTTCCATCTACAGTTGGATTAATCCAATCTTCCTCCTTAGTTGTTATCTGATAAAATTTCTCGACATCTGCGTTGCAGTACTCATCGTAGACAGGTTATGTATAACACACTCCTTCTGAGGGGTCTAGAGGGACAACGACCCTCATATCATCTTTTTTGAACACCATTTGTATCTTCTTCAAATTCATTATCGCCAAATTATCAAAAGTCCAATCCAATCCAAACAACACCAAATAGGGGTTGTTATTATCTACAATTTCAATCACTTCGAAGTCTGCAATGGTTCAGACTCCTTCGATGTCTACTATGACGCCAGGTAACCTTCCCATAGGGACGATCTTCTGTTGGTTAGCCATCCTCAACTGTATCAGCGACCATTGCAACTTCGATCTTCCCATTAAATCCCAAGTTTTCTTAAGTAACACGTTGGCATTAGATCCTAAATCTAGGATTACCTGATCCATATCATATTCCCCAATCTGCGCATTTAATCTCATTTCCTTCCCCGTTCTCTTCTTGTGTCGATGTAAATTGTTCAATAGGCGCATATTGCTTGTGGTACCTCTTTATTAGCATAGGAGTCTATCAACTCCTGGAGTCCTTTGACAACCTTATGATTCCTCAACAACTTCATGCAAGTCTATAAAAATGACTTCAAAATACTTGGATCTAATTCTTGCATCGGAGTAGACACTTTGTCACAGTCCTTCTTTGGCATTAACTTTGGTTGTGCACTATATGTTGAAGCCCCAACATCCATGAAGACTCGCTTCATTCCCATGAATGTTTCTTTTTCCTTTTCGATACATAACCTAGGGGCCTTTTCTGCAGTCTTTCTTACCCATGTCTCTTCTACTTTCTTTTTACCTTTATCATCTCTCGTCGCAACTCCACTCCTTGTTAAATTGTTGATGCGTGGTTCATCCTCCCTTGGCTCAGTCATCATCATTTGAACATTTGTTGTTGGTTCCTTTCTCCTACATCTTCGTGATAAGGATTGGACATTATTCTATTACGTGATCAAAATATTTTCAGTAGCTGCAATTTGTAGTAGGGTTCTTACAGTCTCTTTCGAAGTGTCATGCATGTCCACAATTACAACAGATAATCTGACCGTGTCCTCGACCAACTCCTCCTCCTCGTCCTCTTCCTTGTCCTTGGAAGCCTCCTCGAACAACATGTCATCATGGCTCCTTGCGTATATGTCCTTCAACTTGTCGTCTATATTCATGAGTAGTGTGCTCCAACATCAAGTCATAACTACGATAGTTTCTCTCATCACGGCTTACTGATTTACAAAAGTTGCAAAAAAGTTTCTTTTGGGTCTACACGTACTTCTGTAATAAATAGAAATCTTCAAAGTGATGTTGGCCTCTCATTCTACAAATATCGCACCACAAACTTGATCCTGGGTTTACTGGATTAGGTGCTCCACTTGCCAAGTAATCTTTGAACACAGGGCATTGATCCTTATAATGGCCCTTTGCTTTGCATTTTGTACACCACACTTCTGATCTAGTTTCTTTACTTTTCTTGAGATCTTGCAATTCCAAGGTTAAATTTGCTAGCTGACTCTGAATTTGTTGTACTCCTGCATGAGTATCTTCGATCGACGAGGCTTCCAGCTTCATTGCAATCTCCAATGCTTTGGCTTGAGTCACTATCTTTTGTTGCATCAAGGGTAACTTGATATGTGGTAGTAGTGCAACTATAAACCATTCTTTATGTTGTTATGGGGTATGTTAAAGCTTACTTTTCACATTAACACCTTGAATCATTGATCCAACTCCCACATAGACTCAGTAGTCTTCTACTTGATTTCCTTCACCTCTGTAATGCACTATGATTCTGATTTCGGCTTCTTGAATTTTGATACTAATGCTTTCTTAATATCATCCAATGAAGCAGGCTGATTAGTCATAGAATACTTCATGTACCATGTCAGCGCTCTTTTTCGCAGCGTCATGATGAGCTACACCTTCTTTACATCTTCGTTAGTGATATTTCTTTCTTTCCATACTGCATCAGCTACAAACCATAACTGCTCAGGATCCTTTGATCCAAGTTCTTTAAAGATAGGCAGCTTAATGTCATCGACCATTTTTCTTCTTGGGGGGTTTGGAGGGGGGGGGGTTGTTGTAGGGGAATTATGTGGAGGGGTATCGGGGGTAAGGGGAGTATATGGATGGGTAATCCCAAAGATGCCCTCATTTTTTTCAACTCCTAACTTTGATGCACCTTCAGGATGGGAGGGGGAATACCACGGGGTTGCGGGATTACTCCCTTCTTCTTCACTCTCAGACCCACCTAACAAGGGACTATAGTCAGTCTCAATAAATTTCTTTGGTTCATGTTATACTTTATATCGCTTTCCACTTTGTGTAGACCCTGGTCCTGGTTCAGACTTATTCCCTCTTCATCCAAACATTAATCTGACTACATTCGTAGTACACCCTTTTCACACAAAATCATTTTTATCCATAGCTTCAAATAATTTAGGTACTTACCTTGCGGACCCTTGAAAAATATTCGCTCAGCTTCATTGTAAGATAAAATTGTGTCTATTGCAAAGTCAGTAATAAATCCTCCCATGATACTGTCAATCCAAAAATCAACCACTCTTGAGATATTATTGCTAGTATTCTTGAGTCACTGTATCAATTCTAGGCTCCACACAATAGGCTCGTTTTTTTTAAAGAAGTCTTATGTCCAGTCAACTTTGATACCCATTCATATAGTTCATTAGCAAATTTCGCAAAGAAGATCTCGTGTTGTTTTGTAAAGAGATACTTCTGCAACCAGGCATTAGTAGACAATCGCGAATTTCTGTTTTCTTGAACTGTGAATTCTCATTATTTATGACGTACCCAATCTTATATTGCCTTCTTCGATGGATGCCACATCCACGTCCCTCAAATAGATCCTAGTCCCAACAACGGAACCATTTGTTGGCTCAGTTGGGCTTGACCCAGGTTCATCTTGTACTTCGCACCAACAAAACCCTCAGACACCGGCCCTTTCGACAATGACCCGCAAGCAGGTCGAAGTCTCACTCGAGGTGGCTATGGGTGATTACAGAACCAGGTTTTTGCAACCTTGAGGGACTGAAGAGAGTGGCTCTTAACTTCACTTTTTTGCACTTTAATTATCCTTCCATCATTCATAACATTACTACACAGTGTATTCTAACTATAGACATTGTCGCATTCACTTTAATATAAGCACATTATAGAGCAATAATAGTTGCGCTAACATACCAATTACATGTAATTACTTCACATAAATAGATAAAACAAAAATAGAAGATACAGATACAAAAGACTTTGCCAAAACTTCTTCTTCTTTATTAAGATATATATTTTAGTACATACAACTTCTCGACCTCCGCACCGAGCTGCATGTGGTCTACGCACTCAGTTGCAGACCCTTCCAAGGCCTCCATGCACTCATCTACGGAGCCTTTCCTTTGACCCAAAACACATAAAAAAAGACTTGATCACTTGTGTTGTCTCTATGATCTATTCTAATTATCTAAGGATGATCTTCGATAAAGCATTACATGTCCTTAAATACATTACATTGCCTCAAAAACCATGGTCCATATACCACAGACTCAATAAAACAATGAACTAAAACCCTAATACGCGTTACAAAATGAGGGGCTTTCACCCATCACGAAGCCCCTAGACATTTTCACAGTAAATAGAACTTCACGGACTTGATGCACTCCGCTCCTTAAAATGTGGATTCTTTGACAAAAATTGGACTAAGTTGTGCTGCGCCCAACAACTCCTATCTTTTGAAAACCCTGGTTGTTCTCCTTGGGTTTCACCACTTAAATTCAATTTGTTAAAATCCATCACGACTCATTTGTAGTATTTCTTCTGCCGTTCAAGATCATATGAGATTTTTGGTGAGGCCAATTTTATGATTCTTGGTTGTTTAGCAATTCCAAATTCAACTCCAATCTTCTTCCCTCCCAGGGTGACTATGTTAATATTTGAGAGGGGAGTTGTCTCAAGTAACCTTGGCTCGACATTGATTAAATTTGTTCCCCTTTGGCGGTTTCAGTTTTCCCATCTAGAAATTAGTTCTAGATAGCCTTCTGTCACATGTGTGTTGACCCTACACCAAAAGCCCCAAGGTCTTTTCGGTAGTAGGCGATCTCTTGCAACATGCCCCTCCTAATCACAGTTGTAGCAATAGATCATACCTCTACCTCTTGCTCTCCCTCCCCTTGTTCCTCCTCCTCCTCGGCTTCAAGGAGTCCCATTAATCTAATAGGTAGTTCGATCCAATCGATTAGCTAGGGCATCTAGTGCTCTACAATAATTTGTATGGTGAGTTGGCGATCCAAATAATTAAAAAAATGTGTTGTTTGGAACATTGGAATATTTCTATAAAATTGGACATAGGTAAGGGAGATGTCCATATGTTCTACATATTTCATAGTACTCAATTTGACCTGCTCCACTTTTCTCATTCAGAAATGCATGGAACTGAGTGCACCCTGTATATAGACCTTGTGTAGCAATCTGTGAAACTCTTGCGATAGGTAAAGATGTGGACGTCCCTGTCAGTATGGAGGTAGTGCTCAAGCCTCACAACCTTGGGCACTCTGTGGCATGATGCCCCTTGATAAGGAAGTTGATACACCATACATGCAGTCACGTAGGTCGTTTTAGTTGCAAGTCCCTCAACATCTCTGTCATATTTGCAATCTGGTTGGATAAAGGGGTTGTGTGAGGCTGCCCATACCCCCCTTAGTATTCATGTGGGTACCCATCCATAGCCACAATTCAGGTTTCTTTCTCTAGGGCGTCTTGTAGAGTATCAATCTTTTGTTGAGTCAACGACATGCGAGTAAGCGATAATAACTATTTGATAAACCAATCTTGTTGATGATTGGGGTCAATCGGGTAGCTCATCTTGCCAATCGCATCTTTAAACCTCTACATTATCTCCCATGCAGTCTCTCCTTATCACTACTTGATTTCCCATAATTCATAAAACCCCTGTTTGTTGGTCTGGGGAAGCTTAAATTCCTGAACAAACTCCCATTTGACTTCTTCTACCATTGAGTTCTATTGTAATGCAAGCCATTTAATGAACCATCTTAATTCTCTCTCCCAAAGAGTGGTTTGAAATCCAACCATATTTGTGGCATTTGGAGTCTGGAGAGCCCTCTAGATAGCTTCGCATAGGGACCAATGTTTCTATACGTCCTCATTCTCCCTACTAGAGAACTTGAGATATCAGGTAAACATTCCCACCATGTTTAATTGACCTTGTGAGAGCAGTATAAATCCCCGCGAACCGAGTTGTGATGAACTTTGGAGATCTATATTACTGTTACATTTTTTACTGCTAATGGTACCAACCTTGTAGGTAACGTGCACACTGGGAACCTTTATGACTTTGATTAACATAGACAAAAATTGATCAAGGTTGTGACAATGTACTATGGGAAGATTGGGGAAGGTACTACCTGATTTTTTAGGCAAAAAATCGCTACTCATGGGGGACACAACGTTCTCGGAAAACAAATTTCTCTTACTGAAGTGCATATCATCATTTGGGCCTTCCTCAGGACCTACAAAGCCCATTCTATATGGCGTTCCCATCTCAACTGGTGGGGTGGATTCCCTACCGCTTCTTTGACCCTTTATCACTATGGTCGTCTCGACTTCTCCTAATGGGCCAACCTCCACTCTATCTTTATCCCCACCTCTCCACAACTTCAGTCAACTTCCTTCCCTTTCTCGTTCTTTGGACTTCCTAACATTGCTCCTACTTGGTGTAGCTGTCTTTTCCTCCTATTGATCTCCTATAGTGCTCTCTCTTGCCATTTTTCATCTATCCATGCTCTTCTCTGCGCCATGAAATATCTGGCCTTCTGAAAGTCATCGACATCCATTCCTTCAATATTTTCATAGCTCCTAGCTAGGTAGCATCCCTCCCCTTAGGCCCTTCCCCCAGTACAAAGGATTTTAAGCTATCATGGGCAGGTTCTAGAATACAAACAAGTTATCTTCTACCATTAGAACCTTTGCCCACAGTGGAATTTCCTCCAGTAGTCTTCCCAACAACTCTGACTTGAATGCGGCCTCAACCTTAGACAAGGACTGATGACTCTCCGTAGAAAACTCAATAATATAACTGCCTAATGTCGTTTGCACCCAGAAATCAATAGCTCACATCAAATTTGTGTCAAGTTGATGTATTTCAACAAGATCTGCTTGAGTCTAGGTGCAGAGTGATCGGATCTGTCTAGTGGTCTTTTCTTTTAGTTGCAATATTTGCAACCAATTGTAGAGCTCTTCTAGGAACTTGCACGAGAAGATCTCGTATTGATCACTTGCAAGTTTGATGTACAAGATTTCTTCCTTTAGCCGCTTCGCACTTTGACAACAAAGTTGAGCTCGTTGAGAAGAAAACTAGTCTACTTGTTCATCCCACCAATCTTGTAGCTCACCAATCTTGTAGCTCCTTCTTAAATTTCCTCGACACCATATTCTAGACCCCTTTGGAAATTTTCAAGTCCCAACAACATAACCATTTATTGGCAGAAAAAAATGATGGATGGGTTGAGACCCCAGGTTCAAGAATAGGGTCCAACAAAGTCTTTGTCGTAGTTTAGCATAATGCCAACATTTTCACCCTATTAAGGAAGAATGTGAAAGGTGAAATCATAATAGCTCAATCATTCAAGAATAACATATATTGTGCATGTAAAATCATAATAAAAAATTAAAAGGTCACATCAAATCACACATAAAAATTCTCATAGAACCCTGTAACTCCTTTCATTATATTTAACAACATTACAGTGATGCATTTGGTTCGAAGGCCTCATTATAGAATGGAAAATAACACAAATAGATATACATGAGCAAGATAAGATATAAACATTATGGTTTCAGTATGCTCCGCAACAACATTTTAGTGCACTCCTTGCTTCTCCCTCTTTGGCTTTTCCCCCTAGCCTTCTTAAACCCTTCACTCACCTAGACTGTTTCTTCTCCCTCATATGCTCTGCCTTCTTCCTTTTTTGGTTGCCTCTATTTCTCGGCTATATCTGCTTCCTCGATTGTTAGTGCTCCTTTTAGCTTGACTACGACTGCTTGAGTCGTGATTTCTCTAGCTAGTTCTCCACAACTGCTAGTCTTTGGTGGGTCCCTTCTCCTTCTTTGGTTAACTCCTCCGCGTCTTCCCAATGGTTACCTCTGGTCAAAATGTGTTGCGACTTAGATTCCAAAATGAAGGACCCAACAACCTTATTCCAAAATATACATATTAGGTTAATTAAAATTATAGAACCCTATTGCAAAATAGGCACACCTATCGGCCTAATAACTATACAATAGAAATAAATAGTAACATGTAATACAAATTAACAACTATATAATTATATAATAGATAATATTGTGTAAACAGTTGTTTAAGATATATCAAAATACAGAAAAATGCAATATACAAACAAGTGTTGCATGGTAGCATAGTCTCTGCCACACAAATTTGCAAAAAGATATTACTTAATTATTATCCTCAACCAAGTGATTACAAAATCATTTAATTCAATTTATGTATGAAGTTACATGAATTAAATATTTCATTTAATTCAATTTATGTATGAAGTTAAATGAATTGAATCTTTATGACCTTATCTTAAATATTTTTTTGTAGTTGATTTACACACAACTAAATGAACTTGAACCATGAGTGATGTAAGAACTGCTCATAAAATTACTATGATAACCTAATGAAGCAACAATCCAAATCTTTGCACCCATATCCATGGATGACGGGCATTATGCAAAAATGATTACTCTAAAGGTTTAGTTGTTACATATTTGTTTCTTACATTTCCACTTATATTTCTTGCAAATTTAAAACTAAAAAATCAATTATGTTTCTTGTGAATTAAAAACTACAGCATCAACTATGCTACTATGTTTCCTATGCTTCTATGATATGTAGTTTCTATTACATTACATGTAGAGAATTTTGACTTAGTTCCATCAAATGATAAAAGAGTTTGTATTTTTTTATTAATTAAACAAAATATTCATTAAAAATAGAAACATGTTTTACAAATAATTATTTTCCTTCTTTATAAATTATTACCTACATTTTGTAGATTCTTGAAAGTATATGGGATTAATAAAATCAAGATGATGGTGAAAGTGGGTGATTTTAGATAAAAATTATTATTAATTCAATGATATTTCTAATAATCAAATTATTAAGTAGTTAAACTCAAAAAAATTAATTATAATTTATTTGTAACTAAATAAATAATACTAATTAATTCAATTATCTTTTCAACAATTTCATATATATTTATGTTAATAGTTATTCCCCCACCTAATAGCTTTCCTTTTCAATACAAAAATTTCATAACAATTCACATTGCACACTCCCCTTTACCCATTTCCATATTTTCTCATGATTATGACTAATTAAAAATGCTCAAAATCCTTCACATACAAAAATAATCATTATTTCAAAATTCTTCACATACTAATAGTTATTATGATTATTTGAAAATCTCCAAATTCTTCACATACTTGAAGACAAAGTCAAATCATTGAAAGTTAGTTTTGTTGTTATGCTATATGGTGGAAACCTAATGGGCTTGTAGTATACATATCTTATATGGAAGTAGTCAGCACTTCTTAATATATAAAAAAAATCGTGTCACACCTCTCCCAAATGCCATTGCATTTTACTCAGTGAGGTTGAGGCGTGTGTCGCAAGAGTTGGTTGGAAATTGTTTCTATGTCTTCTACCTCTTTTTATTTTTCGAGGGGAGTTTTTTGAGAATTGGAAAGAACTTGTGAGCAATTTGTATCTGTTGATACTTTTCTATCCTTGGCCTTTCTCCACAAAAAATCATATAGCCCTATTAGAATCACAATTCCTCCGAGTACATTGTATTCCACAGATAAGTCTAGTCTGGTTAGCAACTTAAATTTTTCTATTTGCGAAAATGAACAACCTCGAATTGATTCATTAATTCGATAAGTTAGAAAGGAACGAACACACCTTCACAAATAAATTCGCTTAGAGACATAAATAGCTCCCATAATTGTCGTGATTACTATCAACAAAGGAGTGATTGCCATCGTAAACATGGGCCATTTTACAAGAATGACTATGCATTGCAAATAATATGAAATTGTTGAACCAAACACTCCCTGAGCCCATCAACATATGTTAACATTGTACACCATTGGTTAACTACCTTCATATCCACCCAATCTCTCAATCTTCAATTCAAAAAATTATGTAATATAGAAATTTCCCTCATCTAAATAAGATGAAAAACCAAACTTACAATGCTTAGACTATAGATACAAGGTTTATAACCCATCATAACATCCATTTGGAAATATCATGCACGATGGTTAGGCCTAGAACTATCGCGTATATTGTCCCTAAAAAAATTATTAAGGTGGTCAGGGAAAGTGGATCAAAATATTTCTCCAAGGCTACAACCTACACAATATTGTGCAAAATTGTGAATTATAATGTGTGTTTTCGTATCAATAATTAATACACGCACACACACACACACACACACATATATATGCAAGTAGTAATGTCCCTAAAACACGCTAGCTAAAGAAGTATCATGTTGTGAGTAATTCCTTAGTTACAAAGAACTGAAAACAATTCTCTGAAAATAGTTACATTAACAAAAGGGAAAATGCAGTTGCACGAATCTCAGTAGTGGCATAGAATTCAGCGAAAAGAATGATTATTTCATTATGATCCATCACACATTCCGTGAATATGGAAATAAGACCTTCAAAATATGAACCAATAAGCTGATTACAAATTGTTTTTTTAATAATGTTTATATATATATATATATATTAGATAATATATTGGTCAAAGCTCATCTAATTAGTCAAAGGCAAATCGATTGTTAGATTCCTACCTTGGCAAGGACTAATAACAACTATTACTCAAACCAAATAACTATATCACTCAAACAAATAGCTGAAATTGCAAATACCTTTATGGACCAAGTCTAAAATTAAATGCAAATTTCACTAATGAGCATTAATGCATTACCCAAACTAGCAATAAAACAAAAATTACTTAAATAATAGAAAATGTAAATATTATTCAAACAAAATAACTATATTACTCAAATAGTGATATTTTGTGGCATATTTTGTTATAAGACATATATACTAGTTTTATGGCCTAAAATTAATTATGTCAATAGTTGTCTTCCTATTGAACATTAGATTAATTTTTCTTTCAATCCAAATCTGTTTTTTTCTTTTAACTTAAATCTTTATTTTATGTTCATAAATTAAATATGTTACACATATTCTTCCAGTCTCCTCCATTAATGGATTAAATTTAAAATATTAACTTGTTCTTCAAATCTACCTAATATACTTATGAATTACCATGCAAATTATCAAGTAACAAATGGTATCATGGTATCATGTGAATACATGTTTACCTTTTCACATTTACCTAATAGAATTAAGAAACTACCATGCCAATTATCGAATAACAAATGGCATGTGAATACATGGTATAAAATGATTATGTTTTAAAGCAAATGGTTGCATTAGAGCCATTAATTTTAAAGGGGGAAATGATATTGATCCACATATATCAATCACATTTACTAATGTGGTTGTGCTAAATATAATACTAATTTAAATACATACAAGAAAATTTCTCTTCCACAATAAACTATATAATCAAACCAATACTATCAAAGTGTCCATATACATATTTGAGTCATATCAATACTTCAAGAAATATTTTGCTTGGGCTTCCACTCATTCTCTTTTATAAAGGCCCAAAAATTTACTAGATTGGTCTTCTAATAACTATTATTAAGATAAAATATTTGTTACTAATTTAATTACATAATAACTACAAATGCAATAATTATATTATGCAAACCAATATCAAATATAAATATTACTTACACAAAACACATATGAAAATAGCTATGTTACTTGGACCAATAAGTGAAATGGAAGAAAACTTTGTGATTGATGATCATAATGTTGACATTTATATGTAGATTCAATATTGCTCATGAAATTTACTAAATCACAAGACTTGAAGCTACTCTACTGATATGTGGAAGTTAATTCAACCATCTAGAACAAGAATCATAGACATACAAAAGGAAACATCACACATGAACATAGATTTATCTAGCGTAAAGCAACTACTCAAAAGTCCTTACTATCTATATTGCATTGATCAGAGAATAGAGGAGAAATACAATGCTTGCTCAACACTGAGCACACCCTACAAATGTATAGCCTATCCCTATGCCTGACTGACTGAATCTAGACAACGCTTAGCCAACTAATCAAACCTTCCCAACTCCTAATTCCTTGCATTGTTCCTCTAGGAATTAGGCCCCTATTAATTAGGAAATTCCTTCATCTGGATTAGGCAATTCTTCTAGGCCATTCCTCTGACTGCATGCACCATCTGTACACATTGGAATATGCTACCACTAATAGTACAGTGCCTCAAAATCTCCATCTCAACTGGGTAACTCAAATTCTCTACATGCATGAGATAATTTAGGTTGATTGATTAATTGTCAGGATGACCACTAAGTGTGGTTGAAGTTCCACTTCCACAGCTTGACCTTCCACTAGTTTCCCCATCAGTTAGAACTAGTTTAACTTACCATAATTTAATTTAAATGAATTAAATTGCTAAAACTGAAATTAACTCAACCTAGGCTCCTAAAATTTAGGAACCCACTGCACACAACTGAATTTCACATCCCTAACTCAAATTAACTGAGCTAGACTCCTAACTTTTAGGAATCAACTCAAGTAAACTAGACTTCAACTCATTAACTTGAATTTATTGTTCTTAACTAAGTGACAAGTGCTATGTCACCTCATTTAACTCTTCCAATTTTTATGTGGTGTGGAAATTTATTTTTTTTCAATTTTAACTAAGGAAAAAATCAAAATTGAGACTTTCTTTTTTCATTTCAACGCCTCCTCTCAGCTAGAAAGCGATTATCAACCACCCTTATCCTACACCTATGGAATGTACTGCATGAAAAAACTCTCACCATTGTTGTTGCTACTACAACATCTGCAACTGAGAAGTATCCAAAAAAACAAAATAAATCAATTGTGTTTGCAACTATCTACTGGGAAAACTATGTTGCTGCTGACTCTACTACTAAGCCTCTTGCTTTGCTTTCAATGCTCTTTTGTACTCCTCAGTATCTGACTGACACTGATCCTCCTGCTACTAAATATTGTGGGCCCCCGTAGCAAGGTAACGATCCATGAGGAGAACACCTCAACGGAGCCTGCCCAAATTTTTGCAACTCTTGGACTAAGGATCTACATCACTCCACCTCACTCTTGGGGGTATAGGTTCATGTCTTCCCTCTACCCACTTGGCTCGAAATCTCCCTCTGTTGGAGGTCTCTGCTTGAGTGGATGTCTCCACTCTTCCTCCTTTTTGTGTCTCCATTTTTGGTTGCTCCACAATTTCCTTAGGCTTCTTCTAAGGATGCATGTTGAGAGGTCTAACATGCTCCCTCTCAACCACCATATCCCTAGTCTCTTCCTTGCTCCTCAAGGCTTTTCATGAATCTTCTACCTCAATTACATACATGTTCTTGACTTGAACCCCGATCTGCTTCACCTTTCCCGTGGTTATGTGTCTCAGGAATGCCTTTCCTTTGTTGAAGATCACATCATAACCACGGTCTTCCAAAACTGCAACGAAGACAAGATTCTTCTTTAGACCCGGAACAAAAATCACATCCTTGAGTCTGAGAGGGGAGCCCGACTCCCTCTGAAAGGTGACAATACCAATCTTGGTCACATTGTACCTTCTTTCGTTTCCAAACTCAATGTTCATCTGGAGATCTTTCTCCTCCAAGTCGCTGAAGAATTCTCTATTCCCCGTCATGTGGAATGAGGCACCATTGTCCAAGTACCACATGCTCCACATCACTGTTCTTTGCATGCATGTGATGAGAGTGAAATCGAGCTCGAACTATGAAGCCAATGCTTCACCCACTACTGCTATCATGGGCTCCTTCTTGCTTTCCTTCTTGTGTGGACACTTCGTGGCATAGTGCCTAAATTCATGACAGTGAAAGCACTTGATTTTGGACAAGTCTTTCTTCTTTCCCTCTTGGCTAGAATTAGCCTCACCTTGGGACTTCTTCCCCTTGGCCTTCCTTATTTTGTTGACTAATGAAAAGTCCTCTTCCTCTTCTTTTTATGAGGTCCCATATTTGGTATTCTACCTTATTTCCTCCTGCACAAAGTTAGACCATAGGTGCTCCCAATTTGGTAGTTTCTCCCTCCCATTCACTGAATCTTGGTAGTTGTGCCAACTCTTGGGAAGACCTAGAAGAGCTACGATCAACAAATCACCCTCTGTGACAATAACACCAACTTGACCAAGTTCATCATGACCTTGTGTGAACCTAATTAGGTACTACATAATGGTCTCATTCCTCTGCATCTTGATATTTTGAAGCTTTTCCTTGAGCGTCAGCTTCCTATGGTCACTACTATTCTGGAACAAATCTATTAGTGCTTGCCACATTGCATACAAAGCCTCTTTCCAGTGGAGATTTTAGACAATATGGTCTCGTACTCCCTCAAATATTATTCTCCTCACCCTAGAAACACACTTCTTCCATTTTGCTAGATCCTTAGCATCAGATTTTGTTGGTTTCAGAATATCATTATCAACAAATTCCTTCAACCCACTATCCTCTAGTACTACCTCTATGTGTTCTTTCCATGAAACTTAATTTGAGCTTCCCTCAAGGGCATACTCGAGCCTTAGTCCATTGAAATCCATCTTCTCGGTCCTGAAGAAAACATGCAACATTGATATGCAAATTCAAAACTCCTACAATGACAACTTCAAAATCTTTTCTCTACATTGATTCCATCTTTGTTAACATGTAGAAATTAATGTGTAGATTCAATACTGCTCATGAAATTTACTAAATCACAAGACTTGAAGCTACTCTACTGGTCTGCAAAAGTTAATTCAACATCTAGAATAAGAATCATAAAGATGAAAAAGGAAACATCACAAATGCACAAAGATTTAGCTAGGGGAAAGCAACTGCTCAAAACCCCTTACTATCTATATTGCATTGTTCAGAGAATAGATAACAAATACAATGCTTTTTCAAGCCTTAGCACACCTTGCAAGTGTATAGTCTATCCCTCTCCCCTGCCTAACTGACTCTGGCCGACACTTAGCCAATTCTCAAGCCTTCCCATCTCCTAATTCCTTGCATTGTTCCTCTCGGAATTAGGTTCCTACTAATTAGGAAATTCGCTCATCTAGATTGCACAATTTTTCCAAGTCCTTCCTCAGACTCCATACACCACCTAGACACATTGGAATATGCTACAACTAATAGTACACTTCTTTGAAATATCCATCTCAACTTGGTAACTCAAATTCTCTACATGAACGAGTTAATTTATGTTGATTGATTAGTTATGTGGATGATCACTGAGTGTGGTTGAAGTTCCACTTCCACAACTTGACCTTCCACTAGTTCCTCCATAAGTTAGAACTAGTTTAACTTATCATAACTTAATTTAACTGAATTAAATTGCTACAAGTGAATTTAACTCAACCTAGGCTCCTAAAATTTAGGAACCCATTGCGCACAACTAAACTTCATATCCCTAACTCGATTAACTGAGCCATTCTCCTATTTTATAGGAATCAACTCAGGTAAACTTAACTGCAACTCATTAACTCGAAAGGATTGTTCTTAACTGAGTGACAAGTGTTATGTCACCTCAGTTAACTCTTCCAAGTTGTCAGCTGATGTGGAAATTCAAATTTTCTCAATTTTAATTAAGGGAAAAATCAAAATTGAGACTTTCTAACCGCATTTTAAACACATATTTATATATTATATACATTACAAATTTTTGTTACAAGATCGTATGAGTTTAATCTATATATCATTACTCAAATCGTCGCAAATAGATATACTAGCACAATCACATTAATAAGTGGTTGATAAGCCATATGCATCAATTTATTTGAATGTATAATGACATAGTCTGGTTTAAATTCAAATCTTATTAATCATTCAACTTTAAGAGATAACACCAAAAATTCATACAAGCTCACTCAATATGTTAATTTTATTTAACCTTATTTTTTTATAAACCTAACTTGAGAAAATATAATATTTTAAAAATCTTGAAATAATCGTAACCGAAAATTACCTAAAAAAAACCAATTACTTTAAATAAAAAATAATAAACCTAAATTAATACATCCAAAATATGAATTAATAAAATCTAAAATAATTAACCTAAATATTTTAAACTTAAAATAATAAAGGTTTTTTTTTTTGTAAAGGTTCAGCGGGACTTTATATTAATAGAATACAGTAAAATACATGATGCAGAGTGGGAGTCGATGGGACCTCCCTGTGTCTGCCTTTGTACAACTGAGTTGGTCTAGTCTTTGCTCTCTCTCTTTTTTTTCTGGAGTGGGTCGTTGACAGCTTGTAGAATTATCAGTAGATGCAAATATGGAAGAATCATGGGAGCCTAGCATTCGCTATGCTTGGTGGTCTACCTTGTTTATGGTGTGGCATTTCTCTCTGAGTTCCCCCTCCTCCAAGTCTTGCCAGAGGATGTGATAATCTTCAAGATTGGACTGAATGCCAGCATTGGCTATGGCGTCGGCCAGCTTATTTGTAGTTCTTCTGACTGCTTGAAAGGTGATGCCTTGAATGTTGTTGAGATGGGCTTGCAGATCCTTCAGGATTGCTGAGAGCCTCCAACTGGGTGTAAGCTTGTCCACTTGAGTGCTGTTTTGAAGTTTTCTCATCGTCTTGATGACAATCTCCGAGTCTCCTTCCACCACCAGAGGTAGAAATTTGTAGCAGTCAGCCAGGGTGATGCCTTTGATGAGAGCGATCAGCTCTGCAGTGTTGTTGGTATTTGTGCCCAGATTGCCATGGTAGATAAGCTGGATATTCCCTGTGTGGTCCCTGATTGCTCCACCGTACCTGGCTTTTCCCAGGTTTTGCTTTGACACCCCATCGAAGTTTAGTTTGAACGATGGAAATGGAGGCGTACCCCATTTGTCCTGCTTCATCGCAGCGGTGGCCTGGTTCCTACCTGTGGGAGTGGTCCGGGCTTTGAGATTGAGGATTTGGACTATCCTTTGGTCATTCGGTGATGTATTCCCCTCTTGCGGCATTATGTCCATGGCGTGGATCGTTTCTATTATTAGCTGCCTTGTTTTTCCTATTAGCCTGTCCACTGTCATCATTGAGTTCTTGAAGATTCGAGCATTGCGCTCTTTCCAAATAATCCATACCACGGCTCCCGGAATGAGGTTCCATGCCCTGTTGACCAGATTATTGGGGGATATGGAGGATCGCCAATTGCTCAGGGTAAGGTAGATCGAGTCTCTGTTTCTGTCGGATTGCCTGAATACAAAGGCCATATCATCCCATAGAGCGCAGGCGGTGGGGCATGTGTTGAGAATGTGGTTGAGCGTTTCCTGATCATTCTCGCAGAGGGCACATCGAGAGGGCTCGATGAAACCCCGTCTTTGTAAATTGTTCCAAGTAAGCGCTCTGTTACGCAGCACCAGCGAAAAGAACAAAGTTATTTTGGGCCAAGCGCCTCTGCTCCAGAGGGCGTGCCATTTGGGATCCGTTCTAATTATTAAAACATAAAAAAAAATTAGGGTAAACAAAACAAATAAAACATAAATCAAATAAGACCTAAACACGCAAACAAATAAGATAAATAATAAACCTAAACAAATAAATGAAACAAATAAAACATAACCTAAACTTGCTAGTGTATATGTGACTATCACACGGGTGTGAACGAATGGGTGAGGGGTGTGAATGCGGCGATCCCAGAGTAACGAGTGTTAATGCACGATGCGAAAGAAATTAAATAAACCGGAAGATGTTACATAACTAAACAAACAGTGTAATAAGTATTTATTATTCTCTGGCGTAGCAAGGTAATAAAGTATTCAGAGTGTATTATTTGATATTAAATTTAAATTGATAAAAAAAATAAAATATGTTTTCTAATGTAAACATTAGAAAAAAATTAATTTATTTTTTTTAATTTTTTAAAGCTATTTTTTCAAATTTTGATTGGGTAATTTTCTTGAGCTCTTGTTTTGCCATCATTATATTTCTGTACTTTGCAGCACATTAAATCATACTAGCAGATTTCACGTGATTGTCCTCCGTATTTTTCCTGATTGTTCTGAACGAAATGCCTATGTTCCTTTAATATTTATATAGTACAGACGAGTGTTGCCTAACTTGGACCCTCCGACACCTGCCATTGAAGAACTAAAAAACGATTTATTTGTTTCTTCCCTGCTTGTTTCGTGACAGTTTGTGGGTCCCATAAGTGTTGTTTGTTGACGTGGAATAGAAAGTTGAGTGTGTCATTCACCCACCACATGCATATTTGTTGTCATGTAATTATTACCAAATGGCTAACCACCACAACACAAAAAATAAACGGAGTTGTCTATAATACGACTTTTTGGAGATTCCGGTGACGGAATCCGGCGGAAGAAATTCAGGTTAAATCTTGATTTGTTGCAGTTAAAATGGTTTTTTAACTGCATATTTGGATTCAGCACCCTGGAAAACCCCTGGGACGCTTTCATTGTGCAGAAACTAGCTATCAAACTTGCGATTCCAATAAATTCCTGCCGGATTTTGACTGGAAAAACCGGCCGAAAAGACTTTCAAAAAGTCGCGTTATAGACAACTGCAAAATAAACCACGAGGCCCACTAACCAAACAAGACTTCAAATAGATACATTCGCTGTGAGTCAGTGGATTGGTATGTGTGATAAAGTGGATTGGTATTTGTAATAAAAATGACATGGTCATTTTTCAAACGTTGTTTTGCCGTGAGCTTCTTTGATGGCAAACAATATTTCCAAGTCTATACATTATTCACTACCTTAAGAGTACATGACAGTGACAATACCCGTTACTGTACTATCTCTGGCAAAGGATTCAGGGATTCATACATATAGATGACCATACATGGATTTTCATAACTTTTGCTCAATGTTATTTTTTTATATCATACTTATTATTCTTTGTTGCAGCAGGGTAATAATGTATTATCAATAAATTAGGTTTCGTGAATCATACATAAATTTAAATAACAATTATTATTTAATAAAACATTTATAAATATTATTAAAAAAAATTATGAAAATACGAAAGTAGTTTTCATTAGTTAATAATAGTCGCACTAAGACAAGACTTGACTCTTAAAGATAATTTTTTGAAAATATCTAGAAAGTAATTTTCAAGAATTACATTTTAGATTAATACTTTCAAACTATATCTCTGTGATATTATTTTGGAAGCTTTATGTATTTCGAACCAAAAGTAATCATGTGCAAAAGAATTTTAGTATTTTACTACATTTTGGAATACGTCGAATACGTCTAATCTCTATGTGACATTTTCAAATTTCAATAATATTCTAAGTATATTTATTTTTTATAATTTTGTTTATTATTTCAATGTAGTTTGATTGTTGTTTTATGTTTGTATTTTTGTTTTAATAAAAATATATTTTTCAATTATTAAATTATATTTTTAATATATAAATAAATTTAATATAGTTAATAATAATTTAATTATGTTTTTCAATTCTAAGATAATAATAAATACAAATTAATTATATTATAATATAATAGTAAGTATAAAATCAAGTAATTTAATTAGAGGATTAATAATAATCTAATTTCAATGACATAGTTTTTTTTTTTTCTAAGTTAAGACTAACCTAAGTACCCACGGGGGATTTGAACCGGTGACCTATCGCAAGGAGTGCCTTAACAAGGCACCCATTCACCGTCAATCCAAAGCCCCGTGGGCAAATTTCAATGACATAGTTAAGTTTTAGAGACTAAACTATTAGAATTTATAATTTTTTTTTTAAATAAATAAAAATAAAAATTGTTTTCTTTAACTACAATATTCTTATAATCATTTAATTTTGTAAAACAATTTAATAAGGTATAGAAAATAATATATTTTTGAAAAACAACTATAGCTATTGAAAATGTCCATGGAAATATATTTTTATATTATGTGAGGGACTTATAAGACTATTTTTTTCATTGAGTAGGATTAGACTCTCCATTGTCACAATGAAGCATTACAATTAACAAAATATCTCAATTTATCAATTAGTAAAGGCATAGTCTAACTTATAGACAAAATGGTTTTGTTTCACGATGGTTAATTTTAATCAAAATCCGACAATTTTTTTTAAAAGCTTGAGTTTAAATTGTTTAATATACATAATTGGAGTGACCTGGGGTTTTCAGGGTGTTGAATCGATTTATGCATTCAAAAATATATTTTAAAAAACAACAAATCTTGAAATTGTATTGCTAGATTTTGGTGAATTCTAGTGAACTATATTTAAACTAAGCGACGAGTACTAGCTACTATATAACATTTATTTTAATTAAATTTCAAGTAAATTTTAGCTCATAACTTTTCAATAAACATCAAATTATAAAACAATTATGAGTATAGTATTAAAAAAAGACATTGATGTGCTTCTTTTTAACAAAAAGTCATCAAATACAAATTTCCAATTATATTTGCAAATAAATAATGAAGTTGCACATGGGAGAACATGCTAAGCATATATAAATTTCCATTAATGATGAAGAACATGAAATAATATGCGCCGGCTCCAATTATTTCAGTAAGTATTAAATAATATGAATAATAAAAAAAAAGCCTTTATTATTTTTACACATAATCAACCAAGGAAAAATAAATTTTAAACTGGAGCTCAATATCCACATATATGTCACAAATACTTGGTTCATATCTTTCAAAATTCAATAGTTAAACTAAGTGGCATGGAATGCTAGCTATGCAGCCTTGTTAATTATGTAAACACGTGGTAATGAAGTGCTTGAATTGTTCAATGGTACAGATTGGGGTGTCACACTAGTAACCAAACAAAACTATTTAATTCCAATGTCGTTAACAAGTAGTGAAATAAATAATGTTTAAATTAAATATATCATTTTTTTATTTGAAACTAAAAATTTGTTCAAATACTTTTTATAATAACTATTGGATGGTGTATTAGACTAATAATATTCTTTTGAAATCAAACTTTATACACTTAAAATTCCTTGAACCCAATTACAATATAAATCATGCCTACAACTTAAATTACTCAAACCATTCAATAGGAATAAGTAATCAAACAAATCAATTTTTACTACCAATATATTTGTAAATAGTCAATCAAGGATAAATAGAAAATCCAAATATAAGATAAACTTGGGAAGGATTTGGTTTCGAGATTTAAAAATATTATAGAGATAATTATGTTATCCGCGTATTTATTATAGTATGGTAGTATGGTTTTAAGTGAGGAGTATGGATTTACATCAAGCCAACAACTAAGAGTTCCAAGATAAAACTTGAGTCAAGTTGGTTAGGGAAGGATATACGGCCGACTAAATTTTATAATGAAAATGAGCCCAACATCAAAGCTCATGCAATCAAGTTCACAACGAAACATAGAGCCAAGGTTGAGGATTCTAGTGCTATGACATAAATATTCAAGTGTGAATGTAAAGTAGGGAACCAACAAACAATGAAAGAAAGCTTAGCTTTTAGTATTGTATTTTTGAGTATATTGCAAGGAACATGCAGTAAAGAATTAATATTTCCTTTATTTTACATTTTGTAAGGTTGTTGAACAACAACCATACACCCTTAGTGTATGTATTTATTTTCAAATATCATATTAAATTCTAGTTGAGGATGCTTTGAGTTTTGAGTTATCATGTATCTAGTAAAATATTTCATGAAATAAAATTCACCAAGCAAACAAATATTCAAGTTTGATAATTTCTTGAGCTATGCCATAAATATTCAAACGCTCATGTAATAATGGAAATAAAAAATGGTGAAAGAATGATTTTTTTTTAATATTTCCTAAATATATTCTAGGAAGTATAGAGTATGTATTAAATATGTATTAAAGAATTAATGGCTTTTATCATAGACTTTATAGGGCTAACAACTATAGGTTAAGGGATGCACATTTATTCTAACTGAGGATGCTTTGAGCTACCATATGTCTAGTAAAGTATCTCATGCAATCATGGTTGGACTAAATTGTCAATATGAAATGATCCCAACACCAAAGTTCATGTAGTCAAACTCATAAACAAATAAAGTACTAAGCTTGAGGATTCTAGAGCTAGGCCATAAATATTCAAGAGATCATGTATGGAACCAACAAACAATGAAACAAAAACTAGAGATTGTAGTATTAGTAGGTTTTGAGTTAAAACACTACTTTATAGATAATAGAGCCAATGAAACTCAAAGGAGATGTTTTTACAAGTGTAATGGTAAAAAACCATGAAATAAAATTTGACCTACAATGGTGGTCATTCACCCAACTAAAAACTAAAACAAAGTTCACATGAAAAAGAAAAGCTTGTATACCAAACAAAATGAAAAATGTTAATGCCAACTATTTCTTAGGGATAACTAAGGGAGAAAAACAATCTAAAAACTAAGTACAAACTTGCATATGTTGAAGTTCAACTCCAAAAAAAATCAAATGCATTTTGAGGCCAATCACCTTAGGGATAACTAAAGGAGAGAACCAATCTAAAAACTAAGTACAAGCTTGCCAGGGAAAATTTTAAGAACCCCCCCTAAATTTATAAATATAATAAATGGGCGAATCTCCATGGTATATAGGAAAAATGGAAGGCGATTTTATCAATAATATAATATGTATATATAATTTTTTGGCGAATCTCTCACTAGGCATGGCGAATATTTTACTCAATTATAAAATCTTGTAAGATCTTGGTGAGTCTTTCACTAAATAATAAAACTTTGTAAAGTCCTAGTGAATCTTAGCATAGGCTACATGCTGGTTTAATTCCCCCATTTAAATAGGCTACATTCCAGGTGAATACCATGGGTCAATACCATGTGCCATTTTGGTGAATACCATGGGTCAATACCATGTGCCATTTTTATTTTTATTAGAATATTTTACTCAATTATAAAATCTTGTAAGATCTTGGCGAGTCTTTCACTAAATAATAAAACTTTGTAAAGTCCTAGTGAATCTTAGCATAGGCTACATGCTCATTTAATTCCTCCATTTAAATACGCTACATTCCAGGTGAATACCATGGGTCAATACCATGTGCCATTTTGGTGAATACCATGGGTCAATACCATGTGCCATTTTTATTTTTATTAATTCTAATATTAGGGTTAATAATGGTTTACCATGTGCCATTTTGGTGAATACCATGGGTCAATACCATGTGCCATTTTTATTTTTATTAATTCTAATATTAGGGTTAATAATGGTTTTTTGCATGATATTAATAAGTTTCACCTAAATATAACCCATTTTTTGAGTGTTCGTAAATATAAGGTGACTTATGGAGTAAATATAAAAAAATGTTTTATTTGTTTACCATACCCCTCTCGTTTATTTATATTTTTTATTAATTTACCATACCTCTTTTACAAATATGGTATTTGGCCCATAGGATTCACTTAAATAAAACCTCTTTCTTGAGCCTTCATAAATAGAATGAGGGTTATGGACTAAATATAAAAAGAGGTTTTATTTATTTACGATACGTCTAGTTTATTTATATTTTTATTTATTTACCATACCTTTTGAGTAAGTATAAAAAGACGTTTTATTTATTTACCATACCTCCACTTTACTTATATTTTTATTTGTTTACACCCTTACATGTATATAAGGTGACTTATGGAGTAAATATAAAAAATGTTTTATTTATTTACCATACCTCTCATTTATTTATATTTTTATTAATTTACCATACCTCTTTTATAAATATGGTATTTGGCCCATAGGATTCACTTAAATAAAACCTATTCTTGAAAATGGGCGAATGGAAGGTTGTAAGTCCTAATTTCAAGGGCTAAATTTACCTTTTTTACCCTCTCCCTTAAAATAAGGTGGGCTATTTGAGGTGATTTGTAAAAATGTACTATGATACAAAATATTCGCCCACTAAAAATTTAAAACCCCTTAATTTCGCCAAAGGGCGAACATTCGCCCCTAAAATTATCCTTGAAGCTTGCATATGTTGAATTTCAACTCCAAACAAAATCAAATGCATTTTGAGGCCAAGCACCTTTAATTCTCATAGAAATAGGGATTAAATGACCACAAAAAATAGTTATAGATTCTTATCAAGAAAGAGCGACAATAAATATCCAAAGAAATATTTGGTTGTAATATTCAAGCAAGGATAATAGAAATTATATCCTCCAAGATTTTAAAATTGTCATGGATAATAAATGCTAGCTTGAATAAATAAATTGTAAAGAATCAAACCCTTGTTAGATAAACAAATAGATTTCCCAATCAAACAACTAAACGGCCAATAGATTATGGATATACATACTTATAAAATTTACCCACAACAAACAACAATGGCCACATAAGTGCCTTAAAAATTCCATGAATAGTGTAATGTGTTGATAAACACAAATTCTCATAAGCTAGTACAAATGGTACCCTACTATAGAGTACATGTCTATCCTCAACAATGACTCTCTTTACAAATACCTAATCAAAACCTCTAATGTTTCATTCTAGAATAGTGATAGAACCTATTACAACTGCCAATGGAGAGAAAGAACAAGAAGTTAGAGAGCCAAAATTCATGAAATATGCATCTTACATGTAGTAAATCATATTACATGAAAAAATTGCATGAAGAGGAAAATTCATAGTATGGTCAAGAATCATGGTGAAAACCAAGTGGTTGAACAGCTAACCATGCAAAAAAATTGCAATGGAAAGCATAATATCAAACCACTAACCAAGTAGGGGAATGTAATTGATTTGTAAGTGAGGGACATTGTTATTGGGAAATCTAGTGTTCACTCGGAGCTGCTAGTCCCACTAAGACTGGTAGCTATCTTAGAAACAAACAAACTAAAACTACTTTCACTTTCCTTTATGAGAAGTAGATAAGAGGGGAACAAAGGACACCAACCTCAGTCTTGCGCTTGGTTCCTTGCTTCGTTCCTCTCCCTTCTGACAGATCCTTGCCGCTTTTCCTTCGTCTACCCAGCTTCAAAGAGCACCTGTGGGATCAAAGCAGCGTAATACTATCGAAGAACAAAGATCTACAATCATAAACAATATAGGACCAGATATATATTGACCACAGAAATGCATATATCATCAAACATACAAGAATGTGGAGGAAAACTTGAATAGCTTTATTAATATCAAGATTAGAAGAGAGGATTACAACCCATTGATCTAACCCAGCGTCATCCTCCCAACATGAAAGCCCTTCTTCACCTCATGAAAAGCTTAGATCACCCAACACTATGATATTCCACCAAGAAACCAACAACACTTCCTTACAAGATACAAAATTCCAGCCTCTAGATCTCTGTGATGAGGGATCCATATATAGATGATTGCAGGGGGGTGAGTCAACTTCTGGGATTTTGATTAGTGTCCTCTCTCTGATAGTTCTTGATTCCACTTGGAGATTGATGATCTCTTACTCATCCCTAGGCGAATTCAGAGAGGCAAGTGTCACAGGAGAAGTTTCTGGAAGATTCCATGACGATCCACCTTGCAAACTGTCTCTGCCATTTGTCTACTCTCGCCCATCGCACCCTACAGAAGGGCTTTCCAGTATGAATCGCACCCTTTACACTGAGCAGGTGAGATGCATCGTACCCTCTGCACTGGGCAGTCTGTATGGTCCAGTTTTGACCAGTTCTGAGCAGTTTTCTGTGGAGAACTTCTGGGAGATGATGTAATCAACTGACCTTGTTCCTTTAGGGTGTGAAGCAACACTTTTAGGGACTTAGGAGCCCTTAGTTTATGGACATGTATGATTGGGGTTGCAGTGCCCAAAAATGTCTATAACAGTTGCCCCCTAAAGCATGAGGTCGTTAATCTTTTGATGTCAGGTGAAATGCTTTATCATGAGGATCCGAAGTTTTTTCGAGCTGGAAGGCGACCTGTAATAAGATACAATACAATACATTATCTTCATAATATTTTTCATGATATAGCTGAGGCGGGCATTCCCATGCTCAGCTTTATAAATTCATTTTCATGTACATAAGACAGACAACCGTCTGCGTGGCAAACTGATGATTCTGATAGAGCCATCATCCTTTGATTCGGATGATCATCTGTGCAGCAATGATGTAAATTTGATGTCTTTATTTTCCTGAATATATCCCAGCCCAGATGGATGGAACTAGATCCGGGGTCTTCAAACTTGTCCAATATTCACTCAGAGTACAAGTCGATCCATGTGAAAGATGTTCTGGAGCCGAACATGGAAAGACATCCCCTGATTACCAGCCAATGATGTGAGCTGTTAACAGGCACGAGAGGAATCACCGATAATGATGATGACTTCAAGGTACTACAGTATAATTTGCGTGGTGTGAAAAAAGGACTTGGCGTCGAACACCACGAAAAATGTTTCGGTCGAAGGCCATTGATGTAAACCTGTCGTCGAAAGTGAGAAACTTGCCATTGAGGCATGCAAGCTTCAAAGTACTGAAAGGGTTGTTCCTAAGTCGACTTCTTGGATAATGAGCTGATGTCGACAAGAAGCGACCCATCGTAGGAGGGTCTTAATGAATTCCACATCTACGACATGGAATGGAGTAAATAATTTTGGAGGTGAAAATGATCTGATGATACAGGGTTCAAGGTGGCGGTCATGAAAGAATGGAGCGTGAATGTATTGCAGCAGATGAGACATAGGTGAATTCTCTGAGTGACTTCTCTTGAACATACCGGTGACACTGACATGGATTGGTAGCGTTAACCCTAAATATGGATGGTGAAATGGACCAATGGTGATATGACCGGTGAACAGAATAACCCAACCCGACTCGGACACAGAGTGAAAGTGTCATGTTCAAGAGCGACTTGCTACCAATAAAGTTTCTTCAAGTTTTCTTCCCAATTTTTCCCCAGTCATTGCTGACCAGTACCTCTTTATTTTTATCAAGCTTGAGGAGGATAACATATTATTGTTCTATAATTTTCCCTTTGGGCAAACCTGTCACTATGTTTTAACAAGCCTAACGACAGTGAAACTCGTTCTTGTCTATATGGACAAGTTTGTCGCTATTGGTTTTAACGAGTTTAACGACAAAGATAACTCAGTCCTTTTCAATTTTAGAGAGTCTAAAAGGGACGTAAAGGAAACTCCAATAATCCTTTTTCGTCATATAATCCCTTAAGTCCGAAAAAGTATAAAATAATATGAAAGGGATGAATTTTCGATAATTTTAATGAGTCGAACAAAACAAGCGCTCGATCTTTTTGTGTAATAATCCCTCAGGTCCAAAAAGATTAAAATCTAAAGGAGGGATAGCACTCTTGGTAGCTTTAACGAGCTGGAGAGGCCAACTTCTCAACAATCTTTTCATATTTTACAAGTCAGACGAAAAGAGCTTAAAGGAGACTCGTTTTTTCAGGAACGAGTGATAATTTCGGGTAGCAGCTGATTCCAGGTAATGTTTGGAATTTTCCAATCACAGTAGTGTCACAAGGATGGCTAACAGGATCACTCTTTGTAGCTGTTCCTCGAAAGAGGTAAACAATCAAATGGAGGTGAATGATCGGCTAAAACAGAGTAGAGGTGATGATGAGAACACGACCAAGGCTCAAAAGCTGATGATAATGCATTCAAAATGGTTATTTACCAGAAATTGGTTCATTTTTTAATGAGATTAAACTCTGGGGGAAACATTTTCTCATTGCTTAGGTTTAATTTTTAATGAGCTTGAACTTCACATAAAAACTGCTTGTGGCAAGTTTATTTTTTAATGAGCTTGAACCCTGCGGTAACACTGCTCGTGATAAGTTTGCATGCCCCCAACATAATAATGCAAATCGAGGTGCATGCCCCCCAAGCCTCATTTCATTCAACATGGTGGTTGGAATGAAGGTTTACCTTCGAGATCTTTGAAAGTCTCGATTTTGATTTTACGAGATCATAATCCAAGACTCGATTTGGAAAGGGAGTTGTTTCATTTTTTAACGAGGTTGATACAGGAAAAGAACTATCCTCATAATCCACCATATTTATTTTATAGAAAATAAAAAACTGAAGGATGATTAAGGTTGCCGGAATAATCTTCGTGGTAATCCGGAATATGGGAACAATGGTGGTAATCTTCCCATGGTGCCTCTCCTATCATCTTTGACTGAATGATTCCTTCATCTGTAGAATGTACATGCGACCAAGGATCTGAAGAGGTGCCATATTCCTTAGACCTATCTATCTAAATGCTTGATGAGCATTTATTTGGGTTTTCTCCCCAGGCCAAGAAAATTGATTGCTACAATATTTCTATAATGGCGATGATCCATGCTGTCAAAATGTTCAGGAATATTCTGAATGTAAAAGTCATCATATTGCAAGTTCCCACTGTGGCCACTTCTACCAGATTGTTTGGAGGCGGTAGGGCAAAAGTCCCCATTAATGTAGGGTCTTTTAGTAGGCCTACTTCGACATTTTGAAGCGATTGAGAGCTTCCATGGATCATTGGAATGCTTCCCGTAACTTGTGAACTATTGGGGAGGAAGCTTTGTTGGTCGATGATCGTAATCCCTCCTTGGAAGGGAAATGCAATCTTTTTGAAGTATGTTGACACAATTGCAACCATAGCATAAATCCAGGGCCTTCCCAGTAGGATGTTGTAATCGAGGTTTCCATCGATAACCTCAACATCAATTTCTATTGTTTTGCCCCCCATTTCAATTTGCAAGTTACTTAAAATCCCGTATGGAGTGTATGACCATCCATCAAATGCTTTTAATGTCGTTGAGGATCGTGACAAGGGTGGTGAGCCTAAATTTTTCCAGCAATTGATCGACATAATACATGTAGATGCCCCCTCATCAATAATTGTTCGATGAACAGTTTTGTTGAGGGCTTTCACTTGAATAAGGAAAGCTAGTTGAGCTGGTAACTGAGGGTCATATCCTTTGTGATTAAAGACCACAAGATTGGAATCCATTGGGTCAATCCCACCTATTGTTGATAATAAAGCCTGTCTTTGGGAGGGGCAATTTTGCAGTACCTCAAGTGTCGACATAGCGGACGATGATTGGGCCAGATCCTCCACTATATTATAATGTTGTGCTACTCTGGCATGAGGATTAAATGTTGATTTGTGTACTACTCCCTTTGGTGGCTTTATCGTTAGTTCAGGAATGATGGGTGGCACAACTTCGGTCAAAGTTGTTGTCGAACTACTAGGTTGATCATTAGCCGAGTTGTCCGACAGCTGTGGATTCCTGTAATCTTTATTCCTTGTCGATATCAAAGCATCACTTTGCTGCTTTGAAACTAACAACATTAGCACTTGGGACGGGGAAGCATTGTCACTAGAAACCAGATTTGTTCCTGGATTTGGAAACGGGTCAGTCAATACCGCCGAGGTTTTTGAATTCTTGAAGAATTTTCTAAGCTCAGCTTTATATGGACACTCTCTTATCCAATGATCCTCATCACATATAAGGCATGGACGATTTCGTTTCCTATCTCCAGAAGGATTTGCAGAAGATTTTTCAAGGGACGACTCCTCCTGTTTCTTCTTCTTCCCTTTCTTTTTCTTCTTGCCTCCTAGTTGCTTGGTTTCTTTTCCTTTGTCAGTTGACATGACATTTACTTCTGAGGCGAGAAGTTCTTCATTTGCATTTTGACCTGAAACCGTACAGGCCTTCTTTGACTTAGCCTTTACGGTTTTCGTGCTGGTCGTTCCTATCATGCCATCCTCGACATGAGAGTCTTTGTTTGATTTAGGAGGGGGAGGAATGGAAAATTCCAGTCTAGGAGCATCAAGAATTTTATCGTAGAGTGTGCCAGACTGAGTATAGATCAAATCTAAATATTGCACACGAGAAATGACTTGCTCTTCAGTGACGACTCCTCCCTTTGCCACATCTTCCATAACAGAAGGTAACAATGACTTAATAAACCATTCAGCCAACAACTAATCAAGAACATATGTTTTTACCATTCTACGACGTCGTCGCCACTCATGAATATGATCGGATATGTGAGTGGCCGTCATTTGCTTGAAATTTGTAAAAAGCTCTGTTCTCGTTTCGTACATTATGGGTAACTGAAAATGGGTTAAAAAGGCTATGGCTAGGGCACTGAAGTTATCAAATGAAGCTCTAGGCAATTTGATATACCATTTTGCTGCTGGACCAGTTAACATTCGTTGAAAAAGGCGAAGTCTAATCGAATCATCATTTAGAGTGTTAGATGAACACCACAGATGAAAGGTCATCACATGATTCGACAAGTTTTCACCTGGATTTCCATTAAATTTAGGAATATCTGACAGAAGTTTATGAGGAATCGTTGGCCACCAAGAGGCGTAACCGATTGGATCGTTTGTCAGCTGATTTAGATCTGGTAACTCTAAAGATGACACGAAGGGCAATTGTTGATTCAGGTTCGGCAAAGCATACCCAGGATAAGATGGGATTGCCTGAGCAGTGGGTCTTTGCATACTAGCATAGTGCATTTGATGCTGATAACTTTGGTAAGGTTGATGGGCATAACCATTATGAAATGGTTGATGTTGATCATTTTGAATATACGGCTACCCATTACTTGCAAAGATTTGGTGCTTAGATCCTTGGTAAACTTGTTGGAATTGCGGTTGTTGATATTGCACCAGCCATGGTTGTGAGACCATTTTCTGTTGTCCAATATTGGTTGTTTGACCAAGATGAGGGGTAATGGTACCCGTTTGAGCCTGGGTCACTCCAGTTAAGGAGCCACTAATCGATGATTGTGGTGGCGTTGTAGAGAAATGAGGCTGTTGACTTGCGACTTGAGAGACTTGAGGTTGGCATACAACAGGCAATGCTTGTACTTGCGACACCGTCACAATAGTCGGTGTAGTGGGGATATTTGACATAGGCAGACTTTGTTGCATTCAGTATACAACTCTTGGTTGTTGAGGCAGTATTGGCACCCAACCGCTAGAGGTAATTCCAGCATAACCTGAATTCTGTTGTGAACTCTCGTATGTTTGTTCTCCCGGAGGAGACAATGAAAGGGCATATTGCCCCCCATACGACGGTAATCCAGTGCTTAAGGGAATGATTTGCCTTTGAGGACCAGACTGGCCAAATTGACACTGCGAAGGATCAATTTGTTGAGATTCAACATAAGATATTCCAGATATTATTCGGGACGAACAAATGGGAACAGACCATACTATCGAAACAGCCCCTGGATGAATCCCACCCAGTGCTTGAGAACTAGTTGCGACAGATGGTATGCTGGGGAACATTGTTGGAGTGACAGCAGGAATTTCTACTGCTGCTGCATCAGATGACATAGCCCTAGATGTCGACGGTTGTTCAGACATATCTAGTCTATCCAAAAGATTTCCTAGCGATTCTACAGGAACTTCCGATAACGGTAGACTAATTTCTGACGAAGAAGGATATAGGGTGATCCCAACTCCAAAATGCAATGGAGTACTAGATGGGGGATCCTCCACAATCTCTTCTATAGCAATCAATCCAGGTGGAAGAGGTAGACCGTCAGGTCCGTAAAATATTTCTGGTGTCGAAGAAGGTATAGATTATACAGTGACAGATGTTTGGGGAATAACACCTTCTGAATCAGCTGCAGATGGATCCGGTTCAGGAATAGAAGTGTTTACCTTCACACTAGGATCAGTTCTACTGCCCCCTAGTGGCTGCGGAACTTCTTCTGTAGAGGCAGGGATACCAGAAATGTTTGGAGTAACTGGAGTCTCTGAGGGTGTCAGAACACTTGTTCCAACTAGACTAGGGGACTTTGAACTGGTTAAACAAGTTTGCTTTATCAGGAATAATTTTGTTTCCGGAGACAAAGACAGTTGAATCGTAAGCCTCCGCGAACGACGGGGTTTTGATTGAATTTCTTCCACGATTGTGGATTACTCGATCAACTAAAAATAGAGGGGGGAAAATTATTCCGAATTAAATGAATTTTAGACACTTTGACACAACTTGTTTTTTCAATTTTTAAGAGTCGAGAAAAAACAAAAGATGACTCTAGTCGCCTTTGATTTTTAATGAGCCTGAAGTGACCAGTGCTCAGATGGAATTTTTCCTTTAAGGAGTCTGAAAAGGAATGAAAGAGACTACTCTGGAAATCTAGATAGAGGGATTACCAAACCAATCGCAAAATTGCAGAATACTTTTTACGGTACGACAGTCAATCTTCCCGAATGCTGTGTTCAGTGCATTGTGATCGATAGGGCGGTAGACACGGCTTCCTATGGATAAAGGATATAGCCTATTGTCGTCTCCCAATATGTACTCGAAGGTACATGGGAGCACAAGTTCGTACTGGCACTTGTCGTCTCAAAGAGGAGGAATCACCCAACCAACAATGAAAGCGATAGTTACCAGGCTTTACAACGTCGGAATACGTCTCTCGCCTAGACTTCTAGATGTTGTGCCTTAGGTTTCAAAGCGTTTTTATGCTCATTGAATTTATTTTACATTTGATCTTTCTTAAGAAATTTTCCTTTCAGGTTCACCGCGTGATGTAAATATACAATTCCTAAAATGCAATCTAAGATGATAAACAATCATTTAATCTTCTTTTTGCAATGAAAATCCTAGCTACTAAAGAAAGAGAGATGATATTGCAGAGAGCACACACTAGATGCATTGTCCTAAATCAAACCAACAAGCAGTCTAAATGCAAATGCACATGCATGTATTTGTTTTCAGCTTTCTTAATGTGTGAATGACAAGAAGAATGCTAAGTACAAATCTGAATTATCTTTTCAAAGCGACAGTACTAACAAATTTCTCTTCAAAAAATGAAAGGAAGATAATGACGACACTTTGCTATTTTGAATTGAAAACTGCTTTCGACACTTGAAAAACTACTAATTCAAATCAAATACAAGAGTAACTGTATAATCAACCATCAAGAACAATAGAATTATTTTCTTTGACTGAAATCAACACTTGCGACACTTCCAAATCAAAAGACGATAGTTTGATTATGCTACTTTTTGTAAAAGAGAACTGTAAATGGCGCACAATACATAAAAAAATTCACAATTCTTTGTACTATGGAGGCAGAATCATGCAAAGGAAGGGAGTTTCCACAGTGGTATACTGATCACAGATAGGAAAACTCATGAATAAAGCTGAAGAGAGTGAACACAAAACCAAAATTTGAGAGTAGAAGAGGTCTTGTCTGATCAGCGCACCAGCAACACAGGGAAAGTACGATGTAGCACACCTACTGCACACGGGAGGTGTGATGCATCCAGATTCCCAAGAGGAGAAAGTGCGATGGTCCAGGGACGAGACTTCAACTTGGTTTTTGGTCATAGTTTGCAGCTTAGTTCAGGGATTTAGGCCGAGCTAATGATAGTTAGTAAATAGAAATCACAGGGGTTGATCTAATGAGGTTACTAGAGCCACCACTAGGGCAATTAGGATGTTTGCAAATCGATTGTTCAGTTTATAAACAAAACCCGGAGATAGACTGAAGCAGCATTGATCTACTTTGCACTTGCATAGCAAATGCAGTTCGAAGGCTAGCTGGCTTAACTTCAGGCTCCGTCTGTAAGTTTATAAAGCAAACAAATATAGACAAGCAAACAATCTATTCACTCCCCAGCGGAGTCGCCATTTTGTTATCGGGAAATCTAGTGTCCACTCGGAGCTGCTAGTCCCACTAAGACTGGTAGCTATCTTAGAAACAAACAAACTAAAACTACTTTCGCTTTCCTTTATGAGAAGTAGATAAGAGGGGAACAAAGGACACCAACCTCAGTCTTGCACTTGGTTCCTTGCTTGGTTCCTCTCCCTTCTGACAGATCCTTGTCACTTTTCCTTCGTCTACCCAGCTTCAAAGAGCACCTGTGGGATCAAAGCAGCATAATACTATCGAAGAACAGAGATCTACAATCATAAACAATATAGGACCAGATATATATTGACCACACAAATGCATATATCATCAAACATACAAGAATATGGAGGAAAACTTGAATAGCTTTATTAATATCAAGATTAGAAGAGAGGATTACAACCCATTGATCTGACCCAGCATCATCCTCCCAACATGAAATCCCTTCTTCACCTCATGAAAATCTTAGATCACCCAACACTATGATATTCCACCAAGAAACCAACAGCACTTCCTTACAAGATACAAAATTCCAGCCTCTAGATCTCTGTGATGGGGGATCCATATATAGATGATTGCAAGGGGTGAGTCAGCTTCTGGGATTTTTATTAGTGTCCTCTCTCTGATAGTTCTTGATTCCACTTGGAGATTGATGATCTCTTACTCATCCCTAGGCGAATTCAGAGAGGCAAGTGTCACAGGAGAAGTTTCTGGAAGATTCCATGACGATCCACCTTGCAAACTATCTCTGCCATTTGTCTACTCTCGCCTATCGCACCCTACAGAAGGGATTTCCAGTATGCATCGCACCCTTTACACTGAGCAGGTGAGATGCATCGCACCCTCTGCACTGGGCAGTCTGTATGGTCTAGTTTTGACTAGTTTTGAGCAGTTTTCTGTGGAGAACTTCTGGGACATGACGTAATTAGCTGACCTTGTTCCTTTAGGGTGTGAAGCAACACTTTTAGGGACTTAGGAGCCCTTAGTTTATGGACATGTATGATTGGGGTTGGAGTGCCCAAAAATGTCTATAATAGACATATAATTCACTAACTTCACCATCATGGATACTTTGTTTAACTAATTTATCATATTTTTTTCTCTATCTTGCAATTTTTTTGTTTTTCTTAGAATGGCTACAAGGTTTGTATTCTCAATGTAGCTTGCACATAACAACCAATGAACTATGGCAATAATAAACAAGATTTTGAGTGAAAATTAAGTTATTCCAAATTTATTAGGTTTAGATAATACCAATGAAGATATAAAAGGAAAACAATCATAGATCATGTTCATATCATGGGATTTCATGACAATGACCACACTCATAAAGGGAAGCTAGTCAAACCATGTTTTCACAATTTCTGCATGTTTGATTATTTAGCTTGGACACTCAAATATGTTATACTAGTTGCATGTATGTACTTGGTAATTTCAAGGAAAATTATAGCAATAGGGAATGCATAAGCCTATTCTTTCCACAACAATGCTTGTGTTAAAAATAGTTTCAAAGGAATTACGTTTGATGGATTTATGCCCAAAAGAAGCCCACTCTAACATTGTAATAGCATTCCCATGGAAATGCAACTTGTATTTTTAGATCTACTTCAAAATTGTAACTTGGTGCTTCTACCTTCATGTACAGTTTACACGAAACACTCTATTATAGTCTTAGACTCATAGATCCAATTGCTACAACAATGAGCTAGAACCAACTTCAACTTGGACTTTATCAAAGCTTAACTTCCCATAATAAATGTCCAAATTTACAAGTGTTTACAATCACATGTAATATGATGTTATGATCTTCCAAATTAATTGAAAGTATTATGGCTACTACCACTTTCAGCTTAACATTAACATATCCACTACTTTAACTAGTCCAAAATTAGAGGAAATTTCAGCGTAAAAATGGCCTCCTAAGGAAAAATAATAAAATAAGAGTTATTAATTTTGAAGGGAAAAGAAGAAAACTACTTTTTTTAATTGTATTTTTGGCTGATCTCTTTACAGGTTTACTTAAATTTCAATTGTAGACACTCATTGGATGAAGAATTAAATTCCACATCCAACAAATACCCATTATGCATACTTTTGAGAAGAGCCACATTGATAAACAAAAATGAAGATACATTGAAAAAGTGTGCTCAACATGTATTTTAATGTATTTTCATTTTTTTTTATCAATGTGGGTCTTCTCACAAGTATGCATAATGGGTACTCGTTGGATGTGGAATTTAATTCTGCATCCAACGAGTGTCTATACTTTAAATTTGAGTAAACCTATAAGGAGATAAGTCAAACATGCAATTAAAAAAAAATAGTTTTTCTCCTTTTCCCTCCAAAGCATTGACATGTACCTCTTTTTAAATTTAAAGGATTTTGATTGGTTTACATACTATGACATGGAAATTACATGAAAATTCCATGGGCACTTTTAGGCTAAAATTTCCTCTAATGAATCAATTAGAATTTTTCCCTTGTGCAATATACCAAACCCCTCCTCTTTTCTCATATAAGAAAAACCATGAGAGTGCCAACTGTTACCAAGAACCATGTGTTGCCTTCATGTGAATCTTAGGGGGGATTATAGTATTTTTATGTAAAGGGGAACTAGATAGATATGTAACTTACAGAGTAAAACTTTATTAAAGCTGACTCCATCAACAAGATACCTTATAATAAGGCAATAGGAAGAAAGTGAAGGTCAATAAGGACATGTCTCAAAACTGGCCTCATTTCATGTAACATTTATTCTTATGGAACTTTCTCTCTCTCTCTCTCTCTCTCTCTCTCTCTTCATATTTTGTGATATATTCAGTTCTTGCGTTTTTATCAATGTTCTTGTGATTAGTTTCATGGAATATCTGTATTTTTTCTTTCCTCTCTTGACATTCAATCCTTCTATATATTAGCCCCTAAGATCCATATCATCAAAATCAGAGCAAGTTACCATTCCATGGGAACCAGGGATTGAAACATGTTTTGGTTTCAAAATTTTGTAGCAATATCCAACCTCATTTTAGCACCTCTGTAATCCTTTTATTTGTCCATACGCTATAAATATCACAGTTGGTCCATAGGTATTACAAGATATTTTACACCATCAGATCTTCATTCACCATTGTAGGATAATTCTTACATGGATTCACTACATCCATTGGTCTACAACAATTTCGATAATTTGGGGTTTCCATGTTTTCCAAAGAGGTTCCATGACCTCAAAAGCAACCCATGTTACTCTAAAAACCATTGGAATCCTTTGTTTCCCTCTTTACTTTGTGTTCTCACATTCACTATTGTTTCATATCTATACAACTATGTCATAACTATTTGGAGACACCATGGAAAATTTACACTGGAAACCCAAAATAGAAAACCAACATAAAAAAGTTGCACAATTCTCTTATTTTGACAATATCTAGTACGTTGTAATTCATTTCTCTATGGCCATTCCATATACATATATTTCCATGCGTTGTTATGAAACCAACTCACAAAAAGATAGAAAAGATAGATTAACGACTTCAAAATCAGCCTCTTCAATGGGGCAACCTCCCTTACATTACACAAATGAATAATTCTTGGATGATACAAATGACAAGAACCCCTTTCTATATATAGGATTCTAAGGGGTCCCAATACAATCAAAGCCTACATAACAATAATATTTTAGGGGCACAACAATAACAATAGTGGGCTTCTATGGCTCACAATAATAACAACATGGGGACTATATGGGCACAATAATACAATAATGGGGTTGCACTAATAACAATAAGGGGTTACACTAGTAGTATAGGGACCTAACATGCCCCTTTCCTTCAAAAGTGTTGTCCTCAACGCTTGAGTAGTTTTGGATGATTCTATATAAAATTCTCATCCTCCCATGTGGAATCTTTAGTGGGTAAGTTCTTCCACTTGATGAGATACTCTGAAATTGAATTATTGTGTAGCTGTCGATTTCTTGCTTTGTGCTTGCTTTAGGTTTCAATATGATTTTTCCTTCCTAGTCAAGTTCTTGCAATATTGTTTGAACTGAGATCTTCCCACCTATAACCTTCTTTAAGCATGACCATGGAAAACTGGGTGCATTCAGGAAGATGCAGGAAGCTCCAATTTATATGCCATAGTACCAATCTTTTGTAACACCTTGTACGAATCATAATACTTTGGTGATAATTTATTATCCTTCGTAGCTTGCTTGAGGGACATCTGATTGTATGGTTGTAGTCGTAGAAATACCCAGTCACCTACATCAAAACTTCTTTTGTTGCAATGTTGATTTGCATGTTGTTTCATTCCATTCTGCGCTAAAGTGAGGTTATCCTTTAAGAGTTTGAGAACTTTTTGTTGATGCTCGATGTGATCTTCCACTGCTTGAACCTTAGAATTTTGCTTTAAAGATGATGTGATGGACAGTGGATGATATCCATAAAGTGCCATAAATGGGACATTTTTGCTGCAGTATTGAAGGAAGTGTTATACCACCATTCAGCGAGAGGCAACCACTTGACCCATTGTGTATGCTTATCAGATGCACAACAATGAAGATATCCTTCTAAAAATTTGTTCACTATCTCCATTTTCCCATCAAATTGAGGATGATAAGATGAGTTATGAGCTAATTGAGTACCAAAATATTCCACCTCTTGTACTCCAAAGAAACATTTGGAGCCTTTTGCATATAATTGTTTCTCCTCCAATAGTTTGAGCACCCTGTCAACATGTTGAACATCATCCTTCCAAGACTTGTTATAGATTAGTATATCATCAAAAAATACTAACACAATTAATTTCTAAGGAAGGGTTTGAAAATGGAATTCATCAAACCTTCAAATGTAGAAGGTTCATTGGTAAGGCCAAAAGGCATGACCAAAAATTCATAATGACCCTCATGAGTTCTGAATGTTGTTTTCGAAATTTCTTCAGTCTTCATTCTGATTTGATCATATCCTAAATGAAGATTCAACTTGGTGAAGTAAACTGATCCATGCAATTCATCCAATAATTCATCAATGACAGGAATGGTAAATTTATCTTTAATAGTGAGCTTGTTGATCTCCCTATAATCCAGACACATGCACCATGATCCATCCTTATTGTGCACCAATACTACTGGAGTAGAGAAAGAACTTTAAATAGGTTAAATTATTGAAAGAGTGTGGAATGACCTGTTAAAGAGTTTTGATAACCCAACATTTCAGATTACAAAGTGAGTCCATCATCAGGGGAACACTTCTTATCTTGAGAAGATATCATATAAAAGAGCTAATGATTTATATGTGTTTAGGTGAATAATCTTTTTGTAGAGCTTAGTCGGCTTAATATTAATATGTCAATTTTGTTAATTAATTTACAATATAAACATGTGTAGTTATTATTAATAATGATTTTTATTTTTTTTAATTATCATAAAAAGTATGTTATAATAATTAGGGTTAATTAATAATTTAAGAATTATTTTATTTTATTTTATGTTAACTTATTATTATTATTATTATTTTGTTTTTTACTGAATGTAATTAATTTTAATTATCATACAAAGTATGTTATAATGAATTAATGAGTATAATATATGTTTAATAATTATTAGATTGTGTGTTTAGAAAGGAAAATATTTATAATATAATCTAATGAATTATTTATTTATATGGCATATTGATGATTTTTTTTTTTTTTTTTTTTTTTTTTTTAAATAGAAAAGGTGTAACTTATTAAATTTTGAAAGAGGTTGATATTAGAAAGGGTTAATTGGATTGGTTTAATAAAGGCTTCTAGGTATTGCTAATTTTTAGGCCATCATCTTTGTTCATGTTATTTTTTCTTTTCTCAATTTTTATAGCTTCCTTAATTTTCCTTTTTAAATGAATTATACCAACCTATAGCATTTCTACAACCATACGTTCAATTTCACTCTTTTGGGAATAGGGATATCTGTAAGGTCTGATGTTTGTAGGAGCACTTCCTGGAATCAAATGAATAGCATGATCATGATCACAAATAGGTGGGAGGACTTTGGGAGTCTCAAATACCTTGGAATGATTGTCCAAGGCTTTTTGTAGACTTGGATAAATAGATGATTTCGATGCGGGAACCTCGAGGGAAAATAATTACGCAATTATGCCTCATTTTTCTTTCTTTAGAAACTTTGGCTTCCATTAGAGATTATTATCTTTCTCGGTTTCCCTGTGATACCCCTTAATTCAACTTCCTTTCCTTCTAACAAAAAATCATGAAAATTTCTTGAAAATTAAAAGTTATTGTACCCATTGGACTCCTAGTACAACAGTAGCACCACTCATTGGAATGGAAATCATTGGGCTATTCAATACATATTCTCCCATGGATAGCTTGATATTATGGCACTTTCCAGAGAAATTTACGGTTCCTCCACTTGCAACCATCACTTGACACTCTGGTGTTGGTTATAGGAAGAAATTCAATTCCTTGGCTATCTTACAATGAATAAAATTATGGGTACTGCCTGAATCAATGAACATTATTAACTTTTTCTTCTTGATATGTCCTTCTATCTTGATAGTTTGAGGAGTGGTAATTATGGCCAATGCATAACAAGATATGGTCGGATTCATTTCTTCTTTCTCTAGGGTTTGTTCCTGGTGTATATCCTCTTCTTTTAACATTTATTTTTCCTTTTCTTCCTCCTCTTCACAATCTATGTAAAATAATTTGTTCTCAGCACACTTATGAACTTTAGTGTATTTGTTATCACAACTGTAACAAAGCCCTTTTGCTCTTTTTTCTTCCAATTGTTGTGGTTTCAACCTTGTAGGTTGTGGAAGGCTTGGGGAAACAACACTTCCACCTTTATAGTTGCGAGTGGTAGGCTTCCTTGTTGCCATAATTTTTCTTTCCATTTTTCTTTCCAACCCGAATGCCTTCTCCAGTGAATCAGGTTCCCAAAGGCGAACCTCATGTTGGATGTTATCCTTTAAAGTCCCTATGAACACTTCAATCATATGCTCCTCTCGAATATATTTTACCCTTATATTCGATTTTTGGAAGTCCTCAATGTGCTCCATTATTGAACCCTTTTGTTTGAGATTTATCAATTGGCTAAAAAAGGTGTTTCTTTTGTATCCTCATAATGTACTATCATTTCTTCCGTAAAAATTGCCCAAGTGACAATTTGTTTACGAGAGAAAAGCCATTGATACCATACAAACTGATTTGGTTCCAAATATAAAGTTGCAATGTGTACCTTTTGTGTGTTTTGCACATTATGGAGATTGAAATATTGCTCCATCTATAGTATCCATGTTACAGAATCCTTGCCATCAAACTGCCTCATATTGATCTTTGGAACATGGTGGGTCTTCAATCCAATGTTAGATTCTATGAAATAATGATTAACATTTATTTTGTTCTCGTCATGAATTTCCTTTCCTACCCTTTCATCATTTGTTAAAAATTTACTACCCTTTAAGTTTTTCTTCTATACCATCCATCTTAGCTTCCACATCATCCATCTTAGCTTCCACGCCTTTCTTTAAACCATCCATCTTAGATTTCATGCAATCCATCTTAGCTTCCAGGCCTTTCTTTAAACCATCCATCTTAGCTTCCATGCCATCCATCTTAGCTTCCACGCCTTTATTTAAACCATCCATCTTAGCTTTTGGTACTTTTTGTGAGAGTGAATTTTATTGCACTTGGTCTCATAAATTTGATATATCATGTTGCATGTCTTCCTCTTCTTCATGAGTGATGCTAGAGATTTTAGGTTGCTTACTAGGTGTTTCCATTTTCTTTCTTCGGGGCATAAATTAATGATAATTATGCTTCACTATGCCCTTGGAATTCTTTCAAACTAATTTTTTCAAACCAAACTTATGCAAAATTTTAAAAAAACTACACACATTTTTTCACTTTATAGGAGCTTGATATTGAATCTGTTATATCTCTATAATTTCGGATCTCCAAAGTATGAAAGTCTATCCTGTGGTAGCTCTCTAAGTCCTCTTTCCAACCCCACAATCCTGATCAAGATTGGATTCTCCAAGGAAGATTTATGCCAAATCTCCCACGATGGCCTGATTATAGACTTATTAAGTAGATGGAACTTGTACAAAGTTCCACGTGTCACTGTTTCAACCTTAGGACCTGAAACTAATACACAGAAAACTACATGCCATCTTTTTTTTGTAACTTTTTATGAAATCTCAATCTGATGCTCAAAGACAAATTTATGATGATTTTCCCAAGGTACCCTATTTGGGATGTAATTTGGGAGTCTGCAAAAACTCTAAATGGCTTGGACCATATCTCTGAAAATGTAGTGAAAAAAGATCTTAAAATCAGGCCCATGATTCACTAAGATTTCGACTGAAATGGGTTTTAATTTCAGTGTTTGAAACCTCATAGAAAACAAAGTATAACGAAAATTTCATGATAACCTGGTTGAGATGGAATTGTGGAGCTTGCAAAAACCCTAACTTTCTCAGATAATATCTCCGAAAATATAGCAAGACAAGATCTGAAATTTGGACCCAAGGTTTAGAACGATTTTGGCTCAAATGGGTTTTTTTAGCTTCTGAAACTTCGTAGAAAACAAATTATAGCAAAAATTCCATGATGACCTATTAGGAGCAGGGAAACCCTAGAATCCAAAGGCTCCAATACCAAATGTTATGAAACCAGCTCACAAAAAGATAGAAAAGATAGATTAACGACTTTAAAATTAGCCTCTTCGAGAGGGAAACCCCCTTTACATTATGAAAATGAACAATTCTTGGATTGGGTGAATAATTGAAATTGATATAAATAAATAACAGAGAATATGAATAGTCACCGCGAGATGAAATGAATAGTCCTCCCTATTGTATATAATAAAGACCAACCTAAATGAATATCAACAAATTTTTTTTGAGGATTTATTGCCTGGTCTGACATGGTATCAGAGCCAACGCCATTTCTGGCCTCTAACTACCATTGTAACTCCCTCCTGCTTGGTAATCAGGGTCTACCCTCTACCTGATAATCTCAGTAACGCTTGAGCTTTTGTTGCTCTCTCCACGCTGGTATAACAACGCTCCATTGCCAGGCTTCTCTGTCTGAGATTTACCATTATTCTCTGACATGGTATTATTCTCTACTCCGATGAGTTTGTTTTTACGTAACACTCACCAAAAGATGGTTAGGCTTGGGTAACCATATTCATGCTTTGTCCCCTCGAATAGTCACTTTAGGTGAAAGCTTACCAAACACTGAAACCTTAGTTCTCCAGGTTCTATGTTTCTTACGTTGTTGAATACACCATACAACGCTGTCTCATTATCTCAGTCTCCACGCAAACGCTGATGACCAGCATTCCACTGATACATGCATTCCACTAATATACAATTCTACTCCATTAGTTCTGCTCCATTAATATACAATATATGCATTCCATTGATATGGTATATGCGTTCCATTGGTATATGTGTTCCATTGTATACGTGTTCCATTGATATTCTGCTTTGAGCACACAGTTCTGCTAACTGTGATCGCCCATATACTGCCATCCTCCAGTGACATCACACCTATTGTCCTAGAATACTACTTTCTGTTCTGGTATATATATGTAAAACATGCTTTCTGTTCTGGTATATATATATGCGTTCCATTATTCTTTGCTCCAATACTACTACGCTGTTGGAATACTACACTACGTTGTCTCATTCCAAAAATACACCGATGTATTAAAAAAAAATGGATGTGGACAGAGGATAGTATAGTGTTGTTGGTCTCATAATAGCTGTGGAGATAAACTCATATGGCCTACAATGTTGAAATGGTGCACCACTCTGAACTCTGTGCACTCATGTGAAGCAGCGAAATTTTTTGAAGGGATTCATTTGGTAAACTCAAATACATTGAATTTTTTTAATGATTAGTCCAGAATATTACCATGCTACGAATCATTTTTTAATATAACTGTGGTGTAATATTACACATACCACTAGTTCTCTCACATGGTTTTTACGACAACGTTTTTATTACATGGTATTACAGTACTATATTGAAATAGAGTATTATAATGAAACGCAGTGGGTATTCAAACGAATTTTGATATCTTCTCTAATACCTCTATTAGAGTCATTTTTTTTAGCAACGGAAGTTTTTTTTACAGTATGCATTCAATCATATCTATTGTGGGAATATTTATCATTGGTAAGGAGAACTATCCTGAGTGATCCCGGATGATAAAACACACCCTCATTTTCAATGAGTTGTGGAAAGGAGTGTGTATTGGAGACAGAGACAAAGAGCCAGAACAACCTACCTCAGACAAAGAGCTCTCCATTTGGGAAAATAAGAACAACAAAGCCTATGAATTAATTGCAGCATCTATAAGTGAAGAGGTGAGTCACCATATTTCACCATTTTCAACTACTTTTGAAGCCTTACCAAAGCTGAAAGAACTCTATGACTCACATTCTGCACTTGAAGTTGTTCAACTCATGATTAAAATCTTCACTCTTGAATTGAAAAATAATGATCCTCTTGCTCTTGCATCCGAAGTAAAATCTATAATGCATGATATCAAAGCCACTAATGTTGAATTGGATATTCCTCTTATCACTTTTCTCAAGGCACTTTATCCTACTTACTCCAATTATCTTGAATCATTTCAAGCAAATGGAAATCTCAAAGATATTTCCTTTGACTCTCTTGTGAAATTTTTTTTTGAAAGAGAGAAAGCTTTTGGAAAGAAGACAACGCTTGAATCTTCTGAAGAGGCTGTGTGCCTTGCTCATAAAGAAAAGAATCTTTCTCAAGATTCTTCCCGAGGAAGAGGTGGTCGAAGAGGAAGAGGAAGATATTTCAGAGGCAGGGGGGGCAGACACTCTCAAGGAGAAAATTTAGATTTGCACTGCATACGCTACAAAAGAAATGGATCACATGATGCCTATACATGCAAGTTACCTTGAGACAATATTGAGTAGCAAAGAAATCAACCCAAAGGTAAAACTAATGATACAGACAAAGGTAAAGCACCTGAATCCGCTCATTATGTTGTGGCACAATGTAATATTGAAGCAAATGAAGATTTATTTAATGCTTCACTTGCTTCTTGGAAAAATTATTGGTTGCTTGATTCAGGAGAAACTTGCCACATGACTCATAGAAAAGCTTTTTTTGAAGAATTTACTGACAATGTTGATGGAGTAGTATACTTTTCAAACCAATCAAAAATCAAGCCATCAGGGCTTAGCACAATTAGGCTTAAATTACCTGCTCTTCCAGACTTTCTTCTGCATCATGTTCTATATCTCCCACAGCTGAAGAGAAACTTGCTGTCCTTGGTCCACATCCGCCAACAAGGTCACTCCATTCATATGTTTGATGGCAAGCTTGAGGTGAGAAAAGCATCTGACCACTCACTTGTCATGAGGGGAATAGAAGAAGAAAGGATTCTCAAGCTGCAAGGTACCTCTGCTCGTGCACAACATTTCTCATACAATTCTCATTATGAAGAAGGTACACTTCCATCAAGTTTATTATGGCATGCTAGATTTGGACATTTGAACTATGACAACCTCTGCTTGTTGAAGAAAAATGGTGTTGCTGGTTTGCCTACAATTCCTAGGAAATTTAAGCAATGTGATGCTTGCATTCTAGGAAAGCATAGCAAACAGTCTTTTCATGATTCACATTCAAGAGCACATAGAAAACTTGAACTCATTCATTCAAATTTATGTGGTCCAATGCCTGTTCCTTCTACAAATGGAAATAAATATATGATGACATTTATTGATGACTACACCAGAATGTGTTGGGTTTATTTATTGAAGAACAAATCTGATGCTTTTCAAACATTCAAGAACTTTCATAAATGGATTGAAAATGATGCACAATCTCATATCAGGTCTATTCGCACTGATAATGGAAAAGAATGCACATCAAATGAATTTGAAAACTATCTTCGCCAACATGGGATCAAACATCAAACGACTGTGCCTTATAATCCCCAATAGAATGGTGTAGCTGAAAGAATGATTATGACAATCTTAAATATGGTACAATCCATGCTCTTCTTCAAAAACATAAAATTAATGTTTTGGGATGATGTTGTTCTATGTGCTGCATATATAAAGAATAGATGTCCATATAATGCTATCAGAAACAAGACTCCCTATGAAATGTGGTATGGGCCCATTCCTTTGGTAAATCATCTCAGGGTCTTTGGTTCCACCTGTTATGCCTTGATACTAAAGGTACATAGAAATAAACTTGGTGCAAGAAGTCATAAGTGTATCTTCCTGGGGTATTCAAACATCTCCAAAGCATACCGTCTCTATGATGAAGTCAATAAAAAGTTTGTTGTATCTAGAGATGTAATATTTCTTGAATCATCCAAAACTGACAATGTTGTTGAGTGGCAACTTGATCGCTTGGATAGATTTGAAAATGCAAAATCATTTCAAGAATTTGATAATTAGATTCCACATCTTGAAGGGGGGATTCCTATACTAGATCAACATGTGGAATCTTCTTCTGAAGAACTCTCTCCCCCACATGAAACTCGAACAACGGATGATGCTTTAAGTGATGTGATTGATAGAATTGGGAGACTCAATCTTGATTCAGTCCCAACTCAATCAACGGAGCAACCTAGACCATCTGAGAAAGGTCCCCCAAAGTGGCTGACAAAGACACTTGAAAGTGTTCATCCTGATGAGGTTGGAAAGACAGGAACTAGAAATTCAAACCGACAAAATGGAGGTGATGTAGATGACTCTAATTCACCTGTTGATATGGATGTTTCTTATCATTGTGAATTGAATTTTTCTACAGATTTCGAACCAACTTCCTTCAAAGAAGTTGCTTCTCATGATGAATGGAAAGAAGTGATGAAAAATGAGTATGATGGTCTGATAAAGAATGGCACTTGGAAGTTGGTTGATCTTCCATTAGGAACCAAACCAATTGGCTGCAAGTGGGTCTATAAGAACAAGTATAAAGCAGATGGCTCACTTGACAAGCAAAAATTCAGGCTTGCGGCAAAAGGTTTTCACAGAAGGAAGGGGTCGATTATGAGGAGACTTTTTACCCCACAGTAAAATGGGCTACCATCCGGAAACTCTTTGCCTTAGCAGCTCAGAACGGTTGGAATGTCCATCAAATAGATGTAAAAACTGCTTTCTTGAAAGGAGATCTAAAAGAGAATGTTTTTATGTCCCAGCCTGAAGGATTTGCTATGAAAGGACATGAAAATAAAGTATGCAAACTTGTGAAATCCTTATATGGCCTCAAACAAGCACCACGAGCCTGGTATGAAAAACTAACTCAGCATCTTCTGAAACTCAATTTCAAACATTATGATCTTGATGATGCAACTTTATTTGTCAAGAAAGTTGGAAAAGCAGTTGTATATCTTGTGGTATATGTAGATGATATTTTGATGACAGGGAACAATGAAAGCTACATTACATACATAAAGAAGGAATTGGGGAAAGGTTTTGAAATGATTGATTTGGGCTATGTTCATTACTATCTTGGTATTGAAGTAACTCAACATCTGAAGTCCATATTTCTTTCTCAAAAGAAGTACATTGGAGATCTGTTGAATAGCTTTTGCATGATAGAATGCAATCTTCTTACTACTCCAATGGAACAAAACTTAAAGCTCACATCCATTGAAGGAAAAGAATTTGAGGATGCAACAAAGTATAGACAGCTTGTAGGAAGTCTCAACTACCTAACTACTACCAGACCAGACATTTCATTTGATGTTGGAATCCTCTCCAGGTTAATGCAAAAGCCTTGTGAGGGACATTGGTCTGCGACAAAAAGAGTTCTAATGTACTTAAAGGGGACTCAAGACTTTGGAATCAAGTATACACAGGTGGACGACTTTTGATTGATTGGATACTCTGATTCACACTTCGATGGAGACAAAGAAACTGGGTTATCTACTTCAGATTATGCTATGAGTCTTGGATCAGGAGCTGTCTCCTGGAGATCACACAAACAATCAGTTCCAGTAGATTCCACAACAGAAGTAGAATATGTGGCAGCAGCTGAGGCAACAAAATAAATTGTGTGGCTCAGGAAAATTATTGAAGATTCACTGGTAAAACAAGTACAATCGACTCCACTCGTGATTGGCAATACCTCGATAATAAAGTTGGCCAAGAACCAAAAGTTCCATGATCAAACGAAGCACATCAATACTAAATATCATCTGATTCAACATCATGTTGAGACAAAAACAATCCATCTCCACCATTGTTCCACTAATGAGCAAATTGCAGACATCTTCACCAAAGTGCTTGGAAGAGAAAAGCTTGAGAGATTCAGAACGATGCTTGGACTCACCAACATCCCTTCAGATTAAGGGGGGGAATGTTGACACCTAATCATCAGGATTGGGTGACTAACTAAAATTGATAGAAATAAATAATAGAGAATATGAATAGTCACTAGGAGATGAAATGAACAGTCCTCCCTATTGTATATAATAAAGACCAACCTAAATGAATATAAACGAATTGTTTTTTGAGGAGTTACTGCCTGATCTGACATGACAAGACCTCCTTTCTATATATAGGAGTCTAAGGGATTCCAATACAATCAGAGCCTACATAAGAACAATATTGTAGGGGCACAACAATAACAATAGTGGGATTCTATGGGGCACAATAATAACAACATGGGGACTATATGGTCACAATAATACAATAAAGGGGTTTCACTAATAACAATAAGGGGTTACACTAGTAGTATAGGGAGCTAACATGCTTTATAATATCTCCCCTTTACCATAAAATATCCTAGTGAGTTCATGAAGAATTAAGATGATATAAGAGTGTTATCTAGTAACGGGAAATCCAAGGAATTGACCTTTCATTTCCTATTCCCCTCTTTCTTTATTTTTTCTCCTATACTATTTTATTTTTCTATTTTATTCAATTCTTTGTTTTTCCTACCCTTTCCATTTACATTTACTTCTTTCTTTTTCCATTTTCTTTTATTTTATTTTCTTTTATTTAATTTTATTTATTTATTAATATTTATTATTATTTATTTATTTTATCATTTTTTGTTTGTTTGTTTGTTTTTACTTTCATTAATTGTTCAATTTTCACTTAGGTACTTAGCCTTACAACCATTCATCTCATTTATATCCATTTGGATTACCAAAAACAAATTCAAGTTCAAACCACTAACTATGAAAAATAATGCAATGACAAATAAAGGACGACACCACTAATTAAGTAAGAGAATGCAACAAAAATGGATGAGATGTTTTATTTCAAGGTGGAGTGAATGCTCCACCATGAAAGTTAGGTGAAAAATCATGGGAAGGAGAGAAGCCTCAGCAAGAGGGAAGAATAGGCACAAAGACTACAATAAATCAATGCACTTTAATTTGTCAACTACTATAATAATATCAAGAAGCCACATAGACTATGGTGTATGTCACATAGGCTTGTCCACATAAGAAAGTAAAGTGTGTAATGAAAGGTGCATCACTATTGGTGTCCCTTTCATAAGAAGAAGAATTTGTGTCCAGGTTTCGTAGCTCGGGTGGTTCGGTTAAATGTTTGTGTTGCACCCCTTTCATTACACCAAATTTTGTAATGTAATTGATAACATATAATGTTGGGGTGCCAACATTGATGCTATGATTTCAAACTCTATTATATGATGTAATGTTTATTTTTATTATAAAAATGCTAGATCTAAACAAAGGGGACAACCAACAGATTATGATGCATTGGGGAGGGGGGAAACTAAACTTAAGAGAAAAACTATACCTTAAGTGAATATTTCCCTTCGATGTGACAGCTATCCTTCTTAAGAAGCTTAAAGGTTGAGAAGATGAATGGTCAAGGTGTGAATATAAAAATAAAAGGGAGGAGCAATCAAGAGGTTCTTCTTCTTAGTTTGTAAGCTTTTAGTATTTCCCTCTCTCTCTCTCTCTCTCTCTCTCTCTCTCTCTCTCTCTCTCTCTAGAAAAACTTAATTGGAAAAAGGATTAGTGGAAGAACCAAGATAGGTTCATACCTTATGGTTGGTTAAGAGCTACGAGTGATAACTTACGTGACAGAAAATGAATGTATTTTGGCACTTTTTATTTGGGTTAGATGGCTCTGAGGATTAGGAAGGGTCATGGTTGTGTGTGGCGCATAGAGCACTAATGAGGGGAGGGATGGGGGACTGGAGAGATCATAGAAGGAATCACGTGTGTTGTGTAGACCTACATTATTAGTTTTGAATGTTTATGGGCCTAGTCAAGGAAGGAAAGGTTGAACACTGAGATTATTTCCTTTGTATGAAAGAGAGTGGCCTTCATTTTTTGTGTTAAATATGGTCTAAAAACTATTTTCTAAATCCCTAAGTTTAGTTTTTCCACCAAGGCATCAATATTTGGCTCAAGGGTGGCCAACTATAAGAAAAGTTGTAACATAGCTAATACTATGGTTGGGTGGAGAGTGGCTCACCATTCTTTAGTTGTAGATTACAAAAGATATGACTCAAGATAAGTACTTCTTATACTTGATTATTTAATTTATCTTTTCTACAAGTTTATATCTATTGCATTTACCCTTCAACAAAGTTATTATGGTTGTTGCTATTATACTATTCCATTGTATCTTTTTATATGTATTAAATTTTGTAACAACATTGGTTAAGGAAGATAGGCTTCCTAAATTCTTCTTTAAATAGGCCATGTTGGCATTTCTACTATAAATTTTCTTATGGTAGGTTCCAAAAGCTCAAACTTAGACCATAATAAAGGGAAATTCTACTCATCCACTAGTCCAATTTTCAAATCTTGGGATGCAATATTTTAGGAAATATGATTAGAGAAAGTTGGGATTCCTCAATGAATCTTTAAACAGGCCATGTTGGAATTTCTACTATAAATTTTCATATCGAAGGTTTCAAAAGATAAAACTTGGACCATATTGCGGGGAAATACAGTTAATTATCTTGTCTAACTTTTATTTATTTTGGGTCACAATATTTTAGGATATATTATCATAGCAACTATAGCTTCCTGGATATTCCTAACATCTTCCTGGATACTCCTAACATCATGCATCAAATAGGTCATCTTGGCATTTCTACAATAACTTTTCTTCTGGGAGATTTTGGAATCTAAAACTTGGACCATAATGATGGGAAATCCCACTGATCATCTACTTCAGCTTTAGAACTTGGATTGTTATAATTTAGGAGATGTGACCTAAGAAAGTTGCTATATTAGTTTTCATGCAAATTGTTTGAAGAAATTCCTAAATGGTTTAATGATTCATTTTATATAAAGTGTTTGATGAAATGTCTCAATGAAAATGTTGTTTTCTAGATGGGGATAGTATTGTTGTATGATAGTACAGTTGAATTTGATCTATGTTTATTTGCATGCAAATCAATTGAAGAAATGTGTTAAACATGTTTTATTACAATTTTCATATAAATAATTTGATAAAATATTTCAAAGATAGAAATCAAAAGTTGCATTGTTGAGTGGCATATTTTAGTTAGTATGTTATGAGTGGAATTAGAGCAATATTTCTTATTTGACTTCATACAAAATGTTTGAAAAAAATATCTACATGAAAAAGACTACTTAATTAGTTAAATACAAAGTATTTGAAGAAAGGTTTACATGTAAATTGTTTGACAAAATGTATGAAACATGAAAATCAGGTTTTGGAAAATATAGTTAGAACAAATTTAGTAGGGGTATGTGGCAAAGTTGTATCAATGTTGATTGTTAAGCTTGTGAAGAATGAAAAAAATTGATACCATGTATCCTTAATTAATCATTAAGGCACTAGGTATGACAACATGTTATCAAAGATTATTATCAAGATAGTGAAAGGAAAAGGAAAATGTTGGGTACCCCATAACCTCTGTAAGTCATTGAGGAAACTAGGTATGTGACAAAGTGGTATTAGAATTAAGTCTCAACACTGGTACTTGATGGGATCAAGAATAGATAAAATGGGAGCTCTTATACTATGATACAATGTGGTAATAATGATCTATCTCATTATATTGTTTGTCATTCATCTTAATGCTTTCAAAGTGGGAAAATTGGATGAATCAACTCACTATATCAATTTTACCAGCAAGACCCAGTTTGGAAAATTGGGGTCTGAAACCTTCTAGCAAGATTTTGAGAAATTAAATGAAATTTTTGGGGGGTTGTAACAACCTTGGTGAAAATTTCATGAAATAAAAGTTAAAAACAATGACCACGGATGAATGGGACACTTATTCCAAGCTGAATGTTGGGAAAGACATCCTAGGGGATGTTCATTTGGTTGTTTATGGCTAAGGAAATTGGCAAAGGCAATGGATAAGGCTTTGAAAAGGCAAAATGTAAATTTTGGCACAATTATTCATTAAAATAATTGAAATCATGAGAAAAAGGAGGTGGAAGGTCACAAGTTGCATGTGAGGAGGAAAATGAAGGAAAATAATGGAAAATGAAGAAAATAGAGGCCTCATTCATAAAAGGGCTTATGAGGATCAGTTGGTAATCTTTTGACAGTTTAGCTTTGGAGCTCTTTCATTATTCTCTCTCTCTCATACTCTTGCGCACTTAGAGTTTTCTTGGAGCACTTTGGCATAGGAGCAAGAAAGGAAGAGAAGGCAAGAGGAAGCAAAGATCAAGTAGGGAAAGGCGGGATCAAGCAACTACAACAGGCTTCATTGCAGGTATCGACTTGCATGTGTATTTTCCTTCCTAGATTTGGCATGCATGGGATTGCATGTGTTTCTTTTCTACCATGGCATGGTTTTTTCCAAGTGCGACAATATTTTCAACCTAGCCTTGCCATTTCCTGATAGCTTTGATGAGATGGGTTCTCTCATTTAGTTTATGTGGGATGACCAAATTGGATTCGAAGATAAATGGGGTGGATCTCCAAATTGACAAAGACATGGTGTAGTGGTCCCTGAATCGGAATGAGGATGCATGAAGCCACTAGCCTAGTAACCCCTGAACCTAACTGTGGGTTGTGGTAAAGCTAGATTGTGTGCCTCGGTGGGCCTAGGAATCCTTGTCGGTGAATGGCGGGATATATGATAAAGCCAAGAGGTGGATTTTCTCTCTGTTGGGACTAGTGATTATGGGATAGAATGCATGGTAAAGCCTAGAGAGTATGTCTTGGTGTAGGGCCTAGTGATCCTTGGATTGGACAACCGATGCACAACAAAGCCTGAGAGTCTAGGAGGCACTAAAATTCCTCACGGTGTAGCCAAAGAACTCTAGTGGAATCCACATTGATTGGTGTTTTTGATGTGTTCTGGGAGTCGCACATTCATCCTTGGAATATGGCACGAGGGTTATTGGCTGAAGAGAGACTTGGCTTAGCCAATATATGATCGGGTGGAACGTGGTAGTCCCATCTCTCATTGGTTCATTGTATTCATTAATGAGAAATTCATTTCCATTGATCTTCATGTGTAAATGTACTGGTGTATATATGGATTTTGATGGCTGATATGTTTATGGTATTTATGTTCCTATTATGTTGGTTATATGTACATTTTATTGTAGCAGTTATGTTTGGCTCTTAGCCTGTTTTTACTTGTATATGAATGGATAATGTGTCTATGACCTAGTAAGTGATAAGGCATCAAATGACATGAGGAAACAATGGTTCATGGTGATTCTCAGATAAGTATGAGATCCCTACACTTAATTATGTTGTTTACAAATGTAGGTTGCATGTTGACAATATGTTTGATGAAATTCTTGTCATGGCTAGTAGGGGTGTGGTTAAGATCTTTATCAACAATTTACTTTTGCAGCATTGTTTCCCTGTACTTTACTTGATTCTGAGTTTTCATTCCATTCTGGGCAGTGGCCTAGGCTCTGGGCCTGAAAAAGTGGATTAATTCTTGGGATTACTAGCACAGAAGTGGCAAGTTTGGTCCACAGTCGCTGGAAGGCAGCCCTATGAGAGCGACTTTAGGTCTCTAGTCACCCTCTTTCCCATAGCATGAGAGTGACTATGGCCTAAGAGGTCCAAAACAATAGTGGGACACAGGGCTAGGCTGTCTGAGTGGTTGACTTTTCTCCTGAGGGTTCTGTTGATGGTATTGGATGACTGCATGTGGTGTTTTGTCGTTTCCACTTCCCTAAGTTCACCTAGGAGGTCGAATCTAATCATAGTAGCCTCTCGTCTCATGTTTAGCCTGGTTAGCGTGGTTACTTGGATGGATGTGGGAGGAGGGTGTTACTGGGGTAAAAAATTTCCACTTTAGTGCAACACATTTTTTTCATTTTACACATAAATACCTTTCAAACTTTAGAAGAATCGCCTCAGTTAGAGTCTGTATGCAAAAATTATGCCACTTGGAACTTGACCTTTCTATTTTCACCACCATAATTCAAGAGGATGTCACATCAACCTCCATTATTTATTGAAAATTGGGTTATCCAGGTGATCATGATAAAGGAGACTCTATAATAGTCCTTATTGTAACTCTATTTATGTGTTGAGGTAGTCAAAACTAACCACTAGTAGGCCATTAGGTTGTCATGTTATAAATAGGCCACTAGGACAAAAAGGGGTTCCATTCTTTTCGAGTGAATTTTTCTCCATATATGAGTAGAGCAGTTGAGGTGGATAGGGAGAGAGAAAATAGAGTGTATTTATCCATTGTAGTATCCCTTTATCCATAGGCCTTACCTCTTTGTACATGAAACCATTTCCTATTTAGATAAAGAGAGAAGAACAACCTCGCCTTCTAGTTAGGTTTTCTCTCGAAAGGGTTTCCCAGGTTATATCTTGTGTCAAATCATGGTTTGTGAGTTTCTATTTCATTGTTCTTTATTTTTTTCATAAATTATAATTTTCATGTCTTCACAATAAATGTTAATTTACATATACATAAATATAAAGAGAATAAACCCTCATACTGTAGATTTCAAAATTTTAAGTATCATTTATCAAATTTGTTGTCACTAATTGTCTAGTGCAATATCCATGGTAGTTTATGGATCAATCAGAACTAAGGTTCAACACTAAACTTAGATGGGCTCAAGGATAGGAAATAATTTGATTTTTCCTATGCATGTTGATGAGAGAATCATACAAGTGGCACCTATGCATGTTGATATGCATGTTGTGATAGTATTATGAGTGCACTTCTCCTTGGGTTTCCTTGTAGAAGGTTGGGGCCCCAAAGGAAGGAGTGTATGGAAAGGTGTTTGTGTGTGAAGCTACTAGACTATGTTTTCTAAGCATATGTCATCGGTGGAAGGTTTAGTGAAATACTTAATCAATTTGGCGCTTTATATACAATTGATCAACCACATGGACAGGGAATTCTGGTCATTATGGTTCTTGTCAAGTAGTTGATAAACCACTTGGATAGTGGACATCATACCCTTGTGGTGCTTCTTATAAAAAAGAAATTAATAAACCACCTAGATAGTGGATTTCAACTCCTTAGGTTGAGAAATACCGCATCTGAACCTTGGGTGAATCCTTGTCAATGAACTCAAAGGAAAAAGTGACTCACTATGGTGATTACAACTAAGAAACAACTAATAAATGAAATTGGTGATTGTTATAGGTATAGTTGATAAACCACCTTGGTGCTTGTTGTCATAGGGAAGTTAATAAACCACATGGATAGTGGGATCCATATTTTAAGTGTTCAACCAAGCCTTTGGTGTAAATTTCTAATGAGCTTGGAAGCCAACCTTGCAAAGCTGCATTAGAGGGAAGATGTGGACAAAGGATAATTCAAGGAGGGCTTGAAGGGCCAATGGGTCGATATGAACTAGATGGACAGTGAAGTCCTAGCTATGAAAATGACATGAGAATGGAGTTCCCTTAACTGAAAATTGTGCTTGGATAATATATTTTATTTATGAAAATAATATGAATGTGTGAATGGTAAGAAAATAGAAATTGATACTTGCTATGTTTTGGGTAATACAGTAAGGTTACCTAATGAATTCCATGTCACATGGAATGTTCATATGACAAGTGTGTAAGATTGATATCTTGTTGTTAACTACCACATGAAAGAAAGTAGTGTGATTATGCTTATGAGATTTGTTATTTGGATGATGGAAAACAAGAGAGGCTAAAAAAAATAAAAATAAAAATGTGTATGAATAGTGTGCAATATCTACAAGTATGGCTCATGCAAGGAAAGATTTATATGCACTTGTTTGGGTCCATGATTGAAGAAATTGTTTGAATGCGTAAATTGGATACATAGTGAAAATGCCCTTTTTTATTATTCATCGAAACTTGTGTGTAAGAAGATGAAATGATAGAGTAGTAACTAATATGTGAGGTTGAGATCATTTCAAAGGTTGTTGAATGTTGCAAAATCAAGTATGCTAGAAGCCAACTGAACTGCTTGGAAATATCTTAGTTGATAATGCATTTGATGGTAGCCAAGTAAGTAGGGAAAGTAGAAAGAAAAGGTAAAAAGGTAAAGGAATTAGGAAATAATTCCTTAAAGCCAAATTTGATATATTTTACTTTTCAAACTAATGCATGTAGAAGGGGTATTGTTTAGGTAGAAAATTGTCAACACAAAAATATTAAAATCTTAATAATGTGTGCATGCATGATCCACCATGTTGAACGAAGATTAAATGATTAATACGTTTGGTAATGCATTGAGAGAATGCATGAAAATGTGGGATGTATCATAAGAAAATGTTGGGACTGCAATTTTCTTCATGAGTCCATGAGTATTGGACCAATAATTTCTAAGCTTGAGATAAGTGATTCTATCATATAATGTTGATTTTTTTGGTAGGGAACATCTAATTGAAGAATCGGTGTTTCCTAGTATATGTGAAAATTGTATGGAATTTTTTTGATATATGAAGACAAGTTTGTCATTAATAGCTACTGGGTTATGAAAAAAGCAAGAATCCTTCAATGTTTAAAGATTTCTATAATGTGTATGATGTATCCATGAGTTACTATGGCATGATTTGGTCATGACACTCATATTAGGAATCATTATGGTCGTAACATCCCCCTGTTCTACCCCTACTTATTGTAATGTGAATGTAACACCAGCGTGGAAGGGCCACAACTGGATAGATATATAATTAAACATATAATAATTATTAATTAATTAATGGAACTGAAACTTGGACAACCTTATAGATCCTTGGCCTGAGGAAAATTTTCTTACTCACCTACTTTACCTAAAACTGCTTTAATTCTGGAAGCCCTTTTTCCCGTTTGTCTTACTTGAAAATCCATGACCCATACCAGCTGAATAAATGTCAATATTTCCTATACACTTAGGGGAGTTAGTTGTCTAACAAATTTATGTAACTTTATCGAGCCTAAATTGAAGTGATTATTTTCTCATTGACAAGTGTTACAAGTAAATAAGTGGAGAAACACCTTCACTCGAAGAAGAAGGAGGTGGTGTAACTAACCAAAATGCCTCCTAAAAAATGAAGGGACATGATTGGGTTGGTTGGTACAAAGGGTCATGCCCATTCCTAGGGCTCTCACCTATAGATGGGGAGGAGAGAATCAATCAAAGATAAATTTTAGACTTTGGTTGTCAAAAGGTAACAAGAAAGGGAGCATAAGGGTGCTCTAGAAACGCAGTGATTGGGAGTGGTTGGATTTGGTTAGCTTTTATTCCCATATTTTTTAATTCTTACCAATGAACTGATATCATGTTCTTTGTGACCTAGTTAACCATCTGTGTGGTTATGTCTTATAGCCATTAAATTCTTTATCTAATCTTGTGTTTCATGTGTAGTCTTCAATGAGTGAATGGGTCACTGGGTGTTGGTTATAGAGCCGGTGAAGCAATGGAACCATGGACTCCATCTCTTGAGATTATTTTCAACCCATTAGTGTGAACTCTTTCTCAGTGCAAGAATTTACCTTAGACCCTAGATCTAGCTCAGGGGTGGTCAGCTCTAAGAAAGGTTGCAGTGTAGCTAGCCTATGGTTGGGTGGAGAGTGGAAGTCCCTCCTTTAGTTCCAAACCATTCAAGCTAATCAAATACATTTTTATTGTTGTATATATTTATGTCATGGATGAATACTAAGTAATCTTGTAATATCTAGGTAAGAATGTCTAATTAATTATATAGCCATGGTTGACTAGCTAACTTGTGTAACTATGTTGAATATGAGATTCCTAAGCTATGTGGTTATAGCCTTATTAATTTACTTGCAGGTTTTTTATGTGTCTATGGATGGTGGTCTTAAATCATATGTATCATTTTTCATATGTGTTTAGGAGTTTTATATTATTTCCTATTATAACCATGTTGCTAGGATTATCAATTAAGTAGTTTAGCATATATGTGTTGTGACTGGACTTACTCTGGAAAGTACCATAATATCAAGATATCCATGGGAGAATATGTATTGAATATTTCAATGCTTTCCATTCCAATGGGTGGTGTTGATGTTGTACTAGGAGTCCAATGGCTACAATCTTTGGGTACGATAGCTTTTAACTTTCAAGAAGTTTTCTTGAAACTTTTTTGGGAAGGAAAGGAAGTTGAATTAAGGGGTATCGTAGGGAATGTCATGATTCTGGTGAACGACACACAACAATATGCATCTTAATATTGTTTTTGTATTATAAATGAAGAGGAGGAAAGGAAGGAAATAATTCAATGCAAAGGGCTAGATAAAGCATAGAATCCTAGGGAACGAGTTCCAACAGAATTATGTAAGAGTGAGGAGATGAAAATGCAGAAGAACTTGAGCGTGAATTAAGGTATCATGCTCTATGCCTCATGGACACTTTTTTCACCAAACAAAAATTAGTAAATATGTGCTCACATAGGTATTGCAGGCTATAAACTAACACTTGTAAATCTATCATTTACACAGGTGCTTTTTACTATTTAGTAGCATACATACAACCATGAGTGAGAGTGAAACCAACATCTTCATTACACAATTTCAGAGGAGGAAAACACATATGAAATTATATATAGAAGGGAAAACATACTACACATTACTCTGATTGGAATGAACATAATTTATTCTTTGATCTTCGAAGATGGAGTCCAAATCACCAATCCATCACATTTAACAATTGTATAAGCCTGAGCACTTCATGAACAAGAAAACTGAGCCAAAGTGGAATTGATTTCTCTACAATCAAATCTCAGGATTTGCCAAACAGAATTTGGGCCCTTGAATGAAAAAATTGGGAACCTTTCTAAAGTGTTTATTCCCTCTTTTTATAAGGACGAGGGAAGCTTGAAAATAATTACAAAATATCTCAGTCGAGCTCGAGTTGTTTGATCGATTAGTTGTCTTGGGGTATGAATGTTCTGCTTCCAAAATCATTGCAAAAGATTTGATTCCCTTCTTTAAAATATAGAAAATTACAGAATAACAGAAATGGAAAAAACTAAATGATGGTAAAGAAAAATATCTCAATGTCATTCCTATGATGACCTCTTATTAGGCCATGTCCCTACCATGGTGTTCCTCTTCAGTTACTCGGCTAGTTCACTTGTCCTTTTTGCCTTAACTGCCTGAATTCCCCACTTTCTGGAGCTGGGAGAGATCAGTTGTGGTGACCTTAGTGGTGTTGTAGAATACATTTGCCAACTTATCCATATTTTAACACTTATGTTTTATACTATCAGAGCCCAACATACCTCATAACATTACCATAATGCCACTTCGGAGCTGCAACTCATCGAAACTTTATTTTTAAAGACATTATGAAACACAGAGTTCCGATGTCCTTGGTCCTTCTGTGCTTAGATCCTCATTTGCTATACACCATAGAACCACTACCTATGGCTGAAATCTTAAGGCATAAGACTTGACATATCAGATATTTTCTCCATCATAACATCATTTGACATATCCTTTTGAAATCATAATTTTCTGAAGCCTTCGAGCTCCTTTCGTTTAGCCACTTTATATTTTTCCTCCATGGGATCAGGGGCAGTGACCAAAGGCTTGGTGATTGGATGCTTAAGGCTTCAAGCTTCTGTCAAGGGGATTATCTCCCTTCATAATTCATGCTTCACCCTCGGTCCTTTGATGTTCATGACCAAGCACCTCCACTTATCGAAGTCCCCTTCACAGGAACTTTTCCAAAGGGGAATTAAAGAGAGTTACGATAGTCTTTGCCTCCAATGAGCTCCTAGCTCTTGGCTGTTAAATATCCCCTTGGCTCCAAGTCCTATGGATTGTTCAAGACCAAGTGTTGAACTATATCAGAAGCCCCCTTTTCGTCGAAACTTTATCAAAGTGGAATTAAGGAGTTACGATATGCTTTGCTTCCAAAGGGCTCCAAGCTCTCAAAGCTCAGCCCCTTGCCCTGCACCCTTTGGAACATTTTTGACCAGGTACCAACACATAGTAGAAACCCCATCCAATGGAACTTTTCCAAAGGGGAATTAAAATAGAGTTACAATAATCTCTACCTCTGATGAGCTCCTAGTTCTCAGGTGTTAAATCTTCCCTTAGCTCAAAGTCTTGTGGATTGCTCAAGACCAAGAGTCAAAATGTATTGGAAGCCCCCTTTTCATGGGAACTTTATCAAAATGGAATTAAGGATGAGTTACGATATGCTCTTCTTTCGATCGGCTTCAGGATCTCAATGCTCAGCCCCTTGCCCTACACCCTTGGTCCTATGAAGTCCTTGTGAGCAAGGGCCAGGTTGATTTCGGAGCTCCTCCTCATCGAGAATTTTTGGGAGAGGATTTAAGTTGAAGTTATGAGGTTTTCAGCCCTTCGAAGAAATTCCCTTTAATATGCCTTTCTGGTCTGGTATGTTTCTCTTTAGATCTAGGCTTCTCCTCTTGGCTTTAAAACTTAAGTGTTGGTTTTGGCATCCTCCTCGAATTTTCGGCCTCTGATATTTTCTCTCCTTTTGACCTTTTTGCACTCATTTTACATCATTTTGAAAAATTTGAACAAGGCGCTTTAGGTGACAACATTGGCTCTAATTGTGGACAGTGCCTTGTTGGCAAGGTGAAAAGAACCTGCAGACTAGTAGCCTTTTATCCAATGGGCATGGAGTCATTTTATTCAAGTATATAAAAGAAAAAACATAAATATAAACAACTAAAAATATTAATGATATTTTACACTAGATCACCGATACGTACAATGGGTGAGAAACGAACCTCTTAGTGCTGGAAGTAAAGCTTGAGGAATTTCCCATTTATAGGTAGCTCAAGCATTTCACCCTTTAAGGTTTTCAGCAAGAAAGTATTTCTTCCTATTGCCTCAGCAATCTTGAAGGGTCCAAACCATAAGGGATCAAATTTTCCGTGTTTCCCTTTGTCTTCTCTTCTTACATCCCACCTAAGAACTATATCTCCAAGCTGTTGCAGCCTATCCTTATCCCCTCTGTAAAAAATATATTTCATCTTCTCTTGGTATTTTACCAAGTTCTAAGTTACTTCTCCCCTAGTTTCTTGAAGTTCCACAAGTTGATTGATTCTCCTAGTTAGAGAATTAGGTTCCTCCTCAACATGTTGTAGCAGTTTTTCCACTGGCATTCCTAGTTGCATGGGAAAAATGGTAGCCTCCCATACACTAATTCAAATGGAGACTTACCAGTCGACCTCTTAGTCGGGACTTTGTTTTCCCATAAGGAAAACTTCAGTTGTGAATCCAAATTTCTCTGATTCTATGATATGGTCTTTTTCAAGATTCTCACAGGAGCTTTGTTGGAGGATTCATCCAATCCATTCCCTTGTGGGTAATAGGTAGTAGAGTGACCCACAAGGATGTTGTATTTCTGGCAGAAGCTCAAAAACTTGGCAGATTTGAACACTTGGGAATTATATGTGATTATCTTCCTTGGGCACCCAAATCTGGCCAAAATGTTCTCTTCCATGAATTTTATGACAAATGCATCAATTTCATTCTTGGCTAGGATAACCTCCACCCACTTAGTGAAATAGTCAGTTGTAGTGAGAATCCATTTGTGTTGACCACTGGATGGTGGATGCACTTCTACAATAAATTCCAACTCCCATTGTCTAAAGGGATCTTCCACAAAGACAGGGATTAAAGGAAAAGGAGCCAATCTTTGTTTTTTAGCAAACATTTGGCACTTTTCATAGGCTGTGACATAAGATAAGACTTACTAAACATTTTGGGCCAATAAAGGCCTTCCTTGAGCATCTTATCTATTGTGTCTTTCCAACTGTAGTGCCCCCCACAAGCACAGCCATGAAATTCATCCATTACTTTGTAAATCTCTTCTTCGACCAGGCACAGGAGAAAAAAACCTGCAGGGTCCTTCTAGTACAACTAACCACTTGAAATGACAATTTTTTTGGCCTGAAACCTTAGGGCACAGAATTTAGCCTCGTCAAAATTTATTGGGCATTTTAGGAACAATAGGTAATGAACTATGTGTTTGTACCATTGCAATATGGTAAACTTCATTTGGATTTCTGAGTTGGGCTCTAGACCCTTCCTTGCTCCTCTTCACCTGTGTTTTTCTTTTCTCCCTCTAATAGCAAATTAATTCCCAATACTTGGCAATTAGATTCAGACATCATCTTGGCCAGTCCCTGTCCCTTTATCAACTTATTGGGATTGATTTCCAAGTCATATGATTGGATCTTGGTAATCCATCTGCCCCTCTTTCCTTCACTGTCTCCTTTCACAAAAATATATTTCACAAAGGTCGTGGGGACATAGGTTGTTATTCTTGACTGCAACACAAACACTCGGAAAGCTTTCAAGGCTTTGACTAGGGAATAAGCTTGTCTCTCCAATATGTTTACTTCAACTTCGCATCCTTAGCACTTGGCTGAAAAATTCCACAGGAAGCTCATACCCCTAAATATTTTGCAACAGAACAATTGCCACTGTATCAGGGGAGGCAAAAGAAAATGTAAGAAAGAGTGTTAGATAGTCTGGGCTAACTAACACAGGTGCTTCAGCTAAGGCCTTTCTAATCATGAGGAATTATTCTCAAGATTTTGGGGTTAATTTTACCTCCTTGTTCTTCTTCAACATCTCAGTGATCTCCTTCCCTATCTCAGCATAGTTTGGCATGAATCTCCTTAGGAAATTTATTCTGCCCAAGAACACTTTAATCTCTTTCCTATTCTGGGGTAATGAGATGTTCTGAATGGCCTCCAATTTTTTAGAGTAAATCATCACTCCATCCTTTGCCACTATGTGTCCAAGTAGCTTTCCATTACTTAGAGAAAAGTAAGACTCTTTGGGATTCAAAAATATCCCATAATTTCTCTATTTCTCAAATGTAAGCCTTAGGTGCTCAAGATGTTATTCATCTATCTTTGAAAAAATAGTGCTATCACCTAAATAGATTACCACAAACTTATCTTTTTCTCCCACAAAAGAAATTTCCATTGCCCTCTGAAACGTTTCTCCAGCATTAATCATACCAAAGGGCATTCTTGCATACATGAATGTCCTTGAGGGTGTGGTAAAGGCAGTCTTTTTTTCATCTTTTGGGTGTACAAAAAATTGGTTATACCCAGAGAAGCCATCTATCATAGACATCCTTGTTGACCATACCACCTTCTGTAGAATGTCGTCCATCCTGGGTAGGGGATAGTTATCTTTCAAGGAGGCCTTGTTTAGGTTCCTGAAATGAATACACAACCTGATTTTCCCATTCTTCTTTCTGACTAGGACCAAGTTGGCAACCCAATTTGAGTACCTCAGAGGTACAATGATTTTAGCTTGTAATAACTTCCTCACCTCTTTTTCAATATATGGAATTATTAAAAGATTAATTTGTCTAAGCTTTTGTTTTTAAGGATTCACCCCTCCCTTTAAAGACATCTTGTGTTGGATGATGGTAGTATCAAAATTTTTCAAATCCTCATAAGACCAAGAAAATACATCCATGTAATTCTTAAACAGGTCAAGGCATTTCTGCTTGTACTCACCAGGGATTTCGTTTTCCATCTTTATCATCCTTGGGTCTTGGTCTATGCCAATGTTATGATCTTCCACTTGCTCATCAAATTCTTGCTTGGATGACTTGGCTGCCACATTATTCAGATTAAAAATCCTTTCTAGTGGGACCAATACCTTGGGGATAGTGTTACCTTTCAAATGTAATATTTTTTTCCCACCAATGGTTTCTTCCCAATTTTTCAAATTTTCCTCTATCACCTCCTCATCCTCTTGGCCGATCACCAAATTGGAGAGCTCCCCTGGCACCTCTATGAAGAGTTTAATTTGTTCTTCATCCTCAAACACTTGCCAATATTTGATGTTGTCTGGTATTGAAGGTATATACCAGACTTCAACTTCATACCTCGGGAATGGATTTTGGGGAAGCTTGAAGTTACTTGCAGCTATTACCAAAGAATAAACCATCCTATTTCCCTCTTGGGGTATAAATTGAATATTAAAAGCCAATAAAAAGTTTTCAATTAGATCCCATACCTCATTCTAATAAGTCCTCAAGTGTGGATGTTTAGCCTAGAGTTGATTCTTCATCTACCTGATCACCAACTCTGAGTCCCCAAATACATTTAGGCACTTAATATTCATATTTATGGCTCCATATAGTCCCAACAATAGAGCTTCATATTCAACAACATTATTTGTTGCTTCATACCCCAGTTTGAAATAAAGATGGAATAGGCTAACTACGGGAGACACCAACAATAGTCCTGCTCCATTACCTTCCCTGGAACAAGGCCCATCAAAATACAATTTCCATACTTTATCACATTTCAGGGGTTCCTGATCTCTCTATGCAAAACATTCAACTTGTGTCTCTTCTAAGATCAAATCATCCTCTTCTATTAACAAGCAAGAGAGGTTTGTCTCTTTCCCATATATGGGTGCATTTTTTGAACAGTCGACATTTGTGACAGTCTTCACAAATCTTGATTCTATGTACAGCCTGCGTTCTTGTCCATTGAATACAAGAATGGCAGCATAAGTCAAATCCAATTTAATGGGCCCTCCAATATTGGACCCCCATGACCTTGATAAAAGCATAGAAAAGCTTGAAGGGATGTTTGCAAGCACAATATCCATCACTACAATCTTCACACGAATTTTTGACAATTTCACCACCAAATCCGAGATCAACCCCAATCATTTCACTCTTTTGGAGTCAAATGAGTAAAGATCCTTGTATGGATGCATTATTTTCATCCCCAAATTATTCATTACTGACAGCGACATCAAATTATGAGAAGCACCTGAGTCTATCATGCAATTATGTATCAGAAGGTCATGTACTACCAAGGTAACATAAAAAGGGGCAGTGGAAGGATCTTATTCTTCAACGTGGGGTCCAAATAAAACCATAGGAATTTATTCTTGGAGATTCAAACTATCATGTAGGGGGTCATGGTGGATGGACACATAAATTATGAAATCTGAGATTTATAAGTTGGTTGTTTTAATAATTCAAATAAAGGGATAGATACTTTTACCTTCTCACGTTCTTTTTGGAGATTAAATATGGAAAGATTTTTCTCAGCTATGACAACCTCAACAGGCTCTTTTACTTATCGTAGACTGGTTTGGGTAATGAGGGTGATTTTTTTGCTTTAAAATCTTCAAATTTATGATAGATCAGATCTAAGGACTCATTCTTTTTGGGTAAGACTGATTCTAAAGACTTCTTTCCCTTTTCTATTAATTTAGGAGAATTTTGGGGAGAGGGATCTTCATTTTGGTCCTGCATCCTAGATCTCTTTCTCAAATACTTGATATCATATTTCATGTGTATATACAGTTTCATGAAGTCCTCAGAATTCCTACAATAATCATCAATGTCACCATCATCCAGTGAGGCATCTAAATCATCCCCTTCTTTCTCATGTATTTCACCTTCGCATTCCTCATTTAAAAAAGAAGAGAATAGATTTTTCTTGAACCTCACTCGTTTCTTGTATCTGTTCTTTTGGTTCATCCTCTAGGTATAATGGGGGATGAATGTGGTCTTGTTTCTCTTTTCTCTCCCTCTACAGAATTTGCAAGGGGGGTCTCCTTTACTAAGGATTGAATCCTTGGTTAAGAGCTTGTGGATTTTGTTTGGGAGGATTCTTATTTTCTAGCTCCAACTTCACAATATTATTAGACATGTTTGTTATTAATTTATTAATTTATTCATTTCCTCTAGCTTCTACTCTTGGTTTTCCTTCCCCTGATTTGAGGAGCTAACTTCCTCTTTTCCTCCCCTCCTGTCAACATAGTTAATTTTTCCTCTTGATTTATGTTGGCTTGTTGAGGCTTGACCCAAGTTCGGAGGTGATTTAGCCAAACAAATCCTGGTACTACTGGCCCTTTTGGAAACAATCTACGGAGCACGAACTGAGGTCTCACCTGAAGTAGTATGGGAGGGTGCTAGAACCAGGTTTCTGCACCCTCCGGATGTCTAAGGAGTTCAAGTGGTTTGCAGTTGCCTATGTCACTACACGCACTTACCCATACCTCGCAGCCTGTGATATTGCCTTCACACAGCCCTACTCAGGGGCCGAAAAATGTTATTACCAAAGTCCTTACTAATCATCCAATATTAGTTGATTAACTTAGCTTATTTGTATGCTTTCAGTTATACTTAACAATATTCACGATTCATACAAGTGTGCACAATAAATAAACAGTATAATTGCAATTGAGATCAAACATGTAATAACTCAGAATAGATGCACAGGATTGGTAACAAAACCTTTCTTTATTAATCTCTTCTCCAGTTACAGACTCAACTCTACCCTGTGGACTCAACTACAGGGGTCCGCACACTCAGCTATGGACTCTACTAGGGCTCTGGGCACTCAGCTGCAGAGCCTCTTCCTATGACTATGACCCAAACCACACTTAGACACTTCTTCTATTATTCGCTATCTCATTCTATCCATTAGATTCTGATCTAATAATTATTCCTCTACAACTTTAGAGCCTCGCTCTATTTATACAATCCCATAGTCTTCGGAGCATGGGTAGGTTGACATTACATTCAAACTTAGGGCAGACAACCCTATGACTCTAACATACATTTCGCACCTGCAATTCATGGAGCTTTACAATAATATCACTCAAAACTTGGGCTTTGAGCCCCAAAACATGCTGTGGGGGGATTCCATGCCCAACAGGCCCCCAACACAAACATCGTGACTCACCCTCGAGTCACTCTGTTGGCGCGACGATCTTGGCACGGAGTCCCTCCAATTGGTCTCAAACAGTCCTGATGTCTGCAGTGCACTGAGCTACTTCTTGTTGAACCTGCTGCATCTGTTCTTCTGAGACCTCTGTGTCCTACGTGCTACCCTGTATCTGCGCATGCATCCCCTGAATGTGCTCGAGCTTCCTTTCAATATTCATTGTGATTGTGAAGGCCCCGTTGATCCATGGCTAAATGCACGTTTTGAGAACTGCTTCCTTATGGTGCGTGGTGTCCACCTTCTCCTTTAATTCCTTGGCTTGTTGCATCCTCGCAAGTCACTGAGTGAGGACTACTGTTTATGCAGTTCCTCTGATACTATCATATTGTTGCTGGAGTTTGCATGCCTCTATCTCCAGGTGCTGGATGTTGGGGTCCTCCTACAAAGTCGTGATGATCTCAAGTGCCTTTTCCAACATGTTGGTACAGTCACGAACTGCACCTCCAATTTCTTCCAACCCTGCTTTGAAAGTGCTGGCGTGCTGTTCTCAGACTTTCAAGGGAGTGGAAGGTTGCACCTTCAGCCACAGCTCGGCAATTTGAAGATTCAGTGCCAGCTGAACCTTTGTCGTCTCTTCTCTAGCCTCACAGACTCTAGTTGCCAAACTATGGATCTGCACTTCTACCAGTAGATCTGCTATGTTGGCCATCTCTCAGATGCGTCGGCAAGCATCATCTACCATATGCACCAACTATTGATTCTGCGACACCAATTCGTCGCGCTGCAAGATGAGTTGTTCTATGTTTATTTTCTTCTCGCTAAGAACTTGGATCACACAGCTCTCTCTGGCCTGCAGCTCTATTGTTATCCCATCCTGTAATTGATACATCGTTTCCTGTTGAAGGGCAGCCATATTAAGGCCAAGGCCTTTCATCATGCTAATCGACAACCGATCCATCGCATTGGATGACACTAGATCTCCCTCTGGCAACACTATTGTATTTGCCATCCTTGTGCACAACATCTGTTCTGTTGCTGAAGTTCCTGCTGTGACGTGTGTTGACAGGGTACCTTCCTGAGGGGGCCGCACCTGTAACTCCTACAGCTGCACCCTGAGGGCCCCCAACATAGTTTGATGCTCTTGCATGAACTCCTGAAGTGCTTCACTTCTGACATCGCGGACTGTTTCACCGATGTCATGAAGATCACCTTCGGTTAAGGTGATTAGGTCAATGGCCAACTTCGAGGCCTTGACCTTCTTCCTTTGGCCTGATCTCTCTGTGATGCGCTAGCGCTTTAACTGTGTGGACGCAGCCCCTGGGTCCACGCTCCCTTTTGTTGTTTTTGTTTCCTCTGCCTCCTACCCTGAAGACATTGCTTGGCCCTTGTCTACCTGTGTTGTTGCTTCCTCTGCTGTCTGCACTCCTGCTTCTTCTTCTGCAGTGTTTTTCTACTCTGCGACTTTCTGTGTCACTTCTTGCACTGCCCTACCCTCAACTATTACTTTTTCTTTCCACCTTTTCTCTGCCAATCGGCAGCTTGGCATCAACCTTTTTCTTCTGTGCTACTGCCTTTTCTAGTTCTGCTAGGTCTAGGGCACACCATTCTGGAGGCCATGTCTCCAAGACAATAAAAATCACGTCGTCAATGGCTAAAAATGGTAGCTTTGTCCACTAATTCATCGGATCCTTTCACGCCTTGGTATATATGTTGTGCATATCAGCTTTGAAGTTTGCAAAACTCTACAGGCTATTGTGCACTGTAGGTGACAGGCACGACCTCCAATTGATCCACATCCGGATGCTTGCCTCCATGAGCACCCAACAAATTTTGGTGTCGAGAATCTATTTTGCGTCCTTGGTGGCCCAGAGCGAAGAATACTTCACAGCCTCTGGTAATTCTCTATTAATTTTGGGGAATTGACTGTCCTCCAGTAGTTCTCCCACTACTAGCAATATGGATAATAGAAAGCACACGTAGTGGAAGGTTTTACCCTACTCCTGGGCTTCGCGACAGTTTGTCAAGAACTCCTCGCATGGGAATTCAGACTGGTTGAATTGGAACCCCTTCGCGCATTGCTCAGCCAGCGTGACCACCGGTGCTGGTACCTCATCAGCGCAACACTTTCTCATAATTTTTTCAGCCAGGAGTTGGGTCGCTACGCACACCCCTTTGTCCTTAATGCTGGAGATGACATAGCCCCTCTACTTCTTCTCTAGTGTATATTTCGCCTTCATGGCTTCTGCAAGAGCCAAATTGCTACCTTTTTTTACTATAGTCATGGGGTCCTTTCCTTTACAGGGGAGCTGAGAAATCCGATGAATGAGGTCTGCCATGACGGGAATAGGCTCCTCCAGCCATAGATACCCATCATCAACCAGGCAAAGAAACTGCCTAATGACAAAAATGGTGATGGGCGCACAGTGGAAATATGGTATCCATAATAAGTGCAGTAACCCAACCTTTTCCACACCGCGCATCCATTTTTGCGGCTCTAATGTTATCACTACCCCCTCAATATTATACTTCATCAGATTTGTGGTCTCTAGGTGCGGGAACTTCTCACAATTAGCAAGGTCCCAATCTTCAAATTTCATGGTTGGTACGCGGCCTAGGTGCATGCCCTCAAATACAATGCCATTGAAGAGGAGCGGGGTCTAGAGTAACCTCTTCGTTTCGTCCAGATCCTTCGGTACTTTGGTTTTCCCTTTCTGCGGAGGGACATACACAGGTAGTTTTGTTATAGAGTGCAACGGTTCGATATCCTCCTCCACGTCTTCTTCTTCTTCTGTTGCGGCGACCAGAGCCTGAAATCCTTCTTCTTTCTCATCTGTTTCTATTGTGACCGCTTTCCCCTTCTCTACCATGGACAGTTTGCAGTGCCGCAGATTCCTCGGGGACATGCATACTAGACCTATTGTCTATTTATCCTTCTTGGGACACAGTGTTCGCGGTGATTTGGGGATTTCTATCACCACCCCAACACCTTCTGGAACATCCTCCACCATTTGGGTCTGCGTGGCCTTGCCAGCAGGTACTTCTTCAATTCCCAACCCATCCTTAATGGCCATCATCATCTCTAGGCTGTATTCTATCTCTCGCGAACTTAGGGGCTCAATTATCACTTGGTTCTCAATTCTCTATGCTCTGCTCAAGTGCTCAGTTCTCAAATGACCAAGTGTTGTTCGCTAGCCAACCCTTTAAGTTTTATAGTGTCTTTCGAATTTGAATTCGACCATTCCCCCCAATTTCGGGCCATTAATTCTTTCTTGGCAGCAGATTGTCCAAATCTCGCCCATAACTTGCGTTTTAAATGCCCGCCGACCGCTCCATTTGGCCTCGAATCGAACATCCCATCATGAATAATGACACCAACAATCACTTCCCAGCCAACCTGCACGGCAGCGCAACCCTCCATGCGTAGTCGCAAACCCTATGATGTTTTGATTCTGCGCACATTTCCAATATCACACAACTCCCAAGTAGAATATTTTATAGTCCCGCACTCCCTTTCAGCTGCCTGGAGCGCTAAGACTGTTCTCCCTATGGCTAGTCAGGTGGTCGTACCACTCGTGCGGGACTCCATCTTGTCCTCCACCATGGTTCGTGGAGACTTCTCATCATTCATTGTGGTGATCGACATCGCGCACTCTACTATTTGCAATGTGCTACCCTGGTCACTATGTTTGGTGATATGTGGTCCAAGCTAAGGCAGCGGACTAACCAGTTCACGATGATAGTTTTCCAATTTGTCATTACGATCGTATGCACCTTGCCTTACCATGCTCGTTTTTTCGACGAGAAATGTATCCTTTATTTCATTTTCCAGCTTTTTGACCCCCGCGTCCATTGAAGCGCTTTTCTCCCTTAGCCGTACCCGGTCTTTTTCAAGTTCATGAGTCTAAAGTTTCCCCATTAAATTTCTTCCTCAAGTATTATATGTTCTGTTTCTCATAGTTGTGTGATTTCTTTGTTCCAATTTGCGCAAACCATCGTATCTACGAGTGTTGTTATGGGCAGACTCAGCTTCGCATGCTCCACAGGGATTAGAGTTGCTGCTTCATACTTCTGCTTCGGAAGTGCTTGCGTGGTCAGAGTTTTGCACATAGTCCTATAAGCCCACACAACCGCTGGTACACGCAGGTCCCAGTCAGTGCGTCTCACATGGTGGACCCTGTTCAACACTTCACACACCTTATCAAAGGCTTCCCCATGTATGATTTTTGGCATGATAGGTCTTATCATACTTCATCATTCACGCACTTGCCTTACCTGCTTCTGCTTGTTGTTCCTATTTCCTATCGTGATAGCAGTGTGTGTTCGTGCCGGCTACGTACCATACACCTATACCCATCTAAAAAGGTGGGTGCGCAGGCTGTTTCATCCATCATGCTTAGCTTCCATCCACATCGAGGCTTCCCAAATTGTAAGTGCATCATCTTTCTGCATTCGTGCCAGTCCTCAAAGCTGCTCTGATGCGTACCCCACCACCTTGCGGGTGTAGTGCGTAGTGCCCATTTCAGAGCATCGAACCACTACTGTTCTAGTACTGCGCTTTCAAATTTGTTCAGGAATTCATCCACCGCTGTCAATATGTCATACATAGGCAGATCCCTTAACTTTGTTGTCATGCAGTGGAGTGATCTTACCATCATGTTGCAATTGAGCATGGTTACCTCATGCAACTGGTTCTACCATCATTTTGTTTCCTCATCCGAATTTGATGTGCAAGAGCTTTCGCGCTCCCACGAAATCTAGCCATCCGCTGTAGGATTAACACAATCATGTTACCAAGTGGTTATCTTGTAGATATAGTCTAGCTCATCGTCACTCTCGTCGTCGTGCACTGGCTCTATGTAGCACACTCGTTCCACAGGGTCTAAAGGTACCACTATGCACATTGCCTTTTTCTCAAAAATCATTTTGTGCTTCTTTAGGTTTATCACTCTGTTCATATCAGTAGCCCATTCTATTCCTAGTAGTGCACGATAGGGATTGCTGTCATCGACAATAGCTATCACTTCGAAATCTGCAAGCGCACACACACCTTCGATGTCTACCATTATTCTCTGCAATCTTCCCATCGGTAGGATCTTCTGCTGGTTCGCCATTCGCAATTGAATAGGGGACTGTTGCAACGCAAGCCTACCCATGCGCTCCCATGTCTACTTTAGCAGCACATTCACGTCCAATCCTAGATCCAGAATTACTTGATCCATTTCATACTCCCTGATTTGCGCAGTCAATCTCATTTCCCTTCATGTTCACAATGTGTGCTTTCCGAGCCTCCAGACTATGCACGGTTCTCCCAACCCAGCGCACCTAGTGATAAGCTCCTGCAGTCCCTTCACTGCCTTGCTGTCTTGCAACAGCTTCATGCATACCTCCAGAAAGGTAGTGAGAATTGAAGGATCCATCTCCGGCTCTAGTTGATCCTTACAACCTGAAGTGGAGGCCTCCGTGAAGCTCTTCTTAACTTCCATGAATGTCTCCTTCGCGCGCTCCAAATCAAATTTAGGTTCTTTTGTAGGAGCCTTGCGAACCCACACACTTTCTTCAGGCTACTTACCTTTGTCATCTCCTGTCGTGATACCACTTCGAAGCACGATGTTTACATTTGGGTCCTCTTCGCATGGCTCAGAACTCGTCATTTGCAAATGCTGAGTCAGGGGTGGCTGGAGTATCCCTTTATCGCGTAGCCTCACTATCAGTGTAGGGGAGTCCTCCATCTCATGATCAAACTGAGTACAATATAAACATGATGCTCTCATCAGATTTGTACAATCACGAGCATAATGACCTAGCCCTTCGCAATTGTAACAAATCAACTGTTTGCGACCCCTCCCTGGTCCCATTCCACCTCGACCTTGTCCGCGCCCCTGAAATCCAACACACGCCATTCCTGGATTTGGATCGAGGGCTCTCATTTCGGTCTGCACTTTGTAGGCAGGAGTCTGGTCCATCATCAGCTCGTAACTTCTATAGGTGCGCTCATCATGGCCTACCGACCTGCAGAAATTACAAAACAATTGTTAGGACGTCTGCATATACTTCTGTAATAGGTGATAATTATCTCTAGCGTGCTTTCTCCTATTTGAAAAATCACACGCCATAATGTAGGCACCGCGCTCGGCCCTGCTTATGCCTCTGGTCTCAATATCATTGGCCCTCCTGCCGCTAAGTAGTTTGCGAAGACTGGACAATGCTCCTCGTCATGCCCCTGGCCTTTGCGTTTTATGCACCATACTTCCTCGCGCGCTTCTGGGTGAGTTGTCTTGTCCTGTTTCAAACTCTGCATTTCCAGACACAAATTTTGCAATTGCGCGTGGATTTTTTGGACTCCCAGGACAGGAACTTGTATTGGGGTCTCATGCAGTCTCATTGCGATTTCCAAAGCTTCGGCCTGGGTGGATAACTTCTGCTGTGACTGCATCATCCTTAAATATGGCGTTAGTGATGCTACAAACCATGCGCAGTGTTGTCCATCCGTCAAGGTCATGTTGGCTTCGCGAATCATACTCTTTAGTCTCTAATCCAGATCCCATGGGGTCTTGCCTGGAAGCATCGCGATTTCCTTAAACCTGATAATTGATTGTGTCTTTGACTTTGGCCTTCTAAACTCCCTATTCAGCACAACGTGGATATCTGTGATCCCCATGTTTGGTTGGTCATTAGAATGCTTAATGTACCATGTTAGTGCACGATCCTGCAACACACTTACTAGCATTGCCTTCTTTATATTGTCATCCGTGACTCCTTGTGCTTCCAATACGGCCTTTACCACGAACCAAAATTGGTCCGGATCTTCGTTCTGTACTCCTCTGAATACCAACAATTTTATCGCACTCACCATATTGAACTGTGGTGGTGGTGGAGGTGGTGTGGGCGGAGATGGAAGTGAAGATGGCGAGAGGTGGTGGTATAGGTGGAGGTGGTATGCGTGGAATTCACTTCCTTATCAGACTGATCGTGCTCCTCGGAGAAACTTTCGCAAGCTCTTCCTCACTTTCCCGCCGAGGTGAAATCAAGGGGTTATTTTCTATCTCTGCGCTACCTTCGTTTTTATAGATCCTCCCACTTCGCGTAGCCCCAAACATCAATTTATTCACATAACCCTCTTTTCACACAATAGCATTTTAATCCAAGTGTTCAAAGATTTAATGTACTTACCTCACGGTCCTTTGAGGAAGCATTGTTCTGCCTCACTGTAGCTGACTATCATGTCTACTGTGAACTTGATGATAAACCCTCCTATGATTTGATCGAGCCAATGGTCCACAACACGTGTGATCTTATCTTCCGATGCTTCTAGTATGCACACTAATTCTGTAGTCCACACAATCAGTTTGTCGAGCCTACACCTTCCTTGACTGTCTGCTAACTTCGTGATCCACTCATACAACTTAGACGGGAAGGATGCAAAGAAAATTTCATGGATTTCCATATATAAGTAGCACTCTAACCATTGTTCCTCGATACTCACAGATTCCTATTTTCCTGTGCCGTGAGCTCGTGAATTTTTCTTTCTAACCACCCTTCAATTTATTTCTTCGTCAGATTCCAGTAACACGACATCAGACATCCCTTATGCAGATCCCGATCTCGACAACAAAACCATTTGTTGGATTGTTGGGGCCTGACCCAGGTTTGAAGGTGATTTAGCCAAACAAATCCTGGTACTACTAGCCCTCTCAACAATAGTCCGTGGAGCGTGGAATGAGGTCTCACCCGAAGTAGTATGGGAGGGTGCTAGAACCAGGTTTCCGCACCCTGGGGATGTCTGAGGAGTTCAAGTGGTCCGCGGTTGCACACATTTCTACGCGCACTTACCCATACCTCGCAACCTGTGATACTGCCTTCGTGTAGCCCTACTCGGGGGCTGAACAATGTTATTACCCAAGTCCTTACTAATCATCCAATATTAGTTGATTACCTTAGCTTATTTGTATGCTTTCACTTATACTTAACAATATTCACGATTCATACAAGTGTGCACAATAAATAAACAGTATAATTGCAATTGAGATCAAACATGTAATAACTCATAATAGATGCACAGGATTGGTAACAAAACCTTTCTTTATTAATCTCTTCTTCGGTTACAGAATCAACTCTACCCTGCGCACTTAGCTACAGGGGTCCGCGCACTCAGCTGCGGACTCTACTAGGCCTCTGCGCACTTAGCTGCAGATCCTCTTCCTATGACTATGACCTAAACCACACTTAGACTCTTCTTCTATGCTCCACTATCTCATTCTATCCATTAGATTCTGATCTGATGATTATTCCTCTACAACTTTAGAGCCTCACTCTATTTATACAATCCCATGGTTCGCAGACCATGGGTAGGCTGACATTACATTCAAACTTAGGGCAGAAAACCCTATGACTCTATCATACATTTCTCACCCACAATTCGCGGAGCTTTACAATAATATCACTCAAAACTTGGGCTTTGAGCCCCAAAACATGTTGTGGGGGGATTCCATGCCCAACAATTCACCAGTGGAGGTGAAGTTAGCTTCCACTTCAAGTGCATCAATTTGAATTAGATCAAGGTTGCAGGATTTTCTCTCCCTGAGAGTAAAACCAAGTTCAAACTCAAAAACCCAGCAAAAACCACCTTAGCAGCAACTTGTGTGGGTTTTATTTCAGCAAGAAAACTATTATATATTTTGTTAAAACTTTTGATGAATTCATAAACATCCTCATTATGTTTCTTCTTCATTTCATTAAACTTTATGAGGATGTATCAATAGTCTCTTCTCTCGCCCCATTTCTGCATGCACAGATTCTCCATTTTCCCCCATGTAGTAATTGAAGCATTGGGTAATCATTTGAACCACTTTATGGCCTCCCATCTAGTGATTAGAGAAAGAGCATCAAAATCACATCTAGGTGCTCCACATTTTGATTTTTTGCAAAGAGGTAGAAAGTGTCTATATGTTTTTGGGTTGAGATTTCATCCTCCCTGGTAAATCTCGGTAGGTTTTTGAGATAATCTTGAGGCATGAAATTCATGGGTTAAGGTAAACCAAGAGGAGAATACCTATTAAGAAGAAAACCAGGGACGACCATATTTAGCAAAGAAGGGGGTGGTAAGAGATTTATCACAGGCCTCCGCAGAAGAACTGGTTGAGTTGTGGTTTTTTGAGGCCAAACTGGAAAGCTATTAACACTGGGTGTTGGGCTATCTTCAAGTATATCTTTAACCTCTTCAGGTTCTGGAAAAATGAGAGAGGTGGATGAGGGAGGACTAGGAGGAGCTTCTTTGTCTTGATCTCTTGAGAAAAATGGGCCAAAAAATGAATAATGCTCTTTTGTATATTTTAGGACTTTGGAAGAGGGTTCATGATGGTTTATTATGGCCTTCTGCGAGCTGGTTGATGGTATCTCTGGGAAAAAGATACCGGCACTTTGAGTGACTGGTGTTTTCTCCTTCTAGGCCCTCCTTGATATTATTGTTTCTGGGTCAAATAAAGGAGGGGTCTTCTGTTGGCTAATATCGAAGAGGGTAAGGGATCCCTAGTGGAGTCAATAAAAATTTTCTTTATGTGGATTCAACAAGGTGACGGATACAACCTTGCACTTCATTTTCTCACCTATTAAAACCAATGAAAAATAGTCATTATCCAGGGAAAGTTTTTCAAATTCATCCTTGGAAATGACACCAGAAGATGTTGTAGATTTTTCTATCTCCCATAACAAATTGCTACAGAAGATGTAGAAGCCTCCTAGAGACAACCCCCAAGTTGAAGGAAAGGGTCAGTGTCTAGGGCATCCATACGAGTTCTTTTGAATATTATCTGAGGGCTTTCTACTGGACTCCATATGTCACATAAACTCAAATAAGATAATTTAGAGATTGGTTCAATGGCCTTTACCAAAGTAAATTCAAAAAGACACGCAGTTCTAAATATGAACTAGTATATATGGCTTATCTCAAAGGGGAATGTCATGAGTCTGGTAGCGGACACATGAGTCTGGTGGCGGACACACAACACTATGCAGCTTAATATTGTTTTTGTAGTATAAATGAAGAGAAGTAAAGGAAGGAAATAATTCAATGCAGAGGGTTGGATAAAATAAAGAATCCTGGCAATGAGTTCCAGTAGAAATATGTAAGAGTGAGGAGATGAAAATGCAGAAAGAGCGGAGCCTGAATTAAGGTCTCATGCTCTATGCCTCATGGACATATTTCTCACCAAACAACAATTAGTAAATATGTGCTCACCCTGGTACTGCAGGCTATAAACTAACATAAGTAAATTTTTCATTTACATAGGTAATTTTTACTACTTAGCAGCATGCATACAACCATCAGTGAGAGTGAAACCAACATCTTCATTACACAATTACAGAGGAGGAAAACACATATGAAATGATATACAAAAGGGAAAACATATTGCACATTAATCTAATTGGAATCAACATAATTTCTTCATTGATCTTCGAAGATGGAGTTCAAATCACCAATCCATCACATTTAATAACTGTATAAGCCTAAACACTTCATGAACAAGAAAAGTGAACCAAAGTGGAACTGTGTTCTCTGCATTAGAACTCAACATTTTCCAAACAGAATTCGGGCCCTTGAATGCAGAAATTGGGAACATTTATAAATTATTTCTTCACTCTTTTTATAAGGAGAGGGGAAGCTTGAAAAAAGTTACAAAATATCTCATTCGGCTCCAACTATCGAGGAGTGCAAAGGTTCTACTGACCAAATCATTATAATGGATTTGATTCCTTTCTTTAAAATATAGAAAATTACAGAATAACAGAAATGGAAAAAACTGAATGATGGTCAAGAAAAATATCTCCATGCCATTCCTGTGATGGCCTTTGATTAGGCAATGTCTCTGCCATGGTGTTCCTCTTCAGTTACTCAACTAGTTCACTAGTCATTTTTGCCTTAGATGCTTGAATTTCCCACTTTATGGAGCTGGGAGCGATCAACTATGGTGGCCTTAGTGGTGTTCCAGAATCAATACTAATGACCCATCCTTATTTTAACACTTTTTTGTTATATTATTAGATCCCAATATACCTCGTAGCATTACCATAGTGCCACTTTGGAGTTGCAACTCATCGTAGCTTATTTCTAAAGACATTATGAAAACGTAGAGTTTTGATGTCCTTGGCCCTTTTACGCTTACCTCCTCATTTCTTATACACCATAGAACCACTGCCTATGACCGAAATATTAAGGCATAGGATCTGACATATAGGATATTTTCTCCATTATAACATCATTTGAAATATCCTTCCGAAATCATAAGATCCTGATACATCCAAGCTCCTTTTGTTTAGCCCCTTTATATCTTTTCTCCATGGGATCAAGGGTGGTGACCAAAGGCTTGGTTCTTGGATACTTGAGGCTTTTGGCTTCCGTCAATGGTCCATCTCAATTTATAATTCTTACTTCACCCTCGGTCCTTTAGATGTTCATGACCAAGCACCTCCACATATTGAATCCCCCTTCAACAGAAATTTTCCAAAGGGGAATTAAAAAAGTGTTATGATATTCTCTGCCTCTGATGAGCTCCTAGATTTCGGGTGCTAAATCTCCCCTTCGATCCAAGTCTTGTGGATTGCTCAAGACCAAGTGACGAACTGTATCAAAATGCCCCTTTTCATCATAAATTTATCAAAGTGGAATTAAGAAGGAGTTAAAATATGCTCTTCTTCTGATGGGCTCCAAGCTCTCAATGCTCAGCCCCTTTCCCTGTGCCCTTGGTCCTTTGGAATGTCTATGACTAGGTGCCAATGCATATCGAAAACCCCCTCCATCAGAACTTTTCCAAAGGGGAATTAAAACAGAGTTATGATAATCTATGCCTCCAATGAGCTCCTAGCTCTAGGGTGTTAAATCTCCCCTTACCTTCAAGTCTTGTGGATTGCTGAAAACCAAGTGTCAAACTATATCAGAAGCCCCCTTTTCATCGAAACTTTATCAAAGTGGAATTAATAAGGATTTAAGATATGCTCTACTTATGATGGGCTCTAAGCACTCAATGCTCAGCCCCTTGACCTGCACCCTTGGTCCTGTGAAGTCCTTGCGACCAAGGGCCAACCTAATTTCGAAGCTCCTCCTCATCGAAAATTTTTAGGAAAGGATAAGTTGAAGTTACGAGGTTTTCAACCCTCTGAAGAACTTCCCTCTGATATTCCTTCCTTCTTTGATATGTTTCTCTTTAGATCTGGGCTTCTTCTCTTGGCTTTGAAACTTAAGTGTTGGTTTTGCATCCTCCTCGAATTTTCAACCTTTGATGTTTTCTCTCCTTTTGACCTTTTTGCACTCATTTGACATCATTTGGAAAAATTTGAACAAGGTGTAGTAGGTGACAACAAATGGCATGGATATTAGTCTTGTTTAAGGTTATAATCTTTCTCTTCTGAGGAGGAATTAATGAAGCATTACAACTATTCTATATTATATAGAGTTGCTTAGAGGATGCATGCATGCTCTATGATATTTCCTCAAGAAAGCTATTTATGAGAGTTTTTGCTAAAACTTGTTTATGATCCTTTTATGATAGATTTGTGGGAAAAAATTACCTTTCTTTAGTATGATAGAGTCCTTTAGCAAGATCTATCTTTAGATTTAGACTCTATTCGTGAACGTTTAGTGCTTCGAGCAATGCCAAGTTTGGAGGATTTATGGAAGAATCCCTTAATGTTTTCAATAATAATGGATATAGTAAGTGTCAGGGAATAAAATATTTCCTTAGAGCTATAAAAGTTATGTTGATTAAGAAATAACCCAAATATCGAATTTCAGGGGTTCATCTTCCTTTTATCCAAGCAATCACGAGCACAATTTCTAGGATCCTAAGGAAACATAAGGTCCCCTCTACATTTAGGCCCCTTAACACCATCTTAAGCTCCTTAAGATCTATTAAAGACCCTATGGACCCTACGAATATGAAAGGTGTTTATATAATCCCATGTTCTTGTGGGACACCCTACCTTGGTGAAATTGGTCACTTGATAAATTAAAGGATCCATGAGCGCACAACCGACATACGACATGGTAGGACCTACTCCTCATCTTTGGCTAAACATGCAGAAAAGACAAACATCACATTTTCATTGAAGAGGCTCGAGTCATTGCAAGGGTTGATCATTTCTATCATCTAAAGCTTAGGGAGACCATTGAGATAAAAAGGAAACCTAATAATCTAAATAGGGACAGTGGCTGGAATATTAATAATTGTCGGGTCCCTGCCCTTACTTCTTATATATATATATTTAATTTTAAAATTTATTTATTTATTTTATTCTTCTTATCTAATTACTATTATTTCTTATTTTCTTTGAACTTCCTTCCTTTATAACCTTCTATTGTGTTCCTTTTTCCTCTCTAATTGGCTTGGTTTTAGTCATTTAGTTTTATTACTTGTGTGTGTGTGTTCACTAATTTATTTTATATTTAAAGAGAGGGTTTATATATAAGAGAAGTTCATAAATTTATTTATCTTTTATATTTCAAAATAAATAAATAAATTAAATTAAATAATAAATATATAAATTGGTTAATCGTTTTATTTATGTTCTTTATATCCTTTATTTATTCCTTTTTATATATATATATATATATATATATATATATATTAAGACTTTTGTTCATTTTATTCCATTGATTTAGTCTCATCCCCTATTATGAATCTTGTATTTTTTTTGGAATTTTCTTTTTAATAGACATTGATTTACTCCCCCGTTGATTAGTTGTTAATTCCTACCTCATTGATTCCTTTGACTCTTTATTATTTAATTTTGACCAACTTTTGTTTGACATATAATAGGTTGGTCCCTTTTCTTTCCTTTATTTACTTTTAATCTTTATAAACATATTTTTAATTCTTTTTTGTTTTATGTTTATTATAATGTTCTTTATTAATAAATAAATTTTCCTTATTCAAAATTAGTCGTTAGATTCTAGTCGTTAGAAGTAATTATCTCTACATCGCCCTACTTATTTAATCTGATGCCATGATCTGATTCTCCATCTAGTCCCGACGATGAACCACACTGGATGGTTTGAAACGCGTCGACAAATTATCTCTGATGTGATTATCACCGAAATATTTCTTAACACATATGATATGGATCAAAGAAGCCTAAATTCACTTATTCCTAATCTGCATAATCTAGGTCGGATACCATTTTAATGTCCCAACACTAATCTGTATCTAGGATGTGGAGAGCCAAATGTATGGTCATCTAGGGGATGAAACTAGATATATGAACATCTAGGCTATTTGTGCTTTTTCTAATTTAGAGAAATTCTAGATAGCAAATCATGGTGGATTCATATGAAAAGGTGATATTTGAAGTGGAGCCCATTTGGCGATAATTTGGTGTGAGGCCATATAACCTTGAAAATGGAGGATGTATTTGGGATCTAGGTAAATTTGAGAGGTTGCACTCAATGCAAAGTGTTTGTGAGCAAGATTGGGTTAAAGATGGAATTCATAAATTATGGAGAGATCTGGATGGTGGGCCAAGGTTGAATGCAGTTGTTAAGTTGTAGTAGCCCAGGAACATGGCAGTTCGGGAAGCTTTCCAAAGTCCAAATTTTGTATGCACTTGGATATTCCTTAAAAGCCTGATACAATGGTATTTGATGAATTACATGAAGGGGTCAGGCCCAATGGAACCCATAGACCAAGATGAGGTTGTAAATACCATAAGAGTCGATAGGCTATGCAAATAGGTGATGTGGATAGGATGTTGATATGACACATCTATAGTGGTGATATGTGGCAGTGGGAAATGGTAAGGTTGCTGAGTTAGCCAAATCCACATGACAGGTGGGAATTGGTATATTGCTCCATGTGGCCCGAAAGTGATATGTGGCACTAGTGTGGAGTCTACATGAATGAGACGACATCACCACGAACCTTTGTTCCCTGATGATGTTTGTAATGCCTCTTTGTAGAGGGGCATGATATTGATGAAAAGCATAGAGTAGATGAAAGGGACAAGTTAGAAGCCATTCCCATTACCTATCGTGATAATTCACATTTCGCTACACCCCCATTATCAAGCATTACATGTTGGATGCTTGGATATGGCCACTAATAATAGAGCTCACAGAACAAATATATATTTTTCTTACTAGATAAAGATATGTATATTTTGAGGAGATAGAAATGTGGAGCATTGTATTATGTGGAAGATCAGAGTTCGACCACAAATCCATTATAATGCGAAATTGTTGTTTTGCATGAAGGACCAAGACCCAGTGGGACCCATGAACCAGGGTGAGGTGGTAGATGCCATGTAGGTCGATTATGATCCGAACTTAAATAGGAATGCGACAACTTACAAATATAGTCATAAACATAGAGATGCAACACAAAAAAAAAAAAATCATTTCATTAATAGAAAAATATTGAACTATGCTTACAAACAGAATGGAAATAAGATAGCTCAGGTGATGTATCTTATCTCTTAGAAGAGCTGTGGTGGATACATGCCACTGAACTATGTTACAATGAGGCTTAAGGTCCTATTTTTTATAGGAAAGCATGAGAAAACCCTAACCCCAGGAGATGTAACACCAAGTGTTTGTGGGCCTCGTTGAGGTTAGTTGGGCAGCCAACTTCCCGGGGTCGTAACTTGGTCATATTATCCCCGTTTGGTGCATGAAATAGCTTGTTGGAAAGGTATCTCTGAGTAATATAGGTTTCATTGGGCTTATCGTGGACCCCAAAAAATCATCGTTAAGGGGATCAAAACTGCTCCGGAAGTTCAACACCCGAAAAAATACTAAAAATAGTAAATGTTGAAATGAACAAGCAAACAAATGAAATTGACTGGGGAGTCTAGATGGAATAGATGGGTGGCCACCAATACCCACCTAGATCAGAGTAAGGCTAAGTAGATTCCATGTGGGATTCTAGAGGACGTGGAATCATGGTGTGACACATTGCAGGAAGAATAACTCCTTTAGATGGCCAAAGGGCAAGAATTTGGACAACACATGGTAACGCGAGGGGACACCACATGGTAGTTTAACATCACCTTGAGGTAAAAATGATTTTAATAAGATGTAGATGAGGCGAGTGACGTGGAACTGAATGACGAGGGTTTTAGGTGGCATCATGGATCATGCCATGTTGTCTTGGGATTGGGCTCATTGAAGTATCCTTAGGATCATTCTTCACATATGGTAAAGAAGTTGACATAAAACATGTTATCAAATTTGGCATCCATAGATAGAGAAGCATCTTCCATGATATTTTTTAGTACCGAATTCGTTGTGTTACTTTTGAGGAACTGACAAAAGTCACTAGATGGGAATTTCTCTGGTGACTTTGTTGGAAATAATACTGAGAAGGGGGGTGAATCAGTATTTGTAAATAAATAATATAATATTTCATTTCCATAAGCAGATTTGTAAACGCTACTTTAGCTAAGTGAAACAATGTGTACACGCGAGTGCAGTAAAAGCATAATAAAGTATTACACATAAGCATCACACATGAACACCAAGATATAAGGTGGAAACCCAATGTGGTAAAAGCCACCTTCTCTTGTCGTCTCTGTCTTCTTTTAATAATAAGAAAAATTTGTTTACAATTTTGTACTGGTGCAGACTTATACTAGTACGTACGCTTCTACCTGCAGAAGGCTGCAACCTTCTCTCATTTTCCAGCTACTACTGGAAGGGAGCTACAACCCCCTAGCTCTTGTACTAGCCAATATGTTTACTAGTACGTAGGTGCCACCCTACAGGAAACTCCACTCTTCTACCAGGGACCATGTTTCATAAATTTTCAGACTGGATACTCCTGGAACACAACACCATAATCTGAAGGCCACGTTTCATCCAATTTTCATACTGGACCCATCAACAACATCATAGTTGCAATACAATCATCAAGTACATAAACCAATCATTGAAACTCCTGAATTTGATCATTCATAATACTGTCACCAAAATATAGTCACCAGAACAGAACCCAGATCTCTGTAACAACAAACAGAAACAATTGAAACATTCTTCACAAGGTATATGCTACTTCCCTGTGTCTAACCAGCATGTGTACGCGCTTTTGTCAAAGCCAACCAGCGTATACATCTGTAAATGTTAATTCATAATTTTACAGCTATACCAAACTTCAATTATACCCAAATCATAACATTTACAGAATAATATATGTGTCAGTATTCAGATCTATAATATACATGAGCAAAACCACATAATGATAGTTCTTTTGACGCCTTAAGATGCTGATCCATCATTAGATCTAATCCCTCATCATCCGCTAAGGTTCATCCTTGGTTCAGATCCAGCAATGCACCATAACCCAATAACCTGCATACTAGATCTCACACTTCATCAGATATTCAATATTTGCACATGTTGGCCTAATGATTTTCTCCTCCTTTTATAGTTTTAGGCATTTATCAATACCATGGACCAAAACCACTTAGGACCAATACATTGGACCAAATACCTAGGTTCAATACCTCACACCAGATACCTTGGACCAATACCATGGATCAAAATACCATGCACCGAATACTTCAGACCAAAAACTTAGTTTTCCAAGGTATACACGCTTTTCCTTCTGTGAAAGTGCATGTGTACATATACGCTACTTGTGGTCAGTGAACCTGTGTGTATACACAGCTTGTTTAATGGTGAACCTGTGTATACCTCTCTTTCTTCATTCTGTGAAGACTGATTTGTAATTCTTTGATGTTTACCTGCTATACTGTGATCTTTCATCTGAGTGAGTTGCCATCAAGGACAATACCTATATCATAATGACAACAATCTCCCCCTTTGGACTTTATGGCAACAAACACACCAAGTCACTCTCCCCCTTTGATATCAAGGGAAAAGGGTCATGCTCCCCCTGAGTACATGTTGATTTCTTTGACATGCTAAAGTGTACTAATTGAGCTCCCATGATCGAGTCCATGCTCCCCCTGAGGACAAGAAAAGTCTGCAAAAATATTTTCTAAAAGAATAACATGACTCTATACATACATCACCAATGACCTTCCTATCACCAATGACTCATACATACATCCATCTCCCAACCATGTGGGGATATACCAAATTTGACTCATCCACCCAACCAAGTGGGGATATACCAATTGTTTATACATGAAAAAAACAAGAAACATTACATCATCCATCCCATGCATAGTGGGGTTACAAATTAGGTCTTTGCATGACCTTTACATTAAATGATAATGCATGACATATATAACAGAGACCAATTATCTTAAACAAGACCATGATAGTCATTAGCAACTATCATATGATCTGTACCATAAGCAACATCTTTCAACAACATCTAGACCAACAACTTGTATATGCCCATCATTAGTTCCCAAAATATCATTAACCTGTGTCAAAGTATGTCGACATATATCAACTCATCCTCTTGATCTCATCATGATCAACTTGCTTCATTCCCTTATCATAACCTTCCATGAATCAACTAAGCATATGTCATATCTCCAAGCAGTAGCACAAAATCATGCACATCATATCATATGTATGTGAAAGCACCATAGAAATAATTATCAAGAAATGCATGATCTTTCCAAAAGAACCATCATTATATCATCACTAGGGAACATCCCACGTCATCAACCATGATAATCAACATATGTAAGTATCAACCGATCATCATAAAGTAAGAACTCATCATCATTGATTATGTACCAAAGACTTCTAAACATAATGCCAACAATGCTTTATTAGAAGCATAGCATATTCTACCCCTGAACTTGTTCCACCTGTTCACTGTCGGATCTGATCATTGCATATGTCAGTAAGAGATATCAAAGCATATACATGAAGTTATCAACAACTTTATGAGGACCAATATATTTCTACATGTTATCAGCATATTGTAACCATCATCAAACAGAGTAGATAATTGACAGAACCATAGCAAACCCCTTTTTCTTGAGTCTGGCCCACTGCTTTTCCTCAAACCAACATATACGCGACTGTGCCCACAGAAACCCGCATATGTGCATGACTATGCTTCATGAAACTCGCCTATAACAACCTTTCTTTGAAAAATAGGATTTAACAATAGGATGGTGCAACAACTACTCCCAGCTTTTGTCTGAGATATTCAAATGTCTCTCTGGGCAGTGGTTTAGTGAATATATCAACAACCTGTTCTTTGGAGGGAACATACTCCAATTTGACTTTTTGTTCAAGCACTTGTTCACATAGAAAATGATATTTTATGGGTATGTGCTTGGTCTTGGAGTGCATGACTGGATTATTTGAAATACTGATGGCACTTGTATTATCACATAGAATGGAGATGGGTGGAGTACATGTGATTTGAATTTATTGCAAGGTTTGCATCATCCAAAGTAGTTGCGTGCAGCAAAATGCAACAGCCACATATTCTGCTTCAGCTGTAGATAATGCAATTAAACTTTGTTTCTTGCTGAACCATGATACTAACCTAGAACCCATATAGAATGCACCACCACTAGTGCTTTTTCTGTCATCAACACTTCTTGCCCTATCTGCATCTGTATATGCATGAAGAGTAAGATATGTATCTCTAGGATACCATAAACCAAAGTTTTGTGTTCCTTGAAGATATTTGAAAATCCTTTTGACTGCCTAAAGGTGTGATTCCTTTGGATTTTCTTGGAATCTTCCAACTATTCCTACTGCATGCATGATGTCAGGTCAGGTACTTGTTAGATAAAGCAAACTGCCAATCATGGATTTGTAAGTTGGTTGATGTATTGTTGTCTATCAATCATTTGAGCTGAGACTGCATCCTGTTACTATTGGGGTACATATTGGTTTAGAATATTCCATGCCATACTTTTTCAAGATCTATTTGAGATATTTGGTTTGTGAAAGAAAAATACCATCTTTATTTTGTTGTACTTGTAGACCAAGAAAATAGGTAAGCTCACCAAGCAAGGAAATTTCAAATTCTTGTTGCATTATTCAAGAAAAATTCTGACTCATGGATTCTTCATTGCTACCAAAAATGATATCATCAACATAAATAACAATTATCAGCAATCTATTAGTGTCAATCTTAATATATAGATTGCTATCTACTGACCCTTTTGAAAAACCCTGTTGTTGGAGATATTTGTGAAGACGGTAATACCAAGACCTTGGAGCCTGTTTTAGACCATAGAGAGCCTTTCTGAGTCTACATACAAGTTTTGCATCATTTCCAAGAATGAATCCTTCTGGTTGTTCAATATAGACTTCTTCTTCTAAGTCTCCATTAAGAAAGGCAGATTTTACATCCATTTGGTATACTTTGAATTTCTAAAAACTAGAAAGAGCAAGAAACATCCTTATGGCTTCAAGTCTAGCAACAGGTGCAAAAGTTTCTTCAAAATCTATACCTTCTTGTTGAGCATATCCTTTACAAACAAGTTTGACCTTGTTTCTAATAACTTCTCCATTTTCTTTTAGCTTGTTTTTGAATATCCATTTAGTTCCTATGATATTCTTATCATGAGGTCTAGGAACTAATTCCCAAGTATTAATCTTTTCAATTTTCTCAAGTTCTTCATTCATGGCCTTGACCCAACATTCATATTTGCATGCTTCATCTACATTTTGAGGTTCGATGGAAGAAAGTAATTCTAGATAGCTTGAGGTTTCTGTAATAGTTCTTCTTGTCTGCACACCTGCCTCTTTTTCCCCTAAAATTTGAGTTTCTGGATGATTTTCCTGAACATACCTGGATGGAGTCTTTTCTTCTACCATTATCTCTTCTTCTAGTGCTTCAGTGGTTTCTTCTTCAGAATTAGTGTGATTTGATGTGGGAAAATAATCCCCATCTTCTTCATTGTCATAATCTTCAGTTTTTATCTGTTTTGGATTTTTGCATGCTTCATCAACCACAACATCAATACTTTCAATAATTTTCCCAAGTCTTTCATTATAACATTTATATCCTTTACTTCGGGAAGAGTAACCAAGAAGAATACCTTCATCTGCTCTTGGTTCAAACTTACCAAGTTTTTCATTAGTCCTTTTGAAGTAACATTTGCTTCCAAAAACTTTAAAGTATTTTACACTAGGAGTCTTCCCATACCAAAGTTCATGTGTATTTTGAGTGCTATTTACCCGAACATTTGCTTGGTTGAGAATAGCGACAACGGCGAATGCAGCTTCACCCCAGAAGGTTGCAGGAGTTCCAGATTCATCTAGCATAGCTCGAGCCATTTGTTGAACAGTTCTGTTCATTCTTTATACCACTCCATTTTGTTGAGGAGTCCTTGTGGTGGATAACTACCTTTTTATTCCATGTTGTTCACAAAAGTCAAAGAATTCATCCGAGGTAAATTCCCCTCCTCGATCAGATCTGAGGCATTTGATTTTGCGATCTGATTCATTTTCAACCAAAGTTTTGAAGGCTTTGAACTTTTCAAATGCTTCATCTTTATGCTTTAGAAGACCTATCCAACACATTCTGGAAAAATCATCAATGAACAATATAAAGTATTCTTCTCCACGAGGTGACTTTTTCCTTGATGGTCCACATAAATCAGTATGAACAAGTTCAAGAGGCTTACTAGCTGACCCTTCTTTTTCAATGAAGTGAGATCTAGTTTGCTTACCGAATTGACATGGTTTTCATATTGTATTTTCAGGAATGTTGATATTTGGAAGATCACAAATAGCCTAGAATCTGCATGCTTTTCTTATTTGAGAAAATCTTAGATGTCCCAATCTTCTGTGCCATAACTAGTTTTCATCATTTTTTCTTAGATAGCACTGTTGTTGTCCTCCCTTGAGTATGTATAAGTTGTTTGGAGTTCTTGTACCTTTGATCATGGTTTCTCCTATATCAAGCTCATGAACAACACATCCGTTTGATTGAAACACCACTTCATTTCCTTGATCACACATTTGACTGGCATTCAACAGGTTATGCTTTAGACCCTCAACATACATAACATTCCCATTTTTAACCTTTTATTTCAAGAAAACAAAGCCTTTACCTTTTATGACAACATGAGTGTCGTTTCCAAATGAGACATTCTTTTCCTTTTCTAAGGCATTATATGAGTGAAGTTTTTCTTTGTCACTTGTCATGTGTTTTGAGCATCCACTGCCGATATACCATTGGTTTTCTTGTCCTTCTGCATACAAGGCTATACCACATCTTTCTATTTGTGGTTCTTTCTTTCTCCATGTTTTGGGATTTAATGGAGTTTGCTCCTTTTGAGATATTTCCCAAAGTTTACTCCTGCATTCAGATTTTCATGGCCAAAGTTGTTACATATTGAGCATTCTATTTCATTTTCAAGAAGAGAAAAGTTATTATAGGAACTTTTCTTGATCCTTGTCACATTCCTTTGATTTCGTGCTTCTCTAGTCATGATGGTTTTGTAAGCAACACATTGAGTAGCTTTGTGTCCAAAATTATGACATGATAAACAATGACCATTAAAGAAGTTCCTACGATTATCGAATCTAATGATCTAGTGATTGTGGTTTCTATTCATCTTTGAAGCAAATTGAGTATGATTTACCTGAGGTTGGTTGTGACTTTTGTTCATCCTTGAAGAAAATTGAGCCTGATTTACCTGGTGATCTTCTTTATGCCTTTGCTGAAGATTGTTATATTGTTCACTGTTCTTTACTGCATCAAAATAGCTTTTAGTGGAGGTTGATGGCTTCTATGGTTGATATGCTTCTTTAGTATATCCAAGACCTATATTTATCAGAGGAGAAAACTACACTTTGATAATTTCATTTAAGGTTTCTGATCCTTTAGCAAATCTAAGATTGAGGGATTTTGTTTTCTCAAGATCCTTTCTTAGACCCACAATTTCACATTCTAGTTTTTCATTGTGTTTTTCTCTTTCAGCAAATTGATATGTCAAGGTATCTATAATCATATTCTTTTCTTCTAAACATATTTTGAGTTTAGATATTTCTTCATGAAGGTCATCTTCTTCTAAAGCATCCCAAAAACTATCATCTTCATAAGCCATTAGAAGTCTATAGTCATTACTATTTTCATCTTCATCAATATTTGATAAACCATCGCTATCTTCATGAGTATAGTAACTCTTTTTACTTACAGTTTGTTTTCTATTTCATTTTTCATATTCCTTCCCTTTATCATATTTATCTTTATGGGGACATTTGGCAGCATAATGACTGACTACCACAGGCAAAACATTTGAAAGGTAGTTTACCTCTAAATATTCCGGAACCCCGTTGAAGCTTGTTGACAAAGTTTACTTCATCTTCTTCTTCTGAAATATGTCTTGATTCATTGATTTCTTCTTTTCCTTCTACTGAAGCTTTAATTGCTGCTTCTGTCATATCTGATGGGCCTCCTTTTCTCATCTCAAAGGCAGTTAGGATTCCGTGAAGCTGTGTCATAGTAATAGTCTGTAGATTCTATTTTTCTTCTATGGTAGATACTTTTGATTCAAATTTAGCAGACAAGGATCTTAAAACTTTCTCAACTAAGGTAACTTCCTTTATCTCTTCACCCAGATTATTCATTCAATTAACAACCTCATCTATACGTAAGAAGTAACTAGCTATACTTTCATCATTTTGCATCTTAAGAGTTTCATATTGAATTCTGAGAGTTTGCAATTTATCACATTTTACCTAAGAGTCTCCTTCGTAGCTTAGAACGATTTTGTACCATATTTCTTTCACTGATTTGAGCTGCATAACTTTGACAAACTCTGATTGTGACAGACTTCCCAATAATGTATTGACATCCCTGGCATTGGTTTCATATTGCTTTTTACCTGTCGTATCTGTAGGAATTGCTGATGGAAATGTATATCCTTCTTCCATGATTTCCCAGACATCAGTTCCAAGTGATTGAAGATAGGCTGTGGTTCTTATCTTCTAATAAACAAAGTTGCTTCCATCAAAGATTGGCGGTCTGATGGATCCCACGCTTTCTTGATTACTCATGATGATGGATCTTCCTTCAAGTGATCAAGCTTCTTCTAAAGGACCTGCTCTGATACCAATTGTTGGAAATAATACTGAGAGGGGGGTGAATCAGTATTTGTAAATCAATAATATTTCATTTCCATAAGCAGATTTGTATACGCTACTTTAGCTAAGTGAACTAGCATGTACACACGACTGTTATTAAAGCAACCAGCGTATATGCAGATAACCTTTGATTTACCCAATTTATCATGCATTTAACTTTAACCAGTATGTCAGAGTGCCGTAAAAGCAGAATAAAGAATTACACATAAGCATCACACATGAACACCAAGATATAAGGTGGAAACCCAATGTGGGTAAAAACCACCTGCTGCTTTCGTCTCTGTCTTCTTTTAATAATAAGAAAAATCTGTTTACAATTTTGTACTTGTGCAGACTTCTACCAGTATGTAGGCTTCTACCTGCAGAAGGCTGCAACCTTCTCTCATTTTCTAGCTACCATTGGAAGGGAGATACAAACCCCTAGTTATTTTACTAGCCAATATGTTTACTTGTACATAGATGCCACCCTACAGGAAACTCCACTCTTCTACCAGGGACCACTTTTCATAAATTTTTAGACTGGATACTCCTGGAACACAACACCATAATCTGAAGGCCATGTTTCATCCAATTTTCATACTGGACCCATTAACAACATCATAGCTGCAATACAATCATCAAGTACATAAACCAATCACTGAAACTCCTGAATCTAATCATTTAGAACACTGTCACCAAAATACAATCACCAGAACAGAACCTAGATCTCTGTAACAACAAACAGAAACAACTAAAACATTCTTCACAAGGTATACGCTACTTCCTTATGTCTAACTAGCGTGTGTACGCGCTTTTGTCAAAGCCAACCAGCGTATACATCTGTAAATGTTAATTCATAATTTTATAGCTATACCAGACTTCAATTATACCCAGATCATAACATTTACAGAATAATATATGCATCAGTATTCAGATCTAGAATATACATGAGAAAAACCACATAATGATAGTTAATTTTACTCCTTAAGATCCCCATCCATCATTATATCTAATCCCTCATCATCCACTAAGGTTCATCCTTGGTTCAGATCCAGGAATGCACCATAACCTAATAACCTACATACTAGATCTCACACTTCATCAGATATTCGATACTTGCACACCTTGGCCTAATGATCTTCTCCTCCTTTTATAGTTTTAGGCCTTTCTCAATACCATGGACCAAAACCACTTAGGACCAATACCTTGGACCAAATACCTAAGGTCAATACCTCGGACCAGATACCTTGGACCAATACCATGGATCAAAATACCATGGACCAAATACTTCGGACAAAAAACTTAGTTTTCCAAGGTATACGCGCTTTTCCTTCTGTGAAAGTCCTGTGTACGTATACGCTAGTTGTGGTTAGTGAACCTGTGTGTATACGCAACTTGGTCAATGGTGAACCTGCTTATACCTCTCTTTATTCGTCCTGTGAAGACTGATCTGTAATTCTTTGCTGTTTACCTGTTATACTGCGATCTTTCATTTGAGTGAGTTTCCATCAAGGACAATACCTGTATCATAATGCCAATAGACTTAACTTCAAGTTTTTTGTTACACAACAAAGGTTTGGAATGGAGAAATTAAAGAACTATGGCCCAATGGTGTAAGGGGAATCAATTGGGACCACAAGTGAGGTGGTAGTGTCACGTGGACACTCAAGTTATGACATGGCACTACTTGTTGATGTGGAAATGGTTAAGGAGCCAAATTTCAAAAGGGTATAACTTTCAATGTTGGAGTCATATTGAGATAAAAAATTATATCGCTGAAAATCTATTTATGAGCTAAACACGATGGGGTTGTCAAAAATGAATTCCACACACTTTGGGTAGATGAAATTTTATAACCTCATCTTCCTAATGAGACCTTGTAGTTTGGGTCAGTTAAAAGTAACACCTTCCATTAGCCTAGAAAATTCTAAGGGGCTGAGAGGAAGTGTTACAATGGCACATATGCTTGGTGCATTGAGTGCATGCATGTTTATGTGAGATAATAAATTGCATGATTTAATGTCATGAAAAGAAATAGCTTCTAATAATTTTGAGGAATTATTTAGTAGTGGAATGAGTGGAATGAATCCCTCATCCCACAAAAAAAGTGGTTGCTAATTACTCATGAATTTAGAGATAGGTATCTTCAATTTTTTACCCTTTGGTTGTTGGAATAAAAGTTTGAATGCATTATGGAATGCTTGGAATGATTATGAGGAAAATAAATAATGCGATGATAGTTTCATTTCTATTTATTTTAAATCAATTGAAATTGATTGAATTATAATATGTATAATATATCTGATATCACTTGAGGGGATTTCATAAATCTTGCAGTGAAAATATTTTGTGTGTGAACATTTACCATTTCTTCACTTATTAAAAGTACGAGTACTACTGTATGCAAGACTCAAACATCATGACAAGAGTCATATTTATGAAATTTGATTCCTATATGAAGGAAGTTTGAAAATAAAAGAAAAAAAATATTATTTGATTTAATTATTATGATTAAATTTATGGAAAGTGTATGCTTGTGATACATCTGAGATGACGATCTATCCATGAAGAATAAATGATGGTTGTGAAGCTAAGCAATCCTAGGGACAAGGCCATTATTCTGACACTGTAACCCTATGAAATACATTGATGACCATGAGTATGTTATGAAAAATGTATTTCACTATTTATAGAAAGCCATAAGGATGTCTTGGCTATAAGACTCCATAAGTCTCAAGATTCGAGACTTTTTCTGTGCAAAGAATCCTTGCCAAGGAATGGATCGCTCGAGGGACTAGAGAGGCAAATAAGGGGATGATTGAAATTAGAAGGTGTGTGATTGCAAGGAAGAGGACTTGAACGAATTGTTTTTCAAATATTCATGTGCATACTCATTGGGATCACATATGCATTAGGTGTGTCCAAGAAAAAAATGAGTTAAACTTGTTCATTGTGAAGCAACAAACAACCATGTAGAAATGTGTTGGAATGCTAAGAGGTCTAGAGGTAACTAGACCGTGAAAAATGAATAACATTGTTTGAAATGGAAACTAAGGACATGGAAAATGTTACTGACATGAGAGTGGCATATCCCTTCTTCTACATAAAATGGTTCTACATATAGTATAACACCACGGACAATGTTCCTTAAAGGGGGAGGGGATTATGACACCCATTTCATTACCCAATTTTTTTTAATGTAATTAAGAACATATAATGTTGGGGTGCTAGCATTGATACTTCAGATGTCAAACTCTATTATATATTGTAATGGTTATTTGTATTACAAAATGCTAGAGCTAAAGAAATGGGACAAACAAGAGATTGTTGTTGAGAGTTTTAATTAGCGATTAAACCTCCTAATATTTAATTGTCAACCAGGACTCGTAAACACGAGTTGTACTACATTTTTGGCTCAAGGTTAAGTTCAGAGTATGTAATTTTCCTTGATAATGATCATTAAGTACAAAATGATAAAAACACTCTTCTATCAATTAAGTAAACTAGCACTCATCTCGCTCTCACAAAAGAATTTTTTACTTTAACATAAGAAATCTAAAGGAAATCAATTTAACTCAATACATTTCTGTTTCTTATTCTAAATTTCTGCAATCAAAAGAAAAATCTACTGAGACAAAGGCTTAATGAAATTCGGTCTAAGCACAATTCTTGAAATAAAACCTTTTCAAAGAAGGAAGTTCAAACTCTAATTATTCAAAAGGAAGAGGCAAGCAATCATCAAAACCTAATCTCTGAGAAATCAAAATGTAATGCTACAACTTGAAAAATAAAACCATAATCAAATCCTGAACTATCAAACTAGGCTATTCTTGCTCAGAAATAAAGTACATTCAAACCACATTGTTACGAAGACTGGTTTTGAAATCAACTTGAACTAATCTATTGGTGCTTAAAGGAAAATGAAATCTTAACGAAATTATCTGAGTTTATAAACGAAATTGAATTGCTTTCACACTGCTATGAAATCAATCTCTATGCTACTGAACTTGAAATGGAAATCAAACTTATTCTATCATGTGAGAATAAATCTAAATTATCCTACGATAATTTAATGACTCAAATCGATGCTTCGAATAAAATGCTTTGAATTAAACCATGTTGCTTGAACTAAATCATAATGCTTGAAATTACTCACACGACTTGAATTAAATAATCATAATGCTTGAAATAAATCACACAATTCAAATTGTGAAAAATGAAGAACAATTCACCTATCAAGCACGAATTCATTTGCAATTACCATCATAAACTTTCAAGCCATAAATTGTTCACTCAAATGCACACAAAAGATTCATATTCAAATCCATGCCATACATCAAAACTCAGAAATCATTATATTCCTATATCGTGAATGCTCCAATTATAAATATGAATAAATGTGACTTAAGTGGAGGAACAGAGCATGGCTCTATGTTAAAATATGAACTCAGGTTATAAAATGAATTGAAGGTTTTCAGCATAGGAAAGCAATCCTTAAATCATTTAATATATAAGGCAACGAACCACGCATAGTATTAAATCATACACCAATATCTGTAACTATAACACAACGGAATGTAGACTATGAAATCACACTCACACACCTAGGTATCGTATTTGTTAATGAAGCTCATTTCCAAATGTGGTGGGTCCTCCCATGCCTGGAGTAAGCTAGGTTACTGCAATGAAAGAAGGATTTAAAACATTAGAGACATAACTTGCAATCAACCATGATAACAACGCTCTGGTTCACAATTTGAAAATGGTCATGTATATCTTTAGAACAGAGTTTGGGAACCGAATTACATAAATCATAGTGCATCCTAGAAATGACAAACATTGTTATTGCATTACATTAGCCTTTAAAGTCAATTGTTTAAATGTAAATTTAACAACTTAGCTAACTACGAAAATCTTCAGCAACTACAAGCTAATCTAAGCATTGCTTGATTTTCTCCAAATCGTCTTGACTTTGCTTAGAACAAATCGCTTTCTTCTAGAGTAACTGACTACTACCATGGGAGTAATCCGCTTTGATCCTGATATAGAGAACCTTCGACCTTGGAATTATTGAGCTTGGCATAGAAAAATCTCGTTCTTGGGATCATCAAGCTTGGCATCACAAATTGCCATGAGTTGGGTATACATCGATGGTCAAAACAAAAGGAGGAAGGAGTCCACCTGGCCATACTTGGCCATGACTCTCCCGAATTCGATCAAGGATTAGCTGTTTGAATATGAAATATGAGAATGATGCTGATCACAAGGCATCCTTTCCATCCATGTTGACCTACCAATCCTACCACTAAGCTTCACAGCGAAACCCATGAATAAATAGTTAGCATATTAAGGACATGATTCAAAAATTCACTTAAATTAAATCATAAATAGAAAAAAAATTCTAGTTAAATGCATTTACCTCTTGGCAATGTACTAGTGAGGTTTAGGTAGCGATGTAGGTGAGAGGGTAGGTGGTAGGAGTACTTTCGCAGGCAAAAGATAGTGAAAATAGGGGTGAGAGGTAGAAAATTTGGGGACAAAAATGGGCAACAACATCCCCCCATGCTAATTCGAATGCATGTCCTCATGCATATTTCCATAGTATGCCAAAAATAGTAATGATGTCATATTAATATAAATCCTGTTCAAATACCAGTGGCCTTAACCAAAACCTCTAACCCATGCTTGATTGGAATGGAACACTTCTTAAACTGTAGAGCAAGCTATTGAGCACTTAACTTCTTGGTGGCTTTAATCCTAGAGGTTTTCCAATGTAACAACTGCTTATTCTTTAGCTTCAGCTCATAATTCTGGGAAAACAACCGAAGATTAGTTTCCCTGATTTGATTGTTAACTTCCCTGACATAATGAAATAAGACTCTATACTTGTTTTCTTTCTCACAAAGTTTAACAATCTTTCTCTGCAACTTCACTAATCGAATCTTCAGGTTTTCTTCTTCAATAAGAGTTTTCATGGGTGTTGTAGACTGTTGAGAGGCACTACCTCCTGGTGTTTTGTTGTCACCTTTCCTCCGTGAGGAAGCTTACTGAACTTCTCTACTGAAATTTTGACAAGGATCCTTGCTTGGCAAGGACTGAACAAGGGACAATGTCTCTAAATCTTATGCAATATCAAAAGGAATCTCTGATGCAGATGCTAAGACATGAGTTTCTTCAGGGGGATAATGTAACTCTTTTTCACGTGATTCAGGAGAGGAAAGAACATCAATATGCTCAAAATTCACAACTTTAAGTACAGGAGGCTTAGCCTTGTTCATGCTTCGAATTTTGCGGTGACCTTGGAACGATGTCTCTACCATAAACATTGATGGTACTTGGGTTGGAAAGAGAACTCTCTTCTGCTTAGGCTTTGATTTTTCCCCTGCATGAGATTCAGGAGTTTTAGATGCAAGCTCTTCACCTTTTGTCCCCACAATGTTACCTAGCTCAGGTTGGTCTTCATTATCCCTGTTTCTCTTGTTCTTTTTCTTCTTTATCTTCCAGGTTTTTGAAGACGCACTTTCTTCCATAGCGTTAGAACAGGGTGTCGATTCTTGAGGGGTTTCGACAATAGGAGAGGTAGGTCTCCCTAGAGGGGTAGGTGTCATCTAGGGATGTTATGACAAGGTCTCCCTTTTATGTTTGAGTGACTATCCCACCAACCGTTGTCGACCCTTAAACTAAGTTTCTTCACCAGGAAAATTCTCAACCAGGAAGTCTTCCCAGGACTTCCGACGCTTTGTAAGCTCAACGAAGACCACCATTTTAATAAGGATGTCGTGATATAGGGCCGTTTCAGGGTTATTTCTCTCTGATTGCACTCCTCTATACATTTTATGCAAACTTAACCTCAAGAAATGCGGAATATTGATCTTATTATCCTCAGCAAAATGTGATAGCAAGCAAACATGATATAAAAACGATATAGCATACCTCCCTTCAAAACTAACAAACCACTGCAACATAGTGATCAAAGGATGCCACTTCTCTTCTATACAACTCTGCAGAATGCCTTTTGTCCAATTGATCGACTGATAAGCTTGCTTGAGAAATGTGGCACAGTTCAGAATATTTAATTTCCCACCCTTGAAAAATGGTTCACCCACAGAGGGTAACCCTATGGCGTAGCTAAGCGACTCCTCTGTAACTTTAAAATTCAAATTACCAATCTTAACATGCTCTCCATAAAAGTTCTATGCGAATGCAAAGGCTACTTTATCATTGTATCCTTGAAATTTTCGTAAGAATGGAAACCATCCTCGTTCTTCCAAAATTCCTTTGCATTGTTGATACTTAGGACTGTGGGAGAATTAGCCGAAGGTAGGTTCATGGTCGTCAGCCCCCATGTCTATATAAACCACAATTTTCAAATCCAATTGAATATTTTAACTCTTAGCTTGCAACAAATGAGATAAGAGTAGGACTCCCTTATAATTGATAAACAAAATGGTTGCCTTGATTTTGATGAGAATTGCCCCAACATGTCGATGATTCCACCCACATCGTGCCTCTAGGGTAATGATCATCATGGCGATGGGGAAGTACAAGGATGAAGGTGCGTTGAAGGTGTGATGATGGCCATGGTTCAGATGTGATTTGAGTGGGGGAATTTTGATAATTATCAAGGTGATAGGGAAGATTTAACACAAGCCAAGAAGATTAGCAGGGGTCTTTTAGGGAATGATGACAGGGAGGAAGTAATGATTATAGGAAAAGGAGTGTAAGGGCTCAGGTTATGAAGAAGAAGGAAAAAATAACTGGGGGACAAGAGGATGCATGTCACTTGGCATACATTTTAAATATTCATAATTAAATCTAAGTAAATCATAAGTGCGTACCTTACTAACTCATAATGATATAGGGTGTTGAGCTTTTAGAGATTGTCTAGCTTTGGTTGATAGTAGAAGAAGATACTAATCATAAGCCAATGCTTATGAAAATGAAGCATAAACACCAAGTGTGCTCTAAAAAATGTTCTTCCTAAAATATGCTTTTAGTAGCAGACTTTGATTTTAGACAATAGAGTACAAAAAGTTGTTAGGTACAAAAAATTTAGAGTACAAAATCTGGGAATTTCTCTTGTCATGTAATTTTCTAAATTTTGCCTCCATATCATAAGTAAACCTTCTCACCATTCCATGGATTTTTAACCAGGCCGGGGAAGATGACTACCTAAGGCATTTCAAATTTAGAGAGCTTGAAATGACTAGAAAGAAATCTCTAGGGTCGCTTCTTTTCCATACATATTCTATTGAGCCCAGAAAAAAAAAAAAAAAAAAAAAAAATTCTATGCTCAACATATCCCTAACTACTACTAATCTATAGCTTTAACGAGCCTAAAGTAGCCATTACTCGAGGTATTCATATTTACAGTGTATGAACCACCCAAAGAAGACTCCAAGGGGATTCTTTTCCATAAATATTTCCTTAAGGACGGAAAGGAATAAATCTGTACTCAAGGAATCCCCAGGCTACCACTGTCCCATGTAATTTTTATGAGCCTAGATCAATTACTGCTCGGTAGTTTCCATTTTTGAGAGCCTGAAAACATCCAAAGAAGACTCCCAAAGACTCCTTCTCCATAATTAATTTTTCAAGTCCGGCTAAAGGAATAAACTTACCCAAGACAGATTTCTCCTTTATTATACATGTGTTATGTGGAATTTTGCATCTACAGATAAATACAATTTCCCTAGGTGGGTAGCTACACCTAGAACAACAGATTTAAAGTGTTTATCCTTTTTCTATAGAAGATAAATAAGACAAGGGAACTACTTGTTATCTTTCGCTTTCTCTTTGTCTCCTTTCTTTGGATCCCATCGCTCCTTCTCGAACTTAATTTTCTCGACAAGTACCTACAATCATAAACATAGGACAAAAACCAATCAAAGAAAGAGATCTATCTACTATATGAAAATGGAATCGAAAGAATTTACACATATAGTCATCATACATAAAGACAAGAATATGAGAAAAGGTGTAAACAACTTTATTAAGTAGAAGGAAGAGTTACGACCACGAAGTCTGATCTAATGTCACTCCTCCATCTTGGGTTCCAGCCAACATCACATCAAAATCACAACACTCTGGCATCATAACAATACTTGCTTACAATCTCAAACCTCACACCAACAGTATCTCCTTACAAATTCTCAAATTTCAACCCCTGATCACTTAGATGAGTGCTCAATTTATAGGAAAATGGAGGAGGTTTGGTCATAAATGAGGGTATTGAATGGCCTTCTAAACTTAGAGTTAGTTTCCATGGAGGAAGGGATGAGAGGATAGGAGGTTACTTAACTCATTCCCTATCCAATTTCAAGCTCATAGGAGATGATAAGTGTGGGAATATTCTAGAAAGCTCCAGAAGATAAGAATATTCCTAGAACCTTATGAGGATTTCGCTCAATCTCACCTAGGATAGGTCAAAGTGGGCCTAAGTGCTCTAAAATGCACCTTGAAATGGGCCTACTTGCACTAAAGTGCACTTAACCCTAACCAAGGCCGTGCTAGTCCCTTAAGGAGGCATTTCTGGAGGGCTTTAGGCTAGGAAACTCTCAGAGAAGGAGGCATCCAAAGTGATGACTTGTCTAGGGCATGTAGCAACTGAAATAGGGTTTGATGAGCCCTAACAGTAATGATCTAAATGTTGGTAGTGATGTTCCCAAATGGATCTATAACAGCTGCACCCTAAAGCATGAACTCAAAAAATGATAATGTTGAGTGATATGCTTTACGATGTGATGAGGAGGTTCCGAAGCGAATGGTGACCTGCATCAATTACAATACATAATATCATGATATTTTGAATTTTTTCATGAATCGCTGAGGGAAGGCATACCCATTTTCAGTGTATAAACTTTCATTACAAGTACATAGATAGTTGTCTATAGATATAAACCCATGATGAGATGACTATGAGTGTAAAGCCATCATACAGATGATTTGGTACTTTCCTGAAATCATAGCCCAGATGGATGAAACTAGATCTGGGGTCTTCTATCTCATTCAATCATTCACTCAAGTACGAGTCTAACCATGTGAATATGTGATTTGAAGTCGAACATGGGAAGACACCATTTGATTACCAGCGAATCATGTAAGCCTTTAATAGACGCGAGAGAAATCACTAATAATGATAATGATCCTCAAGGTACTGCAGTACATTCTACACGATGTGAATGGATGTTTTGATGTCGAACACCATACAAACTCTTTCGGTCGAAGGCCAATGATGTCAACCTATCACTGGAAGAGAGAAACTTGCCATTGATGTATGCAAGCCCCAAGGTACTGAAAGAGTGTTTCTAAGTCAACTTCTTGGATAATGTGCTGATGTCGATAAGAAGTGGCTCATCGCAGGAGGGCCTTGATGTATCCCACATCATCGACACAAAACGAGTGTAATGATTTTTGGAGACGGAATGCGACTGATGACACAAGGTTCAGGAATCGTGGTCATGAAAATGAAGGTTTATGAGTATTACAAAGGATGAATTTTAACTAAGTGACTTCTCTTGAACATGTCGACGACACTGAATGAATTGGAAGCATTGACCCAAAACCAAAGTAATGGATGGTATGATAGACCAAGGTATGATGACCATCAAGCAGATTACCCAACCCAAATAGTCACAGTGATGAAGAGAAAGTGTCATGTTCAAGAGCGACCTACTTCCATAAAGTGGTTTACCCCTTTTCCTATTTTCCCCAGTCATTTCTGACCAGTACCTCTTTATTTTTATCAAGCTTGAGGAGGATAACATATGCTTGTTGTATAATTCCACCCTTCGGGTGAATCCATCGCTATGTGATGTTTTAACAAGTCTAGCGAAGGTGAAACTCGGTCTTGTCATGATGGAAAAGTTTGTCGATATTTGATGTTTTAACGAGTTTAACGACAATGATAACTCGGTCCTTTTCATGTTTAGAGAGTTTGAAAAGGGACAAAAAGAAAACTCCACAAGTTATTTTGAGAGTTTGTCTTTCAAGTTCGAAAAAGCGTAAAATAATATGAGAGAGAACCTATTGACCATGTTCGATCAACGTATTCCTTTTTCGTAAATAATCTATCTTAGTCCAGAAAAGGGTTAAACTTATACTGAGTAGATGTCATTTCCAATCCATTAACGATCTGAAAAGGACAAGCGCTGAGCAATCTTTTCATATTTCGAGAGTCCGAAAAGAGCTTAAAGAGGACTCCAAGGGGGTTCCTTTTTTGATGTTTAACGGAGCTCGAAAAAGAGATAAAAGTATGCTTTGTGGACAAAGTACAATTCATGATCGTGCACGTCAAATTCTGTAAGTTAGCTATAAATCTATTCAAAACAACATCAAATGGATCAAAAACACCTGTTTCATTGGTAAAAAATATGTAAATACTAAAGTTTACTCATTTAATGATCATGAAATAAACATAAAAAGAATTTACCATGTCATTTTAACCATTTGATATTTACCATTCAGTTTGTGCTTTGACCCTATTTTTTACCTCGACCTTCAGCAGTTGATTGCGAGAGATTATATGGATAATTTCTCGTGTCGTCTAAACCAGGTAGGAGATCTACCCCTCCTCTTTCTTTTCATGTCATTCTTTTACAGTTTCATGCAAGTTTTTAGGTTTTTTAGGGCCCCTGGGGTTAGAATATTTCTCCCTGGGGTCAGCGCAACCTTCCATGTCGAATACTGTGTTGCAGAGCACCCAGACAGAAGGGTTGCTACTCTGCAGCACACTATCTCCTTTCCTGGGCTGCTCTGGGTGAGTTTCACAAACTTGTTTCACCTTTTTGGCCCAAAATTACTCCAGTTTTCTGCATGAAATGGATCCTAACTAACCTTATGGTTTGATTCCAAGCTTTCATCAAATCAGAATGTCTATTACTTGGTGAGAAAGAGAGCATGAAGAACAATACATGGTTTCCCTAAATGATCCGGGTACTGTTGAGGCCCTCAGAAACTGTGGGTTGCTCAAATACTTCAAGTTGTCCACGATGAGGCAAAAATCAAAACTATTACAGTTCCTAGTTCATGAATGGGATCCAAAAGATTAGGCTTTTCACATAAGGGACAAAGTGGCCCCTATTATGATCGATTATGTTTACTTTCTTACAGGTTTGTCGAGATGTGGTGCCCACATTTCTCTTTCAGTTTCTTCTCGTCGGGGTGAATCAGTGAGGGACTATGTTCTACAATTATGTCGGCTAGGTTCACAGCCTAGAAAAGATGGAAATATAATTATCAAATATATTTGTGATTTGCCTCTGATAACAATCCTTTTTACTATCGCAAAGTTGGCAGGCAGTGTGACACTTCATCTGGCGAACAGATCATATATGCAGTATGCACTTGAGTGTCTTGAGCCAACTTTATTCAACTGGTGTGAGACCGTACTTTCTTCACTGAAAGAGCAGATGACAAAGGTAAAGAGTGGTAAGATGAATAATTTTAGCTATGGATCGCTCTTAATGGCTTTTACCTTAAAGAGAATTCTGTTAGTGTTAGTATCTGCGTATTTCCATCAGGGATCAAATCTGCTCTTTGCGTTTTCATTTTTGGTGTCTCATACTGAATTTTTTGGATCATTCCACTAGGTCATGTCAAATTGATCTACTGATGGTTGTCTTCTTCTCAGAAAATCAAATTTTCCCTCATGAGGTACATTTTCTGACCCATCTCCATGTTGTATTCAATTATGGTTTCAGTTATGTTATTTTTAGAGTCGAAACAATTATGTTTCCATTAGGTCTTAGGGTTCATTTTTAAGGTCAAAAGTATAGTTTCAAGTGTAAATAAAGGGCATCAAAGGTATGAGGATGACCAATAAACAAAGAGTGATTGCTAGTAAGTCGTGGTTATGGTACAAAGATCTTATTTCACTAACGTAATTTTCGTCTCAAAAACATGTTTTTGAGATGAAAACAAAGTATTTTAGTTTATTTATATTTTTTTGATGTAATTCAAGTAATTTCATGTAATAAGTGTTCCCAGCTTCCCCAAGCATTTCTCCTTGCTGCAAGAAAATGAAACCATTGAAAAAATCAGGATTGCCAAAGCATCATCCACCTGTTAAGAGCAAAAAAGGTCAGAAATTCAAAAAGGCATTAAAGTGAGAATTTGAAAATGACAAAGAACTTTAGAAAGCGGGTATGCAAACTCATAAATTAAAGTCAATTCAAGTATAAATCCTCTCAACGCACTCATGAAAGCCTCATTTTCACTCTACCACTCTCACAAATCCTTAGCAAAAGAAAATTGGCAATTTTTAGGTGAAATTGGGAAAAACAGAGCAAGAGGATGCATTCACTAAGGTTGATGTGTGATTATCCTGGTCGTTGTGATCCTGTAGCAGTTGTTGCGTGTTTGTCAGAAATTACAGTGTAATTTATAACTATGTTGCACTCCTATAGAGGTCGTCGTGCGTTCGACGAGGTCGCTGCACCTTTTCCCGGGTTGCTGCATGTTCACTTGGAAGGAGCCAAACATTCTAAAATCCATTCCTCGCCAACAAGTTTCCAGCTTAATCATCATTGACTCCAGAAAATCAGGTTGGTGGAAGAATTACTCACTCCTACCCTCCTTTGTTTTCCTATGTAGGGTTTAAATTGTTTGTTGTTTTTCCGAAGATCTAACCCTATCCATTCATTCCCATCATCTCACAAGCACACTTCTTAGTTTTCATCACTATTCCTCCCTCACTTAACAACTATTCCATATCATCTCCCTCATTCCACATATCCCCATCTCCTCTTCATCATCTCTCCTCACATCATTCCACATTTCCAATACCCACAGTCCATTCTATCATTCCCCTAGGGTTTTAAAGGAAATGAATCATGGCAGAAGAAGAACACACAAGTCAGAGTGATGGAGAAAAACAACAAAGGAGGAAATATAAAAAAGGAGGGAAAATCATTAGATATGAACCAACCAATACTAGAGAGCTCATGGCATCTCCCATCACTGTCACAAGCTTTAAACATATGGGATGTTTTGAGTTTTGTGAGAAGGTGGAAAGGACATAGCATCATTCTAAATTGACCAGACAGTTCATTATCAACCTCCATGACAATCAAGAAACCTTGGCAGGTGTCACCTTTACCATATCTTCTGCTATCATATCAACAACTACTCGGATCCCAGATGTTGGGGAAAAGTGGTTTAAACAGGCAGATTTGGATTATTGCTATTATGAACCAGATCTTAAACCCAACCATAAGAATGAAAGAAATAGGATTTTTCCTTTCTCTTACCTCCTAAACAGATATGTTCCTATGATGAAAATAATCATGAAGTACTTTACATGTGAGGGCAGGTTTTCTAGGCTCTATTCCTATCATATTCAATTACTTGTGCATTTTACAAGAGTCAGGATGCTCAATCTACCCTACTATCTTTTCCGAGATATCGACAAGATGTCATACATTTCCCAAAGGAAAGATCATGATCATCAAATGCATAGCATATTTCACCATTCTCTTATCAAAATAATAGTCCTACACCACCTTGATTAGCTTGACATTGCATGGGACACTTTCATATCCAATGAGATTTTCACAGTCCCACCTATTCAACATGGCCAAGAGACCCCTTCATCCTCTCATCCACCAACCTCCATTCCTCCACCTCAACCTATACATCATTCTTATTCATCTCATGAGTTAGCCACACCATCACCTCCATCATCACCATTTCATCAGCCTATTCATTCTCCTGGCAGAGATAAAGGAACTGAGCAGGAGCATATTGAGGCATGGTGAGAGTAGCAAGCCCAAAAGGGCTAGTTTAGGTACCTTGGCACATACCTATCAGAGAGGGCATAGGAAAGTGTTTGCCCCACTAATTGTGGGAGGGACCTTGCCTTCTTCATCGACAAAGCAGGTATAGAAGGGTAAGGAAAAGGTTGTAGAGGCAAAGGTCCAGTAGCAAGAGGAAGACCTCCATGAGATAGAGCATGATTTTCAGTTAGTTGAGTCAGATGAGCATGATGATAGTAAAAGAACAACTATTCTCATCAAGGAGAATAACACACTCATAGGAGTGCTCTAGGTCAACTTTCAAAGGGTCAAATGGATTGTTTCCTACTATGAGCGGGAAAATAGGCAGTTTGAGGTAAAAAATGACCTCATGGAGATTCAGCTCAGAAAGGCAAAGAAAGAGGCTGTAAAGGCAAAGGCCTTACTTGATGAGGCATATGGGCAATATGGTGATTCACTTGATGAATAGGTTCTAAGAAGAAGGCCAACAACTAGAGACCTAAAGAGAGCTTTGGAGCAAGAAAGGAAAAGGGACAAAGAACTAGCCAATGAGCTCACCTTGAATGAGCAATTTTCCAAGATGGTAAATGAAAACCAAGAATATTGGCTTGAGAAGGTAAATGGTCATATAGATAACCTCCTAGACAAGGCCAAGAAGGACAATGATATTCAAAGAAGGATGGCGAAGCACTATGCCATGAGAGACAAAATTGCAAGAGCCAAGCTCAAAAGAGCTCATGCAAAAATTGAGGCTTTGACCAAAAAAGAGGAGAAAAAGAGGTTGGATATCCTTGCGAGGCATCAATCCATGCCTCAATCATATATCCATCTGTTAGCCCACCAATTTCGGTCATTTTTGAACAATTTTAGCAAGATGTGTTTTGCTGTGTTTTTTGAAGAAATTTTGGCACAGTCAGCATGGTCAAACGTGCATCACCTAGGACGTTGCGCTTTTGTTTGGGGCATCCAATGAGAAAGTGGTCAGAATTTTTGGATTCAGAATGATGAGGACATGCACCCTGTACTTTTTCTAAGAATTTGGAGTAAAACCGGTCAGCCAAAAGGGTCAAAACTACCAAAAAATCACCTTTCTGCCTCGTTTCTGGCCTGGTCGTTGCGTGTTTGACCAGTCTTGAGAGATTGAAATTTTGGAGGGGTAAATGAAACCCATTTTGAAAATCAGGGGAATTTTTGGAAACTAGACAGAATAAGCTTTCCAATGAGCTACCCTAGGCTATATTTGGACATCGGGAAGGTGGTCAAAAGTCAACTTGAAGAGGACATTGTGCATTTGACCAGGGTCACTGCGCGTCTACCACGGTCGCTGCGCGTTTGATAGTTTTCCACAATTTTCATTGTTTCATTCTAGGTTGACTTTTATCTATGGGAAATTCAAGTTTTACCTACGTAATTGATCTAGATGATTTAATTATCATTTTTTTCCTTTTACCTAGTGTAGATACATCATTTAGATGGCCTATGTGCCATGTAATGAATCAGTTTGCTAGAGTGAGGGATGAGTCACTTTGACCACCCTACACTCCAGCTATCAGTTCAGCCTTTCTTGCAACTTCTCCTCCACTCATGGATTCGACCCCTGATGCTGAGGATGAGTTGGTTGTTGGCCTATATTATGTATTTTCTCAGTCATTTTACAGGTTGGACTCAACTAGATGCTTATGCTTTGAGTAGACGTCATTTTGTATCAGTTTTAACAGGAGATTAATGAAAAGTTGGAGCTATTTCTTTGGGATCCATGCAGTATGATGTTCAATTCAGTTTTCTCTATTGTGATCATATGTTAAAATGTTTTTCTGTACTTCATCAATCATTTCATTGCTTTTAAGTGGATTTTTTCAAGTTGATAAGTAGAACCCATAATATTTATGCTCTATTTTTGGGAAAATATTCACAATTTATGTTTTTTTCCGTTTAGGAAGGATCCATGTTGTTCACATGCTCTTTCTAGCTTCTTACCTGTCTTGAATCACCTCACCCATCAAAACCCTAGAGTGCTAAACCTTGTGCCTACCTTGCCCCATCGAACACCCTGTAATTTTGACCTAATTTCCTTGCCCTAACTATCTGACTCCTCCTGATCCAGCAAAACCATTCAAAATCAAATCAAACCTTGTGCTACTATACCTAGCCTAATATCATTTTCTTGATCTAGTCATCTTGGATGAGATCCTTATGGAGAGAGCCCTCTCCTAGCCTAGTAGGGCTAGCTACTTGGCTAAGCGTGGTTTGTGGTTACCCTGGCATTGCCTTCCTTCAGCCCAAGGTTCAATCTAGGTGCTAGCATAGTGGCGACCATACTGGGGAGCGAAAGATCAGAAGTTAATCAACCCAGTAAGATGTTTCATTTGAATTCTTAAGCTTGTGGATGATGAGTTTTAGAATTTAATAGGCTGAATCAAAAAGTTGTAAAGTAATATATTAAATTTCAAAATTAGACATACTGCCTTCCTGAAAGTACACCAGATCCAATCTAGATCCAAATCCTCCAACTATTGTCAGTGATCCTCATAAAATTGGGTAAAAAACTAAGAAAATTGCAGAGAAATCTAGTTTAGCTGGAGAACAATCAAGTGAGGATTTCATTCCTTGATTTAATTCACTCCCGAGAAGGTTAGACACTTTGCAAGACATTTAGTTTGATATTAATTTTGAGCAAAGTTTATTTCACAATAAATCTTTAAGTTGGATTGATTAGGCAGTTGTTGATTCCTCTATATTTGTTTACAACCCCATTGAAGACTTGTTTTCACACAATAAATCAGGTTCACCGCTTATTCATACTCTTGATCATTTGCAGAACCTCTCTTCAAACTTAAACACTTGGGTGAAAAATAAGACTCATAGACCATCTGTTGATTTCTGAAATACTTCCTTTGCATCTACTACTACTCAAACTATCTCTCACCCTCCACCTTCTTCTTCACAAATTGTTCATACCACTCAAGCTATCGTTAATCCCCATTTGAGTATATCGAATATCCCAATCCTTATCTTAAATCCACCACTTCCCCCACCTCCAATTATTCCTGCCTGATATGCACCCCTTGTTTTTCCTTAAAATCCCGGTGCCATGCCCCCTAATTATCAAACCAAAATACCTTTCTTTAATGGAACCCAAACCATTACAGCTCAACAGCATGTAGATAAGATGAATGATTTCTTTGACCTCCATGAAGTTGAAATTGAAGATGTGATGATGAGGCTATTTGTACAAAGTTTTGGAGAAGTTCAGAAATGTTTCAGAGCCCTACCAACAGCTTCTATCACTACTCTACCCATTCTCCAAAGGCAGTTTCTTGATCGGTGGGAGGTGAAGAAGAATCCCCTTCAGATTTTGTCCGAATATGAGAACATCAAAAGAAATGTTGGCGAGAGTGTGCAAGACTATTGTGTGAGATTTAATGCAGTGTACAATGCTATCCCTGCAAATATCAAACCACCAGAGGGATTGGCTTTGCTTAAGTTTCCAGATGGATTTGATGTCGATATGGCATATCAGTTGCGTGAACATGATCCTACAACTCTAGAAGACATGCAAAAGAATGTTGTGAGCGTAGAAGCGAACTTGCTGGCCAAAAGAGCAAGAATGAGATCAGAGAAAAGAGTGACCATGAAGGAAGAAGCATCTTCTTCAGATGTGAAAATGGACACATTGATTCGAACAATGGAAAGGATGGTTGACTGGTTTTCCATCACAGACAAACCTAAAATGTAGATCCAGAATCCAAACTTTAGAGGGCAGCAACAGCCCCAATTCTGAATCAAGCAAAGAGAACAAAAAGCACTAGAACAACCAGCGCAACAACAACAATAGATTAGAACTCCCTTACAACAGAATTATGTTCAAGGAGTGGAAGAAGTAGAGGAGGAAGACACGGTAATTGAAACAAATCACTTCTTCATTGTAGATGGTATGCCTATATTTTTGATCGAAGATGAGGAGTATGCAGAAAGTTCCTACATTCTAAAGGATGAGGACTACATCTTAGCAAATGATGTTGTTTTGGAGGCCAAATCTGATGATTATCAGCGTGGTTACATGAATGATTTGAGTGCACAGCAGAGACAATATCCCTCAAGGAGCATAGATGTACCGGTCAATCCTATTTAGAAGAGGAAGGATGTTTAATCAAAGAATGATCCCTCAAACAATCAGAAAAAGGGAAAGGAGCCTGCTGATCAAAATCCTAGCAAGGTAAATAAGCCATCAACAAGTACAACTGCAAAAGAGAAAGACAATCAGAAAAAGGATAGTGAAACGAAGGAGAAAACAGATAAGAGGGACATCGGTGTCAAAAAGGTAGAAAAAGTCTCATCTTTTAATTTAGAAAGTGAAATTGCTAAATTGAAAGTGTCCACTCCTTTGACTGAGCTTGTTAATAATAGTAATTACAAACATCATGTGTCTAGAATACTGCAAATTGATCATTTTTCCGACATGGTGAATGTTGAGGATGATCATCCTGAACTTGTTTTTGGTCTAGCTATAGAAGGTCAGTTAGAAGATAGTGAAGTCCTGCCCTTTTATTTGAGTCTTAGACTACATGAGTATATTCTTCATAATGTTATGCTTGATTCTGGAGTTTCCAACAATTTGATTCTAAATGATATCATGGAAAAGTTGGGCCTGGATATCACCTGAAAATATCATGATTTGTATTCATTTGATTCTGGTAGAGTTCATTGCATTGGTCTCATCAAAGTTTTGGTGGTTTCCTTAGATTAAATCCCAGCCAAGAATGTCTTGATGGACATGGTAATAGCTAATATACCACCTTGATTTGGTATGTTGTTGTCTAGATCGTGGAGAGACAAACTCAGAGGCACTTTACAACTTGACTTCTCTTATTCTACAATCCATGTTTTCGGTCAATTGAGGAAGTTTTACTGGGAAAAGAAGATGAAATATATGATCACTAGTAAAGAGAATCCCAAAATCATCCAATAAATGTTGTACATATAGATTTAGAGTCTTTTGTTTTGTACATTGATAATGGATTGAATGATGTAGATATTCAACTCATAGAAGTAGATGATGTACCCGAAATTTTCGAAAATTTTAGAGCAGTTCTTAATCAAGAAAATGAAAAAATGGCAACTCTTTCTGAGCAACCTCCACAGGAGCAGAAAGTTAGTGAAGAACAGAAAAATGAAGCAACCAACAAAGGTAAGATCGAAACAAAAGTAGAATTCCAACGTCTGGAAGACGAAGACAACCTTTGGAGCATGGACTTCGATGGTGCTTTGGGTAAAGACGATGCAGGTATTGGAATTTGGATTCAAATTCCTATTTTTCAGCCAGACAAAGTTCCAAGTGGTGTTAGAGTGTGTTCCTATAAATTAGCTTTCTATTTCTCTAACAATGAAGCAGAGTACAAGGCATTGATTACAGGTCTAAAGATTATGAAGAAGCTGGGTGCGAAAAGGATTTCTATTTATGGTGATTCAGAGCTAGTGATTAAACAAGTCAAAGGAGAGTATCAAGTGAAGCATTCGCGGATGAGAGCTTATAGGAATGCAGTCCTGGATATCTTGAAAATGTTTCCAGAATACACATTGACAGTGGTGCCGTGAAGTCAAAACATCATTGCTGGTTCACTTGCTACAACAACGAGCAATCTGAAAATTCCAAAGAATTCTAGCAATAAATTTGAAATTCATGTCAAACATAGGCCTACTGTTCTTGATAATTAGAGATATTGGCAAGTTTTATGGGATGACAATGAAATTAATTCCTTTTTGCAGAATGAAGGGAAATTTAAGAATGCTTTTATTGATGATGTTAGTGATTATGATGAACAAGATATTGAGGTAAATCAGATGGAGGTTTTACAGCTGAAGGATAATGTTATTCCTAGAGGTCTTATACCTTTAGAGGAGTTGTTTGATCAAGATGATGTGGTGAGAAAACCAACCTTGGTTCCTACTGACAAAGGAATTGAAGATATAAACATTGGAACAGAGGACCAGCTCAAGCTTGTTAAGATATCAAAAACATTATCTCCTGAATCAAAGGCTAAGTATGTTAAGTTGCTTTTTGATTTTTCTGATGTTTTTGCGTGGGATTACTCAGATCTGAAAGTATATGACAAGAACATCATTCAGCATACCATTCCTATCAAGCCGGATCAAAAACCCTTTAGACAAAAGTTGAGGAGGATCAACCTAAAGCTGCTGCCATCCATCGAGAAAGAGCTAAATAAATTGTTTAAAGCTGGTATCATTGTTCCAATTAGATTCTCTGATTGGGTTTCAAATTTTGTCACGGTACGAAAAAATACCGGAGAGATAAGGTTGTGCATTTATTTCTGAAACCTAAATAAAGTATCCTTGAAGGACAATTATCCTCTTCCTAAGATGGACCATATTCTGCAAAGAGTAGTTGGAGCATCACAAATGTCACTACTATATGGCTACTCAAGTTACAATCATATTTTGGTGCACGAAAAAGTCCAAGACAAAACTGCGTTCACAACACCATGGGGTACTTTTCAGTATGCCAAGATGCCATTTGGGCTGAAGAATGCTAAGGCCATTTTTCAGCAGGCCATGGATATAGATTTCTCTAATGAGAAGGATGTTTTCTTAGTGGTTTACTTAGATGACTTGATAGTATTTTCTGGTTCTGATGATGAGCATTTACACCACCTGAGGATTGTTTTTCAAAAATGCAGGGAGTTCGAAATTTCGTTAAATCCAAATAAGAGTCTTTTCGCCGTGGAGGAAGCTAAGCTCCTCAGTCATATAATTTCCAAAGATGGTATTCACATTGATCCTTCTAGAGTGGAGGAAATTTAGCAAATAGACTTGCTATGCAGCAAAACAGAGATTCAAGCCTTCAACTGTAAGATGAAATTCTTACGCAGATTCATACCAAATTTGGCTGAACATTTGCGTGAGTTAACTAATATGTTGAAGAAGGACAACACTGTGAAATGGGAAGAAGATGCCATGGCATCCTTCAACTTGGTAAAGCTTGCTTTAACCATAGCCCCTGTTTTGATCAGTGCCGATTATACTCATGATTTTATTATATTTTCATTTGCATCTGAGCACACTTTGGCCGCGATGTTGATGCAAAAGAAGAATCAGGTGGAGCAGCCCATTGCATTTTTCAGTTGGACTATCATAGATGCTGCTCTACGCTATAACATCATTGAGAAACAAGCTTTGGCTCTTATAAAGGCATTGAAGGATTTTCGAGTTTACATTCTGCATTTACATACTATAGCATATGTTCCCAACGCGGCTGTCAAAGATGTTCTCATGCAAACGGATTTGGAAGGAAGAAGAGGTAAGTGGATAGCAGCGATGTTAGAGTATGATCTTGAGATTAAACCCATGAAACTAATCAAAGTTCAAGGCTTGGCAAAACTCATGGCTGAGTCGAATCTTCATGCTCTAGACATAAATCTTATTGTAGCAATGTCAGATGATGAAGATGGTGGCACACTCATTCAGGTATCAGAGATGTTTCTCAACTCACCTTGGTATTCTGATATAGTATATGTTCTTCAGCATCTTTCTCCTCCTCCTAGAATGTCGAAAAGTAAAGGTAGATCACTAAAGCTGAAGTCTGCAAAATTCTGCATTTTAGATAGTGCTCTCTATTGGAAAGATCCGAGAGGGGTTCTTCTTAATTGTTTGGTGGAAAATGAAGCTCAACAGGTAATGAATGATTTTCATAGAGGAGATTGTGGGGGTCACTTGTTTTAGAAAACAACAGCTAACAAAATCTTGAGAGCAGGGTATTATTGGCCATCTTTGTTTTCAGATTTGTATAAAACAGTCATGAGCTGCCATGAATGTCAAGTTTTTCAGGGAAAAAGGAAGTTGCTTCCTCTTCCTTTGAAACCAGTTGTGGTTTATGCACTGTTCTAGCAATGGGGGCCTGATTTCATAGGAGAAATTCATCCTGCATCATCAGTATGGCACAGATGGATTTTGATAGCTACCGATTACTTCACCAAATGGATCGAATCCATTCCAACAGGCAAGCTATGGACACAGTAATCATTCAGTTTTTAGAGTCCAATATCTTGTCTCGTTTTCGTTGTCCTCACAAGATTATTACAGATAATGCAACAACGTTTAAGTCGAAGAGAATGGTTGAGTTTTGCAGCAAATACAACATCACATTGGGTCATTCCACTGCCTACTATCCGCAAGGCAATGAACTAGCTGAGTCTTCAAAACATTATTAAGAAGATGTTGGAGGAAAAAAAAATAATTGACATCGAAAGCTTGTCAATTCTTTGTGGGCTGACAGAGTGAGCAGCAATAAATCAATAGGTATGTCACCTTTTGAATTGGTTTATAGTACTAATATAATGTTTCCCACATCCCTTACAGTCCTGGTCATGAGATTATTGCAAGAATCTGGCAGTGAAGAAGATGATATTCAGCGCTAGATCAATCAAATGATTCACCTTCAACAAACAAGGGAAGAGGTTTCTCAAAACACTTTCCGACTGCAAGAGAAGATAAAAAAAATTTATGACTGCAAAACCAAGGCGGAAAAATTTTAGCTGGAAGATGCAGTGTTGTGATGGGATGCACAAAATGAAGAAAAAGGAAAGCATGGTAAGTTTGAAAATCTATGGAAAGGACCTTATAAAATCTCAGCCTATCGAGGACAGAATTCATTTTTATTAAAGGAAATGGATGGTCAAGAATGCTCCGGAGGGCCAGTGAATGGTAGGCTCCTGAAACATTACTATTTCTGATGGAGCTTGCTGAAATTGTTTCATTGTCATTGTATATACCAGTTTGCTTTCCTTGCAAGTTTTGAAGTACAATGTCATTTGAGCTTGGGGCCCGAAGTGAAGGCTATAAAACTTAAATTCTTTGTGCGGTGTTTAGTTGGTTTTTGAGTCAGTTGTGAGTCAATTTTCAGTTTGTATAGAGTCATTTTTCAAAAATTTCAAAAAAGTTTTCAGTCTTTCATTTGTTTGACCATATTAGCCCAATCAGCTAGGCACTTGGTCTACGGTGTTCTTGACACCTACAAGGAGATGCCATCAACAATAAGGCCAATGTTAGTGTCAGTATCTGCATACTTCCATCAGGGATCAAATCTGCTCTTTGCATTTTCATTTTAGGTGTCTCATACTAAATTTTTTGGATCATTCCACTAGGTCATGTCAAAATGGTCCACTGATGGTTGTCTTCTTCTCAGAAAATCAAATTTTCCCTCATGAGGTACATTTGCTGACCCATCTCCATGTTGTATTTAGTTATGGTTTCAGTTATGTTATTTTTAGAGTCGAAACAGTTATGTTTCCATTAGGTCTTAGGGTTCATTTTCAAGGTCAAAAGCATAGTTTCAAGTGTAAATAAAGGGCAACAAAAGTATGAGGATGACTAATAAACAAATAGTGATTGCTAGTAATTCATGGTTATGGTACAAAGATCTTATTTCATTAATGTAATTTTCATCTCAAAAACATGTTTTTGAGATGAAAACAAAGTATTTTAGTTTATTTATATTTTTTTATGTAATTCAAGTCATTTCATGTAATAAGTGTTCCCAGCTGCCCCAAGCATTTCTCCTTGCTGCAAGAAAATGAAACCATTGAAAAAATCAGGATTGCCAAAGCATCATCCACCTATCAAGAGCAAAAAAGGTCAAAAAGTCAAAAAGGCATTAAAGTGAGAATTTGAAAATGATAAAGAACTTTAGAAAGTGGGTATGCAAACTCATAAATTAAAGTCAATTCAAGTATAAAGCCTCTCAACACCCTCATAAAAGCCTCATTTTCACTCTACCACTCTCACAAATCCTTATCAAAAGAAAATTGGCAATTTTTAGGTGAAATTGGGCAAACTAGAGCAAGAGGATGCATTCAACAAGGTCGTTGCGTGTTTATCCTGGTCGCTGTGCTCCTGTAGCAGTTGCTGCGTGTCTGTCAAAATTTACAGTGTAATTTATAACTGTGTTGAGCTCCTGAAGAGGTCACCACGCATTTGACCAGGTCGCTGTGCCTTTTCCCAGGTCACTACACGTTCACCTGGAAGGAGCCAAACATTCTAAAAACCCTTCCTCGCCACCAAGTTTCCAGGTTAATCATCATTCACTCTAGAAAATCAGTTTGGTGGAAGAATTACTCACTCCTACCCTCCTTTGTTTGCCTACATAGGGTTTAAATTCTTTGTTGCTTTTCCTAAGATCTAACCCTAGCCATTCATTCCCATAATCTCACAAGCACATTTCTTAGTTTTCATAACTATTCCTCCCTCACTTAATGACTATTCCATATCATCTCCCTCATTCCACATATCCCCATCTCCTCTTCATCATCTCTCATCACATCATTCCACATTTCCAATACCCATGGTCCATTCTATCATTCCCCTAGGGTTTTAAAGGCAACGAATCATGGCAGAAGAAGAACACACAAGTCAGAGTGATGGAGAAAAACAACAGAGGAGGAAATATAAAAAAGAATGGAAAATCATTAGATATGAATCAACCAATACTAGAGAGCTCATGGCATCTCCAATCACTGTCACAAGCTTTAAACATATGGGTTGTTTTGAGTTTTGTGAGAAGGTGGAAAGGAGACAGCATCATTCTGAATTGACCAAACAATTCATTATCAACCTCCATGAAAATCAAGCAACCTTGGCAAGTGTCACCTTTACCATATCTTATGTTATCATATCAGCTGCTACTCGGATCCCTGATGTTGGGGAAAAGTGGTTTAAACAAGCAGATTTGGATTATTTATATTATGAGCCATATCTTAAATCCAGCCATAAGAAATAAAGAAGGAGCATTTTTCCTTTCTCTTACCTCCTAGAGAGATATGTTCCTATGATGAAAATCATCATGAAGTACTTTACATGTGAGGGCAGGTTTTCTAGGCTCTATTCCTATCATATTCGATTACTCATGCATTTTACAAGAGTGAGGGTGCTCAATCTACCCTACTATATTTACCGGGATATCGAAAAGATGTCATACATTGCCCAAAGGAAAGATCATGATCATCAAATGTAGAGCATATTTCACCATTCTCTCATCAAAATGATAGTCCTACACTGCCTTGATCAGCTTAACATTGCATGGGACACTTTCATATCCAATGAGGTTTTCACAGTCCCACCTATTTAGCATGGCCAAGAGGCCCCTTCATCCTCTCATCCACCCACCTCCATTCCTCCACCTCAGCCTATACATCATTCATATTCATCTCATGAGTCAGCCACACCATCACCTCCATCATCACCATTTCATCAGCCTATTCATTCACTTGGCAAAGATAAGGGAACTGAGCAGGAGCATATTGAGCATGGTGAGAGTAGCAAGCCCAAAAGGGCTATTTTAGATACCTTGGCACATACCTATCAGAGAAGGAATAGGCAAGTGTTTACCCCACTGATTTTGGGAGGGGCCTTGTCTTCTTCATTAACAAAGCAGGTACAGAAGGGTAAGGAAAAAATTGTAGAGGCAAAGGTCGAGCAGCAGGAGGAAGACCTCTGTGAGATAGAGCATGATTTTTAGTTAGTTGAGTCAAATGAACATGATGACATTAAAATCACAACTATTGTCATCAAAGAGAAGAATGCACTCATAGGAGAGCTCGAGGTCAACTTGCAAAGGGCCAAATGGATCATTTCCTACTATGAGTGGGAAAATAGGCAGTTTGACGTAAAAAATGAGCTCATGGAGATTCAACTCAGAAAGGAAAAGAAAGAGGTTGAAAAGGAAAAGGCCGTACTTGATGAGGCATATGGGCAATATGGTGAGCCACTTGATGAATAGGTGCCAAAAAGAAAGCCAAGAACTAGAGGCCTAAAGAGAGCATTGGAGGAAGAAAGGAAAAGGGAAGAATAACTAGCCAATGAGCTCACCTTGAATGAGAAATTTGCCAAGATGGTAAATGAAAACCAAATTTATTGGCTTGAGAAGGTAAATGGTCATCTGGAAAACCTCCTAGACAATGCCAAGAAGGACAATGATATTCAAAGAAGGATGGCGAAGCACTATGCCATGAAAGACAAAATTGCAAGATCCAAGCTCAAAAGAGCTCATGCAAAAACTAAGGCTTTGACCAAACAAGAGGAGAAAAAGAGATTGGATATCCTTGCCGAGGCATCACTCTATGCCTCAAACATATAGCCATCTATCAGCTCACCAATTTTTTCCATTTTTGAACAATTTTATCAAGATGTGTTTTGTTGTGTTTTTTGAAGAAATTTTGGCACAGTTAGCATGGTCAAATGTGCAGCACCTAAGGCACTGCGCTTTTTTTTGGGGCATCCAATCAGCAAATGGTCAAATTTTTTAGATTTAGAATGATGAGGACATGCACCTTGTACTTTTTCTAAGAATTTGGAGCAAAACTGGTCAGCCAAAAGGGTTAAAAACTACCAAAAATCACCTTTCTGCCTCTTTTCTAGCCTGGTCATTGCGCGTTTGAGTAGTCTTGGGAGATTGCAATTTTGGAGGGGGTAAATGAAGCCCATTTTGAAAACCTAGGGATGTTTTGGAAACTAGACAGGATAAGCTTTCCAATGAGCTATCCTGGGCTAGATTTTTACATCGGGAAGGTGGTCAAAAGTCAGGTTGAAGAGGACGTTGCGCGTTTGACTAGGGTCGTTGTGCGTTTACCAGGGTCACTATGCGTTTGACAGTTTTCCACAATTTTCACTATTTCATTCCAGCTTGACTTTTATCTATGGGAAATTCAAGTTTTACCTACGTAATTTATCTAGATGATGTAATTATCATGTTTTTTCTTTACCTAGGGTAGATACATCAGTAGATGGCCTATGTGGTATGTAATGAATCAATTTGCTAGAGTGAGGGATGAGTCACTTTGACCATCCTACACTCCAGCTATTAGTTCAGCCTTTCTTGCAACTGCTCCTCCACTCATGGATTCAACCCCTGATGCCTAGGATGAGTTGGTTGTTGGCCTACATTATGTATTTTCTCTGTAATTTTACAAGTTGGACTCAGTTGGATGCTTATGCTTTGAGTAGACATCATTTTGTATCAGTTTTAGCAGCAGATTAATGAAAAATTGCAGCTATTTCTTTAGGATCCATGTGGTATGATGTTCAGTTTAGTTTTCTCTATTGTGATCATATGTTAAAATGTTTTTTTGCACTTCATCAATCATTTCATTGCTTTTAAGTGGATGTTTTCAAGTTGATACGCAGAACCCATAATATTTATGCTCTGTTTTTGAGAAAATATTCACAGTTTATGTTTTTTTTTTTTTCAGTTTAGGAAGGATCCATGTTTCTCACATGCATTTTCTAGCTTCTCACCTGTATTGAATCACCTCACCCATCAAAACCCTAGAGTTCTGAACCTTTTGCCTACCTTGCCCCATCGAACACCCTGCAATTTTGACCTAATTTCCTTGCCCTAACTATCTAGCTCTTCCTGATCCAGCAAAACCCTTCAAAATCAAATCAAACCTTGTGCTACTATACCTAGCCTAATATCATTTTCTTGATCCAATCATCTTGACTGAGATCCTTACAGAGAGAGCCCTCTCCTGGCATAGTAGGGCTAGCTACTTGGCTAAGCGTGGTTTGTGGTTACCTTGGCATTGCCTTCCCTAAACCTGAGGTTCAATCCAGGTGATAACAAATTCCATTGATGTAACCTCAGCATGTAACATTGGGTCTAGCTGGTCCTAGAGATCCACAGATGCAAAGGTGGTCGAACTGATGGCTAGACGTGTTGGTCAGTCAACAATTACATTTTCTACTGCAGTCTTCAGTTGGCTTGATCGACAACACATTTTCATCGAGGAGCATCCATACGCAGGGATGGATTTTCATGGAGATCTAGAGTTGAGTTTACGAGTGGGCACCGAATGGGGTGCTATAGGTCAATTGTCTTTGACCAAATGTTTTTGTTTTTTAAGTTTCTACATATTTTTGTGTTTTTGATGTTTCCAAGACTAAACTAAAATCATTCTCATGCATACATATGTTGGTACTATTCGACCTATGAGACATCAATAGGAAGCAAGTGGAACAGCGTGGAGAAATTTTGAGAGAGCAGTTCTCCATGATTTGGATTTGATCGAGACACTAGTAGAGTTGCAGGATCATGTAGAGGGGTTAACCCTCGGTATTCTAGATATTCGAATCGAGGAGTTACCTATGAGACTACAGCGCCATACATTTGGTGTTCCTGGCCATTGGATGCGACTATTGCGCATGATATCTCAGGCTGTGACCTGTTATCATGAGCATCACTAGGTCTACTTAGGATGATTTTTGTATGCAATTTGAGTTTTTAGGTCAGACGACCAAACATTTCTTGGACACAAATTTTGTAAAAACTTTTAAAACATCTATCTATTTTTACTTTCAAAGATTTTATATATGGTTATGTGCAATCCTTTTCAACTCATGATGTGAATTGAAAATTTACTTTTACATGTGTCGCAAATGTTTGTTTAACACATAGTTCACCAATGAATCAATTAATGTGTTAAAGTTTCTGGAAATATGTTGATATTGAATGTACTCAAAATTTCTTTCCAAATTATGATCTCTAAGGAACATACGCATAATTGTTGGGTTTCGGATAGTATAAATGTTTGTTAGTTGCAGTATGACAAGTTGTGAGTCTAGCCTAATGATGATTCGGTGAATGCCAAGTGAAATGGAATTAGATAGAATTTCTATCAATGCGCTATACTCAGCGATATTTTTCATAGAATGATTGATACAAATCCCTTGAAAACTCACTAACTCACCACTTGGAGTGAAAATGGCCCATGTTGCAGAAGATAGGTTCTACATACTACGACTAGCATCATCGGCGTAACCAAAAAATGGTTCCAAAGATTCCGACATCTCCAACAAATGCAAAGCAGATTACTTAACCACATAAAAAATCTAAAAGACACACTGACACACACATGCAATTAAATCATATATATATAGTGATTTTACTACACTCAATTAAGCATAGTAACATTTGGGGTATAACTTGTTTCGGGGCTGCGAAAATGGAATTCCATCATAATCCACCAACTCATAGGCATATTTTGCCAAAACACGCTTGACAATATAAGGGCCCATCCATAGTGGTTCAAATTTTCCTGCTCCAATTTTATCAGCTTCCTGATCATAAAGCAAGACCAGTCTCCTTTCGAGAAAATGCGAGACTTGAAATTTCTGTCATATTGCGCCTTGATTCATTTCTTATGTGCTTCGTTAGCCAATGCAACTTCATGACGGGTTTCATATAGATGTATGAGTTCTAAGAAACATGCTTCTTCATCATAAGTGTCGGGTAACAGGTCAATCACGAGTTTAAGAGATGAAACTTCACATTCTATCAACAAGATTGCCTCCAGATCATATGCCAATTGAAAGGGTGTGAATCCAGTTTCATTCCTTACCGAGGTTTGATATGCCCACAAAGTAGAGTACAAGATTAAATGCCAGTTTCATTTATGAACCCCTATCATTATTTGAATCATTCACTTCAGGACTTTGTTGACGGCCTCAACTTGTCCATTATATTGCGGATAATAAGGAGTATAACTATCATGTGAAAGTCCTAACTTGGCAGTTAACTCAGTCATCTTGTGATTGTGAAAATGCGACCCATGATTTGTAACTATAGCCTGTGGTACATGAAACTGGGAAACCACGTGGTTGAAAAAGAAAAGTGCAACCGTCTTGCCACTGTTGTTGAATGTAGGCATCGCCTCGACCCATTTTGTGAAATAGTCAACGGCGACTATAATGTGCCCATGCCCCCTGACTGAGTGAGGGTTACATATCATGAAGTCAATGCCCCATTTGGCAAATGGTCCAATAGCGACGACAGGATAAAATGGTGTAGGTGGTAATCTAGCTTTATGGTCATAGATCTGTCATGCATGACAACTTCTAACTGCAATAATGCAATCTTTGAATATGGTAGGCCAGAAGTAACCAACACGGAGAATCCTTTTTGCGGTAGCATAACCAAATAAGTGTCCAACACAAGCACTTGAATGGCTATCATTCAAAACTCTCTCGGCTTCCTCGTGAGTGAGGCAACTTCGTAAAATCATATCGATACCACGATGGTAAAGAGTGTCGCCAATGATCATATAATCTTTGGCTTGGTATAGGATACGTCGTTGTTGCGAGCGAAAGATATTGAGCTGGAAAGTTTGGGCCTGGAGATAAATCAATATATCTCCATACCATGAGTCAGATGACCAAATTAGGAACAAAGACTCATCCAGAATTGATGGTTTTGATGTTGAATCAATAGTATTCGAGGGAAGGTCGCAAAGAAGCTCGGCGAAAACTAGAGATTTCTTTGATTTGGATTTGATGAATTCCAAATCGAATTCCTGCAAAATGACGATCCATTTTGAGTATTTTCCCCTTAGAAATTGACGTGACAAAATATATGTCATAGGGTTGCAATCAGAAATGAAAGTAGTCTTTCGGAGCAGTATATAGTGGTGAAATCTATGTACTGCTTGAACTGCAGCTTGAGCTAAATTTTCAACATAAGAGTACTTAGCTTCTGTATCATTGATATTGCAACTCAAATAATATATTGGATGTTCAATCCCATCTTCTTCTTGGACTAAAACCATTCCAATGGTTGTATCTACAGCATCAAGATACAAGAAGTAGTTGTTTTGATAATTCGGGGAATACATTAATGACGCTCTAATCAATGTATCTTTAAGAGCATCAAAGGAAGCTTGTGCAACCTGATCCCAATGGAAGGGTATCCCCTTTTCAAAAGATGAGTAAATATTTTAGCCATTTTAGCATAATTGGGAACGAACCTCTTGAGAAAGTTAGCCTTCCCTTGGAGTCTCTGTAACTATAGTAGATTGGAAGGTGGAGGAAAGTCAAGAATTGCCTGAACCTTAAGTGGGTCGAGTCGAATTCCTTCCTTAGACACTACGAAACCAAGAAAATGACCAGAACAAACACAAAACACACATTTGTGTGGATTGAGTCGTATTTTGTAGTGTCGGCACCGTAAAAATATAGATCTCAAATGCTGCGGGTGATCAGCTCGCTTTCGTGAATGAGCAAATAAACCATCAAGATATGGTTGAACAATATGTTTCATGTCATGGAAGGCATAGTTCATTGCCCTCTGAAAGGTTGTCCCTATGTTTTCCAGACCAAAAGGAAGTTTCTTGTAAGCGAATGTGCCCCATGGACAAATAAAATCAGTTTTAGATTGGTCCTCTAGGTGGATATTGATCTGATTATAGCGGAAAAACCATTCATAAATGAGAATATTTCACATCCGGCACATTCATCAATAATCTGGTTGATAAAGGGAGTGGGATAATTGTCTTTTGGACAAGCCTGATTAACATTCCTATAATTGACGCACACTCGTATTGTCCCTTGCTTCTTCATGACAGGAACAATATTGGAAACCCAATAAGGGGAATAGGGTATATGAAACTAGCATGCAAAAGTTTTTCAACTTATGTTTTAATAGCAGCAGCCTTCTTTGGATGAACAGGACAGAGGCACTGTTTCACTGGTTTGACATTAGATTACATTTTGATTTCATGTTCAACTATGCTAGAGTCAATACCTAGCATCTCCTCGTATTACCATGCAAATATATCTTGGAATTCATGAAAGAGAGCACGGTAAATATCAAGTTCTGATGGAGAACAAGATTTTCCAACATGAATGTTTTCTACAACTTTAGGTTTGGTCGAAATATTGATAGAAATTGTTTCTTCGATATTTGACAGGTTTCGCTCGGAATCTATTGTATCTATGAAAACAGAATTCGAAAGGAAATCAACAACTAAAGGGTGATTAAGTTCATTTGAAAAATATTCTATGTGATCTAGAAGATGGGAACGATGATGATAATCTTCCCATGGTTCTTCTTCCATCATCATTGATTGGATGATTCCTTCATCAGTAGAAAATATACGTGAAAAAGGATCAGAAGAAGTACCATATTCTAATGAACGATCTACCCATACAATTGGTGAAGATGGATTTGGGTTCGCCGTGCAAGCCAGAAATATTGATTGCTATACAAGCTCAATAGGGCTTAGTAGCATGATTTCATTTCTACTATCAACTTTAGAACTATTGGTAATATTCCTTAAGTAAGATGAAGTGGAAGATATCATGTTGCAAGTCTCAACTTTTTCCACTTCCGCCATGTTTGATGGTGGTGGTAGTGAAAAAGTACCCATTATGGAAGAATCCTTGAAGAGACCTACACCAATGTTTTGAAGGGATATCAGGGGTCCATTTACTAATGGAATGCTTCCAGAGGCGAAGAAGGTGATTTGGTCGATAACTGTGATTCCGCCCTTATGAGGGAATGCAATCGTATGAAAGTATGTTGAAACCACAACAGCCATAGCATAAACCCATGGTCTTCCTAGCAAAATTTTGTAGTCAAGGGGTCCATCAACAACCTCAACTTCAACAGTTATTGTTTTTCCCCCTAGTTCGATTTGTAGATTACTCAATATTCCACAAGGTGTATATGTGCGACCATCAAAAGCTTTTAACATTGTTGGTGAACGTGACAAAGGCGGTGAGACAAGTTTTTTCTAGCAATTCATAGACATAATACAAGTAGATGGTTCCTCGTCAATAATGGTTCGGTGAATAAGTTTATTCAAGGCATTTACTTGAATCAGGAATGCTAATTGTGCTGGTAATTGTGGCGTATAACCCACATGGTTGAAAACCACAAGATTGGAATCAGTTGGATTGATTCCACCAATTGCTGACAACAAAGCCTACTTTTGGGAGGGACAATTTTGAAGCACCTCGAGTGTCGACATAGCAGAAGGTGACTGAGCCAAATCTTCTACTATGTTATAGTTTTGTGCAGCTTGAGCTCGAGGGTTAAATGTTGATTTATGTACAACTCCCTTAGGCGGTTTTATTGTTAACTCTAGTGCAATAGGTGGTGGAATAGGATCAGATGAAGTCGAAGTCGAAGGATTAGGTTGATCAATGGCCTGGTTATTTAACGATGACGGTTTATTTCCATAATATTTACTTTATTTTGACACAAAAACTTCAATTTTAGGCTTAGAGGTGGATAGCATAAGCACTTGGGAAGTGGAAGCATGGTCTGTAGCAACCATATTTGTCTCCTGTTTCGGAAAAGGATTAGTCAACACCGCAGATGTATTAGAAGTCTTAAGAAGATTTGAGACTTCAGATCGGTGAGGACAATCTCACATAAAGTGCTCATCGTTATAAATCAAACATGGGTAACGAGGTTTCCTAGCTAAAGGAGAGGAATCAAATGATTTCACTTGAGGGGAATTTTTTTTATTTTTCTTGTTTTTCCTCTTCTTCTTGCTTCCTGGTTGTTTTTCATTCTTGCCTTAGTCAGATGACACAACATTGATTTTAGAAGCAAGAGTGTTATCAGATGCAGTTGAAGTTTGATTGGAAATGGCAAGTGTTTGACTAGATGGTCTACCTATCATTTGTGTGCTCGAAGAACCAATCACACCATCACCAGCATGAGAGTCCTTACTCGATGGTGGTGGAGGAATAGTGAAAGTTGGTCGGGGTGCATTCAGGATCTTGTCATAAAGCATGCCAGACTTTGTGTAAATCAAGTCCAAATATTGGGCACGAGAAATTGCTTGCTCCTCAGTGACAACTCCACCTTTCGTCACATCATCAGTGATAGATGGCAACAAGGATTTTATAAACCACTCAGCTAAAAGCTGATCAGGAACATAAGTTTTAACCATTCGACGACGACGATACCACTCATGAATATGATCAGAGATATGAGTAGCAGTAGTCTATTTAAAGTTTGTCAATATTTCTGTTCTAGTTTCATATCGTATCGGTAACTGGAAGTGGGCTAAAAACGCGGTCGCTAAGGTTGTAAATTTATCAAAAGAAGCTCGTGGTAACTCAATGTACCACTTCGCAGCTGGGCGAGTAAGCGTTCTCTACAAAAGATGTAGTCTAATTGAATCATCATTCAAGGAGTTTGATGAACACCATAAATGAAAAGTCATGACATGGTTGGATAGGTTTTCTCCAGGGTTTCCATTGAATTTATGAATATTGGAAGGTAATTTATGAGGAATCACCGGCCACCAAGGTGCATAAAGACTTGTATCATTGGTGAGCTAATTTAGATCTGGTAATTCAAGTGTTGCAACAAAATGCAACTGTATATTGAGGTCAAGTTGAGCATATCCGGGGTAATATGGGATTGCATGGGCAATAGGCTTTTGCATACCAGCATAAGGCCTATGTTGCTGGTAACCTTGATAAGGGTAAGTTTGCTGAGAAAATTCAGTGTAAGTTTGTTGTTGAGCACCAGGATACATTTTTTGTTGTTCAAACCCAGCATAGGCTTGTTGACCATGACCTAGGTAAACTTGTTGCTGACCAAACCCAGCATATGCTTGTTAACCAAGTCCAGGATGAGGTTGGTAATGCTAGAATTACTGCTATTGATATTGGGGTTCCCAAGGCTGTTGAAGCAACTGTTGTTTTTGTTGATACAACAGTTGTTGATTTAACAATTGTTGCCCACCAATGTAAGCTTGACTAGGTTGTGAATACACTAAACAAGTGTAATTCTGAGTCATTCCAATAAAAGGTAAACTAGCCTAAGGTTTTTGGACTCCAGACACTAGTGTTTTTTGTCAAACTACCTGAGAAGGATGAATCTGTAAACCTAAAACTTGGGGGTCTGAGGTTGAAGGACCAGCTTGCACAGGTTGAGATACAACAATATGAGCTTGTGACTGCGGTAAATTTGTAACAACAGGCGTTGTAGGTATGGATGAGACAGATTGCATAGGTTGTGATGGATACACAAGCCTAGGTTGAATGGGCATTGTTGGCTGCCACTGATAGACAGTCATTCCAGGCTGACCTAAAGACGACGGCATACTGACATATGGTTTCCCCCCAGAAAATGGAGGATAAGGAGATTGTGCATATTGTTCTCCATATGGGGGTAGTCCAGTGTAAAGTAGATACATAGGATGGTAACCAGATGAACCAACTTGATATTGACTTGATGGGTCGAGTTGTGCAGTATCCATTAATGAAGATACAGATAAAATTCCAGTAGAGGACATTAGTGAATACCAAGGGCTAGAAGCAACACCTGGGTGGGTTCCAAATAAAGATTGGTAACCCGATGGGATGGATGAAACACCATACAAGTGTGACTTAGGTGTCGTAGTAAACATCGAAGAGGTTGCGACATAATATTCTACCATAGTTGTAACAGATGGTACGGTCTGGGATGTTGACTCTTCCATAGTCAAATGTCCAAATAAATTTCCTAACAAATCAATAGGTGTCTAAAATTAATCAAGATCAAAAGGAGCAATAAAATGAGGAGTATGAGGATATAGATAAAGTCCATTTTGAAAATGGAATGGAGTTCTAGGTGTTTCTACCTCAGGTTCCTCTTCTATTAAAATCAAACCAGGTGGAAGGATTTCACCGTCAGGTCTGTAATATATTTCCAGTATTTGTTCCTGAGGTAAAGAGGAAGTCTCGACAGTTATGGATGTCTAAGGATGTACCAGTCGATCTTCGTCCGGTATGGTAACAACTTGTGATTGTTCAACCTCAAGATCCAAGTGTTCTGGTAAAAGAACAAGTTCAGATTGGGCTTCTTGAACAACTTTTGGTTCAGAAGTAACTTTTGATTGAACAGTGATAGGTTCAGGATCAACTTGTTGTTGAATAGATTCAGGTTTAGAAGTAATTTCTTGTTGAAAAACTGTAGGTTGAGAATCAACTTGTTGTTGAACAACTTGGGTTACCGTTTTACTAGATTCAGTTCTAGTATCCTCAAGTAATTGTGGATATTCCACTTCAGTAATAGATGTACCAGTAACTATAGGAGTAATTGGGGTCACAGTACTTACTGGTATAGGTGTTTCTGGTAATTCAGATGAAGAACCAGAAGTTTGTGAAGTACTGGATTCAGTCAAACGAGACTGCTTTGACTGGATAGGTGTAGCTTCGAGCGGTAAAGGTGGTTTACTCGCTGTCCTCCATGAATGACGGGGTAAGGGTTGATGTTCCTCCATGATTGCTGATTGATTTTATTACAAAAATGAAATAAACAAAAAGGGGTAAGCTAGGAAAAAGGTTTACCAAGCAACTGTAAACTCCAGAATACCTCTCGGCGAACCGAGAAGTACAGGCATGCAATCTCCCCGAATGTTGTGTTCGGTGTATCACAATGTATAAGGTGGCCAACTCGGTTACATAAGGATGGACAGAAACCTAGTGTTGTCCTCCCATATATACCCTAAAGTGCGTGGAGGCCCAATCCGTATTAGCATTGTCTAATGCGAAACCGCATAGTGAGAGCATTCCTTTATACTTTACGTACTGTAACACTACCTTATATACCCAAAGGTACGTGGATAAGCTACGATATACTCATGTACATGGAATGAGGTATCACACTCGGAATGTATCGCAGACAAGTTAGTGACAGCTGATATGTTTTACGACACTGGAACACATCTCTAGCCTAGAACCTCTAAATGTTTTGCATTAGGTGATAGTGCTCCATTAGGTTAATTGAGGCTAATTTTAAGTTGATCTTAATTAAGAATTTTCCTTTCAAGGTTCACCACGTGAGGTCTTTGAAATTCCTAGAATGCAACTAATATGATAAACATCCTTTTCATTCAATTTGAACAATGAAAACCTTAGCTAGTAGGGATAGAGCAATCATATTCTTTTAATAAAAGAACAAAGAACACCTCTAATGCAATTTCCTTAAACTATTCCTATGAACACACACAAACTTTTTCAACGCACAATGCAAGTTTTTCTTTTCAATTCCATTAATGTTGAGATGAACAAAAGGAAACTAATGCACATACAATCAATCAATCTTTTTGCAAGAACGAAGACTTTACGACAGTTCCTTTTCGAAAGAAATGAAGACTTTTACGACACTTTCTTTTGAACAAAGATTAATCGACTATAAACTAACTTTGACAAAGAATTGACAGTGATAAGGAAATCATTTAAGAAACACTAAACAATCAAGGCTAAAGTAGGGCTATGAGAGGAAACACAAATTGATTTCAGAAGTACAACAATCATTGATCTTTCAACAAGCAAAAACAAAAGGAAATTTGGGAAAATCAAGCCAAAGGTGGGATTTTTTAACCTAAGGAGGATCAGTGCAGCCCTGAATGGGAGATAGTGCACTTCAGAGCACTATCCTCAAGCCAAGGTTGCTCTGCAGTGCTCTGTCTCTTGACCAAACCTGCATTGGTGCCAGAGAGGCCATCGTAGGGGCTTTCAAGCACAATTGTTACCAAAAAAACACTTCAAAAAGGTTGAAACACAATCAATGGAAGCAAGTAAAGTCTACTAGGGTGTGCTAGGATGAAGGTAAAATACCTGGAATGATGATTGTACCCTAGTATGGTCGCCAATTTATTATGTGGAATTTTTCATCTACGAATAAATACAATTTCCCTAAGTGGGTAGCTACACCTAGAACAATAGATTTAAAGTGTTTATCCTTTTTCTATAGAAGATAAATAAGACAAGGGACCTACTTGTTATCTTTCGCTTTCCCTTTGTCTCCTTTGTTTGGCTCCCATTGCTCTTGATCGAACCTAATTCACTCGACAAGTACCTGCAATCATAAACAGAGGACAAAAGCCAATCAAAGTAAGAGATCTATCTACTATAAGAAAATGGAATCAAAATCATTTACACATATAATCATCATACATAAATACAAGAATATGGGAAAAGGTGTAAACAACTTTATTAAGTAGAAGGAAGAGTTACAACCATGAAGTCTGACCCAATGTCACTCCTCCAGCTTGGGTTCCAGCCAACATCACATCAAAAGCACAACACTCTGGCAGCATAATAATATTTACTTACAATCTCAAACCTCTCACCAACATTATTTCCATACAAATTCTCAAAGTCTAGCCCCTGATCACTTAGATGAGTGCTCAATTTATAGGAAAAAGGAGGAGGTTTGGTCATAAATGAGGGTATTGAATGGCCTTCCAAACTTAGAGTTAGTTTCCATGGAGGAAGGGATGAGAGGATAGGAGGTTACTTAACTCATTCCCTATCCAATTTCTAGCTCATAGGAGATGATAAGTGTGGGAATCTTATAGAAAGATCCAAAAGATAAGAATATTCCCAAAACCCTACGAGGATTTCGCTCAATCTCACCCAGCACAGGTCAAAGTGGGCCTATGTGCTCTAAAATGCACCCTGACATGGGCCTACCTACACTAAAGTGCACTTACCCCTGACCAAGGTTGCACTAGCTCAAGGAGGCATTTCTGGAGGGCTTCAGGCCAGGAAACTCTCAGGGAAGGGGGCATCCAAAGTGATGACTTGTCTAGGGCATGTAGCAACTAAATTAGGGTTTTATGAGCCCTAATAGTATTGATCTGAATGTTGGGAGTGATGTGCCCAAATGGATCTGTAACAACATGGGTTGTGGGGAGAAACACCTAAAGATATGAAAAATGAAAGCCCACCAATTATTCTCTCTCTCTCTCTCTCTCTCTCTCTCTCTCTCTCTCTCTCTCTCTCTATATATATATATATATATATATATATATATATATATATATATATATATATATATATCTATATATATATATATATATATATATATACTATATATATATATATATATATATATACACACACACACACACACACACACACATAAATAAAATAAAGAAATCAACTAGATGAACCAGCAAGAGGTTGGTCATTTTCATGGACTAGCTCCATCTCTGGATCTCTTCTTACCTCCTGCAGAAATTGTTGTCGAGAGAGAATTTGGTGATAAATCTTGAGTCAATGGCCATTTACTACAAAAGAGGTTTGACTATCATCAATAGTTTTAATGCAGACTGAGCCATTGTCGAAAATTTCACCCACCTCATAGGGGCCTAACCACCTAGTGGAGAATTTACCTTCGAACTGTTTGAACTTACTTTCATAAATAAAGGCCCAATCTCCTAGACAGAAAATCTCTTTTTAATAAACTTATCATGCCAATGAGCTCTCTAATCTTGCATCAACATGGTTCGATGGAATGCATCCTGTCTAATATCATCAAGCTCATTCAGCTACATTAACCTTTGTTCTTGGGCTTCATTAAGATTCATCCTGATTTGAGTGGTAGTCTGAAATGTTTTCACTTGGAATTTAATAGGCAGCAGCACCTGTTTACCATAAACTATCTCATATGATGTGTGCCCTATCACATTCTTCTAATTTATGCGGTAAGCCAATAATGCCTCCAATAACTTGTCAACCCAATCCCTATGATGTAACTAAATGGTCTTGGTTAAGATGGATTCTAATACTTTGTTTGTGGATTCCACTTGCCCATTGGCTTGGGGGTGGTAAGGAGTAGATTTCCGATGTTTGATTTGATATTGTTTAGTGAGAGCCTTGACCAATTTTGATGTAAACTGTGTACTTTGGTTAGTAACAATCTCTCGGGGTACTCCAAATCTAGTGAAAATGTCTTCAAAAAGGAATTACACTACTGCCTTTTCGGTTATAGAATACAAAGCCTTAGCTTCCACCCACTTTGTAACATAGTCGGTGCAAACTAAAATATATTTTTTCTTCTTTGACATGGGGGAGATAGGTCCCATGAAATCTAATGCCCACTTCTCAAAATGTTCTATATATTTGTGTTTGAAGGGGCATCTCGTCATAAGGAACTGGCATCCCCATCCTCTGACAAGTGTCACAACTAGATACAAACTTTTTGGCATCTTTGAAAAGAAAGGGCCAATAATACCCAGTATGGAAGACTTTGTATGTGGTCCATTTGTTTGCAAAGTGCCCCCCACAAGGCTCACTGCGGCAGGCCTTCAATAGATCAAATATCTCATTTTCTCACACACATCTCCTCACGATCAAGTCGGGTTAGGTGTAGAACAAGTCTCCATCAATCCAGGAGTAGTTGGCACTACGTTGTATAATGTTATGTTTTTCCCTGGTAGACAGATTCTGAGGCAACTTCCCTGACACCAGGTAGTTGGCAACATCTGCAAACCAGGGAGTAATGGTAGATATAGCAAACAATTCTTCATCCAAGAAATCATCTGGTACTTCGTTGGTACATTTCGCTGCATGAAATTCATTCGAGACAAGAAGTCAGCTGCCAAATTATCTCACCCAGGCCTATCAATCACGGTTATGTTAAATTCTTGCAACTGAAGCAACCATCTAGTAATCCTACCATTAGTGATAGGTTTATTCATCAAACATCTAATGGAAGAATGATCGGTATGGACAAAAGTCTAACAACTGGTTATGTAATGTCTAAATTTTCTAATGGCATGAAGCCTTTTCAGTAACTATATAGTTCAGTTCAGCGGGGGAAATATTCTTGCTAACAAAATAAATAGCATAAGGAGAATGATCTTTCCTTTGTCCTAGAACTTCTCCAAGTGCATAATCTGAAGCATTTGTTCAAATGTGGAATGGCAAGGACCAATTTGGTCCTCTCAATACTGGAGCAGTGGAAAACCTATCCTTTAATACCTAATCATGTTGACAATCATCATTCCAAACAAAATCAACATCCTTGGTCAATAATTTAAATAAATGTGTTGCAATCCTTGTGAATTTTTCAATAAAATGATGATAGTAACCCACATGCCCCAAAAATATTCTTACCTCTTTTGGTGTATTAGGAATTGAAATATGCGAGAATACCTCAATCTTGGCTAGATCGACCTTGATTCCTTTAAGTGAAATGCGATGGCCAAAGACTATCCCCTTAGTTTGCATCATTTTACTTTTACTATTGCTAAGGGCTAGGTGGGCTTCTTGACATCGGATCAACACTTTTTATAGATTTTCCATAGCTTGGGAAAAATCATCTCCATATACTATGAAGTCATCCATATAGACTTCTACACAGTCATGGATCAAGTCAGAAAATATGGCTAAGACAGCTCGCTGAAAGGTAGCTGGGGCATTTCAGAGGCCAAAAGGAAGGACTCGATAGGCATAGGTATCCCAAGGACAAGTGAAAGTGGTATTCTATTGGTCTTCCTTGGCTATTTGAATCTGGTTATACCCACTATACCCATCTAGAAAAGAGAAATATTTCTTACCAAAGAGTGTGTCAAGTCCCTGATCAATAAATGGTAGTGGAAAGTAAACTCGTAGGGTGGCTTTGTTTAAATCCCTATAATCAACACATATGCACCACTTACCATTCTTCTTCAGAACCACCACCAAAAGTGACACCCATATGCTGTCTGAAATAGAATATATCAAGTCTACACCCAATAACTTTTGCAACTTATCTTTGACGATTTCTTTCAAGGCTAGGTTCATATGTCTCTGCGGCTATCGGATTGGTCTCATGTCCTCATTGGTGTAGATGTGGTGGATGCATGTATCTGGGTGTATTCCTTTCATGTCCAAATAGTCCCAGGTGAAAGCTCTGGATTGTTCTTGAAACATGCTCGATAATTTCTATGTTTGTTCTTCATTTAGTTCATTACCGATATACAATTTTTTTCCTTCACTGATTTCAACTAGTTCCGTAGTGAGCTCATTTTTGTCCTCCATTGCTGTGAATGAGGAAAATATAGTTGGGTGACAAGATTCCTGATTACCAAAGAGTGTGTCAAGTACCTGATCAATAAATGGTAGCGGAAAGAAACTCGTAGGGTGGCTTTGTTTAAATCCCTATAATCAACACATATGCACCACTTACCATTCTTCTTCAGAACCACCACCAAAAGTGACACCCATATGCTGTCTGAAATAGAATAGATCAAGTCTACACCCAATAACTTTTGCAACTTATCTTTGACGATTTCTTTCAAGGCTAGGTTCATGTCTCTGCAGCTGTCAGATTGGTCTCATGTCCTCATTAGTGTATATGTGGTGGACGCATGTATCTGGGTGTATTCCTTTCATGTCCAAATAGTCCCAGGTGAAAGCTCTGGATAGTTCTTGAAACATGCTCAATAATTTATGTGTCTGTTCTTCATTTAGTTCATTACCGATATACAATTTTTTTCCTTCACTAATTTCAAATAGTTCCGTAGTGAGCTTATTTTTGTCCTCCATTGCTATGAATGAGGCAAATATAGTTGGGTGACAAGATTCCTAAAACTCATTACTGAAAACATGTTGATAACCAGTAAAAGAAATAGGATAATCAATATAAGAACTATCATATAAAAATTGCTGCAAAATATGATCTTTTGATTGTTCCTGGAGTCCTCTAGATTGTTATAATGATAATAAAGAAAGCATACAATCCTCATCTCTATAAGGACTCTTTAGCCATAAGGGTACTTAAGCAACAGTTTGAGCAGCGGGGAAATTTGACAAGGTTTGATTATATGAACCATTGGAAATGATGATTTCTCCATTTCGACACCCTATCACAGCATACGCAGTAGCTAACCAAGGGTGTTCTAGGACTACATGGTGTCCTAGTTTTTTAGGAGAAATGACAATTAAATTGATGGGATATTTCCAAGAAGTAATGGTGACTACTATGTCTTCTAGAATTCCCATGGGTTTAATAATCGATTTATCTTCCAATTCTAAAACAATAGGTGTAGGTTTGATCCCTTGCAATTGCAAAGATGTCATGGTTTGAAAACTCATAGTGTTAATCACTGCTACTAAGTCTACAAGGGTGTTTGGTAGAATTAATTCATTGATTTCTATGGTCACTATGGGATTTCCTGGGTCACCATATTTTAATGTTAAATTTGATATCATCCTGGACATTTCACTCATGACTTTCACATTTTGGTTATTGTGTCCTTTCCTTCCTGGTTTCTTAATACAGAGGTCTTTAATGATTTTAGTGTAGATAGGAATGTCCCCCTAATTTCTTGTAATAGTGGAATTTTAATACAAACATTCCTTAATTCTGATTCTAAATCATACTCAATTGGGATCTCTTCCTTCTTAACAAGTAGTCTTTTCGGGTAAGGAGTTTCATTTGGTTATTATTTTTGCTTTTGTTTTTCTTGTCGATGGTGATTTTCAGTTTGTTCTTGAGGGGCCTCTTCCTAAATAATGACAATTGATTTTTCCCTATTGACTGCATTCCCAGATCATAGTTGAATCTCATTTATTGGGACAGCGATGATAATATAGGTAGGAAAAGGTTGTACTTCCAAATTTTGTACATGCTAAGGCTATTTATTATGGTTGGGATTAGCTATGGGTTGTGTAGGCAACAAAGTAGGATAGGGCGGGTTAAATGATGGTGGTGCCTGTGAGGATGATGGGTTGGACGGTGCAGGTAAAATCTGGTGTAAAGGAGGAGGAGGCAACGAGGATTGTTGATAATGATTTGGGTTGTACCCCTGCTTATAAGGTTGAATGTTCGGATTGTAGGACGTACTAGGCATGTTTGAGTATGGAGGATAAGATTGGTTTTGGGGCTGAAAGGTGTTTCCATAGGGATTTCCCCTCCAATACTGATTCCAAGGAGTGTTTTTTGATTGAGGATTAAACCAAGGAGGGTAAGGTGGCTGAACGCTCCAAGGTTGACTCTGAACATAGCCTTGAAAACTAGGATCTTGAAACGTGTTTTGATTTGGGCTTCTCCAAGAGGGTTTCTTCTTTGTTTGTGAAAAATCATTTGTTTCAGTATTTCCCTTATAGATAGTCTATAAACCGGGAAGAGATGGACACTTCTCGGTTACATGTTCTAAAGCACAAATCCCACAAACCTCAATAGCATTAATGGGACACTCCCTCTTAGCATGCTTATTTCTACACTTAGGACAAAATTTTGTCATGACAACCCTCTCATCTTCTTGTTTCTTTTTGAGTTTTATTGTGTCAATCTAGTTAAGAATAGTGCTTAGGATATCCATTTTAAAGTTTTCCAATAACTATCCTAATTCCACTCTAGTGACAGCATTGGGTACAAATTTCTGATTTCTTGGCACATAATCTCGAGAATTATCATGGAGCTTCTTGCCTACTTTAGCCTGACTTCGTGAATAAGTGTGACATAGTTCAGCTACTTTAGAGAAAAAGGACTTTCATAAACATCCCCACCAATTAGAAGATTTAAGGTTTCAATACATTCATCCCTCAACCCCTTTAAAAATATAGTTCTAACAGTATTTTCATCTAGATGTGCCCCTCGGGATTTATGGAAATTATAAAAGAAACGTTCAAGATATTCTTTTAAGTTATCATCTTCCAATTATTGCATCCTAAGAATATCATTCACATCCCTAATTTTGCAGAAGTCTTGGTATTTCTTGAGAAAGACAGACTTCATATCATCCCAAGAGTAGATGGTGTGATTCACCTAAGCTCATAAACCATCTAAGGGATATTTCAAGGTGGCTGGGAATAGCTTAAGCTTATGTGCATCCTCGTAATAATGATAACTCCTACATAAAATGTCCAATTCAAAAAAGAAGGTATCTGGGTCCTCAGAGGACTTACCATAAAAGAGCATAAGAGATTCCATTGGTATGTTTTTCATACTAATATTCCTCGTTACATCAAGAATAGGAAACCCTAAAGTGGTTTCTTCTTCCTCTTCTTCTTCCGGTCCTCCCCTCGGCCCTTCATGGTTCTCTCCGAATAGGTTGTGAAGTGGGCCTTCTCCTTCCCTCTGACGTTCCTCATTGTTTCGTCCAAATATGTTACGACGTTGGCCTTCTCCTTCCCCTTGATGTTCTTCATTGTTTATGTTCTCTCATCCCTGGTTGTCCATGTCTACTACAGGTTCTTGAAGAGGTTTGTTAATGATTACTCGATCAACAAGAGGTATTGAAGGGTGGTCCTAGATGTTAGTTGATTCTAGATCTGTGTGGTCTTGCATCTCGACTGGTTTTTCTAATGCAATACCTTCTGTACTCCCAAAAATAATGTGTTCAATTGTTTCCTCATCTTGATTCAGAATCTCCCTCTTCGAAGCCACTTTTCTGTCAGCACCTCCTTGTTCTTTCTTTACTCCTGCATACCGATTAATAGGATTAGTGATTGGTGTGATTGTCAAACCAAAAGTTGTATGAAATTTTGAACTAGAAATAAATTTTCCTTTACTATCTCTAGGCCTACTTCTACTTATATGCATAAAGGAAAGGAAATAAAAGTTCAAAGGTATGAAAAAATGATCAGACTTTGGAGCAACCCCACTATAGTGGATGTGTGGCTCTTCACTCACACCTTACCATACTCTCTCCGCCCTCTGAGTGTCCTGCAATACCCTTGAAACTCTGTGATAATAATCTTACCTAAACCAAAATACAACTCCCCAACAACGGCGCCAAAATGTTGAGAGTTTTAATTAGCGATTAAACCTCCTAATATTTAATTTTCAACCAAGACTCGTAAACACAAGTTGTACTGCTTTTTTGGTTCAAGGTTAAGTTCAGAGTACATAAATTTCCTTGATAATGATCATTAAGTACAGAATGATAAAAACACTCTTCTATCAATTAAGTAAACTAGCATTCATCTCACTCTCACAAAATAATTCTTTACTTTAACATAAGCAATCTAAAGGAAATCAATTTAACTCAATACATTTCTATTTCTTATTCTAAATTTCTACAATCAAAATACAAATCTATTGAGACAAAAGGCTTAATGAAATTCGGTCTAAGCACAATTCTTGAAATAAAACCTTTTCAAAGTAGGAAGTTCAAACTCTAATTATTAAAAAGGCAGAGGCAAGAAATCATCAAAACCTAATCTCTGATAAATCAAAATGTAATGCTACAACTTGAAAAAGAAATCCATAATCAAATCCTAAACTATCAAACTAGGTTATTCTTGCTAGAAATAAAGTGCATTGAAACCACACTATTACAAAGACTGGTTTAGAAATCAACTTGCAATGATCTATTGGTGCTTAAAGGAAAAAGAAATCTTAACGAAATTTTCTAAGTTTATAAATGAAATTGAATTTCTTTCACACTACTATGAAATCAATCTCTATGCTACTGTACTTGAAATTGAAATCAAACTTATTCTATCATGAGAGAATAAATCTAAATTATCCTATGATAATTTAATGACTCAAATTGATGCTCCGAATAAAATGCTTTGAATTAAACCACGCTGCTTGAAGTAAATCATAATGCTTGAAATTAATTACACGACTTGAATTAAATAATCATAATTCTTGAAATAAATCACACAATTCAAATTGCGAAAATGAACACAACACCTATCGCTACCAAGCACGAATTCATTTGCAATTACAATCAAAACCTTTCAAACCATAAATCGTTCACTCAAATGCATAGAGAAGATTCATATTCAAATCCACACCATACATCAAAATTCAGAAATCATTATATTCCTATATCGTGAATGCTCCAATTATAAATATGAATAAATGTGACTTAAGTAGGGGAACAAAGCATGTCTCTGTGTTAAAATATGAACTCAGGTTATAAAATGAATCAGAGATCTTCAACACAGGAAAGAAATCCTTAAATCATTTAATCTGTAAGGCAACGAACCACGCATATTATGAAATCATACACCAATATTTGTAACTGTAACACAACAGAATTTAGGCTATCAAATCACACTCACACACCTAGGTATCCTATTTTTTAATGAAGCTCATTTCCAGAGGTGTTGGGCCCTCCCATTTCTGGAGTAAGCTAGCTTATTGTAATGAAAGAAGGATTTAAAACATCAGAGACATAACTCGCAATCAGCCATGATAACAACGCTCTATTTCAGAATTTGAAAATGGTCATGTATATCTTCATAATAGAGTTTGAGAACTGAATTACATAAATCATAGTGTATCCTACTAATGATAGGCATTGCTATTGCATTACATCAGCTTTTAAAGGCGATTGATTGAATTTAAATGTAACAACTTAACTAACTATGACAATTTTCAACAACTACAAGCTAATCTAAGCATTGCTTGATTTGCTCCAAATCGTCTTGACTTTGCTTAGAACAAACTGCTTCCTTCTAGAGTAATTGACTACTATCATGGGAGTAATCCTCCTTGACCCTGATTTGGAGAATATTCAACCATGGAATCGTCGATCTTGGCATAGAACAATCTCGTTCTTGGGATCATCAAGCTTGGCATCACAAATTTCCATGAGATGTGTATACATTGATGGTCAAAACAAAAGGAGGAAGGAGTCCATGTAGTATACCTAGGGGGGATAATATGGGGTACAAAGGGAGGTACCCAAGGGAATAATGTAATAATGGGATGGGCCGTAGTAATAAATAAGGTGGCTAACCCGTATCATGTAAGGGACCACAAGTAGTTAGCAATAATGTAATAAGCCCGTGGTATTAGATAGATGGTATTGAGGGAAACATGGTAATGACCCATGGTATTGTATGTATGAGGCCTATATAGAGGCTAGAGACTCCCCATTGAGAGATTTCAAGGAATATTGTACGAATAGGCATATGGCTTGTGGAGTGTTCTCCTTTCTTAAGGAGTGAATGTATGGTGTTGCGCTACCTTAAGGGTTTGACATTAATAAAGAGAAGCAATTCTATCTATTTCGATCTTGTTATTTCTTGGGTTTATTTCTTTTATCATATATTTCTGGGTTAGATCTATAACAAGTGGTATCAGAGCTATAACAAGTGGTATCAGAGCTATAACAAGTGGTATCAAAGAACTTTCTTGGGAAAAGTGGAGAATATTTTTTTTTTTTGTAGGAATTTTTTGGGGCGGCGAGTTTGCAAATCAGATCTATACGTTTTGGTGAAAAATATGCAAAATCTAATTGCAGATCTGGATTTTTTGTGAAAAAATACCCAAGTTAAAAAAACCGACCGAATCGGAGTCCAGATGAAGGAGATCTCACTGATTTAAAAATTAGTGTTGTTGCAGACATTTTTTGGATGGTGAGTTTTTGGAGAAGATATGTATGTTCTGGTGCAAAATCTACAAAATCTAATTGTAGATCTGGATTTCTTGTGAAAAAATACCCAAATTCAAAAAAAAAAATCAGTCGAATTGGAGTCCGGATGAGGGAGATATCGCTGATTTAAAATCAGCTCTTTTTTTCAGATTTTTTGGTGACATCGGGAGATTTGTAGTGCGGATCTGAAATTCCAGTGCCTAGATCAGGATTTCTATCACATGGGAAGATGTAGAATGGTCATTCCATTTCCAAAAACAGGTCATAATAAAGATTCTGAGCAATATTGACTAAACTGTGACCACTCTAAATTTTCACCAAGTAAGTGATTTTTTTTTTCATGCCGTCTAGCAAGATGTTTTTTATAGGAAAAGATAATGGCCCTACTATTGAAGAATTCATAGCAAGGGAAAAGTAATTATATCAAAAAAAATGGAGATTTTTACTAGGGCTTGGTATGAAAGATGAGGCTGCCAGATGGTGGTTCTCACTTAACCACAAGCCGTGGCTCAAACTTTCAGATGAAGAATTTGAAAGAGTCCTTTTAGACAAATGGTCTCAGGCTAGAAAACAAGATAAGGAGAAACATGTGGGGTTATTTCCTACTGGTATATCCTTATTGCAGGTTCATGGATTGATTCAGAAGGAGAAAATCATTGTGTCTATAAATCCAAGTTGCAAGCAAAATCTCATAAATGTCAACTTGGCAAAAAAATTACAAGTGCCAGCAAAACACATGGAGCACACACAGGTTAATAATGAGCAGGTGCAAGTTTATAAAGGTTTGAAGATTTCTATGGACACGTATGTATTGCATTTTGATTTTTATGCTTCAGATATGGCTAATGAGGATGTTGTTTTGGTGTTAGTGTCAGTCTTTCCAGCCTTCCTCCAGTGATCAAATATGCTCTTACAAAGTGGTCTCAGAGTGTCAAGGTCAAATTTTGTCATTTCAAAGAGTCTTCAAGCAACATTTGGTCACTAGGCATTAGGTCTAGGGTTTGCTTTCACTCCTTCTAAAGTTGTCCAAATGTCGGTCCATGTCATCATTCAGCTGAGTCTATCATCATTCATAGGGTTGTCCTCATCATGTCAGGTTCCATTGGGTCATTTTACACCTTTTTCATGCTTCAGTTGCGCCTAGGCAAGGTTCATTTCCCTCTCCTAGGGTTTTTGAGGTAAATTCTCTTGGAGGGTCAAATCATCGGAAAAATTTGTATCCTGATGTTCATACACCTTCCCCTATTATTAATGTACCTTATTAAACACTTCCCATCAATGAGATTCCCCAAATTCCTCATTTTTCCACAAACCCTAGTTTCTTGCCACAACTTGGCAATTTTCTAGGCTAGGCCTGTGTTTTGCCCTTTTGGACCCCTTCCCCTCACTCCATCTCTAAGATTCCACTTTCCCCTACTTCCTAACATCCCTCCCGACTTCCCAAAATTTCCCCAAGAATTTACAAGCCCCTCATCCCCTTCATTTCGCTTCATTTCCACAAAATTCTTTGTTTCACACATCGGGATAAGTTTCACTCAAAAGAGAGCAATCAAGATGAATTTTGGAAAACTGAGAGAGGTTTTTGTCCAAAACATGCCAAAGAAGAAAAACCTCCCTCACTTTTTACACAGGTATCATGGTTTTAGAGAAATGTCAAAAATACAATCGCCTCGGGAGAATTGATGCACCTCTGAAGTGACCTTGGGAAAATCAGGTTTTCTCCTAGCTTGGTTGGCCAAATAACTTTCTTGATAAGTCAAAGGATAACTAGACAAAAATATCTTTCCAATGAGCTATCATGAGCTCAATTTTGAGTTGAGGAAGGCATTCAAAAGTTGACTGCAACAGCACTCTGCCTTGAGGCAGCCTCATTTGGCACATTTTGACCAGTCTTGGGAGATTTGATTTTTGACAAGGAAAATGAACTCCAAATTGAAAAATTCTAGTTGGGTTGGAAATTAGACTCAAATACCTTTCCAACGAGCTATTCTGTGCCCAATTGTGACACTGGGAAGGCCTCCGAAAGCCTCCTGCAAAATGCACTATGTGGCACGCAGCGCGTTGGGCAAGCGCGCGACGCATCAGCGGCGCGCGACGCATTGAGCAAGTTTTCACAGTGTAAAAATACACTGGCGCGGCGCATCAGACGCCTGCGGCGCATACAACCAACAAACCCAAAAACTTCAAAATTTTGCTCCAAAATTGCCCAATATGCTTGGATCATCATTTGTACAAGTAGGTAGGGCCTCCATCTCTGTTTTTTTTATCCAAGTTTGGTGCTTACTTCATGGTGTTTGATGAATGGTGATTATTTAAGAAATCAAACCCTACTTCTTCATAATTCCCAAAGCAACAGTGCTAGGGTTATGATTGACAATTTTGCTACCAAGTTTATCATTCCTCCATCACTCCCTTATTCCATTTATCCATTCATTTCCTTATTCCCTAAGTTCTCCCACCCCCTAAATTCACATGCCCTAATCCTATACCCACTGTCCCTATGTACCACAGCCCCTTCCTACTTGGCATATTTTGATAATTGAAACAAGAGGCACCAAATTCTCATTTCATACACTTGGAAATTGGAGATAAAGGTACCAATTTCTCATTTTCAATGAGCTGAACATATTATTGGCATAGACAGGTAACACCATGGAGACGGACACCGACACATCATACAACCGAGACAGTGATTCTACCACAGAACTGCATGTACCAGAAGGGCACTAAAATGTTGAAAAAGGGAGGATAGACTTCGAATCTTGGCCGAAGCTTCTTTGGCTAAACATGGCACTTGATGAGGCGCCTTCAGCCCAAATTTCAAGGAATTTGGAGAAAATTTTGTCAATTTTGAAATTTTTGGTTTAAAAAACAGGTTTTTTGGCTCAACGCGTAGCGTGCCGTGCGCGACCCATAATATTGAGAGGTCCAAATCACAAATGGTTTGAATTTTTGGATTTTTCATGATGAAATATACATGCTCAGCTATTGCCAAGGCATTTCATCAAGGTTTGGGTCCCCAAAAGGTCAAAAAACATGCAAAAAATGACCTCACTGCCCCTTTTTGAACACACAGGAAGCAGTCTTGGGAGAATGCACTTTTGGAGGGGCAAATGGACACCAAATTGGAAAATTCCACTTGGGTTGGAAAGTAGACATCCAGGGCTTTCCAACAAGCCAATCTGAGCTCAATTTGGATGTCGGAAGTGCCCCAAAAGTAGGTGGAAAGGTGCACGGCGCATAGGACTAAGGCGCGCGGCGCATCAGGGTTTTTTGGCACAATTTTCATCTTCAGCTCAGGAAACGAAGCCAGTTTGACCAGTTTTGACTTGTGATGTTATTTTTCACTCCTCTTGATGTAATTGATTGAACATGATGTAATTTTAGCACATTTTTACTTGTTCTAGAGGATTCATTCACTAAAAGCTGAAAATTAAATGAATGAATCAGTTTCCTAGCATATAGGGGTAAGTTGTTTGACTACCTAGATTTCAATTCCTTGTTTAGAATTAGTTCAAACAGCTCCTAGAATGATGAGCTCGACCCCTAGAGGCAAGGAAAGGGGGTTAGGATGGTCTATATGATGTAATTTCTCAATCATTTTCAGAGGTGGGAGAGGTTGGACTCTTGGGGAAAAGGTTTTGAGACTCTATTGTACATTTTACTTCAGCATTTTGGTAAAGGAAAGACCAGGGTTTTGCAGCACTGTTTGGAATTCATGTGGCTTTATGTCTTGATGGTGTGCTTCTTTCAGTACTTGTAAGTCTGTTATGTGTATCATTTTCCTTCTCTCGTCTTCCGCAATTGAACAAATGAAGTGTTAAGGTAGAATTCATAATCTGTAATGCTCTGCCTTTAAGTTTGTTTGATATCCTATGTTTTCATCTGTTTAAGGAGAATCCTTGAGGTTTTCTTGCTCTCCTTAGCTCCTCACCTGTCTGATCTATTCACCTCATTAGCTTTTAAGGCATCAAACAATTGCCTACCTTGCTCCAATCAGACCTCTGCAGAAACTGTGTCTCATCCTCGCACCCAAAATTGCCTTTCCCTTTGATTCAACAAAAACCCCAAAAAATCACCTTTAAACCTCTGCACTTAATACCTAGCCTAAGACTAGTTACAATTTCAGTCATCTCGAGCCTCATTGATTATATTTTTCCGAGAATGACCCGGAGAGAGCCCTCTCCTATCCTCGTAGGGCTAGCTACGAGGCTGAGCGTGGTTTGATGTTGCCTTGAGTTTTTCCTTCCTCAGCCTGGGGCAAATTCGAGCGTTAACATTTGGGATACCCGTGGATGGAATCAGTGGGTACTATAAATATTAATGTGCAAAAGAAATTCTTGAAGCTCTGGTATAAAAAGAAGAAAATTACATTACGGGATATTTCCATCAATAAACAGGTAGAGTCCATGGAGGCTAAAGCAGAAGATGTTCCAGGGACTGACATATCAGATGATGAGCCATTGATGGTCGACAACCAAACACAAACGTCAAACCAAGTACCAGAAAAATAGGTAGAGTCCAAGGAGGCTGTAGCAAAAAATGTTACATGAGATGAGGATTCAGTGGTTGAAGTAATATTGGAAGATAAGAAACCATAGTAGGCACCACAACATGTACTAGATAACAATCAGGCTCCATTAGGTGGTAAATTGAAGAAAGATACACTATTGGTTAAACCTTCAGCATATCACCACCCACATCACCCAGCAAGAAAGCAAACAACAGATGGCAACAAATTAGCTACAAGGACAACAACCCCTGCATGGCATATATAGAGTGGTGACAATCCACCTACTATACATCAACACAAAAGAGCTACGAGGATCAACTTCCATCTCAAGAGAGCGAAGCACCAGCGAGATCGAGAGTTCACCTTTCTCTTGGATGGCTAGATGCAAGTGCATGGTACTAGTGGACTACTCTTTTGAGTAGATCTTATTATTTGTGTTCTTCCCATGTTTTGGGGATGAAGCATGGTAAGAGGTGTGGAATGTAGTATACCTAGGGGGGATAATATGGGGTACAAAGGGAGGTACCCAAGGGAATAATGTAATAATGGGATGGGCCATAGTAATAAATAAGGTGGTTAATCCATATCATGTACGGGACCACAAGTAGTTAGCAATAATGTAATAAGCCCATGGTATTAGATAGATGGTATTGAGGGAACCATGGTAATGACCCATGATATTGTATGTATGAGGCCTATATAGAGGCTAGAGACTCCCCATTGAGAGATGTCAAGGAATATTGCATGAACAGGAATATGGCTTGTGGAGTGTTCTCCTTCCTTAAGGAGTGAATGTATGGTGTTGCCCTACCTTAAGGGTTTGATCAATAAAGTGAAGCATTTATCTATATTTAGATCTTATCATTCTTGGGTTTATTTGTATTATCATATATTTTCAAGTCAGATCTATAACAGTCCACCTGGCCTCACCTGGCCATGACTGTCTCAAATTTGGTCAAGGATTGGCTATTTGAATATGAAAGATGAGAGCGATGATGATGACAAGACATCCTTTCCATCCATGTTGAACTACCAATCCTACCACTAAGCTTCACAACTAAACCCATGAATAAATAGTTAGCATATTAAGGACATGACTCAACAATTCACTTAAATTCAATCATAAATAGAAAAACAATTCCAGTTAAATGCATTTACCTCTTGGCCATGTACTACTGAGGTTTAGGTAGTGATGTAGGTGATAGGGTATGTGGTAAGCGTACTTTCGTAGGAAAAAGATGGTGAAAATAAGGGTGAGAGGCAGAAAATTTGGGGACAAAAATGGGCACCAACAATTGTGATGCCTTGGGGAGGGGGAAAACTTGACTTAAGAGGAAAAATATAACTTACATGAATATTTATCTTTGATGTGATGGTTATTCTTCCCAAAAAGTTGAAAGGTTGGGAAGATGAAGAGTTAATATGTGATTATAAAAATAAGAGGTAGGAGTAATCAAGGGGTTATTCTTCTTGGTTCTTAAGCTTCTAGCTTTTCTCTCTTCTATTACTCTCTCATACATCTCTCTATCACTTAGAAAAATTGAATTGGAAAAAGGATTGGTGACAAAACCCAGAGAGGTTCAAGCCTTACAATTGGTTAAGAACTATGAGTAACAACTTATGTGACATGAAATGAATGTGTTGCAATTATTTTTCTTTTTACTGGATGGCTCTAAGGACAAGAAATGATCCTAGTTGTGTGTGGCACATAGAGAACTCAAGACGAGAGGACTGAGTGACTACATATATTAGAGAAGGAATCCCTTGTGTTGTGAAACCATACATTATCATTTTTGAATGTCTATGGGCCTAGTCAAAGAATGCAAAGGATAAACACTAAGATTATTTCCTATATGTTGAGGAGAGTGGCCTTCAAATTTTGTGTTAAATATGATCTAAAAATCATGTGCTAAATCCTTGAGTTTAATTTTTCCCTTAAGGCATCAATATCTAGATTTGGGGTGGCCAACTATGGAAAATATTGCAACATAGTTGAGCCCAATAATGATTAGGTGGAGAGTGGCTCACCCCTCTTCAGTTGTAGATTGCAATAGATTTGACTCAAGATAAATAGATATGATGCATTATTATTTAACTTCTCTTCACTAAGTTTATATGTACATGCATTTATCCTTCAACACATCATGGCTGTCATTGTTATACTATTTGGTTGTAGCTTTTTGTATGTATTAAATTTTTTAACAACATTGGTTAAGGAAGATAGGCTTCCTAAATTCTTCTTTACATAACTCATGTTGCCATTTTTGTTATAAATTTTCTTCTAAGAGGTTCCATAAGCTGAAACTTAGGCCATGGTGAGGGGAAATGTCATTGATCTGGTCTGATTTTCAGATCTTGTGTCACAAAATTTCAGGAAATATGATCAAAGGAAGTTGAGCTTTCTAAATCCATCTTTAAACAAGTCATGTTGGAATTTCACTTATAATTTTTCTTCTCGGAGGTTCAAGAAACTAAAACTTGGACCATAATGAGGGAAAAATCTTGTTGATCATTTGGTCCAACTTTCAGATCTTAGGTCACGATATTTTAGGCGATATGATAATAGGAAGTTGAGTTTCTTGAATGTTTCTAAAATCATGCATCAAATATTTGCTATAAATTTTCTTCTAGGAGGTTCTAGAAGTCAAAACTTGGACCATAGTTAGGGAAAATTTTGACTGATCATCTGGTTCAGTTTTTAGAACTTGGACCGCAATAATTTAGGAGATATACCCCAATGAATTTATTATATTAGTGTGCATGCAAAGTGTTTGAATAAATACCTAAATGATTTAATTATTCATTGGATACAAACTATTTGATGAAATTCCCCAATGAAAATGTTATTTTGTGAATGGAGATAATATTGTTATATGTTAGCATTGTTATATAATAGTATTGTTGTAGCTTATTATGTCGTAAGGCATTTCCATTTGAAAATAACTCTCGCATCTACCACTGTGTGTGATTTTCCACCATCCATTCTCTATGTTAGACGATAGAATTATCTTATATCGTCATATTGATACCTCCATCATGTGGATATTCAGGCGGTTATAACTCCCAAGTTGTGGTAACAGTAAAGAACCTGCACAAGAAGTTAAGGAGGGGTTTTTTAGTATATCAATAATGGCAATGGAAATGACAAAGGAGGAATTTGTAAGTTACATGCAAATAATGATGGAGGCTCCTCTTACTGTGCATCCAGCAGAGCCCACCCGACAACACATCATGTTTCTTCCCAACATTGATCCAACCACGGTCTCTGTTGTTGCAACAATCACCTTCTTCATCACACCGCTTTAGATGAAATAGTCCATAGGTATGTAGACATGCTAAGAAAGATACTTCTTATCTCTCATTCAATATGATTTCATGGTCATGAGGCTTATGCTCAACGAGGAGGAGGATTGGTTGGAGATTGATTGCAATGGAATTGGGGTATTCTTTGGTGTGGGGATGAGTGATCTCACCATGGAAGAACTAAAGGATATAAAGTTTCCCAACCTAGCATTCAGGCAACTCATATTGCAGGACTACATTTCTCACTCTCGCCTCTAAGATCTCCCGCTCCTTACCCTATAGGCCACCCATTTCAAATGTGGTGGTTTTGCAGTTGGGGCTGCACTCAATCACTACCTTTTTTATGGAATATCTTCATTCAGTTTCACAATAAATTTTCTTCCATTATTAAAGGAGAAATATTGGAAGTCAGACCAAACTTGGATCAAACTGTTATGAAAGCCAGGGCTCCTCCGAGAATCGAACACAACCAACTCGAGTACACCAAGCTTTGTGATATCCCTCATAGATTGACAACTTCCAGGGGAAGAGGAGGCAGCAGAGCACCTGCATAGTAAAAACCAACCAAAATCCCACTACGACTGAAGCTTATGTTGAAGCTCTTTCCCGTATCTGTAGAAATGTTGCATTGCCTCAAATAAAAAGCAATGGAGGATGGCAAGGTGAAGAAGTGCACTATTTTCGAAGTGGTGACCACACACTTATGGAGGGCAAGAAGCCTGACATTGGAAATGTTGAGTGATGAGATTTCGACAGTGTTTTTTCTGATGAAATTCAAGACCAGAATGGAGCCCCCTTTTCCTACAGAATACGCAGGCGATGCTGTCATATGAGGATATGTGAGAGCAAGGGTGAAAGAGCTTCAAGACGAGCCATTCTCAAGCTTTAGAACTTCAATATTTTTGTATTTTTAATAGGGAGGGAAGAAACAAAAATGATGGATCAAGGATGTACCTATACTAACACTTATCCACACTCTTTGGCCATCTCGAGGTATCTTATAGTCTTCCTAGTGGAGGGATTCAACACTCGACTCTTTTGGAAAGTACAACACATCATAATGACAATACCCCAACGACCAATGTTGACCCCAGCATCATGAAAACCCCCCAATATTAGATACAGAGCCAAGTCACCAGATTTGTTTTTATCTATTTTCACATTAGGCCCCAGTGTTCAAAGAGAATATGTGGATTATATACCAGCAATAGTATCAATGGTGTCTATCCTTTTGTCTCCATCCAGAATGAATAGTATCTGGCATTTTTATCTATTTATATTGTGATCTATGGTGTCTATCCTTTCATCTCTAGATATCATCTCCATCAGAATGAATAGTATCTGACATCTATATTTATTTATGTTGTGATCTATTTATTTATATTATGTAATTGGAGTAAGTTAATTTTGTTGTGACAAATTTAATATGAACGTAAAATGAATGAAAGAAAGAAAATGAATAAATTTCCAAAAGAATATGATGATGGATTCAGGTCGTTAAGAATGTAATGACCAATCCACTTCATTTCCAATAGTACATAATATTTCATTTACAATTTCTTTTAATGTTTTTTATCATATTTTAAAAAATATAGCTTTGTAGACTCAAAGAGATTAACAATTCTTTCATCTACATATATATGATAACCTTTTGACATTTCCATGTCAATCTATTATTATTTTTACCCATTGACAAGATTACTCACTTAAAATTTTGTAATTACTATTGCTAATTCTTGATGTAGTGGTAAAAAGTTTTGAAAGGGCTGATTTGTTTAGCCAATTTAGTTCTATTTTTCTCTATATCTTTATTGAGATTTATCTTAGATTTTTGTGTGAGAAATTATATATATGTTTTGTGAATCAATAACAATTATCTTGTAGATAATGTCATTGGTTAAGGAGTAACTTATTTTTATGTTCATTTGTATATTTATTCATGTGTAAATACAACTTTAATCGTTAGCATTTTGTAACAAAAATGGTTCAATGGATACTAATGAATTTTTGAAGTTCTTGTGTGCTTGATTATTATGAGATGTTGTAGCCTTTTGTTAGGTTTTGAAAAAATCACACACGTGGATGTTGATGTTGTTGATGAGATAGATCAGTGTTTAGGCTTACATTTTGCAAGTTTTTATCATTCTCATAAATGTGTTGATCTTCTTCTGATGAAGAAGGGGATAAATCCTTCTCTCTTGGAATTCAAGGATGCCTCTAGGGGAATTTTATGTAGTTCAAGCCTTGATGTTGATTATGAATTCTCCATTGATGCATCTAGAATTGTTAAAAGAATTAGGGAAAATAATCTAAAAGTCTTGAAACAGATTGGGATCAAGTGCAATTGCAAGAGTACTCTTGCGCTCTTGCACTCAAACTTTCCAAAGGTCTAGCATTAGTTCCATTAGTTTCCATTTTACATGTTAGGAGGTCTATCATAGATGTTACTATTAGAGGGTCAGAATATGATATATAGTGTAGAGAAATAATTGTTGATTATACGTTAGGAAGAGTACTATCATCTTCATGTCCTATGAGCTTGGATGAAAAATCTCAAAAGTTTATGAAATGTAAAAACAATTAATTTAGAGGAAAATTGTGTGTCAGAAATAATGAAGTATAGAAACATTTTGGGTGCCTGGGATGATGATAATCCTGAAATAAAATCCAAAGAAGATATTGTTGAGTGGTAAGAAACAAATTCAAAATATTGCACAAATTCAAGTCAAACAGAAATTGCTTGAAAGAATGGTAGTCTAGCAAGGGACTATGATAAGGTATCTGGTAAAACAAAGGATAGTTATGACCCACAAAATAATTGTAGACTTACAAGAAAAATCTTAGAATGTATTCTCCAATTTGTCAAGAACTCGAATGTTCATTCAAAAAATTATTTGCCTCGTTTGATTTGAGTTGCCTATGCAAATGATGATGCACTTCTAGATGTTTTGTTAGCATCTGTTTCTCTAGTCAATGACACATATCAATATGGTAATAAAGCTCTACATTCGGATTTAAAATAGGACACTCCTCCCAATGGATGCAATGTAAATTGTTCAGTTGTGGAAAAACTTTTAGATGTTGGTGTTACAGTAACATCTAGAAACAATGCATGACCAACTCATGTTCACATAGTAGTAGGTCATGGCCACCTTGAAGCACTCCTATTATTAATAAAGAAGCATGGGGGAAGTATAAACATATTCACAGGAACAAGAGAGACCCCTCTACATTATGGTGTGAATAATAACCATCTTGCATGTGTTGCTCTCTTGCTCATACATAGAACCAATAGATATGTCAAAGGTTTGAGAAATCAAAAGCCTATTTAGCTTGCACATTCATCTGATATGAGTGCACTTTTTAGTCTACATGATAAAGAATTCCTTGATGAAGCATGTGATAATATTATAACTTCTTAAAGTTTCATTTCTTCTTCCATTAAGCAATCTTGAACAGGGTTCAGGTATTCACATTCCCAAAAATCATGTGGCACTGATTCAATGCTTCTAGGAAGTTTGTCTACTTCCAAACATGTATCTTGTTTGTAACCTGTTCTTCATCCTCCAAATCCACCAATGGCTAAACATTTCTCATAAATTATTGCAGAGGCTCCATGAAAGTTCCAAGTAGAGTCTTCCTCACAATTCACTTCTTCCAATGGACAAGAATATGAGCAGGCCACAAATTTGACTTGGGAAATGGTCTAGAAAAAGTATCGCAAGCATATAAATAGTTAAAATTCAGCTTCACATGTGAAGGAGATACCTATTACTAAGATAATTACATTGTCTCCATGCAAATTTATTTCTGTTCATTTGTATTTTTATTTATGTGTTAATATAACTTTGATTATTAGTATTTTGTAACAGAAATGATTCAATGGAGACTGATGAATTTTTGAAGTTAGAAAAAAGAATTTTACATTTAATGATTGTGTTCTTGATTCTGATGAGATGTTGCGGCCTTTTGTTAGGTTTTGAAAATTCACTCATGTGGATGTTGATGTTGTTGATGAGGAAAATCAATGTTCAGGTTTACATTTTGTAAGTTTTTATCATTCTCATAAATGTGTTGATCTTCTTCTGAAGAAGGGGGGAAATCCTTGTCTCTTGGCATTCAAGGATGCCTCAAGAGGAAGCTTTATGGAGTCCAAGCCTTGATGTTAACTAGGACTTCTCCACTGATGCAACTGAAATTGTTAAAATAATTGGGGAAAATGATCTAAAATTCTTGAAACAAATTGGGATCAGGTGCAATTGCAAGAATACTCTTGCCGCTCTTACACTCAAACTTGAAAAAGGTCTAGCATTAGTTCCATTAGTTTAATTTTTACATGTTAAGAGGTTTATCATAAATGTTGTGATTAGAGGTTAAAAACATGATATACATTGTAGAGAAACAATAGTTGATTATATGTTAGGAAGAGTACTAGCATCTTTATGTCCTATGAGCTTGGAGGAAAAATATCAAAATTTTATGAAATGTAAAAACAATTAATTTAGAGGAAAATGGCGTGTTAGAAATAATGAAGTCTAGAAACATTTGGGGTGCCTAGGATGACGATAATCCTGAAATAAAATCTAGGAAATATATTGCTGAGTGGGAAGAAATAAATTCAAAATATTGTACAAATTCAAGTCAAACAGAAATTGCTTGAAAGAATGGTAGTCTAGCAAGGGACTGTGATAAGGTATTTGGTAAAAGAAAGGACAATTATGATCCACAAAGTAACTGTAGACTTACAATAAAAATCATAGAATGTATTCTCCAGTTTGTCCAAAGTTGGAATTCTCATTCAAAAAATTATTTGCCTCCTTCGATTCGAGCTATCTAGGCAAATGATGATGCACTTCTAGATTTTTGTTAGCATTTGTTGCTCCAGTTAATGAAACATTTCAATATGGAAATAAATCTCTGCATTGGGCTTTGAAACATGACACTACTCTCAATGGATGCAGTGTAAATTTTTCGGTTGTGGAAAAACTTTTAGATGTTGGTGCTATCGTAACATCTGGAAACAATGCATGACCAACTCTTTTTCACATAGTTACATGTCATAGCCACCTTGAAGCACTCCTATTAATTATAAAGAAGCATGGGGGAAGTATAAACATACTCACATGAACAAGCGATACCCCTCTACATTATGTTGTGAAGAATAACCATCTTGCATTTGTTGCTCTCTTGCTTAGACATGGAGCTAATACAGATGTAAAAGGTTTGAGAAATCAAAAGCCTATTTAGCTTGCACATTCATTTGAGACGAGTGCATTGTTAAGTCTACAATATAAAGAATTCCTTGATGAAGGATGTGATAATATTATAACTTCTCAAAGTCACATTTTTTCTTCCATTGAGCAATCTTTAATAGGGTTCAAGTATACACATTCCCATAAATCATGTGGGATTGATTCAATGCTTCTAGGCAATTTGTGTACTTCCAAACATGTAACGTTTTTGCAACCTGTTTCTCGTCCTGGAAATCCTCCAATAGCTAAATATTTCTCACAAATTGTTGGAGAGGCTCCACAGAAGTTCCAGGTAGAGTCTTCCTCACAATTCCCTTCCTCCAATGGACAAGAATCTGAGTAGGCCACAAATTCAACTTGGGCAATAGTCTAAAAAAATGTTGCAAGCATATAAATAGTTCAGATTCAACTTTGAATGTGAAGAAGATACATGTTACTAAGATATTTGAACTGCCTCCATACAAATCTATTCTTCTCTATTTTTATGGGACTAACAATAAGTGTGAGTGGGACACTGATTGTCACTTTTCTCACTAAGAAGAAGAAATTTGGAAAGGTCAGCAAGTATTGGCTCTTTTTGGCCAAAGAATAAGATACAATTAAAGCTTGAATCTTTTCAACACAAAATCAAGATCACAATAGGATTTGAAAATAGACATTCGCATTCATGAAAAATGAATAGAACCACCCAATTGTAATAATATTATGCAAGACTTTGGGCATGGAAGGATTGATCTTCAAGCCCTGAAGTGACAAATCATAAGAATCATTACTACAAAGAACAAAGACCATCTTTATGATCATAATGATCTCTAGCTACTAGCACAAACCCATCTCACCTAGGGTGTGATATGCACCTCGAGTTTGACAAGTTACATGTTTCCTAATTTGAGATCCAATATTTGATATTCTGGCCATTTGTAGTCTCCAACATCAAATATGGATTTAGATGGGTTTGTGCTGCAACAAATGCACCCTCTAGATTCAATATACCTTTACACATATGCACACAATAAGTGTTTTGATACATCACCCCCACGCCTGTACCCACCCTAAATGCATGGTATGCTAGATTCTCTTGATGCAATAAGGACGTCACTCCCTAAATGGCGGGAATTCCCACAAAAAATGTATATAAATATTTGAAGAAGTATTAAACATTCAAACAATATCAAAACCCCCAAATCCAGTGTCATCCCAATTCTCCACCAGTATCACAGAAGACAACACAAGCATCTAGCTTGATGCATTAGCCTAGCACGTAAAAATCTACCCGTAGTACCTCCAACAACAAAATTAATCAATAAAACATTTGTACTACTAAAATTTGCAAATGCAACAGATCCAGGCAACACAATACCCAATAGTTGCAATAAATGAGTCCCAAGAAATGTAGAGCAATCATCACCCTGAGCATTGAGTTCCATCCCCAAAACAAAGTTCTGACTAACAGTAACCAATACAAGAAATCAATCACAAACAAATAGGAAATGTAAGATGGATCACTCACCTGAGTCAGTCCACATAGAGTTGAGAAAATATCAATATTAGTACATTTGCAGAAGCCCAATGTTCCCCAATATTTATGGCTATTTCTCAATGATTCCTTGCTTCATAACATAAATATCAACAAGGATAAATGTAAACATTGGTTTCACCTAGCCTCATTCACTTGGGTGAAAAGGAAACTACTAATATTCTCTCACCTACTAACCCTACCTGATGTTTGTTTCTAGAATCCAAATGTAGACTTAATTGGCACAATTTTCACTCTTGGACGGAGCAAAACTTGCAATTTCTGCATAAGGGATCCTTCTATTAGTAGAGTTTTGTGCAAGTTTAAGTATACATCAATAATATTTATTGTATTTTTAGTAACGTTGGTTTGTATGTTTCCAAACAAAATGATATTATGCAATCATAAAATGAGTCAATTTGTTGATGATTTATGTACCAAAATTTTTGGTGATGTGTTTTTTTTTTCTGGATACTTTAAATTAATATGGTATCTTTTGATGAAATTAAACCAAATCATGTGACAATTGTTCTTGAAAGCAGAGGAAACAATTTGTTTGTTGAAGTCAACGAAAAACATTTTAGAGTTTCATTTACCACGAAGGGAGGTTATCTAATTGAGTGAAATGGCTTGGTATGCTCCTACTTTCATATCCTTGATCGGAATCAAGTACCCACATATTTTTTAAGAGGCACTGGAAGAGTAATCATGATGGAATCAACCCCATAGGATGACCAATAATATGGTGATTCAATTTCTAGACAATCCTTATTACCATACAAGGATAGCTACTATCGACCAAAAAACTCACTCTAGAATGACATCTTATTAGAAGAGTAATATGGATACTATGTTCAAAATATTTCAAGAAAGCTACCTTTTGTAACAAAAGAAATGAATATAATCAAACTATTATGACGAGATCCAGCTACAAAGTTGTAACATATTCAATTATTTAGCAGGGTTCTAAATTCTTTTATTTTGTTCTAGAGATATTTTTTGGTTATCATATTTGCCTTTTGTTGAAAATTGAAAATTTCAGTGTATAGAACCACAAATATTTTTATATTTGAGATAGTTTTCTTGTTTTCAAGGGGCTTGCAAAGATGCTCCTTTATCCTTTTAAATATGCACCTACAAAGTTGCAACATATTTATTTATTTAGCAGGTTTTGAGTTCTTTTATTTTGTTCCAATGATTTTTTTCCTAATTAGTTGTCCTATTTAGATTTAGTTGAAAATTGAAAATTTAGGTGTACAAAACCATAAATATTTATATATTTGAGAGAGTGTCCTGGTTTTCAAGGAACTTGCAAAGATTCTCATTTATCTTTTTAAATATGCAGTTACAAAGTTGTAACATATTTATTTATTTAGCAAGTTTTGATTTCTTTAATTTTGTTATGCTCTTCTTCCACATGTTATTAGCCTACGGCATTTCCTTGCAACATCTGGTGCAATTCCTAGTATATGCATATTTTTTTTTCAGAGGAAAAAATCAGAATGGATTATATTAAGATGATATAAAAAGCATCATTTACAGATGTCTCGGAGGACATTTTTCAGATAGAGAGGATACTGGTTACATGTAGAAGTCCGCCTGAAAGGGGACAGGGGGAGAAATACCCTGTTTTGCGGCAGGGTCATCGTAGATCTTTCAGAGAAGTAACGGCAGGAATAAAAACTTATATATAATCAGATGTACAGAGATATCTGATAGCTGTAAGAGAACAGCACATTCGATACCCTGCAGCTATACAAACTTCAAGATAAGATCGATTCCATATCAAGCATTTCACCATGTTCGATCGCCACAGCCGTAGAGACGGAAAGGGATTTTCAAAATCGACAAAAACAATTCAGCACATTCGATTTCCTTTTTCAGAGGAAAATATCAGAAGAAAACAGGCAGAGAGGATGCCTTCGGAAAAAAAACTGCCAGAAGAAGAGGAACTAATCCGATGAGGGCATGGAGTCCGAAATAGACATCAAAATGGAATGTAGGGGCTGGCAAGAATTCTGAAAGATATGGTTGTTCCTCCATTTCCAGATGAACCAGCAAGTGAGGATAAAAAGAGCACGCCAGGAGGGACGCTGAGAGCTCCACCAGAAGAAGCCATCCAGAACAGAAGGAAAGAACCGGTGAGAGAAACCATAAGTGAGAGAGAGCTCGCACCAGATTGAAGAAGAAGCTGGACACTCGAAGAACATATGGAAGTTTGTTTCTAGATGAGAAGAGCACAGATGACACCTGCTGGGACCATGCCAACCTTTTTTTTGAAGAACCTCCCAGGTGAGGTTCTTGTTGGAGAAGAGAAGCCATGAGAAAAGGATCGCTTTTAGAGGGCAGGGGGCCTTCCATAGCTTGGAGGGGAAGGTCGGGAGAGATGGCGGGAGGTTTGATAAGAGGAGAGAGTAGAGATTTTTGACCGTGAGGGGGAGGGTGGGCTTCTCGAACGACCATACTAGCTCATCCTTGGTGCCTAATTGAGTGATACCTTTGTGAGAGAAGATGTTTAGAGCAGAAATCCAAAGGGGGCAGAGGGGGGCGGGTAAGGCTAGCTGGAGTTCATTTTTCCAGATTGGCTGTTGGGAGGACCACGATTCGATGAGCTTGTTCCAGGTAAATATGCCCCGTGAATGGAAAAAGGCAAGAAGAGCAGGGGGAATGGAGGATTCCAGCCTGTGCTGAGTGGGGTCGAAGCCGATTAGGACATTGTCACCTGTAACGATGGACCATCTTAAATTCTGTAAGAAGAAGGATTGAATCTTCCTGAAGTTCAACCAAATGGTAGAACCGTTCCTGATGCCAAGAGTGGACCGCCTGTGCCAGTATGAAAGATTCCGTCCTTTGAGATATTTCTGTCTGATGAAGGTACTCCATGGATTGTTGCCGAATAAGCCCCGGTGTAGAGACTTGCATAGGAGCGCTTTTCCGAAAAACCTCATGTGCAGAAGGCCCCAACCGCCTGATTTCCTTGGTCTCGAGATGGAATCCAATTTGACGAGGTGGAACTTCGATTGAAAAGAGCGTCCTCCCCACATAAAGTTTGCAGCCAGTGTTTTCATCTTGTTGGAGACAGATGCGGGCAGGAGGAAGAGATGACTCCAAAATACAGCAAGTTGGGAGAGCACTGATTGAACCAAAATGAATCTACCTGCGAGAGAGAGAAAGCGCATTTCCCAGCTTGATATTTTGTTGTAAAAACGGTCGATGATCCAGCTCCAGTCACGAACCCGATACCCCTTTGCTTTTAATCGGAAGCCCAGATAGGTGAAGCCCTCTTTTAACAGCGCAAGATTTATACCGAAATGGGCAGCAATCCATTGAGCTAAAAGGAGATTTGTTTCATTGTGATATAGCACAGTCTTTGATTTGTTGATGGCCAAGCCCGTGGCCAAATGGAACTTCTGAAAAATTACAAATAAGCAGGCCCATGTGGATTTGCAGAGAATAGCAAAAACTAAGATATCATCAACGAAGAGACTGTGTGAAAGAGAGATGTCCTTACACAATTTAACAGGCTTGCATCTTCCTTCCGAAACAGCCAAATTAATGTGTGCGCTGAGGGAGTTAATGACCATAATGAAGAGAAGGGGGGAGAGGGGGCATCCCTGGCGGAGCCCCCTCTCAGCTTTGAAGAATGTTGAAGGAGCACCATTGATTATGACAGAAAAATTAGCACTCTCAACGCATGCCATTATCCAGCTAATACCCTGGGAATGTAAACCAATTCTTGCCAGTAGGATCCTGAGAAAGCCCCAGTCCACACAGTCGAATGCCTTTTTTAAATCAATCTTGAGAGCAGCAGCATCCGAGTTTTTTGAGCATATGGAATATAGACATTCTTGAGCCATGGCAACAGCATCCAGGATCAGTCTGCCTTTGAGGAAAGCATGCTGCTCCTTGGTGATGAATGAATTTAGAACTTTCTTCAATCGCTCAGCGATGATCTTGGAGGTAATCTTGTAGAGGGAATTGCACAAGGCAATCGGCCTGAAGTCCCCAAAAGATGTCGATTTTGTTTTCTTGGGGATGAGGGCAATGAAGGAGGCAGAGAGGGCTCCATTGATGTGACCCGAGGCGCGGGAGGCCTCTACCATGCCCAGCAAACCAGGCTTGAAGAGATCATAGAAATGTGAAAAAAATTCTATGGGCCAGCCATCGGGCCCTGGGCTTTTATCCTTTTTAAAGCTCTTTATGGAGTCCCAAAGCTCGCCCTCCGATACTGGCCTGAAAAACTCCTCATTTTTAAGATCATCAAACATAATCGGCAAAGGGTCGACCGCCCACATCATGTCAGATGCATCACATGGCTGTCTTTTGTATTGTTCACTGAAGAACCTGGTGGCCTCAGCCGAAATATCCTGCTGAGAGAAATGAAAACCTCCCTTACCGTCCTCGATTTTCCATATTGAGTTTTTTGCTTTTCGTCCATTTGCAAAATTGTGAAAGAACCTCGTGTTGCTGTCGCCCTCCCGCAGCCAGGTGGCTCTGCTTTTGAGCCGCCAGTAGACTTCCTCTTTACGCAGCAGATCTTGTTTTTTTTTCCCCAGTGACCAGAGGAGAGCTTTTTTATCCCAGGAGAGCCCGCTATGTAGGACTGAGGAGGAAAGGGCATCTATTTCCTTGTTTATGAAATGCAGATCCTGTTTATCTTGCTTGTTCTTTTTTATCTGCCAATCCTTAGTCGCATTTCTCAGAGACTGAATTTTTTCCCGAAAGGTAAGCCATATTGCCTCATTTGATTGTTGAAGATTCGCCCAGAAATTTTTAACGAACTCGTTGAAAGAGTCGTCCAGCAGATGCACTGTGTTAAACTTAAAGGCATAGCCCATCGTTCGCTCCGTAAGCTTCCATTCCAGAAAGATAGGCTTATGGTCTGATGTAGAATCACTTCCCGTTGATGCTGTCGGAATCCCCCATTGTTCAATTATACTGGAATTTAGAATGAATCTGTCAATCCTTTTTGCAATAAAAGCTGAGCCGAGCCTGCCATTGTCCCAGGTAGGGGCCAATTTTTCGGGAGCAATATCAACCAGGTCCCTGTTTAGAAGTTCTTGTCTCATTGAGTCAGCCAAAGGGTCCTTTCTCCTACACAAGCCCCAGCATTCATTTGAGTTGAGAGTGAGATTTAGATCGCCTGCAATTAAAAGAGATCCGACATCAAGAATTCCAGAATCAAATAATGTATTCCAGAAAATTGCTCTGTTCCGGTAGGGCGCGTAAATATTTAGGATATTAAGGATGTGTGGACGTCCCCTGATAGAGGCCGAGATGAGAATACCAGCACAACACTTGAATGCTGTAGCTTTGACCCTTAGCGGATCCCAAAGTGTCACTAATCCTCCTGATAAACCCTCTGCATCAGTGGCCACCATGTGCCATGTGGGGAACATTTTCCTGAAGAAAGCCAGGGATGCAGAGCTGGAATGCATTGTTTCTTGAATGAAAATGATGTGAGAGTGAGCAGAGACGAGGATCTCCTTCAGCGCCAGAAATTTGGGGGTGGCGCCAATACCCCTGATGTTGTAGGAGGTTAAGAAGGTCATTTAGAAGGTTGACCAGCCGAGCTTGCTCTAAGAGGCTGAGGAGAGGGAAGTTCATGGATCGGGATTTCAACCAAAGGCATGTTTGTAATCTCCAGTTCAGAGGCAATCGTCCGTCCTCTGAAGTGGCGGCTACCCCCTTTTTGCTTTTTTCTAACAGTAATATTTTTAGCGGAGTTGGGACTGATAATGGGGAAAGAAGGCTTATGGATCGTAAGGGGTTCAAGAATGGGTTAAAGATGTTTTATCCCAATTTGCATACAAACTATTTGATAAAATACTTCAAATAAAGAAATCAAAAGTTACATGATTGAATGGTATATTTCAACTAGTGTGTTACAAGTGGAATCAAAGCAATGTTTTTACTTGATTTTGTAGAAAATGTTTGACAAATTGTATACAAGAAAAAGACTAATTAATTAGTTGTATACAAATTATTTGAAAAAATATTTACATATAAAGTGTTTGACAAAATATATAAAAGATAAAAATCAAATTTTGCAAGTGTAGTTAGAACAATTTGTTTCCCTTCCCACCTAAAAACAGGAAAAAAAAATTAATACCTTTCCCTTCCCACCTAAATTCAATTCGGATAGCTGATTTGCTAACTTTGGTGTATTAAGGCTATAAAAATAAACCTACCTTGTAATATTTAACTTCCAATCTATTAAATATACTCTTGCGTTATAATAACCACCAGTATTATAAGCTTGATTTTTGACTCAACCTAAATCACTCAAATAAATTACAGATTCCCAAAATTAAAAAAATAAAAATAAAATCACTGTCTCGTGATGCATCGGATTGATTTTATTTTACCCCTCAATCATGGCCATGATAACCTGTAAACAAATTGATATTTACTTTTATACAACAGTTTTTACCCAGAGGTGACAAATCTTTGACCAGTGAGAAAAAAGATATTTTAATAGTTACTAATTTACTATGATTCGGGAGAATATGAACGTATACGTTCAACAAAATAGATGTGCCGGTTGTTGGCTTGACATGCCCCACTTCCACTCAAACGTCCTCGGGAACACGTCATCGGAATGACGTCGCCGTTCAAACGTCATAAAGTTGGTGGCGCAAACATCCAACATCCGTGACCGCAAAGACTGGACGTTGGAGATAGTATACGCATGATGGTAATTAAAGAAAGCGCCAAATTGACCACAACTAAATTTGGTTGGCAGACGCCACTCTGTAGAGATGAGGATGGCAGGCGGTCATATGGACAAGACCTAATTTCCGAGTTGTGGGTTATCAGTTGCGTATGTGCAACGTACCTCCAAATTTGGCGGTGACGACAGACAATCATGAAGAGTAAAGTGGCCCGAGCGCCGGGCCCACTGCTGCCTTATAAATGGCGTTTGTGCAGGAAAATTCATTGCATCCGACAACCCAGTTTTTTCGCGAGCCTCGGCCATTATATTCTCAGGATTGTCTTGCCGTGAAAGAAGATACATTGAGCTCTCTGCGCAGGTCTTGTAAGCTTAAAACCTAAGGGGCAGAGCAGCGAGGTGGAATTATATTGATGGCTTCCGAGATCGATTCCGCGGCCTTGCAGAGTCCGGCGGGTAAGCGCCCTCTGGAATCATCTTCAGCTTTACCAGAAGTGAATCCCAAGCGGCCTTGCGCGGCTCCCGACACCGATGGCGACAGCTTTGAAGAATTCTTTGCTCTGCTGCAACGAATCGAGGCCACCGAGAGGCACTGCTTGAGGAGGCGCGGGGCTAATTGGCGAGAGCCCGCTGCAAAATGCGTCGAGGCGGGGAAGGCCGGTGATGCGAAAGCCGTTATGTCTCAGGCGTCGTGGTGGCCTTCATTCGAGTGGGAGGATTTTTCAGCGCACGGGAATGGAACCCGCGACGTCGACTCCAAGGCCCGCGCCGGAAACTTGAAGGGGACAGAGCGGGAGCAGGATCGAGGCTCACCGGAGGCGAGGTTGGAGAGAGAAAGAAGCCTGGATCTGAATTTACCGGCGGGTTAAAACTTAATACCCCTGTGATTAATTACAGTAGGTTTTAGCGCGTAAATAAAAAGAATAATATCAAAGGCAATAAGACCGTCTAATTCTAGATAGGACTATGTAAGCTGTGAGCTGCTTTTAGTATGATTTTTTTGGGGAAAAAATCCAAAAGCATTTCCTTAGCAAACAAAAAGTAGCCATGATAACATTTTTTTACCAGATAAATACAGAATTAGAATGGTCAGAGTAAAAATATGTGATGCCAGATTGTATTACCTTTATATTTCAATTCTGTTTTATTTTGATTTTATTGCAGTTGTCTATAATGTGATTTTTTGGAAGTTTTTCTGGTGGGTTTTTCCGGTGGGTTTTATTGGAATGGCAAGTTTGATAGCTAGTTTCTGCACAATCAAAGCGTCCAGGGGTTTTTCAGGGTGCTGAATCCAAATATACAGTTAAAAAACCATTTTAACTGTAACAAATCAAAATTTAAGCTCAATTTCTTCCTCCAAATTCCATCACCAAAATCTCCAAAAAATCACATTATAGACAACTCCAATTTTATTTGAATCCTCTGGATTTATAGCACATTCAATGCGTTTGAATCTTCCAATCTGTAAATGAATTGACCAGATGGGGAGTTGTATGCAAAGCCAGACTTCCATGTTTGGCACGTATTCGGAGGATAATGTCAACTTTGAATACATTGAATCGAAGGATTTATACAAATAATGATAACGAAACCCAATGTCTATTTACTTTTATTTTATTTATTTAAATGGTGGGTGGGCATTGGGTTCCTAAAAAACTTGAATGCACCAGGAAAATGTGACACCACATGCTCTGCCCATGAATATATATATATATATAAACAGTCTCTTACTTTCATAGATTTAATCGTGGAAGCAATTTAATATTATATGTATAATTTATTTTAATTAAATTAACTATAAATTAGTTTATTGGTTTAGTGAGATTATAAGTACTTTGTAATTTTTAAAGTTTAAATACTATGTGGATCAAACTAATTGAAAAGAAATAAATTATAAATTAATTAATATTATTAATTTAATTTAATTTGGAGTGGTTTTCTAAATCCGAAAAGAAAATAAATTATAAATTAATTAATATTATTAATTTGATTTAATTTGGAGAGGTTTTCTAAACTCCAAAAGAAAATAAGTAAATAAGTTTTAAATTAGGAGAGATTTTTTGGCGAAAATCACAAGGAATACCATTTGTCGACGCGTTTCGAACCAACTAGTGTGGTTCATCGTCAGGACAAGTTGAAGAAACAGATCCAGCTTAGCAAGTTAAATAATCTGAGCAGAGCACCCAACAGCTAACTTGACCAAGGGTTAGTTTGACTCTAGGTAAGTTCTAAATTAGTTTATATTATTAATTTAATTTAATTTGTAATGGTTTTCTAAATTTCAAAGGAAAATAAATAGAGTTGTCTTTAATGCGTTGTTTTGAAAATTTTTCTTATTTAATTTGTTTAAAATCCACAGGGAACATGGATTTTTAAAGTGTTGTTTAATCTATATATGCAGTCAAAAACCAGTTTAAATAACAAAAAAGCAAAAAAAAATATTTCAAAGCTTTGTTAATCACAAAACTTTTTTAAAATAACAAAAGGCAAAAAAACTTGTTTATATAAAGAATAATTTCATTAATAACCATAATTATTATTACAAGTGATTTTGATAAATTTGTTTTTATTTGAATAATGAATTTTCTATTAAAAATTTGCAGTTAATAATTTTTTAAAATAATAATTGGTTTATTTTATTTCATTTAATAATTAAATTTATTGTGATGTTTAATTTATTTTAATTTAATAATAATTTTATTGTTAAAAAATATTTTAATTTTTTAAAATTATTTGAGTAGTAGATATTCTATTTAAAAAAAATATTTTTTATAATTTTTTTAACGAAAAACATATTTGGCTTAAATGGGTCATTTTCTCTCTTAATGTTTCCTTTATTGAGAACATATTTGGAGCAAATGTTTTTTTTTTTTATAAAATATTTACATGAAAATTAATTAAATTATAATAACAATAATTATCTATAATTTTGATATATCTATTTCAATTAAAATCTAAGTTCTTTTAATAAAATATTTTGAATTAATGATTAAATATGAAAATACATATACAAATATGTAAATTTATAATTACATATAAAAAATTAACTAGTTTCTTTATCTTTTTATATTTAATATATATTTTAGATATAATTAATTTTTAATTTTTTATTATAATTAATTTTTGTATTTTTATATTAACAAATTAGAAATTTATTCTAAATTTTTTAATTTTATATATATATATATATATATATATATATATATATGGAGATTATATTATTAAGTACAATTTCACAAACTTATTCTTGCATCACTTTAAGGAGATTACATCACTGAGTACAATTTCACAAAATTCTTCCTGCCTTACTCTTACCAAATTTATTCAATTTACCAAAAAATCAAACTAGATTTCGGTACATTTGTATCAACTAGAAACATGAAGAACAATAAAATCAGAGGGCATTTAAACCAAGAAACAACCAACAACCATCAAGGATCTCAAGAGTGAACTAGAGGGGTGTTCTCTAGCACAAAACCAGGTGAGGAGGGAGGATTGAATGTGCAGTGAACTTGTGTCTCCATGTGAGATAATCTTCCTTCTAGGTGTTCTAGTTTCTCCATCATTCTCCTTTTCCCTCACACCAAGGTGGCCACACTATCTGGCATTCTCCATTGATTGCTTTGTAACACATTCATGAATTCAATAACCACATTCTGGTCCTTGTGGAGTTCATGACTAAGTTGTTCTAGAAGAAGGGTAACCCGTTTAAGCTGATTGTTGGAAGTGTTCAGAGGAGGTAGAATTTCTATAAAACTCAGAGACAATGTAGGTTCAAGATCCACTATTCAACCAAGCCATGCTCTCTTTCATGAGCATAAATATGGCCCCTCCAACCCATGACCCTCCTCACATGTTCTCACTAGTGTGCATGGCTCACAGTCCAAAATCCTTGTGAGGTCGGTGCGCCCACTCTAGGTTCGATGTCCCATGGCACCTCACAAATCGATAACATAGGTACAATTGAAGGAATCCCAGAACTTAATCAACTAGAGTTAGTCTCTCCACACCCCACGTGGAAATGCTAGAAGGACTCATCAACGAGGGCCTAATAGTGAGTCCAACTGAGCGGTGGAAAGGGCAAGCTTGCAATGCTACGTCTGAGCTCCTCAGCGCTCCAGACTAGAACCAATGCCCCAAAGACCCATAATTAGACATCAACTACCCTATATCAAATCCTACAACACAAAACCCACAAGCCTGAAAAACAATAGTGTAACCATTAGCTATTGAAGCACTAAAGATAAGCCATAGAGGGGGCACATGAACTATTACCTCAATCCAAACTAGGGGAGCCTGAAGCAAATGAGAGAAACCAACCGTTGAACCAGTGGTGGGGCCTGATAGACTTTGGCCGACGACTACTCTGAGCAACTTCAACTTGCAATTCTATATCCCAAGATCCCAACTAAAGGATGTCAGGGTTGGAAACCCACTACCTCTATCATTCCAAACATCGCATTTACATCCCTTCACAAGCACTTGCAAGGCATACAAACAGCTAACTCCAAATCTTGCCAACCACAATGAATTAGGACAACGCCCTCACCCATCCCATACCAAGTTAAAGCTCCCACATCTAGTAACTAGACTCACCACTACACTGCAGCGCGAGGGCGCTACAAACAAACATGACCACCATTAAATAATCATCATACGTCATATCCAATGTTATATCCTCTTCATGCATTTGCATGTTAATTAAGTGCCACACCACCCTACATTTAAATCCCATGGGTAACGTTTGGGTGGCGGACACCCACCTCCCCCTGCATCCTTATGTACATCCACCTCCATCGGGGAGTTACATAATATACCTTAGTTGCATTGTACTTAATATATTCTTAATGTATTGTAAAGTGAATCTTGTATTCTTAGTGTACTCTAATCTAAAGTGAATCTTGTTTTCTTAGGTGTAAGTAAGAGTATAAAAAATAACATTTCAATTTTTTGTCTTTCCATAATTTTAGGAAGCATAAATTTATTTTAATCTCAAATCTAATTTTAGGAAGCATAAATTTATTTTAATCTCAAATCTATTAATCTTAGATAGAGATTTTAAAAAAGATAAAAAAAAAATCCAAAGTATAAACATTTTTTATGGATGTTAAATTATATTGAGTCGAAATGTATTTCTTAAAGTAGTTACATGGATAGTAGTTGTATATGGATAGTATTGGGGGTGCAAACCCATAGTTCGGTTTCATGGTCACTTAAGATGCCTCAATTTAGGTCCATAGCTTCCCAAACCATTTGAATCTTTATATTGGAGGAGTCAACTTGGGTCAAACCCCTTAAACCTTCTTGATATTTTATTCTTGAATGTACCATGGATTCATTTAAGGTACCTTAATTATCAAACTACACATTTGGGCTTAAAAATATATGATATCATTATGACAAACATGTGAGGCATCATGGAAAGGTATGGGATGATGGTTTTGTAGGACTTAGTACCCTGACATCTAATCCATGATTCACTTACACCTTGAGGTCGCTCCTTTTCTTATTTATATCCAATTAATTCTCTTTGTAAAGACTCTTAGAAGTTAGACTCTTCTACCTTCAACTTTCTTTCTCTTTTAAACCCCTGACTTTTAGATACACTCTCATATTAGTCATTGATCTCCTTCCACCAATTTAAAATGCTTAGCATTGCTTGCACATGTCATCTCCATGATGCCTTTATAATGACTTCCTTGGTAAGCTTGGTTCTTATTTTGTGGGTTTAATTAATTCATTGTATGGTATCTTCCTTAGCAAGGTTCCACTTGTATATTGGGAGCCCCAACCTTAAAACCTTAAGGAAGGTTCCATCACAACTAGAGAATGAGAGATATCATCCCCTCTAAGGGCATCATGGCTATTTATTTTGCATGCTTCATTAATTTATCTTTAAAATAGTAGACTTAAGTTTTACTAATTGCATTACATATGTATCTATGTTAGAGATTGGGTCAAGTCTTCTTGGTAGGAATTCCACATTAAATTTGCAAGTTATTTTGAGATGTGGATCACTCTAGGAAGGATATCACAACTCCCCAATTTATCACATGGAGCATCATCATCTACATTAAAAAATTCTAGGTGATTTTTTTTCTTTCATCTTTTGGTTTTAGGAATTAGGGTTGCTTCCTAATAAATGAATTACAATTAATTAACTCTAGTTGGTTCAATTTCCTTTGCCAATTCACAACTAAAATATCATTTACAACACTATGTTATCATTGATAATTTCTCAAGGTCTTAATTGTTCTAATGGCTTAAACTCATATTTTCATCCTTTTTCATCTTACCATAAGGTTTCTTAGTTTCACCCTAAAACTAAGTAGTGGCTCCATTGTAACCTCCAAGACCCCTTAAAGCCTTTTGGAGGATACAAAGTGTATGTTCGGTATGTGTTATATTCTTTGAATGACTATGCCCATGTCTTGCACATTTCCAGGCACAATGAGGGCTGTGTAGAGGAGTGAAAATCCCTTTGCTAAGGGGTTCGTAAGTGTAACACACCCCTTATCTACTCCAATAACTAGAGGTGGTTACTATGCTAACCTGATTTAGAGTCTACGATTATAAAAATGAGGTTTACAATTTTCACTTTTGTTTTTTTCTTTTGTTTATCAGTACACGAATAAAAAAATCTATATTAACTTATCGCTGCTAGAAAGTGCATATAGTTTCAATAACCTTACTTTACCAGCATTTTAAAACAAAGATATTGCAGGACGCCATATCAAGGTTCTTCAATTCATTAGCATTCATCTTAAAGTTGGGTTTGGCATTGCTAAATTAACCAATAAATCAATAGGGTTTTGCGAATAAATAAAAAGAGTACTATCACAGGCATGTGCAATCTTGAGCAAGACGATGTAATCCTGTGAACTGCTCTGAAATTAGATTATGTAGGCCTGTCAGTTGCTCCGGACATAATTTCTTTAGGTGGAAAAAAAAATAATTGCAGTGGCAAGCAACCATGATGGCATATATTGACCAGATAAATACAGAATTAGAATGGTCCGTGTAAAAGCATGTGATGCCAGGGTGTATTCTCTTTACATTTCAATTCTGTTTATTTTATTTTATTGCGCATTCAAACCGTTTGAATCTTCCCATCTGTAAATGAACTGAACATGTGGGAGTTGTATCCAAAGCAAAGGTTCCAAACTTGGCACGTATTTGGAGGATAATGTCAACTCTGAATACATTGAATCAAAGGATTTATACAAATAATAATAACGGAACCCAATGTCTATTTATTTTTAGTTTATTTATTTTAATGGTGGGTAGGTATTGGTTGCCTAGAAAGCTTGAATGAACCAGGAAAATGTGACACCACATGCTCTGCTTAGGAATATATATATATATATATATATAATTCTTTTATTTTTATATTTTTTTAATATAAAAAATATTTTAATTAAATTAATTTATTGGTTCAGTGAGATTATAAAGTATTATATAAATTATAAAGTTTAAATATTATAAGGATTAAACTCATTAAAATAAAATAAATTATAAATTAATTAATTTTGTGATTTTCTGAACTTGTTTATATAGAATAATTTCACTAACAACTATAATTAGAGATTTTGATAGATTTGTTTTGATTTGAATAATGATTTTTTTTTATTGAAATTTCATATTTAATAATTTTTTGAAAACAATAATCATAATTAGCCATTTTGATAGATTTCAATAATGATTTTTCTAGATTTGTTTGGATTTAAATAATAATTTTTCTATTGAAATTTCATTTTTAATAATTTTTTTAAAATAATAATGAATTTATTTTATTTTATTGGATAATTAAATTTATTGTGATGTTCAATTTATTATTAAATTTATTTTAATTTAGTAATAATTTTTTTATTAAAAATTATTTAATTTTGTAAATACTATTTGAGTAAATGGATATTCCATTTTTTTATAAAAAAGTTTTTTATGAATTTTTTTAATAAAAACATATTTGACTTAAATCAGGTCATATTTTTTCTTAATATTTCTTTTATTGAAAACATATTTTGAGTAAATAAGAATTTTTTTTAATAAAGTATTTACGTGGAAAATAATTAAATTATAACCATAATAATTATCCATAATTTTGATATATTTATTTTAATTAAAATATAAAAGATTTTTTATAGCATATTTTAAATTAAATAAAAATATTAAATAATATAGATGATCAAATATAAAAATACACATAAAAATATGTAAGTTTATTAATAAACGTAATTATAAAACATCAAAAATTAACTTGTTTGTTTATCTTTTTATATTTAATATATATTTTAGATATAATTTATTTTTAACGTTTTACAATAATTAATTTTTGTACTTTTAATAATAAATTTGAAATTTTTTAATGATATATAATATATTTTCTTTTTTTTAATCAAGTGCTTTTATTAATTCAAAAGGAAATTATATTATTGAGTAGAGTTCCACAAAATTTTTCCTACCTCACTCTTAATGGATTTATTGGTCGAGAGAAAACTACCAAAACATAAAACAAGATTTCAGTACATTCGTATCAACCAAACACAGACACAGAAGGAACAACAAAAACAGAAGACATTTAAAACCAAGAAACAACCAACAACCATCAAGGGTCTCAAGAGTGAACTAGAGCAGGGTTCTCTGGTGCAAAACTTGGTGAGGAGGGAGGATTGAATGAGCAGTGAACGTGTGTCTCCATGTGAACTAATCTTCCTTCCAGGTGTTCCAGTTTCTCCATCATTCTCTACCATATCATAAAACAAGATTTTAGTACATTCGTATCGACTAGACACAGAAGGAACAACAAAACCAAAAGACATTTAAAACCAAGAAACAATCAACAACCATCAAGGGTGTCAAGAGTGAACTAGAGCAGGGTTCTCTGGCACAAAACCTGGTGAGGAGGGAGGATTGAATGAGCACTGAACGTGCATCTCCATGTGAGCTAATCTTCCTTCCAAGAGTTCCAGTTTCTCCATCATTCTCCCTTTTTCTCTCTTCAAGGTGGCTAGACTATCTTGCATTCTCCACTGATTGCTTTGTAACACATTCATGAATTCAATAACTGCATTCTGGTCCTTGTGGCAGTCATGACTAAGCTATTCTAGAAGAAGGGCAACACGTTTAAGCTGATTGTCAAAAGTGTCTAGAGGAGGTGGAAGTTCTACATAACTCGAAGAAAACGTAGGGTCAAGATCCACTACTTTTACGAAGCCACATTCTCCTCTTTCATGAGCATCAAGATGGCCCGTATGACCCATGACCCCCCTCACATGTCCTTGTTGGCGATGCATGGCTTATAGTCCAAAATCCTTTTGAGGTCGGCGCGACCACTCTAGGTCCGATGTTCCATGACATTTCACAAGTCTACAACATAGATATATTGGAAGAGTCTCGAAGCTCAATAAGCTAGAGTCGGCGTCTACACAACCCACACCTAGAAATGCCAGAAGGACTCACCGACGAGGGCCTGAGAGTGAGTCTGACTGAGCAGTGGCAAGAGCGATATTGCAATGCTACGTTCGAGCCCCTTAACCCTCAAAATCAGAACCAATGCCCCAAAGACCCAGAAATCAGACATTAACTACCCTCCATCAAATCTTACAGCTCAAAGCCCACGAGCCTAAAAAACGCTAGTGCAACCACTAGCTACTGAAGCACTAAAGATAAGCCATAGAGGGGGTGTAACAACCTCCTGCCACATTTACCCAAGCTAAAAATTCCACCAAGGTAAACATGTGTTGATATGATTCAACTCCCCAGGTACAGTTAAGGAAGTGGAATTGGCAAACCAAAACCAAACTGACCTTCCTCAGGAGCTACAAGAACCCTCAAGGGCTAACTAACCACTCAAGGTGCCCAATCCCTGAGTTAACTTGGTTTTTACTGACCTCAACCCCTATTCCCTCCCATGACAAGCCCTCCATGTGACTTAAAGCCTCCAGTCACTCTCACAGCAAGGCCTCCATGTGACTGCAGTCTTTTTTAGGCAGATTTGTGTCAATGACTCCGAAATCTGAGCCACTTTTTCAGGGCTAAGACTCAGGCCTCTGCCCAGAACTTGATGAAATTCTCAGAAATGATAAATAACAGGAAAAGAAGGCTTCTAATGCAAAACTTGAACAAGGACCTGACCCGAATCACCCTAACCATCATAGGAATTTCGTCAAACACATCATGAAGATGTAATGTATAGGTCATAAAAACACATATAAACATAGGGACCTCATACTTATTCAAGAATCACCAAGAAGGTTTGATGCCCTCTCACATTAGCTGAATTATTATCTATTAGGACATTCATTCATTAACATTTTGTTGGGCATGGAATCCCCCCCAAGGCATGTTTTGGGGCTCAAAGCCCAAGTTTTGACTGAATGGTGTTGTAAAGCTTCGTGAATTGCGAGTGCGGAAGCATGTTAGAGTCACAGGGTTGTTCGCCCTAGTTTTGTAATGTAATTTTAGCCTACCCATGGTCTGTGGACCATGGGATTGTATAAATAGAGTGAGGCTCTAAGTGTAAGAGATAGCGAAGAAGCAAGCGAAGTAGGGAGAAAGAGAAAGAGCCTGAGTGACTAAGTGTGTCTTTGGGTCATAGAGTAGGAGAAGGATCTGTAACTGAGTGCATAGAGGCCTAGTAGTCCGCAGCTGAGTGCGCCGACCCTTGTAGCTGAGTGCGCAGGGCAGAGTTGAGTTTGTAACCAAGGAAGAAATTAATAAAGAGAAATTTTGTTACCAATTTGTGTATCTGTTCTTGGGTTAATGCATGTTTGATATAAATTGCAAATATACTGTTTATTTACTGCGCGCACCTGTATGAATGATTTATGTTGTTAAGTATAACTTAAGGCACGCAAGTAGGCTAAAATAATTAACTAACATTGGAATACTAGTAAGGACTTGGGTAATAATAGCGTTTGACCCCCTAGTAGGGTTGTGCGAAGGCAGCATCTCAGGCTACAAGGTACGGGAAATTGCGCATAGCGACGTGCATGCAGGGTCGAACCGTGAAACACTTGAACTCATCAAACATCTCCAGGGTTTGGAAACCTGGTTTTAGCACCCCTCCCATACTACTTCGGGTGAGACCTCTGTCTACGCTCTGTGGACTATTGCCGAAAGGGCCAATAGTACCAAGATTTGTTTGGCTAACTTAACTCTGAACTTGGGTCAGGCCCCAATAAGCCAACAAATGGTTCTATTGCTGGGACCGAGATCTACATAAGAGATGTCTGATGTCGTGTCACTGGAATCCAACAAAGAAAGAAATTGAAGAGTGGTTGGACAGAAAGATTCATGAGTTCGCGGCGCAGGAAAATAGGAATATGCGAGTATCGAAGGAAGAGTGGTTAGAGCGCTACTTATATATGGAAATCCACGAAATTTTCTTTGCATCCTTCCCCTCTGAGTTGTACGAGTGGATCACGAAGCTAGCAGACAGTCAGGTTCGGTGTAGGCTCGACAAACCTATTGTGTGGACTTCAGAGTTGGTGCGTAGACTGGAAGCATCGAAAGATAAGATCGCACGTGTTGTGGACCATTGGCTTGATTGAATTATAGGAGGGTTTATCACTGAGTTCGCAGCAGATACTTCAGTCAGCTACAGCGAGGCGAAACGACGCTTCCTCAAAGGACCGCGAGGTAAGTATGTTAAACCTTTGAACACTTGGATTAAGATGATACTGTGGTTATGTGAATAAATTGATGTTTGGGGCTATGCGAAGTGGGAGGATCTATAGAAGCGAAGGTATCGAACAATTAGAGACTAGTCCCTTGATTTCACCTCTGCGGGAGAGAGACGAGGAGCTCGCGAAAGTTTCACCAAGAAGTGTGATCAGTTTGATAAGAGAACGAATTCCTGTCATACCACCCCCACCTACACCACCACTAGTTTCACCATCTTCACCCCCATCTTCACCCACACCACCACCACAGTTCAATATGGTGAGCGCAATAAAATTTCTGGTGTTCAAAGGAGTAGGGAATGAAGATCCAGACCAACTTTGGTTCATGGTAAAGGTTGTATGGGAAGCACAACGAGTCACATATGACAATATAAAGAAGGAAACACTGGTTAGCGCCTTGTAGGATCGCGCACTGACGTGGTACATGAAGCATTCCAATGACAATCCAAACATAGGGATCACGGATATCCAAGCTACGTTAAACAAGGAATTTAGCAGGCCAAAATCAAAGACACAATCGATAATTGGATTTAAGGAAATCGTGATGCCTCCAAGCGAGACCCCTTGGGAGCTATATCAGAGACTGAAGGGTATGATTCGTGAAGCCAACATGACCTTGATGGATGGGCAACACCGCGCATGGTTTGTAGTGTCGCTAACGCTGCATCTAAGGACTGCGTTGTCACAACATAAGCTATCCACTCAGGCCGAGGCCTTGGAGATTGCAATGAGAAAGCACGAGACCCCAATACAAGATCCTAACCTAGGAGTCCAACAGAACCATGCAAAGTTGAAAAACCTATGCCTTGAGATGCAGAGTTTGAAACAAGATAGGACAACTCGCCTATAAGTGCGCGAGGAGGTATGGTGCATAAAGTGCAAGGCCAAGGACCATTGTCTAGTCTTCGCAAACTACCTGGCAGGAGGAGGGCCGATTCCATTGAGACCAGAGGCACAAGTAGGAACAAGCGCGACATCTGCATTATGGTGTGTGATTTGTCAGATAGGAGGGAAGCATGCTACAGAAAACTGCCATCTATTGCAGAAGTATATGCAGACATCCCAACAGTTGTTCTGTAATTTATGCTAATTAGTAGGCCATGATGAGCGCACCTGTAGAAGTTATGAACTGATGATGGATCAGACTCCTACCTATAGAGTTAAGAACAAAACGCGAGCCCTTGATAAAAATGCAGGGATGGCGTGCTCTGGATTTCAGGGGTGTGGACAAGGTCTAGGTGGAATGGGGCTAGGAAGGGGTCGCAGACAATTGATTTGTTACAATTGCAGAGGGCCAGGGCATTATGCCTGCGATTGTACAAATCCGATGAGAGCATCATGTTCACATTGTACCCAATTTGATCATGAGACAGAGGACTGCACCACACTCATAGCGAGGTTGCGCGATAAAGGAACACTCCAACCTCTCTCGACTCAAAACCTGCAAATGATGAGGTCTGACCCATGTGAGGAGGACCCAAATGTAAACATTGTGCTTCAAAGCGGTATCACGACAAGAGATGACAAGGGCAAGCAGCCCGAAGAGAGTGCCTAGTTTTGGAAGGCATTAACAAAGGAACCAGAATTTGATTTGGAGTGCATGAAGGAGACATTCATGGAAGCTAAGAAGAGCTTCACAGAGGCCTCCACTTCAGGTAGTAAGGACAAACTGGAATCGAAGATGGACCCATCAATGCTCACTACCTTTTTGGAGACATGCATGAAGTTGTTGCATGACAGCAAAGCGGTGAAGGGACTGCAAGAACTCATCACTAGATGAGCTGGCCCGGGAGAACCGCATGTAGCCTGGAAGCTCAGAAAGCACACAACGCGAACATGAAGGGAGATGCGATTGACTGCAGAAATCAAGGAATATGAAATGGATCAAGTGATTTTGGATCTAGGATCGGACATGAACGTCCTGCCAAAGAAGACAGGGGAGCGCATGGGCAGACCTGCGTTGCAATGTTCTCCTATTCAATTGCGAATTGCGAACCAACGAAACATCCTACCGATGGGAAGATTGCAAGGAATAATAGTAGATATGGAAGGTGCAAGCGCGCTTGTAGATTTCAAAGTAATAGAGATTTTTGATGACAACAATCCCTATCCCGTGCTACTAGGAATAGATTGGGCCACTGACATGAATGGAGTGATAAATCTAAGGAAGCGCAAGATGATTTTTGAGAAAAAGTCACCATGTGTAGTGGTACCTTTAGACCCTGCGAAAGGATCATGCTACACAGATCCAGTGCGCGACAGTGACAGCGACGACGATCTAGATTGTATCTATAAGATAACCGCGTGGGAGCATGACTGGGTGAACCCTATAGTGGATGGCAGGATTTCGTGGGAGCGTGAAAGCTCCTGCACCTCAGATTCGAACGAGGAGATAGAACGATGGCAGAACCAGTTACACGAGGTAACCACGCTCAACTGCAACATGATGATAAGGTCACTACGTTGTGTAGCAACGAAAACAAGAGATCTGCCTAGGTATAATGGGTTGAAAACAGTGGATGATTTCCTGAACAAATTTGAAAAAGAAGTACCGAAACAGCAGCATTTCGATGCTCTAAAATGGCCACTACGCGCTACGCCCGTAATATGGTGGGGTACACATCAAAGAAGTTTTGAGAATTGGCGCAACTGCAGAAGAATGATGTGCATACGTTTTAGAAAGTCTCAAATGTGGATGAAAGCCAGGTATGACAAACGAAATAGCCTGCGTGCCCACCTCTCTAGATGGGTACAGGTGTATGGTACGCAACCTACATGAACACACACCGTCCTTACGATAGGAAACAGGACCAACAAGCAAGAGCGAGCAAGACGATGGTGCAAACAACAAAGTATGATAAGACCAAGCACACCAACAATTATTAGCATGGAAGCCTTTGACAAAGTGTGCGAAGTACTAAACGTGGTCGACCATGTGAGACGCACTGACTGGGACCTATGCGTACCAGTGGTTCTATGGGCTTATAGGACCATGTGCAAAACCCTGACCACGTGGGCACTTCCAAAGCTGAAGTATGAAGCAGAGGCTGTAATCCCTATGGAGCATGCAAAGCCTAGACCGTGCATAGTAGCACTCGTAGATACGATGGTTCGCGAAGCCCGGAAAGGAGGGATCACACAGCTGCAAGAAACAGAATGCATGAGACTTGAGGAAGAAATCCAATAGGGAAACCTTAGACTCCACAAACTTGAAAAAGAAAGGGTACAATTAAGGAAGAAAAGCGCTTTGATCGACACAGAGGTCAAGAAGCTGGAGGACAAGATAAAGGAAGAGTTTCTCGCCGAAAAACTAGGATGATAAGGCAAGGTGTGCACGATCATATTGACAAGTTTGAGAACTATCATCGTGAATTGGTTAGTCTGATGCCTTGGCTTGGACTGCATATTGCTAAGCATAGTGACCAAGGTAGCACGTTGCAAATAGTGAAGTGTGCTATGCCGACCACAACAATAGAAGGTGGGGATTCTCCGAGAACCGTGATGGAGGACAAGATGGAACCCCACAGGGGTGGTGCGACCACCTGACTAGCCAAGGGAAGGACATTCTTAGCGCGTTGGCCAGTTGGAAGGGAGCGCGGGACTATAAACTATTCTACTCGGGAGCTACGCAATATTGGAGATGAGCGTAGAAGTAGAGAGTCACAAGGTCTATGACCACGCATGGAGGGCTACGCTGCCATGCGAGTTGGCCAGAAGGTGACTGTTGAAGTCACTATTCATGATGGGATGCTCAAATTGAGGTGAAATGGAGCAGACGGTAGGCATTTAAGACACGATGTATGGGCAATATTTGGGAAAATCTACCACCAAGGAAGAATTAATGAACTAGAATTGGGGGGAATAGTTGAATTCGAATTTAAAAAGCGCTTTAAAACATAAAGGGTTACCCAACAAACAACACTTGGTCATTTGAGAATTGCATGACTAAACAGAGCCCTGAGTAGTGTGAGCCAAGCATTGAATGAGCCCCTGAATTTGCGAGTGACAGATTACAACCCAGATACAATGACAGCAACTATGGATGGTCTAGGAATAGAAGAGGTGACCGCCTGGTGAGGCTGTGTAGGCCCTGACTGTGGAGGATGTTCCAGAAGGTGCCGAGGTTGTGGCAGAAATCCCTAAATCATAGCATACGCCAAGACCCAAGAAGGATAAACAAGCAATGGCTCTCGTATGTGTGTCCCCGAGGAACCCGCTGCACAACAAACTATCGATGGAAGAAAATGGGAAAGATGTCACGATAGAAACAGATGAGGAAGAAGAAGATTTGCAGGCCCTTATCATCGCAGAGGAAGAAGACGAAGGCATGGAGGTGGATATTCAACCTACACACTCTGCGAAAAAACTGCCCGCATATGCCTCCCCATGAAAAGGGAAGGCCAAAGTGCCCAAGGAGCTGGACAAGACCAAGAGTTCGCTCTAGACCCCGCTCCTCCTAGATGGCATTATGTTTTAAGGCATGCACCTGGGCCACGTGCCGACTATGAAATTTGAAGATTGGGACCTCGCTGACCGTGAGAAGTTCCCTCACCTTGAGACTGGGAACCTCATGAAGCAACACACCACGGGGGTAGTAACAACATTGGAGCCACGGAAGTGGTTGCACAGTGTGGAAAAGGCCGAGTTGCTGAACCTACTTTGGGTGCCACATTTCCACCATCCCCTAATAACCATTTTCGTCATCAGGCAGCTGCTCTACCTGGTTCATGATGGGTATCTATGGCTGGAGGAGCCCATCCCCATCATGACAGACATAATTCATCATGTTTCCTGGCTCCCCTACAAAGGAAAGGACCCCGTGACCATATCAGAAGGAAAGGGCAGTGATTTGGCCCTCATAGAGGCCATGAAAATGAAGTATAAGCTGGAAAAGAAGAAGAGGGGCTACGCCATATCCAACATCAAAGACAAAGCAGTACATGTAGCAACCCAAATCCTGGCAGGAAAATTTATGCGAAAGTGCCGCACAGACGAGATACCTACACTGGTGATCGCACTAGTCAAGCAGTGCACAGAGGGGGTCCAGTTTAACTAGGCTGAATTTCTCTGCACGGAATTCTTGAAGAATTGTCGCGAAGCCCAGGAGCAGGGTAAAACCTTCCACTATGCATGGATGTTGCTATCCATAGTTCTCGTAGCAACGGAATTTCCGGAGGATAGTCAATTCCCCATAATTGATAGAGATTTACCGGAGGCCGCGAAGTACACTTCGCTCTGGGCCATGAAGGATGCGAAAAGGATATGTGACAGAAAGATCTTCTAGGTGCTCATGGAGATGAACATCCGAATGTGGATCAACCAGAAGCTGTGCTTGTCACCCACGGTATACAACAGTCTGTAGAGTTTTGCAGAATTCAAAGCAGACATGCATAATATATACATCAGGGCGCGAAAGGATCCGACGAAGCAGTGGACAAAGCTACCCTTTGTAGCCACTGATGACGCCATTTTCAATGTCTTGGAGGCATGGCCACCAAAATGGCGCACCCTAGACATTGTGGAACTTGAGAGGTCGGCAGCACAAAAGAAGAAAGACGATGCCAAGCTGTGCATCGCACAATTGGTTGAGAAAAGGTGGAAAGAAACAACAGCATCGGAGGCATGGGCAGGGTGGGAAGCGACACAGAAAGCCGCTGAGTAGAAAAAGGCCGCAAAAGCAGCAACAGCAGCAGCAACAGCACAGGAAGCAACCGTGAAGGTGGGCGAGGGCCAAGCAACGCCCTCACAGGGGCAGGAGGCAGAGGAAGCAGAAACAACAAAAGGAAGCATGGACCCAGGGACTGCATCCACACAGTTGAAGTGCCCACACACGGTAGAACGAGCAGGGTCAAGGAAGAAGGTCAAGGCCTCGAAATTGGCCATTGACCCAATCACCCTAACTGAGGGTGATCTGCATGACATCGGCGAGACGGTGCGCGATGTCACAAATGAGGCCCTTCAGGATTTCATGCAGGAGCACCAGACTGTGTTGGGGGCCCTCAGAGTGTAGTTGCAGGAGTTACAGGTGTGCCCCCCTTAGGTTGGTACCCTTTCAACCCACCTTGCAGCAGGATCCTTGGCAACAGAGCAGATGTTGCGCGCACGGATGGAAAACACAATAGTGTTGCCGGAAGGGGCTCTAGTGACATCGAATGAGGCCGATATATTTTCGGTTAGCATGATGAAAGGCCTTGGCCTTAATTTGGTTGCCCTTCCGTGTGAGACACTATATCTGTTACAGGATGGGATAAAAACACAACTATGTGATAGGGAGAGCTGCACAATCCAAGTCCTCAGCGAGTAAAAGATAAATATGGAACAACTCAGCTTGCAGTGCGACGAATTGGTGTCGCAAAATCAACAGTTGGTGTAGGTGGTAAACGACACTTTCCACAGCATCCCGGAGCTGGCCATCCCAGCAGATATACTAGTGGAGGTGCAGATCCACAGGTTAGAAATAGGAGTCCGCAAGGCCAGGGAAGAAACGACCAAGGTTTAGCTGGAGCTGAATCTTCAGATTTCCAAGCTGTGGTTAAAGGTGTAGCCATCCACTCCCCTGGAAGTCAGAGAAAAGTGCACTAGCACTATCGCAGTGGGACTAGAGGAAATTGGAGGTGAGGTGTGAGACCGTACTGGCATGTTGGAACAAGCACTTGAGGTTCTCACGACTCTACACGAGGACCCCAACATCCAACGCTTGGAAACAAAAGCGCGAGAACTCCAACAGCAATACGACAATGTCTGAGGAACTGCACAAACAGTAGTCCTCACCCAGCGGCTTGCGAGGATGCAGCAAGCTAAAGCACTGAAGGAGCAGGTGGACGCAGCGTGACACAAGGAGGTAGTTCTCAAAGCACGCGTCCAGCCTTGGATCAATGAGGCCTTCACTATCATGGAAAACATCGAAGGAAAGCTCATGCACATACAAGAGACGCAAACATTAATGCAGAGAAGCACCCTAGACATAGTGGTCTCAGAACAGCAGATGCAGCAAATTTAGCAAGCAGCAGCTCAGTGCGTTGCTGACCTCAGCACAGTTCGAGAATAGTTGGAGGGACTCCGTGCAAATATCGTCACGCCGACAGAGTGACTCGAGGGTGAGTCACGATGTTTGTGTTGGGGGTATGTTGGGCATGGAATCCCCCCCAATGCATGTTTTGGGGCTCAAAGCCCAAGTTTTGACTGAATGGTGTTGTAAAGCTCCGCGAATTGCGGGCGCAAAAGTATGTTAGAGTCACAGGGTTGTCCGCCCTAGTTTTGTAATGTAATGTCGGCCTACCCATGGTCCGCAGACCATGGGATTGTATAAATAGAGCGAGGCTCTAAGTGTAAGAGATAGTGAAGAAGCAAGCGAAGTAGGGAGAAAGAGAAAGAGTCTGAGTGACTAAGTGTGTATTTGGGTCATAGTGTAGGAGAAGGCTCTGCAATTGAGTGCGCAGAGGCCTAGTAGTCCGCAGCTGAGTGTGCGGACCCCTGCAGCTGAGTGTGCAGGGCGAAGTCAAGTTTGTAACCAAGGAAGAAATTAATAAAGAGAAGTTTTGTTACCAATTTGTGTATCTGTTCTTGGGTTAATGCATGTTTGATATAAATTTCAAATATACTATTTATTTACTGCGCGCACCTGTATGAATGATTTATGTTGTTAAGTATAACTTAAAGCATGCAAGTAGGCTAAAATAATCAACTAACATTGGAATACTAGTAAGGACTTGGGTAATAACAGTGTTCGACCCCCGAGTAGGGTTGCGCGAAGGCAGCATCTCAGGCTGCGAGGTATGGGAAAGTGCGCATAGTGACGTGCACGCAGGGTCGAACCACAAAACACTTGAACTCATCAGACATCTCTAGGGTGTGGAAACCTGGTTCTAGCACCCTCCCATACTACTTCGGGTGAGACCTCAGTCCGCGCTCCGCAGACTGTTGCCGAAAGGGCCAGTAGTACCGGGATTTGTTTGGCTAACTTAACTCTGAACCTGGGTCAAGCCCCAATAAGCCAACACATTTTATCTACTAACCAAAACATGATGAGAGCCATAACTCATGATTGTCATTAAACCATACTTGTAGCCAACATATAACTAGATAAATAACAATAATAGAACAACCATCATAGCCACATAATAACAAGTACATTTACACATGGAACATAAGAGGAAGAGAGCTCTTATTAACATATGTAAATCCAACAAAGTCAAGGACTTACATGTACCACTCAACCATAGATTGGGATGAACCAAATATGTCTTTCAGCTAATCACCCCTACACCATATTCCAAGCATGAATGTGGGATCTCATGGAATAACCAATCAAAACCAAACTAGGATTTCCATAGGCCAAAACACCTCAACCCTCAACCAGTGATTTCACCTCACGGTTGGACATCACTAACCATCACTAGATTGGTCTCTACCCAAGATTTTCAGGGCTCCATAGCGTTTATTCCAACCTGACTTCAACGACTAGTAAATTTGTAACACCCTCCTCCCACATTTAGCTAAGAGAATCAGTCCACCAGGGTAAAAATGTAATGAAGAGCTACTATGATAAGATTCAACTCCCCAAGTACAATTAAGAAAGTGGAATCGACAAACCAAAACCAAACAGACCTACCTCAGGAGCTACAAGGACCCCAGATGATAACCAACCACTCTAGGTGCCCAACCCTTGAGTTAAATTTCCTTTTCACTGAACTAGACCCCCAGTTGCTCCCATGACAAGACCTCCATGTGAGTGAAAATGTCTAGTTGCTCTTAGAACAAGGCCTCCATGTGACTGCAATATTTTTCAGGCAGTTTTGTGCCAGCGGCCCCGAATTCTGAACCACTTTTTGAGGGCTAGGACTCAGGCCTCTGCCGAGAACTTGATGAAATTATCAGAAATGGTAAATAACAAGAAGAAAATTATTCTAATTCAAAACTTGGACAAGGACCTGACCTGACTCATCCTAACCATGACAGGGATTTCGTCAAACAAATCATGAACATGTAATTCACAGGTCATAAAAACACATCTGAACATAGGAACCTCATACTTATCTGAGAATCGTCAAGAAGGTCTTATGCCCTCCCACATTAGCTCCATTATCATCTATTATGTCATTCATTCATTAAAATTCCATCTACTAACCCAAACATGATGAGAGTGTAACAACCCTAGTGAAAATTCCACGTAATAAAAGTAAATAAAGAAAAAATAATAATCACAATGATGGGACACTTATTCTAAGTTGAATGTTGGGCATAATCCTAGTGACAGGGATCACTTGTGATTGTTTATGGCTAAGGAAATTGGAAAAGGAAATGGTTAAGGATTTGGAAAATAAAAATGGCATTTTGGCACATTTAATTATGAAAATAACAGAAATTAGGAGAAAAGGGAGGTGAAAGGTCACAGGTTGCATGTAAGGAGGAAAATGAAGGAAAATAAGGGAAAATGAAGAAAAAAAGACCTCATTCATAAAAATGCTTCAGAGGATCTGTTGGTAACCTTTTTTTAGCTCCATTTTGGAGCTCTCATTATTCTCTCTCTCTCTCATGCTCTTGGAGACTTAGAGTTTTCTTGGAGCACTCTTGGTGGGTGTGGCATACATGGATTTTTGGAGAAAGAAGGAAAAGGAAGAGCAGGAAAGCACAAGAAGACATCAAGATCAGTAGCTACATCATATTTGCTTGTAGGTACCGAGTTGCATTTATGTTTCCTTCACTATTTTTGGCTTGCATGACACATGCATGTGGCTTCTTGGTTGTGATTTGTCATTGGCATGGAGGATTGTCTGGATTGACAGTGGATTGCCTAGCCTTTCCATTTCCTAGATAGCCATGGTGATTGTGGGTTTACTTTCATTGGTTGTTTTTGGTTGGTTCTCATGTTTCCTTAGCTTGGGTTGAGTTATTAGTTCCTAGAAGCCCTGGTTGGACAAATGCTCTGGAAGCCGTATAACAACTTGGGTTGAGTTACTAGTCCTAGAAGCCTTGGTTTGACAAATGCTCTATAAGCCCTTGGTGGGTTGAGTTACTAGTCCTAGAAGCCTTGGTTGGACAAACGCTCTGGAAGCCCGGTGACAGTTTTGGGTTGAGTTACTAGTCCTAGAAGCCTTGGTTGGAACAAATGCTCTGGAAGCCCTGGAAGGCTTGGATGGAGACCAATCTGATGATGGTTTTGTGATGTCTAATCATGAGGTGGAATCATTGTTTGATGGGTTGAGGTGAATGGCCTCTGGAAGCCCTGGATGAGTTTTGATTGATGTGTTCTATGAGATCTCACATTCATGCTTAGAATATGGAATGAAGGTGAATGACTGAAGAGAGATTTGGCTTAGCCATTCTACGATTAGGTGGAACGTGGAAGTCCCATCTGGAGTTTGGATTTTGCATCATTAATGAAATTTTATTTCTCCTTGTATTTCTATGAGAATTTTTAGGGATTGTATGTGGTCTATATGACTGTACTTTCATGAGTATTTATGCTGCTATTATGTTGCTTATGTATGCATTTTATAACAACATCCATATATGGTTTTCCACATGTTTTTAATTGTAATTGAATTATCAATGTATCTATGACCTAATGGATGGAATGGAAGTTGATGTGTTTAGGAATCAATGGTTCTTAGTGATTCTCAGCTAAGTATGAGACCCTTATGCTCAGAACTGTTAATTACACTTGTAGATTACAAATTTGCAATATGTTTGACGAAATGGTTGTCATGGCTAGTAGGGATCTAGTCAAGGTCTTGAACAAGTATTTTGTTTAGTAATGTCATTTCCATGTTATTTTACTGATTTGAAGAGATGGTTTAATTCTGGGCAATGACCTAGGCTCTGGGCCTGAAAAACTAGCTTAAATCTCGGAGTCATTGGCATAGCACTGACAATTTTGGTCTCTAGTCACTGGCACGTAAGCCTGTGAGAGCGACTTTGGGTTGTTGGTTGCATTCATGCCCATAGCATGGGAGCGAATAAGCCTTAAATTGTCCAAAAGCTCAGTAGGACCCTAAGGCAAGTGGTCTAAAGTATTGAATTGGTTCTTGAGGGTCATGTAGCTGATGATTAATGTCTGCATGGTGTGTTTCCATCGATTCCACTTCCTTAACATGACTTAGGAGGTCGAATCATATCATAGTGGCCTCTCATTGCATGTTTAACCCATCTAGTCGGTTGCTTGGGTAGATGTGGGAGGAGGGTGTTAAAGAGTGGTATCGAAGCATGGTTCACCCCTCAGACTAGATGACCTATGTGTTGGTCATGCATGCATGTTAGTTTCATGTGTGTCTCTCATCCTTGCATTCCATATGCTTGTTTCATTTTCATGGTGTTGTTCATGGTTGCAGTGATGTCGTCATGTGAAATTTGAGGTGCTATTGTGAAATGCGTCGTTGTGAGTGTATGACTGGTTACATGTCGATTTATGTCACTTACACGTATCGTTGTAGTATACTTGGTTACATTATTGCATGTTTGGTTACATTCTTGGGTTGCATGTATCATTCTTACAGGTTTGATTTCAAGAATTGTTCATTCACGTTTGATCATACGTGCTTATGCATATGTGTGGATGGTTATGCATCACTTATGCATGTTCATGTTTTCATGTGGTCAAGTGTATGGTGACGTAATGATGGTTGTTGTCATGCATGAGGTCATGGTGTGTGTTGTTGTTGAGGTCATGCATTGATGACTAGACCCTAGCTAGAATGACAGTTGCAGGGTCATATGCTTATTTTTATGTTTCTATACATTGTTATGAATATGTTATACATGTATCACATTGATTTATTGATCTTGCGGACAAGGTATCCTCCCTGAGCTATGCTAAGGTATGTTGGTTTATTGTGTTTTGGTTTAACTGACATGATATACCTTACAGGAAGAAATATCGAATGGCTAGCAAGATGGTTCACTACAAATACTCTCCCTATGAATCCGAAGAGTCGTATGGTGTTGGTAGCCATTTTGAGTTGGAAGTTACACTTAGAATCTTAAAGGAAGAAATAAGGAGTTGTAAGGCAGATAATGATAGAATCATACAAACATAGGAGAAACAAGTAGAGGTAAATGCAATAATACTTCAGATTTTGTCAAATTTGCAATGAGAGGGACCACTTTGGATCAGATATGAGTAGGAGGATAGAGCTAATGTGGCATATGGTAGTCGGTTGCATGGTGGTCACAGATCAGATAGAGATGACACAATCAGAGATGGAAGATGGATGGACACTCCGGATAGGATAAGGGATAGACACATGTATGATTCTAGTTCTGATTCAGATAAGCACCATGATAGTCATTGGTATCATCCTTACAGGAGGAGTAATAGGGGATACATTCCAGATGATTTTAATAAATCAACGCCACCAACATTTGATGGAGAGATGAAGAAACCATAGGATGCAGAGGCATGGTTGCTTGGCATGCTATATTAGTTGCAACAAGCAAAGTATTTCACCAAGATGGACTTGAAGTCTGGATATCACCAGGTTCGAGTCAAAGAAGAAGATACATGGTAGACCGCCTTCAAAACCAAGCAATGTTTGTATGAGTAGTTAGTTATGCCATTTGGCATATGTAATGGCTAGCTACATTTATGAGATTGATGAATGATGTAATGTGCCCTTTTATAGATTCATTTGCTATTGTATATTTGTATGATATACTAGTATATAGTGCTACTTGGGAGGAACATATTTCACATTTGATGCAGGTGTTGGAAACATTGGAGCACCAACTGCTAGCAAATCTCAAGAAGTGTGAGTTTGCACCACAGTACTTGGTGTATTTGGGATATGTGATTAGGAGGAGAATTGAAGATAGATCCTTCCAAGATGGAGACCATCATGAAATGTCTGGTGCCTATTAATGTTATTGAGGTTATGAGTTTCATTGGAGTAGCACAGTACCTGAGGAAATTCATAGACTTGTTTTCAGTGGTAGCAACACCGCTCCATGCCATAACAGTGAGTGGAAAGAGTTTCCAGTGGAGAAAAGGGCAACATAAGGCTTTCGATGAGTTAAATAAGAAGATCAGTGAAGCACCAGTTGTGGCATTACCAAACTTGCAACGACCCTTTGAAGTGGAGACAAATGCGAGTCGGTATGTTATGGGAGTTGTCTTGATGCAAGGAGGAAGGACCTTTTGCTACCATTTTGAAGTATTTCATGGGGTAGCTATTAACTACCCTACCTATGATAAAGAGCTCTATGGCATGGTGCAATATGTGAAGAAGTGGAAGAAATATATAATGGGAAAAGAGACAATAATCCACATGGATCAATAGCCGTTACAGTACTTGCAAGCCTAGAATAAGCTACAATAGATGAGGCAATACAAGTGGATGGGGTTTTTACAATAGTTTCATTTGGTGATTAAGTATAAGAAGGGAAACAAAAGCAAGTTGGTTGATATGCTTTCAAGGCCACCCACACCAAATATTACATCTTTGGGGACTATTATGCACATGAAGCCATTCACCCATGATGCATACAAAGAGGCATATTCAAAAGATGAGGACTTCAAGGAGGTGTATTAACAGTTGCAGAGTTAGAGTCATGCGCACAATGGTGACAACACTATTGACTAACATCTCTAGGATAGGTTACTCTACAGGCTGGATAAGCTATGTGTTCTTAAAGGTGAGCATTTGCAACTGATTAGAGAGGCTCACACCACCAAATTTGTAGGGCACTTTCATGTAGGGAAGACCGTGGCTAACTTGCAGAGGTATGTGTATTAGCCTAAGATAGAAGAACAAGTAGATAGGTTCATAAGAGGATGCATGATTTATTGTACCAGAAATCCTAGCAACAGGAAACATGGCTTGTATCATCCCTTGCCTATACCTACTCGTCCTTGGGAAAGCATTTCCATGGACTTTGTGGGAGGTTTATCGACAATGAGGAACATACATGACTACATGTTCATGGTAGTTGACAGGTTTAGCAAGATGTGTGTTTTGATGCCATGTAAAAATACCATTAGTGGACAAGAAGAAGAAAAATTGTTATTTGGATAGGTCTAGGTACACTTTGGGATACCAAGGAGCATCATTTTAGACAGGGATACAAGATTTCTCAGTGCATTCTAGAATACATTGTGGGAGAATATGGACATGAAGTAGAAGAGATCTAAAACATTCCATCCACAAACAGATGGGTAGACAGAAGTAGTCAACAGGACTTTGGTGCAACTTTTGGGGGGTTACAACTAGAAGCATCCCAAGACATGGGATGAAAGTCTGGTATATATAAAACATTCTCTTAACAAAGTGGTCCACACTTCTACAAGAAAGTCCCCATTTGAAACTTGTTTTGGATATTTGCCACCTTCACCTTTGGATATTGCATATGGGTATCAAGGAGGAGTGAAGGAAGACATTATAGGAGATGCTTTGAGGGCTGAAAATTTTATATAGAACATAAGATATATCCATCTATAGGCAAAGGAAACACTGTAGGAGTTGCAGGTGAAGTATAAGGCTAGACATGATCAACACAAAACAAAGAAATCATTCAAGGTGGGAGATAGAGTATGGCCACAGTTGAATAGGGAGAGGTTGTAGGGGCCAGGTGAGAAAATCAAGGCTCTAAGGTATGGTCCCTTTGAGATACTGGAAAAGGTAGGTGATAATGCCTATAGACTCAGTTTACCACCATATATGTGCATATACTCAGTTGTAAATGTAGAGAATTTGAAACTCTATGAGCCTTCCATGATAGATAAGGAAGAGGAATAGGTCCTACCTTCTGTGGAGGATTTGGCACCAGATGCTCAGGAAGAGTTGACAGAAGATACAGTTTTGGAGAAGAGATCTAGAACTACAAGATAAGGGCAACAAGACCTTTGGCATTCTGGCTTGAAGGGACAACTTCTAGGAAAAACTAAATGGTACACCAGAGAGAAGGTGCAGGAAAAATTCCCTCACCTCATTTAGTAAAAGCTTTTTGGGACCAAAAACCTCCAAAATTGAGGAGGTTTGATCCAAATTGGATCATTTTATTTTTTTTTCATCCATATCAATGCATTTGGAGTGGAAAAGGTGGAGGAATCATCTCATGGGACCGTTTTTACTGGTAGGACCCAGTTTGGCGAAACGAGGTTCGAAACCTTCCGGGAGTGTTTTGATGCATCAAATGACTTTTTTTGGGGGTAAAACTTTGTCGATGAAGTGAAACATATTTTCATGTTACTCTACACACATAGATATTTCCAACGACACAAGAATAGTGTCAATCGGATTTTGTATGCAAAATTTATTCCACTCATAAGTTGACCTTCCTGTTTTCACACCTATAGTTCGGGAGGATGTTGTGTTAGCCTCCATTATTCATGGAAAAGGGGCTAGCCACATGTTTGTGATGTAAAAGACTCTAGAAGAGTCTATTTTGTAACTCTAGTTAAGAGTTGATGTAGTCAAACTTAACTACTAGTAGGCTATTGGGTTGTGTTATAACCGAGCCACTAGGAGGAAGAGGCATTCCATTCTTTCGAGAGCATTTTGTTCCATAGTTGAGAAAATATAGCCAGGGGAGATAAGAGGTAGAGAACACAGAGAGGATTTGTGCACTATAGAAGCTGACAAGCCACAAACATTACTTCTTTGTATCTGAAACCATATTTCCAGATAGAGAAAGAGAGTGAAGCGACCTCACCTTCCAGTTGGATTTGCTCCTGAAAGAGTTTCCCATAGAGAATATCTTGTCTATTATGTGTGTGTGAGATTATTTTGTTGTTTTCTACCTTTCTTCTTGATTTACTTTTACATGCATGCACTAATTATAGTTAATTTTACGGATCTAGAAATTAAATAAAACTGTAATAGTGTAGAATCTCATATTTTTAATATAATATTATCAGATCTATTGTGATGAGCTGTCCAGTGGAATATCCATGGTAATTTACAGATCATGCAAGAAAAGCATAGTCGCAAGAAAGGGTTCAAGTTTTTTGTAGTGCACATTTCTAGTGATAAGGGTAAGGAAGTTGAGGGTATAGATATGTTGAGAAGGTACCCAGTTTTACAACAGTTCAAGGATGTATTTGCTGAGGACATTACAGAGTTTCCACCTCACAAGGAGGTAGACTTTTCTATTGAGTTAGTGCCAGGAGCAGCTCCAACATCAAAAGCACCTTACAGGATGAGCACACCTGATTTGGTTAAGTTAAAATTGTAGATGGTTGGACAAGGCATATATTTGGCCAAGTGTATCACCATGGGGTGCACTGGTATTGTTCGTAAAGAAGAAAGATGGAACACTTAGATTATGAATTGACTATAGGTAGTTGAACAAGGTGACTATCAAGAACAAGTACCCTTTGCTAAGGATTGATGACTTATTAGACCAGCTAAAATGAACATAAGTGTTCTTGAAGATCGACTTGAGATCTAGATACCATCAGGTATGCATCAAAGAGGATGACATTTACAAGACTATGATTCGGACCAAGTATGGGAATTATGAGTTTGTTGTTGTTCCATTTGGCTTAACTAATTCTCCAGCTACATTCATGTGCTTAATGAATAGTGTGTTGAGTCTATACTTGGATAAGTTTGTTATTGTGTTAATTGATGATATACTAGTATATTATAAAAATGATGAAGAGCACACCGATCATTTAGAAGCAGTGTTGAGGTTGTTGAGAGAGCATTAGTTGTATGCTAAGATCAACAAGTGTATCTTCTTTCAAACCAAGGTACACTACTTGAGACATGTTGTCTCTAAGGAGGGAATTGTTGTAGATCCATAAAAGGGTCGTCATGGAGTGGGTAGCTCCTAAGAGTGTGGATGAGGTGAGATATTTTATGGGTTTGGCAGGCTACTATATGAGGTTCATTAGGAACTTCTCGCAGATTTCTTATCCTATCACATCATTGCAAAGGAAAGGGAAGAAGTTCGAATGGACTGAGGAGTGTGAGTGTTATAGACATTTTTGTGCCCTACAGCATTGAGCATGAAATGTCCATAATCTAAGGGATCCAAAGTCCCTAAACATGTTGTTCCTACCCCTAGAGGAACAAGGCTAACAAACCACAGCAATTCACAGAAGTTCTCCACCTGAAACTGCTCAAAAACAAGTCAATTCAGGATCATGTCAACTGCTCCATTGACCATCTGTGCTGAATGTCAGTGGCTCCACTGTCTACCTGCGTTGAATGTCAAATCCAACACTAGCTACCTGTGCTGAGCGAGTTTGGACATGTGGCAGACTCATTCCTCAAGGTGTCAGAAGCCAGGAAGCTTCCAAAATGACACTTGCCTCAGGGAATTCGACTGGTGATGAGTAAGAGGATCCAAATCTCCAAGTGGAAGCAAGAACCTCCAAGTGGACTCAAGAACTGAGAGAGGGAGAGGACACTAGTCAGATCTCAAGCTGACTCATCCTCTCTCCAAAATAACTATATATAGATCTCTCCTCCATGAGATCTAGAGGCTGGAATTTTGTTATTGCAAAGAATTGCTGTTGGTTTGAGACTGGAACTATTGGGTGCTTAATGCTTTGAAGGGGCTGAAGATAGGAATTCCATTTGCTGGGAAGGAGATGCTGGATTGGAGCCCTCTGGGTTGTATCTCTTCCTGAACCTTGTTATTCATCAATAAAGCTATCTTGGTTTCTCCTATATGCTGATGTTTTCTTGATGTATGATTGCATTAGTGTATTTGATTTGTTTCTAATCCTGAATCATTTATGAATATGTATATTTTCCTTTGTGTTGTGTTCTTCTCTTGTCGCAAGTAGCTGTTCTCTTGTCGCAAGTAGCTTTTCTCTTGTGATCTCGCAGGGATCAAGTAGCTGTTCTCTTGGGCGAGCGAGGAGGCAAGTAGCTGTGAACACCCAAAGGGAAGAGGATCTAGATCAAGGGACAAACGGAAGACACCGGTAAGTCTATTGATCTCTCTTCTTTCACATTTCATAAAGGAAGAAACCAGTATAGCTGTACTCGTTTGTTGCTAAGGCACTGTAGGTGGATAGGATCGTCCTGCATAGGCATTTTTCCCCACAACAAATTGGCGAATCCACTAGGGAAAAATTGTTTAGTCATTTTATTTGTGTTTCTATCATTGTTTACTTCATAGACTTGACAGCAACAATCGAACTGCATCTGCTTTTCCCGGATGCAAAGTAGAAAGTTGCTGCTTTGATCCAATTGCTGGACTTGTCTATGATCTTAACAATGGATCCACAAATGATTTGATGATCCTTGTGATAGATCTTAGTAGCCTCTCAAAGCATCCCTTTAGTTATACCTTGCTTGTGTTTCTGATTTGGCCTGAAACTGTTGATTTTTGAGCAATTTGTGACCCAGAACCCAGGAGAAACAAGAGTTTCTCCTTCAGCGCAACTGCTGTGAAGGCAGTCTGCATTTCAACGCAGGTCCCGTGAAGGTTACCTGCGCTGAATGTCAAATCCTCAGTGTTGAGGTTGCGCTGAACTAGTTTGGCCTTGTGCAGCTGGGGTTCTCTGCTTTCTGTTGCCCTGTTTTGATCTCTGTTTTTGCAGCCTTTAACCAGCATGGGTACCAGTCTGATAACTCCTTTTCTTTGCTTGAATTCCGCCTCCTTTTGTACAAAAATAATGTGAGTGTTTTTATGTGTTTGTGGCGTCATTTACAGTTTTCCTTTGCATGAGTAAAATAGTCATCCTGTAGCCTTTGATTCAGATCTGATTGATTGTGATCTTAGGAGAGAGTTCATAGGCTGTTTGCAGATTGATTATATATTTACTTTTGCTTATTGGTTTGAATTTGCCTTTTTTAAAAGTGTCGAAAAAAAATTTTATTTCGAAAATCGTTAAGTGTTGTAACAAACACCTGCATTGTGCATTTTGCATTTGATAATTTGCATGTTGGATTTAGGAAAAGTGCATTAGAGTGTGCTGATTGCTCTTTGAGAAAAGATGGTGTCTTTCTTTTCCCTTAGTAGCTAGGATTTTCAAAGTTGAAAAGATATAAAGCTTGCTTATCATCTTTAGACTGCATTTAGGAATTTGTATCATACATCTCGTGGTGAACCTTGAAAGGCAAACTTTAAAAAGATCAACCTAAAATAAATTGAATGAACTTAACAACGCTTTGTAACATAACGCACAGCATAGAGTTCTAGGCTAGAGACGTGTTCCGGCGTCGTTAAGCCTAGTGACTGTCGATCTCGTGGAAGGTGGGTGATTCCTCCTGAGGGACGATAGCGCTAGTACGGATTGTGCTCCCACGTACCGTCGCGTATATATTGGGAGACACCTATAGGCATATATCTTTTATCCTTAGGAAGCCGTGTCGGCCGCCCTACTGATCGCAATGCAGTGAACACAGCATTCACGAAGATCGACCGCCCGTACCTTAAAAAGTATTCTGCGGTTTTGCGAAAAGTTTGGCACACCCTCTGCCTAGAACTCCAGAGCAGTTTCTTTTGGCCTTTTTCAGACTCTATAACAGAAAAAGTCCATCCGAGCATTTGTCACTTCGGGCTCGTTAAAACATCGAAGGAGACTAGAGTCATCTTTAGCTTTTTCTCGACTCTTTAAAATTGAAAAAGCAAGTTGTGTCTAAAGCGTCGTTAAAATTTATTTTAAACGGAATAATCATCACCTTTTCCTCGTTGATCTTCGAAGTTAGTCTCCCTTCATCACAAGTTCTTGTAGAATCGCTAAGAAATCTTTTGGATAGACTAGATATGTCTGAACAACCGTCGACATCTAGGACTGTGTCATCCGACACAGCAGTGGCACAGCCTCCTGCTGCTACCCCAACGATGTTCGATGGTATACCATCTGTCCCGGCAAGTTATCAACAACAAGCCGGAGTCCCATCAGGGACTGCTTCGACGACATGGTTAGTTCCTATCTCTTCATCCGGATTATCATCTGGTATTTCTTATGTTGAAACTCAACAAATTGATCCAATGTGTCTTCAAAGGCCAATCTGCCCTTTAAGTACTGGATTGCCACCATATGGAGGGCAGTATGCCTTTTCATTGTTCTCTACCGGAGAACAACCATATGGGAGTTTACAACAAAGTTCAGGTCAAACTACATCCAGCGGTTGGGTACCAATACTGCCTCAGCAACCAAGGGTTGCATATTCAGTGCAACCAGTCCACCCTGTGTCGAATATTCCCACTATACCTGGTATGGTGACTGCGTCGCAAGTACAAGCGCTACCTGTTGTATGTCAACCCCAAATTTCTCAGGTTGCAATACAACAGCCTCTTGTCTCAACGACTCAATCACAACCTCAGGTTAGTGCCTCCTTATCTGGAGGGACTCAGGCTCAAACAAGTACTATGACTCCTCATCTTGGTCAATCATCCAGTATTGGACAACAGAAAATGGTCCAACAACCAGGGCTGGTTCAATCAGAACAACCGCCATTCTAGCAATCATATCAAGGACCTGAGCAACAAGTCTTTGTAAGAAATGGGCAACCATATTATAGTGGTTATGCCCATCAACCTTGTCAAAGTTGCCAGCATTATGCTGGTATACAAAGACCCACTACTCAGGCGATTCCATCTTATCCTGGGTATGCTTCGCCTAACCTGAATCAACAGTTGCCCTTTGTAGCAACTCTAGAATTACCAGATCTAAACCGGCTGACGAATGATCCAATTGCTTATGCCCCTTGGTGGCCAACGATTCCGCATAAACTTCCATCAGATATTCCTAAATTTAATGGAAATCCAGGTGAAGATCCATCGAATCACGTGATGACATTTCATCTATGGTGTTCATCAAACACCCTAAACGATGATTCGATAAGGCTTCGCCTTTTTCAGAGGACGTTAACGGGTCCAGCAACAAAGTGGTATATTGAATTACCTAGAGCTTCATTCGACAACTTCAGTACCTTAGCCACGACTTTCTTAACCCATTTTCAATTACCGATAAGGTATGAAACGGGAACGGAACTCCTAACCAACTTCAAACAGACAACGGCCACTCACATATCTGATCATATACATGAGTGGCGACGTCGTCGTAGGATGGTGAAAACGTACGTTCCCGATCAGCTATTAGCTGAATGGTTTATCAAATCCTTACTTCCTACAATCACGGAAGATGTGGCAAAAGGGGGAGTCGTAACAGAAGAGCAAGTCATCGCTCGTGCGCAATATTTGGACTTGGTCTATACTCAGTCTAGCACGCTCTATGACAAGATACCTGACGCCCTTAGACCGGAATTCTCAATTCCTCCTCCTCCTAAATCAAACAATGACTCTCACGTCGGCGATGGCGTGATTGGAAAAACAGATACGAAATCGACAAAGGCTAAATCTAAAAAGGCCTGTAAGATTTCTAAAAAAAATGAAAATGAGGAACTCCTTGCCTCGGAAGTAAATGCCATGTCGACAGACAAGGGCAAACAACTGAAGCAACCAGGGGGCAAGAAGAAAAAGAAAGAGAGAAAAAGGAAACCCCCTGCGGGGTGTCATATATGTGATGAGGATCATTGGACGAGAGATTGTCCACATATAGCTGAAGTTAAGAAACTCTTTAAGAGTTCAAAAACCCCAGCAGTTTTGACTGATCCGTTTCCAAGCCAGGGAACCAAACTGGTTGCTAATAAAAATGCTTCCCGATCCCAAGTGCTTATGCTGTCTACCTCAAAGCAGCAGAATAATGCTTTGACAAGGAATAAAGATTACAGGAATCCACAGCTATCGAATAACAAGGCTAATGAAAAACCTAGTAGTTCGACGACAACTTTGACCGAAGTTGTGCCACCCATCATTCCTGAACCAATGGTAAAGTCGCCAAAGGGAGTAGTACACAAATCGACATTTAATCCTCGTGCCAAAGTAGCAAAGAATTATAATATAGTAGAGGACCTGGCCCAATCGCCGTCCGCTATGTCGACACTTGAGGTACCGCAAAATTGCCCCTCCCAAGAGCAAACTTTATTATCAGCAATAGGTGGGATTGGCCCAATGGATTCCAATCTTGTGGCCTTTGATCATAAAGGATATGACCCTCAGTTACCAGCTCAACTAGCTTTCCTTATTCAAGTGAAAGCCCTCAACAAAACTGTTCATCGAACAATTATTGATGAGGGGGCATCTACATGTCTTATGTCGATGAGTTGCTGGAAAAATTTAGGCTCACCACCCTTGTCGAAATCGTCAACGATGTTAAAAGCATTTGATGGACGATCATACACTCCATACGGGATTTTAAGTAACTTGCAAGTTGAACTGGGGGGCAAAACAATAGAAGTTGATGTTGAAGTAATCGATGGAAACCTCGATTACAACATCCTACTGGGAAGGCCCTGGATATATGCCATGGCCGCAGTTGTGTCGACCTACTTCAGGAAGATTGCATTTCCCTTTCAAGGAGGAATTACAGTCGTCGACCAACAAACTTTCCTCCCCGACAGTTCACAAGTTACGGGAAGCACTCCAATGATCCATGGAAGCAATCATTCGCTTCAAAATATTGGAGTAGGTCTCCTAAAAGACCCTGCCTTAATGGGTACTTTTGCCCTACCGCCTGCAAGTTATCTGGCGGAAGTGGCCACAGTGGAAACCTACAATATGAAATCTTCTATATCTAATGGATTCGGAAGATTCCTAAACATTTTGTTAGCGTGGATCATCGCCCTAATAGAAATACTGTAAATACAGTGGGCTCCGAGGACGGTTCTTATCTCGTGTCAACCTCGTTGAAAAATGAAACAAGGAGTCGTGAGGATAGTTCTGTTACTGTGTCAACCTCATTAAAAAATGAAACAAATCCCCTTTCCGAGTCTCAAAGGTAAACCTTCATTCCAACCATCGAGTTGAATGCAATGAAGCTTGGGGGGCATGCACCTCGATTTGCGTTATTATGCTGGGGGGCATGCACCTCGAATTGCGTTATTATGCTGGGGGGCATGCACCTCGATTTGTGTTATTATGCTGGGGGCATGCAAACTTATCGAGTAGTTTTAGCACACAGTTCATGCTCGTTAAAAAATAAACGCAAGATTCGAGCAGTTTTAGCATAAAGTTCATGCTTGTTAAAAAATAAACGCAAGATCTGAGCAGTTTTAGCACATAGTTCATGCTCGTTAAAAAATAAACATAAGATTGAGCAGTGTTTTGGCGCATTCAAGCTCATTAAAAAATGAACCTATTCCGGTAAATAACCATTGTGTATGTAACCTTATCTGCCATAAAAGCCTTGGTCGTGCTTGCACCGTCACCTCCACTTTTCATTTGGCCGATCGTTCACCTCCATATGATTTTTTACCCATTTTGAGGAACAGCTGCGAAGAGTGATTTCACCTAGCCATCCTTGTGACGCTGCCGTGATTGGAAAATTCCAACCTGTACCTGGAATCAGCTGCTATCCCTGTTTATCACTCGTTCCTCAAAAGACGAGTCTTCTTAAAGCTCTTTTCAACTGACTCGTAAAATATGAAAAGATTGCTGATTTTTGGCCTTCCAGCTCGTTAAAGCGACCGGAAGAGCTATCCCTCCTCTAGATTTTAATCTTTTTGGACCTGAGGGATTATGGCACAAAAAGATCGAGCGCTTGTTTTGTTCGGCTCATTAAAACTATCGAAAACTCATCCCTTCTGTATTGTTTTGTACTTTTTCAGACTTAAGGGATTAGATGACGAAAAAGGAATTTTGGAGTTGACTTTATGTATCTTTTCAGACTCTCTAAAAATGAAAAGGACCGAGTTATCCTTGTCGTTAGACTCGTTAAAATCATTAAATAGCGACAAACTTGTCTTTAGACGAGAACGAGTTTCACTATCGCTAGGCTCGTTAAAACATAGCGATGGGCTTGCCCGAAGGGCAGGTTATAGAACAAGCATATGTTATCCTCCTCAAGCTTGACAAAAATAAAGAGGTACTGGTCAGCAATGACTGGGGAAAAATTGGGAGAAACTAAAGAAAACTTTGATGGTAGCAAGTCGCTCTTGAACATGGAACTTTTCCTCCGTACCGCAATCGGGTTGGGTTGTTTCATTCACCGGTCACATCACCATGGTCTCGCCATACCATCCATATTTGGGGTAATGCTACCGATCCATCGCATCAGTGTCGCCATATGTTCAAGAGAAGTCGTTCAGAAAGTGTCAACCGGGTCCCATCCACTGCCATACATTATCCTTCATCCGTTCATGACCGCCACCCTGAATCATATGTCACAGATCGTTTTCACCTCCATTAAAATCATTAGCTCCATTCCGTGTCACTGATGTGGGATTCATTAAGGCCCTCCTTTGACGGATCGCTTCTTGTCGACATCAGCTCATTATCCAAGAAGTTGATCTAGGAACAACCCCTTCAGTACTTTGAAGCTTGCATGCCTCAATGGCAAGTTTCTCACTTCCGGCGACAGGTATACATCAATGACCTTCGACCAGAAGATTTTGCATGGTGTTCGACGCCAAGTCCTTTATTCACACCACGTGAATTGTACTGCAGTACCTTGAGGGTCATTATCATTATCAGTGATTCCTCTCGCGCTTGTTAATGGTTTACCTCATTTACCGGTAATCAAGCGATGTCTTTCCATGTTCGACTCCAGAACAATTCTCACGTGGATCGACTTGTACTTAGAGTGAAGATCGAATGAGTTTGAAGACCCCAGATCTAGTTTCATCCATCCGGGCTGCGATATATATTCAGGAAAGATGAAGACATTGACATGTACATCACTGCAGCAGATAATCATCCTACTCAAAGGATGATAATTTCATCAATTATCAGTCTATCATCAGACGATTGTCTGTTCTATGTACAGAAAATGTATTTATAAAGCTGAGCATGGGAATGCCCGCCTCAGCTAGATCATGAAAGCAGTATGAAAAATAATGTATTGTATTGTATTACAGGTCTCCTCCCAGCATTGGATGAACTTCGAATCCCCCTGATAAAGCATTTCACCCGATAAACAGCCTCATACTTTAGGGGGCAACTGTTATAGACATTTTTGTGCCCTACAGCATTGAGCATGAAATGTCCATAATCTAAGGGATCCAAAGTCCCTAAACATGTTGTTCCTACCCCTAGAGGAACAAGGCTAACAAACCACAGCAATTCACAGAAGTTCTCCACCTGAAACTGCTCAAAAACAAGTCAATTCAGGATCATGTCAACTGCTCCATTGACCATCTGCGCTGAATGTCAGTGGCTCCACTGTCTACCTGCGTTGAATGTCAACTCCAACACTAGCTACCTGCGCTGAGCGAGTTTGGACATGTGGCAGACTCATTCCTCAAGGTGTCAGAAGCCAGGAAGCTTCCAAAATGACACTTGCCTCAGGGAATTCGACTGGTGATGAGTAAGAGGATCCAAATCTCCAAGTGGAAGCAAGAACCTCCAAGTGGACTCAAGAACTGAGAGAGGGAGAGGACACTAGTCAGATCTCAAGCTGACTCATCCTCTCTCCAAAATAACTATATATAGATCTCTCCTCCATGAGATCTAGAGGCTGGAATTTTGTTATTGCAAAGAATTGTTGTTGGTTTGAGATTGGAACTATTGGTTGCTTAATGCTTTGAAGGGGCTGAAGATAGGAATTCCATTTGCTGGGAAGGAGATGCTGGATTGGAGCCCTCTGGGTTGTATCTCTTCCTGAACCTTGTTATTCATCAACAAAGCTATCTTGGTTTCTCCTATATGCTGATGTTTTCTTGATATATGATTGCATTAGTGTATTTGATTTGTTTCTAATCCTGAATCATTTATGAATATGTATATTTGCCTTTGTGTTGTGTTCTTCTCTTGTCGCAAGTAGCTGTTCTCTTGTGATCTCGCAGGAATCAAGTAGCTGTTCTCTTGGGCGAGCGAGGAGGCAAGTAGCTGTGAACACCCAAAGGGAAGAGGATCTGGATCGAGGGACAAACGGAAGACACCGGTAAGTCTATTGATCTCTCTTCTTTCACATTTCATAAAGGAAGAAACCAGCATAGCTGTACTCATTTGTTGCTAAGGCACTGTCACACCTTAGGTGGATAGGATCGTCCTGCATAGGCATTTTTCCCCACAACAGTGAGGCTAGATTTGAGCAACTTAAGCAGTTTTTAACACATGCACTAGTGCTACAGATTACAGATCCAGACAAATAGTTTGTGGTATGAACATATGCTTGCAAGGGAGGACTTGGTGGAGTCCTTATGTAGGATGGATAGGTGGTATGTTTCAAGTCCCAGAAACTAAACAAGAATGAGCAGAACTACCTGACACATGATTTGGAGTTAGCAATAATCATACTTGCATTGAAGATGCGGAGACACTATATTCTTGGCAGGAGATTTGTACTTATGAGTGATCACATTGGGTTGAGATATTTGTTTGAACATCCGAATTTTAACGCTAGGTAGGATAGATGGTTGGCCATGATTAGCAAGTTTGATTTTGGGATCAGGTACATCAAAGGTAAAGAGAACAAGGTGTCAGACGCTCTTAGTAGACGGGTACAGGTAAATCACTTGAAAACTGTGAGCTCTTATGGGACAGACTTACAAGATAAGATCTTGTAGGGAGGTCAGCAAGATGTCAGGTATATGCATATTGTGCATAGGTTGCAACAAGATGCTAGTAGATGTACAAGTGTAGGTACAAGTACATGTGTTAGTACATACAAGTACAGGTGGCAGTATAGGTGCAGGTGCAGGTGCACAAGGTATGGATTATTGTCTTACAACAAATGGGTTGGTCATCTTTTGAGATAGGATATATGTACTAAATAATAGTGAGCTCAAGAAGGTCATCTTGAGGGATTTTTGTGTGAAATCATATTTGGTTTATCCAGGTTATTAGAATACATTAACTACAATGAAGAGATTTTACTATTGGCCAAATTTGAAGAGGGATGTAACAGAGTTTGTGGCTAGATGTTTTGATTGTCAGTGAGTGAAAGCAGAGTGTAAACATCTAGGTGGACTACTACAACCGATTGCAATTCCCGAATGGAAATGGGAGGTTATTTCCATGGATTTCATCACAGGGTTGCCGAAGGCAGTGAAACAATATGATTCCATCATGGTCATTGTGGACAGGTTAATAAAGGTTGCACACTTCATTCCGGTGAAGTTTATGTTCTTAGCTAGTGATGTGGAATAGGTGTTCATCAGAGACGTAGTCAGAATGCACAGCGTCCCAAAGAATATTATGTCAAACATGTATTAAAGGTTGACTTCCAAGTCTTGGAAGGATTTATTTGCAGTTTTGGGCACAGAGTTGGCCTTCAGCAAATCTTATCACCCGTGGATAGATGGACAGACCGAGAGGGTCAACAAGATATTAGAGGACATGTTGATGATGTATGTGATGCATCCGTAGAGGAAGTGGGAAGAGTATATCCCTGTGGAAGAGTTCACATACAACAACGGTTATCAAGAGTCATTGAGGATGAGTCCTTTTGAGGCATTGTATGGGCGGAGTTACAACACTCCTATCAGTTGGAGTGATCCAGTTAGCAGGGTATTGATTGGACCAAATATGTTGGAAGACATGGAACAAGAAATGTAGGTGATCAAGAAGATCTAAAGGCAACACAGGATAGGTAGAAGAGTTATGAAGATAGGAACATATTGTTCAATGAGTTCCGAGTTTGGGAAAATGTGTATTTGCACATCAAATCAAGGAAGAGATCCTTGAGATTGGATCATGTGCCAAGATGGCACCATGGTTTTGTTGACCTGTTAGGATTATTGAGAGGATTGGGCGAGTAGCCTATCGACTTAAACTACCTCTGACAGTGAAAGTCCATGATGTTTTCCATGTATCTTTGCTTAAGAAGTATGTTAAGGATGTTGACCATGTGATTGTCTGGTCTGTATTGCAGGTGGAACCAGATGAAGAATTCCAGCTCAAGCCTCAGTGTATATTGCAGAAAAAGGGTACTCATGCTCCAGAACTAAGAAATCGAGCAAGTTAAGGTGCAGTGGAAGCACTTTGGGCCCGATGAAACTACATGGGAGATGACAGATCAGATGCAGGCTATGTATCCTTCCTTGTTTGCCGATTGAGGCAAAGCAGTTTTGGCTTGGTGATTTGGTATATGATTTGGTATATATTTTGATGATGTTGGTTTATGTACATATGTATATGGATGTAAATACCACCATGAGATATGTTATAAAGCTCCACTATGATGTATGTTGTTATGATGTCAAGATATTATGTTGTTTTGTTTTCCCGCAGGGTGATCATTGTAAATATTGCATCGAGTTAAGTTATAAATCTCCATCGGAAGTATGTTTTTTCTTACAATAGTTTAGTGGTTATAGGTGTTCCTGAACACCGATGATGGTGTTCCCCCAAGGGGGAGGGTTCTATAACAACCCTAGTGAAAATTCCATGTAATAAACATAAATAAATGAAAACTAATAACCATGGATGATGGGACACTTATTCCAAGCTGAATGTTGGGCAGAAAACTAGTGATGGAGATCCCTTGTGATTGTTTATGGCTAAGGAAATTCGTAAAGGAAATGGCTAAGGCTTTGGAAAGGAAAAATGGAATTTTGGCACATTTAATTATGAAAATAATGGAAATTAGGAGAAAAGGGAGGTGAAATGTCACAGGTCGGATGGGAGGAGGAAAATTGAGGAAAATAATGGAAAATGAAGAAAATAAGGACCTCATTCATAAAAAGGCTTTAGAGGATCAGTTGGTAACCGTTTGTTAGTTTAGTTTTGGAGCTCTCTCATTATTCTCTCTCTCTCACTCTTGGAGACTTAGATTTTTCTTGGAGCACTCTTGGTGGCTGTGGCATACTTGGATTTTTGGAGAGAGAAGGAAAAGGAAGAGAAGGAAAGTGCAATAAGGCATCGGGATTAACAGCTACATCATATGTTCTTGCAAGTATCGAGTTGCATGTATGTTTCCTTCACTAGTTTTGGCATTCATGGCACATGCATGTGGTTTCTTGGTTGTGATCTGTCATTGGCATGGAGGATTGCCTAGATTGATAGTCAATTTCCTAGTCTTGCCATTTCCTAGGTAGCCATGGTGATTATGGGTTTACTTTCATTGGTTGTTTTTTGTTGGTTCTCATGTTTCCTTAGCTTGGGTTGAGTTATTAGTTCCTGGAAGCCCTGGTTGGACAAAATCTCTGGAAGCCATATAATAGATTGGGTTGAGTTACTGGTCCTGGAAGCCTTGGTTGGAAAAATGCTCTAGAAGCCCTTGGTCGGTTGAGTTACTAGTCCTGGAAGCCTTGGTTGGAACAAACGCTATTGAAGCCTTGTAAGGCTTGGATGGAGACCAATTTGATGATGGTTTTGTGATGTCCAACCATGAGGTGGAATCACTATTTGATGAGTTGAGGTGGATGGCCTTTGGAAGCTTTGGATGAGTTTTAATTGATGTGTTCTATGATATCCCACATTCATGCTTGGAATATGGCATGGTGGTGAATGGCTAAAGAGAGATTTGGCTCAGCCATTTTATGGTCAAGTGGAATGTGGAAGTCCCATCCCGGGTTTGGATTTTTCATCATTAACGAAAAGTTATTTATCCTTATATTTTATGATCATTTTGATGGCTTGTATGTGATCTATATGGATGCACTTTCATGAGTATTTCTGCTGCTATTATGCTGCTTATGTATGTGTTTTATGACAATATCCATATATGGATTTCTTCATGTTTTCACTTGTAATTAAATGATCAATGTATCTATGACCTAATGGATGGAATGGTAGTTTATGTGTTGAGGCATCAATGGTTCTTAGTGGTTCTCATCTACGTATGATACCCTATGCTCAGAACTGTTAATTACACCTGTAGATTACACATTTGAAATATGTTTAACGAAATGCCTATCATGGCTAGGAGGGATCTAGTCAAGGTCTTGAACAAGTGTTTTCTTTAGTAATGTAATTTCCATGTTAATTTATTGATCTGAAGAGATGGTTCCATTCTGGATAGTGACTTGGGATCTGGGCCTGAAAAAGTGGCTTAAATCCCGGAGTCGCTATCATATCACTAACAATTTTGGTCTATGGTCACTGGCAGGCAAGCCTATGAGAGTGACTTTGTGTTGCTGGTCACACTCATGCCTATAGCATGGGAGCGACTGAGCCTTAAATTGTCCAAAATATCAGTGGGACCCCAAGGTAAGCTATCTAAAGTATTGGATTGGTTCTTGAGGGTCCTGTAGTTGATGATTAATGTATGTATGGTGTGTTTCCATCGGTTCCACTTCCTTAACATGACTTAGGAGGTTAGATCATATCATAGTGGCCTCTCCTCGCATGTTTACCCTGGCTAGCCAGTTGCTTGGGTATATGTGGGAGGAGGGTGTTGTAGATATCCATAATAAATTCTACCATAAAACCATGCTTATAACTAGCATATAATCAAGAAAATAAAAATGATAGAATAGCCATCAAAACCACATAATAACAAGCACATTTACTCATGAAATACAAGCATAAAATAAATTTTATTAACATGTGAAAAATGCAACCAAGTTAGGGACTTCCATGTACCACCCGACCATAGATTATGCTAAACCAAATCATTCTTTCAACTAACCACCCCTGTGCCATATTCCAAGCATGAATGCAGGACTCACAAAAAAACCAACCAAGTCTTCCTTAGGCTTTACCATGTATCCTGTCATTATCAATCAAGGGGTTCCTAGGCTCGAAACCCTCATCTATACAACCATGCTGTAGCATGTATCCCTCCATATACCGGTCAAGGGATTCCTAGACCTAAACAAAGAAACATACACTACAGGATTTACCACAATACTGCCATATACCGGTCAAGGGATCACTATGCCCTAAACAAGCATGGATGCCTATGGTTATCTCCACCTAAACCATGAGGAATTTTCCCTTCTCCGCCCTCAGGATTAATGTGTATCCCACCATTAAGGATAAAGGGATTCCTAGGCCTTTGGGGATTTTCTTGAGACCACCCCACTCAGTTTCGAAACCATTTGGAAATCCAACTCAACCAATTAAAAGAACCCCATCACACCATTGTTATCTGAAAGTGGCAAGGCAAGGCTAAACTTTCACACCTGGAAAAACCCATGCCAATGACAACAAGAGAAGCAAATACACACATGCATGCTAAAACTAGTAAGGCAATCATACATAAAACTTGATACCTATAAGTAATCCCGCTATAGCCGCTTGATCCAACTTTTCCTTGGTTTATCTTTGCTTTCTCTTGCCTCCTTGTCCTTCCTTTTCCATCCTTCCTCCAATGCTAGAGTGCTCCAAGAATACTCTAAGTGTGTAAGAGTATGAGAGAATAGAGAGAATAAATAGAGACCACAAAAAATGAGCTGACAAAAGCTAACATTGACAAAAGATGGGAACCAATGCTCAAAAGCCTTTTTATTAATGAGGCCTCTAATTTCTTCAATTTCCATTATTTTTCCTTAAATTTCCTCCTTACATACAACCTATGACCTTTCACCTTCCTTTTCTCCTAATTTCCTTTATTTCCATAACTAAAATGCAAATTAATTCCTCTTGCCTTTCCAAAGCCCTTGTCATTTCCTTTTTCAATTTCCTTTAGCCATAATAAACCAAATGAACACCCATTAGGATGTTTTTCCCGATATTCAACTTGGAATATGTGTCCCATGACCATGGTCTTATTTTTCCTTTATTAAATTTATTACATGAACTTTTAACCTGGGGATGTTACAAACCCCTCCCCCTTAGGGGAACACCATCCTCGATGTTCAATGACATATACAACCAGCAAGACCATTGAAAAGAAAGACATACTTCCCGTCGAGCTTTATAACTTAGCTTGTTTAGTATTTATAATGACAACCTGCTGAAAATCAAACCCACATGAAAAACATAACAACATGACACCCATACCACTTATTGGAGCTTTATAACACAGATCATGGTAGTATTTACATCCATATACATATATACATATACCAAAATTTATTTTCCTTCACCAGAAAATAATGAAGGATGCATAGCCCGCATCTGATCAACCATCTCTCAGTAGCTTCATTAGGCCAAAATTGCTTCCACTGCACTTTAACTTGTTTGACTTCTCTGCTCTGGAGCATGAGATGTTTCTATTGCAATATGCACTGAGGTTCTGGATGGAATTATCCTTTTAGCTCCACCTACAATACAGACTAATTGTTAACATGATCGATATCCTTTACATATCTTTTAAGAAATTAAACATGGAAAAAATCATGGAATTTCACTATCAGAGGCAGTGCAAGTCTATAGGCCACTGGTCCAATCCTCTCAAGGATCTCGAAAGGCCTGCAATATCAAGGTGCAAGTTTCACATATGACCCAATCCTCAAGGAGATCTTCTTGGGCTTGATGCGTTAGTACACATGTTCTCCAACCTAAAACTCTTTAAATACCACGTGCTGGTATACATAACTCTTTTTCCTGTCCTCTGCTTCCTTTAGATTCTATATAAGTACCTGTATTTCCTATTCCATCTCTGCCAACATATACAGTCCTATAAGTAACCTATTCACTAGATCACTCCAACTGATGGCAATATTACAACTCCACCCATAGGGTGCCTCAAGCGGACTCATCCTTAGTGACTTTTGATAACCATTGTTGTAAGAAATCTCAACCAGTGGGAGATACTCCTCCCACTTTCACTGCTGATGCATGACATACATCCTCAGCATATCCTCCAGTATCATGTTGACCCTCTCTACCTTTCCATCTTCCTTCGGATGATAAGTTGCACTAAAAACCAATTTTATACCCAAACCTACAAATAACTCCTTTCAAAACTTGGAAGTGAAATTAGCATCCATGTATGACACAATATTCTTCGGTACACCATGCAATATCACTATATATTTGATGAAGACCTGTGCTACATCACTAGCTTAATATGTATACTTCACTAGAATGAAGTGTGCTACCTTTGTCAACCCGTCAACCACAACCATAATAGAATCATGCTGTTTGGGTGCCCTTAGAAAAACTGTAATGAAATCCATGGAAATGACCTCCCATTTCCACTCTAGAATCAAAATTGGCTGTAGTAGACCACCTAGATGCTTGCACTCTACTTTTACCTATTGATAATCTAAACATCCACAAACTCTACCACTTCCTTCTTCAAATTTAGCCAATAATAGAACTTCTTCACCGCTATCAATCTCTTCTGATATCCTCGGTGACCTGAATACGAATTAGCATGAAATTCTCTCAGGATAAGTTTCTTGAGCTCACTATTGTCAGGCACATAGATCTTGTCCCTAAATTTGACCAAACCATTTGTTGTGAGACTATAGTCCACATCTTGATTGCCTATACTCTGATGTTGTAATCTGTGCCTAAGCTCCCTGTACCTATCATCTTGTTTTCCTTCTGTAACATTTGATCCTGTAAATATGTCCCATAAGAACTCATAGCTACAATGTAATTTACTTATGCTAAGAGCATCTGAAACCCTGTTCTCTTTTCCCTTAATGTACTTGATCTCGAAGTCAAACTCATTGATCTTGGCCAACCATCTAGCTTTCTTGGAATTCATATTTGGTTTGTCAAACAAGTATCTCAATCTTCTATGGTCGCTCATCAGTACAAACCTCTTGCCAAGAAGGTAGTGTCTCCACATATTCAATGCATAGATGATTGCTTCTAACTCAAGATCATGTGTAACATAATTCTATTCGTGCTCATTCAATTTCCTTGATTAATAACTTACCACTTGTCCCTCCTTCATTAAGACTCCACCAAGTCCTCTCTTGCAAGAATATATACACACCACAAACTCTTTATCCGGGTCCACAATCTTGAGAACTGGAGCATTTGTCAACAACTACTTGAACTGCTCCAAATTTGCTGCACATTCCTATGTCCATTCAAATTTCTTTCCCTTTCTTTGCAATGATGTAATAGGATAGGAAATATGTGAGAAGTTCCTAATGAACCTCCTATAGTAACCTGCTAACCCCATGAATGGCCTTACCTCATTCACATTCCTAGGTGTTTCCCACTCGATAGATCTTTTCAGGATCCACTGCTATGCCTTCCTTGGAAACAACATGCCCCAAGTAATGTACCTCTGTATGAAAGAAACTAAGTTTACTAAGCTTGGAATACAACTAATTTTCTCTTAGAAATCTCAATACTTCTTTTAAATGTTCAACATGTTCTTCCTCATTCTTAGGATATATAAATTTATCATTAATTAACAGAATAAAAAACTTGTCCAGATAAGGATGCAACACATTATTAATTAAGCAAATAAAATTAGTTGGAGCATTAGTCAAACCAAAAGGAACTACAAAAAACTTTAATGCGTACCTGATGATATCCTCATCTCAAATAAATCTTCGAGAACACCACTTTTCCCTTTAACCGGTCAAATAGATAATCGATCCTTGGTAATGGATACCTGTTCTTGATGGTCACCTTGTTCAACTGTCTATATTCAAGGCACAATCTGAGAGTACCATCCTTCTTCTTCACACACAACATTGGTGCACCCCAGGGCTATACACTTGGCCTAATGTATCCTTTGTCAAGAATTTCCTTCAACTGCAACTTCAATTCCACTAACTATGGAGTGCTCATTTTGTGAGGTGCATTTGATGCTGGTGCTAACCCTGGTACCAACTCAATTGAAAATTTGACTTCCCTGTGAGGCAGTAACTCTGAAATCTCTACTGGGAACACATCTTGAAACTATTGTAAGATTGGGTACCTCTTCAAAATTCTCGCATTCTCAACATCCTTACCTTTATCACTAGAAATATGCACTGCAAATAACACACACCCTTTCCTATGACTGCACTTCACTTGCATAGATGTAACCACTCTAACTGATGTTTCCTTCTTCTTACCCTGCAAGATCCTTTGTTCTCCATTTTCATTCATGCACTCAATAGCCTTGTCATAAAAATCCACCTTGTTCCTATGAAGATAGAACTAGTCCATACCCAACGTATTGTATGATCCCAATGGAAACACATTCAAGTGTGCTGATGTAGGCATACCATTCAACTCAAATGTGCAATCTCTTACCTAATGATGAGCTCTTTTCTTTGTACCTATAGCCAACTGCACTAAACAATATTTTTCATGTACTTCTTTATTCAAACCACACTTTTCCACCAGGTCAGGATTAACATAACTATAATTAGATCGAGGGTCAATCAAAATAGAAATAACTTGATCACAAATCTTACCATCCATCTCGATAAAAGATTCTTGGTGATCATCCTTCCTATTATCCAATGCTGCATAGATTAAAGGAATGCTTTGTCCAACATCCCCAAATTTCTGCACTTCCTGTGCACTATATATCTAAGGCCTATTGCCCTGATACGAAAGAAAATCCTTCTTGAGATGATCCTTGCCACATATCTAACACTGCAACTGTCCCTTACCATCACCTTTATTCTGTTGCCCTCCAGGCTGTGACCCATGTCCATGTCTAACTACATTACTTCTTGTAAGGAACCACATTCTCTTTCTCACCTGCATCCTCAGGTCTTGTTTGCTTCGGTGGCCACTTGCCCTTAGATTTTTCTTTCCCTTTCCAACCTTGTTGAGATTTTGTCTTACACTTTGATTTCTCATAACAATGCTTCAACTTTCTGATGGCTTCCTCCAATGATCTAGGCTCATCAAACTTGATACTATCTTTGAACGCTATTGATATCCCATTGATGAATCTCTCAATCTTAGATTTCTCCTCATTAAGATAAGGTACATACCTCAATAACTCCAAGAATTTGCTAGTGGACTCCTCATCGTTCATAGATCCCATATTTAACTCATAGAACTCCTTCACCCTATCATCATAGTATCTCTCAGATAGATACGTCTTCCTGAAAATTCTTTCAAACTCCATCCAAGTCAACTTATCTTCCTGAATGCCTTTTAAATTCTTCACATCTTCCCACCAATTGTCTGCTTTACCTTTAAGGCTGAACGTAACTATTTTGGCCTTCATGTTCTTCGAGTAATCATGCAATTTGAAGAAATTATTCATTCAAAGCAACCAAGCTTCCGCATCCTGTGACTTCTTCATTTCTCCATTGAATGTAGGTGGATTTTCTTTCTTGAACTTATCCAAAAAATATCCCTTGTCACTTCTCCTATAAGGATGATAGCTATGATGACCATGATACCTATCTGAGCCAGGACTATAGTAATGCCCATGTCCACTACCTCTCTTATCAGGTGTGTGCAAGAATCTTCCATCCCTGATGGTATCATCCCTATCTAGCCTGTGTCCATCACAAGATCTACTACCATATGCTCCATTAGTCATGTCCTCCTATCCATTACTGATCCTAAGAAGTCCCTATCTCTACAAGTCTAACAAACTTTGAAGAATAGGTGCATTGAACTCTGCTTGTTTCTCTTGTGCCCTGGAAAGTATCTCTTGTGATTGAATGATTCTATCATTATCTTCTTTAAAACTCCTTATTTCAACCTTCAAAGTTTTCAAATTGTCTGTTATATGAGGGGAGTACTCATCACCATGTTACTAATATGATCTATAAGGAGAATCTTGTGAACTATAGTCTACCATATTGATAGTCATATTTTCTCTTCTTCCTGCAAGTATATCATGTCATCTAAACCAAAATATAAACATAATCAACATAACTCAGTATAGTTCGGGGGAGGATATCTCATCTGCAAGATCACTTAGGTTAGCACAATACATGTATAAACACAATCATAGCAATATATAATCATCCACTAGTTACCATGCATGACCATACCAATGACATACCATGACCCCATGCACGACAACTATAACCATGGAAATGCATGCATACATCCACATAGATAACAAATATACACAACAAATGCATATTCAACTAACATGCATTCATGACAACCACATATCAACAACAACAACTTCAAATTCTATATGACAACACAACTGCAACAATGACCACCGCCATGCATACATAACAAACATATAGACCACAAGCATAATGAACACATATGAAACTAACATGCATGCATGACAAACACATTCCACCCATCAAGTCCAAGGGTGAACCATGGTCTGATACCACTCTGTGGTATTATATATCACCCAAAGAGAACATAAACCATAATTCACCCAAATAGAATGGAACCTACTCTGATACCACTCTCAAACACTCTCCTCCCACATTTACCCAAGCTAACCGGTTCACTGGGGTAAACATGTGATGAAGAGTTGCTATGATATGATTCAACTCCCCAAGTACAGTTAAGGAAGTGGAATCGACAAACCAAAACAAAATTGACCTTCCTCATGGGCTACAAGAAAGCCATAGGCTAACCAACCACTCCAGGTGCCCAATTCTTGAGTTAACTTTCCTTTTGACTGAACTAGACCCAAAGTCGCTCCCATGAAAAACCCTCCATGAGATTGAAACCCTTCAATTAGTCCCACAACAAGGCCTCCATGCGACAACAATATTTTTTAGGAATTTCTATGCTAGCAACCCCAAATTCTGAGCCATTTTTTCAGGGCTAGGACTCAGGCCTCTACCCAGAACTTGATGAAATTCTCATAAATGGTAAATAAAAATAAGACAATGCTTATAATACAAAATTTGAACAGGGACCTGACTTGACTCATCTGAACCATGATAGGAATTTCGTCAAACACATCATGAACATGTAATGTACAAGCAATAAAAATACATCTGAACATAGGGACATCATACTTATCTGAGAATTTGTAAGAAGGTCTGATGCCCTCTCACATTAGTTTCATTATAATCTATTCGGTCAAATTCATTCATTAACATTTCATCTACTAACCAAAACATGATGAGGTCCATAACCAAAGTCTTCCATACAACCATGATTATAACCATCATATAACCAACAAAATAACAATAATAGAATAACCATCAAAGCCACATAATAACAAGCACATTTACTCATGAAATACAATAGGAAAATAACATTTATTAACATGTGAAAGAGCCAACGAAGTCAGGTGTTATCACTCAAAAGTTTTCCCTAGAAGTTATCAAAAGAAGGAAGCATCTAAGGTAACCACAAACCAATCTTTTATTCTTAGGTTCTAGCCAACCTAAGTCCAGAGAGGGCTCTCTCTTTAATTTAGCTTTTTTTTTATTGAATTTTAGGCTAGTTCTTAGTGTTCATGGGGTTTTGTTTTGAATTGAAGGTTGGGTGGTGGAATTCTTAGAGTAGATGGATATAGCTAGGTATTCAAGCCATTGGGCTATGGAGTCAACAAATGGATAGCATAACTCGACTAGATCATTAAAGGGAATGTTCACAGGGCAGGCTAGCAAAGCAACATGCAAATATTTAGGCCAAATGGGTGAATTGATTCGAACCAGGGTGAAAGGGCATTTAAGAATCCTTGGATTGGGATCAAAATGAAGAACAAAGGGTGATCATAAAAAAAAGGGTAATTAAGAACCCTTTGCTATAGACCAGAGGAAAAACTACGGAAGCTAAGGAGCAGTTAAGAATTCCCTAGCTAAGATAGTTTAGGAGAAAACATTTAGAATGTAAAACAGTCAAGACAGAGTGAATTCAAACAATTTCTGAAATATCATTCCTTGTTATACATTTATATTTTAGAAATTTACATAAAATATTATGGAAAAAACATAAGGAAAAACAACATTGAACATGGAAGAATACTTATTTGTATTTCGCTTTACACAAGAATCTTGTAAAATATCTGATCTTTATTCCTTGATCCAGCAAGCGAATCCAGTCATTGATACAATAGGACTTTGATTTGAGAGAAACATTCTATAGAAATGTCTTGGAATCCACCCTACATACTTCGAAATGTGAAGTATTTATACAAAAAATAATTACAAAATATCTCATAACAATTTGAGATTTAATCTAGGGAATAAAATATCTTCATGCATGAAGATAGAGACATATGTAGAACTACTTCTTGTTGTCCCTTTTATTGTGGGGTTGCTAGTTGTTTTTGTTGAGTTTTGAGCTCTTTAAGCTGGCTGATAGTTGTGGTATTTCTACGCTGGCATCTTCTTTGCTTTGATCTTTCACTGATACTCTTTGACTCTATTACTCTTTGAACTTGCTGATTTGTCTTTTACCTGTTTCACCTAGCTGCCTTCAAATTTACCATAGTAACTTTATGATTTAAATTTATCATAGTAAATATGTCATTTTCTCCCACCATTCTACCTCAGGTAACTTTATTTTTACCATCCTTCTGTATATTTCATCTACTTCTATGTATTTTGCAAAATTTGGTTTGGTGAGAAACAAATGTTTCACTTCATGCACTATGAAAAACAGGTTCTCCAATCTATCATATAATACTTTTCTTGTATGAAAAGCTTTAATAGTCGAAGAGTTGGCTTGTTCCTTGGCCAATTTCCTAAGTCTATCACTATAGTCTAATTGGGGCATAAGTTTGTCATTGATGACCATGGGACTGGGAAGATCTTTGTCCCTTAAAATATAAAACTTAACCATGAACCTGTCAATGGCTACTTGCATGTTGTGGCACTTCTCTTCTAAGTTGTGCATGAGGTTTCTTTTGGAAAGAACCTTTCTAATATCCAGAATGGCTTCAATCTTGTCTTATATGTTAAGCTCTTGGAGCTCATATCTTTTCTTACTATTTAGGAAGTGCATGAGTCGATTTGCATCCTCAGGTTCATCTCCTAATTCTTCTTTAACTTTCTGGATAGCTTCAGTGGCTATCTTCACTAATTTTTTTTGCTCAAATATAACTTGGATTGATGGCCAAATATCATTGACAGGGTTAATGATATTGGCCTGGAGCATCTCTTTAGTCTATTCTAGTGGCTTCTGCAGTGTCAAATCTCTCTCCAGGACTTTGATTTTCTCACCCATCTTGAGGGCCTTCTGTGTCTTTTCTCTTTGCTGAATTTGGGCAACCTTACAGTCAGTTTCTATACTTGCCACTTTTTCCTTAAATCTCTTTAGATCTATAGCCTAGATAGACATATCCTCCATGGCTTTTACTAGTTCTGTTGCTTTCTCAGTTGAGGTACCTGCTACTGTAGTAGACTCAGTTGTAATTGGCAATGATGTGGCAGGTGGAGCTGTAGGTGCCAATGATGCTGCAATGTGGAAGGAATTGTTGTTGATACTGTGGGGATGACAGTTCTGGAAGTTGTGGCCATGTCACTTTGCTTCGACTGAATTAAAGTGTCCAACTCCTTCTCTGTCTCCTTAAGTTGATCATTTAGCTTCAAGACCAAGTCCATGAGCTCTTCATGTCATTGCTATGCCTCCAGGACTTCCCGTGTCTCTGGGTGATGCAACTAGGGTATCTTTAATTGTTTCTTGAGTGCAACTATGTCATCATTTTTCTTTCTCTTTACAATAGTACTAACTAAATCTAACCTTATTACATCCAAGGGCTCAGATTAAATAGTTGAGCTCCTTTTATTTACTCTACCTATCTAATGATCTACCAAGATTAAACAGTTTGGTTAGATTTTATTCTCTAACTATCAACATGAAATTTAAAACATGGCATAATCAATATTAAATAGTTTGATTACCATGGATTGTGGCATGAATAACAAGCTGCACACAATCATTATTATGCATAAAAGTAAATAGTAGTGGCATTTTAACTTTCTCACTTTCATGGTATTTTGTTTTTTGGGGTTCATATTTTTAACTTTTTTGGACCTTTTCTTATCCTTTTTGTCCTTTGATTTTTCTTTTAGGACATACCCTCTTCACATTTTTTTAATTTTTTGAATATGGAAAACATTTGCAGAAAGCAAAGGTATGTGCACATTATAGGTTTAATCTTAGACATTCAAAATTATGACTCCTATTGGTATAGGAACCTAACAGTGGCTCCACTTAGGGATGGCATTTCCTAGTGAAATGTCAAGAACTTTGTAGATCAATGGCCTTCTGAATTGCTGTGATGTTACCCTGCAACTTTTCCTTTTCATTTTTCTGCATTATTACTATTTATGACAGTAAAAATTTTGAAGCTTAGGGAATTCTCTTCAGGTTTCAACTTCAAAAATCACCATCCAATCAACTCTAGACTTTTGAATGTGAAGTATGTACAAATGATTAGTAAAATCAGTAACAAGGTTAAATGTAGTGTTTGAGCATTTGACCATTCATTGGTGCTCCTTCTGCTTCTGTGCCATCCATTTCTCTAAGGAAGAAAGCATTATTACCTCTGAAGGCATAAATGATATATGGGAATTTCCATAGGAAATCAAATTTCCGATGTTTACCTTTATCCTCTCTCCTTGAATCCCATTTTAAAACTTTGTCCCCTAGGTAAAAATATTATGCCTTAGTCCTTTTATCAATATTCTTCCTGATCCTTTCCTTCACAACTTGAGATCTGATGTACACTTCTTCCCTGGTTTGCTGTAAGTGAATTGTTTGGTTAATTCTCTTTGGATGTAATTTGGTTCAACCTGCAACTCTTGGAGCAGCTTCATCATTGGTGTTCCCAAGGAAGATGGGAAAACAACTTCCATTCCATAAACTAATTGATAAGGACTAGTACCAATGGATTTCTTTGTGGTTAGCCTGTCTGCCCAGAAGGCATTTACTAGATTTTTGTTCCATGTTTTCTTGTTATCCTCTAACAATTTTTTGATGATATTTACCAGAATTTTGTTTTAGGACTCTGCTAGTCCATTTCATTGAGGGTAATAAGCTGTGGAGTGGCCTAGGGTTATGTGATGCTTATTATAGAAATCAATCATTCTTCTAGATTTAAAAGTTGTTGCATTATCAGTGATGATTTTGGTTGGTCACCTGAATCTAGATAGGATATTGGCCTCAAGGATGGTTATTATAACAGTGTCAGTGGCTTGCCTTGATGGTATGGCTTCTATCCATTTGGTAAAATAATCTGTAGCAGTGAGTATCGATTTGTGTTGGGCAGAGGAAGGTGGGTGGATTTCACCAATGAAGTCAAGACCCCATTGTTGAAAAGGTGCTTCAACAGAGATTGGTTTTAAGGGTAGGGGTAGAAACTTTTTCTTTCCTTCAAAAATCTGACATTTATGACATGAGGTTACAAATTTCTTTACATCAGAAAACAAAGTAGGCTAATAGAAACTGGCTCTAAGAATCTTGTCAGCAATGGTTTTCTAGTAAAGATGTCCTCCACAGTCACCTGCATGAAAATCTTATAACACTTTGTTAGATTATTCTTTCAATAAATAGTTAAGAAGGATACCTTCATGATTCCTCCAAAACAAAGCATTGTCAATTATGCAAAATTTTAAGGATTTCATTTTTAAAAATCTGCTTTTGGTCCTGGATAATTCAGGAGGAGCTTGTAGATTTTGTAAAACATATATGATGTCAGCATACCATGGTGATTCAATAAAGGCCTGGCTGATTGGTGGAGTCGCCATCTCCTCTTCATTATCCATTTTTGCAATAAAATTTATATCTAAGGCCTGACAGTTCGATTCAGCCATGAGCTTGGCTAAACCTTGGCCTTTGATTAACTTTGTTGGTTTGATTTCTAGGTCATATTCTAATATAGTAGCAATCCATTTCCCTCTCTTTCCATCTAGACCATCCTGAGTCAGGATATCCTTGACTATTGAATTAGGGACATAGGATATTATATGAGAATATAAAATGTAAACTCTAATCTTTGATAGCTTTCACCAAAGCAAAGGCTTGCTTTTCCATTATATTGTATTTTAAGGGGGCATCTCTCAAGGCTTTTCTAAAAAAGGCAATAGGTTGTTCATAACCCTGATCATTTTTCTGCAGTAAAACTGCAGCAATTGTATGTTCTGAAGCAAAGGAAAATAAAATGAAGTCCCTGTCAAATTTTGGACTGATCAAAACTAGTGTTTTAGTTAAGGCTAGCTTAATGTCTTCAAAGGATTTCTTAGCCTCAACGGTCCATTTTATGGTTGAATCCTTTTTCAACATATTGTTTAATGATCTAATTAATTCTGCTAAGTTAGAAATAAATCTCCTAAGAAAGTTAATTTTCCCTAAAAGGGCTTGTAATTCCCTAATGCTCCTAGGATGTTGTATTTGTAAGATGGATTCTATTCTTGCAGGATCTATTCGGATACCATCTTTTGAGATTATATGGCCTAATAAATTTCCTTCTTCTAACCCAAATAAATATTTTTTGGGATTCAAAGAAATTCCATTCTTCCTGCCTTTGATGAAAAGCCGTCTTAGATGATCTAAGTGTTGTTTATCAGATTTTGAGAATACAGTGATGTCATCTAAATATATTACTAGGAAGTCATGAATTTCCTTAGCAAAAGCTATGTCCATGGCTCTTTGGAAAGTGGCCCCTGCATTCTTTAATCCAAAAGGCATCTTCACATACATGAATGTGCCCCAAGGAGTAGTAAACGTAGTTTTAGCCTGGTCATCTGGGTGAACTAAAATCTGATTGTAACCAGAAAACCCATCCAATAATGAGATTCTGGTTGACCCTACTACCCTTTGTAAGATATGATCCATTTTAGGGAGAGGGTAATTGTCTTTAAGTGAAACTTTATTAAGATTCCTGAGATCAACACAAAGTCTAATATCACCAATTTTCTTCCTTGTTGGCACTAAATTTGAAACCCAATCAGAAAATCAGATTGGTGCTATTATCTTGTCCTCATACATCCTTTAGATTTCTTTTCAATAGAAGGCAATAGGATGGGATTGATCCTCCTAAGCTTCTACCTGAAAGGTTTCTGGTTTTCTTTTATGGGGATAGTGTGTTGTATGATGCTAGTGTCATAGGACTTGAGGTCCTCATAACTCCAAGCAAAGACATCTTGGAATTCCTTTAATAGTTCAAGGTATTTTACTTTTTTCGGTAGGAGGTAAGGACTTTGAAAGTTTGATTAATTTTGGATTTTCCTTAGTGCCTATTACACTCCTCTATATCAGATTTTTAGGGTTCCATCTTTGGTTTTCTAGGGAGATCATTTGAATCAAACAAGTGTTACAAAGGGGTTAATCCTTTGGGGAAAAAGTTGTCTTTGAGATTAATGATTTCAAAGTCTTTGTTAATTATCTCATCAATTTCAACTTGCTTTAGGTTTTCTACATCTAATTTTGTAAATTTAGTGGGATGGAATCTATCTATCTTTTCATCTTCTATTTCATTAATTTCTATTTCATCTTTAAAATTAGGATCTAATGTTATGTTAGTATCTATATTACTATTTACAAATTCTTCCTCTAAAGTTAAAAAATTGTTTATCTGTTTGTCATTAGCAAATACTTGTCAGTTTTTCAAGTTATCTGGGATAGCAGGTATGTGCTTGACCTCAGCAGTGTACTGATGGTTAGGTTGAAATGGTAACTTACAAGTGCTAGCAAACATTGCTAAAATATGAGAATGCATATTATGCTTCTTAGGAATTACAACAACCTTGGTTTCTAGGAAAGTGTTTAGTATTTCTACAATGGTTCCTCTGTAACAACTTAATCTAGGGTCTTTGGTCATATATACAACCTTGATTTTTTTTATAACTAATTCAGAGTCTCCCATGACAGAAAATCTGATAGCTCCTAGCTTCCTAACTAATTTAAGACCTAAAAGAAGTGCTTCATACATAGCCATGTTGTTAGTGCATTTGAAATTCAGTCTGTAAGCATGGCCCTCTGAGTGATCATTCTCCAGATTATATATCTACACTCCTGCTCCTGCTCCTTACTTATTCACTGATCCATCAAATTCAAGGTGCCATAATATCTCATGTTCATAATTTTTACTGTCAGGGTGAAGAAAATTTCCGTTGTTTGCTGCATTTTGATTATCTTGTTTACTGGAAATCTCTTGAGTTTGGATAGTTTCTTTTTTAGCTGTAATTGCAATTTCTTTTGGTTCTGAAATAATATTGTTCAAAGTAGTTTGTTGTGTTTGTTCAGCATTATACAAAATAAAAGAATAAATGTCAGAATGCAGGGAGTAGATAGGAATATTTTGAGGTGTATCCCGGCTACTCACCACATATTTCATTAGGGTCTCTCTGTATAGCTTTTTAGGTTGTCCAAAGACTGAGATTGTAGCATATGACATGTCAAGTTGTAAAGACCCTTGGAGTTTGGCTCCCCACAATATAGATAATAGCATGCCATATTTAGGTGGGATGTTATTGACTACTATATCCATGAGAATGGTCTTAGCAGGATATTGTACTAAGGAAACACACAGGTCTTTGATTAACCCTAGACACTTACTTGACTTGTGTGAAATGGAAATAAGTCCTTGTAAGGTCTAGTAATGTCCAAGTTTAACTTTTCCATAACCGATTTATGCATTAAATTGTGTGAAGCCCCCGAATCTAACATTGCATTGTGTAAGATTTTATCATGAATGCTAAGGCTAATATAAAAGGGTGGTATTCCTCCTTCTAGTGGTTTTCCATTAACATCAAGACCGAATATAAGCTTATGCTGATCATCAAACAAGTTGACAGAGTCTTCATTCTCAACAAAGTTTAAGGTTTTGCTTATTTGAGACTTATAGGTTTCACTTTTAATCAGCTCTGTTAAGGGAACTGAAATTTTCAATTTAGCTACCTCTGCTCCCAAATTGAAAGGAAAAAGGGCTTTTTCTATTTGAGGGCTTGGAATTTTCATAGCAGGAATTGGAGTAGGTTGCTCTTCTTTTTCTCCATTTGAGGTCTTTTTCTATGGATTTTCTAATATGGTGTTTGGAGATTTCTCCACTATCTCCTTGGAGGGGATTGAAGTGGATGTTTGATCATTAGGGGTTGGTCATGGGTTATATCTACAATGGTGGGACCAAGAGGCTTCTGATTTCGTCTAGGGAGAATTTGAAGAGTTTTAGTAACTGGAGTTGATTTGATTTTCTTGGGTTGATTTGGCATTGTTTTCTTGGTTTTGTTAGGAGTGTCATAATTCATTTTACTCCTTAAGTTGTATTGTTTGTGTAATTCAAAAATGGCAGAATCATACCCTTGTTTATAATCAAATGATTCTCCAGATTGGGTCTACAATTGCTGCAGCATATGCAGTTCCTACTCATCTTGGGTCAAGAAGACAATTTCCTCATCATCTAATCCCATCAAGTTAATGTGTGTGTCTTGTTCAGGGTCATCTGAATGGGATGTTTCAACATAGTTTTCCTGAAAGGGAGGCCTAATATTCTGGTCAGGTCCATTCTTTCCAGTATTTTGATTCTGATTCTTTCTAAAGTTTGGATTTCTCACTGGAGGTGCCTGTTGATTATCCCATTGAGGCTTCCTCTCAATGTTCTCTATCCTATCCATCAGTTTTTCCATACCCTTGGTTAGAACATCTATTTTAAGGTCAGAGGGTGAGGCTTCATATTTCACAAATCCTCTCCTTTCATTCCTAACCCTAGCTCTTTTTGCTAGCAAGTTGGCTTCTACACTAACTGCTACACTTTGCATGTCTTCTAAAGTTGGAGGATTTATCTCTCTGAGTTGGAAGGCCATATCAGTATCAAACCCATTAGGAAAATTTATCAATGCTAAGTTAGGTGGGGGACTAAGATTGATTGGTATTGCATTGTATATATTGTTAAATCTGGTACAATAATCTTGGACTGTTTCATTTGGTCCTCTTCTGATGTTTTCGTATTCTGAAAGGATTTGCAAAGGGTTCTTTTTCTTTTCCCATCTATTTAAAAATTGTTGATAAAATATATCTAAACTATCTATGCTATTAGCAAGTAATGATCTAAACCATTTCCTTACATCACCAGCTAGAGTTTGAGCAAAAAGTCTCATTTGAACATCTCCAATATCAATTTCATGTAATTCAAAGTAGTCTATCATTTTGTTTACATGATGTTGTGTTGTATAAGGTCCTATGCCATCAAATTGGACAATTTTGTTTTGGTAATCTTGTGGCATGGCACCAAGTGGGGCAGGTAACACAAGAGGAGCATATATATTTGCCATGGCTCTAAGTTAGGCAGGGCTAAGAAGTGGGGTTGGGGTACCAGGAGATGATACAGTAGTTGATGGAGAATTAGGAGTAATAGGTGACTGATGGATAATGGTAGGTTGGTAGGGAAGTAAAGGTGTAAATGGAGGTGAGGAATTAACTTCAGAGGTGGAAGGGAATAATGGTGAACTAAGGGTAGTTGATACTAGTTCAGAAAGCTCAGGGATCTTAGCAGTAGTAAGGGATGACTGAGGGGAATTTAGAATATACTCATCAATTGAATAGTTTTCCTTTTGGACTTTGAGATCTGCAATAAACTCTGAATCTAGAACTATGTCATCAAGTGCACTTTCAGACTTGGTTCTAAATAGGGAAAGGTAAAATGACTCATCAAAGGGGGGGTATTCTAAAAACAACCACTCATCAGGGCATGAATCTGCTTTGATTGAAGGTGTTGGACTGACTGAAGTTTCTTGTCTTATGGATCTTCTCGAAATTAGGTTGGGATTATCCACTACTGCGGCAGGGTTTGGATCTGGATTGGCCCTAGTATAGTGAGTTCTCCTTGAAGCTAGAATTTAGAGTTTTTCTAATTAATTTCTTTTTTTGAAATTTTGTAAATAACTTCTAATAACCCCTTCAAGAGGCTCGAAATAAAGATTTGAAATTTTCTCAAAGGTTTATTAAGACTGGGGATTTGGATTCCCTAGTATGGTTGCCACTATGTTATCACTCAGAAGTTTTCCCTAGAAGTTATCAAAACAAGGAAGCATCCGAGGTAACCACAAACCAATCTTTTAGGCTTAGGCTCTAGCCAACCTAAGTCCAGAGAGGGCTCTCTCTTTATAATTTAGCTTTGTTTTTATGGGATTTTAGGCTAGTTCTTAGTGTTCATGGGGTTTTGTTTTGAATTGAAGGTTGGGTGGTGGAATTCTTAGAGCAGATGGATAGAGCTAGGTCTTCAAGCCATTGGGCTATGGAGTCAACAAATGGATAGCATAACTAGACTAGATCATTAAAGGGAATGTTCACAGGGCAAGCTAGAAAAGCAACATGCAAATCTTTAGGCCAAATGGGTAAATTGATTCTAAGCAGGGTGAAAGGGCACTTAAGAATCCTTGGACTGGGGTCAGAATGAAGAACAGAGGGTGATCATGAACAAAAGGGCAATTAAGAATCCTTTGCTATAGACCAAAGGAAAAACTACAGAAGATAAGGAGCAGTTAAGAATTCCCTAGCTAAGATAGTTTAGGAGAAAACATTCAGAATGTAAAACAGTCAAGACAGAGTGCATTCAAGCAATTTATGAAATATCATTCCTTGTTATACATTTAGATTTTAGAAATTTACATAAAATATTATGGAAAAAACATAAGGAAAAACAACATTTAACATGGAAGAATACTTAGTTGTATTTTGCTTTACACAAGAATCCTGTAAAATATCTGATCTTTATTCCTTGATCCAGCAAGCCAATCCAGTCATTGATACAATAGAACTTTGATTTGAGAGAAAATGCCTATAGAAATGTCTTGGAATCCACCCTACAACCCCATAGGTTGGGGGTGCAAGCCCATAGGTTGGTTTCATGGTCACTTAGAATGCCTCAATTTAGGTCCACAACCTCCAAAACTATTTTAAGCTTCCTATTTGAGGATTCATCTGGGGTCAAACCCCTTAAACCTACTTGATATTTTATTGTTGATTGTACCATGGATTATTTTAAGGTACCTCAATTATCAATCTACAGAACTTGTAACAAAAAGATCATTTTGGGCTTCAAAAACCCATGATATCATTATAACCAAAATGTGAGGCATAATGAAAACTTGGTTTGGGATGATGGTTTTGTAGGACTTAAGTAACCTAGCATCTAATCCATGATTCACTTACACCTTGAGGTCACTCCATTTCTTATTTATATCCAACTATTTCTCTCTGTAAATACTCTTGGACTCTTCTACCTTCAACTTTATTTCTCTTTGAAACCCCTAACTTTTAGGTACACTCTCAGATTGGTTATTAATCTCCTTCCACCACTTTCAAATTCTTAGCATTGATTTCACATGTCATTTCCATGATGCCTCTATAATGACTCCCTTGGTAATCTTGATTCTTATTTCTATGGGTTTGATTAATTCATCTAATGGCATCTTCCTTGGCACTGTTCCACTTGTATATTGGAAGTGCCAACCTTAAAACCTTAAGGAAGGCTCCATCACAACTATAGCATGAGAGATAAAATCCCCTTTAAGGCAATCATGGATATTTATTTTGCATGCTTCATTGATTTATCTTTAAAATAGTAGACTTAAGTTTTACTGATTGCATTATTACACATCTATGTTAGAGATTGGGTCAAGTTTTCTCTTGTAGGAATTCGACATTAAATCTGCAGGTTATCTTGAGATGTGGATCACTCTAGTAGGGACATCAAAAATCCTCAATTTGTCACATGGAGCATCATCATCTACATTAATAAATTCTAAGTGAGTTTTTTCTTTCATCTTTTGGTTTTAGGCATTAGGGTTACTTCCTAATAGATGAATTACAATTAATTAACTCTAGTTGGTTAATATCCTTTGCTAATTCAATACTAAAATATTATATGAAACCTAATAAAATTACTTTAATCCTTTACAACCCTATGTTATCATTAATAATTTTTCAAGGTATTAATTGATCTAGTGCATCACACTCTTATTTTCATCCTTTTTATCATACCATAGGGTTTCTTAGTTTCACCCTAAAACTAAGTAGTGGCTCCATTGTAACCTCCCAATCCCCTTAAGGCCTTTTTGAGGGTACAAGGTGTATGGGGGGTATGTGTTATATTCTTTGGATGACTATGCCCATGTATTGCATGTTTCCCTAGGCACAATGGGGGGTTTGTAGAGGAGGTGAAGCTCCCCTTGCTCAAGGGGTTCATAGGTGTAACACACTCCCTTATCTACTCCAATAACCTGAGGTGGTTACTATGCTAACCTGATTTTCAGTGTACAATTATGAAAATGGGGTCTACAATTTTCACTTTTCTTTTTTCTTTCATTTCTCAGTGCACCAAGAAAAGAGACTATATTAATGTATAACAACTAGAAAGTGAAAATAATTACAATAAACTTACTTCAAAATCATTTAAAAAAAAAGATATTGTAGGACCTCATATCAACCTTCCTTAATTCATTAGCGTTCATCTTAACTTTGGGTTTGACATTCACTTTCTCGCTAAATTAACCCATAAACCGAAAACCATGGAAGAAAACTACTTACAAAGCTTCCAGGTTTTTATTATTTGAATTATTTTGGTAACCAATATATTGTATGTATATATTTGAATCTATGCTAACATATTAATAATCTAATGACTTGAGAAGATTCAAAGACAAAGGGCTCAAGAGTTCCAAATCATTTTTATCTTCTAAAGGGAGGCATTTCATGTATTCCAACATCCGATATAGCCACATTTGGACACACATTTAAGTTAAAATATCAAAAAATTATGTGTCTACTTTCAAACGAATGTAGTAGTACCCCCTCCCCCCAGTCTCACACACAAATTGTATCAATGTTGTGTTAGCCTCTCTAGCTCAAATCAAATATATACAATGAAGGTATCAACCTGGATACTTAACACAAGGAATCAAGTTACTAGTAATGGCACAAAAGTTGATTCACTTTGTAAGGATAAAAGACACACAAGGATACATACTAAATAATATCCCTACCACCAAGAAACATAAGCTACATGTTGGAAGACATAGTATCCACCAGTCATAATAGAGAAATGAGAAAGAGAGGCGTCACTTGATAAAAAACAAGGCAACTAACATAGCAAATGGATGTCCACAAGTCAACAAAGAATTGAACACTTAATGACACAAAATAAGCTATAGGATGCCAATGTTTCACTAATATATATTTATGAAGGAATGATATTAAATGCATATTTAAACAAAACACATAGAAACAGTGAAATACATAACTTCAATTAATTAATAACAAGTACTGAAAATTGTTTACATGCAAAATGCGACAAGCTAGCTTAGACGATGGTAGCTTATCTCTAGGAATAGATGTGACAAATACATGCCTTCAAAACTGTGTTACAATGAGGCTCGGAGGCCTTTAAGAATAAATAAGAAGTGTGAAAACCTGACCCTAGGAGATGAAGCATCAATGGTTTTGGGCCCCATTGGGGTAAGTTGGACTTCCAACTTCCTAGGGTCGTAACTTTGGCATACAATCTCTGTTTTGCTACTATAATACCTCATTTTGAATATTTCCGAATAGGTAAAACAAATTTTGATTATTTTCCAATGTCTTTTTTTTTCCCTAAAAACATCGTTTAGGACCTCAAAATGACTCTAGAAATTTAGGTTCCGAAAAACTTCCAAAAATAGAAAGTTGTGCTAGAATTAAGGAAACTGAAAGGAAATTATGTTGGGGGCCCAAGTGGAATAGGTGGGCAGCTACCAATATCCACATGGATCAGTCCTCCCCCCTTAGGAAGAAATAGTCCCCATTACATTTAGTGTCTCACTGAGATAAGGAAACTTCTGCTAAACTTGGTCCCTAGTCAGCCACTTTCCTTTGTGCAGGAGTTGGATTGCTTTGATAAATGAATACATTTTGATCCTCTATTTGCGAGTGTGCTTAATATATGTTTTCATGATTTGGTCAGTGTTGGTCTATTCAATGCAATCTAGGTTAATCTATTTTGGTGTCAACTACTCAACGATGTCTAATGTGTCTAAGAATTGTGGAAAGTATGGCTGAAGGTGATCCACATTGAACACTGGGTGCAAGCCAAGGAATGGGGGAATGCTAAGCTTGAAATCATTTTCACCCACAACCTTGGTGATTGTGTAAGTACTGTTGTAGGGAAAAGTATCCGACTCGGATGACCCTATCCCACTCTAAGGGTGACAGTTCCTTAGCAACAACTGTAAAACAAACTACTTAAGGTTTACTTCTTTATGAAAGCAAAAGAGAATGGAGAAAGCACTAACCGTTGCCTTGCGCTTAATGTCGAATCCAAACTCTTCTCTTTGGCCGCTTGCTCCTAGCTCTTTGTTCTTCTGCTCGCCCAGCTACGATGAGATCCTGCAAAATAACAAAGAAGGAAACTACAAGAGGCATGCAATCATAACTGGTTCATGGATTAGTGTAAACCAAACATGCAATCATCACAATATATAATTGAAACAAGAGCACATAGAAGAACCTCAATAGCTTTTATTAATGAAGAAATAAAGGTTCTGAGAGTATTACAACCATTGAAGGCTCCAACCCAGCAACACCTCCCAGCAGAAAGAATTGCTCTTCTTCATCTCTCTCAAACAATCACCCAATAACTCAATAGTGAAACCAACAGCATATCATTACTTTGCACAAAATTCCAGCCCCCTGAGCTCATAGGAGAGAGCCCAATATATAGATGAATTGAGAAAGGATGAGTCAGCTTGCAACTGATGTGTAGCTGCCTTGTGTCCTCTCTCTCTACAGTTAATCTTTAGTTGATCTTCAGTTCTTGAGTCCACTTGGAGAACTTTGCTTCCACTTGGAGAAACAGAGCCTCTGACTCATCACAAGGCGAAATACCTGATCCAAGTGTCATTTTTGGAAGATTCCAAAGCAATGACTCACTGTGCCACTTGTCCCTTCTCACTCAGCGCAGGTGGCCTTTGTCCCACTTGCTTTGCAACGCAGGTACACCATGGAGCAACTGAGTTTCAGCGCAGAAACCTAGTGGAGCACTTGCTTTGATTTCAGGATTGCTTGTTTTTGAGTGTTTTCAGGTGGAGAACTGATCTGAGAGCTGTTGGTTTGCTGACCTTGTTCCTCTAGGGGTAGGAACATCATGTTTAGGGAACTTTGGATCCCTTGGATTATTGACAATTCATGCTTGTTGCGGTAAGGCACAAAATTGTCTATAACAGATGCCCCCTAAAGTATGAGGTCGTTTATCGGGTGAAATGCTTTATTGAGAGGATCCGAAGTTCATTCAATCTGTTGAGAAGTGTCCTGTAATAAGATACAATACAATACATTATTTTTCATACATTTTTCATGATCTAGCTGAGGCGGGCATTCCCATGCTCAGCTTTATAAATACATTTTGGTACATAGAACAGACGATCGTCTGATTGTAGACTGATAATTCTCTGCTGAAATTATCATCCTTTGAGAAGGATGATCATCTGCTGTAATGGTGTACATATCAAATGTCTTTATGTCCTGAATATATATCGCAGCCCGGATGGATGAAACTAGATCCGGGGTCTTCAATCTCTTCCGATCTTCACTCGATGTACAAGTCGATCCATGTGAGAATTTCTTGAATTCGAACATGGAAATACATCGCTTGATTACCGGTCAATGATGTAAACCGTTAACAAGCGCGAGAGGAGTCACCGATAAGGATGATGACCCTCAAGGTACGGCAGTACAATCCACATGGTGGGAATAAAGGACTTGGCGTCGACCACCATGCAAAATCTTCTGGTCGAAGGTCATTGATGTATACCTGTCGCCGGAAGTGAGAAACTTGCCATTGAGGCATGCAAGCTTCAAAGTACTGAGGGGGGTGTTCCTAGATCAACTCCTTGGATAATGAGCTGATGTCGACAGGGAGCGATCCGTCAAAGGAGGGCCTTAATGAATCCCACATCAGTGACACGGAACGGAGCTAGTGATTGTGATGAGGTGAAAACAAACTGTGATGTATGATTCAGGGTGGCGGTCATGAAGTGGATGAAGGATAATGTATGGCAGTGGGTGGAACACGGTTGACTCTTTACAGAACCACATCTCTTGAACATATAACGACACTGATGTGATGGATTGGTAGCATTACCCCAATTGTGGATGGTGTGGCGAAGACCATGGTTATGAGACCGGTGAATGAAACAACCCAACCCGATGTGATACGGAGGACAAAGTGTCATGTTCAAGAGCGACTTGCTACCATTAATGCTGTGAGGTTCTCCCAATTTTCCCCAGTCATTGCTGACCAGTACCTCTTTATTTTTCTTAAGCTTGAGGAGGATAACATATGCTTGTTCTATAACCTGCCCTTCGGGCAAGCCCATCGCTATGTTTTAACGAGCCTAGCGATAGGGAAACTCGTTCTCGTCTAAAGACAAGTTTGTCGCTATTTAATCATTTTAACGAGTCTAACGACAAAGAAAACTCGGTCCTTTTCATTTTTAGAGAGTCTGAAAAGGTACGAAAAGTTAACTCCAAAATTCCTTTTTCGTCTTCTAATCCCTTAAGTCCGAAAAAGTATAAAACAATACAGAAGGGATGAATTTTCGATTTCTTTAACGAGTCGAACAAAACAAGCGCTCGATCTTTTTGTGTAATAATCCCTCAGGTCCAAAAAGATTAAAATCTAGAGGAGGGATAGCTCTTCTTGTCCTTTAACGAGCTAGAAGGCCAAAACTCGGCAAACTTTTCATATTTTACGAGTCAGTGAAAAGAGCTCAAAGAAGACTCGTCTTTTGAGGAACGAGTGATGAACAGGGATAGCAGCAGATTCCAGGTACAGGTTGGAATTCTCCAATCACGGCAGTGTCACAAGGATGGCTAAGTGAAATCACTCTTCGCAGCTGTTCCTCAAAATGGGTAAACAAACATATGGAGGTGAACGATTGGCCAAAATGAACGGATGGAGGTGATGGCATATAAACACGACCAAGGGCTTTTAATATGGCTTTCAAAGGTTACATTTCTCGAGGTTGTTTACCGGTTCATTTTTTCTGGATGAGCTTGAACTGTAGGGAAAGATTGCTCACAACTTGTGTTTATTTTTTAACGAGCATGAACTCTGTACAAAACTGCTCGATTCTTGCGTTTATTTTTTAACGAGCATGAACATTGCTAAAACTGCTCGATTATATGGTTTACTTTTGATTTTTTACCATAATTAGCTTCTCTTTTTCATTGATAGCACCGCATTTTCAATTTGCTGCAACAAACTAGTTAGAAATGGGTAATATTTACTTGAAAATGAGATTAACACATCAATATTTACCTTGAATTACGTAAGAAAGCAAATAAAAAGGGTTTTACCTCTCATTTTACCATTTCATTTGCATTTTGCTTGTTGGAGCTTTGGAGGAGCCTCTTTCCCCTCGATTTTCATCAGCTGATTCCGGGAGATTCTGCGGACGATTTTCGGCGCCGTTTGGACCAGGTAGGAGCTAAACCTTAGCTCTTCATTTTCATGGTTTCATTTTCCTGTTTTATGCCTGTTTTGCTGCTCTATTGAGCCTCTGGGGTTTTTCCAGGGCGCCCTCTGATCAACGCAGGTTCCCCATTCGAAAACTGCATTGGGATCCAAGCTGCTTGAAGGCAGCTTGTCCCCCAACGCAAGTAGTACACTGGGCACCTGCTTTGGGGCATAAAAGCAACAATTTTTCACAGATTTTGATGAAATTTTCGCCAGTTTTTCATCAATTTCAGGAGCTGACTCATCCTCTTGTTTGTTTTGCAGGGATTCTTGAACAAGATGGCCCTAACATGGCGAGAACGAGAACATGAAGAAGAAGATATGATTGCCCTTCATGATCCTGTTACGGTGGGCGCATTGCGAGACTGTGGTTTACTGAAGTTTTTCCGTATCTCTAGCATGAGAGCACAGATTTCACTACTGCAGTATTTGCTTGATGCTTGGGATCCTGTTAACCAAGTATTCCAGATCAGGAACAAATCTATTCCATTGACTGTGACAGATATTTACTTCTTGACTGGCCTGTCAAGGCGGGGTGCCCCCATTTCTTTATCAGGTACAGTTCGGGGGAATGATTCCGTGAGAGATTATGTTCGCCAGTATTGCAGGGAGGGGTCCCAGCCGAGAAGAGACGGCAAGGTGGTTATCCGTGATGTTACTAGCAGGCCTCTCAGGTCCATTCTGTATACTCTTGGTAGGATGGCCGGTAGCGCATCTTTACATGTTGCCAACAGGTCTCACATGCAGCACGCCTTGGAATGTCTCCAACCGAAAATCTTCAACTGGAGTGATGCAGTGCTTAGTCAGATGAAAAATCAATTGAACAAGGTGAAGGACGGGAAGCTGAATAACTTTGGTTTTGGTTCGATTCTGACTGCCTTCGCCTTGGAGAAGATCCCTCTGATGCAACCTCAGTACATTGATCTCGGAGTGCCTTCTCCTACCGAGCCACGTATGCAGCGATGGGTCGATCACATGTCCAGGCATGCCGGTCAATCCCAGATTTCTTTCAATGCTGCTTTCTTTAGGTGGTTCGATCGCCAGGAGATGGCTTTTTCCGAGTACCCATATGTTGGTATGGATTTCCGGGGCGATCCGGATATGGTACTGCCAGACGGTGCTCAGTGGGATGCTACTGGTAAGAACTTCAACCATATTACCATTCATTGTTTTCATTCATAATGTTCTTGTGCTTTATTATTTCAAGACTTTAATTGAACTCATGTGCGCTTGCAGATGTCGGTCCTGTTCGTCCGGCATTTCGTCCAAGACCACCTGTTACTGTTCCGGCAGTGGAACCTGCTCGGAGAGTTATTATCCGTGATCTTAGCGACACAGAGACCCTTACAGCCGTGCAGGGGCAGGTCGAGAACCTTACCCGTGGTCTTCCGGATGTACAGATTGACGAGTTACCTTTACCGATGCAGCAACATACTATCGGTGTACCTAGACGATGGACCCGTCTTCTGCACATGATCGCACATACTGTGGCTTATTATCAGGAGCATCACTAGGCTAGGGTGCCCCCTAGCATTTTGAGTTTTTAGGTCATATGACCAATTTTGTCTTGGTTACAGAACATTATGTATGAACTTTATGAACAGCTTATATATATATTTTGATTTTCGAGTCTTATTCTGGTTGATTTGGATGATTCATATGTACACTTTTTATGATGTGTCCTTTATAAATGTTGCAAATGTCTATCTAACACATAGTTTGCCAATGAGTCAGTTAATGTGTTTTGATTTCTTTAAATATGTTGATATTGAATTGAATCAAATCGTCTTTCCAAGATCTTTACTCTTAGGAACATGCGATAAATAGCTGGATTACGAACATAATATATACCATTGAGTTGTAGTACTACGAGCTATGAGTCTAGCCTGACAATTAGTCGGCGTATGCCTCGTGTGATGGCATCAGAGAGTAGTTCTATCAACGCGCTATATTCAGCGATGTTATTCGTTGATTGCCCAATACATACACCTCTGAAACTTACTAACTCGCCACTTGGATAAAAAATGGCCCATGCTGCGGAGGATAGGTTCCGCGAACTACGACTCGCTCCGTCGGCATATCCAACACATGTCTCCATAAGGTTTGACATCTGCAACGAATGAAAAAGGGAATCACTCAACCAGAACAAGTACTTTGGCGAAAACAAAATACAACAAAAGCATGCAGGTTACTATTTAAGCATAGTAACGCTTGAGGTACAGCCCGTTCCGGGGCTGCGCCAGTGGAATTCCGTCGTAATCTATTAACTCGTAGGCTCCTTTTGCTAACACTCTTTTAACAATATAGGGGCCCATCCATAAGGAATTGAATTTACCTGCTCCTAATTTATCGGATTCTTGGTCATAAAGCAAGACCAAATCACCTTCTGAGAAGACACGGGGTTTGACATTTTTGTCGAACTGAGCCTTGACTCGTTTCTTATGGGCTTCGTTAGCCAAAGCGGCATCACGACGGGTTTCATCCAATTGGACTAATTCCAAGAAACGAGCCTCTTCTTCCGAAGTTCCGGGGAGGAGATCAATTGGGAGTTTAAGCGACGAAATTTCACACTGGATCGGTAAGACTGCTTCTAGACCGTACACCAATTGGAAAGGTGTGAAACCGGTCGCGTTTCTTACTGAGGTTCGGTAGGCCCACAAGGCTGCATACAGGATTAGGTGCCATCTTCTTTTATGAACTCCGATCATCCTCTGCAACATACGCTTCAGGACCTTGTTGATTGCTTCAACTTGTCCGTTGGCTTGTGGATAATACGGAGTAGAGCTGTCGTGAGATAGCCCTAGTTTGGCAGCTAATTCGACCATCATGTGATTACGGAAGTGCGATCCATGATCTGTAACTATAGCCTGGGGTACACCGAACCGGGCGACTACATGATTGAAAAAGAATAGGGCAGCTGTTTCACCAGTATTGTCCAATGTAGGCATCGCCTCGGCCCATTTGGTAAAATAGTCAACTGCGACTATAATATACCCATGCCCCCCGGTCGAGGTGGGGTTACATTGCATGAAATCGATGCCCCATTTGGCGAAAGGCCCAACCGCAACTATTGGTTGCAGCGGTGCGGGTGGTTTTCTGGTTTTGCTATCAAAGATTTGGCAGGAATGACAACTTTGGACTGCGATTATGCAATCTTTGAACATTGTTGGCCAAAAATATCCTGCTCTTAATATCTTTTGGGCTGTAGCGAAACCTGATTGATGCCCCCCACACGCACCTGAATGACACTCATTCAGGGCTTTTTCAGCTTCTTCATGGGTGAGACACCTCCTCAGAACGGTATCGATACCACGACGGTAAAGAGTATCACCGACGATCATGTAGTCTTTTGCTTGGTATCGTATACGTTTCTGTTCGGAGTGTGAGGTGTCAGGCCGAAACTTTTGGGTTTGGAGATAGATAATTATATCTCCATACCATTCATCGCTTGCAGATATCAGAAATAAAGTCTCATCCACTATTGACTCCTTGGAAGTTTCGTCGTTGGACGATGATGGGAGATCGCATAATAATTATGCGAATACCAGAGCTTTCTTTGACTTGGATTTCACAAATTCCAGATCAAACTCTTGAAGGATCGCTATCCATTTGGAATATTTGCCCCCCAGCAACTGTCGCGATAGTATATATGTCATGGGGTTGCAATCTGACAGAATGGTAGTTTTCCTAAAGAGGATATAATGTCGAAATCTCTGTACCGCTTGAACAGCAGCGAGCGCTAGCTTTTCAACGTAAGAATATTTACTTTCTGTATCATTTAAGTTTTTACTTAAATAATATACAGGATGTTCAACTCCATCGACTTCTTGTACTAAAACCATCGCAATGGTTGTATCTGCCGCAGCTAGATACAGGTTAAAATCCCTAAGATAATCTGGGGCGTACATTAATGATGCTTTTACTAGAGACTCTTTCAAAGCGTCAAAGGAAGCTTGCGCAACCTGGTCCCAATCGAAGGGTACATCCTTTTTCAAAAGACGTGTATAAACTTTAGCAAGTTCTGCGTAATTTGGAATGAACCTCCTCAGAAAGTTTGCTTTCCCTTGGAGTTTCTGAATCTGAAGCAAATTCGAAGGTGGAGGCAAATTAATGATTGCCTGAACCTTACAGGGGTCGAGACGAATCCCATCTTTAGAGAGCACAAAGCCAAGTAAACGACCAGAACCGACGCAAAACACACATTTGTGAGGGTTGAGTCTTATCTTGTAGTGTCGGCAACGTAGAAATATCGCTCTTAAATGCTGCGGATGATCAGTCCGCTTTCGCGAATGAGCCGGAAGATCGTCGAGATATGGTTGAACAATGCTCTTGATGTCATGGAAGGCGTAATTCATAGCCCTCTGAAAAGTTGCCCCTGCGTTCTTCAAGCCAAATGGTAATTTTCGATAAGCGAATGTGCCCCACGGACATATAAATGCTGTCTTTGACTGGTCCTGTGGGCGGATATTTATTTGATTATACCTAGAAAATCCATCCATAAAGGAAAAGATTTCACATCCAGCGCATTCATCAATTATCTGGTCGATGAAGGGCGTAGGGTAGTTGTCCTTCGGACAAGCTTGGTTTACATCCCTATAATCGACGCACACTCTTATCGTCCCTTGTTTTTTCATAACAGGGACAATATTCGATACCCAATCGGTTAGAGGAACCGGGTAGATGAATCCAGCATGGAGAAGTTTCTCAACTTCTGCTTTAATGGCAGCGGCTTTCTTAGGGTGCACCTGTCGAAGCCGTTGTCTTACTGGTTTGACATCAGGATACATTTTAATTTCATGTTCAACGATACTCGAGTCGATGCCTGGCATTTCATCATATGACCAAGCAAAGACATCTCTAAATTCGCGAAAGAGAGCGTTATATATTTCCAGTTCTGAAGGGGAACAACCTTTGCCAACATGAATATTCTCTACAACATCAGGTTTTGTCGAGATATTTATGGCTATAGTCTCTTCAATATTTGATAAGTTTCGCTCGGAATCCACCGTGTTTACAGTATTTGTTAGGAATTCAAAGACTGAAGGGTGGTAAAGATCTTTTTGAGTATCTTCTTCGTATTCTGGAAGAAGGGAACGATGGTGGTGATCATTCCATGGTGCCCCCTCAATCATCATTGATTGTAAGATTCCTTCGTCAGTCCCATGTATTTTCGACCAAGGATCTAATGGGGTACCATATTCTCTAGATCTATCTACCCAAACGCTCGACGAGCGTTGATTTGGGTTTGCCTCCCATGCATGAAACATTGATTGCTACAATATTTCAATGGGGCTTGGTGGCAAAACCATTGCATGATCCATAGCGACTCTGCCTTCTGTGACTTTCAAGGTGGATACCATATTGCATGTTGCTACAAATGGTACATTTCCTATACAAATAGGAGGTGGTAGCGCGAAAGTTCCCATCATAGTGGGGTCTTTCAACAGACCTACTCCAATGTCTTGAATCGACCGGTCGCTGCCATGGATCATGGGAACGCTTCCTGTAACTTGTTAACCATTAGGGAGGAAGTTTTGTTGATCGACGACCGTAATCCCTCCTTCAAAGGGGAATGCGATCTTCCTAAAATAAGTCGACACAACAGCTTGCATGGCATAAATCCATGGCCTTCCTAGTAGGATGTTATAGTCAAGATTGCCATCGATGACTTCAACATCTATTTCTACTGTTTTGCCCCCTAGTTCAACCTTCAGGTTACTAAGGATACCGTAAGGGGTATATATCCTTCCGTCGAATGCTTTTAATGTTGTCGATGATCGCGACAAGGTTGGAGATCCTAAAGTTTTCCAGCAACTCATCGACATAATACACGTCGATGCTCCCTCATCAATAATCGTTCTGTGAACTGTTTTGTTGAGGGCTTTCACTTGGACGAGGAAAGCTAATTGAGCCGGCAACTGAGGATCATACCCTTTGTGATCAAAGGATACCAGATTGGAATCTTTAGGATCCACCCCACCAATTGCTGATAACAATGCCTGCCTTTGGGATGGGCAATGCTGTAATACCTCAAGAGTCGACATAGCAGATGGCGATTGCGCTAAATCTTCTACTATGTTGTAATGCTGTGCCGCTCGGGCACGAGGATTAAATGTCGACTTGTGTATTACTCCCTTTGGCGGTTTTATTGTTAATTCATGTGTGATGGGGGGCACAACTTCTGACGAAGTTGTTGTCGAACTGCTAGGTTGATCTATCCCTTTATCGTTCGACACCTGTGGATTCCCATAATCTTTGCTCCTTGTCGAAATCAAAGCATCATTTTGCTGTTTCGAAATCGACAACATAAGTACTTGGGACGGGGAAGCGTTTCCACTATCAACCAGATTTTGACCTAGGTTAGGAAATTGATCACTTGACACAGTTGAGGTATGAGGACTTTTAAAGAACCTCTTTAGCTCAGCTTTGAATGGGCAATCCTTAGTGTTGTGATCTTTGTCATCGCATATTTGACACGGAAACTGTTTCCTATTCCCAGGAGGGTTTGAAGAATTTTTCTTAGGGGGTGACCCACCTTGTTTATTCTTCCTCCCTTTGTTTTGATTCTTCTTGCTTCCTGGTTGATTGGTTTCTTTGCCCTTATCTGTCGATACGACATTTACTTCCGAAGCAAGAACTTCTTCATGCGCATTTTGATTCGAATCCTTACGGGCCTTCTTTTGATTGGTCCTTTTCGGATTCGTGTTTGCCGTGCCAATCACGCCATCACCGGCATGAGAGTCACTGTTTGATTTAGGAGGAGGAGGGATTGAAAATTCTGGTCTAGGGGCGTCTGGTATTTTGTCATAGAGCGTGCCGGACTGAGTATATACTAAATCCAAGTATTGTGCACGAGCGATAACTTGCTCTTCTGTTACGACTCCTCCCTTTGCTACATCTTCCGTTATAGCCGGAAGTAATGACTTTATAAACCACTCAGCTAAAAGCTGATCAGGAGCGTATGTTTTAACCATTCTTCGTCGACGTCGCCACTCATGTATATGATCTGATATATGAGTTGCGGTTGTCTGTTTGAAGTTAGTCAATATCTCTGTTCCCATTTCATACCTTATTGGTAATTGAAAGTGGGTCAAGAATGTCGTGGCAAGGGAGCCAAAATTGTCGAACGAAGCTCTAGGCAATTCTATATACCATTTTGCTGCTGGACCTGTCAATGTCCTCTGAAAGAGGTGAAGCCTTATCGAATCGTCATTTAAAGTGTTCGACGAACACCATAGATGAAATGTCATCACATGATTCGACGGGTCTTCGCCTGGATTTCCATTGAATTTAGGAATGTCGGATGGAAGTTTGTGTGGAATCACTGGCCACCAAGGGGCGTAAGCAATTGGATCGTTGGTTAACCGATGTAAATCAGGCAACTCTAAAGTCGCCACGAATGGTAACTGCTGGTTCAAGTTAGGTGAAGCGTAACCAGGATACGATGGAATCGTCTGAACAGTCGGTCTTTGCATACCAGCATAATGGAGTTGATGTTGGTATGATGAATACGGTTGATGGACTTGACCACTATAAAGTGGTTGATTTTGACCATTTTGAATATATGGTTGTCCAGTATTCGCAAATATTTGCTGTTCAGAACCTTGGTACACTTGTTGGAATTGCGGCTGTTGGTATTGCATTATCCACGGTTGCGACACCATGGGTTGTTGCGCTACACTAACTATTGGACCAAGATGTGGGGTAGTTGTACCCAACTGTACTTGTGTTGCCCCACCAGTAGGTGATTGTGGTTGGGTCGCAGGGTCAAGGGGCTGTTGCATGAGAACCTGAGCAATCTGAGGTTGACATACAACAGGCATTGTTTGAACTTGCGACACGGTCACAATAGCCGGTGTAGTTGGGATGTTTGTCACAGGTACACACTGCTGCATAGAATATACAACTCTCGGTGGCTGGGATATCATAGGTACCCAACTACTCGTTGCAATTCCGCCATAACTTGAATAAGGTTGAGAACTCCCGTATGGGTACCCTCCCGGAGGGGGTAATGAAAGGGCATACTGCCCCCCATACGGTAGCAATCCAGAACTCAAGGCAATTGATTGTCCTGGAGGACTGGATGGCCTAATTAGATTCCCAAAAGGGTCAATTTGATGAGTCTCACCATGAGAGTTACCAGACATTACTCCGGAACAAACAGGAACAGACCATACTGTCGAGATAGTCTCTTGGTGGACTCCTTCTAGCGACTGAGAGCTAGTTGGGACAGATGGTATGCCGGCGAACATTGTTGGATTTGCAGCAGGTAATTCTGCCGTCGCCGTGTCATTCGACACAGTCCTAGATGTCGACGGTTGTTCAGTCATTTTTAGTCTATCCAATTGATCACCTAGTGATTCTACAGGAACTTCCACTGGTGATGGACAAACTTCTGTTGTAGTAGGAAATAGAGTGACCCCTACTCCAAATTGAATTGGAGCGGATACTTGCGGTTCCTCTATAATTTCCTCTATCGCAATCAGACCAGGTGGAAGAGGAAGACTGTCAGGTCCGTAAAAGATTTCCGGTGCCGAAGAAGGGGTTGTATCGACCGCGACAGATGTTTGAGGAACAAAACTTTCTGGACCGGTTACAGATGGAACTGGTTCAGTCATACAAGTATTTGCCCCCAGACTAGGATCAGTATTACTGTCCCTCTGTGGCGATCGAACTTCTTCTATAGAGGCAGGGTTTCCGGAAATGTTTGGAGTGACCAGAATCTCAGATGTTGTTGGAACACTTGTTCTAACTTTTAAAGGAGATTTTGAACTGGTTCGACGAGCTCGCTTTGTCCGGATTGTTTTCGATTCCGGAGACAAAGACGGTTGACTCGCAAGACTCCGAGAATGACGGATATTCAATTGACTTTCTTCCACGATTGCGGATTACTCGATCAACTAAAATATAAAGGGGAAAATTTGTGATTCCGATTTGAATGAATTTTATTAGACGCTTTTAAACATAACTTTGCTTTTTCATGTTTTAAGAGTCGAGAAAAAGCTAAAGATGACTCTAGTCTCCTTCGATGTATTAACGAGCCCGAAGTGACAAATGCTCGGTTGGACCTTTTCAGTTATAGAGTTTGAAAAAGGCCAAAAGAAACTGCTCTAGAGATCTAGGTAGAGGGTGTGCCAAACCTTTCGCGAAACCACAGAATACGTTTTACGGTACGGGTGGTCGATCTTCGTGAATGCTGTGTTCACTGCATCGCGATCAGTAGGGCGGCTGACACGGCTTCCTATGGATAAAGGATAATTGCCTATAGGGGTCTCCCAATATATACGCGACGGTACGTGGGAGCACAAGTCCGTATTAGTGCCACCGACTCTCAGGAGGAATCACCCACCTTCGTAGAGATCGACAGTCACTATGTTTAACGACGCCGGAACACGTCTCTACCTAGACCTCTAGATGTTTGCGTTATGTTTCAAATGCGTTGTTAGGTTCATTCAGTATATTTTAAGTTGATCTTTTTAAAGTTTGCCTTTCAAGGTTCACCACGAGATGTATATGACAAATTCCTAAATGCAGCCTAAGATGAGAAGCAAGCTTTTTCAAATCTTTTTGACTGATGAAAATCTTAACTACTGAGGGAGAAGAAAGGCAAATTCTTTTCACACAGTTCATACAGCACAAACTAATGCACTTTCTCCTAAATCATCATGCAAACTTTTTCAAATGCAAAATGCACAATGCATGTATTTTCTTTTCCCTTTCTTAATGTGGATGGATTACAAAAAGAAAGTGGTCATATAACTTTGATTTCGATTTAAAGCGACAGTAAACAAGTTTGTCCAAAATCAAAAGACACCTTAAGATTCACTTGCTTAATCACTGGAAATACATGAAATCAAACCGTACTAACGAAAGTAAAATGACTAATCAGCTATGGACAGCAAACAAGCTAACTCTTTAGACCAGCAAAATGCTTAACACAGGTTCAGATCTAAAAGGCCAAAAGCATGACTAGTTTACTTTTCGTTATGGGAAATTGTAAATGAGTAAGAAATACAAAGAACAAGTACAATTTCGTTACATAACAGAGGCAGAATGATGGCAAGTAATATTGGTTTCAAAACAGGCACAAGACTGACACCTAGCAGCAAAACTAAGTGAAAACAGGCAAGAGAAAGGAGGAAACCCCAAATGCACTAGGAAAATTTGGGCCAACGCAGGCTCTGCACAGCCAAACTGGCTCTCAGCGCAGGTAGCCCCTTCGGGACCTGCGTTGCAAAGCAGGTAGCCTGTGTACTACCTGCTTTGGAAAACGAGAATTGCGTTTTCACAGTTTCCGGGTCATAATTTTCTCAAAAATGCACGGTTTTTGCTCAAATCAGAAGCAATCAGTCAAGCACACTCAAAGGGATGATTAGGAAGGTGCAAAGCTATCACTAAGAGCTTACAAGGATCCTTGTAGATCAGCTCTTCAAATCATGAATTTGCTCAGAAAATGAGCAAGAGTAGCTGCCCTCTACTTCGCTTTTGATATAGTCAAAAGCTTTTCGATTTGGTACTCTTTTGTTCAGGAAATGAATAGCAAAATACTACAAACACAATCAAACGGATACGATCCCCAGCGGAGTCGCCAGTTTGTTGTAGGGAAAAGTATCCGACTCGGATGACCCTATCCCACTCTAAGGGTGACAGTTCCTTAGCAACAACTGTAAAACAAACTACTTAAGGTTTACTTCTTTATGAAAGCAAAAGAGAATGGAGAAAGCACTAACCGTTGCCTTGCGCTTAATGTCGAATCCAAACTCTTCTCTTTGGCCGCTTGCTCCTAGCTCTTTGTTCTTCTGCTCGCCCAGCTACGATGAGATCCTGCAAAATAACAAAGAAGGAAACTACAAGAGGCATGCAATCATAACTGGTTCATGGATTAGTGTAAACCAAACATGCAATCATCACAATATATAATTGAAACAAGAGCACATAGAAGAACCTCAATAGCTTTTATTAATGAAGAAATAAAGGTTCTGAGAGTATTACAACCATTGAAGGCTCCAACCCAGCAACACCTCCCAGCAGAAAGAATTGCTCTTCTTCACCTCTCTCAAACAATCACCCAATAACTCAATAGTGAAACCAACAGCATATCATTACTTTGCACAAAATTCCAGCCCCCTGAGCTCATAGGAGAGAGCCCAATATATAGATGAATTGAGAAAGGATGAGTCAGCTTGCAACTGATGTGTAGCTGCCTTGTGTCCTCTCTCTCTTCAGTTAATCTTTAGTTGATCTTCAGTTCTTGAGTCCACTTGGAGAACTTTGCTTCCACTTGGAGAAACAGAGCCTCTGACTCATCACAAGGCGAAATACCTGATCCAAGTGTCATTTTTGGAAGATTCCAAAGCAATGACTCACTGTGCCACTTGTCCCTTCTCGCTCAGCGCAGGTGGCCTTTGTCCCACTTGCTTTGCAACGCAGGTACACCATGGAGCAACTGAGTTTCAGCGCAGAAACCTAGTGGAGCACCTGCTTTGATTTCAGGATTGCTTGTTTTTGAGTGTTTTCAGGTGGAGAACTGATCTGAGAGCTGTTGGTTTGCTGACCTTGTTCCTCTAGGGGTAGGAACATCATGTTTAGGGAACTTTGGATCCCTTGGATTATTGACAATTCATGCTTGTTGCTGTAAGGCACAAAATTGTCTATAACAAGTACCATATTAGAGTGGTCAAAACTTTTAATGGGCTCTATTAAGGCATTCCTTCTGCAGATGTAACCAAACTTTGTCGCCCACTTGAAACTTATGTGTCACTTGATGTTGATAATGACATTTCTGTACTTGGCATTGGATTTATCCAAGACATCATGGGATTGCTGGAGGATGTGTTGGATGCATTCAATAAATCTAGTGGCTTTATCAACTTCAGATTGAACATTTGAAGATTATGCCTATGTAGTCACAAGAGGAATTACAACATCAATGAAACACAATGGTTGAAATCCCATGCCCACTTGAAAGTGGTTTTAGTCAGTCAAGCTATGTAGAGCTTTGTTATAGTTTTTTTGCACATAGGGAAGCCTCTCAATACATGTTCATGGATATTTGGAGTTGTACATGCGTAGTATGTGCACTATCATATTGTTTACAACCTCTATCTAGCCATCAATTTGTGGATGGAATGCAGTCAACTTGGTGAGATTAGTGTCCAATAAAGACCATAGGATTGGCTAGAATGTGCTTATGAAGCTACTATCGGAATATGATATAATGGTCAAGCGAATCCCAAAATGAACCCACACTCATTCAAAGAAGAGTTTGGCAGTGTATTCGACTGTGATGGTCTTCTTGCAGGATATAAATATAGCCATCTTAGAAAATCTATCGACGACCAAAAATATGCAATCATTGCCATGATTAGTAGAAGGGAAACTAGACATATAATCCATGGAGATGGATTCCCAAGGTCAACTAGGAATATGCAGAGGAGTGTACAAGCCTTGCTTCTTAATGGTTGGCTTGGGAATGGCACGGGCAGTGCAAGATGTGATATATTTTCCAACATCTTGTCAGAGTTTTGGCCAATAAAAATATTTATGTAGTATTTCCACTGCCTTCTTGACACCAAAATCCCTCGTGACCCTATTGTAATGTGCCTCCAAAATTAGCTTGGCACGCTCTCTTGAAGGAACAAAAAGATGTCCCAAATAACACAATAGTCCATATTGAAGGTGGAATTATATAACTGGCTTTCCATTCATCAACATCTTGTAGGTGGCAGTGAAATTTGAGTCACTTTCATATAGTTGTAGCCAGCTAAAGGTTTCGTGCCCGCAAAACTTGAGAATTTTACTCAATGCCACAATCGAGGGTCAAATGAGGTAGTTTGTGACATAATTGCTGCTTCTCTTCTTTTACTTTATGTTCAGATGTAATTGTTGTAGGTATGTTGACCATTTGTGATGGCGATCATTCTACAACTCCCCCTATGTCTACATAAATTGAAAAGGTCAGTGATCTGTGTGGATCATCATCTTCTTCCCCATAATATAATGCTTCCATTGCTAGCAGGATTGCACGATAGAGTACATATCCTTATCATAGATGGGGTATCTAAGAATAATATTAGAGAGTGCCTCACTATGATAGGCCATTAGGTGCCCTTGTTGAGTGAGGACTACATCAATAGCATAGTCTCATACACATGTCTCAATTTCGAATGGTTATTATAGGTTTGGTAAGGTGAGGAATTGTGTAGAGAAATGGTGATGTTTCAGTTCCACAAATGCCTTTTGTTATACCTCAGACAAAAAATACTTTGCTTTTTCTCTTCCCTTGGTTACTTGACTCAAGGGCCAAGTAATATGAGAGAACCCCAAAACATATCTATGATATAAATCAGCAAGGCCCAAGAAGCTGCGAAGCTTTGTCATAATCGTCGGTGCTAACCAATCCCGAATGACTTGGATCTTAACCAGATCCACTAACACACCTTGCTTGTCAATTATGTATCCCAAACATTGGACCTAGTCAATGCCAAAGGAGAAATTCTCCAAGTTGGAATATAGCTTGTGTTGTTGCAAGGTTCTAAGGACCTGCCGAATATGTTGCAAGTGCTCTTCCCAACTATTTCTGAAGATGAGGATGTCATCCAAATATAAAACCATGAATGAGTTGGTGAAAGGCCACAATATTTCATCCATCAACCTCACAAAAGTTGTAGGGGCATTTTTCAACCTGAAGGGCATGACCAACCACTCAAAAAGGCCCTCCTTGGATTTGAAGGTGGTCTTCCATGCATCTATGGGATCTATTGGAACTAGGTGATATATGAACTTCAAATCAATCTTGTTGAAGTACTTGTCCCCCTTTAGTTGGTCAAGATGGTCATGAATTCATGAGATCGGGTACCTATACCTAACAATGATTTTAAGTAGTGGTTGATAATAATACAAGGTCTCCAAGTCCCATCTTTCTTCTGTATGAGTACATATGGTCACCCACATTGTGAGGAGCTTGGTCAGATGTGCCATTTTTGTAGAAAATCCTAGATCTGCCACTTGATTTCCTAATTTTTCAAAAGAGAGAGAAGATATATTGGGCCATTGGGTAGAGGATCTCAGGGAGTCAGATTGGTTGATTGCTTGACCTGATAATGCAAGGGTACTACTGTGGGTGAGGAGAAGATGTCCCTGTATTCTTCCATGACCTTATACACTTGCTTCTCTCACATGGAGGGACCCTTTCCAAGGGCCACAAATGTGGCCACAATCTTCCCCTTACTTTGAGAATGAATAAGAAGGAAAAAAAATTTCTCGGTCTATGAAATGATCTTACAACATTTCTTAACAAAGATCAAAGAGATGTGGTAGGTGTTGTTGAAAAGTGTAGCAAGTAAGGCTCAATTTGGCTTAGCCTTTGTCAAATTGAGAAAATTCAAAATTTCCACATGAGTAGGAAACTTGGAGGCAGTTATCTAAGGTGACATGGCTCTTGTCACTCAGTTAGCTCAGTAAATTCATGTTAGAGGGCCTGGAGTTCAGTTATGGATGTGTGGTTTCCAATTTATAGCAATCTAGTTCAATTATTTACAGTTGTACTCAGTTAAACTAGTTCTAACATTTAATAGAACTAATCAGAGGTTAGTTGTGTGAAGGGACAATAGTCTAACTCATAGATCATCCAGTTAACTAATCAATCAAACAAGAATATCTCATGTATGCAAGGAATTCTAATTTCTCATCTGTGGTGGAGATTCCAAGTTAGTGTAACATTAGTTGTAAACTAGTATTGAGTGTACAAGTGTTGCATGCAATTAGTTATAAATCCTTAGGAATTGTGCAATCAAATTGGAGGGAATTCCTAAAGAATAGGGGCCAATTTTCTTAGGATTTTCACAAGGAAATAAGGGTCTTGGTGAGAAAACATTTGGCTAACTATTGGCCAAAGCTTGTTCATTGAGAAGAAGAACAATTATTCTTTTGAAGGTTGATCTTAGAGCTAGAGCTAGCAATTGTACTAGTTTCGTAATTCATTGATTGATGCAAACAAGCTTGAGGGGTTTTTCCTAGTTGGTTTCCCCTAGAAATAACTATGTCTTTTTTGTCTTTCTTATTGCATGTCTATGCATATTGTTCTAAATTGTGAATTCATTCCACATATCAATAGAGTAGAATTGTGTCTCTTGATTTTCGATTAAATTTCTTGAGCGGTTGCAATTATATCACCATATTTTGACATGGTATTAGAGAAGGATTCACATTAGAACAAGAATTTCAAATTTGTTCCTCAGGAGGTTCGAATTTGCAGCTTCAGTGTAGCAATATTTCTATAGGTTTGGGAGAATGGCCTTCATTGGACTAATATTAGAGTATGCCTTGGAAGGAAACTCAAATTTGATTGCTTGGAAGGATCACATGGAGGCAGTGCTTGATGAAAATGGATTGTTGGAATATGTCAAGACAAACATTCTAAAACTAGGATCAGCTAATGCCCAGAACCTAGCCCAATGGAAGAAATATGTAGCCAAGGCTAGGAGAATAATCCTAGAGGGAGTGAGAGACCACATTGTCTCAAATCTCCATGGAAAAGAAACTCCTTTCGCAATGGTTAAGGCACTAAATGAGTTATTTGAGAATAATAATGACCATAGTAAACTGGCCCTCAAAGACAAACTTCAAAACATTAAGATGCAAAAGAATGATACTATTCCATAGTATCTCACTAGATTTACATAAGTTCAGGATGAGCTTGGAGGGGATGGTGTGAATGTTGCAGAAGATGAACTGGTGAGCCTATCTCTTCTAGGCCTTATCAAAAGATGGCATACCTACTAGGAACCGGGTAATGGGAAGGAGAAATTACCAAATTGGGAATTCTTATGGTTTGATTTGGTACAAGAAGAAATTAGGCGAAATACCAAATATGGGGGTTCATCCAAGGGAGAGGATGAATATAATTTTGCATTGGTTGGGAAGGGAAAGAAGGGAAAAGGAGGGAAGAAATCTCAAACCAAACTAGATTCTAGACAAGGGGGAAATAATAAAGACTTGTCCAAAACAAAATGCTTCAATTGTCATGAATTCAGGCATTATGATACAAAGTGTCCACACAAAAATTCTAGAAAGAATAGCTCACGAGGAGCAACATGTGAAGCTTTGGATTCACAGTTCGAGTTAGAATTCACCCTGATTACATGCATGGCCAACAATGTGATGGGGAGTGTGTGGAACTTGGACTCAAGTGACTCATTCCACATGACATGGTGTAGAGATTGTTTCAGTGACCTAGAGGAGAAAGATCTTCATATGCATATTGAGCATGGAGATAATGAAAATTATAGTGCTACCAATATTGGTACAATAACCTTTAAGAGGGAGTTAGGATCCCCTCTTCACCTCAAAAATGTGATGTTTGTACCAGGCCTAAAGAAGAACCTCATCTTTGTATAAGTTTTGGAACATTGTGCCTATGATGTTTTTTTTAGTAAAGGGAAGGTCTTTCTGAGATACATAGCTACTAGGAAAGTGAAGCAAATCGAGGTTCGTGTGAAGAACATGTACAGAATTGATGTGGAATATTCTGTTGCATTAAGTAGTAAGGAAGATAAAGTGTAGTGTCAAGATGTTGGTGAACTCTGACATAAAATACTTGGTCATTTGCACCATGGTGCCCTTAAAATTATGTAGCAAAGAACCACTGGCCTCCTGTTGTGCTGTACAACAACCCCCCATTTCATAAAATTTTCTTTAAAAAATCATTATATCAAATGGGTCCCTTTTAAACTTAGATGTGTGAATAAATTGGTATTAACCCATCTATAGGAAAATCCTCATCAAAAGGTCCAATAGAAATGATATATTTTAAAATAAACCTTTTGAAAAATAATAAAGTAGGTCTTTTAAATAATTATAAAGTTCTTTATTATTACGATAAAGCAATCGCAAGATCGCATATCGCAATAATAAGAAAAACATATATAAAAAGACCCATTGACTCACTCCGATCCAAAAAAAGGAAATCGCTATCGGATATCGGGGAAAGGAAAAAACACATAGTATAGAAAAAACGCCTCCCCCATTTCCCCGATGCAATAAAAGGTATCGCCATCGAAAATCAGCCATAACAACCCAATACATGAATTGTGACACTTTCAAATCCTCCGATGTGATGAGGCATATTGCCATCGCCGATCGGCGATTTTGCAATGACATAAGTAGCATGACCCGAACCCATCCGCGATTTCAATGCATTAAATCAAGGTGCATGTTTCGAAACATATTTAAAAGGTTTGCATGCATTGTATCACCTTTTGGTGATTGAAGGATATTTTGAACTATTATTAAAACCTTGCCATTCACATTACCAATCATCAATTGCGATTTAATTCTGATTATCCACCAAAAATCTAAGCCACGCTTGAATGGATCATTCATCATATAAACGTTATGATGGGTATTTAAAAAACTCCTTTACCATGATTGACAGGTTAAATGGCCAATTAATGAAGCAGTTATGCCGAGATTTCCCCTTAGATGTATATGCGGTAGTTTCACTATAAGCCTTTACTATTCGCTAATTGATATAATTCTTTCATATTGGCTCATACTACCTATTCTCTGTATCACACTAGTTTCATTCCTTGTGCATAACTCCGCCGAAATAATAAATTTGAAGCAAATGGGAAAGAAATCCAAGAGATTCATGGCAGCAGCGGCTCCTACAGCAACAATGCAGCCAACCAATGATCTAGGACCAAGTAAAAAAGGTTTAATTTCAGATACTACATATCTCAGCCTTGGAAATACAAGTTGGAAAAGTATATACAATTTAATTGAAGCAGAGGAGCCTGAGGAAGTATCGGAAGAAGCTACTGCAAACTCGACTAATAAATCAGAAGCTTCCCTGAAATATTTAGCCGACTCATATTTACACAGGATAGCAGCACGGGAGAAAATTCTTCCATACACTGATGTAGTCAGATGGGTGGTTGAAAAAATACCAGTTTCAAATAGAATGTTTTGCACAGTAGATGGAATAATTTTTGGTTCATTTCAGCCTAATGACTTAAGGAAGATGTATCATTTGCCCGAACCTGAAAAGAAATACAACAAAGCCTTTCTGGAGAAATTCGCAGCAGACAATGAGACTGAGTCGGCCCCAATCAACCAATGGAGATAGAATCCCACAAAGCACAAACATGAATCATCAGGTAAGTACTCTGTGGATTCATTTTCATCTCCTTACTGTTATGCTGGTGCAATGATGTGTAGGATGTGGGGAATGCATGATTCAACAAATTTTACTATTGAAATAGTTCCTTTAATAGAAGCGGCGGTTAATAGTTATGTGATGGATTGGGCAAACATATTGTCCGATAAATTGGCCACTACAATTCTTGACTTCAAAACAAATGCACGTATAACCACCAGAACCATTCCCCCTTTTTATTATAGTGCTTATATTATGGATACTCTTTGCTTTAATTCTAAATACATGGTACTCGGATGGAGATGGACTGCACAAGACCCTAAGCCAATCCACATTTATCATAAGATGTTATGGAAGGCACACTATAAAGACCACTTGTACCAAATCTGTAATGGTTTCATGTTACCTATCTATTATGCCATTTTTGATAAGCCTACCCCAAGTATTTTCGAGGAAACAACAATTGACTTGGCTGCTATAGGGAATTGGTTCGGGGAAGAAAAGTTCACATATATAAGGGTTTATGGTAGCCTTGCAAAACCCCATGTCCTTCCTTTGTATATACCTGATAAGCAGTTGACTCGAGATTTGGCCTAGCAGATAACCACAGCAGGAACATCCAAAACTCTTAGGAATTCTAAAAAACAGTCATGGCCTACATTTCCTTTGAGGTGCGGTGTTTACACTCTACATGATTACAAACATGCGGAGAAAGAGACAGAAAAAATAAACATGCTCAATCTTGCAACCATCCCTAACAGGCAATACGACCCAAGGAAAGTTGCCTATAACGTGCTTGAACAAGCCAAACTTACAAAGTTTGACCACGAAAAAGATCAATTTGACGACCTGTTTTCTTCATCATAATCATTATTTCAGGTAAAAACATTGGCCAAAATGAAATATAAAGATGAAGGACTGGTAGAATTCAATAGGCTCAGAGAATAGAGGTTGCAAACTCTGCCTCTGGACTTATTAGCTACTACCCCAACAACTCAGTCAAGCGAGCCTGAACAACGAATTATTGACAAACCTCCCGCTACAGAGAAAATTCCTAAAAAGGGAAAAGAGCCAGAACAAGAGACAGAGCAGGAGAAAGAAAAGAAACAGGACAGTGAATATATTGATATAGATACTCAGATTGACCCCAAACTCCTCAAAGAGTGGCAACAATTTGACTACATTATAAGCAATCCCGAGACTTCACAAGGGTTCGGCACACCTCAAGTAACAGTCGGTCAAGAAACAACAACAACTGAGGTTCCAATTGAAGGAACCAACGACCTATCCATCAGCAAAGATGCAGAAATAATTCCTAAAGATCCATCCGATTAGATTGTTTTGTAGATAGAAGACATACCACCATTAGATGTCTTTTACAGTCCCAAACACAGGGCTGTAGTGAAAAGACAAAGAAAAAGGAGGAGACTTGATCAATCTTCCCTTTTACCAGAACAAACAGAGATGGCTAATGTGGTGTGGAAGGAGGAATTTAACCCTTCTTATGACCTTACAAAACTTTCTCAGTATGTCGAAGCCTATTTGGCAGCCACCATGGATAAAGCCTCGGAAGTAAGAAATCTACTTAAGGAAAGAGATCAAACAATTGTTTCATTGCAGTCACAGGGGTCCAAAGCATAGTGAAAAATAGAACAGTTAGAACAACAATTATCAACACAGCAGCAGATAAACAATCAATTAAATGAGCAATTGCTCAAGGAGAAGCAGAGGATAGACTTAAGCGCAGTACATAAACAAAAGGAATTATCTGAAGCATTGGCCAGATTGAAAACAATGAACGAACAAATGAGTAAGACTAAATATGAGCAAATCACTCAACTAACACACCAAGTAGAAAAGTTCAAGAGTCTTCCTCAACCAGCAGAGTTCAGGTCCGAAGCTCTCCAAATCAATAAAGAATTGATTACACAGCTAAAACTGCTATGTCATAACATTTCTCTGGTTGAGCCCCTTTGTGAGATTACTGCATCAATAGTTGACAAATCAGTTGATGCCAGACAAGATTTAGAACAGGCCGATGAGACTTTAACCAAATTTCTTGCTTGGCAAGACACCAGTGAAGGGCAAGCTGCGAATCTGCGTAAAATTCTAGAGTCACACAAAGAAATCATTTTTCTAGAATGGCAGTCACAACTGATGAAAGCAGAGAGAGAAACCTCAAGATGCAGATTATCAACAAGTAATTTAATTGAGTTAATCAATGACACTCTTTATCTGTCTAACATGATTTCACAGTGCTCTCCAGGTAAATTGACGTCAGCCAAAGCATTGGAACAAACATGCAATCAAGAATTAGAGAAGAATGGAAGATTAATCGCCAGCATCCAAAGTTTAACTTGGGATACCTTTTGGTTCTTCTTAATTAAACCTTATAGTCAGAGGGCCGCACTCAAATGTTTAACCAATGCCATCAGTTGCATGATTCCTGAAATCCATGATGCCACATACTCAGCCCAACTACATTCTCGTCTGAGTCGCCCTCCAGAATTGCAACCGATGCTTGCTATCTACCAGCTCAAGCCAAAGGGAGATCATCCAAAATAATGAATCATGCTGCCGACTGCAAACAAGCCGATTTTGAGGAGATACTCATAATTTAGTTGTACCAATTAATAGCATTTTTATTTTGTAATTAGTTAGCCTAATTAGTATTTATAGGCCCTTTCATGCATTTAGAAAGGGTCCTCATTTTTTGTATGAATTCAAATCAGTAAGTCACACTATTGTGCTTCTGATATATTTTTTTATAAAGACTGGGCCAGTATTTTGAATTTTAACGAAGAAAACTTTGATGAGATGTGCACTATTGCCTTGTTGTGGAAGTGTTTCTAAGTTAGAAGAAGGAATTTGAATGTGATTGATATCGGGAGTGATCCAAATAACATATGGTACTATTATCTATGCTCTTGCCTCATTCTTGCATGTGAATCAGCATTTATTTAATCTGGCTATCATTGGATATATGTATGTGTTTTAACAGAAATCCTTATACTTATCACTATTGAATGTCTAAGGAGTGTTATTCTTCCAATCATATTTATGTCTATGATGTATATGAAGAATAGTGTAATAATGTTTTCATGATTACTTTGTTCAACTACTTGAACAAAGTAATTATCATATGAATAAATGTCTTTGTTTACCAACAGAGTCATCTATATGCCTGTTTGTGTATAAAGATCATCAAAAGTTACACTAAAGCAGAAATTTTCCGGGAAAAGGAGCTGCCTTTAAGGTCCGGACCGGGTGGTTTTCCCCGATGTGGTTGCAAATATTTTCGAGGCATCAACATTTTTGGTGCTAGAAGGAGGGCTTGAACTGTGAATGGTGAGCAAATCCAAACCTATAACCCATTCTGAGAATAAATCTCCCTCCGCCTCACCTCGGACCTCGTATTTGCATCCTAGAACACCAGTATTCAAACGAGAAGAAGAGGAGTCAACCACAGCTGCTCAAACCCATCATACTTCAGAATGATTAAGTCCTAAGTCCCCTGAAGTACAGTTTCTTATCCAGAAACTTCAAGGCTTTTCAATATCACCACAGAAATCTGAGGTATCTCAAGGCAATGAGACTTCGCAGTTCAATCTACCACACCCTCTCACCAGACTTCAAATCGGAAAGCTCAGTATTGAAACTACTGAGTTTCCTTTACCCAAAAGGAAAAGGGCAAAAAAGAACACTTAAGGATCTGACAGTGAAAATTTCTCATCATCATCCTCCATCTCATCTTCTCAAGTGCGAAGTCAGCCATCCACCCCTCCATTACACATTATTGTTCAACAAGGATCAGGAACTTCGACATCCCAACCTCAAACTTCAATATCAACTCCTTCTCAAACATCTGGAATTTCATCAGCAATATCATCTGCTATTATTTTTACAATGGCTCAGAATCCATGGAGTAGTCCTGGTGCAGTCAATATGCCTGCACCATTACACCCATTGCCAGATTCTCCTGAAAAATGGTTGCCGAAATTTAATCCAGATACAGGGACACAAGCCGAGGAGCATATTAACAATTTCATGTTATCAGTTAATTTGAAAGGAGTAATAGAGGAAGATGTTGTCATTAGGCTTTTCCCTTATACCTTACAAGGATCAGCTGGGTCTTGGTATTTTTCCCTACCCTCTGGATCCATTACTAGTTGGAACATTTTCCAAGAACAGTTTCTGACTAAGTATGGCGATGATAGATCTTTAGCAACGTTAATTAATGATCTCTCAAATCTTAGGATAGAATCTAAAGAACCTATTAAGGAATTCAACTCACGATTCAATAAACTCTTGAATAAGATTCCAACCGCCTCTAAACCGAGTGAACAAATCAGAAGCGAATGGTATATAACAGCCCTACCTTCAAATATAGCTATTTTTGTAGATAAAGCTGCAAAACCAACTTTAGCTGAGAACATGAAAGAGGTGCTTGCTGTAGAGAAACGCGTTATTGCTTTAGAAAAGAAAGCTGCTCTTGAAGATAGAAAATCCAAAAAAGTTTCTTTTAAAGATGATTCAAAGAAGAAAACTCCTAAAGATCCATATGATATGGAGGGTCTACAAAAAGTCCTCAAGACTATGTCAAATGAAATAGTTGAAATCAAAAAGCAAGTAGCTGAAACTTCAACGAAAAGGCCATTTAGAAATTTTAAGAAACCTGAATCAAAACCACCAAATGCCATATCTAATGTAGACTCAGATCCTGAAGAGGAAGAAGAAGATGAAACAGTCTTGCCATCCGAAGAACCAGAAGAAGAGGAGACTGTTGAATGCCATGGGATGTGGGATTTTATTTTACCCAACTCCGATACAGAAAATGAACTAGAAGCTTTTCCTGTGACTACCAGAAGTAAGGGTACTTCTGAACCTGTTCAGGCAACTTCAAAGAAAAGAAATGCAAGTACCACTAGTACCAAAGAAAAGGTTTCCACAAAGAAAGCTGCAGCAATACCATCCCAAAATCAGCGATCATCTCCAAATTCACCTTCAACATCTAAGACATTAGTAGTTACAGATTCTATGGGCTACAATATTATCGAAGACATGAAGAAGACTAAGGCAAATATGACTATGTTTGAACTAAGCAAACTCAAACATCAACAGAAATTACTTCTTGAGGAGCTAAATGCGGTACCTTCTTCACCTCTCCCTAATGCTGTATTTTCCAAAGCTACTAATGATTCAAGTCAACCACCTCCTGGTAGGGTAGAAGCTATTGATGCAGTTTTAATTGGGGATAGATCAAATTCTTATACTCCTCCTTTCCTCTTGACCTATGAGATCTATAATAGAAATCTACACAACTGTTTGATTGACTCAGGGGCTTCCTCTAATATAATGCCAGCTTCAGTTTGTTCCAAACTGAACATTGAACCTCAAAAATCTGCAATTCATATTATACAGTTGGATAGAACTAAGGTCCAGGTTTTAGGGGAAATCAACTCAGTGACTATTAGGTTATTAGTTGATCCAAGAGTGGTTCAGAGAATTGATATTTTAATCGCTGATATACCTGAATTCTATGGGTTGATTTTAAGTAGAGATTGGTCTGAAAAACTCCATGGTTATATTTCCACCGATTGGTCCCATATGTGGTTACCTTATAAAGGAAAGCCAAATCAGATCAAGATCGATCGGGAGAAACATATGACCCATACTGTTACCAAATTCGAACAGGAAAATCAACCAATAGTATTTAATAACAATATTTTGGGGAATTACTCATCTGAATCATTATTTCGCAATTTCATTGCCCAACCATCTCCTTTCCCAGTTAATAACTTCACATCTCAAATCGAAAACTTCTCACAAATAGATAGGTCAAGATGTGTTAATATCGCTGAGGAAACTGTAAATAAAATTGTTGATAATTCTTTATTTTGGTCACTATACTTTGATGGGTTTAAATCTAGTGAAGGTGCAGGAGCAGGATGTATTTTAGTTAGTCCTGAGGGAGAAAAACTATGTTATCATGCAGATTGGAATTTGAATGCACAAAAAATACAGCTGAATATGAGGCCTTAGTTCAAGGACTTTACAAAGAAATTGGTCTTAAAGTTCAATATTTGAAGGTGTTTGCTGATTCAAAAATTGTTATCAAACAAGTTAGAAATTCAATTCATTGCCTTTCGAGTCATCTCAAACACTATCAGTCTTTGGTACAGGAACTCATATCTCAATTTTTAGCATTCAATATTTCTCCCATCCCTAGATCCTAGAATGCAGCAGCCAACTTGCTAGATAACGTTGCCTCCAAACTCCTACCATCTGAAGATTACAGCCCAGACAGATTTTCAGTAGACTTAATTTTTAGACCATCAATTCCTGATAATGTCACCAATTGGCGAGTGTTCAACCATGATGAAGACATTTTAAATTTCTTGACTTCATCTAAGTCCTATGATGATCAAATCATTGATGAAAGTGATCATGACCTTCAAATGAATGAAAAACAAGAAGAAAACTCAATACCTAAACCAGTGGTCAAACATGAGGATCTTTATGATATTAAGGACAGGTTTAAATAGGTGACCAATTCAAAACTCCAGAGTTCTACTTTAAGATTTGAATTGATAAACCTAGGTACTGAGGAAAACCCTCAAAACATCAATTTGGGATTAGGATTTTCTTTAGAAGAAAGAATAGCATTCATTGGATTGTTACAGAAAAACAAAAATGTCTTTGCTTGAAAATATGATGATTTGCAAACATACAATGCATCGATCATTCAACATACTATTCCAATGCTTTCTGAACAAAAACCATTGCAACAGAAGTTAAAGAAAATTCATCCTAATCTAGAGAGTCAAATAAAGGCTGAGCTAAACAAACTCTTAAAGGCTAAGATAATTTTTCCTATCAGACATTCAAACTGGGTGTCCAATATTGTGCCAGTTAGAAAGAAAAATGCCAACATCAGGATTTGCATCAATTTCAGAAATCTTAATAAGGCAAGCCAAAAGGATAACTTCCCTTTACCTACCATGGAACAGACACTCCATTCAGTAGCTGGTTCTGAGTTAATGTCATTTTTAGACGATTTTTCAGGATATAACCAAATTTTGGTCCATCCTGATGACAGGCTTAAAACTACCTTTAGAACTAAGTGGGGAACTTATGCTTACCAAAAAATGCTTTTTGGACTTATCAATGCAGGAGCTACATTCCAGAGAGCAATGGACATAGCATTCAACGGATTGATCAATAAATCAGTAGTTGTCTATTTAGATGATATTACTGTATTTTCCAAGAAAAGGTCTAATCATTTACATGATTTGAAACAAATCTTTGAACGCTGCAGAAGGTATGGTATCTCGCTTAACCCAAAGAAGTCATTTTTTGCTCTTAACCATGGAAAGATTTTGGGCTTCATTGTTTCAAAGGATGGTATCTATATTGATCTAGATAGAATTAAAGAGATTTTTTATATTCCATTCCCTCATAATAAAAAATCCATGCAGTGATTTTTGTGTCAAATTAACTTTGTCAAAAGATTTGTTCCAGATTTTTCCCAGATTATTTTACCATTGCAAATGATGATTAAGAAAAATCTGGTGTTTAAATGGGGACCTGCAGAAAAAGAGGCATTTGATTCTATCAAACAATCAATTATTAATGCCCCTGCTTTAAGCACTCCCATTTTTTCAAGTCATTTCATATGATATACCCTCGCATCCGCTTTGTCTTATGCAGTAGTGCTGACTCAAATTAATGATCAAAACTTGGAAGCACCAATCTAATTTTACAGCTCAAATCTTCAAGGTGTTGAACTAAATTATTTAGAAGTTGAAAAACAAGCCTTTGCTGTGTTCAAATTCATTAAACATTATAGGCTCTTTCTCTTAAAAGCTCACACAAAAGTTATAGTTCCTTTTTTAGCAGTAAGACAATTATTAGTTCAAAGGGAATTAGGAGAAAAGAGAGAAAATTGGGTCACAACATTACAAGAATATGACTTAGAAATCAAACTAGCAAAGATTGTCAAAGGCCAAGGTTTTTGCAGGTTGTTAGCAGGAGCATCCAATATTCAAGAACCTAAAGGCACAGAAGATACTGAAAAAATTAATCAGATAAGTATCACAGATCCTAAATCACAATATGCAGATCTGATTTTCTATTTAAAAAATGGATACGATCCCTCTAATATTTCCTATAAAAACAAATGTGCCATCAGATTGAAGGCGAAAACTTCATAATTGTAGATGATGTATTGTTTAGGCGAAATTATGATTCAATTTTATTAAGATGCTTAGAAAAACCTGAAGCACAAAAAGTTTTGCAGGAGCTACATGACGGACCAGCAGGAGGACATTTTGGAGCTGATACAACAGCTCACAAAATCATTCATGCTGGATATTATTGGCCCACCTTGTTCAGAGATACTCATGAATATGTAAGGAAATTCCAAAGTTGTCAAACATCCAGTGGAAGACAAAGAAAGCCAGCTTTCCCTTTGCAACCTGTAAACATTGAACAACCTTTTAAGCAATGGGGATTGGACATCATTGGAGGAATCACTCCACATTCATCCAAACCGTATAAGTATATCCTTACTGCCACTGATTACTTTACTAAGTGGGTTGAAGAAATTCCTTTGAAGACAACAAACTCTGAGGCAATCATGGAATTCATAGATCAATTCATTATTACCAGGTTTGGTGTTCCAAACGCTCTTGTTTTTGACAATGCATCTTATTTCTCTGGAAATTATATATTTGAATTTGCTATCAAAAGGGGATTTAAATTGAAGTATTCTGCAAATTACTACCCTCAGGGTAATGGTTTGGTAGAATCCACCAATAAAAATATTATTAAGATTATCAAGAGAACTATTGAGCAGAATCATAAAAACTAGCATAAATCTTTGATATTTGCACTATGGGCTGACATAATAACATAGAAGGCCTCCATAGGCACTTCACCATTTAATCTAGTATATGGAAAGGAAGCTGTCATACCAACAAATTTAATGCTTCCATCCCTAGCTTTAGTGCAGTTTATTGAAAAAAGTCCCTCATCTTCTATTCAACTAAGACATGATCAAATTTTGAAACTAGAAGAAGAAAGGGAAAAAGCTAGGATTATACATGTAAAACATCAGCAAATTATCAAGTCATCTTTTGACACAAATTCAACCAGTTCAAAACAGTTACAAGTTGGTGATCTAGTTTTGAAATGGGACAAAGCCCATGAAGATAAAGGAAAACACACTAAGTTCCAGAAAATGTGGCTTGGACCATTTCAAATCAGTGAGAAGATAGGCCCTTCTACTTTCATATTGCAAGATCTATCATGAAAGAGAGATTCTCTTCCTGTTAATGGCCTTATCTTGAAAAAATTCTTCAATTAAGGAGCTAACCCCTTCTCCCTTTGTAAATATTCAATTTTCAGCAAAATTTGTGTACATAGTTTATTTGTTAGAATTTTAGCCTTCCATTGGTTTTTACTATATTGAAAAGTTACTCAAAAGAAATAGTTTTGATATTTACTTTTGAGAAATGGAAGCCTTAAACAAAAGGAAAATTTCTAGGGAATTAGGTATATTTAAATTCTGAAAAACCTCATTTTATTTTTGTGAAATCTTCTCAAAGATTTAGAAGTACTATAAATCATTTTAATGTTTTTAAGCAGCCTGAAAACGGTTATCAATACAAAATAGAAACTGATTCAATCTTAGCATCTTCAACTCTTAACCTATCATCCATCTTCTCTTAAGGAGAAAATTGTTCATCCCATTCATCAAAGTTTATAATTACTCAGAGTGTAATTCTAAAATATGTATGATATAAAAGATAAGAGGTCTTATTACAAGCCTGCTTACCATGATCATTAGGGGAATAGTTCAACTGACATTACCAATACTGCATATCAAAACATGGTAATGGCTTATAATTATAAGACAAGGGGTCTCATCATGAGCCAGCTTGTTCAGTTAAATTGCAACCAGTGAATGGCATTGTCAAACAACTGGCCACCAAACTAGGACAATGGCTTTTTATCTTACAGAATAAGGAAAAAGGAAAAAAGTGATAAAAAAAAATGAAGGCATATTTTTGGATTCATTCTTTTAATTATACTCTGAAATGGCTGGGATAATGAATGATCAAATGGTTAAAAGGTATCCATGTCGAGACTATAGACATTTGCTGGCAGCAGAGGCTCTACCTATGACAGAGGAGTCATTATAAAGCTAAGTTGGAAAAGTTTTTGTTTTATCATTATCAACCAGTTAAGGCTAATTTAAAACATAGAATGTATTTAATTTTAACACGAGAAGAAAATAGCAGAAATAGTTATCATTATATTCAGAATTTATGATTGCCTAGTTATATTAGAATTTTTCGCTAGTCAAAGTTTCCAGCTTAAGAAAGTTTAAATATTTTAACATTTCTCAGAGATCACTGTTTCTCCCAGTGAATCGCCAATTGTTGTGCTGTACAACAACCCCCCATTTCATAAAATTTTTCTTTAAAAAATCATAATATTAAATGGGTCCCTTTTAAACTTAGATGTGTGAATAAATTGGTATTAACCCATCTATAGGAAAATCCTCATCAAAAGGTCCAATAGAAATGATATACTCTAAAATAAACCTTTTGAACAATAATAAATAGGTCTTTTAAATAATTATAAGTTTCTTTATTATTACGATAAAGCGATCGCAAGATCGCATATCGTAATAATAAGAAAAACATATATAAAAGACCCATTGACTCACTCTGATCCGAAAAAAGGAAATCGCTATCGATATCGGGGAAAGGAAAAAACACATAGTATAGAAAAAACACCTCCCCCATTTCCCCGATGCGATAAAAGCTATCGCCATCGGAAATCGGCCATAACAATCCAATGCATGAATTGTGACACTTTCAAATCTTCCGATGCGATGAGGTGTATCGCCATTGGCGATCGGCGATTTTGCAATGACATAAGTAGCATGACCTGAACCCATCCTCGACTGCGATGCATTAAATCAAGGCGCATGTTTCGAAACATATTTAAAAGGCTTGCATGCATTGTATCACCTTTTGGTGATCGAAGGATATTTTGAACTATTATTAAAACCTTCCCGTTCACGTTACCAATCATCAATTGCGATTTAATTCTGATTATCCGCCAAAAATCTAAGCCACGCTTGAATGGATCATTCATCATATAAATGTTATGATGGGTATTTAAAAAACTCCTTTACCATGATTGACAGGTTAAACGGCCAATTAATGAAGTAGTTATGCCGAGATTTTCCCTTAGATTGTATCTGCGGTAGTTTCACTATAAGCCTTTATTATTTGCTAATTGATATAATTCTTTCATATTGGCTCATACTACCTATTCTCTATATCACGCTGGTTTCATTCCTTGTGCAGAACTCCGCCGAAATAATAAATTTGAAGCAAATGGGAAAGAAATCCAAGAGATCCGTGGTAGCAACGGCTCCTACAGCAACAGTGCAGCCAACCAGTGATCCAGGACCAAGTAAAAAAGGTTTAATTTTAGACACTACATGTCTCGGCCTTGGAAATACAAGTTGGAAAAGTATCTACAATTTAATTGAAGCAGAGGAGCCTGAGGAAGTATCGGAAGAAGCTACTGCAGACTCGACTAATAAATCAGAAGCTTCCCTGAAAGATTTAGCTGACTCATATTTACACAGGATAGCAGCACGGGAGAAAATTCTTCCATACACTGATGTAGTCAAATGGGTGGTTGAAGAAATCCCAGTTTCAAATAGAACGTTTTGCACAGTAGATGGAAGAATTTTTGGTTCATTTTAGCCCGATGACTTAAGGAAGATGTATCATTTGTCTGAACCTGAAAATAAATACAACAAAGCCTTTCTGGAGAAATTCACAGCAGAGAAATGAGACTGAGTCGGTCCCAATTAAGCAATGGAGACAGAATCCCGCAAAGCACAAACATGAATCATCGGGTAATTACTCCGTGGATTCATTGTCATCTCCTTATTGTTATGCTAGTGCAATGATGTGCAGGATGTGGGGAATGCATGATTCAACAAAGTTTACTATTGAAATGGTTCCTTTAATGGAAGCAGTGTTTAATAGTTATGTAATGAATTGGGAAAAAATATTGTTCGATAAATTAGCCACTACAATTCTTGACTTCAGAACAAATGCACGTAAAACCACCAGAACCATTCCCCCTTTTTATTATAGTGCTTATATTATGGATACTCTTTGCTTTAATTCTAAATACCCGGTACTCGAATGGAGTTGGACTGCACAAGACCCTAAGCCAATCCACATTTATCATTAGATGTTATGGAAGGCACACTATAAAGACCACTTGTACCAAATCTGTAATGGTTTCATGTTACCTATCTATTATGCCATTTTTGATAAGCCTACCCCAACAACTTAGTCAAGCGAGCCTGAATAGCAAATTATTGACAAACCTCCCACTACAGAGAAAATTCCCGAAAAGGGAAAAGAGCCAGAACAGGAGACAGAGAAAGAGAAAGAAAAGAAACAGGACAGTGGATATATTGATATAGATACTCAGATTGACCCCAAACTCCTCAAAGAGTGGCAACAATTTGACTCTATTATAAGCAATCCCGAGACTTCACAAGGGTTCGGCACACCTCAAGTAACAATCGGTCAAGAAACAACAACAACTACGGTTCCAAGTGAAGGAACCAACAACCTATCCATTAGCAAAGATGTAGAAATAATTCCTAAAGATCCATCCAATCAGATTGTTTTGTAGATAGAAGACATACCACCATTAGATGTCTTTTATAGTCCCAAACACAGGGCTGTGGTGAAAAGACAAAGAAAAAGGAGGAGACTTGATCAATCTTCCCTTTTATCAGAACAAACAGAGATGGCTAATGTGGTGTGGAAGGAGGAATTTAACCCTTCCGATGACCTTACAAAACTTTCTCAGTATGCCGGAGCCTATTTGATAGCCACCATGGATAAAGTCTCGGAAGTAAGAAATCTACTTAAAGAAAGAGATCAAACAATTGTTTCATTGCAGTCACAAGTGTCCGAAGCACAACGAAAAATAGAATAGTTAGAACAACAATTATCAACACAGCAGCAGATAAACATCAATTAAATGAGCAATTTCTCAAGGAGAAGCAGAGGATAGACTTACGCATAGTACAGAAACAAAAGGAATTATCCGAAGCATTGGCCAGATTGAAGACAATGAACAAACAAATGAGTAAGACTAAAGATAAGCAAATCACTCAACTGACACACCAAGTAGAAAAGTTCAAGAGTCTTCCTCAACCAGGAGAGTTCAGGTCTGAAGCTCTCCAAATCAATAAAGCATTGATTACACAGCTAAAACTGCTATGTCATAACATTTCTATGGTTGAGCCCCTTTATGAGATTACTGCATCAATAATTGACAAATCAGTTGATGTCAGACAGGATTTGGAACAGGCCGATGAGACTTTAACCAAATTTCTTGCTTGGCAAGACACCAATGAAGGGCAAGCCAGGAATCTACCTAAAATTCTAGAGTCACACAAAGAAATCTTTTTTCTAGAATGGCAGTCACAACTGATGAAAGCAGAGAGAGAAACCTTAAGATGCAGATTATTAACAAGTAATTTAATTGAGTTAATCAATGACACTCTTTATCTGTCTAACATGATTTCACAGTGCTCTTCAGGTAAATTGACATCAGTCAAAGCATTGGAACAAACATGCAATCAAGAATTGGAGAAGAATGGAAGATTAATCGCCGGCATCCAAAGTTTAACTTGGGATACCTTTTGGTTCTTCTTAATTAAACCATACAGTCAGAGGGCCGCACTCAAATGTTTAACTGATGCCATCGGTTGCATGATTCCCAAAATCCATGATGCCACATACTCAGCCCAACTACATTCTCGTCTGAGTCACCCTCTAGAATTGCAACCGATGCTTGCTATCTACCAGCTCAAGCCAAAGGGAGATCATCCGAAACAATGAATCATGCTACCGACTGCAAACAAGCCGATTTTGAGGAGATACTCATAATTTAGTTGTACCAATTAATAGCATTTTTATTTTGTAATTAGTTAGCCTAATTAGTATTTATAGGCCCTTTCATGCATTTAGAAAGGGTCCTCAATTTTTGTATGAACTCAAATCAGTAAGTCACACTATTGTGCTTCTGATATATTTTTTTATAAAGACTAGGCCAGTATTCTGAATTTTAACGAAGAAAACTTTGATGAGATGTGCACTATTGCCTTGTTGTGGAAGTGTTTCTAAGTTAGAAGAAGGAATTTTAATGCAATTGATATCGGGAGTGATCCAAATAACATATGGTACTATTATCTATGCTCTTGCCTCATTCTTGCATGTGAATCAGCATTTATTTAATCTTGCTATCATTGGATATATGTATGTGTTTTAACAGCAATCCTTATACTTATCACTATTGAATGTCTAAGGAGTGTTATTCTTTCAATCATATTTATGTCTATGATATATATGAAGAATAGTGTAATAATGTTTTCTTGATTACTTTGTTCAACTACTTGAACAAAGTAATTATCATATGAATAAATGTCTTTGTTTACCAATAGAGTCATCTATATGCCTGTTTGTGTATAAAGATCATCAAAAGTTACACTAAAGCAGAAATTTCCCGGGATAGGATAGTTGTTCATAATTTTACTTTTAGATTAAATCATTCATCCATTATCATTAGATATTAGAGAATCAACCACTTATCCATCCTATTTACCAATCATTGGGAAACTGGTCCCATTATTTCTAGTCGGAGCCACCACACCAAACGGAAAAGGAGCTGCCTTTAAGGTCCGGACCGGGTGGTTTTCCCCGATGTTGTTGCAGTGATTTTTGAGGCATAAAAACCTCCCTAAAGGATCACTTGAGCAATAGTATGTCTGCAAGGGCTGTACCTTGGGGAGGTATGTAAAATGTACATTCCATGATCGACATAGAAAATGACATGTAGTCTTGGAAAGAGTCGACTATGATGTCTATGGACCCTTCTTTATAGCCTACACTATCAGACATAAGTACTATTTTATTTTTATTGATGATTTCTCAAGAAAGTGTTGGATATTCATCATGTGAAAGAAGAATGAGACATTGTGAAAATTTATAGAATTCAAGGAACTAATTGAGAAAGAGACCAACAAGAAGGTGAAAGCTCTTAGGAGTGACAATGGAGGTGAGTATGTTTCAAATGACTTCAGGGAATTTTTTACCAAAGGAGGAAGTCAAAGAGAAATCAACTCCCCATAACCCACAACAGAATGTGGTAGTTGAGAAAAAGAACCAGATTATTGTGGTGTTGGGTTGTGTTATATTCTTTCCCCGACTAGCCCCCCTAGTTAACTGGGGGGTCAGAGGGGGGGCAGAGCCCTCGCTTTATTGCGCTGATTACGTAGCCGGGGGGGGGGGGGGGGGGTTCAAAGGGGGTTTGAGGGGGGCGGTTGCCCGCCTCTACGGGGTCTAGGGCAGTACCCTGGGGGAATTTTTTTTGGACCCTATATTAGGTGAGCGGACGTACCTATGGTTTTGTGCATGGTTTTCGCACATGGTTTTGGGTGCGATGGTTTTTCGGTCCATGGTATTGGATGCTTCAGCATGTATATATATGTATTGTAACATTGAAAGGAACATAATAATAAATCAAGCTGGTAGTCCTAGTTTTGGGATCCAGGGGAAAATTTTTTGTGTATATGTGTTTTATGTGTTATGCTCTCGCATTGTTTATTTTCTATGTTTTAGAATTTGTATGCAGGTAATTTCTGTATGGGGTTAAAACCTATATTTGGTATCAAAGGTGTTTTGGCTTTAGGGGGATGCCTTTATTGTTGAGGGGTTTCGCTCAGGCCTGTGGTAGACCTTGTTCAGTAGGAGATCTGCGGGATTGATTCTGGTGGTGAAAGAAGATGTTGAGCAGTGGAAAGATAGAGATTGAGAAATTTAATGGTCAGATTTTTGAGTTGTGGAAACTCAAGATGGAGGATCTGTTGGTGGACAAATATCAATGGATTGCGGTAGATCTGGTTATTAAACCACCAAGAGTGTCTGATGAAGAATGGAAGAAGTTGGATCAAGAGGCAAAGAGCACAATACAATTGTGTGTCTCAGATTTAGTATTGTTGATTGTATCAGGGGAAGCTACGATGAAGGCTTTGTGGGAAAAGTTAGGGACTTTGTACCAGTCTAAGTCTCTGGTGAATAAACTGTTCCTACAGAAAAATATGTATAACTTGAGGATGAAAGACGGAGACTCGGTGACAGAGCATTTAAACGCATTTAATACTGTGGTAAGTCAGTTATTATCTATTGATATTAAAATTTTAGATGAAGATAACTGCATTAGTTTGTTGTGTTCTCTACTAGATTTGTGGGATAGTCTGGTTATTGCAATAGGTAGCAATGCAACTGCCTTGCAGTTTGATGAAATAGTCTCATCCTTGCTGACGGAGGAAATGAGACAGAAAAATATGGAGTGGCAGAATGGTGATGCCTTGTCTGTACAAGAATAGTCCCAGAACATAAACAAAAAAGTCATCGAGTGGGAGATCTAAATCTAGAGGGAGATATAAATCTCCAAGAAAACCTATAAATGTGTGTTGGAAATGCAAAAAGGAAGGGCACTACAAAAGGGACTGTAAATATAAAGCTCCTCACAAAGGAAAGGGATCTAATGATGATCCTTCTGCAGAGGCGAAAACCACCTTAGATGAAGGCGGGGATGTGTACTTGGCTTCTTCAAGTACACATGTAGATCATGAGGCATGGTTGATTGAATCAGGTGCATCCTTTCACTTCACTCCCCATAGAGAGTGGTTCTGCGAGTATGAGAAATATGATGGTGGTGATGTCTTCTTAGGGGATGACAAGAAGGCTAGAATCATTAATCATTGAAAAGTCAAGTTGAAGTTGCAAGGTGGAAGGATTAGAACACTTCCTGGTGTTCTGCATATTCTTGCATTAGCCAAAAATCTGATTTATGTAAGCAAGATGGATGATGCAGGTGTAAAAATAGTGTTCAAGAAAGATACCTGCAATATGGTTTGGGAAGCACTGGTATTGTTGCGGAGAGTTCAGATTAGAAATCTATACAAGGTTCAAGGTAGCACTATTGTTGATGGGTGCAACAGTTCTGTGGTTCCTGAAAGTGGAGTAGAAAATCTAGTGGTCTAGAGAAAATACCATGCTCTGGCATCAAAGGCTTGGATATATTGGAGAGAAGGGCCTCCAAATACTTCATGGTAAAGGTATGTTAGAAGATATGACTAATAGCCCTCTGGATTTTGATTTCTGTGAAAATTGTGTATATGGGAAGCATAATCGAGTGAGTTTCCCCTCTAGTGGTAAGACGGCGAAACAAATATTAGAGCTTGTGCATAGTGATGTGTTTGGACTTGTGAAGGTTCCACCACTAGGTAAGTCTATGTACTATGTATCATTTATAGATGACTTCTCAAGGAATACATGGATATATTTCCTTAAGAAGAAATCTGAAGTCTTTGATAGGTTTAAAGAATTTAAGGCTTTGGTGGAAAACCTAACAGAGAAGAAGATAAAGGTGATGAGGATAGATAATGGTGGAGAGTTTTGCAAGAAGGAATTTTAAGAATTTTGTAAGAACTGTGGTATAGCATGAAAAAAAACTACTTCATACACACCTGAGCAAAATGGAGTTGCAGAAAGAATGAGCAAGACATTGATGGAAAGGGCAAGAAGCACGCTCAATGGTGTTGGGTTAGGACAGGAATTCTGGGTAGAGGCGATGGAGACTCCATGTTACCTGGTCAATAGATCACCTTCATCCGCATTGGAGGATAAGACTCCACAAGAGGTATGGACTAGTAAGAAGCCCTCTCTTTCGCATTTGAGGGTATTTGGATGTGATGCATATTTTCATGTTCCAAAGGAGAAAAGAACAAAGTTGGATAGTAAATATGAAAAGTGCATCTTTATTGGGTATAAGGATGGTTTAAAGTGTTATAAACTTTGGAATCCAATAATAAGGAAGGTTGTGTACAGCTAAGATGTGGTCTTTAAAGAGGCGAAAGATGTTATTAAACATGAAGTCCAACCAAAGGAACCTGAAAAGATAGATTTTGAGCTAAAGAAGGAAGAATTAGACTCTACAGCAGAAGAGGAATCAGAAGATGGAGAGCCACAAACTCCGGTTGTGAGAAGATCAGTTCGAGAAAGAAGGAAGCCAGAAAGGTATAGTCCATCTGCTTTTTGTTCAAATTTTTATTTATATATTACTACTGATGGTCTTAGAACTGTGAAGGAAGCAGTAGATTCAGAGGATGGAAAACCCTAGAAAGAGGCCATGGTTGATGAAATGGCATCTTTGCACAAAAATGAGGCTTGGGATCTGGTGGAGTTTCCAGCTGGAAGGAAACCCATTGGTAGCAAATGGGTGTTCAAGAAGCAGACAAATGCAAAAGGAAAGGTGGAGAAATACAAAGCTCAGTTGGTAGCAAAGGTTGTTCCCAGGTGTCCGGAATTTATTTTGGTGATATTTTTTCTCCTGTTGCGAAGGTAGCTTCTATTAGATTACTTTTATCTGTTGCTGCTGCTTTTGATTTTAAGGTAGAACAGATAGATGTGAAGACAACATTTCTTCACGTGGATCTAGAAGAGGAGATCTACATGAAAAAACCTAAAAGCTTTGTGGTGAAGGTTAAGAAAGAACTGGTATGCAAGTTAAAAAGTCTTTGTATGGGTTAAAAAATTCACCAAGGATGTAGTATTAGAAATTTGATACATTTATACGGGGACTTGGCTTCACTAGAATCAAAGCAGATCACTGTGTGTATTTTAAATTAATTTGTGACCGTGTTATTTATCTAGTCTTGTATGTGGATGATATGTTGCTGGTTGGAAATGACAAAGAAATTATCCAAGATTTGAAGACCCAGTTGTCCTCTAAATTCGACATGAAAGATCTTGGTGCTGCAAACTATATTTTGGGCATGGAAATTAAAAGAGATCGAGCAAAGAGGAAGCTATGGTTAAACCATAGGAAGTACGTCAAGACAATATTGCAGAGGTTTAATATGCAGGATAGTAAACCAATGAAGGTTCCTATTCCTATAGGTGTGAAGTTATCTACTGAACAATGTCCCAAGACATAAGAAGAGGAAGAGGACATGTCCCATGTTCCATATGCAAGTGTAGTCGGTAGCCTGATGTATGCGATGGTCTATACTAGACCAGACATTGCACATGCAGTGGGAGTATTGAGCAGGTTTATGTCAAAACCAGGGAAGGATCATTGGACAATAGTGAAGTGGGTTTTCAGGTATTTGTGTGGAACTAGTGATTATGGTTTGTTCTACTAAGGAAGGCCAGGATTGGATAGAGTGTTGGATATCCGTGGCTTTGTTGATGTAGACTAGGCTAGAGATCTGGATCAGAGAAGATCTACAAGTGGGTATGTGTTTAACTTATTTGGAGGTGTAGTTAGTTGGATGAGTAAGAAACAATCTGTAGTGGCGCTATCAACTACAGAGACAGAATACATGGTAGCCACTTATTAAATCAAGGAATCAATATGGTTGTAGAGATTGTGTTCAAGTATGGGGTTAGTACAGGGAGCTATAAGAATAGACTGTGATAGCCAACATGTAATTTTCTTCACAAAGAATCCTACTTACCATTCAAAGACAAAGCACATTGATGTTCAGTATCACTTTGTGAGGGATATGTTAGAAGACAAAAATGTGTTGCTGGTAAAGGTGGACACTTTGAAGAATACTGCAGATGCATTGAAAAAATCTATGAGCTCTGAGAAGTTCTCTTGGTGTAGAGAAACAATGGACGTTACAGGGTTGGATAAATGACTAAGATCTCCTGTGGAAATAAAACAACAAGTGGGAGAATGTTGGGTTGTGTTATATTCTTTCCATGACTATCCCCCCCTAGTTAACTAGGGGATTAGAGGGGGGGGCGGAACCCCCACTTCGTTGCACTGATTTCGCAACGGGGGGGTGACAGGGGGTTTGAGGGGAGTGGTTAGCCCCCCTCTATGGGGTCTGGGGTAGCGCCTCGGGGAAATTTGTTTTTGGACCCTATATTAGGTGGGTGGACCTACCTATGGTTTTGTGCATGGTTTTCGCACATGGTTTTGGGCACGATGGTTTTTCTGTCCATGGTATTAGATGCTTCAGCATGTATATATGTATTGTAACATTGAAAGGAACATAACAAAAAATCAAGCTGGTAGTCCTGGTTTTGGGATCCAAGGGAAAATCTCTGCGTATATGTGTTTTATGTGTTATGCTCTCGCATTATTTATTTTCTATGTTTTAGAATTCGTATGCAGGTAATTTCTATACGAGGTTAAAACCTACATGTGGGAGTTTCGAGAGTTATGCTACATGACCAAGGCCTACCATTTCATTTGTCGGAAGAGGCATGTAACGCAATAGTCTACCTGCAGAATCAGAGTCCTCATCGAATTCTTGGTATAATTACACCAAAGGAGGCCTTCTATGGGAGTAAGTTGGATGTGCCTCATTTCTTAATTTTTGGAGCCTCTATTTATTGCCATGCATCCAGATATTTGAGGAAGACACTTGAGCTGACAAAAAAATTGGGAGTTTTTGTGGGTTACACAGAAACTTCACACAATTACTGGGTGTACTTACCTTCCCTCGTAATGACAGTTGTGTGAAAGGATGTAAATTTTGATGAGGAGAAAGAAATCAGATGCTCTCTTGAGAGGGAGCTTCAAATCCCATCAGAAGAGGAGAATTTAGCTCCAAAGGAAGAGCCTCTGGATGTTGTGGAGTAGCCACAAATGGTGGAGAAAAGAGGAGGCAGAGTGGAGACATCCACCCAAATAGAACCATCCAGAGAAGGTAGAAAAAGAACCAAGGAAGCTGAGATACTAGTGCAAGATGCGAGGGAGAATGTGGGAGTTCCTTCGAATTTATGCAGGCAAAGGAGGTCACTTGAGAGGTACACTGGCTACATGGCTCGAATAACTAAGCTTGTAGAGACTGAGTCATCTTCTTTTCAGGAAGCAGTTGAGCAACAAATTTGGGTTGATGCAATGATGGAAGAATACAAATCCATTATAAAGAATAGTTTTTGTGAAGTGGTCCCAAGACCGACAGATCAATCAGTTGTGGGTTCAAGATGGATCTTCAAAGTTAAGCAGATGGAAGCATATAGAAGTATAAGGCCAGATTTGTGGCCAAAGGATTATCTCAAGTTGATGGAATTTAATATGAGGAAACCTTTTATCTCATAGCAAGGTATTCATCCATTAGATCAATTTTTTCACTGGCAATGCAAATGGGGTGGAAGATCCACTAGATGGATGTTAAAACAACATTTCTCAATGGTGTTGTTGAGGAGGAAGTGTAGATAGAAAAACCAGAAGGTTTTGAGACATTCGATCAGGAGTCTCATGTGTGAAGACTCAGGCAAGCATTGTATGGTCTCAAATAAGCATCCTGAGGTTGGTACACTTGGATTGATAGTTATTTCACTGGATTGGGCTTCACCAAAAGTGAAGCAAAAATTGCATATCATTATTTTGTATGTTGATGATTTAATATTGACAGGTGATAAGCAATTGATTAGCTCTTACAGGGAGGACCTTGCAAGGGAATTTGAGATGAAAGACATGGATCTCATCCTCCACTTCCTCGGGCTGGAAGCATGGAAACATGATGGGGAATTGTTTGTATCTCAAGGAAAGTATGCCACAAAGACACTATAGAGATTTCAAATGGAGAGTTGTAATCCCATGGAGACACCTCTAGCGACCAACTGGAGGAAGGAAAATGCCACTTCAGATGAAGAGGTTGATGCTACCATTTACTGGAAGCCAATGGGTTCACTAATATATCTTGTGAACAAACGACCGGATATGTGCTATGCAGTCAACTAGCTAAGCCAAGCTATGGTTAGGCTAACTAAATTGTATTGGAAGGAAGAAAAGCATGTTTTACGGTACCTCAGAGGCACTACCCAGTATGGATTATGGTATAGACAAATAGAGGGAGTGAAGCTGCATGGATTCACAGATGCAGATTGATCAGGGAGTCCATCTGACCAAAATAGTACATCAGGTGCAATTTTCAGTGTTGGCTCTGTAGCAATTTCCTGGTACATCAAGAAGTAAAGGTTTGTGGCGCTCAACTCATCAGAAGTTGAATACATGGTTGTAAGTCAAGAAACATGTGAAGCAAACTCAATAATAAATATACTTATGGGACTGTTTGGTCAGGAGATTGATCCAACTATGATATATTGTGATAATCATAGTTGATAAGAGGGAGTGTTGAGAAGTGTAGCGAGAAAGGTTCAATTTGGCTTAGCCTTGGTAAAATTGAGAAAATAAAAATTTCCACACCAACAAACAACTTGGAGGTAGTTAACTGAGGTGACATGGATCTTGTCACTCAGTTAGCTCAGTAAATTAAAGTTATAGGGCTTGGAGTTTAGTTATTCAAGTGTGATTTCTAATTTATAGAAATCGAGTTTAGTTATTTCCAATTGTACTTAGTTGAATTAGTTCTAACAGTTAATAGAACTAGTTTGAGGTCAGTTGTGTAGTGGGACAATAGTACAACTCAGAGATCATCCAATTAACTGATCAATTAACCAAAAATAGGCCATGCATGCAAGGAATTTGAATTTATCAACTGTGGTGGAGATTCCAAGGGAGTGTAACATCAGTTGTAACTAGTGTTGAATGCACAAGTGTTGCATGTAATCAGTGATCAATCCTTGGGAATTACGCAATCAATTTGGAGGAAATTCCTAAACAATATGGGATAATTTCCTTAGGATTTATCAAGGAAATAGGGTCCTTGGTGAGAAATTATTTGGCTAAGTGTTGGCAAAATCTTGTTTATTGAGTAGGAGAACAATTATTCTTTTGTAGGTTGAGCTCAGAGCTAGAGCTAGAAATTGTAATAGTTTCTGAATTCATTGATTAATGCAAAAAAGCTTGAGGGGTTTTTCCCAGTTGGGTTTCCCTAGAAATCATTGTGCATTTGTGGGTTTTCTTATTGCATGTCTATGCATGTTGTTCTAAATTTTGAATTTCATTCCACAATTTAGTAGAGTAGAATTGTGTCTCTTGATTTATGATTAAATTTCTTGAGTAGCTGCAATTTTATCACCATATTTATATAGGTGGGGCTACCTCTGGTATCCTATATAGTTTCTTTCCCAAAGTAATAATAATAGTGTGAGGCCTAGAATCATACATAGCATGACGCTTCCAAAAATATGGTTGGCCTAATCAAACATCACAAAATTCAAAAGGAGTAACATTAGATAGCACCTCGTCCTTGAAAGGATTGATGGTGTAAGGAGGGTGGCACTGCTAGCTTACACAAAGTCTCATCCTTGGTGGAGCCACCCAATGATATATGGTTGTGGGTGTGGTGTGGTCGGAAATCCCAACTGCTTAACAACCTCAGCTAAGATGAGTTTCATTTGGCTCTCACTATTGACAATGAACTGCAGCGGAGAATCCTTCACCCACATATGTGTGTGGAAGAGATGCTTCCCTTCCTTTGGATCTTTGGTCTTAGTATTTTAGACCTTGGTGGTGGAAATAGTAGCATTGGAATCTGCATCAATAATATGCTTCCCCATGTCCTTCCCCTTGTCAAGATTTGGCTAAGATTCATAACATGCATCAGACTATGAATATTTTAACTCGTCCACCAACCACTGTTTGGCACAACACTCATTTGTGTTATTGTGGGGCTCCTGTGGAACTCGCACCAATTTCATGTGTTTTTCTTTAGCTTCATGGTGCCATTATTTTCTTATGGATTTGATGGCTTTTCCTGGGTCATTCCACCTTGGCTCTGTCCTTTGTTCTATGGTTTGGGGGTGCTCTTGCCCTGCATCGTATTCACAAATCCAATGTCTCACCTATTTTGTTTAAATTCTTGTTCAATCTTGGAATCATATCAGTATGTGCACCAAGTGAGGAGATGTCTAGGAACATCATTTATTTTTGAATGTGTTTTTTCAGACAACCGCAATACTTAACCACTAGATGTTACTTAGAGTCTTTGATACCCATCTTTGTGCATAGAGTATCAAAAATATTTTTGATCTCAAGCACATCTTGGTCCCTTTGTTTCCATATTGTGTTTCATTGTATGTACTTGTCTTCATATCTCCCAACAGTGTAATATTGTTCCTTGATAGCATCTCATAAATAGTTACAAGAGAGTGGGACTGTAAAGAGAGAGGGTTCCTTGGCCCTTTTCTCACAATAATTTTCCCACTAGTCCCTTACATGGGGGGCAACCTTAAGTAATGCAAAACTAATATTTTCCCTATTAGAGAAACTATGTACCAAAAAATAACCTTGCAGTAGGCTTAACCATTTTTTTACAACACCCGCATCTATTTGACCTTCGAATATAGGGATAACAATTTTAACTTGTACCTTGAAGGGTGAAACACCTTCAAAGTGACTTCTAGATGTATATGTGTTTCTTGTTGGCATCTGCTGATAAATATGGGAAAAGTTGTCCATCATCTCATTCTTTTGTTGCTCAAGGAATTCTTTGAGAAATTTTTTTAGAGGATCTCCTGCTCCCCTTTACTTCTTTTATTCCACCATGGGAGGTCATCGATGTCGATGGGGATGCTCTTGCAAGGGATCAACCAGTTCAAGTCCCAATTCCTTATACCCTGACCTCGTTGGGGACATGCACAAAAAAAGAGAGCAGATTGCTTTGATACCATAGATCTAGATTTATGAAGGAACAAAATGAAATATAGATTTAAATAGAGCATAGAGAAATAATGAAATAACAAAACTTTAATTAATTAATAACAAGTATTGCAAACCATTTACATGCATAATGGAACAAACAAGCTCGGGCACTCTGAGAAGAGATGTGAAGGCTACATTCCTTTTGAACTGTCTTACAATGAGGCTTGGAAGCCTTTTTATCATAAATAATAAGTTTGAAACCCTAACCCTATGAGATGGAGCGCTAACAATTTTGGGCCCCGTTGGGGTAAGTTGGACCACTAACTTCCCAAGGTTATAACTTTGGCATAAGATTTTTGGATATCGTAATACCCCACTTCGAACATATCCACGAGGAGGCAAAAAAATAAACCATGAAACATATTTAGGCACTTCTCTGGTCTCTCTATTTTCTTCGAAAATGTTTTCTAGGACCTAAAAATAGCTCCAGAAGTTTAGGACCCGAAAAGCCACCAAAAATATAAAGCTATGCTAGAGTTTAGGAAATTCAAAGGAAAGAATGTTGGGGGTCTAAGTGGAATAGGTAGGTGGCCATCAATATCCACCTGGATCATTCCTCCCCCCTTAGAAATAAATGGTTCCTATTGCATTGAGTGCCTTCATGACATGGGGAACTTCTGCTTAACTTGGTCCCCGGTGAGCCACTTGCCTTTGTACAGGAGTTGACCAACTTTGAAACCCAATATAGTTGGTTCCTTAGTTTCCCAGTGTGCTTAATCTATGTGTCCATGATTCAGTCAGTCATGGCCTATTCACTACAATTTGGGTTGAGCTCTATGGGTGTCAACTACTCAACAATGTTTGATGTGTCCAACAATGGTGGAAAGTATGGCCGAAGGCGGTCTACATTGAACACTAGGTGTAAGGCAAGGAATGAGGAAATGTTGGGCTCTAAAGAATTGTCACCCACAACCTTAGTGATGATGTAAGATCCATATCAGAGTGATTAAAGTTACTGATGCGCTCCAGTAAGGTGTTCCTTCTATAAATGTAACTAAATTTTATCACCCACTTGAAACTTATGTGGCACCTGATGCTAATCATGATGTGGCACCTGGCTTACACAAATTCTCATCCTTGGTGGAGCCACCCAATGATATATGGTTGTGGGTGTGGTGTGGTCAGCAATCCAAACTGCTTAACAACCTCAGCTGAGATGAGTTTCATTTGGCTCTCACTATAGACAATGAACTGCAGCGGAGAACGCTTCACCCACATATGTGTGTGGAAGAGATGCTTCCCTTCCTTTGGATCTTTTGTCTTAGTATTTTAGACCTTGGTGGTGGAAAGTAGCATTGGAATCTGCATCAATAATATGCTTCCCCATGTCCTTCCCCTTGTCCAGATTTGGCTAAGATTCATAACATGCATTAGACTATGAATATTTTAACTTGTCCACCAATCCTTGTTTGGCACAACACTCATTTGTGTTATTATGGGGCTCCTGTGGAACTCGCACCAATTTCATGTGTTATTCTTCAGCTTCATGGTGCCATTATTTTCTTATGGATTTGATGGCTTTTCCTGGGTCATTCCACCTTGGCTCTGTCCTTTTTTCTATGGTTTGGGGTGCTCTTGCCCTGCATCGTATTCACAAATCCAATGTCTCACCTATTTTGTTTAAATTCTTGTTCAATCTTGGAATCATATCAGTATGTTGCACCAAGTGAGGAGATGTCTAGGAACATCATTTATTTTTGAATGTATTTTTTCAGACAGTCGCAATACTTAACCACTAGATGTTACTCAGAGTCTTTGATACCCATCTTTGTGCATAGAGTATCAAATTTTTTTTTGATCTCAAGCACATCTTGGTCCCTTTGTTTCCATATTGTGGTTCATTGTATGTACTTATCTTCATATCTCCCAATAGGGTAATATTGTTCCTTGACAGCATCTCATAAATAGTTACAAGAGAGTGCGACTTTAAAGAGAGAGGGTTCCTTGGCCCTTTTCTCAGTAAGTTTCCCACTATTCCCTTACATGGGGGGCAGCCTTAAGCAATGCAAAACTAATATTTTCCCTATTAGAGAAACTATGTACCAAAAAATAACCTTGCAGTAGACTTAACCATTTTTTTACAACACCCACATCTAGTTGACCTTCGAATATAGGGATAACAATTTTAACTTGTACCTTGAAGGGTGAAACACCTTCAAAGTGACTTCTATATGTAGATGTGTTTCTTGTTGGCATCTGCCGATAGATATGGGAAAAGTCGCCCATCATCTCATTCCTTTGTTGCTCGAGGAATTCTTTGAGACATTTTTTTAGAGGATCTCCTGCTCCCCTTTACTCCTTTTATTCCACCATGGTAGGTCATCGATGTCGGTGGGGATGCTCTTGCAAGGGATCAACCAGTTCAAGTCCCAATTCCTTATACCCTAACCTCGTTGGGGACATGCACAAAAAAAAAGAGTAGATTGCCTTGATACCATAGATCTAGATTTATGAAGGAACAAAATGAAATATAGATTTAAATAGAGCATAGAGAAATAATGAAATAACAAAACTTTAATTAATTAATAACAAGTATTGCAAACCATTTACATGCATAATGGAACAAACAAGCTCGGGCACTTTGAGAAGATATGCGAAGGCTACATTCCTTTTGAAGTATCTTACAATGAGGCTTGGAGGCCTTTGTATCATAAAGAATAAGTTTGAAACCCTAACCCTATGAGATGGAGCGCTAACAATTTTGGGCCCCGTTGGGGTAAGTTGGACCGCTAACTTCCTAGGGTTATAACTTTGGCATAAGATTTTTGGATATCGTAATACCATGCTTCGAAGATATCCACGAGGAGGCAAAAAAATAAACCATGAAACATATTTAGGCACTTCTCTGGTCTCCCTATTTTCTTCGAAAATGTTTTTTAGGACCTAAAAATAGCTCGAGAAGTTTAAGACCTGAAAAGCCACCAAAATTATAAAACTATGCTAGAGTTTAGGAAACTCAAAGGAAAGAATGTTGGGGGTGTAAGTGGAATAGGTAGGTGGCCATCAATATCCACCTGGATCAGTCCCCCCCCCTTAGGAAGAAATGGTCCCTATTGCATTGAGTGCCTTCATGACATGGGGAACTTCTGCTTAACTTGGTCCCTGGTGAGCCACTTGCCTTTGTACAGGAGTTGACCAACTTTGAAACCCAATATAGTTGGTTCCTTAGTTTCCTAGTGTGCTTAATCTATGTGTCCATGATTCAGTGAGTCGTGGCCTATTCACTACAATTTGGGTTGAGCTCTATGGGTGTCAACTACTCAACAATGTTTGATGTGTCCAACAATGGTGGAAAGTATGGCCAAAGGCGGTCTACATTGAACAATAGGTGTAGGGAAAGGAATGAGGAAATGTTGGGCTCTAAATAATTGTCACCCACAACCTTAGTGATGGTGTAAGACCCATATCAGAGTGATTAAAGCTACCGATGGGCTCCAGTAAGGTGTTCCTTCTACAAATGTAACTAAATTTTATCACCCACTTGAAACTTATGTGGCACCTGATGCTAATCATGATGTTGTTTCCACTTGGAATTGGCTTTATCCAAGATATCATTGACCTGTTAGATGTTGTTCTAGATGTGTTTAATAAATCTGGTGGATTTATCAAATTCAAACTGAAAATGTGCATATTATGTGTGTGTAGTCACAAGAGGCATTGAGACATCAATGAGACACAATGGTTGAAATCCCATGCCCAATTGAAAGGGCTTATAAGAAGTTGAGCTATGGAGAGCTATGTTATCGATGTGTTTCACATAGGGAAGACTCTCATCCCATGTTCATGGATGCTTGGATTTGTACATGTGTAGTATGTGCACTATTATCCTGTTGACAACCTCTATTTGGCCATGAGTCTATAAATGGAATGGAGTCGACTTGGTGAGCTTAGTGTTCAATAATGAACAAAGGCTCAACCAGAATGTGCTTAGGAACCTACTATCCTAATATGATATAATTGTCTATGGAATCCAAAAATGAACCCACACTCATTCAAAGAAGAGTTTGGTAGTGTCTTCAACTGTGATTCTCTTCTTGCAGGTCATCAATATAGTCATCTTAGAAAATCTATCGGTGACCACAAATACACATTCATTACAATGCTTGGTAGAAGGGAGGCCAAACACATAGTCCATGGAGATGGATTCCCAAGGTCAGCTAGGAGTAAGCAGAGGAGTGTACATGCCTTGCTTCTTAATGGTTAACTTAGTGGTGGCACAAGAAGTGTAACGTATGATATATTTTCCAACATTCTATTAGAGTTTTGGCCAATAAAAATATTTATGCAGTATTCCCATTGTCTTCTTGACACCAAAGTGTCCTCTGAACCTGTTGTAATGCACCTCCAAAATCAGCTTGGCATGATCGATTGAAGGAACAAAATGATGTCCCAGATAACACAACAGTCCATCCTGAAAGTGGAAGTATGGAATTAGCTTTCTATCCATCAACATCTTGTAGGTTGCAGTGAGATATGAGTCACTTTTATGCAATTATGTCCATCCATAGGTATTGTGCCCACAAGAGTTGAGAACTGTAATTAGTACCACAATTAGGGGTCGACTGGGGTAGTATGTTACTAGATTGGTACTTCCCTTGTTGTACTTTATGTTCAGATGAAATTGTTGCAAGTATGTGAACCATTTCTGATGGCGATTGTTATACAACTTCCCTTGTGTATGCATAAATTGAAGAGGTTGGTGATTTGTGTAGATGATCATCTCCTTCCCCACAATATAATGCTTCCATTGTCAACAAGCCTCCATGATAGAGTACATCTCATTAGTGTAGGTGGGTTACTTATGAATAGTGTAAGAGAGTGTCTCACTGTGATAGGCCACCAAGTGCCCTTACTAAGTGAGGACTATAACAATAGCATAATCTAAGACATCTATCTCAATATAAAATGGTTGTTGTAGGTATGTCAAGGTGAGGATTGGTGCAGAGGAAAGGTGGTGTTTCAGTTCCACGAATGCCTTATGTTGTGCCTCGGACCAAAAAAAATAAAAATTCTATGCTCTTGGTAACTTGACATTAGGGCCAAGTAATACGAGAGAACCCCAAAATGAATCTCCATAATAAATTAGGAAGGCCTAAAAATCTATGAGGCTTTGTCATAGTCATTGCTGCTAGCCATTACTAAATGACTTGGATATTCATTGGATCCACATGCACACCTTGCTCGTCAATTACGTAGCCCAAATATTGGACCTAGGCCATGCAAAAGGAGCACTTATCCAAGTTGGCACATGGCTTGTTCTATCGTAGGGTTTAAAGGAGATATCAAATATGTTGCAAGTGATCTTCCCAACTCTTGTTGAATATGAGGAAGTCATCCAAATATGAAACCATGAACGAGTTGGTGAAAGGCCATAAGATGTCATCCATTAGCATCACAAAAGTTGTAGGGGCATTTTTCAACCCAAAGGACATGACCAACCACTCAAAAATTCCCTCCTTATATTTGAAGGTGGTCTTCCATACATCTGTGGACTCTATTGGAAATTGGTGATATCCAGACTTAATATTAAGCTTGCTAAAGTACTTTCCCCCCTTGACCTGGTGAAGAAAGTCATCAATCCGTGGGATCATGTACTTGTTCCTGACATAGATTTTATTCAGTGTCCGATAATCAATGTAAAGTCTCTGTTTAGAAAAATTTGTGATAGGTTAACCCGATAATGCAATATAAATCAAAGTAGAATACTATAACCTACTTCTACTATCAATTTGCGGAAGCTTAAAGATCGAGCTGAACAATATAACCAGAAGAAGAAGAATCAATGGCATAATACACATGAAAATACTTTGGGGAAATTCTTAGATAAAAACCCACACTATTGTATTATCATACATGGTGGAAATACATAGGAATTATACAAAGCCTTAGCTCTCACAGCTAGCTAGCTCTCAGTACAATCCTCACAGATGCTCACAGGAAATCTTGGCTTCTCTCCAGCCTTCCTCTCTTCCCTCCAAGATCCTATTTCCTTGCATTGTTCCTTGTGGATGATTAGCCTATTATCAAGTGGAAAAACAAGCCTTCAGAACTGCGCAATCCTCAAGGATGAATCCTTGACTACATGCATGAGTTTTCTCCTTGAGAAAACACATGCAACTGATAGTACACTGTCCTTGAAAATTAATCTCAACTGGGTCTTTCTCAGAATAGACATGCATGAGTTTCTGATGAGGGAATCTTCAGTTAACTGGAGTAGCACTAGTTGAGTACATTAATGCATCAACTAACTATTAACTCACTATTAGTTCCTCAAACAGTTTGGAACTAATTTAGCTGGACATAACTTAGTAAACTGAGTTAACTAATTACAACTCAAATATAACTCAATCTTATCTCCTTAATTTAAGGGATAACTCTTGCATGACTTCAGAAAGACTTGTAACTTGAATTTCTCGAACTAATTAATTTAAAATTAAGTAATTAATTATTTCCAAGTAGCTGTTAAGACTAAATTTGATTTTAATTCACAATTTAATTCAAGGACAAATTAAATTGGAATATTCTTGTTGCCATATTTCAACACTCCCTCTCAACAAGAAAGGGGTTATCTGCCACCCTAATTGTCTCTATGGAACAGGAATTTACACTTTGACAATGCCTTTGTCAAAATGTCAACATCTTGCTCCTCTGTCGAAATGTACTGTAGCAACATGATCCTCCTCACTACATAGTCTCTGAGATGATGATATCGGATGTCGATGTCCTTGGACCTATCATTAAATACTTGATTCTCAAAGAGTTTGGTACAACTTTGATTATCACAATAGATCACAATTGGATCCATCCTCTGATCAAACAAACCAACTAGGATTTTCCGCATCCAAATGGCCTCACATGTTTCCTGACTTGTAGCCATGTATTGTGCCTCTACCGAGTTGAGTGCAACCGACCTCTGTTTCCTGCTGTACGAAGAAACTATCATTGACTGCAGGTTGAAAATCCCTCCTGATGTGCTCTTCTGATCTGATGGTCTCCTTGCCCAGTCTGCATCAGTGAAGCCCTGTAGCTTCACTCCTTCTATCCATTTGTACCATAATCCATACTGAGATGTGCCTCTGAGGTATCTCAATGCATGTTTTGCCACCTTCCAAAACATCTTGGTATGCTGAACCATTGCTTGGCTCAGCTGGTTCACCGCATAGCACAATTATGGTCGTGTGTTCATTAAGTACATCAGTGAACCCACAAGCTTCTTGTACACAATAGCCTCTACCACTTCTCTTGAAGTAGCAACCTCCTTCCTCTAGTTACCTGCTAGAGGAGTTTGCATGGGCTTGCACTTCTCCATGTGGAATCTCCTAAGTATCTCGTTGGCATACTTTCCCTGAGATACAAACAAATCCCCATCCTTCTGCCACAATTCCATGCCAAGGAAGTAATGCATGAGACCCATGTCTTTCATCTCGAATTCTCTTGCAAGGTCCTCCTTGCAAGACACGATCAATTGATCATCACCAGTCAATATGAGATCATCAACATAAAGTATGATGATTATCAGCTTACCTTTCACCACGACGTGGTACACGTTCACATCCACTTCACTCTTTGTGAAGCCCAACCCAGTGAAGTAATTTTCTATCTTGGTGTACCAAGCACGAGGTGCTTGCTTCAACCCGTACAATGCTCTATTGAGTCGGCACAGATGTGACTCATGATCAAAGGTCTCAAAACCTTCCGTCTGCTCTATGTCCACCTCTTCCTCAATCTGGTTATTGAGGAATGCAGTATTCACGTCCATCTGATGGATCTTCCAACCCATCTGTGCTGATAGTGCCAACATAGATCTGATAGATGAGTACCTTGCGATAGGAGAAAAAGTCTCATCATAGTCAATCCTCTCGACCTGTGAAAAGCCACGGGCAACAAATCTTGCCTTATGCTTCTCCACACTACCATCAGCAACTTGCTTTACCTTGTAAATCCAACAGGAACTCACAACTGACTTGTTCTCTGGTCTCGGAACCACGTCCCAAACACTCTTACGAACTATGGAGTCACACTCCTCCACCATAGCATCAACCCAAATCGGCTGCTGCACTGCTTCCTTAGAGGAAGATTGCTTAGTCTCAACACATTCCCCAACAAGGGACATGTATCCAGTGTACCTCTTAGGTGACCTCCTCTATCTACGCTGAGAAGATGGTGCTCCCACATTCTCTCTCGCATCCTCCAACAATCTGTCAGCTTCTCTTGTGCGCTTCCTTCCATCTCTAGAAGACTCCGCTTGAGTGGATGTCTCCACTCCTGGAACCTTTGCATGTGGCTGTGCCGCATCAATCTAAGGCTCCTCTTCCTTAGGAACCAACAGTTCCTCCATAGCCTATAGTTGGAGCTCCCTTTCAAGGAAAACTCGCATGGCCTTCTGCTCATCAAACTTGAGATCTCTACGAACCACTATCCTTTGACTGGTAGGCAAGTACATCTGATAGTTGTGACATGTATCAGTGTACCCCACAAATATCCCCAAATCTACTGTCAACTCAATCTTCTTCCATGCATCTTGAACACATGGCAATATACGGATGAGCCAAAGATCCTGAAGTGACCCACATCTGGTCTCCTACCGGAGAAAGCTTCCTCTAGTGTCTTCATATGAAGTATGCGATGTGGGATTCTATTCTACAAATAGACCACTATGTTGCATGCCTCAACCCACAAGTGAAGTGGTAGGCCTTGGTCATGCAACATTTCTCATGTTGCCCCTACAATATTTTTGTTCTTCCTCTCGGCCACCCCATTCTGCTGTGGGTTATGAGGTTCTGTCAAATCTCATTTAATTCCTTCCACTGCACAGAAGTCCTTAAACTCTTGAGAAACATATTCTCCACTGTTGTCGTTTCTCAAGGCCTTAATCTTCTTCCCTGACTCTTTCTCGAAGAAAGCTTTGAACTCACAAAACTTTGTGAAAGTTTGGTCCTTCTTCTGCATGAAATAAATCCAACATTTACGAGAATAGTCATCAATGAAAATCACATAATACCTTTGCTTCACTGTGGGTGCCGTCGAGAATCACCCACACAAATCAATATGAACTCACTCTAAGATAGCCTCTGCTCGACTGTCTCGATCATGAAAGGAAGACTTGGTGTACTTTCCCAAGGTACAACCTTTGCATGTGTCAACTTGCTCAAGTTTACCTTTTGGAAGTCCTGTAGATATCTGCTGCATTATCTTCAAAGCCCCATGATGCAAATGGCCCAACCGCCTGTCCCACAACTCGCCAATGTCTTGGCTTTGCACCAATTTTGCTTTCATACTCAATGTTGCACAATCATCTACCTATAGTTTATAGAGATTCTTCACCCAAATCCCTATCCTCTTGGTCTGAACCGTGGCTATGAGTCTTAGGAACATCTTTACTTTACTGAAGACAACATCGTAGCCTTTGTCCTCCAACATCGCGACTAATACCAAGTTCTTCTTCAGTCCAGACACACACATCACATCTATCCAGGTTAGAGGAGCTCCATGCTCCCTCACAAAAGCAACCATAACCACTCCTGAAACACTATACCTTCTATCGTCACCCATCTCTATGCGCATATTGAGGTATTTCTCCTCCAAGACACTGAATAAATTTTTATCACTAGTCATGTGGAATGATGCTCCACTGTCAAGATACCAGACACAACCCATCATTGATGACACCATGCATGCGATGAGGGTAAAGTCCATTTCGAATTGAGAGGCTAATGCATCACCTTCCGATCCTTTCAAGGATCCCTTCTTTGACTTCTTCGATGGGTAATTAGTCGCATAATGTCCCATCTTGTGGCAATTAAAGCATCTTACTTTAGACATGTCACCCTTCTTCCCTCGATGAGATGAATTCGATTTGAGATGGGAAGCCTTTCCCTTCCCTTTCCTTGCCTTACTTGCTAAGGCTAGATTTTCTTCATCATCATTCTTGGATGAAGAACCATCTCATGAGCTCCTCCTGATCTCCTCTTGCATCAGATCCGACAATAGTCATTCCCATTCCGGCAATTTCTCCCTTCCATTCACATAGTCCTAGTAGCTATTCCAACTCTTTGGAAGGCTAAGGAGAGCGAGGCTCACCATATCATGATCGGCAGTAATTATTCCCACACTGGAAAGCTCATCTCTGCAGGTGGTGAGCTTGTTCAAATATGTGGAAATAGTATCACCCTTCTCCATCTTGATTCTTCGAAACTTATCCTTGAGCACCAATTTCCTCTGGTTGCTACTGTTCTGGTAGAGATCCTTCAATGTCTTCCACATTGAAAATGGAGTATCCTTCCCATGGAGACTCGAGACAATATGGTCTCGAACTCCCTCAAGGATGATCCATCTCACGTTCATCAAACACTTCTTCCACTTAGCCAACTCTTGTGCATTAGTTGAAGCTGTCTTTGGGATTTGATCAATGAATTCCTTCAAGCAATTGTGTTCTAATACATCCTCCATTCTATCTTTCCATGCTATGTAATTTGAGCTACCTTCCAAGACATACTCGAGTCTCAAGCCATAGAATGCCATTGGTCAACCTTGAATTATGATATGAATTCGATTTGCACCTGCAACCCCAAACTTCAGACTTCGAATTCTCTTATTAATATACTCTTCACATCTCTGATACAATGTAGAAAAATCTATGATAGGTTAACCCGATAATGCAATATAAATCAAAGAAGAATACTATAACCTACTTCTACTATCAATTTGCGGAAGATTAAAGATCGAGCTGAACAATATAACCAAAAGAAGAAGAATCAATGGCACAATACACATGAAATTACTTTGGGGAAAGTCTCAGATAAAAACCCCACACTATTGTATTATCATACATGGTGGAAATAAATAGGAATTATACAAAGCCTTAGCTCTCACAACTAGCCAGCTCTCAGTACAATCCTCAAAGATGTTCACAGGCATCTTGGTTTCTCTCCAACCTTCCTCTCTGCCCTCCAAGCTCCTATTTCCTTGTGTTGTTCCTTGTGGATGATTAACCTATTACCAAGTGGAAAAACAAGCCTTCAAAACTACACAATCCTCAAGGATAAATCCTTGACTACATACATGAGTTTTCTCCATGAGAAAACATATGCAACTGATAGTACATTGTCCTTGAACATTAATCTCAACTGGGTCTTTCTCAGAATAGACATGCATGAGTTCCTGATGAGGGAATCTTCAGTTAACTGGAGTAGCACTAGTTGAGTGCATTAATGCATCAACTAACTGTTAACTCACTATTAGTTCCCCAAACATTTTGGAACTAGTTTAACTGGACTTAACTCAGTAAACTGAGTTAACTAATTACAACTCAAATATAACTCAATCTTATCTCCTTAATTTAAGGGATAACTCTTGCATGACTTTAGAAAGACTTCTAACTTGAATTTCTCCAACTAATTAATTTAAAATAAATTAATTAATTATTTCCAAGTAGCTGTTAAGACTAAATTCCATTTTAATTCACAATTTAATTCAAGTACAAATTAAATTTGGATATTCTTGTTGCCATATTTCAACACTCTAGGTCCCATCCTTCTTCTGTATCAGTACAATTGGGCTCCCATGAGGTGAGGAGCTTCGTCAGATGTGCCATTTTTGTAGCAATTCTTGGATCTGCCGCTTGATTTCCTCATTTTCTAGAATAAAGTGGGAGTATATTTTCCCATTGTGTAGAGGAGCTCTAAGAGTCAAATCAATCGAGTTCTTGGCCTAACAGTGCAAGGATACTCCTATGGGTGAGGAGAAGATGTCCCTATATTCTTCCATGACCTTATAAAATTGCTTCTTCTACATGGAGGGACCGTTTCTGTGGACCACAAATGTGGCCACAATATTCCCCTTACTATGAGAACGAATCAGAAAGAAAAGAAATTCCTGGTCTGGGAGATGGTCTTAGTGCATTAGTTAACAAAGATAAAAGATATGGTAGTAGGTGGGCCTACCTCTAGTATCCTGTATAGTTTCCTACCCAAAGTAATTATAACAATGTAATGCCTAAACTCATACACAACATGATGATTCCAAAAATATGGTTTCCCTTATATAATATCACAAACTTAAAGAGCAACATCACATACCGCGTCCATGAAGGGCTTGATGTTGTAGGGAAGGCAGCACTACTGCCTAACACAGAGATCTCATCCTTGGTGGAGCCACCCAATGGAATATGGTTGTAGGTATAGTGTGGTTAGTAGGCCCAATTGCTTAATTACCTCTATCGAGATGAGGTTCTTTTGGCTCCCACTATTGACAATGAACGACAACAGAGAACCCTTCACCTACATATATGAGTGGAAGAGACACTCCCCCTCTTCTGGATCTTCGGGCTCAGTATTCTAGACCTTGGTGGTGGCAACAGTCGAAATGGATTCTGCATCAATAACATGCTTCCCCTTGTCATTCCCCTTGTTAGGATTAGGACTAGAATCAGAACATGCATCATACTCTGAAGCTTTTAGCTTAGCCACCAATAGCTACTTGGTGCAACACTCATTTTTGTTGTGGGTGGGGATCTTATGGAACTCACACCACTTTATTGCGTCCTTCATCATCTTCATGGTGCCATTATTTTCTTGTGTCTTCGATGGGTTGTCTTAGATCATTCCACTTTGGTTCTATCCTTTGTTCTCTGGTTTTGGGGTGCTCTTTCCTTGCTTCGTATTCGCATATCCAATGTCTCACTTCTTTTGTTTAATTTTTTCTTCAATCTTTGCAGCATATTGGTATTCTACAAATGTCCAGGAACTCCATTTCTTCCAGAATATATTTTTTCAAACAAAAATAGTACTTGAGCACCATATGTCACTCAAAGTCCTTGATACCCAACTTTGTGTTTAGAGTATCAAAAGTATTTGTGATCTCATGCACATATTTCTCCCTTTATTGTTTTAGTGTGGTTCATTGTATGTAATTTTCTTCATAGATCCCAATAGGGTAATATTATTCCTTGATAGTGCCTCAGAAATTGTCCCAAGTGGCTGCAGCTATAAACATAGAGGGTTCCTCGACCTTTTCTCATAGTAAGTTTCCCACTAGTCCTTGACATGGGGTGGCCTTAAGTAGTGCACAATTAATATTTTCCCTATTGGAAAAACTATGGAATAAAGAAGAAACTTCTAGTAGATTTAACCATTTATCTACAACATCAACATCTATATGACCTTCAAATATAGGGATATTTAAGTTAACTTGTGATGGGTCCCATCAATAGGTATATTTTGAGGACCATCGTGCTATCCTACAACCCTTAAAACTCTCCTTTTCTCGCATTAATTTTCATTTTTAGCCATAATATGCTTAGTAGGAAGACTAAAAAGTGATTTTCATACTTCATGGCCTAATGTGATTAATATGCAGTCAAAAGAAGAATTTTTGGATATATTTACTATGCAGGGGCTTGTTGGAGGCATCTACAAAGAATATAGGAGGATTTTCCACTACATTAACTATCTAACTCGGCTTGAGACCAAAGAGTCCTCACCAATAGCTCGAATCCACTGGTAGTGAAGGAAACCAAGTACATGTGAAGATCCAAGGGAATCAGATCCACCAATTTCGAGATTTTGGAGGGAAGCAATCCTACTTTCAAGGGAGATGACCCTCAACCACTTTTTGTATAAATAAACAAGCCTAACGACTCATTAGGATTCAATTTTTTTTTGATATAGGAGTAGCTACTGAGAGCCTAATGCTTCATACTGTTATTTTCATATTTCATATGATGCATGTGACTCTTATTTTTTGTCAATGGAAAGCATACTCTTGGCATACATCTGAGTTAACTTTGGAGGGTTGAAACCCTTGGGTTTGGGTCCAACCCAAAAGCCTTCGTCCCTCTCATGTATTCGTTCCTTGTTCTTGTTCAAGTCATTGTATTTATTTCCTTGTTTAAGTAGGAATCATATTAAAAAAATTGTAGTTTGAGGTTTGACCACCACCTCTCTTACGGGAAGTTTGGTTGGAGGATCTACAACAACAAGCCAAAGGCATGTGTTTATGATTTATTAGAAATTACTAAGTTTTGGATTGTAACTCTTCTACATGTTTGGTTTCTGCAGCTTAGAAATTAGTAGCATTGATTTGGAAATTAGAGTAGGTATATGTTGTGGGATAGAGTATATATTAAAGAAATAAAATTCAACTCATCCTTCCCACTTTGATTTATTTTGTTTCAATATTGATCATTTAATGCATGTACTTTATTAGTTTGTGGGGGTTGTTGTTAACTTTTAGGGGTTAGCACACTCATCCACATTCACTTATTCAATTCCATCTTCCTCCTAGAAACCTCATACTACTCTCAAACTCTACCACCGAGATCACCCTTTCAGGGCCAATGAAGGACATTGCAGGCATGAGCTTTTGTGCAAGATAGCCCTCTGAGGGGTACTAGGCTTGGAAAAATGGCTCCCACATCCTTCATTCACCTTCATAAACCTTCAATACACCATCCTTTCCCTTATAAATCTCTCATATCCACTCTTTTATCAAAACAAGGCATTCCTATAGCAAAACAGGGCCTCTTGTAGCACTTCCTATAGCAGTCTTGTAGCATTGCTTAAATGCAACCAGATTTTCCCTAGGAACTTGACTCTTTCATTTTGGAGTTGAATAATGGCTCCTAGGATTTGATTTGATGATTAAAGAGACTCCAAGACCACTCCAAACCTATCTTTCCTCCACGGCAAACACAAAGCAAAAAGTAGATTAGACTTAGTTTTTTGAATTCCCTAGTTGTGTTGAAGATTGAATTCCTTCTTTTCAAGAAATTTTCAAATAGATAAATGAATCTTGCAAGTATAATATTGATTTGATTAGTGTGCAAATAAAGTAGCATGGTTTATTTCTGCAACTAGAATAGTCTATACCTTTCATGCAATTACAATTATCCTTTACATTTAATGAATGGTATTTTCATTTATGTAGTTAAAATCATGTTCATTCCCTTAAAATCATGATACACTTTCATAGAGATTATCTTTTTAGTTAGCTAAAGGAGTGGTATTTATATACCTTGATCCGATCTAATGACTAATAGTGAAATGAGTAGAGCTTAACCTACTGCGCATATAGAATTATCACCTCTAATTTTTTATAAACCCTAGCTTGATAATTTATGTTGCAATCCTTGGAAGTTGCAACATCCTTGATGCAATACAAGGGCTCATCACTTTTTGGCATTGTTTTTGGGGGGCTTTCCAAGTAGGTGTTGTTTCTACTTAGGAGTTACTTATTTTTTTTCTTTTTATTTTCCATAAGTCTTATTGATTTGAAATCTTAAAAAAATAAGAGAGAAAAAAAAGGAAGATAGTTCTTTGATGCCTCATAGGAGTAGGTATAGTCAAAGGAATTTTCTACCAAAAACCACCACCCCTTCAAGCAGCTAACCTTATTTATTATTTGGTGATTAGGAACTTCCCTCTCTGACTACAAGGGAGCTAGAATACCCTCTAGGTGAGAAACCTAGAATTTTTTAGGAACCCATATGGAAAGAAGAACCTATCTCACCTATCCAAACCATTACTAAAAATAAACAAAATGAGCTTTTCCCTATCACAGAAACTAATGGGGAGGAAAAAAAAAAGAATATAAGACATGCTTCCCCTCCACATTTCCATGGCCTAACCTCTAAGGACCCTGACACCTTCATGTTTGAATTTGTTGTTGTCTGTAGCACCTAGGACTATGCCTCTAATGAACATAAACTGAAGTTGTTTCCTTCTACCCTCAAAGATGTAGCCTTGCATTGTTTTATGGGTTTACCTAGAGGAAACATCATTACTTGGGACCAAATGCAACAGGCCTTCAATGACAACTATAGGGATTACTATAGGTCCACAGAAACATAGGTGGAAATCCTTAGGATGACCCTAAGACCAAATGAATCCTTAGAGGACTATGAGGAAAGATTCCAACTCAATTTTACGAGGGTTAATTGTACCCTTGAACCTGAGTCACCCAAGCTAGATCTTCTCCGAGGGATTGGGGAGGATGTAATTGAAACCCTTAACATTTTTTCTAGAGGATACATATACCAATTTCCTTATGATGAAATCAAAATAATATTCAGGAAACACTCTAGGGATGCTAGGGAAAAGGGTAGGTCTAGCTAAGGCTTGGTTAGTTCATCTACCTCTACATCAACCATCAAACATGAGATAGGAAGTATTTTGGAGGATTTTAAGAGTGAAATGTTGCATACCTTTTCCCTGTAGATGGATATTATGAAAATTAAAGGAAGAAGAAAGGGAAATAGTTATCTTTTTCCCTAGAGGCACTAAGGGACATCCTAAAAATGAGTACCCACTAAATGTCATAGAAGTTTTCTCTATCTGTGAAGAAAACAATTCAATAGACAAATGTACCTCTTTTTTAGATCTAAAAGTTGTATACTAAGAGGCAAAAGGTGGTTCAAAGAAACTCTACTTCATTAACCAAAGGAGGCCCCAAGGCCCTCAACCATATCAATAGGGAATGTAAGGCGTGCATTATCCTCAATACATTCCAAATCATAATGCACTTTTCTAGCCTTTGTACCCTTCCACTCATCCATCATGGCCCACACCTCCTCCTTGGCCTTATACTCCTCAATATCCTCCTCAACCTATTAACCCTCATTTCCAACCATATCCACCTCAATCTTCCCAATGGGGAAACCCCTCACAAGGTTGGAGGCCTCAAACAACCAAACCTCCTGATTTAGTGCCTCCATATCAACATCAACCAAAACTCACTCACCATACCCCACCTATGAAACCTAAAATGCCTCCTCAACCCATTCCAAACCCGAACAATAAGTAGGCACACTAGGTTTATAGTGGGGAGACATCCTATCCTGCTTATGTTATGGAAATCCAATAGATTAACCTTCAGTCTGGGAAGGTGCTTCCAGATAATCACCCACCTTCTCCACATGGAGAGCTTGAAGAAGATAAGGAAGAGAGTGCCCCTCAATCTAGTTCACCTCCTTACCATGAAATGTTGGTCCACCCTAAACAACACACCTCGGAAGAGGCTAAAATTATAGGAGAATTGAAGAACTTGTGTGTCAAAATACCCCTTATCTAAGCCATCAAAGATGTCCCTATTTAAAACACAATTATCTGAAGGAATAGTGCTTTAAAAGGCCTAGGAGAATAAGAAGAGATACCCCCACTATCAATGTTGCTGGAAAATTGTCTGATATGATGCTTAGTAGGGTAATCTCCGCAAAGTAATTGGATCCTGGTAGCCCAGTAGTGGATGTGCACATTGATTACATTATGGTCCCTAATACCTTGATTGGCCTTGGCGTTGCAATCAATATGATGACTAGGAAAACCATGCTCAATATCAACCTCCAAGGGGCCTTGAGGAAGACCACTATAGTACTACAACTTGCAAACAAATCCATAGTAGCTCCTGAGGGAGTTATTGAGGATGTAATGGTCTCATTTGACTCCCAAGAGTACCCCACTGATTTCCTTGTCCTCCAACCCAAAACAAAGTTTAATGGTTATTCTCTCATCCTATGAAGACCTTGGTTGGCCACTGCTAATGCCTACATTAGCTGCAGGTCTGGGAACATGACCATCAAGAATGGGAATATGTCAAAATAACTTGTGTTGTATCCTCTTGCTTAACATTCTATTGATCATGACTTTCCCTTGTTGTTAGAGGATGAGGAAGAGGAAGAATTTTATCAGGCATCCTCTACCTAGTTTGCACACTAGACATTGCTGTATGGGAGAGGTAGCTTGATGAAGATGAACTTATCGACCATATATTACAGAATCAACTTCCCACTGCCATGCCAGCTGAAGAATTGATAAAGGAATTTCAAAGTAATCCATGGATTGAATTTTTCTTTGTTGAATCTAGCCTAGAACATGCCAAGTCTGTGGAGATTAGCCAATCTAGAAATCTAAAGATCAACCTCTCTCTCTCAGTCGTGTAGGAAGAAAAATTATGCAGTGTATTAAGGAAACACTTAGATGCTTTTTCTTGAGGCTATAAGGAGATGAAGGGTGTGCATCCCTCAATATATACTCATCATATCTACATAAAAGAGTCATGCAAACTTGTGCGCCAACCCTAGAGAATGATGAACCTAGCTCGTAAGGACATTGTAAAAGAGGAATTACAAAAGCTACTGGATGCAGGGTTCATATACCCCATTTCAGATAGTGAGTGGGTGTCCCCTCTCATTATAGTCCCCAAGAAAAATGGGAAGTGGAGGATCTGTGTTGACTATCAATAGGTCAATAAGGCTATAAAGAAGGACCACTTCCCTTTTCCCTTCATTGACCAAGTCCTAGATGGCCTTGTAGGGAAGAGATTATTCTCCTTCCTATATGGATTTAGTAGGTACAACCAAATAAATATCAGCCCTGAGGACCAAGATAAGACCACGTTCACATTTATTTGGGGTACCTTTTCCTATATGGTCCTTCCATTCAGTCTCTACAATGCCCCTACTACCTTCAAGAGGATAGTTTGAAGTATCGTTTCTAACCTTGTTCATGATACTATTGAAATATACATGGATGATTGCACTCCTTATGGATGTGACTTCGAGGAAGCTCTTTCTAATATGTGAAAAGTCTTAAAGAAATGCATTGCGATGAATCTTTCATTGAGTCCTAAGAAATGTGAATTTTTTATGAATTTAGGGGTTGTCCTTGTCCATTCCATATCCAAGGAAGGGGTACAGGTTGACCCATACAAAATTGCCATCATTAAAAGGGTATCTATCCCTCAAAATCAAATATATACCAGGAGCTTCCTTGGATTCGTTGGGTATTGTAGAAGGTCTATTAAAGACTTCAATAAATTGGCTTAACCTTATTTGGACTACTAGCTAAAGATTCAAACAACTATCAAGAGGCCTTTGAAGTGCTAAAAGAAAATTTGATCATTGCACCCATCCTTAGAGGTCCCAATTGGGAATTACCTTTCCATATACACATAGATTCATCAAATAAAAATGTAGGGGAAGCCTTAGGAAAAGTGGAAGAAAAATTTCCTTATGCTATCTATTTCATCAGTAAGAACCTTTCTAAAGCTTATCTAAATTATATAGTCACCGAAAAATGAATTCTTGGCTATGGTACACTCTTTGAACAAGTTTAGGCATTACATCACTGAATATCAAACTTTGTCCACACTAATCATGCATCCATTAAGTATTTAGTGAATAAACATGATGTTAATGCTAGGATAATTAGATGGTTGGTATTATTGCATCAATTTTATTTGACTATTATTGACAAACTGGGGAAACAGAATGTGGTTGTAGATTTCTTGTCAAGACTAACCTTGCCTACAGAAAATGAGGAAATGCTAGATAATAAATTCCCAGATGAACACCTCTTTTCCATATTGGTTCTCTCTTGGTTCTCTCTCCTTGGTTTGATGAAATAACCAATTACTTGGTTTCTAGGAGGTTCCCTCCTAATCTATCCTCTAAGGAGAAAATCAAGATTATTAGGAAGAGTGCCCCATTCACTTGGATTAGGGGAAATCTTTTCAAGTTGGGGCCAAATCAGATCTCAATGATATGTGTGAGGGAAGAGGAGGTATTTGACATCCTCTCAACATGCCATGATGGACCTTGTGGAGGCCACATTGTTGCTAAGAGAAAAACCTTCAAGGTTCTACAAGCAAGTTACTACGAGCCGACTGTACATCAATATGCAAGAAGGTACACCACTAGGTGTGATCAATGCCAAAAGATGGGTAAGCCCACACCTAAGGATGAAATTCCCTTACAACTTCAAGTGACTCTAGATCAATTTGAGAAATGGGGCATCAACATAATTGGGCCCATTGATCCCTCATCAGGACAAAAGAAATATATCAATATGTGCACTGATTACCTGGCTAGATGGGTTGAAAGAAAGGAATTTAAGGAAGAAACTGAGTAGAATGTCGCTAAGTTTATGAGGGAGAACATCTTCTACAGGTTTTTTTTTTCCAAGAGAGTTGTTAACTCATCAAGGGAAACAATTCACCTCAAATATGATCAAATACCTCATGAAGAAACACCACATCAAGCATAGGACATCCACTACCTATCACATTCACTAAAATTGGAAAGTGGAGGTCACAAATAGAGCATTGAAGAACATTCTAACTAAAGTTGTTAGCAACAACACAAAGGATTTGGTAGACAAATTTGTAGAAGCCACTTGGGCCTATAACACCACTTGGAAGATCGCCACTGCATTTGCCCCATTTGAACTAGTCTATGGGAAGAATTCCCTGTTGTCCATTGAATTTGAATACAATACCTTAAGGATTCCAACTTAATTAGACTTGGACCTCGCTATAGCATAGTAATAGAGGCTACTTCAAATCAATGGTTTAGATGAATTCAAGCTGCAAGCTCTCCTGCACATTGAGATAGTCTAGCTACATAGGAACATATGGTATGACAACCACATTAGGGAGATTAATTTTAAAGAAGGTGATTGGGCCCTGCTGTATGATTCTAGTTTCAAGGATTTAAAATGAAAATATGGTTGGGCCCCTATCTGGTGGAAAGATGCCATGAGAATGGGTCTATCCAAATAAGAATAATTAATGAGGAAGGTATTCCCTTGCTTGTTAATGGTTACAGGTTGAAGTTGTACAAAAGATATATGTCCAAAGAAGATTTTATTAGTTCAATTAGAAAGGAGTTGAATGTGATTGGGACACTCTCAACCCCTAGTCCACCAATATTTTGAAAAGGAAGAGATAAAAAAATAAAGGGCCTAGATGAAAACCTCCATGAGGTATCTAAGTCCAACTATAGGGTTGAAAACCTCCGTGAAGCAACCCAAGAACAAAAAGACAAGGAAAAAAATAAAAATGAAAACAGAAGAAAAATAAGATGAAAATATCCCAAGGTGAAAACCTCCTCTGAGGCACATAGGGCAGGCATGAAGGTTTAAAACCTCTCTAGAGGTAGTCTGCATGTCTAAAAAAAAAGAAGACACAAGGAGGAGTCCTTACATCAATTCAGCTAACATTTCACTTTTGCAATAATTTAGACAATCAAAGGGACAATGGTTACATAACAGGGTCAACAGTCCATTTCTCCATTTTTCCCAGCCAACCATTGAATTTTCATCATCATTCATCCACCTCCCTACCTTTCTCCATCATTTATCAAGAAACTAAACCATATTTTTCCTCATTCTTGCAATGTTACAGGACTATCTTGAACGGCTACAGGACTGTCCTGAATTGCTACAGGAGCAACCTGAAATTCTACAAGAGGGAGATCCAATTATAAAAAGGGCCAAAATGTCATGTTTTTCCTTTGGAAATGTTGGGAGAGGTCCACCAAAATTCCTTCACCCCTCATCCACTCTATCTAGCCAATTTCATCCTCAAGATTCCACATCTTACCATATAAAAAAACACAGAAAAAGAACTCTACAGTCACATTTTTATTTTACACAAAATTTCACCACCTTCTAAAGATTTTGTTCTTGTCCCTAGACCCACTGTCATTTTTCCAAGTCCTTGAATGTAATATGAGGTTTTGAGGAGGAACTGTGTGACTGCTACAGGGTGGAGATTAGTCTTGTAGCAACCTACACAGACCCAAAAAGATTCTTGCAACTCCAAAATGAATATTTGGCTACCCTGAGGCATCAAGAGGCCATTCCTGAGGTCTAGAGAAGTCACACCATCCCTGAGGAGCAGTTCTAAGGTCATTTATCCACTCCATCAACAACAGATCAAACAATGGAGATAGGCATGCATGGAAGAAATATTTCATCAGTCCACTACATCATTATGTTGTGTAGACCCATGCATAAGAAAACAAAGGAGCTCAACACCTCCAAAGGAGAGTTGATCAATCACCATCACAACAACAACATGCATGCATCTCCGATAATTCAACATCACAAGTAAGCTCAGGTATGACACCCCTCACCTCTTCCCTATGCACATAATGGTAAGAAAATATGTTTAATGATCGTGAATAGAGTTTTTATGTGCTAGAGGTGGCTAGTAAATGTGTCCAAATTCAATTAGTAAATTGCAGTCTACTAAAGCACCCATGCAACATGGAAAGGTTAAACTATGGAGGGTGATAATTATGAGGACTGGGTATAACGGTTAAAAGAGGAAATTATGCAAGGGCCAAGTCACCAAAGCACTCGAAGCCCATTACCAAAAAAGGGAATAAAAGTACTAGGCTTGATTCCACTTGCACAATTTCTCATTCTTAGGAAACAATTGGTGAGACCCACCAAGGTACCTAAGGATGAGCTAGATTCTACCAGATTCTGCCTAGGGTTCCACTGAATTGCTACAGGTTAAGTTTGCAGGTGCTATAGGAAGTGCTACAGGACTAGATACCACTACTATAGGAGGACCTAAAGTGCTACAGGAACACAGAAGAGAAGCTACAAGGATGAATTAAGAGCAGAAAAGGAGCCAAAACCACCAGGAATTTTCGTCAAAAGGGTAAGTGGCCTCCTCCCTCTCTAATTTTCATACAATTTCATGGAGAATTTTTCTTGCTACAAGTACCGTGTAGCATGCCATTGTGTAAATAATGTGCCTTGAATATTTATTTCATCACATAAGAAGGAAATACAAGAACCAAAGAATTTTTTTACCACGATCAAGGGTATCATCCTTCTTCTCCTCTGATACAAAAATAAACATATTAGCCACTACTTTTGCACCCATGATGGCTCAAAGGAAAATATTGAAAATTCCCCTTAGATAAATTAGAGAAGGATAATTAGTAGCAATGGGAGGAGGTTTCAATCGAAGAGGACCCAAAAACTCCAAAAGAATCGATTAGCATCCTCCTATTAGGGATATTTTTCTGAGACATTAGTGGATGGTATTATTTGAGAAATTAAAGGGGTGTGATTATGAGGTAACCCATGAATTTACCATGGCCCTAAATTATCAAGGAGAAAATAGTGCCACTACTATTTTTAGAGGACTTGCAATCCATTTGAACATAGAGCTCATAAGTGGAGTAACCACCATACCCTTAGGAGTTCAATGGGGCAAGGAGGATAAGGCAATAAATGTTAAAACCAAGAAACAATTCTTCCTCCATAAAGAGAAGCTTGTGGAAGACAAAAATGGAGTAAGAAGAGAGAGCCTCCCTTAGCCTTGGGATGAAGTGGCCTATCACATCCTCAATTACATATCCTGTGAGGGGAGGTTAACCATTGTGTATGCCTATCAATTTAGGCTGCTCTATGAGCTAAGGTTCCATACATAGTTAGTAGTTCCAAAGAGGCTCGATGTTCTACATTTCCTCTTACAGTCCATCACTGAAATGAGCTAGAAAGTGAGGGAAGGGAAGCACCAACACATTGCTCATCATGGCCTCATCAAGCTCATTGTCATGCATGACTTAAGCCACCTAAAGAACCCTTTGTTGTGGGATGACTTTGTGGACATGGATAGGGAGGTATTCATTGAGACAAAATCCCTTACCTCCACACAACAAGAAGAAATACCAATATCTAGTATTTGGGGTAGGGAAGAAAAGGAGGAAGAGAAGGAGAAATACAAAAAAAGGAAGAAGCGAAGGAGAAAGAAAAAACAAAAGAATAAAAGGATAAAGAAAGAATAGAGGAAGAAGAAAAGGAGAAATAAAAAACAGAAGAAGAAGATGAGAAAGCAAGAACAGAGGAAAAAGAGGGAGATAAACAGATAGAAAAGGAAGAGAACCCTGAGGTGCCCTATAAATATCAAAGGATAGAAAGACAAGGGAAGCAAATAAGCCTCTTACCAAGAAACACTAAAAGAGAGGTAGTTGCCACATTGGCCACACTTGGCACACCTGTCAAGCCCCCACCCAAGAGAGTGTAGCCCAAAAGGGGTCCCTTTTACTTTAAGAAGAGGAAGAGAACTAAGATCAAACAAGGGAAACCCAAAGCTCCTTCAACACTACCAATCGAAATTGATGAGTCAACCATCAAACGAGAAGAACTGGGACCTGGTGAAGGAAAAATTGAGTAGGTCACCTTCCCTAAAGCCAAGGGTAAACAACCTTTACCATCCGTAAGGAGGTCCACCACGAGAGAAGTCACATCTAAGAGACTCAAGGCACAAGCTACCCTACTACAGGAGAAAACAAGGGAGCTACATGGAGAAAAAGGACTGCTACATGAGCAATAAGAAATGCTACAAGAAGGGGAAACCAAATCAAAAGGGGAAGAATAAGACTTCTAAGAACTCCAGGAACCTGATCCACAACTTAACCTTGGATCCTAATACAATTTTTTTCGAGGGAGATAGGATTATACCTGAGAAATTTGCAATAGTGCTCTTCTTTGAGTTGGAAAGGGAAAGAGGCAGAACCCATAGATGGCTGAAAATTTAAAGATCAAGAAGGTATAAGATGTGGGCCTCATGGAGCAAAAAGTGGATGAAATGAGAAAGGAATTGAATAACATAAGGCTAAAGGAGTCAGTCATGAAGTAGAAAATACAAATAGAGAACAAAATTCTAAGAGAGCAGCTACAAGAAAAAGAGATACAACTTGCCACTATGGCAAGTTTATCCATGTAAACCATACAATGCATGAAACCATCCAAATCCTATTCAATCTTCCTCAAGGAGTAGTGGTTGCAATTCTAGATAAATACATTACCATAGTATGGATTTCTACCTTTCTAAGACTACAGGAATTTCATTGAATTTTGCAAAAAGGAAAGTGTTGAGGATCGAGCCAAATTGGCTGAGTTCTACATGCACAATATGATCCTCACAGACATGAAATTTTGGGACCCCAAATTAAGATTTGGGGACATGTAGCTAATGAAACTAGCCTCTTGGTTGACCCATGAAGCAACAAGAGCTGAAGAAGTGAAGAGGGTGGTGAAAAAATAAAATAAGGAGCCTTTATACATCATAGAAAAAATAGTGAGACCCAAGGTTTTCATTAGTAACCACACCATCTTCACCGATCTTGAATTGGAACCTTAGTATATGGCAGCCCAAGAACAAGTTATCCTCCATTTTGAGGACACCTTTAGGATGTCAAGGACATAGATTTTTCATGCTTACCAAAGAAGATGGCATGTTCTGCTTCATACTTTCCAAATCAAAGAGTATCACTCTATAGAATGACTAAGGAATGCCTTGGAGAGAACCCCACCCTACAAAAGAATCATGCAAACGTTGAATATCAATTGGATATGGCTCAAACTCAGTCCTCCCTTCTTGTTGGGCCTATAGGAGAGAAGAGACGAGGCAGAAGAACAAAAGGAGTGGACAGACATAGAAGCAAATGCAAGGTTCTATCCACAAGAAGACACACCATTTGAGATGCCTTGGGATGTCAAAGAGGCCACCATGGCCATGAATGAACTTCATATTAGTGACTGAGATGCTCAAATTGTGAGAAACACATTCAGCAAGGGGTGATGATAGGTCCCATCAATAGGAATATTTTGAGGCCCATAGTGCTATCATCCAGCCATCAAAACTCTTTTTTTCTCACATTAATTTTGATTTTTAGCCATAATATGCTTATTAGGAAGACTAAAGGGTGTTTTTAATATTTCATGGCTTAATCTGATTAATATGCACACAAAAGAAGCGTTTTTGGAGATATTTACTATGCAGGGGCATGTTGGAGGCATCTAAAAAGAATATTGGAGGCTTTTCCACTACATAAACTCTCCAAATCAGATTGAGACCAAAGAGTCCTCACCAACAACTCGAATCCACTGGAAGTTGAGGAAATCAAGTAAATGTGAATATATAAGGGAACCAGATCCACCAATTTCAATATTTTGGAGGGAAGAAATCCTCATTTCAAGGGATATTCCCCTTAGCCAATTTTTGTATAGATAAACAAGCCTATAGGCTCACTAGGATTCAAAATTTTGTTGGAGATAGGAGTAGCTACTAAGAGACTAGTGCTTGATACTATTATTTTCATCTTTCATATGATATATGTGGCCCTTATTTTCAGTCAATGAAAAGCTTACTGGTGGCTTACATCTCAGTTAACTTTGGATAGATGAAACCCTTTCGTTTGGGTCCAACCCAGAGGCTTTAGTCCCTCTCATGTATTCTTTACCTGTTCTTGTTCAATTCACTATATTTACTTCCTTGTTTAATTAGGAATTATATTAAAAAAATTGTAGTTGCAGGTTTGACCACCAACTCTCTTATGGGAAGTGTGGTTGGCGGATCTACAACAATAAACCAAAAACATGTGTTTATGATTTCTTAGAAATTGCTAATTTTTGGATTGTAACTCTTTTGCATGCTTGGTTTCTGCAACTTAGAAGTTAGTAGCATTGATTTGGAAATTAGAGTAGGTATATGTTGTAGGATAGAGTATATATTAAAGAAATAAAATTCAACTCATCCTTTCCACTTTGATTTATTTTTCTACAATATTGATCATTTAATGCATGTACTATATTAGTCTTCAAGGGTTTTTGTTGACTTTTAGGGGTTGGCACACTCATCCACATTCACTTAGATAATTCCATGTTCCTCCTAGAAACCTCATACTTCTCTCAAGCTCTACGACCGAGATCACCCTTTTAGAGCCAATGAGGGACACCATGGGCATGAACTTTTGTGTAAGATATGCCTCTGATTGGTAATAGGCTTGGAAAAAGGTCTCCCACATCCTTCATTTACCTTCATCTAAATTACCACGCCTTCAAGTCACCATCCTTTCCCTCGTAAATCTCTCGAACCCACTACTGTAGCAAAATGTGGAACCCCTATAGCGAAATAGGGCCTCCTGTAGCAGTCATGTAGCACTGCTTAAATCCAACCAAATTTACCCTAGGAGCTTGACTCTTGAATTTTGAAGTTGAATAATGGCTCCCAGGCTTTGATTTCATGATTAAGGAGACTCCAAGACCACTCCAACCCTATCTTTCCTCCACTGCAAACACAAAACAACAAGTAGATTAGACTTAGTTTTTTGAATTCCATAGTTGTGTTGAAGATTGAATTCCTCCTTCTCAAGCAAGTTGCAATTAGATAAATGATTCATGCAAGTAGAATATTGATTTGATTAGTGTGAAAATAGAGTAGCATGGTTTATTTCTACAACTAGAATAGTCTATTCCTTTCATGCAATTACAATTAGCCTTTACATTTAATGAATGGTATTTTCATTTTTGTAGTTAGAATCATGTTCATTCCCTTGCAATCATGATATTATTTCATAGAAATTCTCTTTGTAGTTAGTTGAAGGAGTGGTCTTTGTATACCTTGATCTGATCTAATGACTAAGGGTGACATGAGTAGAACCTAACCTACTGTGCATATAGTATTTCCACCTCTAAGTTTGTATGAACCCTGGATTGATAATTTAAGTTGAGAACCTTGGAAGTTTCAACATCCTTGATGCAATACAACTCATCAACTTGTATCTTGAAGGGTTGACACCTCTGAAGTGACTATTGGATGAAGATGCATCCCTTGTTGGCATTCACTAAAGGATATGGGAAAATTTGTCCTTAATATCATTACTTTTCCACTTGAGGGCTTCTTTGAGCAAAAAATTGATATGATCTCCTACTCCCTCATCTTTATTTTCTTCCACCATGGGAGGCCATAAATGTCATCGAGGATAGTCTTGCAAGGGATCAACCAATTCAAGTCCAAATTCCTTATACCCCAACCTTGTTAGGGACACACACAGAGAATCAAAGAAACAGTGTACCACTATGATACCACTGATATAGATTTAAGAAGGAATGAAATGAAATACAAATTTAAATAGAACATAGAGAAACAATGAAAGAATAGAATTTCAATTAATTAATAACAAGTATTGAAAATTATTTACATGCAAAATGGAACAAACTAGTTCAGGTGATGGTAGCTTATCTCTGAGAAGAGATGTGATGGCTACAATCCTTACAAACTACATTACAATTTGAACTGAAGGTCTTTTTTTCATAACTAAGAAGTTTGAAACCCTAACCCTAGGAGATTAAGCACCAATAGTTTTTGGCCTCATTGGGGTAAGTGGGACCACCAACTTCCCGGGGTCATAACTTTGGCATATGATATCCGTTTGGCTATTATAATACCTCATTTTCAAGATCTTGTTGGATCTAACAACTTTCATTTGAATAACCATTTTTTCACTACTATATTTGATGATGGTTGTTTCACATAATTTGATCTAGTTTAATCCATTGGTATTTATGGTTTATCATTTCATTGTTTAGATTTTTGTCAAATAATTGAGGCACTCTAGTCTTCGTTGAGGGTTACGTTGGGATCTCACTATCTTTATAATGTTTTTGAACATGATCAAACATATTTTCCCTTACAAAATTCTCATCTTCATCTCACACCTTTAATTGAAAATCCATATTTTCAAAGATTTCATGGTTTTCAAAAGGATTGCTTTGGATTTCATGATCCAATCTATGATTGGCTGGAAGCATCTTACTTAGCAATCCTATTTGTTAATAATAAGCTTCAATATTTCTTGATGCTTGCTGAGAAGGACAACATAGATGCCGGTGCATTCACAAGAAGTTATCAAGATTGGTTTGATTTTTGTGCTAATTGAGAAGGTATGGTTGCAAGATGGTTAAGGTTAGTTGTTATGGAACATCTTTATTCCTTTCGGAAATATCTTTGATATCTTATGCAATCTATTCAAGTTCTTATCTTTTTTTTGCACATCATTATATATCAATTTTAATCATTGGTATTTTGGTGTTTGCAGGTCGGGAGTAGTTACAATGGTTACATTGGAAATATCATTACACTTGACCCTGACCTTCTAGCTAATTAGGATAGGAGTAGGTCTAGTTGTATTTCAGTTTCCCTTTTTCACATTCATTATGCATTTTGTCTCCATATGGTATTTCCTTTTGTTTCATTTATGTCTACATGCTGTTTTATGTTTAGCCTCCATTTGATTTCCTTATTGGTCTTGTTTCTTTGTTTTGTATTGTTTTTCCTTCATGTTTTTATTTGGATGAAAGATGCTCCTGTTTCACTCAAAGGAAAATGTGGAAAAACTTGAAAAGGGAAACTATGATGATGAACAATTCTTGGCTAATATGTTACCTCTTATTTGTTTGGGTTTACATGTCTTTAAATTCAATGATGTGTAAACATAAAATATGACTTGTTCCAAATGGAAATCCTTTGGTCAAACTAGGAAGCATGTATATTTATTAGGATATTCATTTCAACTCAGCCTTATATTGAATGGTGTTTCTACATGTGGAATCAACCAAGTAGAGAAGCGAAAGGAGGAAAAATTTAAATGGGCATATTAACTTTGGTTGTCCTTCAAATCAATTAAACAAGGAACCAACTTCTTCTCTCAATAAGTTAGTATCCTTCTTCCACCATCAAAATAAATAAGTTCCTTTATGCATTCTATTAGTAACTAAATAAATAGGTGAAGAAGAGAAAGGATTCATGCATAAAGAGGTGAAGCATGAAACTTCGCCAAGGTATTGTTTAGGCTCACTGGAAGAGAAGAAATGTTTGTGGTTCCTTGAGGTGACTCCACTAGGTTACTTTCTATGCTCGCTGGTAGCAAAGAAACACCAATGAATGTGCTTAAAAGTTGTGTATACTTATTATCCTTCTCCCTTATCAAAACATATGAGGTGTGACTAGTCTTATGTTGCTGTGTTTAAAGGTAAGAAAGGAATAGAAGGGATTATATCTTTAACCACGATAAGTGGAAAGTTCAGGGTGATACACATGGTAAATAAATACTTCCTGAAAGATTGAGACCATGCACTTAAAAATGAAAACAGAGTAGAGAAGTTGGAGTTCTACTAGTGTGTCACCAAGTGTTGTCACTATGACAAAAACCCTACAAAATTTTTCTTACACTTAAATTTTGGAGCCTATTAAGGATCTTGCGATCTCTCATTCTATGGTCACTTCATGGTCATCTAATTTTTTATAAAGTATTGAATCCCTTTCCAAGTGTCAAAGTCACTTACTTATGCATGCTTAGTTTTCTAAGAATTCACAAGTGCACATCTTTTTATGCAAGCTTAGATAAGCATTGCACAACTCTTGAAGGTAAGGGTCACACAATCACTAGTGATAGTAATTTCACAATTCATAAGCATAATCTATTGCACAATACATATCGACAATTAATGCGCACTCTCCATTGAAATTCTCCCTCACTTCGATTGCCATTGCACTTTCATTTTAGTGAGTTTCTCGATTTCCACTCTGGCACACCTTTATTTTATCAAGTGTCACTTTCACGTTCACGACTGTAATTTTTTTATTTCATTCACTTTGATCAGTTTTTTTTTTTCATGTTATCTTCGCTCTGGCATGTGTCTATTCCACTTTCTTTAAGACTTTTCAGGTGTCCTTTGCACTTTTCTCTTACTTTCACAAGTGTTTTGTTTTGGCATGGGAAGTGTTGCACATCACAAAAGGTGGAGTTATGGTTCATTTCAAGGCGCAAATTTGGTGTCAATGGGTCCTATTTATCATATATACATGTATTATATCCATTCCCAAAGTTTCATGCAATGTCATACTAGTCTTGAGCACTATCATAAAAGTGTCGTCACTGTCTTTGCAAAGTGTACCCTATGTGTCACACTTGGAGGAGAGTATTGTTTCATCATCTCATTAAGGGGATCATGTTGTTTCTAAGTGTTGAGTGTTCTATGTTGTTTTTTCGATTGTTTTGAGTGTTTGATCATGTTGAAGTATTACCTTGGTTTCATGTTTGCTTCACTAATCCCACACTTAGTCAAATTATGGAAGAATCCTCTGCCTAATCAACTTGACTTCAGTCAGTCTCCTTGAACTACATATTTCATAGTAACAAGCCTCAATTTGATCCATTGCCTCTTGGAATTGTGCACTGTGTAGTTTCTACCTCCAAGGACTATGCATTGTGTAGTCAAAATGCTCAAGGATGGCCTCCCTTCCCCTAGAAACTACGTAATCCTACCTCCCATCCAGTCTCTTGCTGCGCATTATGTAGTATTAGTCATCAAGATGCCTCCTTGAGTCCTTAAATTGAAAAACTATATAATCCACTAACCAATCCCGCTCCAGAATTATGCATTGTGTAGTCTCAAGGCTCAAGATTTCCTCACTGAGCTCCTCAACTATGTACTCATCTTTCCTAGGCCTCCAGAATTGCACATTTACCAGCCTAAAGTTTCAGTCCATCACTCCTGACCCCTGGAACTACACATTGCACAATCCTTGAGTCTACCTCTCAGTCCAACACGTAGTTCTAGCTCAATCAACATTTTCATGAAGAAAATTATACTAGGAGATTTACGGACTGATGTCGTCTTATCATGAGTGGAATTCACTTGTAGGTACTATATATTGACACGTTGAGATGATTCCTAGAGAGGAGGAGAAGGAGAAAATTTTAAAGACACTTTTGAATTTTAAACCATGAAGAGGTAATCGAGTGAGAATATGAAGAAACACTTTTTTATGACAGAAGACCACATATCAGGACCACATGAAGACTCCCTATCATTCAGCCCCTCGAAAGGTGAACATGGAAAAAAAGGTAGATCTTTCATAAATATTAAGTACTAAACATACCTATCATGAAAATTTAAGACAAAGAAACAAGAGAAACAACTTGGCATTTCCACTTCATGAATTCCATATCATCATTGTCAAGTTGTGATTTGTACTAGTTCCATCGCAATGTGATGTGTGTCCATGTGTCTTTCCACATCATTTGTCGATATAATGATGTAATTATCAAAGGAAAGGATAAAAGGAAATGTGTGGAAGTCCAAGAGTCATATGTGGAATATGAAAAGTCACATAGTCATATATGGACAAAAGAGTCTTTAGGAAAAGTCCGAATGTCATATAGAAGTCTAAAGGTCACATTAAAATTCAAAGGGTCATGAGGGAAGCTCAAGAGTCCTAGGGATATGAAAGATTAGTCCTCTTGTTATAAATACACACTCATAACTCAAGAAAATGGATTTTCGAGGCTTATTATTTGGAGAGATAGCCTTGGCTTATATAGCTTAGCATAGGAGAGAAGATCATTATTTGGAGAAGAAAGAAGTGACTTAATATTCCACTATTGGAGCTAGTGGCTCGCCAATGTAACTGTGTAATTTTATATTTCACCTAATAATATAAAGATCATTAAGCGAGCATAATTTCATGCGTATGTCATAAATGTTGTAAGAATATTCTTTTAATGTTTATGATATATGTTTTTCTCATTTGTACCAAAGAAATTAAACTATTTTAGTGGCTTTGGTGCTTAATTTGTTAATGTGTGTTGTATTTTCTTTAATGTTTGTTGTGTCTATGTGAACTTTTTCACTAGATAACTAATGAACCTTTCCTTGTTATTGTGTGACTCTCTTAGGATGGTATTATTACTTTCCTTCTAGAGGCTCACTTTTATTCCCCTCTCATGAGACTTTCTATTTACACATTACAATTGGTGTTTCATAGTGTCAAATTACTTGTTGATTCCAAAGGTTATGTGCATACTCTCTTATGTGACTCACTGCAGCCAAGGAACACATTAGAGTTATGGTAGCCAGGTTGATACTCTAGAAGGGTCTCCTACTCCAAACAATGTGAGGTATAATTGGGACTTCACATCAGGGAGACACCTTTGGTTATTGGATTTCCAACATAGTTGGAGCTAGAAGGAAGGAATATGACATGCTTTTCTCATTGTGTCTATTTTTATTATACTTTATTAAATGGATCATTCCCAAATCATACTCCCGTAGTGTTTCACTAATAAATCTGATGGAAAAAATTCAATCCCTGATGAGTCTTTTTATAACATGTCTTAATTAAAATTTTATGGTGAAGATGAAATATCCATAGCCAATCATATCTCTATTTTTCTTTATTTTTGTGAATTTTATGAATTCGATTATGAAGATGTTTCTCTTATACATTTCTTCCTCACCCTTGAAGTTCAAGTTAACTGATGGTGTCATATCTTACAATATTCTTCCATCCATTCTTTTGAACACTTCATTGGGTAGCTTCATTTAACATTTGATAAGTATGATTATAGAGATGTTCTTAAAAGGATTAATCAACTAAGAATGAATTATGGTAAGTCAATTAAGGATTTTTCTAATCTATTCCTTCACCTTTGTTACAAATTTTGTGAAGAAGATAAATATTTGGATTTCTTTAAACAAAATTTTGAGCATTTAGATCATGTCTCTTTACATGGTGAGCACGAACCCCCTAATGTTTCTACTGCCCCAACTTTTGTAAATCATGAGACACCACTAATTTCAAAGGAGGAACCTACTATTCCTTTTTTTTCCTTGTCCTCCTTTTTTAGTCCCAATGTGGGTTCCTCCTTGCGATGATGTCAAAGTTGGGAAATATGAAAATCAAATGGTTGATCCACCTCTTAAACCTTCATCCGTTCCTCATAATCTAGATACGACGGAGGAAACCTTGGAATGGTTTATGGATCCCAAGGTGAAGACTAATACCTCCATTCCATAATAAGATATTAACACTCATAAATTTAGTCCCAAATTTGATTTGGATACTTGTTATCCTCTATCATATCTTTCTCATAACACCTTGTCCCTTGATCTACCTAATCCATCTCTTCTAAATCCAAGTAGTGAACAAGTGAAAGGTAGTCACATTTCACAGGAAGAGAAGAAGGAAGGTGAATATTATTTAAATCTTTCTTCTCTTTTTTTAATTCCTTTGTGTGAAGATGTTGTTTCCTCATTTTTGGCTAATATTGAATCTGGTAATCTTGGAAGTCAATAAAATGAAATCAATTTTCTTAATCAATCTGAAGTCTTGGGTAGCCATCATTCTAATGAGGATGACTCTGCTGATGTATATGATGATGGAAGACCAAGTGCACCAACTAATATTTTGGTTTCTCAAGAAGATTTGTTTCGAAAGATTTAGATCTTAAATATGATGATTCTATTATGAACAATTCTTCCTCTTCAACTCCCTATCCCTTGTGCTTTATTATTTGCAATGCATCAATTTGTAATGAAGATACTCCATTCTCTTCAAGTTCATCATATGATGAGTTCAATCTTTAAATGACATAGGATAATGATATTATCCATGATGAAGAAGAAATAAATGAAATTATAGAGCATCCATTCCATCCCTTATCATATCATGTTTTGCATGAGGAAAACTCTTCAAATCAGTTTTCTCATGAGATTTCTCTTATTTATACATCTCTAGATTTGCGATCAAAAGAATATTATGACTTGAGTAATCTGTTTGTTGAGGTTGAAAATTTTGATCGAATCAGTGATGTAGATGGCTTCCATCCCAATACTAGTAATGTTTTTAACTTAATCGATAACCACTGTCCAGGTGCAATTTTCAATCTAACTCGGTTTTCAAAATGTTGTTATCTACCTTTTCAAAGTTTCAGAAATTGTGAGGAAGTCGAGGCACTTCAAATTTCATTGATTGTCATGTCAGGTTCTTGCAATATTGGTGAGATTCACAAACCGTGTCAAATATGGATTTTCTCACAGAATTCTCTCATTTGTATTGTTTCACTGGATGCAAACTCTTCCTTGATGGATTTTGGGATTTCCCTCTACAATTTTTCCATCTCTTGAGATCAAGTTTCTGATCAGATAAAGAATATTGTTGTGGTGAATTCATCTTCATGTATACCTCTTGCGTCTAACTAGGGATTGCAATGTATACCTTTCATGGATGCACAAAATTGTGAAGTTGATCAATTTAAAGATTATCTTTGGCCAAAGAATTCATATCTATTGAATTCTATCGTGAATAATCAGATCCTAATCTTCATTGTGAATGTTATTAAGAAAATAATTTTTGTTTTGGCCTAATCAATCCTTTTGAGAAAAAATCAAGTCTTGAATCTTTCAGTGGATCGAAACCCCCATGCTGATATGGATTATAGATTTAAATTGATATGTCCTTTTATTTTGTTTCAACATGTTATTGGTTTACTAGATCTACAAGGACAACAATTGCTTTTAATTCTACAAACTTTCCTAATACTGGTCTCATATGGAATTGGACACAAATGGAACCGATCAAAAATCAAGAGTCTCGTATGTTAGGCTACTGATATGATCATAACGTTGGATCTAACAACTGTCATTTTACAAACCATTTTTCCACTAGTACATCTAGTGATGGGCGTTTCACATCATTTTATCTAGTTGAATTTAGTGGTGTTTATGGTTTATCATTTCATTGCTCAGATTTTTGTCAAAAACTTGAGGCACTTTAGTATTCACTGATGGTTAAGTTGGGATCTCTCTATCCTCACAAGCCTTATCAACATGATAAGACATATTTTCCCTTAAAATATTATCATTTTTATCCCACACTTTAATTGAAAATCCATCTTTTCAAGGATTTCATGGTTTTAAAAAGGATTGTTTTGGATTTCATGATCCAATCTATGACTGGATGGAAGCATCACACTTAGCAAGCCTATTTGTTAATAATAAGATTTGAGTTTTCTTGATTCTTGCTGAGAAGGACAACATAGATGCAGGTACATTCATAAGAATTTCTCAATTTTTGTTTGATTTTTGTGCTAATCGATAAGGTAATGTTGCAGGATGGTTAACGTTAGTTGTTATGGCACATATTTTTGCCTTTCGACAAGACCTTCAATATATTGTGTAATATATTAAAGTTCTTACCTTTATATATCGGTTTTAATCGTTGGTATATTTTTTTTGTAAGTTAGGAGTAGTTACAATGGTTACATTGGAAATATCGTTACACTTGACCCTAACCTTCTAGTTGATTAGGTTAGGTGTAGGTCTAGCTATATTTTAGTTTCACTTTGTTGCACTCATTTTGTGTTTTCTCTCCATATAGTCTCTTATTGTCTTTTGTTTGTGTATGCATGTTTATTTATTTTCAACCTTGTTGTCAAGGTTAATCCTCTCTGTGGATAGAGACGATCCCTCTAGCCCAATGAGTGGGTCTAGCAACTTGAGAGGACAATCAACTAGAAATCTTCCTAGATTATGATTGAAAAATAGAACAAGAGAGGAGGCCTACCTTGCTTTGATGATATTTCGATTCGCTTTGTTGAAATCCTTGAACTGCTTGTGTCAAGGTCTTGTTCCCACAAAAACAACCAAGAGACAACAAAGCATACAAAAACCAATAGAAAATCCAATAATAATCTATTTAGCTAATCAAGGAATGCCAAACGAATACATACATGAACATATATATTGGGAAGATCATAACCAACAGTTATATTATTATTTAAAGAATAAAGGGGAAGCTTACAACCATAGCTTTGATGTTGAAACAATCTCCTTGAGTGGTAATCCAAGTCCAAGCCAAGAAACTCTCCAACACTCCTCCAAGTCTAATGAATGTCCTCTAGCATAAGCTCAACATAAGGTTGCAAATGGACATTGATAAACCATTTGGGAAACGTAGAGGGGAAATTTATAGGCAGGGAGAGGGAGTTGGACCTCCTCCAAACATAGGATTAGGCCCACATCTTAAGGAGGTAGCTAATAGGGATGAGACCAAGAGGTCAAATTAGGAGGATTCGACCTCATCTATGTGAAACCACCTCTAGCTCACCACTATGGAAGCTTCTAGATCACGAAGCTTCTCATCGTCTTTGGGAAAATTTCCTTTATGAGACCATTGCAAGTATGAGAGAGAACAGAGCGATGCCATCGATGGATTAACAAGGTGCAACAAGTGATCATCGCGGTTTTGAGATTCATAAGGGAGATGATTCTCATTTTAGGGTTTCATGAGCTATTTCTTCAGGAAAGCTCTAGATATTTTCCAGGAAAAATTAAAGGAGGGATCTAAGCTGCATACATTGATGAGTATACTGTATAATGATCGTGTTTCGGGCAATTTAGGGTATGTCACAGGTAAGTACAGGAGGCGTGACAAAATTCTATGTAACAGACTCCCCCTAAAGCATGAAGGAAAAATGAGGAGTGATGGCTAAAATGCTTTATGAGCTTTGACAAGGATGAGGACACACACTATCATGAGACCTGCAAATGAAGGATGCATATACATATACATATTTGAGATTAAGACATGAATCCATAGCATGGATGCAGCCATCCAGATGATGAATACTATATAAAGAGATCCATGGTATGGGCGTAGCCATCCAGATAACAAGGATCAACATAAGTATTAAGTATCACGGTATGGTCACAGCGATCAGTATAGTAGAAACATGTGTACAATCATGAATAACATAAAACTCCATGCAGCCTGAGCCTAATCTAGGTGGATGTTGGTGGCCACCCACCTATCCCACTTGGACGCCCACAACTATCTCTTTCAGTTTTTTAGTTTCCATAATTGTAGCACAATTTACTATTTTTAGCAATTTTTCAGGTCTTGAACTTTCGGAGCCGTTTTGAGGCCCTAAACACATTTTTTTGGGAAAACTGAGAGCAACATGGGTCCATGGATCGATGTTTCTCATCCCAAAGTGGTATTCCTCATATAGATATTTCTAACGAAGTATTGTGCACATCAAACAAAGATCGTATGCCAAAGTTACGACCCCAGGAAGTTGATGTACCAATTTACCCAAAACGAGGCCCATAGTTTGGCGCTTCATCTCCTAAGGTTAGGTTTTTGGATGTTTAGGGTTTTACATTGTTTCTCAATAATAAATAGGCCTCCTAGCCTCATTGTTACACATTTCAGAGGCATGTAGACACCACATATTTTCTCAGAGATAAGCTACCATCTCCCTAGCTGGTTTATTTCCATTTCTGTTTGTAAGCATATTGCAATATTTGACAGTAATGAAATGAAGTATTATTTCTACTGCATGTTTGTATTTATGGTTATCTCTTTATTTTTTGAGTCCCTTTTTAAATCTCGATTAGTGGTATCAGAGCGGTCTACTCTTTCCCTTTTTTCCTTTGCATGTACCCAACGAGGTCGGGATATAAGGAGTTAGGGCTTGAATTGGTTGAGCGTTTGCAAGACCAACCTCGAAAATCTTGATGGCCTCCCATGGCGGATGAAAAGAAAAATGAGGGAGCAGGAGTTCCTATCAAAATCTTGCTTGAAGAAGCCCTCAAGTGACAGAGGAACGTGATGGTGGACAACTTTACCTAGATCCTTCAACGACTACCCATGGGCAACGCATCTACTTCTAGCAGCTACTATGGAAACGCCACACCCTTTAAGGTACATGTTAACTTTGAAATCCCCATATTTGAGGTTCAGATAGATGAAAATTTTTGGGTAGCGGAGGTCCCACGTAATGGTTTTGGGGCAGAAAGCCCAAAAAGTAGGATTAAATTATTGTAAAAACTTCGAAGTATGCGGAGCGCAAATTAAAATAGCTTGATTCAAAGGGTAGTCCGCCTGAAAATAATGTAAAGAACTATAAATAGATTCAGCCCATGCAGGGATCGCAGGCCAAGGAAGGGTATAAATAGAGCACGGCTCTATGAGGGAAAGGCAGTTCTTTTGAAAAAGATGAAACGTAATGGGTTTTTGAAGAAAATAGTCCGAAATCATATGTAAGTCCGAGTCAAGAGTTGGGGTAATAGGTAGAGGCTCTGCAGCTGTGTGCGCAGAGGCCTAGAAAGTCCACAGCTATGTGCATGGACCCCTGCAGCTGAGTGTACAAGGCAGATCTAGATGTATTGAGGATAAGTGGAAATAAAGTTAAGTTTCTTCTGAAATTCTGTGTTCCTTATGAGCTGTCGCGAATCTGAATTTCATAATATCTGTTTAATTTAATCTGTTTATTTTATGAATGTATGTAAATCTGGGTTCATTTTAATGCACGAATCAGTTGTGTTGGTTAAATGTTTGCTTAAAGACCCTGTTGATTTGTAACTGCATACTTCAATGGAATAGCACACTAATAAGAAAGATATAATCAATCTGGATCTATGCGAATACCGAGCAGCGCAGAGCTGTAAACCACTGCGTGAAACCTCCAAACCACACCAAGACATCCCTAGGGTGTAGAAACTTGGTTCCAGCACCCTCCTCTTCTATGTCAGGTGAGACCTCAGTCCGTGCTTTGCTTGCTGTTACCGAAAGGGCCGGTAGCTGCGGGATTTGTTTGGCTAAATAACTCTTCCAAACCTGGGTCAGGCCCATATAAGCCAACAAATGGTTCCGTTGCTGGGACCGGGATCTGCATAAGGGGTGTTTGGTGTGGAACGCAGGGACTCTATAGAAAAGAACGTTGAAAAATTAAAAGGATCAAGGATGGTAGTAGAGCAAGGGTAACTATGGAAAACACAATTCAGTTACCAGTGTTCAAAGGAGTAGGAGGCGAAGACCCGGAACAATTTTGGTTTGTGCTAACATCAGTATGGAATGCGTAGCAAGTCGCGGATGATAATATCAAGAAAGCCATCTTAGTCAGTGCACTACAGGACTGAGCGCTAACATGGTACATGAAGTATTCAAGCATCAACCCAATGGTGGGGATAGCGGACATCCATACTAAATTAAAAAGGAGTTTAGCCAGCCAAAGTCAAAAGTGCAGTCGGTTGTAGGATTCAAAGAGATCACGATGATGCCTGGTGAGACCCTGTGGGATTTGGATTAGAGGTTGAAAAGCACCATTCGCGAGGCCAACATGACCCTGACGGATGCACAACACCGCACTTGGTTCGTCGCATCATTAACACCATATCTGAAGTCGGCTCTGTCACAACAAAAGATCTCAACCCAAGCGGAAGCGCTGGAGGCAGCAATGCGGCTGCATGAAACCCTGGTACAAGACCCAGGGTTGGTAGTTTAGCAAATCCAAGCGCAGGTCCAAAATTTGTGTTTAGAAATATAGAAGTTAAAATAAGAACAAACACCGCATTTGGAAGTCCGAGAGGAAGTATGGTGTATAAAGTGCAGGAGCCAGGGACACGATAAAGATCATTTTCCGGTCTCGGTGAATTTTGTGGTCATGGGGGGACCGACACCATTGTGACCAGAGGCACAAGCAGGTCCGAGCATGATCGCCCCGCTTTGATGTGCAATCTGTTAGGTAGGAAGAAGGCACAACACTGATAACTGTCATCTATTGCCAAAGTACAACCAGACCCCCCAGTAGCTCTTTTACAACTTTTGTAGATCGGTGCGTCATGAAGAAAGAGATTGCCACAACTGTTGAATGTTGATGGACCAGGCACTTGCCTACAGAATGCAAACTGAGGTGCGAGGTCAGGATCCAGCCGTCGAAATGGTGCGCGGTGGATTCCTAGGACAGGGTCGAGGACATGTTAGAATGGGATTAGGAAGGGGTCGTGGGCAGCTAATCTGTTACAACTGTGGAGGATCAGGACATTACGCGCAAGATTGTACCAATCCAACCTGAATATCATGTCCTTATTGTGAGAAATTCGATCATGAGTTGCTAGATTGCCCCATGTTGATAGCACAAATTCACGACAAGAAGGTAGCGCCCCCTACAACAATGAAAAACGTGCAGATGATGGGATCCGAACCATTGGATGACGAACCCACGGTAAACATGGTAGTGTGGAGCGATGCATCCATAGGAGCAGCCAATGGGGAGAACAATATGGAAGCTAAGTAAAGCTTCACGGGCGTCTCTACCCAAGGTAGTAGGGATCGACATGAGCTAGCTAGGGATCCCTCGATGTTGACTACCTTCTTAGAGACATGCATAAAACTGCTTCGCAACAATAGGGCAGTTAAAGGGTTACAGGAAGTGATTAATAGATGTGTAGGATGGGGTGAACCTCGTGCAGTCCGGAAATTAGGAAGACACGCATCGCGGATAGGTCGGGAGATGCGGTTAACAGCGCAGATTGGCAACTATGAGATGGATCAGGTCATTCTGGACCTAGGTTTAGATGCAAATGTATTGCCTAAACAGACTTGGGAGCGCATGGGTAAGCCTACACTACAATGGTCTCCTATCTAATTGCGGATGGCCAATCAACAGAAGATCTTACCCATGGGAAGGATGCAAGGAATTACAGTAGATATTGATGGCACAAGTACCCGGATAGATTTCTAGGTTATTGAAATCATGGACGAAAGTAGCCCATACCCCGCATTGCCAGGGATAGACTGGGCCACTGACATGAATGGGGTTATTGACCTCAAACAAAGGAAGATGATATTTGAGAAGAAGTCACTCTGTGTAGTCATTCCGCTAGATCCAACAGACGAACTGCGCTACAGAGAACCTATGCGCAATGAAGAAAAGGACGATGCATTGGATTGTATCTACAAAATTGCTAGAAACAGGCTAAAGGAGGAGCGGAGACTCTCACGGGCTACACGGGCTCCTGCACCAGCGATTCAGATGAAGAGGACGAGCGATGGCAAAATAGGGTGAATGGGGTAACCACATTACACTGTAATATGATGAAGAAATTGTTGTATTGCATTAAAGCTTAGAACCATGAGCTACCAATGTATGATGGGTTGATAGTAGTGGATGAATTCTTGGTTAGATTCAAAAGTGCAATACCAGAGTACCAACGGTTTGATGTGCTAAAATGGACATTGCGCGCGACACCGGCACGATGGTGGGACACCCATGAAGGAACCTTCGAAAATTGGCGAAGTTGCAGGTGCATGATGCAGATAAGATTTGGGAAGCTAGAGCTACGAATAATAGAGAAATATGATGGACAAGATGATCTGCGCCTACACCTGACCAAATGGACCAAAGCTTATGGTGCGGAGCCTCAACCAGAATGGGTGCACTTATTTTATCATACCCTGGATGTCATTCCACAGAACTGGTATACGGAAACAGAGCTCCGACATGGCACCAGAGAGTGGGATATCCTACGCGAAGGGTTTCTATCGAAATTTCTCTTTGAAGACCAATGGATGGAAACCGTGGACAACACATTATAGCTAGTAAAAACCGCGATATTCAGAACACCCCCGGAACCAGAAGAAGTCGTGCCGTCAGACTAGTTGCGACAGTTGAGCCAGGCCTTAGCATGTTACAATGTACAAGTAGAAGATGATGAGGACGACCCCAGTAACATCAATATACCAAAATTCAAGCGCAGACAGATCCTGGCCGAAGCACATGGAGGGGTTGTTGGCGAACATTATGCGGGCCGCGCCATAGCCCAGAAGATTCTTCGCACCGGATTATGGTGGCCCACTCTACATCAAGATTCGAAAGCATACTGTTGGGCCTGCGATGTATGTCAACGGACAGGCAAACCATTGTGGAGGGATGAAATGCCCCTTCAACCATAGATGACGCTATAGCCATTTGAGAAATGGGCGATCGACTTCGTTGGGCCTATTGAACCACGAGGAAAGATGGGTGCGCGCTATATCATCACTGTGACCGAATATTTGACCCGATGGGCAGAGGCGCAGCCAGTTAAGGATTGCACGGCTGTGACAACAGCAAAATTCTTGTTCGAGAACATACTGACCAGGTTTGGCTGCCCCAAAATTCTCATGAGTGATAAGGGAATGCATTTTCTGAATGAAACGATCAGCACACTCACTGAGGAATTTCAAATATATCACCAACAGAGTATGCCCTACCATCCACAAGAAATTGGGACTGTTAAGGCCTTTAACAAAATTTTTGAGACCACGTTGACTAAGGTCTGTAGCGTGATGAAATGACTGGGACTTGCACATCCTTGCTATGCTATGGGAATACCAAACTACGTGCAAGAAGCTAACAGGCCAGATACCATTTCACTTAGTCTGTGGCAAGGAGGCCATTATGCCTATGGAATATATTGTTCCTAGTCTGTGGATCGTGGCATTCACAAGTATGGAAAACCGCGGGGCATTGGAAGAAAGGCTCGCACAACTCAAAGAATTGGAGGAGAAACTCTTTCTGGCTAGATTCCATCAGTAGGTACAGAAACAATGCGAGAAAGTGTGGCACAATCACCATATCAAGGTACGCACCTTCAAGGAAAATGATCTAGTATTGCTTTATGACAGTAAGTTCAAAAAATTCCCAGGTAAACTCTGCATGCACTGGTTGAGACCCTATGTCATCAAAGAAGTTACCAATGGGGGCATGGTTCAATTGGCTAAACTCAATGGAGACCCCTTTCCAGGAAGAGTGAATGCCAGTTGCCTAAAGCTCTACATGGGTGGGCCAACCACCTGACTAGCCAAAAAGAAGATAGTCTCACTGCTCCACCTAGTTGAAAGAGAGTGTGGGATGATAAAGCAGCCTAGGGGACAGATGCGTGAGTACCACAGTGCACGTACATTTGACCAAATACAAGGATCATGGTTGCATGAAAAGGATCACGCAGATGCACTGATAAAAGGAATGTTGACCATTGATATCACTATTCATGACAAGATGTCTGCATTATGGCAAAATGGAGTGGGCAACGGGCAATTAAGAGAAACAGTACGAGCCAGATATGAAACAAGCTGCCATAGATTTTACACGAGCAGTTTACATGAGCTGGAACAGGCGGTAAGCAGTGAATTTGAAATTTGCATGGCTTATAAATCACTAAGGGGAATCCACTGGGCGGCCTACACTTTGGAAACACATATGAATCTGTGCATTATCTCTGCACAAGGCGTGTGCCCGAAGGTAGTGATCTGGCTGATGAAGAAACAGGACTCTCTAAGGAGTATGGTGTTGACCACTGCGAGCATCCCGTAGGATAAAACATCACTAGTAGGGGATGTACTGGAAAAGAGGGAACACGAGTAGAATTGGTCTGGATGTCGTCGCCTCACCCAGGGGCAGGCCGGTGCACTACAACAGAACAATGGAAGATGTATTGACGGTGAACATGGGTAGATATGTAGTTCATAAGTCATCTCTGATATCCCTCGACGATTGGGATCTTGTGGACAATAGCTAGGGTCTTGAAAATTGCAACACAAGCTGCAGCAGATGGTGTGAAGAGAAGATATGAAGGTAGGAAGTGGTTGCGGTGGTAATAGGTGGTCTTGTATGTGGCTCCCCCACTCGCGCTAAAATCCTATGAGGGGGTGTTCTGTGTTAACCGAGCAGAGCAGAATGAGCATCATTAGTTGTGAGACATGGTAGAAACACTGAAGTAGGAGTTGGGCAAAGCATTGCAAGAGACAATGAAGGAGCAGCAGGACGATGAGCGTCACTCAAAGGGAGGTGAACCATGAAGCCAAGGTATAGCGTCTAGCCATGCTAGCGAGTGACTCAGAACGAGTCACGATGATTGTGTTGGGGGATTGTTGGGTAGTGGAGGTCCTGCGTAATGGTTTTGGGGCAGAAAGCCTAAAAAGTAGGATTAAATTATTGTAAAAACTCTAAAGTATGCGGAGCATGAATTATAATAGGTTGAGTCAAAGGGTAGTCCGCCCGAAAATAATGTAAAGAAATATAAATAGAGTCGGCCCGCGCAGGGATCGCGGTCCAAGGAAGGGTATAAATACAACATGGCTCTATGAGGGAAAGGAAGTTCATTTGAAAAAGATGAAATGTAATGGGTTTTTGAAGAAGATAGTCTAAAAGCATCTGTAAGTCCGAGTCGAGGGTTGGGGTAGTAGGTAGAGGCTCTGCAATTGTGTGTGTAGAGGCCTGGAAAGTCCGCAGCTGTGTGCGTGGACCCCTGCAGCTGAGTGCGTAGGGTGGATCTGGATGTATTGAGGATAAGTGGAAATAAAGATAAGTTTCTTCTGAAATTCTATGTTCCTTCTGAGCTGTCGCAAATCTGACTTTCATAATATCTGTTTAATTTAATCTGCTTATTGTATGAATGTATGTAAATCTTGGTTCATTTTAATGAACGAATCAGTTGTGTTGGTTAAATGTTTGCTTAAAGACCCTGTTGATTTGTAACTGCATCCTCTAATAGAATAGCGCACTAATAAGAAAGATATAATCAATCTGGATCTGTGCGAATACCAAGCAGCGTGGAGCTATAAACCAGTGTGTGAAACCTCTAGACCACACCAAGACATCCCTAGGGTGTGGAAACCTAGTTCCAGCACCCTCCCCTGCTACCTTGGGTGAGACCTCAATCCGCGCTCTGCAGGCTATTGCTGAAAGGGCCGGTAGCTGCAGGATTTGTTTGGTTAAATAACTCTTCTGAACCTAGGTCAGGCCCATATAAGCCAACATAGATGTCGTAGATAAGTGGTTAAATATGATAGAAGGGTATTTTTATGTTCATGATTTTTCTAGTCAGTAAAAGATTACTTTCTCTCTTCTCAACGTACCCCCCACGTCAAGGACTGGTGGGAAACTTACTGCAAGCAGAAGGATGAAAGTATGAGCTCATTATTTTCAGCTGCACCCACTTGGAATTCATTCCGAGATGCCATCAAGGAGAAGTACTACCCTGTCAAAATCTATGAGGATAAATACATAAAGTGGACCACTCTATGGCAAGGAAGGGACCAAGATGTGCCAGAATTCATAAATAATTTTCATACCCTTTGCACAAAGTTGGGTATCAAGGATTTTGAGCTGCATTTGATACTCAAATACTGCGGCTACCTACAAAGGTACATCCAGGATGAGATGGAGTTCCTAAATATATCCTCTTTAAGCATGGAATACTGATATGGTGTCAAGAATAAGCAGAATTTTAAATGAAAGAAGTGAGACTTTGGATCTACGAATCCAAAGAACAAAGGACAAAGCCAAGGTGGGGTGACCCAAGATAACCCATCGAAGCTGAAAGAAAATAACAACACCACGAAGTCAAAGAAGGAAACATGAAAGTGGTGTGAGTTCCACAGGAGCCCCACTCACAACACAAGTGAGTGTTGGACCAAGCAGTCATTGGTGGTCGAGTTGAAGGCTTCAGAATCAGATGCATGTTTCGACCCTGAGTCAGAACCCAACAAGGGGAATGGCAAAGGGAAGAAGATCATTGACATGGAGCCTAGTACCACTGTTGCTAATGGCAAGGTCTAGAAGAATGAGCTCGAATATCCAAAGGAGGGGGAGCATCTTTTCCACTCACAGATGTGGGAAAAGGTTCGCTGCCACAATTCATTGTTGACAGTGGGAGCCTAAAGAACCTCGTTTCAGTAGAGGTCATGAAGCAGTTGGGACTATCAACCATACCACACCCACAACTGTACAACATCGGGTGGCTTCTCTAGGGATGAGATTTCCAAGTCCGCCAATAGTGTCGCCTTCCCTACAACATCAAGCCCTTCACAGATGAGGTATTGTGTGATGTTGCACCGTTTGATGTTTGTGATGTATTATTAGGCCAACCATACTTATGGAAGTGACATGTTGTGTATGAGTCAAGGCCTCATACTGTTATTATTTCTTTATGTAATACATTATACAGGATACTAGAGGTAGCCCCACCTACCGCCACTTCTTTGATCTCTAATAAGAAAGGCAATAAGATCATCTCCCAGACTAGGAAATTTATTTTTTGTCTGGTTCACTCTCAAAGTAAGGGGAAGATAGTAGCTATATCCATGGCCGCAAGAAATGGTTCCTCCACACAGCAGAAATAGGTGAATACGGTCATGAAAGAAGACAGGGACATCTTCTCCTCACCCACAGGTGTAGCATTACACTGTCAGGTCAAGCATTCATCTGATCTGACTTCCAGAGCACCTCTACCCAACAGGCCAATGTATCGTCACTACATTCTGGAAAATGTAAAGTATAATTAGTGACATGATCAACATCAGGTACCACACAAGTTTCAGGTGGGCAACAAAGTCTAGTTGCATCTATAGAAAGAACACCTTACAAGAGCCCATCAGAAGCTCAGACCACTCCGATATGGTCCTTACACCAGTACCAAGGTTGTGGAAAATAATTCTTTATAGCACAGCATTCCCCCATTCCTTCTCTTGCACTGAGTGTTCAATGTGGACCGCCCTCGACCAAGTTTCCCACCATTACTGGACACATAAGAGGTTGCAGAACATCCAACTAGGGACCAAGTTCAACAGAAATTTCCTCATCTCATGGAGGAACTCAATGAAATGGGGACCATTGCTTCCTAAGGGGTGAGGAATGATCGAGGTGGATGTTGGTGGCCACCTACCTATCCCACTTGGACCCCCACAACTATCTCTTTCAGTTTTTCAGTTTCCGTAATTGTAGCAAAATTTACTATTTTTAGCAGTTTTTCGAGTCTTGAACATTCAGAGCCGTTTTGAGGCCCTAAACGACGTTTTCTGGGAAAGTTGGGAGCAACATGAGTCCATGGACATATATTTCTCATCCCAAAGTGGTATTCCTCGGATAGATAATTCTAATGAGGTATTGTGCACATCAAATGGAGATCGTATGCAAAGTTACGACCCCGGGAAGTTGATGTAACAATTTACCCAAAATGGGACCCATAGTTTGGCGCTTCATCTCCTAGGGTTAGGTTTTTGGATGTTTAGGATTTTCCATTGTTTCTCAATAATAAATAGGCCTTCGAGCCTCATTGTAACACAGTTCAGAGGCATGTAGCTGCCACATCTCTTCTCAGAGATAAGCTACCATCGCCCTAGTTGGTTTATTTCCATTTCTATTTGTAAGCATATTGCAGTATTTTACAATAATGAAATGAAGTATTATTTATGCTGCATCTCTGTATTTATGGTTATCTCTATAATTTGTTGCATTCTTGTTTAAATCTGGATCACTCCATCTCACGAACCTCGGATCTCGGGGGTAGGATGTGGTACTTCTGCCCACTGGTACCAGAAGAGCAGTATTCACTCCAAAAAAAAGGTCACTAGTATGGAACCAAACCCAAACTGCTTCAGGTGTCCGTGCTTGCCCTTGGTTAGTTGGCACTTTATGTTCGCCAAAAGACCTCCACACCAGTTGAAAATGGTGGATTCAAAAGAGCAATAGCGTACTGGAATTGAGACTTGGAAGCCTCTTGAAAATCTTGCGTGCCAGATACATGCGCCATGGTGAAAAATATTGTTCTCAAAACAAGGTTATTGGTGATAGTTCAATTTTCACCTTGCCTTCATTTGTTATCTCAGCACCAGGACAATATCTATGGACCAGACTCCTGGTACTTTCACCTCCTTCGAGGGATCCAAAGAGTTGAATGGCTTCCCCTCGATGGGACATTCCCATGATGAAGTAAATTTCGATTTCTTCTAGTTCTAGCTTATGCCCTTTGATGATGAAGATCTTGTGATCAAGGAAATAACTCCATCTGTGCCATCAGCCTTGTGGTCCGAAAGAATTTCTGTAGGCCACAATCCCTCAAAGCATTTATACATGATGAATATTGAGATGCTTGGTGATCCTCGACCTCATGGCATATTTCTTTCCATTCCACGACCATATTTCTCCTGCAAACAACATATAAACACCTTTTAGTGCTTTTTCCATGGATAAAATCAAATTTTTTCTTTAAAAATGAGTTTTTAATTTCTAAAAGTCACTCTCAGTGCCATCGCACCTATTTTTCAAAATAGTGTGATGGCATCGCGTGAGATTTTGGGCCCTAGCGCGACCATTGTGGGTCCAATGACCATACCCACGATGGTCGCCAATGACCTAAATTTTAAAAATCCTCTTTTTAAACTTGAAATACATCGTTAAAATTACATAAAAATTTAATGAAATGCAAGAGCAGGGATGAGGCTCTTACCTGTTGCAGAAGGTTCGTAAAATGGTGTCCCAGTTCTCCCACAACAACCACTGGAAAATCAAGGAAATTAGGGCAAAAAATCACTTTCATAGGTCAGTTTTTTAAAATGGTAAAAAATGAAATTACTTTTGCCTATTTATAAGTTTTGAAAGTCATCTTGTCAAATATTTTTTGTAATATTTTAATATTTTCTCAATATCAGTGATGGGTGTGTTTCATGTGCAGTTACAGGTGCCTTCGATGTGGACAGTGATCATTATTGTCTGATTCTCGGAGTTTTATTTTATCTCTTTTTCGGACTCCGAAAATAAATGAAAAAGGAACTCCCATGGAGTTATCTTTCAGCACTTTTCTAACTCTCAAAAATTGAAAATATTGTTGAGTACTTGTCGTTTCGAACTTGTTAAAGTAAATGAATCGATGTCACCTCAATAAACATTTACCCCCTTTTTGGTTGAGACTAACTATTTATGAAAAAGGTACACCTTAGTCGACATGGTCAAGAGGTTCCCTTGGATATCGTTTTCTACCTTTTCGGGTTCAAGGGACAACTTATGAAAAGGGACATGATGGAGTTTTCTTTTTAGTTTCTTTTTCAAACTCTCTAAACATGAAAAGGATGCCAAGTTATTCTTCCGTCAAACTCGTTAAAATTTTATGACAAAAGGCTCATCACCATGACGGGACCGAGCTTCTCCTTCCTAGGGCTCGTAAAACTTAATAGGATGTATTCATTCAAAGAATGAACTTACATAACAAGCATATGCTATCCCCTTCAAGCTTGTGATAGAAATAATTGGGGTACTTGCTAGAAATAGAGGGGGGAAATGAAGATGAGACATCCTTTGTATAGGCAACATGTCGCTCTTAAACATGACACTCTTCTACTCTCATGTCGGGTTTGGTATATCCTCACTTAGTCACTTGTCCTCCCGAGTTTGGGTGATCCATCTTTCCTCTCATTTGGCTATTCCACATTGTCATCATGACCTTTAGTCCCATGTTGAGTTAGATGCTGCCACACTCTGGAGTCGTGTTGCCAATATGTTCAAGAGAAGTCCAATCTGCAGTTATTTACCTATACATTGTTTGAGTCATTGCTACAGTCTTGAATATCATTCCACTTTATTCCTTGTTTCATGTCGATGATGGGGGATTCATCATTGCCCTCCTTCGATGGGTCACTTCCTGTTGACTTCAGCTCACTATCCAGGATGCTGGCTTAGGAACTCCCTTTTAGTACCTTAGAGCTGGCATGCCTTAATGGTCATTTCTTTGCATCCGATGACAGGTCTTCATCATTGGCCTTCAATTGGGTGATTCCACGAGTGTTCGACCTCAACTTCATTATCACATTCACGGATTATACTGTTGTATCTTGAGCACCATTGTCATTATTGTTAGTTTCTCTTGTACCTGTTAATGGTCCACATCATTAGTCGATAATCAGGTGGTTTTCTAACATGTCTGACTTCAACAAATTTATCTGCATGTTGGGATTCGGACATTGATCGGGTCAGATGGAGTGCAAGATCTCGAGTCTTGTCTGTTATGGCTCTGATCTAGATTTAAATAGGAATGCAACAAATTACAGAGATAACCATAAATACAGAGATGTAACATAAATAATACTTCATTTCATTAATGTAAAATACTGAAAAATGCTTACAAACAGAAATGGAAATAAACCAGCTAGGGCGATGGTAGCTTATCTCTGAGAAGAGATGTGGCAGCTACATGCCTCTGAACTATGTTGCAATGAGGCTCGAAGGCCTATTTATTGTTGAGAAACAATGGAAAACCCTAAACATCCAAAAACCCAACCCTAGGAGATGAAGCGCCAAACTATGGGCCCCGTTTTGGGTAAATTGATACATAAACTTCCTGGGGTCATAACTTTGGCATACGATCTTTGTTTGACACACACAATACCTCATTAGAAATATCTATCCGAGGACTACCACTTTTGGATGAGCAACATCTGTCCATGGACCTATGTTGCTCCCAGTTTTCCCAAAAAGCGTCATTTAAGGCCTAAAAATAGCTTTGGAAGTTTAGGACCCGAAAAATTGCTAAAAATAGTAAATTGTGCTACAATTACAGAAACTAAAAAACTGAAAGAGAGAGTTGTGGGCGTCCAAGTGGGATAGGTGGGTGGCCACCAACATCCTCTTGGATCATGGAGCTAGCTCATGCCTCAAGGAGGCACGGGCCAACATATGCACTGCCCTCCACAGTTCTTTTCATGGCTTGAACGCCAATTACTTATGGTGGATGATTATGCTTATGCCGACATAAATTCCACAGCGGATTCAAATCTACCTCTACCACCAGGCGAGCAGTGGAACAACGCAGGTAAAAACTTGTTTTTTGGATTTTTTCAATTTTTTATAATTTTTATGAGAATGTAATCTAAGACTCAATTTATGACAAATGTGCAGATGTGGGACTAGAAAGACCACCAGGCACCAATAGCACGACGAGCTGCCCATCTGATAGTGGCTGCAAACTACGAAGAAGGGGTTGACCCCTTAGCCGAGATGGAGCACAACCTGGAGGCAATCACCCGAGGGGTTCCAGATTATGCCACCATTGACGATGTTCCATTGCGCTGGCAGAGACATATAGTTGAAGTCTCTTTGAGACTGCGTCGGCTGTTAGGCTGAGTGATCAGAGCAGTCACATGCTACCATGAGCATCGCGCAGTTTGATAGCTCTTCTAGTATTTTACACATTTTGTAGGCTTTGAAAGCCAAGTGTCTCAGAACACTCTATTTTTTGACATTTTGATGTAAACACTCTGGCAGACACGATACATATATATATACATATGTATATATATACACACACACACACACACACACATATATATATATAATATATATACATACATGTTTTATTTCTACATATGTGTTCGTAACATGATTTAGTTTTACAAATGACGCAAATGTCTATCAAGAACAAAATTTGCTAATGCATCAGTTAATGTATTTAAATTTCGTGGAATATGTTGTTATGTAATGTAATTAAAATTTCTTTCCAACAATCTAACACATAGATAAGTACGCAATATTTTTGGATTTCTTACTGAATAATGATTGTTGAAGTGTAACACGACGAGCTGCGAATCCAACTTAACAACTAAATCCCTAATTCCAAGAGCAACTTCTTCTAACAAGAGTTCAATAACTGCACTATACTCAATGATATTATTGGTTGTTCGGCTAGGGCAGATATTGTGTAAGTTGATTAGATCGCCATTAGGGTCGTGGAGTACCCATGCTGTGAAAGAGAGGTTCGGTGTGCTACAACAAGAACCATCAACAAAACCAATGTAATGACCTAATGACATCTACAAACCGAGTGGAACATAAGATAAGCAGAAAAACATATGTCTGCAACGCAAACAAACACACCAAGAAATCAAAATGCACACTAATGAATTATCACACTAATGTACAAAAGTTATCATACGAATTTCATGCATAATACTTTTTGAGATACAACCCATTACGGGGCTGCGGGAATGCATTTCCCTCATAATCACATAGCTCATAGGCACCTTTCTATAAGAAACGCTTGACAATGTAGGGCCCATGCCACATAGGTTCGAATTTTCCTACCCCCAACTTATCATTGGCTTGATTATAAATAAGGACCAAGTCGCCTTCAACAAAAGTGCGAGGAGAAATGGTTTGGTCAAAATTAGCTTTGACTCGTTTCTTTTGAGCTTCGATAATCACCGCGCGATACGACAAGTCGCGTTGAGTCTCTCAAGATATAGTAGACGCTCCTTTTCAAGCAAGGTATCCAAAAGAAGTTCGATAGCTAGCTTAAGTGAAGGGATTTCTCATTCGATTAGAAGAGTTTCCTATAAACCATACACCAGATGGAATGGAGTGAATCCAGTGGCTGTGTTATCATAGGTTGGTAAGCCCAAAGAGCTGAGAAAAGAATTAAATGCCAATCTTTTCTGTGCTTCCAAATGGTACGCTAAAGCATAGTAATCAAAACCTTATTGACTGCTTCAACTTGGCCATTGGCCTGTAGATAATATGGACTCAAGCTATCATGTCGAAGGCCCAACTGAGCAATTAACTCTGCCATCATGTGCTGATGAAAATGTGATCCATGTTTAGTCACGATAGATTGAGGGACACTGAAACATGCTAAAACATGGTTAAAAAGGAACTGCGCGGCAGTAATACTGTCGGCATTATATGTAGGCAATTCCTTGGCTCATTTCATAAAATATTCGAAAATGATGTTGATATAACCATGCCCCACGGCCGAGTGAGGGTTACATTTCATGAAATCAATGCCCCATTTGGCAAATGGGCCAACAATAATGACTCGGTGTAGGGGTATGGGAGGGGCACGCTGTTTGCAGTTTAAAATCTGGCATTCGTGGCATTTTTGGATAGGTAGAATGCAATCTTTGAAGATAGAAGGCCAGAAATAACTAGCATGAAGGATCTTCTGAGCAGTGGCATATCAAAACATATGACCGCCACAGGCACCAAATCGACAATCATTTAGGACCTACTCAGCTTCTTCAAGGGTGAGACATTTGTGGAGGATAGAGTCCACACCGACCTGATACAAGGTATCACCGAGGATCTGATAGGGTTGGGAATGATGTCGGATTCAACATCGGTCTGAGTGAGACAACTCAAATCGGAAGGTCTAGGTTTCGAGATAAATAATAACGTCTCCATACCAGGGGTTAAGAGTGCTAATCAGAAACATAGTTTCATCAGGTATCTTCTCAGTAAAATTGGTTGGGGTGCTGGCAGACGGAAGAGCACAGATTAACTCGGCAAAGATGAGCCATTTCTTTGATTTGGGAGTAGTAATTTCCAAATCAAACTCTTGTAGGATGACAATCCATTTGGAGTATTTGCCCCTTAGTAACTAGTGAGGCAGTATATAAGTCATGGGGTTGCAATCAGAAATTACAGTGGTTTTCCTTAAAAGGATATAGTGGCGAAACCTTTGGATGACATAAACTGTTGCCAAAGCAAGCTTCTTGACCAAGGAAAATTTTAAGGAAAATTTTCTTGAAGTTTAAAAACATTGGCGAATCTCACTAATCCCTAATATGAAAACTATAAAAATGTTTATTGATATATTTGTAAAATTATTCAAATTGATAATGATTTTATATATAGTCTCTATATAATGTTGGAGATTTTTAAAGTAAAATAATGTTATATTCTAAAATTTGGGCGAATCATCTTTTTAAAAATTGGAAATTGGCGAATCTTTTTTGTGGAAAAATCATGGAAAATTAGCCCACTGAGTGAACATTAGCCCCTAAAATTTTCCATGTTCTCGACATGAGCATAATGGGACTCAGTATCAAGAATATTTTGGCTCAAATAATAAACCACGTGCTCATTGCCATCATCGTCATCCTGAACTAACACCATAGCAATAACGTTATCAGTTGCAACCAAATACAGGAAATAATCACGGCGATAATCGGGGGGATGGAGTAAAGGAGCACTAATCAGAGATTTCTTTAAAGCATTGAAGGATTTTTGAGCAACTTCATCCCAAATAAAAGGAATCCCCTTCTTAAGTAAGCGAGTATAACCTTTGGAAAGTTCGGCGTAATTCAGGATAAATTGATGGAGAAAATTAGCTTTTCCTTGCAAGCTCTGCAATTGCAGCAGTGATGAAGGAGGGGGTAGATTGACTATGGCCTCAAATTTCAAAGGATCAATCCTGATCCCTTCACGAGACACGACAAAACCTAAGAGTCGGTCAGAATCAACACAAAACACACATTTGTGTGGATTGAGATGGATATTATAATGCCGACATCATAAAAAGATAGCTCTTAAGTGATCTGGATGGTCATGACGTTTAGCCGAATGAGCAGGAAAATTGTTGAGGTACGAATGAAAAATATGTCGAATGTCATGGAATGCATAGGACATTGCTCACTGAAAAGTGGCACCAACATTCTTCAGACCAAAAGGAAGCTTTTTGTAAGTGAAGGTACCCCAAGGATAGATAAAGGCTATTTTATGCTGATCGATGGGTGAAATGTTAATCTGGTTATAGCCAGAAAAGCCATCCATGAAAGAAAAAATATCGCTCCCTACGCATTTGTCAATGATCTGGTCGATGAAGGGAGTAGGATAATTGTCTTTTGGACATGCGTGATTGATATCATGGTAATCAACACAAACACATATTGTGCCCTGCTTTTTGGCAACAAGGATGATATTGGATACCCAATCCGTCAATGGAATAGGATAAATGAAACTTGCTTTCAAAATATTCTCTACCTTTGCTTTGATAGTAGTAGCCTTTCGAGGATGCATAGGGTGAAGCCGTTGTCGAATAGGCTTAGCACCAGGATACATCGGGATCTCATGCACCACTATGGTCGAATCAATACCAGACATCTCCTCGTATGACCAAGCAAAAACATCTCAGAATTATTTAAAAATCCAAGTGTAGATCTTAATCTCATCTGGAGAACAAGAAACCCCAATATGGATGTTATCTATAATTCCCAGTTTAACAGAGATGTACCTGAACAGGTGTTTGAAATGAAGGTGTAAAAGAATGAGAAACAGACACTTCAGGACAAGAAGGCATCTCATTGAGGTGAGGGAGAAAGGAAGAACGATGATGCAGACCGTTCCATGGAACTCCCTCCAGAGACATTATCTTCACGATACTTTCACCAGTGGGGAATGTCTCCTTCAAAGGATCCAAAGAATCCTAAGAACCAAGCCAAGGGGATGGCACATCAGTGTCTAGGTTTACACTGAAGATGACATAACTTTTTGAAGCGGCCACCTAAGCTAAAACAATTTCTTGATAATTTATCTCCAATGGACTTAAAGGCATAGCAGTGCCAAAAGAGTCAATTTGATCTTTGGAAGGGATAATCCAAGGATTTGTGGAATCCGAGATCATATTGACTGAATGAACATGCGGAGGTGGGAGAGTAAAGGTACCCATTAAAGTGGAGTCTTTGAAAAGACTGGCGCCCATGCTCTCATAAGGAATCTTAGTATTTCCCACATAAGGAACATTATTGCTGGACGAACCAGAAGAAAAGAAAGAAAGTTGATCAACCATGATGATTTTTCCTTCATGAGGAAAACAAAGTATGTAGAACAAAGAAGACACTACACAAAACATGGCATGAGTCCAACTTCGCCTGAGAAGAAGGTTGCAGCTGAGATTGGCATCTACAACTTCTACTTATAATTCAAAATTCTTGTCTTCCAACATAATCAGGAAGTTCATGAGAATATCGTAAGGTCACGAACCTCTTCCGTCAAAGGCTTCCAAGGTGTTCAGGGATTGGTTAAGAGGAGGACAACCAATGGCTTTCCAATACGAAACTGACATGATGTAGGTCGAAGCACATTCATCATTAAATATTTGATGAATCATATTTCCTTTGATAAGGAATTGGATCAAAAAATCGATCTGATGAGGCAAACGAGGTACATGATTCTCTAGATCGAAAGTAATCAAAATCAAATCAGAAGGATCAATAACACCTATACCAGAGAACAATTATTTATGCTGCATTGTACAGGATTGAAGAACCTCCAAGGCAGACATCACTGAAGGTGCCTGAGCTAAATCCTCAACAATATTGTAATGTTGCGTAGCTCTAACATTCAGATTGTAAGATGACTTCCGAAGAATACCTTTAGGGGATGGTCGAATGACAGAATCACCATTAGAGTGCTCGATATGGAGTGGACCAGATAGAGTAGAAGTAGAAGGAGCATCATGGGCTTCTTTCTCCGTAGTCTATTTAGATGTAGCTTGATATTCCTTGGTTTGAGTATTGATCGAGATAGGTGATGAACCTTGCATCATGAACACTTCGGAATGTGAGGAAGCAGAAGACTGAGGCTGGTCTACCTATTGGGACTGATGTGATGGAAAAGGTTCTTTTAACATATTCAGAGTCCCTTTTAGCAAGTGACTAACTTCATATCAATGGGGAAAATATTAGTGTAATGATCCTCATCACAGATGAGGCAAGGATACTTCAACTTTCTTCGAGAAGCATCATCAACAGAAGATTTAGGAGGGTCCTATTTTGGGGCATCAAATTTGGCCTTACCTTTTCTTTTCTTTTTACCTTTGTAGGATTTATCTGTTGTGGTAGACTGGATAGCACGTACCTCAGAGGTTTTACTAGGACTAGATGAATTCTTAGACGGACTATTGGAACTAGTGTTCGAGACCATTTTCTGCTTCGAGGAAGCTTTCGCGGGAGTCTAAGACATGGAACCAATCACACTGTCAATAGGTGGTATATCCAGAGACTTTGATGCCGTTAGATCTAATGATGGTCTCAGAGCATCAGGTAACATCTCATATAATGTGCCAGATTGTGAGTAAACAAGGTATAAATACTGAGCACAGGTGATAGCTTGTTCTTCAGTAACACATCCACCCATGGCTATGTCCTTAGAAATATTGTTGACGAATGATTTCGTGGACCATTCTATCAACAAATCATTAGTAATTTCAAACTTGATGAGGCGATGCCTACGTCTCCATTGATGGATGTGATCAAAGATGTGGGTCACGGTGTCTTGATTTAGTGAAGTAAGCAGATGGGTGCCAGTTTCATAGTGAACAAGTAACTAGAAATGAGTAAGAAAAGCCATATCAAGAGATGTGAAGCCACCATAGGTACCTCGAGGCAATTCGATGTAGCACTTGGCAGAAACACCTGTGAGAGTTCTTTGAAAGATTCGAAGATAGATAGAATCATCAATGTACGAATTGGAGGAACACCAGAGGTGCTATGTTATTATATGGGCTTGCAATCATCCTTCTCTTTCCCCTAAAATCTTGGGCAATCACTCGAAATCTTCGATGGAACTGGAGGCCAGTATGAATAATGAAGAAGAGGATCATTCATGAGCCTGGAAACATCAGGGAGTTTTGTTATAGACATTTTTTGGCACTCCAACCCCAATCATATATGTTCATAAACCAAGGGCTTTTGAGTCCCTAAAAGTGTTGTTTCATGCCCTAAAGGAACAAGCTTAGCTTATTACATCATCTCCCAGAAGTTCTCCACAGAAAACTACTCAGAACTGGTCAAAACTGGACCATATAGGTTGCTCAGTGCTAAGGGTGCGATGCATCTGACCTACCCAGTGTAAAAGGTGTGATGCATACTGGAAAGCCCTTTTGTAGGGTGCGATGGGCGAGAATGGACAAATGGCAGAGACAATTTGCAAGGTGGATGATCATGGAATCTTCCAGAAACTTCTCCTGTGACACTTTCCTCTCTGAATTCGCCCAGGGATGAGTAAGAGATCATCAATCTCCAAGTGGAATCAAGAACTATCAGAGAGAAGACACTAATCAAAATCCCAGAAGCTGACTCACCTCCCTGCAATCATCTATATGGATCCCTCATCCCAGAGATCCAGAGGCTGAAATTTTGTATCTTGTAAGGAAGTGTTGTTGGTTTCCTAGTGGAATATCATAGTGTTGGGTGATCTAAGCTTTTCATGAGGTGAAGAAGGGCTTTCATGCTGGGAGGATGATGCTGGGTCAAATCAATGGGTTGTAATCCTCTCTTCTAATCTTCACATCAATAAAGCTATTCACGTTTTCCTCCACATTCTTGTATGTCTGATAGTATATGCATTTGTGTGGTCAATATATATCTGGTCCTATATTGCTTATGATTGTAGATCTCTGCACTTTGAAGTTATTGTGCTGCTTTGACTTTACAGGTACTTTTGAAGCGGAGTGGTCAAGGGAGAAGTGGCAAAGACCTGTCAGTGAGGAGAAGGAACAAGCAAGGAACCGAGCAAAAAATCAAGGTTGGTATTCTTTGATCCTCTCTTATCCACTTCTCATAAAGGAAAACGAAAGTAAATTTAATCTATTTGTTTCTAAGATAGCTACCCGTCTTAGTGGGACTAGCAGCTCTGCATAGACTCTAGATTTCCCAATAAAAAAATGGCGACTACACTGGGGAGCGAATATAATGTTTTCTTGTCTATATTTGTTTGTTTTATAAACTTACAGACGGAGCCTGAAGTCAAGCCAGCTAGCCTTCAAATTGCATTTGCTATGCAAGTGCAAAGTAGATCAATGCTGCTTTATTCTATCTCTGGGTTTTGTTTATAAACTGAACAATCGATTTTCAAACATCCTAATTGCCCTAGTGGTGGCTCTAGTAACCTCATTAGATCAATCCCTATGATTTCTATTTACTGACTATCATTAGCTCGGCCTAAATCCCTGAACTAAGCTGCAAACTGTGACCAAAAACCAAGTTGAAGTCTCGTCCTTGTACCATCGCACTTTCTCCTCTTGGGAATCTAGATGCATCGCACCTCTCATGTGCAGTAGGTGCACTGCATTGCACTTTCCCTGTGTTGCAGGTGCGCTGATCAGATAAGACCTCTTCTGCTTCCAGATATTGGTTTCTTTGTTCACTCCCTTCAGCTTTATTCAGGAGTTTTGCTATCTGTGATCAGTATACCACTATGGAAACTCCCTTCCTTTGCATGATTCTACCTCCATAGTACAAATAATTTTGAATGTTTTTATGTATTGTGTGCCATTTACAGTTCTCTTTTACAAAAAAGTAGTGTAATCAAACTGTCGTCTTTTGATTTGGAAGTGTCACAAGTGTCGTTTTCAGTCAAAGAAAATAATCCTATCATTCTTGATGGTCGATTATACAGTTACTCTTGTATTTGATTTGAATTAGTGGTTTTTCAAGTGTTGAAAGCAGTTTTCAACTCAAGATCACAAAGTGTCGTCATTATCTTCCTTTCGTGTTTTGAAGAAAAATTGTTATTACTGTCGCTTTGAAAAGATAATTCAGATTTGTCTTAGCATTCTTCTTGTCATTCACACATTAAGAAGGCTGAAAACAAATACATTCATGTGCATTTGCATTTAGACTGCTTGTTGATTTAGGACAGTGCATCTAGTGTGTGCTCTCTGCTTTATGTTGAAAGAATCTCATTTCTCTTTCCTTAGTAGCTAGGATTTTCATTGCAGGAAGAAGATCAAATGATTGTTTATTATCTTAGATTGCATTTTAGGAATTGTATAGCTACATCACATGGTGAACCTGAAAGGAAAACTTCTTAAGAAAGATCAATTGTAAAATAAATTCAATGAACATAAAAACGCTTTGGAACCTAACGCACAACATCTAGAAGTCTAGGCTAGAGACGTATTCCGACGTCATAAAGCCTGGTAACTATCGCTTTCATCGTAGGTTGGGTGATTCCTCCTCTTTGAGACGACAAGTGCCAGTATGAACTTGTGCTCCCACATACCGTCGAGTATATATTGGGAGACCACAATAGGCTATATCCTTTATCCTCAGGAAGTCGTGTCTGCCACCCTATCGATCACAATGCATTGAACACATCATTCAAGAAGATTGACTGCCGTACCATAAAAATTATTCTGCAGTTTTGTGATTAGTTTGGTAATCCCTCTGTCTAGATTTCCAGAGTAGTCTCTTTCGTTCCTTTTCATACTCCTTAAAGGAAAAGGTCCATCTGAGCACTTGTCACTTCAGGCTCATTAAAAATCTAAGGCGACTAGAGTCATCTTTTGTTTTTTCTCAACTCTTAAAAATTGAAAAAGCAAGTTGTGTCAAAGCGTATAAAATTCATTTAATTTTGAATAACATTTTCCCCTTTATTTTGAGTTGATAGAGTAATCCGCAATCATGGAAGAAAGTCAATCGAAACCCCGTCGTTCGAGGAGATTAACGAGTCAACCATATTTGACTCTGGAAACGAAACCACTCCGGACGAAGCAAACTCATTTGACTAGGTCAAAGTCCCCTGGTTTCATTGGAACTTCTGTTCCAACATCCTCAGGGACTCCGGTTACTCCAAACATTTCTGGTATTCCTGCCTCTACAGAAGAAGTTCCACAGCCACAAGAGGACATTAGAATTGATCCTAGTGTAGCGATAAACACTTCTATTCCTAAACCAGCCTCATCTACAGCTGATTCAGAAGGTGTTGTCCCCCCAACATCTGTCGCTGTAGAATTTATACCTTCTTCGGCACCAGAAATATATTACGGACCTGACGGTCTACCTCTTCCACCTGGATTGATTGCTATAGAAGAGATTGTGGAGGATCCTCCATCAAGTACTCCATTGCATTTTGGAGTTAGGATCACCCTATATCCTTCTTCAACAGAAGTTGGTCTCTCTTCATTGCAAGTTCCTGTAAAATCGCAAGTTCCTGTAGAGTCGCTAGGAAGTCTTTTGGATAGACTAGTTATGTCTGAACAACCGTCAACATCCAGGACTGTGTCATCTGATACAGCAGCGGCAGAACCTTCTGCTGCTACTCCAACGATGTTCGCCGGAATACCATCTGTCCCAAATAGCTCTCAACCGCTAGATGGAGTCCGTCCATGGACTGTTTCGATAGTATGGTCTGTTCCCGTTTGTTCATCTGGATTAATATCTGGAATCTCTTATGTTGAATCTCAAAAAATTGATCCTTTGCAACAGCATCAATTTGGGCAGTCTGGTCCCCGAAGGCAAATGATCCGTTTGGGCACTGTTTTATGCCGTATGGGGGGCAGTACGCCCTTTCATTGTTTCCTCCGGGAGAACAACCATATGGGGGTTTGCAACAGGATTCAGGTTATGCTGGAATTACATCCAGTGGTTGAATGCCAACACTGCCTCAAAAACCAAGAGTTGTATACTCAATGCAACAAAGTCTGCCTATGGTGTCGCAATTACAAGCGTTGCCTGTTGTATGCCAACCTCAAGTTTCTCAGGTCGCAATACAACAACCTCTTGTCTCTACGATGCCACCACAATCATCGATTAGTGGCTCCTTAACTGGAGTGACCCAGGCTCAAATGGGTACCATCACCCCTCATCTTGGTCAAACAGTCAGTATTGGACAACAGCATATGGTTTCACAACCATGGCTGGTGCAATATCAACAACCGCAATTTCAGCAAGTTTACCAAGGATCTGAGCACCAAATATTTTCAAGTAATGGGCAGCCGTATATTCAAAACGGTCAACATCAACCGTTTCATAGTGGTTATGCCCATCAACCTTACCAAAGTTATCAACATCAAATGCACTATGCTGGTATGCAAAGACCCACTGCTCAGGTGATCCCATCTTATCCTGGGTATGCTTCGTCGAACCTGAATCAATAGTTTCCCTTCGTGGAAACTTTAGAGTTACCAGATCTAAATCGGCTGACAAATGATCCAATTGCTTACGCCCCTTGGTGGCTGGCAATTCCACAAAAACTTCCGTTAGATATTCCTAAATTTAATGGAAGTTCGGGTGAAGGCCCGTCGAATCATGTGATGACCTTTCATCTGTGGTGTTCATCTAACACTCTAAATGATGATTCGATTAGGCTTCACCCTTTTCAGCGAACGTTAACTGGTCCGGTAGCAAAATGGTATATCGAATTTCCTAGAGCTTCATTCGATAACTTTAGCAACCTAGCCACAACTTTTTTAACCCATTTTCAGGTACCCATAAGGTACGAAACAGGAACAGAGCTTCTTACCAATTTCAAACAAACGATGGCCACTCACATATCTGATCATATTCATGAATGGCGATGTCATCATAGAATGGTAAAAACATATGTTCCTGATCAACTGTTAGCTGAATGGTTTATTAAGTCATTATTACCTTCTATCACAGAAGATGTGGCAAAGGGAGGAGTCGTCACTGAAGAGCAAGTCATTGCTCATGCACAATATCTAGACCTGATCTATACTTAGTCTGGCATGCTCTATGACAAAATCCCTGATGCTCCTAGACCAGAATTTTCCGTTCCTCCTCCTCCTAAATCAAACAAAGACTCTCATGCCGACGATGGTGTGATAGGTACGACTAGCACGAAAACCATAAAGGCTACATCGAAGAAAGCTCGTATGGTTTCTAGTCAAAATGCAAATGAAGAACTTCTTGCCTCGGAGGTAAATGTTGTGTCGACCGACAAAAGCAAAGAACCGAAGCAACCAGGAGGCAAGAAGAAGAAAAAGGGGAAGAAGAAGAAACAAGAGGAGTCATCTCCTGAAAATTCTTCCGCAAACCCTTCTGGGCAAAGGAAACCCCCTTCGGGGTGTCAAATATGCGATGAGGATCATTGGACGAGAGAATGTCCACATAAAGTTGAAGTTAAGAAGCTCTTTAAAAGTGCAAAAACCTCGATGGTATTGACTTATCTGTTTCCAAACCCAGGAACCAATCTGGTTGCTAGTGATAATGCTTCCCCATCCCAAGTGCTTATGTTGTTTGTTTCAAAGCAGCAAAATGATGCTTTGATATCAACAAGGAATAAAGATTACGGGAATCCACAACTGTTGAAAAACAAGGCTACCGATCAACCAAAGTTGTGCCACCCATCATTACTAAACTAACGATAAAGCTGCCAAAGGGAGTAGTACACAAATCGACATTTAATCCTTGTGCCAGAGCAGCACAGAATTATAACATAGTAGAGGACCTAGCCCAATCGCCATCCTCTATGTTGACACTTGAGGTACTACAAAATTTCCCCTCCCAGAAACATACTATATTATCAGCAATAGGTGGGATTGACCCAGCGGATTCCAATCTTGTGGCCTTTAATCATAAAGGATATGACCCTCAGTTACCAGCTCAACTTTCTTTCCTTATTCTAGTGAAAGCCCTCAACAAAACTGTTCATCGAATAATTATTGATGAGGGGGCATCTACATTTATTATGTCGATGAGTTGCTGGAAAACTTTAGGCTCTCCACCCTTGTCACGATCGTCGACAACGTTAAAAGCATTTGATGGACAAATGTATACCCCATATGGGATACTAAGTAACTTGCAAGTAGAACTGGGGGACAAAACAGTAGAGATTGATGTTGAAGTTATCGACGGAAACCTCGATTACAACATCCTACTGGTAAGGCCCTGGATATATGCTATGGTCGCTGTTGTGTCGACATACTTCAGAAATATTGCATTTCCTTTCCAAGGAGGAATTACAATCATCGACCAATAAACATTTCTCCCCAACAGTTCGCAAGTTACGGGAAGCATTCAAATGATCCACAGAAGCCCTCATTCGCTTCAAGATATCAGAGTAGGCCTACTAAAAGACCCTACAATGATGGGGACCTTTGCCCTACTGCCTCCAAACAATCTGGCGGAAGTGGCCACGGTGGGAACCTGCAATATGGTGTCTTCCATCCAGAAGATATCCGGTCCCGATGCTAGCATGGATCATCGCTAGGTTCTGCCTCCAAGCCTAATAGAAATATTGTAGCAATCAATGTTTTCGGCATGGGAGGTGAACCCAAATGAATGCTCATCAAGCGTTTGGATAGATAGGTCTAAGGAATATGGTACCCCTTCAGATCCTTGGTCACATGTACACTCTACAGACGAAGGAATTGTTCAGTCAATGATGATTGACGGGGCACCATGGGAATATTACCACCATCATTCCCATCTTCCAGATTATAAAGAAGATTGTTCTAGTGACCTTGATCATCCTTCAGTATTTGATTTCCTGTCAAATACTATAAATACAGTGGATTCAGAAAGAAACCTGTCAAATATTGAAGAGACAATCACCATAAATATCTCGACTAAACCAGATGTTGTAGAGAATATTCATGTCGGAAAATCTTGTTCTCCTACAGAACTGGAAATATATAATGCTCTCTTTCACGAGTTTAGAGATGTCTTTGCTTGGTCATATGACGAAATGCCAGGCATTGACTCGAGCATTGTTGAACACGAAATTAAGATGTATCCACATGTCAAACCAGTATGACAACGGCTCCGGCAGGTGCACCCTAAGAAAGCCGCTGCCATCAAGGCAGAAGTTGAAAAAATTCTCCATGCTGGTTTCATATACCCCATTCCTCTAACCGATTGGGTATCAAATATTGTTCCTGTAATGAAAAAGCAAGGAATGATTAGAGTGTGCGTCGATTATAGGGATGTAAATCAAGCTTGTCCAAAGGACAACTACCCTACACCCTTCATTGACCAGATAATTGATGAATGCGCCGGATGTGAAGTCTTTTCATTTATGGATGGATTTTCTGGGTATAATCAAATAAATATCCGCCCACAGGACTAGTCAAAGACTGCATTCATTTGTCCGTGGGGCACATTCGCTTATCGCAAGATACCTTTTGGTTTAAAGAACGCAGGGGAAACCTTTCAGAGGGCAATGAATTATGCCTTCCATGACATCAAGAACATCATTCAACCATACCTCGACGATCTTCCAGCTCACTCACGAAAGCAGACCGATCATCCGCAGCATTTGAGATAGATATTTCTGCATTGCCGACACTACAAGATACGACTCAATCCACACAAATGTGTGTTTTCTATCGGTTCTGGTCGTTTACTTGGCTTTGTAGTCTCGAAAGACGAGATTCGTCTCAACCCCTATAAGGTTCAGGAAATCATTGATTTGCCTTCATCTGCAAATTTGCTTCAGATTCAGAAACTCCAAGGGAAAGCAAACTTTCTGAGGAGATTCATTCCAAATTATGCCGAAATTTCTAAAGGTTATACTCATCTGCTGAAAAAAGAAGTACCCTTTGTATGGGATTAGGTCGCGCAAGCTTCCTTTGATGCTTTAAAGGAATCCCTAATAAAAGCATCATTAATGTATGCTCCTGATTATCAAAAGGACTTTAACCTGTATCTGGCTGCAGCAGATACGACCATAGCAATGGTTTTAGTTCAAGAAGACAATGGAATTGAACATCCTATCTATTATTTAAGTCGAAACTTAAATGATACAGAAACCAAGTACTCCTATGTTGAAAAGCTGGCTCTCACAGCTGTTCAAGCGATACAGAGATTTCAACATTATATCCTCTTTCGAAAAACTACCATTTTGTCAGATTGCAACCCCATGATGTATATCTTGTCGCGACAATTACTGGGGGGCAAATATTCCAAATGGATAGAAATTTTGTAAGAGTTTGATCTAGAATTCGTAAAATTCAAATCAAAGAAAGCCCTAGTTTTCGGGAGTTATTATGCAATCTCCCATTGTCATCCAACAATTCAACATCCAATGCTACAATCATGGATGAATCTTTGTTTATGATATCTTCGAGCGATCCATGGTATGGAGATATATTCATCTATCTCCAGACCCAAACATATAGGTCGAATACCTCTCGTTCAAAGCAATGACATACTTGATACCAAGAAAAAGACTACATGATCGTTGGTGATACACTTCACTGCTGTGGTATCGATACAGTTTTGTGGAGGTGCCTCACCCATGAGGAGGCCGAAAAATTCCTGAATGATTGTCATTCAGGCGCATGTGGAGGGAATCAATCTGGCTATGCTACAGCACAAACGATTTTACAAGCAGGATACTTCTGGCCAACAATGTTCAAGGATTGCATAACCGCAATCACAAGTTGCCATGCTTGTCAGATCTTCGATCGCAAAACCAAGATTCCACCCACACCTCTGCAACCAGTAGTCGCGGTTGGGCCATTCACCAAATGGGGAATAGATTTCATGACTTGTAACCCCACCTCGGCCTGGGGGGATGGGTATATCATAGTCACAGTTGACTATTTTACGAAATGGGCCGACGTGATGCCTACATTAAACAACAGTGGTGAAACGGCTCCTCTTTTCTTTTTCAATCATGTAGTCTCCATGTACGGTGTTCCACAGGCTATAATCACAGATCATGGATCGCATTTTCGCAATCACATGATGGTTGAGTTGGCTGCAAAATTAGGATTGTCCCACGACAACTCTACTCCGTATTATCCACAAGCTAACGGACAAGTTAAGGCAATCAACAAAGTCCTAAAACGCATGTTGCAAAGGATGATTGGAGTCCATAAACGGAGTTGGCACCTGATCCTGTACTCAGCCTTATGGGTGTACCGGACATCAGTAAGGAATGCAACTAGGTTTACACCCTTTCAGCTGGCATATGGCCTGGAAGCAATCTTACCAGTTCAGTGAGAAATCTCGTCCCTCAATCTCGCAGTCGACCTTCTCCCCAGAACTTCAGAATAGGAGGCTCGTTTCTTGGAATTAATCCAATTGGATGAAACTTGTCGTGATGCCGCTTTGGCTAACAAAGCTCATAAGAAAGGAGTCAAGGTGCAATTTGACAAGAATGTCAAACCCCGTGTCTTCTTAGAAGGTGACCTGGTCTTACTATATGACCAGGAATCCAATAAGCTGGGAGCAGGTAAGTTCAAGTCTTTATAGATGGGCCCCTATATTGTTAAACAGGTATTAGCAAAAGGAGCCTATGAGCTAGTGGATTATGATGGGATTCCGCTGGCGCAACCTCGCAATGGGTTGTACCTTAAGCGTTACTATGCTTAGCTCAGTATAGTAACCCCTATGCTTTTGTTACATTTTTTTTTCGTTAAGAGCAATCGTTTTGGTTAGGTAATCTGCTTTTGCATTTGTTACAGATGTTGAGCCCATTGGAACCATTTGTTGGATATGCTGACAAAGCAAGCCGTAGTTCGCGGAACCTATCTTCTGCAGCCTGGGCCATCTTTGATCCAAGCGGCAAGTTAGTGAGTTTCAGGGGGGTATGTATTGGCCAATCAATGAACAACATCGCCGAATACAGTGCGTTGATAGAGCTCCTCTCTGATGCCATCACACATGGCATACACCGACTTGTTGTCAGGCTAGACTCACAGCTCATCATTCTACAGCTCACCGGTATCTATTCTGTACAAAGTCCAGCTATCTATCGAATGTTCGTAAGGGTCAAGATTTTGGAAAGACAATTCGATTCCATCTAATATCAACATATTTCCATAAACTTAAACACATTAACAAACTCATTGGAAAATTATGTGTTAGATAGACATCTGCAACATTTATAAAAGAAAAAGCATTTCATCAATATTTGCATCAGGATCAATAACTTAACCAAAATGAAGCTCCGAAAATCAAAAATATATATAACTGTTTATGGTTTACACATAGTGTTCTGTATCCGAGACAAAATCGGTCAAATGACCCAAAAACTCAAAATGCTAGGGGGCACCCTAGCCTAATGGTGCTGATGATAACAGGTCACCGCCTGTGCAATCATGCGTAAAAGCCTAGTCCATCGACGTGGCACCCCAGTAGTATGTCGCTGCAATCTCAGAGGCAGCTTGTTAGTCCTCACATCCGGGATACCAAGAGTGAGGCCTTCGATCTATTCTTGCAATGCTGCAAGAGTCTCGACCACATCCAGGTCGCGAAGGACAACCTCTCCTGTTGGAACGGCAGTTGGTGCTCTCAAGTGCACTGCTGGTCGCACTGGTCCGACATCTGCATAAGCACATGAGCTTTGATTAGTCTTGGTGAAAGAAAGCACAAGAACATTATAAAAACAATAAACAATGATATGGTCAGAGGTCTTACCTATAACACCCCACTGCTCACCAGCCGACAGCACTAAATCTGGGTCACCCCAGAAATCCATACCAGCATATGGACACTCAGCATAAACCATCTCCTGATGGTCGAACCACTCAAAGAAGGCGTCAGAGAAAGAGACCTATGGCTGACCAGCATGTCGGGACATAAGGTCGACCCATCTTTGCATCCGTGGCTCAGTCGGTGGCGGAAAACCAAGTGAAATGTACTGCAGCTACATCAGTGGAATCTTCTCCAAGGTGAAAGCAGTCAAAATGGTACCATAGAAAAAGTTCTTAGATCGTCCATTTTTCACCTTGGTGAGCTGTTATTTCAACACAAGAAGTACTACATCACACTAGTTGAACACCTTTGGTTCAAGGCATACTGCATATAGGACCTGTTAGCCACGTGAAGAGCCGCACTACCAGCCAGTCTAGAAAAAGTGAACAAGATAGTCCTCAATGGCCTGTCAGTGACATCTCGGATGTTGATCTTGCCGTCCCTGCTCAGCTGAGATCCTTCTCTACAATATCGGTGAATATAATCCCTCACAGATTCGCCCCCATGGGCGGAACCTGATAGTGAGAGAGGGGCACCATGCCTCGATAAACCGGTCAAAAAGTAGATGTCCATGATAGTCAAAGGGATGGATTTGCCTCTGATCTAGAACACCTGGTTGGTAGGATCCCATGCATCGAGGAAATATTGCAACAAGTTGATTTGTTGCCTCATGCTAGAGATGCAGAAGAACTTGAGCAGACCACAGTTCCGCAATGCAGTTACTGTACCCGGATCATGTAAAGCAACCATGTCCTCTTCTTCATGTTCACGTTCTCACCATGTAATAACCATTTTGTTCCGATGAATCTCTGAAAACAAACAAGAGAAGAGTTAGGATCCTGATTTGGAAAAAAACAAGAAAAAAATCCCATGAAAAACAGTGCACAAATTTCCCTCTTTGCGCCCATCACACCCCAGCTGTGTACTGGGAGTGATGCATACTAACTGGCTAGTGGCCAGTCCAGTATGCATCACACCTTTCGACCTAGAAAGGGTGCGATGGGGCCAGGGCGAATTATTCAAACCCCAGGGGCTCAGCAGAACAGGGAAACATGCTCAGAATTCAAAAAGGAAAGAATGCAACTGAAAAGCACAGGTTTAGCTCCTACCTAGTCTAGACGGTGCCAAGAATCGTCCACAGAATCTCCCAGAATCAGCTAGTGAAAATCAGGGGGGAAAATACCTCCAGAGCTCCAACAAACCCAAGTTCAAATGAAATGGTAAAATGAGGGGTAAAAACCACTTTTAAATTATTTTTCACGTAATTCGAGTAAAGTAGTAGTGATTTAACTCATTTTTCAAGCATTTCTTTTCATTTCTAATCAGTTTGATGAATCAATTGAACAGGTAGTATGAGCGTTGAAGGAACAAAGTGTTAACAGTGAATCAAATAATCAATGACCATTATCATGAGCAGTTTTTATGTGAAGTTCAAGCTCGTTAAAAATTAAACCTAAGCAATGAGAAAATGTTCCCCCAGAGTTTAAGCTCATTAAAAAATGAACCAACCTCCGGTAAATAACCATTGTGAACGCATTATCATCAGCTTTTTGAGTCCTGGTCGTGTTCTTACCATCACCTCCACTCTGTTTTAGCCGATCATTCACCTCCATGTCATTGTTTACCCTTTTGAGGAACTACTGTGAAGAGTGATTCTATTAGCCATCCCTGTGACACTGTCATGATTGGAAAATTCCAAACCTTACCTGGAATCAGCTGCTACCCAAAAATATCACTCGTTCCTCAAGAAACAAGTCTCCTTTAAGCTCTTTTCATGTAACTTGTAAAATATGAAAAGATTGCCAAGCAGTTGGCCTCTCCAACTCGTTAAAGCTACTGGGAGTGCTATCCCTCCTCTAGATTTTAATATTTTTGGACCTGAAGGATTGTTACACAAAACGATCGAGCGCTTGTCTTGTTCGGCTCATTAAAACTATCGAAAATTCATCCCTTTCGTATTATTTTATACTTTTTCGGACTTAAGGTATTACGTGACGAAAAAGGATCACTGGAGTTTCCTTTCCATCCCTTTTCAGACTCTCTAAAATTGAAAGAGGACCAAGTTGTCTTTGTCGTTAAACTCGTTAAGACCAATAGCGACAAACTTGTCCATGCAGACAAGAACGAGTTTCACTATCGCTAGGCTCGTTAAAACATAGCGACGGCTTTGCCCGAAGGGCAAATTATAGAACAAGAATATGTTATCCTCCTCAAGCTTGATAAAAATAAAGAGGTAATGGTCAGCAATGACTGGGGAAAAATTGGGAAGAAAACTTGAAGAAACTTTATTGGTAGCGAGTTGCTCTTGAACATGACACTTTCACTCTGTCACCATGAATGAGTCGGGTTGAGTTATTCCGTTCACCGGTCATATTACCATTGGTCCATCTTACCATCCATATTTGGGGTTAACGCTACAAATCCACTTAAGTGTCGCCGATATGTTCAAGAGAAGTTGATCAGAGAATTCACCAACCCATCTTGTGTCTCATCCGCTGCAATACCTTTACGCTTCATTCTTTCATGACCACCACCCTGAACCCTGTATCATTAGATTGTTTTCACCTCCAAAAGTCATTCGCTCCATTCCGTGTTATAGATCTGGGATTCATTAGGGCCCTCCTACGACGGGTCACTTCTTGTCGACATCAGCTCATTATCCAAGAAGTCGACATAGGAACACCCCTTTCAGTACTTTGAAGCTTGCATGCCTCAATGGCAAGATTCTCACTTTTGGAGACAGGTATACATCAATGGCTTTCAACTGAGAGATTTTGTGTGGTGTTCAACTCCAAGTCACATTTTCACACCACGTGAATTGTACTGTTGTACCTTGAGGGTCATCATCATCATCGGTGATTCCTCTCGTGCCTGTTAACAGTTTACATCATTGGCTGGTAATCAGGCGATGTCTTTCAATTTTTGACTCCATAAAATTTTTTCACATGGATCTACTTGTACTTTGTGCGAAGATTGGACAAGTTTGAAGACCCTGGATCTAGTTTCATCCATCTGGGCTGTGATATATTCAGGTAAATAAAGACATCAAATGTATATCACTGCTGCACAGATGATCATTCGAATCAAAGGATGATGGCTCTATCAGAATCATCAGTCTGCCACACAGACGGTCATCTATACTATGTACATGAAAATGAATTTATAAAGTTGTGCATGGGAATGCCCGCCTCAGCTAGATCATGAAAATGTTATGAAGATAATGTATTGTATTGTATCTTATTAGAGGTTGCCTTCCAGTTCGAAAAACCTCAGATCCTCATGATAAAGCATTTCACTCGACATCAAAAGATTAACGACCTCATGCTTTAGGGGGCAACTGTGATAGACATTTTTGGGCACTGTAACCCCAATCATATATGTCCATAAACCAAGGGCTTCTAAGTCCCTAAAAGTGTTGTTTCATGCCCTAAAGGAGCAAGGTCAGCTGATTGCATCATCTCCCAGAAGTTCTCCACAGAAAACTGCTCGGAACTGGTCAAAACTGGACCATACAGGTTGCTCAGTGCTAAGGGTGTGATGCATCTCATCTACTTATTGTAAAAGGTGCGATGCATACTGGAAAGCCCTTCTGTAGGGTGCGATGGGCGAGAATGGACAAATGGCAGAGACAGTTTGCAAGGTGGATGATCATGGAATCTTCCAGAAACTTCTCCTGTGACACTTGCCTCTCTGAATTCGCCCAGGGATGAGTAAGAGATCATCAATCTCCAAGTGGAATCAAGAACTATCAGAGAGAAGACACCAATCAAAATCCCAGAAGCTGACTCACCTCCCTACAATCATCTATATATGGATCCCTCATCCCAGAGATCCAGAGGCTGGAATTTTGTATCTTGTAAGGAAGTGCTGTTGGTTTCCTAGTGGAATATCATAGTGTTGGGTGATCTAAGCTTTTCATGAGGTGAATAAGGGCTTTCATGCTGGGAGGATGACACTGGGTCAAATCAATGGGTTGTAATCCTCTCTTCTAATCTTCACATCAATAAAGCTATTCAAGTTTTCCTCCACATTCTTGTATGTCTGATATTATATGCATTTTTGTGGTCAATATATACCTGGTCCTATATTGCTTATGATTGTAGATATCTACACTTTGAAGGTATTGTTCTGCTTTGACTTTACAGGTACTCTTTGAAGCGGAGTGGTCAAGGGAGAAGCGGCAAAGACCTATCAGTGAGGAGAAGGAACAAGCGAGGAACCGAGCAAAAAATCGAGGTTGGTATTCTTTGATCCTCTCTTATCTATTTCTCATAAAGGAAAACGAAAGTAACTTTAATTTGTTTGTTTCTAAGATAGCTACCCATCTTAGTGGGACTAGCAGCTCTTCTAGATTTCCTGATAACAAGTTCCAACTTAGCCAAGAAAGGCAATTGCATGTTAAATGAAATATAGGTCCTTTGAGGAGACCCAAACTGCAGAGCCCATTGTTGATGGTAAGGATTTTGCCCCCAAAGTGGCCGATTTTGTCCATATGGAATCTAATTTTGTCCCCACTGAGGGTTACCTTGCCCATAAGGAAGATTCTGTCCTAGGTAGGTTTGAAACTGCCCACCCATAGACCGTTGATGAACATTGTACGCGACATACAAGTTATAAGGCTGTTGAACCTCTGACCTAGACGTAAGGATTTTGAACCTGCTCATGCAGGGGCTGACCCTGAACTTGCAAAGGTTGACCTTGCTAATACACATATAAGGCTTACTACTACCAAGGTTGACATTGTTGCTGCAAAGGTTGGCTTTGCTGCTGTAAAGGTTGGACTTGCAGCTGCAGAGGATGCCCTTGCAAGGACAAAGGTTGGGAGGACTGCTGAACAAATTGTGTCTTCTACTATAGAGGTTGCACTTACAGTCATAGCAGTTTCCCTTCCTGCTGCAATGTTTTCCCTTACTGCTGCAAATATTTCCCTGGCTGCTGTGAAGGTTTCCTTTGCATCTGTGAAGGTTTTCCTTGTTGCTGCAAGGGTATCCAGACAGTTCCTAGGGTGATACCCTAAGGGTATTGATAATTCTCGAATTGGATCTGGCCATATCCACCAGGTATAGTGGATTGGCCAGGCTGAACATAAGGCTCAACTTGAGAAATGTAAGGTGCATTTACCATGGCTTGCGAACCATATGGGACATAAGCCAGTTATAATGGGACTTGAGCCATATATGGCTACTGGTATTGGATGTTATCTAACTTGGATGGACCAACAGGGTTAGCAATAGCACCATTAAAGGGTTGATTCATTCCAACCATGTGAGTTTGTAATCCACTCACACTAGTTTTGCCTGACATCATGGGGATATTTGGATCTTCCCCCTCAGGTGGTGGCACAGTCTGTCCACTCACTGGAGGGGTAGAAGAACTTACCGAGACCTAACCTAAGACTGTCGGTTGAACCGGAAGAGTCAGTCGAAATGACGAGACAAGGTGAGACAAAATGATAGGTTGAACCGGAATTGAAGTGACTACAGTTTGAACAATTGGTTGAGAGGTCATGTTCTGAATGAACAAACCTAATGTAGGCATAGCACCGGAAGACCTGATGGGGTTCTAATACAATGACGAGGCACTGGGAGTGCTCGAAAGCAACTGAGCTAGAGAGGTACAACCATGCAGAAATATGGGCTCACTAAACTTTGGATAAGAGAGAGACGAGACTCTTCGCGTAAAAGGGAAACCTTGTGGAGGGAACTCATATCCCAATGGATCATCTATGTGAGGAGTGTGTGTAGAAAAAACTTCCGAATGACCTGAAGAGGAGATCAGGATCTCGCTTTCTGACTCCATGGACGGAAACAACTGGCGATGAGGAATCAGAGATGTCTAAGGAGAAACTCCAAAGGAATACCAAGTCGATTATATAGACTGTATAGATGTTGTGGAGATATCACAACAGGACCAAACAATGGGTTCGGTGGATAAACAACCTGTCTTGGTGGACTTTCTAGAGTTTGCGGACTCTCGAGTGTTCGAATGGGATTATCAAAGAAATCTAGATCAGATTCTTGTGGTGACCATGAATCTAATTTAGGCGGGTGAGAAGACAAAGTTTGGATGCTCAGAACAATTCCAAGTTCAACACCTTGATCTTCAAGCGATTGAGGAAGTTCCATATGAACTACTTCGGAGGACCCTTCAGTATCAGACAACGAAGGGGAACTATGAGATGGAATCAATTGTTCAGCCACAATGTATTCCCATCAACAGCAAAAGGGAAAGGAAACAAATTGATTAAGGCTTTAACAATCTTGAAATTAATAGGGAATTACTCAATTTGGTCTAAGAAGCAACTGCTTGGGATGTCATGTTTACCATGGGCAATTATATTTTAGAAACAAAAACAATGCCTTTTCATCTTTTAAGAGTCTAGAAAAGGGTAAAAAGGTGACTCTAGTAGTTTTCAATAGTTTTGCGAGCGTGAAAGGACAATTTCCTCGATGATCTCTTCAAGTTTAAAGAGCCAGAAAAGATCAAATAACTTCTCCAGTTAATCTAGGTAAAAGGAGTACCAAGTAACCATGAACTGCAATATACAGCTTAGCCAATGAACTGACCGAGGACTTGATGTACATGCATGGAATCTCCTCGAATGTTGTGTTTGGTGTATCATGTTTATAGGGTGGCAGACTCAGCTTCCTATGGATAAAGGATTGCAACCTCGAGGGATCTCCCTCTATATACGTGATGGTATGGGGAGCACAAGTCCGTGCTAGCATTATCTAATGCCGAAGCTAACAACAGCTGCTAAGTCTTAAAGACGCTAGAACACGTCTCTAACCTAGACCACTATATATGATCGTTAATGTTTCAAATTCTCCTTAGGTTAATTGATATATTTTAATGTTGATCTTGTAATTATGTCTCAATTTCAAGGCCTTAATGGTGTTTTTTCTTCCAAAAATGAAATCTTTCAATTCGATGAAGGCTAGCTATGTAGGGAAGAAAATCACTCAAATCATGCATCAAACCAAATGCAACATGCATCTATGACCATCTTCGAATGCAAAATGCAAAATATGAAATCTAATCCTTCATATGATAAGCAAATGCAATGCCAAATCTTAAAGCAAAATCTCTAAGATATAATGATGATTTTTCTTTTCTCTTTTCAAGATGCAACAAATGTAATCTAGTGCAAAGGGAAAGAGAATGCAGGCAAACCAAGAAGTATGAAAATCACTTTCACATCAATGATTCGAATGCAATGCAAAATGTTCCAAAAACTAAGAAAAGAATTGCACTTTCACTTTCAGTTTGGAACATAAACAACTTCAAAGAAAACACTTCCTTTTGATCCAATGAGATGACTGAATTGTAATCTATCATTCATCCAATGAAGCTTAAGAAACTTTCACTATATCTTCTAATGAAAACAACTTAAGTCACAAGAACCAAAAGTAATCTGCAAGCACATCTGAACACACAAAGACTTTTGAACACAGGCAAACAATTTGTGATCAGAAGACTGATGAGTGTACTAAGGTTGACCTAGAAGACCTAGAACCCTAAAAGGCTAATCAAACTTAAAAAACACTCAAGCCAAGTCAAAAGGCAGTTGCAAGCAAACAATGAGAGAGCCAATGAACAAACACACTGGTAAATCACAAGGAGAAGACAACTGAAACTGAAAATCATAGAGAAAACCCTAAATTTCTAAGTTTTCTACAATCATCGCACCTGTCAGCAATAAAGTAGCAATCATCACTACTGTAACTAAAAACCTAAGATATCAACACGATTGTCACGCTCATATCCGCGATGGTTGAGGAAAAGGGCAAAGAAATCTAAAATTTTCAAAAACAGCTCAAGCTAACTATCTTGAAACATCTACCAGGTAATGACACTGACTGTAAGAAAGCAATGAAGTATAAAAATCAATGGTTGACCAAACTCGTCAAAAGACACTGTGAAGGAGATGAAGGAAAAGATCATAGGCTCCCTAGTGGAGTCGCCATTTTTTTTCAAGGTTAATCCTCTATGTGGAGAGAGATGATCCCTCTAGCCCAATGCATGGGTCTAGCAACTTAAGAGGAAAATCAACTAGACATCTTCCTAGATTATGATTGAAAAATAAAACAAGAGAGGATGCCTGCCTTTCTTTGATGCTAATCTGATTCCCTTTGTTAAAATCCTCAAACTTCTTGTGTCAAGGTCTTGTTCCTGCACAAACAACCAAGAGACAAAAAATTATACCAAAACCAATAGCAAATCCAATAGTAATCTATTTAGCTCATCAAGGAATGCCAAACGAATACGTACATGAACATATATATTGGGAAGATGAACCAACAGTTGTATTATTATTTAAATAATAAAGGGGAAGCTTAAAAACATAGCCTTGATGTTGAAAGGCTCTCCTTGAGTCGTAATCCAAGTCCAAGCCAAGAAACTCTCCAACACTCCTCCAAGTCTAATGAATCACCTCGAGCATAAGCTCAGCATAAGGGTGCAGATGGACATTGATCAACCATTTTGGAAAGTGTTATCACAAAATCAGTACTAAGGGCTGCAACCAAGCAAGATTTTATGTAACTCTTTCAACCAGACTTTAGACTAAGGATTAGCCTCCTTAGTCAGAGAGGGCTCTCTCACAGACTTTTGATAAAAATCAATCACAACAACAGATGGCTAACTCTTCACACTTTTATGAAAATAAAGCTGGTTGGAAACACAAAACAACACTTCTTCCATTGGGCTCATGGAGTCATTCACTTCTGCAGTAAACTATTGATCACTTAATCATAGAAGCCAAGGCATATAACGTTTAACACTCAAAACATTTCTCCAAAAAAACTCAACTCATAAATAAGCACAGGAAGTCTGAGCACTAGGTGAATTCAGAGTGATTGCATATTTAGTGAGCTGTAAAATACATAAAAGATAATGACAAAACCACACATGTTCTGAGCCATAAACATATAATGAATCTTGGGAAGAAAAAGTAACTCTTGTATTACTGTCAAAGTCTTCTTACACAAGCTGATAAAAACTCTGTTTTTTTATAAAATCTCCAACCTTGTTTACATCAGAGTTTTTACTATATATAGGAAGACCAACCCTAAAACTATCTTGAGTCTCCTCAACAAGCATGAGGGGAGAGCTCGATATCCTATCATTAATTACCTTATCTATAACTAAACAAACTTATTAAATACAAAGGTATTGTGCTGTAAATACATAGAGTCCTAATCACATTGAAATTCAAAGTCTATCTCCTCGTGTGCATGATGCCTTTCTTGGGCTTTGACACCTGTACTCTTTCTGTTGCGGCCGAGATATATTGGAGAAGCATTCACTGAACGAGCTGCCTTGGATACTAGCTGTGCAGCTGACTCATTAGTTGATGAAGATGTGTGCCCTGTTTTCACGGTCCCTGCCTTCCATCAGTCTTCATTACTAAAAGACCATGCTCCAAGCTATTTAATACCTTTAATACCCACGCATAACACTATATGCCTTATGATCTGGATGCTTTGTGAACTGAACAGGTGTCCACCCCAAAATTCCGGTAACCCTACCAGAACCCTAATAATTCGGTCATAAAGTAGCTTTAGGAAGACTTTAGCAAAAAACAAAATATTTCACCTTTTTCTCCAACACTTACACCTGTCATTCTTTGAATGCTTAGATAGCCTTGTATGGTCTCTTTCCTGCCTTCGAGGCCTTCCTTTCAAAATTTGCTGACCTCAGCATCAACTTCATTGTTTTCTTACAAAACAACCATCTACAGCAGTTTCGTAGCGCGCTACGAAACTGCTGTGTAAATTAAAAAAAAAACACAGTCTTCCTTTCATTCAAACCAAACTCATAATTGTTTGCATTGAAGCATATACGTTTTCAGTGTGATTCTTACTAATGCAAGTAACAACAATGAGCCTGACATCTTTGTCTTGGTGCCTTAAAAACTCTGGCTTTACCAACGCACTCATGGATGGAATCACTGCCACATTTGTCAACATTGACATCTTCAAGGATGTTCCCATCCTCAAACTGTGTTAAAGATTTTTCATTGCAAGACAGCTGGTCACCTTTAATTTCACTCATATCATCCAAATGAGGACTGAATCCTTTGTTTTCAATTCTAGTTTGAGATTGAATTATTTAGCTTCAGCTGCTACGAAACTGTTGTTCTGCCTGAAAAATAGCTCTTGGGACAGAGCTCATAACTTCACACAGAAAACGTATTTGGAAAAACTGAAGGAGGCTTTTGTGAACCATTCCGTGCTGAACAAAAACCTCTTTTAGTTTTAAGGAACCTTACTCCAGCTGCCCAGAATCGATCCTTGAAGAAGATGTGTAAAACAGGAAATTAAAAACTGCACCTACAGCAGTTTCGTAGCGCAACCTTTAGTCACTCGTTTCTCCCAGCTCATAATAAATTTGGAGAAACTGAAAGAGGTTTTTCTAGTTCAGTATGTTAGGAATAAAAACCTCTTTCAGTTTTCTAAAATATTCTTTCAGCTGCTCTAAATACCTCCTGGAAGTTGACTGCTTAAAACAGATAACTATGCCTGTAACAAACATCTCCTACAACAGTTTCAAAAACACAATCTTCATCAAAAACATGTTCTTCAGATAAAAATGATTAATGGCTTCATTACTGTAGCTACTTGAAGTACATTCTGTGCTAACATTTGTTGGCCTTTCTGGAAAAGCATTGCCATGACTGCTGGAAGACTTGTTTGCAAATTTCACAAGATCCTTCCCACTGCTCGAAAGAGATGCAGCTGCACCTGAACAGCAACAGGGTTTTTTCCTTGTAGAACGTGTGACATTACTCTCTTCAGCATCCATGTCACCTTTATTCCATGTGATTTCTTCAAAACCTTCACTAGAAATAAGATGAGTTTTAAGAGGATAACTAAAAGCACCTTGAACTAACAGCTGCTTGGAAGAGCTCCCTGTATGAACAGTTTTTTGCCGATGTTCAGTTTATGCATATGCTTCTTGTTGCAAAGAATTAGTTTGTGAAACAGAACATGAATCAGAGATATTTGCAACACTGGGATAACCTATGCTTCCATTAGAATAATCCTTCAAGGTTGTGCTCTCCATCGGAGAATGCATAGGGGAATCCTCACACAGGAGGTTTTCTTATTGTGTTTGCCCATTCCCTGTCAATATCTGTGCTTTGAGCGGGGCTGATGATACTTACTTCAGAAAAATCACTACAAAAATTCTCTCTCCAACTCATGCAGCCATTTCCCCCATTTCGTAGCGCAGCCAGTGCAAAATATGAATTATTCGCTACGAAATCACCTAAAACATGTCGCGCTGCGAAACTGTTAAAAAGGCTTTATGTGCATCAAACTAATGTGAGCGATTTTGAACTTTTGGCATTGGAATTTTCAGTGATAACAGTGGCTCCACTTGGGATAGTGTGCCCTTGTGGTACACTAAGAACCTGCAGTTCCAGTGCCTTATCCATTTTTGATGAACAAAAATTATTTGACAAACATTTTCTTCAAGTTTCTTGGGCCTTCACCTCGGGCTTAAACCTGATGATCACTGCAGGAGATAAAAGTCTATATCTACCACTACTAAAAAAAAATTGCTCAGTCAACCTTGAGCTTATTTGCATTTATCTTACCTACCTACCCTATCAGCTGCAAGCTCCACTTGTAGCTCAAGCAACATGATATTTCCAATAAAGCCAATCAATTGTCTTTTCTGATATGGGAGGCTCTTGACTGCATTCAACCTCAACATAACCATGGTAGTGGGATGACCAACTCAACTCATAATATACTTGATCTTCATAATGCAAATGAAAATGAAAGACCGGAGTGCAAAGCTTGTCCATATATTCACTTACAGGGTCCAAGAAGACATGGTTATGTTGATGATCATCATAATATTCCACATCTTTAGACAACTGATTCGCAACCACACAAGGTTCTTTTGATATGCTATCCAACTGCTTTTCTGAATGATTGTCATAAAAAATATAATTTTCCTCACTATTATGATCGTTATTTGAAGTAAGCTGCTGCAAGGAATTACAAAATTGAGCAAGTTTTTCCTCTGCCTGAGGGTCATAGGAAATTTCCTCCAATATTTCTTCTTTCTGGGTGCAATCAATTTCATCTTCATCATGATCTGAAGCCTGACCAATCTGCTGCATCTCTACATCAATATCAAAGGATGAAACATGGGTTTCACAACTAAACCCCTGCTGATCTTCATGCTGTGTTTCATGGGATGTTATATCTTCTCCTTGGTGCTGGAATGCATTGTTATGAAGAGCCTCTAAAATTTCTTCATCCATAAATTCATCATCACCATAACAATCCTCCAAGTACTGAATAAGATTTAAAGAATTCCTACAGCAATCTTTGAGCAACAACAAAGAAGGATAACATTCTTTATACATTTCACAGAACACATCATGAAAACTAGCAAGCGAATAGATTGAACCATTTTCCAGACCTTTATACCAAGACCATGCTTTTCCTTCTAAAGTGGCCATAAACATCCTCATGAGACAATCCTCAGGGAAATGAACCTTAAGACTGCGTACATGCATATGAAACCTAACCAAATGAAGAGCAGCATCATCTTTCTTTTCATCTTTGAATATTGGAAGATCCTCTAACCAATCAACCTCCGGCATAGGATTTGGAAAACCAGGGATATGAGACCGATCCATAGGAGCATACCTGGCATTCATTCTTGCAGTAGAATCCATCTTGAAACTTCATCAAGCTACTGATCTTCTAGCAGTGGAGTCACCTTCTAATTTGTTATTTGATGTGTGGAGTCGCCAAGGTAGTTTGCAGCCTCAAAAAGATGTCTGAGCTCCTGCTACCTTCAGAAGTTCAACCATTGATTTCGGGAATGAATAATCTTCAGACTCCCGGCAGACGCACCAAAATGTTATCACAAAATCAGTACTAAGGGCTGCAACCAAGCAAGATTTTATGTAACTCTTTCAACCAGACTTTAGACTAAGGATTAGCCTCCTTAGTCAGAGAGGGCTCTCTCACAGACTTTTGATAAAAATCAATCACAACAACAGATGGCTAACTCTTCACACTTTTATGAAAATAAAGCTGGTTGGAAACACAAAACAGCACTTCTTCCATTGGGCTCATGGAGTCATTCACTTCTGTAGTAAACTATTGATCACTTAATCATAGAAGCCAAGGCATATAACGTTTAACACTCAAAACATTTCTCCAAAAAAACTCAACTCATAAATAAGCACAGGAAGTCTGAGCACTAGGTGAATTCAGAGTGATTGCATATTTAGTGAGCTGTAAAATACATAAAAGATAATGACAAAACCACACATGTTCTGAGCCATAAACATATAATGAATCTTGGGAAGAAAAAGTAACTCTTGTATTACTGTCAAAGTCTTCTTACACAAGCTGATAAAAACTCTGTTTTTTTATAAAATCTCCAACCTTGTTTACATCAGAGTTTTTACTATATATAGGAAGACCAACCCTAAAACTATCTTGAGTCTCCTCAACAAGCATGAGGGGAGAGCTCGATATCCTATCATTAATTACCTTATCTATAACTAAACAAACTTATTAAATACAAAGGTATTGTGCTATAAATACATAGAGTCCTAATCACATTGAAATTCAAAGTCTATCTCCTCGTGTGCATGATGCCTTTCTTGGGCTTTGACACCTGTACTCTTTCTGTTGCGGCCGAGATATATTGGAGAAGCATTCACTGAACGAGCTGCCTTGGATACTAGCTGTGCAGCTGACTCATTAGTTGATGAAGATGTGTGCCCTGTTTTCACGGTCCCTGCCTTCCATCAGTCTTCATTACTAAAAGACCATGCTCCAAGCTATTTAATACCTTTAATACCCACGCATAACACTATATGCCTTATGATCTGGATGCTTTGTGAACTGAACAGGTGTCCACCCCAAAATTCCGGTAACCCTACCAGAACCCTAATAATTCGGTCATAAAGTAGCTTTAGGAAGACTTTAGCAAAAAACAAAATATTTCACCTTTTTCTCCAACACTTACACCTGTCATTCTTTGAATGCTTAGATAGCCTTGTATGGTCTCTTTCCTACCTTCGAGGCCTTCCTTTCAAAATTTGCTGACCTCAGCATCAACTTCATTGTTTTCTTACAAAACAGCCATCTACAGCAGTTTCGTAGCGCGCTACGAAACTGCTGTGTAAATTAAAAAAAAAACACAGTCTTCCTTTCATTCAAACCAAACTCATAATTGTTTGCATTGAAGCATATACGTTTTCAGTGTGATTCTTACTAATGCAAGTAACAACAATGAGCCTGACATCTTTGTCTTGGTGCCTTAAAAACTCTGGCTTTACCAACGCACTCATGGATGGAATCACTGCCACATTTGTCAACATTGACATCTTCAAGGATGTTCCCATCCTCAAACTGTGTTAAAGATTTTTCATTGCAAGACAGCTGGTCACCTTTAATTTCACCCATATCATCCAAATGAGGACTGAATCCTTTGTTTTCAATTCTAGTTTGAGATTGAATTATTTAGCTTCAGCTGCTACGAAACTGTTGTTCTGCCTGAAAAATAGCTCTTGGGACAGAGCTCATAACTTCACACAGAAAACGTATTTGGAAAAACTGAAGGAGGCTTTTGTGAACCATTCCGTGCTGAACCAAAACCTCTTTTAGTTTTAAGGAACCTTACTCCAGCTGCCCAGAATCGATCCTTGAAGAAGATGTGTAAAACAGGAAATTAAAAACTGCACCTACAGCAGTTTCGTAGCGCAACCTTTAGTCACTCGTTTCTCCCAGCTCATAATCAATTTGAAGAAACTGAAAGACGTTTTTCTATTTCAGTATGTTAGGAATAAAAACCTCTTTCATTTTTCTAAAATATTCTTTCAGCTGCTCTAAATACCTCCTGGAAGTTGACTGCTTAAAACAGATAACTATGCCTGTAACAAACATCTCCTACAACAGTTTCAAAAACACAATCTTCATCAAAAACATGTTCTTCAGATAAAAATGATTAATGGCTTCATTACTGTAGCTACTTGAAGTACATTCTGTGCTAACATTTGTTGGCCTTTCTGGAAAAGCATTGCCATGACTGCTGGAAGACTTGTTTGCAAATTTCACAAGATCCTTCCCACTGCTCGAAAGAGATGCAGCTGCACCTGAACAGCAACAGGGTTTTTTCCTTGTAGAACGTGTGACATTACTCTCTTCAGCATCCATGTCACCTTTATTCCATGTGATTTCTTCAAAACCTTCACTAGAAATAAGATGACTTTTAAGAGGATAACTAAAAGCACCTTGAACTAACAGCTGCTTGGAAGAGCTCCCTGTATGAACAGTTTTTTGCCGATGTTCAGTTTATGCATATGCTTCTTGTTGCAAAGAATTAGTTTGTGAAACAGAACATGAATCAGATATATTTGCAACACTGGGATAACCTATGCTTCCATTAGAATAATCCTTCAAGGTTGTGCTCTCCATCGGAGAATGCATAGGGGAATCCTCACACAGGAGGTTTTCTTATTGTGTTTGCCCATTCCCTGTCAATATCTGTGCTTTGAGTGGGGCTGATGATACTTACTTCAGCAAAATCACTACAAAAATTCTCTCTCCAACTCATGCAGCCATTTCCCCCATTTCGTAGCGCAGCCAGTGCAAAATATGAATTATGCGCTACGAAATCACCTAAAACATGCCGCGCTGCGAAACTGTTAAAAAGGCTTTATGTGCATCAAACTAATGTGAGCGATTTTGAACTTTTGGCATTGGAATTTTCAGTGATAACAGAAAGGTAGAGGGAAAATTTATAGTTAGGGAGAGGGAGTTGGACCTCCTCCAAAGATAGGATTAGGCCCACATCTTAAGGAGGTAGCTCATAAGGATGAGACCAAGAGGTCAACTTAGGAGGATTCGACCTCATCTATGCGAAACCACCTCCACCTCGCCACTCTAGAAGCTTCTAGATCACAAAGCTTCTCATCCTCTTTGGGAAAAAATGTTTTTTGAGACCATCGGGAGTATGAGAGAGAATAAAGCGATGCCATCGCAGGTTTAACAGGGTGCAACAGGCGATCATCGCAGTTTTGAGCTTCATAAGGGTGATGATTCTCATTTTAGGGTTTCATGAGCTATTTCTTCAGGGAAAGCTCTAGATATTTTCCAGGCAAAGTTAAAGAAGAGATCTGAGCTACATTGATGAGTGTACTGTATAACGATCATTTTTCGAGCACTTCAGGGTATGTCACAGGGAAGTGCAAGAGGCGTGAAAAAATACTATGTAACAAACCTCCATTTTCTTGCCTTATTGGGATTGTTTCTTTTTCTTGTCTTGTTTTATTTTATGTTTTCCTTTTCATGAAAGATGCTCCTATTTGGCTCAAAATACAATGTGTAAAAACTTGAAAATGGAAACTATGATGATGAATAATGCTTGGATAATTTTTTACCTCTTCTCTATTTTGGTTTACATGTCTTTAAATTTGATGATGTCTGAATGGAAAATACGATTCATTCCAGATGAAAATCCTTTGGGTGAGCTACAAATCCCGTATCTTTATTAGGATCTTCATTTCGATGCAACCTTGTATTGAATTGTGTTTCAACATGTTGACTCAAAGAAGTAGAGAAGGGAAAGGAGGAAAACATTAAACGAGCATATCAACTTTGGTTATCTTTCAAATCCATTAAACAAGGAAATAACCTCTTCTTCTCTCAATAATTCGGGATCCCTCTTCCACCTTCAAAATAAATAAGTGCCTTCACCCATTCTATGAGTAACTTAATAAAGAGGTAAAGAAGAGAAAGGCTTATTGCACAGAGAGGTGAAGCAAGCAAGTTCGTCGAGGTATTATTCAGGCTTTCTGGCAGTGAAGTAATGATTTTGGTTCCTTTAGATGACTCCATCGAGGTATTTTCCAAGCTCGCTGGCAGAAGAGAAACACCAAGGAATGTGCTCAAAATATCAGTATACTTATTATCCTTCTCCCTTATCGAAATAGTTGAGGTGTGACTAGTCTTATGTTGATGTGTTTGAAGCTGAGAAGGGAATATAAGGGATCATATCTTAAACTGGGATAAGTGAAAATCTAGGGTGATCCACATGGTAAATCAATATTTCCTGAAATATTCAGACCTTTCACTTAAGGATTAAATGTGAGTAGAGAAGTTTGAGTTCTACCAGTGTGTCTCCAAGTGTTATCATTGTGACAAACACCCTCCAAAAATTTTCTTACACTTGAATTTTGGAGCCCCCTAAGGATCTTATGATTTTTCTTTCTATGGTCAATTCATGTTCATCTAATGTTTCATAAAGTATTAAGTCCTCTTCTAATTGTCAAATTCACTTTCTTATGCATGCTCAATTTTTGAAGAATTCACATGTGCACATCTTTCTATGTAAGCTTAGATAGGAATTGCATAGCTCTTGAAGGTAAGTCTCACAAAATCACTAGTGATAGTGACTGTGCAATTCATAAGCATAGTGAATTGTATAATACATATCAAAAATTAGTGCACACTATCCATTGACAATCTCCCTCATTTCGATTGTAATTGCACTTTCATTTCGATGCGTTTTCATAATTGTTGCTCTGGTGCACCTTTTTTTTCTTAAGTTTCTATTTCATGTTTGCAACTGTTTTTTTATTACATTCACTTTGATAAGTGTCATTTCATGTTATCTTTTCTGTGGCATGTTTCATTTCCACTTTTTTTAAGCTTTTGCAAGTGTAATTTTTAATTTTTCTTACTTTCGCAAGTGTTGTATTTTTCGCATGGGAAGTGTCACACATAGCAAAATGTCGAGTTATGTTTCATTTCAAGGGGAAATTTTGGTATAAATGGGTCCTATTTATCAATGTATAGACATGTATTATATCCGTTAAAAAAGTTTCATTCATTGTCATACTAGTGTCATCACTATCATCGCAAAGTATTGTCACGCCTAGTTGAAGGGAGTCAATTATACATTCTTAAAGGGAAATTCTGATGCATTATCCTACACTATTTTTTCCTATTCATCATATAGACATGCATTATACTTATTCCCCAAGTCTCTAGCACTGTTGTAAAATTTTCCTCACTTTCATCGCAAAGTGTACCCTAAATGTCGCACTTGGAGAGAGTATTGTCTCACCATTGCATTAAGGGGATCATGTTGTTTCTAAGTGTTGAGTGTTCTATGTTGTTTCTTCGATGGTTTTGAGTGTCATCATGTTAAGCTGTTACCTTGGTGTCATATATACTTTCATTGATTCCCCACTTAGTCAAATTCTGGAAGAATTCTCTACCCAATCAACTTGACCTCACTCAACCTCCTTGAACTATGCATTGCGTAGTAACAAGCCTCAAGTTCATCCCTTTCCTCCTGGAGCTACACAATCTATAGTTTATGCCTTTAAGGATTATGCATTACACAGTCAAAATGATCAAGGATTTCCTCACTTCCCTCAGAAACTATGAAATCCTTCCTCCCAATCAGTATTTTACTATGCATTATGTAGTCTTAGCCATCAAGCTAACTCCTTGAGTCCTTGAACTGTGAAATCCACTGACCACTCTCCCTCCAAAAATGCGCATTTTGGAGTCCCAAGGCTCAATATTTACTCACTGAGCTCCTCAACTGCACAATCATCTTTCCCAAGCCTCCAAAACTATGCATTGTGTATTATTAAGCTTTAGTCCATCACTCCTGACCCTTAGACCTGTGCATTGCACAATCCTCGAGTCTTCCTCTAAGTTCAACACCTAGTTCCAGCTCAATCAAAATTTTCATGAAGCAAATTAGACTAGGATATTTTTGGACTAATGTCATCTTGTCATGAGTGGAATTCACTTATAGGGAATATATCTTGACCTGCTCAGATGGTGCCTGGAGAGGAGGAGAAGGAGACTATGCTAAAGAAACTTGTGAAGCTAAAATGATGAAGAGGTCATCAAGTGAGAAGATGAAGGAACACTTGTTTATGATAAAAGAATAAATATCAGGACCACATGAAGACTCCATAGCATTCAGCCCCTTGGAGGGTGAAGATTAATAATAAATAAGATATTTCATGAAGATTAAGTACTGAACAAAAATCTCATGAAGATTGAAGACAAAGTAGCAAGAGAAACAACTTGACATTGCCACTTCATCATGAAGTCCATATCATCATTGTCAACTTGTGACTTGTACCAGTGCCATCGCAATGTCATGTGTGTCCATGTACCTTGCCACATCATTTGTAGATATAATGATGTAATTATCAAAAGGAAAGGACAAAATGTAATGTGTGGAAGTCTAAGAGTCATATGTGGAATATGAAAAGTCACATAGTCATATATGGAATAAAGAGTCTTTAGGAAAATTCCAAAAGTCATGTAAAATTCTAAAGGTCACATTAGAAGTCAAAGAGTCATGAGGGAGGCTCAAGAGTCATGGGGATATGAAAATTCATTCCTCTTGTTATGAATACACCCTCATAGCTCAAGCAAAATGCTTTTGGAGGCTTAGCCTTTGGAGAGATAGCCTTGGGTTCTCTAGCTTAGCATAGGAGAGAATATTATTCTTTGGAGAAGTAAGAAATGACTTAATGTTCTACTATTGGATCTAGTGGATCGCCATTGTAACTATGTACTTGGATCTTTCACCTAATAATAAGAAGATCATTGATTCAACACACTTTCATGTGTATGTCATAAATGTTGTAAGACTATTCCTTTATTGGTTGCGATATATGTTGTTCTCATATGTACTAAAGAAATTGAACTATTTCAGTGGATTTGGTGCTTATCTTTTTAAATGGGTGTTGTATTTTCTTTAATGTTCATTGTTTCTATGCAAAATATTTAGGTAGATAACTAACGAACATTTCCTTTCTATCAAGTGACTCTCTTAGAATGGTACTATTACTTTCCTTGTAGAGGCTCACTTTTATTCCCCTCTTGTGAGGGTCTCCGTTTACACATTGCAATTGGTGTTTCACAGTGTCAACTTACTTGTTGACTCCAAAGGTTATGTGCATACTCTCTTATGTAACTCATTGCAGCCAAGGAAAACCTTAGAGTTATGGTACCTAGGACAATACTCTGCCCAGGACTCCTACTCCAAACAATTTGAAGTCTAATTGGGACTTCACATTGGGGAGACTCCTTTGGTTGTTAGATTTTTAGCACCATCAACAAGTCCATTGTATGTACTTTTATTCATAGCTCCGAACAGGATAATGTTTTTCTTTGAAAACGTCTTAGAATGTGTTCAATGAGGTTGTGATTTTCAATAAAGAGGGATCCTCAGCCCTTTCCTCACAGTAAGTTTCCCACCAGTCCTTGACAAGGGGGGTGACCTTAACAAGTGAAAAAGTAATCTTTTTCCTATCGGAGAAACTATGGAATAAAAAATAACCTTCCAGTAGACTTATACATTTATCTACAACATATGCATCTATCTGAACTTCAAATATAGGGATATCAAAGTTAAATTTTACCTTTAAGGGGGAAGCACCTTTGAAGTGACTGCTGGATGAAGATGTGTCACCTGTTGGCATCCAATGAAGGATCTGGGTAAGGTTTTCCATCATTTCGTTTCTTGGATGCTCGAGGGATTCTTCGAGTACCAATTTCATAGGTTCTCCTTCTCCCTAGTCTTTCTTTTCTTCAACCATGGGAGGTTTTCAGTGTCAAAGAGAACAGTCTTGCAAGGGCTCAATCAATTCAAGTCCCAAATTATTATATCCTAACCTCACTGGGGACATTCACATAAAAAGAAAGAAAGATAAGACTGATTTGATACCATTGAGGAACGAAATGAAATATTGATTTAAACATAACACAAAGAAACAACAAAGATAATAACTTCGATTATTTAATAACAAGTGATGAAAATTGTAGAATGGAACAATCTAGCTTGAGCGATGGTAGCTTATATCTGAGAAGAGATGTGAAAAATATATTCTTACTAAACTATGTTACAATGAGGCTCAGAGGCCTTTTTATAATAAATAATAAGTGTGAAACCCTAACCTTAGGAGATGAAGTGCCAACAGTTTTGGGCCTCATTGGGCTAAGTTGCACTGCCAACTTTTTGGGATCATAAATTTGGCATATGATCTCCATTTGGCTATCATAATAACTCATTTTAAAGATATCCACCTTTTCAGTCTCTTAATTTTCCCTAAAAACTTCTTTTAGGACCTCAAAAAGATCCAGAAGTTTAGGACTCGAAAAACGACCAAAAAATAGAAAGATGTGCTAGAATTAAGGAAAATGAAAGGAAACGATATTGGGGGTCCAAGTGGAAAAGGTAGGGGGCCACAAATATCCACCTCGATGAGTCCTTCCCTCCTTAAGAATTAGTGGTCCCCATTGCATTGAGTTCCTCCATTATATGGGGAAAATTCTACTAAACTTGGTCCTTGATGAACCACTTGCCTTGGTTCAGGAGTTGGAAGACTTTGACAACCCGCTATAGTTGGATCCTCTATTGTAAAGTGTGCTTACTTTCCTATTCTATGGTATGGTCAATTGTGACCTTCTTAATGCAATCTAGGTTGAGCTCTGTTGGTATCAACTGCTCAACAATGTTTAATGTGTTCAACAATGGTGAAAATTATGGTAGAAGGTGGTTCAAATTGAACACTAGGTTCAAGCCAAGGAATAGGGGAATGCTAAACTTGAAAGAATTGTCACCCATAGAATTGGTGGGGGTGTAAGGCCCATATCGAAGTGTTCGAAGCTTCTGATGGGGTCCAGTAAGGTTCTCCTTCTGCAAATGTAACCAAATTTTGTCACCCACTTGAAACTTATGTGACACCTGATGTTAATTATGATGTTGTTTGTATTTGGAATTAGATTTATCTAAGATATCATGGACCTATTGGCACATGTGTTCGATGAGTTCAATAAATCTGGTGGCTTTATCAACTTTGAATGAACATGTGCATATTTTTTTTGTGTAGTCAAAAGATGAATTGCGACATTAATGGGACACAATGGTTGAAATCCCATGCCCACTTGAAAGGGGTTGTGACCAGCCAAGCTATGGAGAGATTTGTTATAGTTGTGGTCCAAATAGGAAAGACTCTTGTCCCATGTTCGTGGATGTTTGGAGTTATAAATGTGTAGTATGTGCATTATCATCTAGTTGAAAAGCTTTGTCTGTCCATTAATTTGCAGATGGAATGAAGTCAACTTGGTGATCTTAGTGTCCAATAATGACCAGAGGCTCAACCAAAATATGCATAGGAACTTGCAATCCCAAACAAATGTAATGGTATGTGGAATCGAAAAATGAACCCACACTCATTTGAAGAAGAGTTTCAAGGTGTCTTCAACTGTGATGCTCTTCTTTTAGGCCACCAATATAGCCATCTTAGAAAATATATCAACAACCACAAATACATAGTCATTACCATGTTTGGTAGAAGGAAGGCCAAACAAATAGTCCGTGGAGATGGATTCCCAAGATCAGCTAGGAGTAGACAAAGGAGTGTACATTCCTTGCTTCTTAATGGTTGGCTTAGCGATGACACAAGAAGTGCAAGATATGTTATATTTTACAACATCATGTTGGCGTTTTGGCCAGTAAAAATATTTATGCAATATTACCACTCTCTTCTTGACACCAAAGTTTCTTTGGACCCTATTGTAATGTGCTTACAAAATCATCTTGGCACTCTCGCTTGAAGGAACACAAAGATGTCCCAAATATCACAATATTCCACCACCAAGGTGTAATTCTATAATTTTCTTTCCATCCATTAACATATTGTAGGTAGCAGTGAACTCTAAGTCATGTTCATATAGTTGTGACCATTAAGAGGTCTCGTGCCTATAAGTGTTGATCACTGTACTTAGTGCCACAATCGAGGGTCCAATGAGGAAGTTTGTTACATGATTGGTGCTTCCCTTCTTGTACTCTATATTCAGATGGAATTGTTGTAGGTATGTGGAATGATGGTAATCATTTTGTGACTTTCCTTGTGTTTGCATAAATTGAAGAGGTCAGTGATCTATGTGGATGATTGTCTCCTTCCCCGGAATATAATGCTTCCATTTTCGATAGGCTTGCATGATATGGTACATCTCCATAACATAGGTGGGGTACCTACAAACAATATCATAAAGTGTCTCACTATGATAGGCCATCATGTTCCCTTGTTGACTGAGGATTTCACTAATAGCATAGTCTGAGGCATCTATGATTCTCAATCTCAAACAATTTTTGTAGGTATGGCACAGAGAAAAGGTGGTGTTTCAGTTTAACGAATGCCTTATGTTGTGCCTTAGACCAAAAAAACTTCTCTTTTTCTCCGCCCTTGGTAACTTGACTCAAAGGCCAAGTAATATGAGAGAATCCTAACATGAATCTCTGGTATAAATTAGCAAGGCCCAAGGTGATGCGAAGCTCTCTCATAGTCATCAAGGTTTTCTAATCCCAAATGATGGATCATCGCTGAATCCACATGCATGCCTTGCTCATCAATTATGTAGCCAAAATATTGGACCCGGTCCATGCTAAAGGAACACTTCTCCAGGTTGGCACATAACTTGTGCTCTCGTATGGTTTGGAGGAGTTTCTAAATATGTCACCCAACTCTTGCTCAAGATCAAGTTGTCATCCAAATATACTTCCACGAACAAGTTGGTGAAAGGTTGCAATATGTCATCCATTGATCCAGGGATCTTTTGCTTATAGATGTATGAAAAGAATCACATGTGAAAATTGTAGCTTAACATAGAAATTTAATGTGCACACAAGAAAGAAGAAGAAACACATAAAGCATGACAAGAAGACAGCAAGACTTGATAATGGAGTTCGTCCGACTTGGACTACATCTTCGGGCCCTGCTCGATCAATGGGGAGGCCTTCATTCATTAAATGGCATGAAAAGAATAGAATACAATCATCAGTTACATAAAAGGAGGCTTATACATCCATTCTGGAAAAGGACTGAGAAATGGAGAACTCATATGGAGAAATGGATAACACCACTGCGTTTGTGGCGTCGAGAAGGGAAGAAACCATATCAAATTTTCCTAATTCAGACAAAATGATCAATCGCCCCTCCTGCAAGCTGCTGCATCGAACTGTGTGCCAAAAATCCCCCCCTACACTTTTCTATGTGCATCAGGTTTTATAATACAATTCCGCTTAAAAATCAGAGGTTGACTTTGTCAGAATAGAATTCATTCAAATGGAAGGATTGGCGAACACAACCAAAACCCAAAAATAGGCCTTTTTCCGTTAAACAAACAATACACAAAATACACTGAAAAATCCGACTGAAACCTTAAAACCGTATCTCAAATTTTATTAAATCGGCTCTATTCTCCTGTCAGGTCCACACTTTATCGCAAATTGCAAATCGCTTTGTCACTGGCCCTTTATACTGGGGATTCGCTGATCGCCGATCTCGCCGATCACCAATCTCGCCGAATGTCGATCTTGCCAATTGTTGATCGCCGATATCCGCATATCGCTATCGGCCTTGTCAGCATATCACAATCATTACGGCCTAGGGTTCTTGCCTTCAGCATCTACCAACGCCGATATCGACAATCTCTATATCGCATGTCGTTGGTTCTAAAGTCCCGATATCGCACATAGAATGCCCCCGACTCCGATTAATCAGAGATCGCTAATCGGGGGTTCCTGTCCACCTACCTTAAGTCTGCCCCTTTGGAACCTTCGATTGCGATTTTCCCTTTTAAAGCTAAAAACCCATTTTTTTAGGAAAATACCTTTTTTTCCAAAGGAACAAGGAAATCTTCTTTCTGCCATAACTTCATCATTTGGACTTGGATTGGAGTGTTGTTTGCACCATTGGAATCAAGGTGACGAGAACTTTGATCTGATGTCAAGATACTTGCTTTTCTGCCACTTTGAATTTTGATCTTTTCCATGCCATTGTATCTGAAGATCCACTTAGATCAATCCTCCCCATTGAGGAGCTTTTGGACTGCCAAAAGATTTATTAGTCAATTGGCAAGTGAGGGAATTGTTCCCTCACCCTTTCCTTCTCTAGCCATTTTGCCTTGTTGGGGTGCATCCCCTTGAAACCAACTCGAAGGTATTCCACATCTTCTCACTGTGAAGTCCTGGTTCTTCTGTCAAGGATGATGTCTTCAGGTAACTCATTGAGATATTCTGGTGCAAAATCATCAACTATAGGAACTGTGCCCACCTCATCAGTGTCCATGATCAATGGTGGTTTATACAGCTTTAAGTTCTCCACATTCACTACTGAGTAAATCTACATATAGATCAACAAGTCAAGATGAAAGCCATTGTTGCTAATCTTCTCCAAAATGGTGAATGGACCATACCGGATTGGTCCCAACTTCTTCCCTTCTCCCTTCATCCTGTCCTTGTTGATGTGGAACCACACTTTGTCGCCCACTTGGAATTGATGGTCGACTCAGTGTTTGTCATGTTGAGCCTTATAACAGGCTTGACTTTTCTCCAACTGCTCTTGTATTGCTTGGTGAATCAACTGGATTCGCTGAATGAACTGTTGAGCTTTGTCCCTATCATTACGTCCACTGGAGTCATCTTCCCTTCCAAAAACCATATCAAAAGGGTCCTTTGGGAGGTAAACAAAACATGTCTCAAATGGTGAACGTTGCATAGATGAGTGCATTGCTTGGTTGTAATAATGCTGCACATATGGGAGATGCTCATCCCGCAACCTAAGATGTTTCCCACAATAGCCTTGTAACAAGTGTACCACAGTGCGATTGAAAACCTCTATCTGTCCGTCAGTCTGTGGATGAAATTCCGTGCTTCTTTTCAATTTGGTGTCCACCATCTTCCATAAGCGGGTCCAAAACTCTCCGAGAAAGCAAGAGTCCTGATCTGACACAATCGATGTGGGCAATCCAAAATGGACCCAAACATGCTGAAAGAAAATATAAGCAATCTCCTCTGCAGTGATCTGCTTTTTACAAGGCATTAGAATACACATCTTGCTAAAACGGTCAATGACGACATACAAATAGTCGTGACTCTTTCTAGACAAAGGCAAACCTCCTACAAAGTCCATTGACACACTTTCCCATGGACGACTCAGAATAGGGAGTGGTGTGTAGAGCCCAAGTTTTCTATTAGAGGGCTTTGAAACATAACACATCACACAACCCTTTACATAGCGAGTCACAATTTTCTTCATATGAGGCCAAAACAAAATCTTTGTACATGACATAAAGTCTTTTCAACACCAAAGTGTCCAAACACAAGAGAGGTGTGGGCCTCTCAAATTACATGTACTCTTTCCCCTGTGGGAATACACAATTTTCCAAGGTGATACAGCAATTTCCCCTGCAAGTCATAGTTGTCCACCTATGACCCATGGGTTAGTTTTGCATAAATCTCCTTAAAGTCATCATCGTTAGCATATTGTTCAACATAACTCTCAAAAGACAACGAAGAATTATGCAAAATAACAGAAGCAGAAATAGGAGGGCGAGATAACATATTGGCCACTTTATTACTAGTGCCCTTCTTATACTTTATTAGCAAATGAAACTGTTGAAGAAAACCCATCCACCTAAAATGACAAGATTGCTGATGATCTCTATGGAAGATGGTCTCCTTGCCGATCAGGTAGTGTTTCCACTTTTTCACACTCTGCACCAAGGCATAAAGCTCCTTGTCAGAAGTGGGATAGTTTATCAAAACTTGAGAAAACTTCTTAGAATGGTAACATATCGGCTTCTTTTGCTCTATCAATACAGCTCCCATGGCATAACCATTGCCATCGGTTTCGATCTCGAATGGCTGTTGGAGATTGGGTAAGGCTAAGACTGGCACAGTGCTGATCTTTTCCTTCAATGTTTCGAAGGACTTCTGTTGTCTTCCTCCCCATTGGAAGACCTGTTTCACACTTGTCAATGTGTGCAAAGGTGCTGCAATAATAGAGAAATTAGCAATAAATCTCCTCCAATACTGGACTGCACCTAAAAAGCTGCGGACCTTGGTTACACTAGTAGGCTTAGGCCAATTTACAATTGCTTCAACTTTAGAGGGATCAATTTTTAACTGACCATGACCAACAATATGACCTAGGTAACCCAAAGAGGTTTTCTCAAACTCACACTTTGACAACTTTACATAGAGTTTTTCTTTTTTCAATACATCAAGCACTTTCTTCACATGACACACATGTTCATTCCAACTTTTACTAAAGACAAGTATATCATCTAAATATACAAGAACAAATTCATCAATGAAAGGCCTAAAGAGATCATTCATGACCCTCATAAAAGTGGTTGGAGCATTGCAAAGTCTGAATGGCATCACCATCCATTCCAACAACCCCTGTTTATTCTTGAAGGCGGTTTTCCACACGTCTTGCTCTGCAATTCGGACCTGGTGATAACCACTACGCAAATCCAATTTTGTGAAATAAATAACATTCTTTAACTGATCTAATAAATCATATTTGCATGGAAGAGGGTAATGATTTTTCACCATGATCTTGTTTAGTGCACAGTAATCTGCACACATCCTCCATGTGTCATCTTTCTTTGGGACAAAGACAATCGGTGAGCCACACGGAGAAGTGCTCAGCCTGATGATCCCTTGGTCCAGCAATTCTTGCACCTGCTTTTTGATTTCCTCCATCTCAATGGTCGACATCCTATACATGCCAATATTTGGTAAAGGAGTGTCATGTTGCAAATGGATTTCATGTTGGATTTCCCTCTTCGGAGGTAATCCCTTCGGTTCCTAAAACAACTCATCATAATTAGAAATTAATTCAGATAATTCCTATTTATGTTCCTGATCACAACCCTAGAAAGCATTAGCTAATTCTGCATTTTTTTTCCCTTACAACCATCAGCATGCAACCCTTACTGGAATTCACTAGCCTTTTCATTTGTCCTGCACTTACAAGGCTGGCATTGATTTTAGTTTGATGAGCCCTTACTATATATTCTACCCCATCTTTTGTGATTTGGTATTTGTTTTCATGATGGAAAAAGACTGCCTTTCTATCATATAGATACAGACTCCCCAACACCATGCCACATATATCCAATGGTATCTTATCAAGTTCTACTTCATCCACTAGCTTAGAAGTGATCACAGATTTTACTTCACACTACTTGGTGACATCCAGTTATGGTTTATCATGTATCCATCCAAGCAAGTAAGGTTTCGGATGTGGTTTTTTTTCTAAGCTGAGTTTCTTTACCAAGGATTCTACAATTAAGTTTGCTTGGGATCTAGTATCAAACAGAGTTTCTACTTTAGTATGATTTATGACAACTCTGATATGAAACAGTTCAATTCTCTTTTGATCATTAGGAAGGGACTCATTCACAGAACTAGTGCCTTCATGTGATTTAGAATTAACATGAGGTGTAAAAGTACCTTTTGTTCCCACAGCTGTGATTAATGCTTCATCTCCAAAATCCGATTCGAGGTCTTGCTGCGTAATTGCCACTGTCCTCTGCTTCCCTTTTCCTCCATACTTCTTTGGACACTTTTCTGGGTGCTGTTTCCAATAGTGATCGTCATCGTGACCTTCCTTTTTGCAGTGATTGCAATATGGCCTTTCTCCTTCTTTGGCTATTACCGTCTTCTTCTCCTTTCCTTTCCATTTCGCTTTAGATTTGCCATTGGGAGGTTTGAATGGTGGTTTTCTGGAATGATCATCTCTTTCACTTTTTCCCCTATTCTCAATATGAATTGCCTTTACGTTGGCTGAGTCAATAGTGGTTGGTTCAAACAACAATAATGAATGCCTAATGTAACTATGTAATGAGCCAATGTACTTAGTTACTACTTCAGGTGTATCAAGTGCAATACCCAGATTAAGTTCTTGCTTTCTAAACTCCTCTGTAAAACTCTAAACATCCTGACCTTTGCCTTGCCTTAAATATTGCCAATTCATTAAAGCTTTTTTCTTGTATCCCAAGGGATAAAACTGTTCCTTTAATGCAGAAATAAAATCAGGCCATGAGGAAAAGAGGTTACCCACATTCTTACTGCTCTACAATTTTCTCTCCCACCAAACAAGAGCAGTGTTGCTCAACCGTAGAGAGGCCAGCTGAATCTTTGCCTCATCCTCCATGATCTGCTGAATCCTACAGTACACCTCAATTTTCCTAATCCAATTATTAGGCTTTTCAGCATTACTTTCACCATTAAACATGGGAAGATAAAATTTAACATCTAATTTAAAGAAAGGTTTCTTAGATGAATCCCTTGAATTTCTACAATTATGGTGGTGAGAGGAAGAATAAATTTCACTCGTGGAAGGAGAAGGAGGGGGTTCTTCTCCACCATTTCCATGCATTGAACCTTGTTCTTCTGGGTTTCTCTCTTCTACTTTCTCTAGCCTTAAAACCAACTTACCAACATTCTCTGCCATTGAATAGAATGTCTTGCGGAATTGCGCTCCTCTTCAAGATGAGCTTAATCTTCCATGTTTCTCCTTCGATGTGCATGCCCTGCTTTGGGATCAAAAGGCTCTAGTTCCCCTTTGCCTCTTTGGAGCCTGTTTCTTGTTAGCATACAAACATGCAATTCACATCTAAAAATCCCTGCTCTGATACCACTTGATCCAGGGATCTTTTGCTTATAGATGTATGAAAAGAATCACATGTGAAAATTGCAGCTTAACACAGAAATTTAATGTGCACACAAGAAAGAAGAAGAAACACATAAAGCATGACAAGAAGACAACAAGACTTGATAACGGAGTTTGTCCAACTTGGACTACGTCTTCGGGCCCTGCTCAATCAATGGGGAGGCATTCATTCATTAAATGGCATGAAAAGAAGAGAATACAATCATCAGTTACATAAAAGGAGGCTTATACCTCCATTCTGGAAAATGGATGAGAAATGGAGAACTCAGATGGAGAAATGGGTAGCACCACTACGTTTGTGGCATCAATAAGGGCATAAACCATATAAAATTTTCCTAATTCAGACAAAATGATCAATCACCCCTCCTGCAAGCTATTGCCTCGAACTGTGTGCCAAAAATCCTCCCCCCTGAACTTTTCTATGTGCATCGGGTTTTATAATACAATGTCGCTTAAAAATTAGAGGTTGGTTTTGTTAGAACAGAAGTTGTTTAGATGGAAGGGTTGGTGGACACAACAAAAGACCGAAAATAGGATTTTTTTCCGTTAAACAGACAATGCATGGAATACACTGAAAAATCCGACTGAAGCCTTAAAGCCGGATCTCAAATTTTATTAAATCAGCCCTATTCTCCTTTCGGGTCTACACTTTATCACAAATCACAAATGGCTCTGTCACTGGCCCTTTATACCGGGGATCCACCGATCACCGATTTCCGATATCGGTGTATTGATATCAGCCTTGTCAGCATATCGCAATCGCTGCAGCCTGGGGTTCTTGCCTTTGGCATCCGCCGACGCTGATATCAGAAATTTCTATATCGCATGTCGCTGGTTCTAAAGTCCCGATATCGCACATAACATGCCCCTGACTCTGATTAATCAGAGATCACTGATCAGGGGTTCCCGTCTGCCTACCTTAAGTCTGCCCCTTTGGACCCTCCGATTGCGATTTTCCCTTTTAAGGCTAAAAACCCATTTTTTAAGGAAAATGCCTCATTTTCCAAAGGAACAAGGCAATCTTCTTTCTACCATAACTTCATCATCTGGACTCGGATTGGAGTGTCGTTCACATCGTTGGAATCAGGGTGATGAGCACTTCGATCTGATGTCAAGATACTTGCTTTTCTACCCCTTTAAATTTTGAGCTTTTACATGCCATTATATCTGAAGGTCCACGTGGATCATCCATCAACCTCACAAACATTGTAGGGTAATTTTTCAACTCGAAGGGCATGACCAACCACTTAAAAAGGTCCTCCTTGGATTTGAAATTAGTCATTCATACATATGTGGGCTCTATTGGAACTTGCTGATATCCAAACTTCGAATCAATATTGTTGAAATACTTTCCCCCCTTGAGATAGTCAAGAAGGTCATCAATCCATGGGATCAGGTACCTGTTCCTAATAGTGATTTTATTTAGTGTCTTATAATTAATGCAAAGTATCTAGGTCCTATCCTTCTTCTGTACAAGTACAATTTCGCTCCCACAAGGTGAGGAGCTTGGTCAAATGTTCCCTTTTTGTAGTAGATCCTACATTTGCTACTTGATTTCCTCATTTTTTGGAAGAGAGCAACAATATATTGGCCAATTGTGTAGAGGAGCTCCAGGAATCAGATCGATTGAGTGTATGACCTGATAGTGCAATGGTACTCCTATCGGTGAGTGTTACACAAAATTTTGTCACTGTCCCTGTACTCCCCAGTGCTCGATCCTGGAGGACCTCTACAATGAACTCTATATGCTTTCCCATCATGAAGATCATGCCTTTACATCCCTATTCATGTGCAGACCATTCCCCTCTTGCATCATTTCCCAAGAATCTTTCTTCAATCCTAGTTTTCAAGACCGAAACTAGTGATCAGTTCCTTGCCTATGCTGATTTACAAAGTTTGAAACCAAACCTAGTGCCGAACGGCACAAGTGAGCCCTTCATCACTCACGTCGACCCTCTTTTGGCAAGTTTTTAAAAATGGTGTCGAAGATTCTAGGTCTAGAAGCTTCGTGAACAAAACTCTGGTAAATGGTTGGGCTAGATAGAGTTGAGAGAGTCTGTTTGGGCTCCTTTCCCCTATTAAGATGGAACAAACCAAAGAGATAAGCCTTCTCCAATAATAAGAGGAACCATCTCCCCTCCATCAAAGTTATATAAACTCCTCCTTTTCCAAGTTGAACTAGTCTTTTTTGGAGCTTGAATAACCAACAAGATATCTATAGCTTTAGCCTTCTAGTCTATGTTTGTGAAGGGAGAATAGTGTGTTTGGATTGGTTTAGAACTAAAGGGAATAAGCCTTAAAATTCCATTGTTTAGGTTTACCATGAGATGCTAGCAGTGGTGTTGGAACCCGGATACGTCGGAGGAGACCTGCAACGTCAAGGCTTTGGTTGTATCTCTTTCTAAGTTTTATATGAATACAACTAATGGTTTATTTCCTACATTGAGTGTCATATTATGTTTGATGGCTTAAGATTCCTTGACTTTTTAAGTAGATTTAATGCGATTGTATGCTATTACATTTGCTATTGTATCTTGTGTATTTGTTTCAAGTATTTGAAGGAGAAGAACGAAAGGAAGTTGGAGCAAAGGAGTGAGGTCACAATCAAACAGATTAGCGTTCTAAGAGGTAGGCCTTCTTATTCGATTGTAGTCTAAGGAAATTTTCATTAGGTTGTTCTGTTTCCATCTAGACCCACTCTTGGGCTAGAGGGATCACCTCTATTGGCAGAGGAGATTTACCTACACCATAGTGAGGAGAAGGTGTCCTTCTATTCCTCCACGACCTTATCAAATTACTTCTCTTGTGTAGAGGGACCCTTTCAAGGGGCCATGTATGTGGCCAAAATATTCCTCTTACTTTCAGAACGAAAAATAAAGAAAATAAATTTCCTGATATGGTAGATGATCTTACTGCATTTCTTAGCAGAGATAAAAGAGATGTCGATAAGCGAGGCTGACTCTAATATCATGTATAGTTTCCTACCCAAAGTAATAATAATAGTGTGAGGCCTGGACTCATACAAAACATGATGCTTCCACAAATATGGTTGGCCTAATAAAACATCACAAATTTCAAGAGAAGCAACATCACATAATACCTCATCCATGAAAGGCTTGATGTTGTATGGAAGGTGACATTGTTGTCTGACACATAGATCTCATTCTTGTTGGAGCCACCTGGTGGTATATTTTGTGGGTGGGGTGTGGTCAGAAGGACCAATCACTTAACGACCTTTTCTGATATGAGGTTATTTTGTATCCCACTATCAATAATGAAATATAGTGGAGAACCCTTCATTGACATCTATGAGTGAAAGAGACACTCCCTCTAATCTGGGTCTTCAGGCTTAGTCTTATGGATCCTGGTGGTGGAAATAGTGGCACTGGGTTCTACGTCAATAATATGCTTCCCCTTGTCATTGCCCTTATCAGGTTCTTTCTCATAATCAAAACATGCGTCGAAATCTGAATCTTCTATCTCAACCACCAACGACTACTTGGCATGACACTCATTTGTATTGTGGGTGGGGCTTTTGTGGAACTCACACTACTTTCCTGTGTCATTCTTCATCTTTGTGGTGCCATTATTTGCTTGTTGCTTTGATGGGTTGTACTGGGTCATTCCACCTTAGCTCTATCCTTTGTTCTGTGGTTTAGGTGTGCTCTTACCCTACTTCACATTTGTAGATCCAAAGTCTCGCTTCATTTATTTAAATTTTTGTTCAACCTTGACAACATATCACTATGTTATACCAAGCTTGGATGTGTCTAGGAACTCCATTCCTTCCTGAATGTATTTGTGTAGACAATGATAGTACTTGAGCACTAGATGTCACTCAGAGTCTTTGATACCCAAATTTGTGCATAGAATATGAAAAATATTTGTGATCTCATGCACATATTGGTCGATGTTGTAGTGTGGTCCATTGTATGTACTTTTATTAATAGCGCATAACAAGATAATACTATTCCTTGACAGCGTCTCATAAAGTGTTCCAAGAGGGTGCCACTATAAATAGAGACAATTCCTCAGTCATTTTTCTCATAGTAAGTTTTCCACCAGTCCTTAACATGGGGGGTGGCCTTATGCAGTGAAAAGGTAATATATTTCTTATTAGAGAAACTATAGACTAAAAAAAACCTTCCATCAAACTTAATCATTTATCTACAACATCTACATAGATTTGACATTCAAATATAGGTGTATTGAAGATAACTTGTGCCTTGAAGGGGGTGAAAAATCTGAAGTGACTATTGGATGAATATGTGTTTCCCTATTGGCATCCACAAAAGGATCTAGGAAAATTTGTCCATCATCTCGTTCCTTTGCCTCATGAGGGATTCTTCGAGATATAATTTGATAGGATCTCCTTCTCCCTCATCTTTCTTTTCTTTCACCATAGGAGGTTATGAGTGTCAAAGGGGATGGTCTTACAAGGGCTAAACCAGTTCAAGTCCCAATTCCTTATACCCTGACCTTGTTGGGAACATGCACAAAAATAAAAATAAAGAGAAGATCGCTCTGATACTAGTGATCCTGATTCATGAAGGAATGAAATTAAATACAAATTTAAACATAACATAGAGAAACAATGAAATAATATAAATTCAATTAACTAATAACAAGTATTGAAAATTGTTTACGCAGAATGGAACAAAATAACTCAAGTGATGGTATCTTATCTTTGAGAAAAGATGTGATGAATAAATTCCTTCTAAATTGTGTTACAATGAAGCTCAGATGCCTTTTTATCTTAAATAATAAGTGTTAAACCCTAAACCTAGGAGATGAAGCACCAACAATTTTGGGCCTTGTTTGAGTAAGGTGGAATGCCAACTTCCTGAGGTTGTAACTTTGGCATACTATCTATGTTTTTCTATCATAATACCTCATTCAAATATCTCCATGATGTGGTGGCAAAATAATATGTGATACATATTCTAACACTTTTTCGGCTTTTCCATTTTCCACGAAAACATCTTTTAGGACCTCCAAATGGCTTTGCGCAGTTTTGGACTTGAAAAGCTACCAAAAATTGAAAGTTGTGCCAGAATTAATGAAACTGAAAGGAAATAGTGTTATGAGTCCAAGTGGAATAGGAGGGTGCCCACCAATATCCACCTAGATCATGCACATTTCTTCTCCTAAACTCTTTTTTTATTAAGATACACAATTATTAGAATTGGTATGGATTTCTAAGTTATCTCTTCCTGTTGGGTTGTGTTATATTCTTTCCACGTAGTTAATAGGGGGTTTGAAGGGCACCCGTAACCCCACTTTATGGGGTCTGGGGCAACGCCCCGGAAAATTTTGGTTTTGGACCATATGTTAGGTTGGGCGGACCCACCTATGGTTTTGTGCATGATTTTCGCACATTTTTTTTGGACGCGATGGTTTTCGGTCCATGGTATTGGATGCTTTGGCATGTATAAATATGTATTGTAACATTGAAAGGAACATAATGAAAAATCAAGCTGGTAGTCCTGTTTTTGGTATCCAGGGAAAAATCTCTGTGCATATGTGTTTTATGGGTTATGCTCTCGCATTGTTTATTTTCTTTGTCTAAGAATTCGTATGCAGGTAATTTCTGTACAGGGTTAAAACCTACATTTGGTATCGGAGCTGTTTTGGCTTCAAGGGGACGCCTTTGTTGCTGAGGGGTTTCGCTCGGGCCTGTGGTAGACCCTGTTCAGTGGGAGATCTGCGAGATCGATTCTGGTGGTGAAAGAAGATGGCGAGCAGTGGAAAGATAGAGATTGAGAAGTTCAATGGTCAGAATTTTGAGTTGTGGAAACTCAAGATGGAGGATCTATTAGTGGATAAAGATCAGTGGATCGCGGTAGATCCGGGTACTAAACCATCGGGAGTGACCGATGAAGAATGGAAGAAGTTGGATCGGAAGGCAAAGAGCACAATACGATTATGTGTCTCAGATTCAGTATTGCTGAATGTATCAGGGGAAGCTACGACAAAGGCTTTGTGGGTCAAGTCAGGGACTTTGTACCAATCTAAGTCTCTGGTGAATAAAATGTTCCTGCGGAAAAAGCTGTATAACCTGAGGATGAAAGATGGAGACTCGGTGACAGAGCATCTGAATGTGTTTAATACTGTGGTAAGTCAGTTATTATCTGTCGATATTAAAATTTCAGATGAAGATAAGTGCATCAGTCTGTTGTGTTCTCTACCAGATTTGTGGGATAGTCTGGTTATTGCAATAGGTAGCAATGCAACTGCTTTGCAGTTTGATGAAATAGTCTCAGCCTTGCTGACGGAGGAGATGAGACGGAAAAATATGGACAACCAGAATGGTGATGCCTTGTCTGTACGAGGACGGTCCCAGAACAGAAACAAAAATAAGTCATCGAGTGGGAGATCTAAATCTAGAGGGAGATCTAAATCTCCAGGAAAACCTACAAAGGTGGTGTGTTGGAAATGCGGAAAGGAAGGGCACTTCAGAAGGGATTGTAAATCTAAAACTCCTGATAAAGGAAAGGGATCTGATGATGCTCTTTCTGCAGAGGCGAAAACCACCTCAGATGAAGGTGGGGATGTGTACTTGGCTTCTTCAAGTACACATGTAGATCATGAGGCATGGTTGATTGACTCAAGTGCATCCTTTCACTTCACTCCCCATAGAGAGTGGTTTTGTGAGTATGAGAAATATGATGGTGGTGATGTCTTCTTAGGAGATGATAGGAAGGCTAGAATCATTGGTCGGGGAAAAGTAAAGTTGAAGTTGCAAGGTGGAAGGGTTAGAACACTTCTGGGTGTTCTACATATTCCTGCATTGGCCAGAAATCTGATTTCTGTAAGCAAGTTGGATGATGCAGGTGTAAAGACGGTGTTCGAGAAAGATACCTACAAGATGGTTCGAGGAGCACTGATATTGATGCGGGGAGTTCGGATTGGAACTCTGTACAAGCTACAAGGTAGCACTGTTGTTGATGGGTGCAATAGTTCTATGGTTCCTAAAAATGGAGTAGAAAATCTAGTGGTCTCTGGAGAGAAGACCATGTTGTGGCATCAAAGGCTTGGACATATTGGAGAGAAGGGCCTTCGAATACTTCATGGTAAAGGTATGGTAGAAGGTATGAATGATAACTCTCTGGATTTTGATTTCTGTGAAAATTGTGTGTATGGGAAGCAGAATCGGGTGAGTTTCCCCTCTGGTAGTAAGAGGACGAAACAGATATTAGAGCTTATGCACAGTGATGTGTTTGGACCTGTGAAGCTTCCATCACTGGCTAAGTCTGTGTACTATGTATCATTCATAGATGACTTCTCAAGGAATACATGGATATATTTCCTTAAGAAGAAATCTGAAGTCTTTGACAGGTTTAAAGAATTTAAGGCTCTGGTGGAAAATCAGACAGAGAAGAAGATAAAGGTGTTGAGGATAGATAATGGTGGAGAATTTTGCAGCAAGGAATTTGAAGAATTTTGTAAGAAGTGTGGTATAGCACGGCAGAAGACTACTCCATATACACCTCAACAAAATGGAGTCGCAGAAAGAATGAACAAGACATTGATGGAAAGGGCAAGAAGCATGCTCAGTGGTGCCGGGTTAGGACAGGAATTCTGGGCAGAGGCGGTGGATACTGCATGTTACCTGATCAACAGATCACCTTCATCAGCGTTGGAGGATAAGACTCCACAAGAAGTATGGACTGGTAAGAAACCCTCTCTTTCACATCTAAGGGTATTTGGATGTGATGCATATGTACACGTTCCAAAGGAGAAACGAACCAAGTTGGATAGTAAATCTGAAAAGTGCATCTTTATTGGGTATAAGGATGGTTTAAAGGGTTATAAGCTTTGGAACCCAATCACACGGAAGGTTGTGTACAGCCGAGATGTGTTGTTCAGAGAGGTAAAAGATGTTATTCAACATGAAGTCCAACCAAAGGAACCTGAGAAGATAGAGTTTGAGCCAAAGGAGGAAGAATCAGACTCTGCAGCAGAGGAGGAATCAAAGGATGAAGAGCCACAAACTCCGGCTATGAGAAGATCAGTTCGAGAAAGAAGGCAGCCAGAAAGGTATAGTCCATCTACTTTCAGTTCAAATTTTGCTTTGTCTGTTACTGATAATGATCCCAGAACTGTGAAGGAAGCAGTGGATTCAGAGGATGGAAAACTCTGGAAAGAGGCCATGGTCGATGAAATGGCATCTTTGCACAAAAATGAGGCTTGGGATCTGGTGGAGTTGCCGGCTAGAAGGAAACCCATTAGCAGCAAATGGGTGTTCAAGAAGAAGACAAATGTAGAAGGAAAGGTGGAGAAATACAAAGCTCGATTGGTAGCAAAAGGTTATTCCCAGGTGCTGGGAATTGATTTTGGTGATATTTTTTCTCCTGTTGCCAAGGTAACTTGTATTAGATTACTTTTATATGTTGCTGCTGCTTTTGATTTTGAGGTAGAACAGATGGATGTGAAGACAACATTTCTTCACGGGGATTTGGAAGAGGAAATCTACATGAAGCAACCTGAAGGCTTTGCGGTGAAGGGTAAGAAAGAACTGGTATGCAAGTTAAAGAAGTCTCTATATGGGTTGAAACAGTCACCAAGGATGTGGTATCAGAAATTTGATACATTTATACGGGGACTTGGCTTCACCAGAAGCAAAGCAGATCATTGTGTGTATTTTAAATTAATTGGTGACCGTATTATTTATCTGGTCTTGTATGTGGATGATATGTTGCTGGTTGGAAATGACAAAGAAATTATCCAGGATTTGAAGACCCAATTGTCCTCCAAATTCAACATGAAAGATCTTGGTGCTACAAACTATATTTTGGGCATGGAAATTAAAAGAGATCAGTCAAAGAGGAAGCTCTGGTTAAACCAAAGGAAGTATGTCGAGACAATACTCCAGAGGTTTAATATGCAGGATAGTAAACCGGTGAAGGTTCCTATTCCTGTAGGTGTGAGGTTATCTGCTGAACAGTGTCCCAAGACACAAGAAGAGGAAGAGGACATGTCCCGTGTTCCATATGCAAGTGCAGTGGGTAGCCTGATGTATGCAATGGTCTGTACTAGACCAGACATTGCACATGCAGTGGGAGTATTGAGCAGGTTTATGTCAAAACCAGGGAAGGAGCACTATACAATAGTGAAGCGGGTTTTCAGGTATTTGCGTGGCACTAGTTATTATGGTTTGTGCTACCAAGGAAGACCAGGATTGGACAGAGTGTTGGATATTCATGGCTTTGTTGATGCAGACTGGGCTGGAGATCTGGATTAGAGAAGATCTACAAGTGGGTATGTGTTTAACCTATTTGGAGGTGCAGTCAGTTTGATGAGTAAGAAACAATCTGTAGTGGCACTATCAACTACCGAGGCAGAATACATGGCAGCCACTCATGCAAGCAAGGAAGCAGTTTGGTTGCAGAGATTGTGTTCAAGTATGGGGTTAGTACAGGGAGCTATAACAATAGACTGTGACAGCCAAAGTGCAATTTTCTTGGCAAAGAACCCTGCTTATCATTCAAAGACAAAGCACATTGATGTTCAATATCACTTTGCGAGGGATATGATAGAAGACAGAAAGGTGTTGCTGGTAAAGGTGGACACTTTGAAGAATACTGCAGATGCATTGACAAAATCTGTGAGCTCTGAGAAGTTCTCTTGGTGTAGAGAAGCAATGGGAATCTCAGGGCTGAAAAATGACTAAGCTCTCCTGTGGCCCCCTGTGGAAAGAAAACAACAAGTGGGAGATTTTTGAGTTGTGTTATATTCTTTCCATGTAGTTAATAGGGGGTTTGAAGGGCACCCGTAACCCCACTTTATGGGGTCCGGGGCAGCGCCCCAGAAAATTTTGGTTTTGGACCATATGTTAGGTTGGGCAGACCCACCTATGGTTTTTTGCATGATTTTCGCACATGTTTTTTGGACGCGATGGTTTTCGGTCCATGGTATTGGACGCGATGGTTTTCGGTCCATGATATTGGATGCTTCGGCATGTATAAATATGTATTGTAACATTGAAAGGAACATAATGAAAAATCAAGCTAGTAGTCCCGTTTTTGGGATCTAGGGAAAAATCTCTGTGCATATGTGTTTTATGGGTTATGCTCTCGCATTGTTTATTTTCTTTGTCTAAGAATTCGTATACAGGTAATTTCTGTACAGGGTTAAAACCTACACTTCCAAATCTGATGAATAGATTCCACTGCGGATACCCTTTATTATATATTTGAAATATTATGCAAAACAAGATTAAAGTTTTATGAATGTCAAACTCCTCCAACCAGGTAAAAATTGACCAACCAAAAATATAGAAAGACCCATTTACAAATTTATGTTTATAACACTTTTACCATTGTCATCATATGTATTATTAGGCAGGTTTATAACCATCAAGTGTATGAACAAGAGGCCCAAAGTTAAGGGTTTGGTATGAAGGGAATTAGACTATAATCTATTCGTCTTGGTTTGATATACCAGGATCATATTGGATTGCAAAGGGAATGAGTGGTTCAAGTGCCTAGGGTTATGCATTAAGCCTATCAAGTATGGAAGCCTATAGGTTACTTTTGACCTACATCATTGGTCGTATATGGATAATAATGTAACTACCTATGTCTATCTCCTTGAGTTTTCATAGAATAGTGACCTCATGAGCTATTATGCCTTGACCACTGATGGTCTACTTTGCATTTACCCTTACTATTAGATGTTGTCTCCTGAACTGTTCATAGCAATCTCCATACCCTAACATTGAATAGTCAATAAGGTTGCTTATAATTTTCACATTCAACTATGTACAAGAACCCATATTGGCACATTTAAAAGGAAAGAAATGCAATGAATAACACAAGTTCTAATTTGTTTTCAACGATTTCACTTACATAATAGTTTATTTGGAAATGGATGAAGCTACAACAAGGAGACCTCACAGAAGTTGTATTCTTGTGCACCACAATATTTAGATGTATAAGCCTATAGTGACTACAACAATATATGGTATTCTGCCAGTAAGGATTGACTTCTAGAGTTGTATACAGGTTGGGTTTTTTATACTTCACATGGTAATCAGTTGTGGGGTTTCGGTTTTATATATGAACATAAGAATAATTAATAAGATAGACATATATAAATATATTCATCTATGCTCCTGTATTTCATTCATACTAATCCCTATACATAATACAACAAACCTCTATAGGTCTATTAATGGATAAGAGGTACAAGTGAAATATGAAGGAGAGAAAGGAGTTGAGACTGGTAATTTGAAATTTCAAGGCAAATATTCTTTGAGAATGTAAAAATTCTAACCCAACTAAGTAGCGAGTCTAACTTGTTACCATAGGTGTTAAGGACATATTATAATTTCTTCATTGTACTAGCAAAGATAGAGTCCATAGTCCATTTTATGGTGATTGAGGCCTAGAGTAAAAATCATCGACTTGAGGAGGATTTAGGATCATTTAGACCCGAAGAGGGACTTAACTTGATCCATATCAGTGCTAATTTTTGTCTTTTATCATCATTGTAGTTCAATCTCATAAATTAAGTCCCTTTTATCTTTCTCATGTCTCTCCACATAATATCTAGATGAAGCTTGAATATGATCCATATATAATTGGTGTAGAGTTAGAGGGTAGGTGAACTGGGTTCCAAAGAGGTGGAAGTGTATTTGAAGAGAAGTTTGGTTTAGGTTTAGAGGGCCTTTAAAATACCTTGATTTCCTTCTATCAGTTGAACACCATCTTCTCAATTCAAACATATCAACTGAGTCATATAATATGTCCTTATTTTGATAACTGGCCTATCTTAATTCTTCATTAGAAGACCCACTGGCCTAATAACATCCCATTTTGGTTTGAGATGATGTGGACAACTCACTCAAATATTAGGTCAAATATCCAAAAATAACGAAGCTCTTTATCAGGGGCCTATGGGACAAAGATGAATGTTCTAGTACAAAGCTAACTTCTTGAGAAAGATCTAGGCTATGAACTCTAGCATTACTTCTACCAAATAAGTATCTTTCATTGCAAGCTTGATAATCCTGTACAATGTCCATAGCCACCCTTAATGATGATATTAACTAGACTCAAGCGTTTATGCATACAAAATACTGTAATTTTGACAAGATTAGAGCCATACGTTGGTTATATTATAACTTCTACCCTGGTATTGTGAGGGAACATAGGTTATTTGAAAAATTATTTATATTTCCATAAACACATAAGGTTCATGATTTAAGTACACAGGCTTATATTGTGTTCTTTCAATTGTGCAATGACATACTCATATATATGGCAAACAACTCATTTCTAAGCACTTTCCAACCGGACATTATAGGTTAGAATCACAATCTATGGTGGTAATTCACGTATAGGGTTGAATATCATTTAGGTGATCAGTTCTTCAAACAATAGCTCCATCACACACATAATTATACAAGCATTTCAAGAGAATAGTATCAACAACCATGCGATAGCTATATGAAAAACCACATCATAAGTTATGTCTCATACAATGGCATCATTTAAGCTCAAATAGCATAAACATTAAATTCATTACAACTAAAAAATGTAAGCGATACTTATCTTAGATTATGACTGGGAAACTGAGTCAGGGACTGCAACTCTCTTCCCTTACAATTCAATCACCCCCGAGATAGATTCAAGAGTTGAGGAGGTTCGCTCAAGGGATAAAACCAAGAATACCTCCACCCACCAACTAATTATGTGGCAATCAATCTTCAATCAGGTATTCCAAAGGTCTGCCACCTCCACTCTTAATAAACAGAAGGGGATCTAGATACTTCAACTCTACCCTCAAGCAAGCAATGAGTCTAGAGGTTGATGCCTCCACCCTTAAATTAAAAACACACAGTGGTTCTACAGAGCCTTGGGACTCCAGAACCTATTGCAAGAACCAAGATGACAAGTAAGGAAGGCATCAAAATTATCCTTACCAGGAGTCTAAGGAAACAAGCCTACACCCAAACTATCAAGGGAATCTAGAGAAAACCATCCCCACTCTTCATACCAATGGGGAATCCATAGATCACTATTCCTCACCTATGAGAAATCTTCCAGACATCCACATTCTCAACCAAATTTTTCTTGAGTACTCTGACCAATGGAAATGTTGATTTTTCCCTTTACTTCCTATGAGAAACTTCAAATTCTAGATGCACACATTCACCTATAGCTGGTATTTTCCATATGTTAATATTCTCCATAAATTTTGTAAACTTGGGAATTAATTTTTTAAGCATTATGAGTAGTGTTGAATTCCCAGATTTGGAAGGACCCATGATGAATATGAGTGTTCTAGGAAGTATATATACAGTAGAGCTCTTGATGACCTTACCTGATTATTCTATTTTATCTCTCATAGTAATTTTCAAGTCCCTCCACACAAGATTTCATTCTCTTGTTATCTTAGGTTGGAATGAATCAACCAACAATGGAGCTAGAGAAAAATCCTAATTTACAATTTTGTTCCAAGGAAGGCCCTATAGTGTCCTCTCCTTTAGTATGAATATTAGCCCTAGTCTCAGCCTCCATGTCATCATCCCACTTAGGGGAATCCTCAAATAAAATAGGCCTTAGTTGTGGGCCTGAACTTGGTTTTATCAAGAAGAAATATTAAGTATATGGAAATGAGTTCATACGACTACTTGAAAATGATGAAGAACTGTATGTGTCTATAGATGATTGTATTTAATTTTACTTCCCATAAACAATAAGACTTATTTAGGGAAATCGATTTCCATTCTCACACATCCTATGCTTTTCCTCAATGTATTTTCTCCTTTTCATACACATTCTCCTCTAGCTATGCATTCTCTTCTCCCTCTCGAATTCCTTTGTCTGCTCAAATTATTTATCTGCATTTTTCTTCCTCCCCTTCTACCTCTCTATTATACCTCTGTCACAATTTCCTCGCCAAGCCTTCAGAAATTTCCTCTATAACTGCTCAAATTTTATACTTTCTTCTCTTCCCAATACTTATCACCCTTATTGTTGTTCATGTCACCATCAGGTAGTTTCTTTGACTCCTTGGCCATAATATCCTAGGCCAACCAAAAATGTGATACATAGCTATTTCTCACTAGATTTTTATTATTTGTTAATTTCTTGTTGCAGTGGGTGGCCAACTCACCCCTGCATGCCTCCAACCACCAATGGCTTTCCTTATGAATGGTGATGTGGTCAATCAACCCTTGTTGTACACTTATCAGTCTCCTTGGATGTGAGAAGATAATAAAAATTCTAAGAAACAATACCCCTTATCTCTATAAATTTGTGTCCCTAGACTCAACCCATTTTTTTTTATCAAAGTAATTACATTGTTTACAATGGTGGAGAAATGACTAGGGGCTATCAAAAACCCATCCCCCTTTGGGGAACACTATCCTCAGTTTTCTATGACTATATACACAATCCTCAGTGTTCTATGACCATATACACAATAAAAAAACATGCCTCAAAACTAAGCACAACTTATATGGAGCTTTATACACATAGCTTTGTACAACATTTACAAACACATTTTATATACACAGTGGCTTGCCCAAAAACTCAGTCGGCATAGTATTCATTATTTCAACAACCTTCCAATGGCCCCTTTTCAGTCTTTTGGTGCTTCCAATGAACCTGGTCTAATTGATTGTGTTGCTTACTAAAGTGTTTCCCGCCTCCACGTTCAACATACTAATGCATCCTTTAATAACTTCATTGTTACTGACTTTAAATCCTTACAACCAACTCATTAGCAGGTTAAAGCATAAGGTTACCTTGAAGTTTTTATTTCAATTCCTGTCATAACAAAACCAAATTAGCTCATAAACCAAGCCATCATAAATCAGAGCATTAATTTATGTTCATAATTTAAAAATTCAGTGATTGAATGAATTAATGAAATACTTCTCTTGAAATCATATACCTAAACCACATTTACAACATTTCTATTACAAATAATCAATTTTTCTTGAGCCCATAAAATATAAACCATATTTGTGACATTTCCATTACAAATACTCCAGGCATAAAATTAATTACCATGGTTTGTTTCATACTTCCGGTTGATGAGGTCGAGAGCTAATAATACATTGAAAGTTTCAATTTAAAATGAAATTTACATTGTAGTATGCATATGATTATGGCAAGTTGAATTATTTTTGTAGGAATAAATTCACTAACCATTCATCCAACCAAGCCATTTAAAGAGCTTCTAAAGAAAAATTGTTAATTCAAACCACAAATATCTGCGTCAAAAGTACATCAAATGTTGTAAAACTTGTTGCAAACGCTGCACTATTTCAGATATAGTCAATGTACACCAAATACATGGAAAAGCCTATGCAAGTAAGTGCTAGTAGGTTGTAAAATTAAATATTTTGGGAATTGCAATATACTAGAAATGGCACTAATACCACCAATATGGTATTAGATGGTAAATACTTCTTGTAAGGAGTGAGTTTCAAATAATCCACAATCCAAAATTCTTTATTCTTTCCTCTTATTAACCTCACTAAAATGGGGCATAAGAATTTCCGAGTGTCACCATTGTTAAAACATTTAAAAATATATTTGTGTAGATTCTTCCAACCAAACATTATTGACCTAATTTATCCATGATATTTCCCATATGAGATAATATTTCATAACATTACCATGGAGAAAAATAACTTCCAAGACTATTAGTTCCACCACATTTCTTTGTGAAAAGAAGATAAGAAATTGCTTTAAGTGATTTCCTTTTCATGTTTGATGCTAGCAATCAATTACTTATCTTGAAATAATTTACATTTCTTGGTTGAAAAGCATGCAGATACATATGCACCTATTTGTTTAGTAGGCACTGTTAAGATGTTCCATTTTTTAGGTAATTGAATATTTAAATCGGTATCTCAAAATATCATGATTTCAACCCATCTTCAAGAAGTTGGAAAGGTTGCACTTAAAGTGTTGGGTGTACAGAAAAAGTCCATACTTGAGTGGTATAAAGCTATTTTTTTCAAAATGGGCCATGAAGGAGTTCAGAGCCATGAGAAACAATATTGCTACTCTTATATAAAATTGTTGATTGTTTTAAATAATAGAATGTTTAAACTAAGGGTAACAAGGGAAAATAAAAATAAACACATCATCCACTCAAATTGTATAAATCAATAATCTGATCTACTCAAACCTCCAAACCACTCAATCTTGTGAGTTAACAACTCAAACCATTCAAATATGAGAGTGATTAGCCATCAAATTCTAAACAAATCTTAGGAAAATTTTAGGTAAGACTAACAAAAAAATATGACTAGAAAAGGTCCAAAACGTGTAATAGATAGACTATGCTCACTAGTGCTTTCTAAAACTCATTGGTAAATAATTGAAAAATTATATTCTTCATGTATATGAGACATATCCCCTTTCTATTGAATAGAATTGATATCCATATCTTAAATTTTTAATGGTTGAGCAGACATAATAAAATCAATCGAGAAAATCCAAAACCTCAGCCTCGTGCAAGGAAACCATACTAAAATCAGTGCCAAAGGGATCACCAAAGATACTAATAGCTTCTACTATGCTTTGTTAGGTGCAACCAAACAAGTAGATGTTCAAAGTTGAATAAACAACAAGAAACAAATTTGATTCCCTATTTGATATCAAAGACATCAAAATCAACATGGAATCATTCAAGACTTCGAGACACTAGAAGGTCATAGCCTCACATAATAAAGGAATTGGTTGGTCACAAAAATAGTCTCAGGTTCATTTAGACTTAGCCTCAAAACAACAAGAATAAAACTTTGGGTTAGGTGGATTTTCCTGTCTTCATTACCGTATTTGTGTTCTTCATCCTTGTTTACAAGATTGGAAACATGCTTTGATCCACCAATGAAGTGTCCTAATGACATACTTTTGTGACAAAGTCAGGAACACTTTACCTAATAACAATCAACATATTAGAAAACAAGCATTCTTCCTTAAACTAAGGTAAAGTCTTTGGTTGTTAGTTATAACCATTGGATAGGGCACCGAAATAGCAAACTAATAATCATATGTGTGTTCACAAGGATAAAGGAATCATCGAGTTTGGGTAAAATGTTCTTATTCCTACCAACAGTCAATCCTTTGTATTGCCTTTTAGATATTTTTAACCTTTTTTCCCTCATATGTTGGTGAAGACAACCCCTTCGAAGTTTCATATATGGAATCTAGTGATAGCAAATTGATTTGTATAATAACAGATCAACCAACAAATGACCTTATGTTAGTTATATTATATAAGTCTAGTGGTGATTAGAAGGTTTTAAGGATACCTCTTTTCATCTTTAGCAGTGCAAAATTTGTTGGTTTGCCAAGGAACAACCAAGTTCTTTCATTAAATTCCTAGTTCTCTTTCTGCAGGGACAATCTTCATATCACAAATGAAAATATCAACCTAAAAACCCTCATCTTGAGAGGAGCTTTGGCAAGGACGAATCTTTTGAACAACTAGCTCATGCTAAAGTAGAGGAAAACAAATTAGAGCCACGCCATTGAAATTTAGTGCATACATAATAACATTATCAGAAAAATCAATATCAACATATTATCTATGCATATACAAATCACAATCAAACATAGTTAGGCAACACTTGACATCATTCCCATAAAAACCAATTCTAATACATAACATACAGTCCTAAAGAATTATTTCTACCCTGAGGTCCAGTGTTGGAAACCTTGCTCTGATACCACCTATAACAAACCCCCTTATCTACTTTGATAACCAGAGGTTGTTACTATGCTAACCTAATTTCTAGTGTACAATTATGAAAATGGGTCTAGAATTTTCACTTTTATTTTTTACTTCCTTTTCTCAATGCACCAAGAAAAGACACTATATTAATGTATAACATCTAGAAAGTTCATATAGTTTCAATAACCTTATTGCACAAGCATTCTAAAACAAAGAACTTGCAGGACCTCATATCAACCTTCCTTACCTCATTTTCATTCTTTTTAAAGTTGGGTTTGGCATTCACTTTCTCTCTATATTAACCCATAAATCAAAAACCATGGAAGAGAACTACTTACAAAGCTTATGGTGTTTTATTCATTGAATTATTTTGGTCACTTGTATATTATATGTATATATTTGAACGTATGCAAACTTAATGATAATCTAATGACTTGAAAGTTTCAAGGGTAGAGGACTAAAGAGTTCCAAATCAATTTTATCTTCTGAAGGGAGGCATTTCATGTTTTCCAACATCCGATATAAACACATCTAGACTCACCTTAAAGTTAAAATATCAAACAATTATGTTCTTACTCTTACAATTTATTGTATTTAAGATGAACCAATAATCTTCTTCGATATTTACCTATTGGTTTCTCTTTCCTATATTTAGACAAATGTAGCAATACCCCCAACCTCTCACACACACATTTTATTAGTGTTTTGTCATCCTTTCTAGCTCAAAGGAAATATATGCAATGAAGACATCTACATGGATAATTGCCACAAGGGATCAAGTTCCTAGTAATGGAATAGACATTGATTCAGTTTGGAAGGATAATAGACACACAAGGATACATACTAAATAATATTTCCTACCATCAATAAACAAAAGCTACATTTTGGAAGGCAGTATCCACCAAACATAAGAGTGAAAAGAGAAAGAGAGTTGTCACTTGATAAAAAACAAGGCAACTATCCTAACAAATGGATGTCCAAAATCCAACAAATAATTGAACATTTAATCACAAAAAATAAGATATAGGATGCCAATGATGCACATATATTTCCCTAAACCCTTGCTGGATTAAAATCCACTACTAGCAAAATGATATGGCTTGCTAATCTATCTCTTCTAAAGATGACAAATAGATTCCATTGCATATACCCTTTATTACAAATTTGAAATCTTATACCCAACAAGATCAAAGGTTTACAAATGCCAAACTCTTCGAACTAGGTAAAAATTTACCAACCAGAAATCTAGAAAGATCAATTTACAATTTCTTATCTATAACACTTTTACCACTATCATCATACGTGTTATTAAGAAGATTTACAATCATCAAGTGTATGAAAAAGAGGCCCAAATTCAAGGGTTTTTTCTGCAAGGAATTTGACTGTAATATATTTCTCTCAGTTAGATATACCAAGGTTGTATTGTATTGCAAATGGAATGAGTGGTTCGAGTGCCTAGGGATATTAGTTAATTTTGTGAAGTATGTAGGCTTGTATGTTACTTTTTACCTACATAATTGGTTAGCTATGGATAATAATGTAATTACATGTGTTTATCTCCTTGTTTTTTCACAGAATCGTGACCTCATGAGCTACCATACCTTGAAAATTGATGGCATACTTAGTATTTAACCTTACTATTAGATGTTGCCTCCTCAAATGGTCATAAAAATCTCCATACCCACCCATTTAATTGTTAAAAACACTGCTTATACTCTTCACATTCAAATACATATATCTGTCCTTGTTGGCACATCTAAAAGGAAAGAACCACAACGAATAACCCGAGTTCAAATTTGTTATCAACCATTTCACCTTTATCATAATCTGTTTGCCATTAGATGAATCTAAATCAAGGAGATATCAAAGGATTTGTATTCTTGTGCACCAAAATGTTTAGATGTATAAGCCTATAGTAACTACAACAATATATGGTATTCTTCTAGTAAGGAATAATTTCTAAAGTTGTATATAGAATGGACTATTTATACTTCACATGGTAATCATTGGTGGGGTTTAGGTTTTATATATGCACACATTAATAATTAATAAGATAACAAGATAAAAACATATTCATCTATTCTCCTCCAATCCATTTATAATGAGCCCTGTACATAATATGGAAAACCTCTATTGTTCTTGTTGTGGCTAGAATTGGCCTCCTAGAGGCAACCCCCAAGTTGGAAAGAGGATCAGTGCCTAGGAAATCCTAAATGAGTGCTTGTATATTTGCAAGAGCTGTCACACACACTCAATATTTAAATTTCATGGAAAAACAGTGATTCAGAACCCTCCTCCAGAAGAAGTATGTAACCATCAAATGAAAAATCAATTTGTGGAAACATTAACACATCTATATAGTGACCTTCATCACATGGGTTTACAACTTAATTAATCATCGTAGTATACATAATGGAAGAATCGAACTTAGGAAGAAATTCAATAAATAGGGCTAGTCCATAAGAATCCTGTATAGTAAAAATCAAAATGAAGTGGAGAAAGCAGAGATTAAAAATGGAGTGCAAAGATACGTAGTATGCTCTTTAAGGATTTTATTTTCATGTTTATACAGGTGTTATACATCAATATTTGACTTCAATGAATCCATACATTCATGAGAAAAACATCCAATGATACTTACAATACAATATGAGAAGAAAATGAAACACATATGAAGATACATAGCCAGAACACATACTATAAACCCAGGTGAGCCAAAATTGCCAAAATCCAGTATTAATTTTCAACAGAAACATAATACATCCATAATGCATAGAGATTCTCTATTGGAAAGAAAAAATATAACAAACTTCTGAACCCTTTTAGAGTCTCTTCTCATAGTATTTATAGGGCTCCAGTAGGTAAACCATTACAAAAATATCCCTTCTTGATTTGGTTTCAAAGAGACATCATATCAAAATCAAGCTTGTCTCATAGCACAACTATCTATTATAGAAAATATAACTAACCAAGGAAATAAAATAGTTACATGAAAGTAAAAGTAAAAATGTCATGATTGACACAATCTGCAATATTTTCAATGTTGTTGGGAAGGAGGTGGTGGTTGCATCGAGGGGTTGATGATTTGGAGCATAGGTGGATTAATGAACTGCTGACACCTCTGCCATAGTACTAGATTTTAGAGAGGATACTAGAAGAACAACTAATGTGAGATATTCAAACTGGTGAGGTTTGAGTAGTCCAACCTTGCCCTAAATAGCATTTTTATCAGTCAAAGCAGTTGAAACTCTTTCTTAAGATAATTGACTATTTTTCTCCCCTTTAGAGTGGCAATCTTCTCATGAGAGGAGTCTACTCTGCTTTTGGCCTCCACCAATCACTGTTTGTACTGATCCCAAGGGCTTAATTCACCCAATTCCCAATAGTTGGGAAATCTTGCCCTTATCATCGTTTCAACTCCTAATTAAAAGCATCTACCTTCCTTGGCACATTTCCCATACATTCTCCATCTCTCACTCTAGCTTTCTTATTTTGGATTATCTTAGTAATTTCCATGATGGTCCCCACCCTAACCACCACATCAATAGGCCTCAACTCACTCAGTGGCCTCTCATTCATAAACTTGATGAACTTTTGGGAAATCTAGGAGTTCTTTACCCCATCCTCCTTAGCTGTCATGATGGAGTATTCAAAATATTTAACTGTTATTTTCTGTTCATGCATCATGTTTATGAACTCCCAGTTCTTTTCCATCTCCTCAATAATCTCATCCCATACTAGTTGTTTGGCCTGCAGCAGTGACATGTTCCCTTTTACCTTACCCTTCAACTATGAGATCTATTTCTTTCCTTCTTTTAGGTCCTTACTAAGGTTCTCAGCATTAGTCTTGTTGGTCTCTACTTGTTTATCTTTCTGGGCCAAGTTTTTCTAAGCAATTTCTAGATCCCTTTGTACCTTTTTTAACTCCCCCTTTGAAGGCTAGAGTCCAGTAAGGGTCTTGGTTAGCTTCTCAATAGGATTTTGGGGCTCCATAGGGACGATAACCATGCACATGTGTGAGTTAATATTTTGCTACAACTCAGCTATCATTTCCTTGAGGGCTACGACCTCATTATTCCTCTCAATGATCTCATTAGCCAATATCTATTTTTCTTCCTCTACCTATGCTAGCTCATTGGTATGAAAATATTCACTGTCTGGCATCTTGAGCTTGTGTCTTAGCTCTTCAATATCTATTTGGGAACCCTTGAGCGTAGTCTCTACAACTGACCTGTCTTCAGGATTCACCCCAAGCTTCACCACCAGCTCCTTAAAGTTTTCATTCTATATATGTGTTGATGCCCCGAAAATCGTTGTATCAACATTGGGGGATAACCACCCGGTCCAGACCTTAATACAGCTCCTTCTCCTTTTGGAATGGTGGCTCCAATTGGGTATAATGGGACCAGTTTCCCAATAATGAATAAAAGGGGTGGATGAACGATTGATTATCTAATCTAACGATAGGTGAATAACTTAATCTATCAGCAAAAATAAAAGAACTACTACTAATCCCGAGAACTATTATTCTTTGAAATGTAGCGCTTGATGATCTTTGTTTATTGACAGGCATATAGATGACTCTATCTAATAAACATAGACATTTATTCATTCAATGATTACTTTGTTTAAATAGTTAAACAAAGTGATTAACACAATATTGCTACACTTATCATTTATATTATCGATACATATATGATCAAAAGAAAAGCATACTATAAACATCCAATAGTGGAAGGAATAAAGAATGCTGTTAAAAACACATGCATATATCCGATAATAGCAAAAGCGATCAAATGACAATTCATATAAAAAGAATGAACTCAGACATAGATAATAGTACCATATGAGCTGCTAATCACTCCCAATATCAATCGCTATTTGAAATTCTTCTTCGGACTCAGAAATACTTTCAAACAAAGACAGTAGTGCACATCCGCATAAAAGCTTCTTTGTCAAAATCAGAATGATTGGTCTAGTTTTATAAAAGAATATACCTGAAGTACAGTAGTGCAACTTCAGGTTTTAAGTCATATACAAAACTTACGACCCTTTCTAAATACATGAAAGGGTCTATAAATACTTAATTAAGCTAACTACCTATGAAACTAAAATCCTACTTAATTGGTATCAATTGATTCTGAATATCTCCTTCATGGCAATCTGGCAGTCGACGGCATGAATCATCACTTAGGATGTTTGCCTTTAAACCTGAGCTGGCATATCGCAAGCATTGGCTCCACTTCTAGTGGTCTGTTGAGGCAAGAATTGAGTTGGGCAGCATAGGTGGCATCCTGTATATCGGGAATGATATACCCGATTGCATCTGTGAGGAAATTGAGGGCGGCTCTCTGGCTGTATGGTTTGACTAAGAAGAACCAATAGGTGTCCCATGTCAAACTGTTAATTCCTACGATTAATCTCCCATTTTTCTCTAGTTCCGGATAACATGACTGCTCCAATGTTTTAGCCGTTGTCAATTTACCTGGAGTACATTGAGAAATCATGTTAGACAAGTAGAGAGTATCATTAACCAATTCAACCAAATTACTTGTGGTTAATTTGCATCTTGAAATTGCTCTCTCTGCTTTCATTAACTGGGACTGCCATTCCGTAAATAATATCTCCTTATGTGATTCTAGGATTTTTGGTAAATTAGCCACCTGTCCCTGATCGGTGTCTTGCCACTCAAGAAAATTAGTTAGTGTTTCATCGGCTTGATCCAATTCTGTTCTAGCTTTTTCCGATTTTTCACTTATTGATGTCGTCAAATCGCATAAAGGTTCCGCCTGCGCAATTTGTTGACATAAAAGCTTTATCTGTGTTATCAATGCCTTGTTTATCTGTAATGCCTCTGCTCTGAATTCAGCTAGATGTGGAAGATTCTTTGTTTTCTCTAGCTGGGCTGACAGTTGAGCAATTTGCTCATCTTTCGACTTCAGCATTTGTTCATTCGCTGCTTTTAGTTGTGCCAATGTCTTAGACAGCTCTTTCTGCTTTTGAACTGCACTGTAATCAATCCTCTATTTCTCTTCCTGCAATTGTTTAGTCAATTGATTATTTATTTGTTGTTGTGTAAACAATTGCCGTTCTGCTTGCTCCGCCTTCTGCTATGCCTCCGATAATTGTGCTTGTAGTGAAAAGATCTCCTGGTCTTTTGCTTTTAATAAATTACTCACCTCTGATGCCTTGTCTATTGTAGCTGCTGAATAGGCTCCAGCATATTGGCATAGTTTTGTTAGGTCATCAGAGGGATCAATATCCTCTTTCCAAACCACGTTTCCCATCACTGTTTGTTCAGGGAATAGGGAAGGTTGATCAGTCCTTCTCCTTTTCCGCTGTCGTTTTACCACAGCCTTGTGTCTTGGGCTGTAAAAGACATCTAAGGGAGGAATTTCTTCTATTTGCAAAATAATCTGATCGGAGGGATCCTTAGGGATTATCTCTACTTCTTTAGAACTGGGTAGGCTGCTGGTTCCACTTGGAACCTGTTTTGAAGTTGTCTCCTGTGTGTCAGCCGCTTTTGATGTTTCGGCTTCCTTCGAGCACTCAAGATTGTTGATGATTGAGTCGAATTGCTGCCATTCCTGGAGCAATTTCAGGTCAATCTGGGCATCTACATTCACCTCTATGCTGCTCTGTTCCTGCTCTTTTGTCTGGGTTTCCTCTTGTTTTTTCATATGCACTTCCTCCTGTTCTTTTGATGTAACAGGAGGTTCCTTAGTGAGTCGCTGCTCAGGCTCACTTGATTCTGTCGTTGGGGTTGTTGCTAACAGATCTAGAGGTAGAGTTTGCAACCTCTGTTCTCTAAGTCTGTTGAATTCACCTAACCCGTCATCTTTATATTCCATTATGGCCAGCGTTTTAACTTGGGACATTGAGTCGGCTGAGGAGAACAGGTCATCGAACTTATCTTCTTTATGATCAAACTTTGTCAATTTGGTTTGTTCAAGTGCATTATAGACGACTTTGTTTGGATCAAATCGCCTATTAGGAAGAGTTGCTAGACTTAATGCCTTCATTTTTTCAGCTTCTTTCTCTGCATGTTTAAAGTCATGCAAAGCGTAGACACCGCATCTCAGAGGAAAAGAGGGCCAAACCTGCTTCTTATTTTTCTTTAGAGTTTGTGTAACTCCTTCGGACATAATCTGATAGGCTATCTCCCTAGCCAACAGTTTATCAGGTATGTACAAAGGAAGGACATGAGGTTTGGCTTGGCTGTCGAAAATTCTTATATAAGTAAATTTTTCCTCTCCGAACCATCTTCCTATGGATGTCAAATCAACCCCTGCTTGGTAGGAAATCTTAGGAGCAGGTTTATCAAAAATAGAGTAGTGAATGGGTAACATAAAACCATTGCAGACTTGGTATAAATGGTGCTTATAGTAAGTTTTCCACAACTTCTGATGGTATATATGAATGGGCATGGGGTCTTGTGGAGTCCACCTCCATCCAAGCACAGGAAATTCAGAATTAAAACACAGGGTGTCTAAGATATAAGCACTATAGTAGAATGGGGGAATAAACCTTTCGGTGATGCAGGTTTTGCTTCTGAAATCAAGAACTGCGGTTGCTAGCTTATCTGACAGTACAGTTGCCCAATCCATTATTTCACTATTACATGTTGCCTCCATCAAAGGAACCATTTCTATAGTGAAATTTGCAGAATCATGTAACCCCCACAATCTACACATCATTATCCCAACATAACAATAAGGAGAACATAGAGAATCAACAGAGTACTTACCCGAAGACTCATGCTTGTGTTTTGCCGGATTTTGCCTCCAATCCTGAATGGGTTCAGATTCAATTTCGTTCTCATCTCGAAATTTCTCCAGAAATGCCTTGTTGTACTTCTTCTCCAGTATAGGAAAATGATACATTTGCCTCAAATCATTAGGTTGAAATGAGCCGAAGATTCTCCCATCCATGGTGCAAAAGGTTCTGTCTGTAATTGGGATTTCTTCAATTGCCCACCTTACTACATCCGTATATGGGAGAATTTGTTCCCGGGCTGCTATCCGATGAAGGAAAGAGTCAGCTAAATCCTTTAGAGTAGCATCAGATTTTTGAGTGGTATCTACTGTGGCTTGTACTGCTGTCACCTCGGGTTCTTCGGCTTCAATTAAATTATAGGTACTTTGCCAAGTAGTTTTTCCAAGTCCTAGACATATAGCGGAGGCTATTGCAGTTTTCTTAGACTTCTTCCCCATTCTGTTTGAATCTACTGCTTCGGAAGAGTTTTGCACAGGAGTGAAAATGAACATAATACAGAGAATTGGTAGCGCCAACCAAATATGAGCGAGATATATTAATCAATGCATGATGAAGGATTAACTTAAAGTGGCCGCAGATACAATCTGTGAAAAGATTTTTTTAGACCTACTATTCCATTAAATGGTCGTTAAAACCTGTCAATCCTTTAAATGCCCATCATATCGTTTATTGTCCGAATGATTCGTTTAAGCGTGTCTTGGATGTTTTGGCAGTTGAGCGCAGGTGAATCGCTGTTGGGAAGATAAGGCCTTTAATACAAATTAACCGTAATATCCCTGCTTTATCAATTTTTTGAAATTCACGCTTTTGGCTTTATCGCAATCGGTCGTCGGGGGAAAACTTAAATCGTTATATTGGTTCCTTTTGGAATCCCCGATTGCCGATAGCGATATCGCCAATTCGCATCGGGAGTATTAACTGAGAACTTTGAAAAGCATGGATTGTACATCTCCGATCGTCGATAGCGATATCGCATCGCATCGAAGCGAAAGGGACTTTATCGCATCGCATCGGAGCGAAGGGGACTTTTTTTTATGATAACTTGTTATTGCCGATATCCGATAGCCTTTTGCGTGTTGTCGCATCGGAGAAAACCAATGGGTCTTTAAGTTATGCCTCCTTTGTAAATATTTTTCATTTATATATTATAAGACTAATTAATTGGTTTATCAAAAAGGTTTTGTAATGCTTTTATTTTGTTTTTCAGATCTTTTCGAATAATACTAAGTTGATACCAATTAAAATAAAAAGGGGCCCATTTTCTATTATAGTTTTGAGAATAAATTTGATATGAAATGGGGGGTTGTTGTAGAGCACAACAATATGGAGAGCACGAGAATTGGCTTTCTCTTGCTTCAACCTATGTGCATCTTTCTCCAGTAGTGTTTCTGCCTTGCTGATAGTTAAGGCGTTCTTATTCAGCTCGATGTATAACATTTCCCCAACCTTCTTGTGGAAATTGATTTTGTCTAGGAGGGGAATACTTTCCATATCCAAAGACACATCTAGAGTTTTGAATTTGGATCCTAAGGGAAAGGACTAAGCTCAAGGATGCTTCAAGGAAAACCTCATTTGATTCCTCTCCAAATTCATTGCTGTCAGCAACCTAGTGTGATAGGGGGTTGACTGAGATTCTACCGATTGTTGCATATCCTCTCTTACTTTATTATTTCTTTCTTCAATGGAATTGAATTCAAACCAACTTGGCCATGGGATTGACGTGCTATAAGTTGCACCTAAAATAGCTACTTGTGAAGAAGACGAGGCAACACACTGAGAAGAATCTTCCAATGAGATATGGAAACCTGGTTAATCTGGACCTTTCTCCACTAGGCCTGTTTCTAGCTCTTCTTGTTCTGCCTCTTGAGTCTTAGTCTTTTTGGATGAGGAAGCTGCTACCATCTCGATACCTGTAATTTGGCCCACATGCCTTTTTTGTGCTTTGCCTTTATCCGTCAAAGTGTCAATCTCCATCTCCGTGTCAAGAGAACATGATTTAGTGTTAGATTTCCATTCTACCTCAGGTTTAGACTCATGAAAATAAGTTGAAGTCTTTATCTTTTCTCTTCTCTGAGAAATAACACCATGAGGGTCATAGTGGAAGACCTCTCCCATGTTAAAATTCACCTCCTTGAGCAAGGCCTCAACATCTCTAGAAGCTTGCCTGGCATTAACAAAAAAGGGACCCACGTACATTCCTAATTTGAACAGATGCCCCTTTTTTGCAGGGACAAAGTGGAGCTGGTTAGTAGCTAGTATTTTTCTAATGAAATCTAAAGAAAATATCCTCATGGGAATGAAGACAAGTAAGTGGTAGGGGGTATCTCACACCCATAGATTATGATCTTTGTGTGGTCTTCAAAAAAATACCAGTCCCCCACCCTGGTGGTCTTACTGAGTTGAAGGAGTTCTTTCTGCTGGGGGAGAACTCTGGGAGGAGGCACACCATGAATGATCCTATAGGCAATGGCCATATAGGTGGAGATAAACTGTGAAAAGTTTTGAGAATCTAGTATTTTTCTGACAGCCACATCCCAATCAAAAACTGAGTTCCTCTTCTTGTCCCTAGAGACCAAGTTTAGGCCCAAACACTCAAATTATTCAACATGAGAGTATAGAAAAATGTAAAAAAATGAGTAGTATCTAAAATATGAGGTAGTGGAGAAGTGATGCATATGGAACCTGATGGCTTCAGCCAGGTAAGCTGGGATGTGTAGCACACAACTAGGTTGCAACATTTTCTTGAGGAAGCCTAAGGTGGCCTTATTGGCTATAGTGGCATCTTCTTCTCCTAGCAGATGAGTAATAACAGATAGGATAGGTTGAATTGGCTTTGCAAAGAGGGAGAGGGAGAAACTATCAACAACAGGTAAGGTATCTAGCCTAGGGGCTAGGATCATTTTCAAGAAGGGTTTCTGCTCAGTGGTTGGGAGAGTGGAGTAATAGTACATCAAGGTAGTGTTAGTGAACTGCATTAATTCTAGGGGAGAAGGGTACATCAAGGCTTTCTAAATCAGTGCTAGGGTGATTTCTAGGATCTTAACCCCTTGGGAAGAAATGAAATAGATATTCTTGTCGACGTATGTTGCTTCCATCCAAGAGACAAACTCTTGGAAGTAGTGCATGGCGGGAGAAATTTGGTAGTATAGGCCCAAATCCACTACTCGGAAAGGGTCTTATCCCTTAACATATTGGTCAAAAAGGGAAATTCAGAGGCTTACCTGATCATAGGACCAGGCTGGCTCTGTGATTTGCGCTTCCATATCCATGAGGGGGTCAAGGCTCGATGAGGGTTTAGGTTCATAGGCTTTTAGAGCCTTTGGGGGTTTGGCGAACCTTGAGGTCATCATTTATTGATTTTTAAACTTTTACCCTATGAAAAACATGGAGTACAGGTGAGCAGATTACCTGGTCGCCACAAAGGAGGACAAAAATGACACCAAGACTAGCTGTTGGGGCGACAGGGGTTTGTTAACGGTGTTTTGAGTAGGTCGTAGGCAGGAGGAGCACTGAGAAATAGTGAAATAATTTTGAAATTTGAGCAAAGGAATTCATTTTTATATGCATTGGGGGCCAACGGTCGGGTGATGTCCTGATGACGTCATGGGGTCAGACACGTGTAGCGATGGGATTCGACAATGAGGGGTGAGGTGGTGGACAAGAGTAGGGGGAGGACAAGGTTACCTTTATGAACTTCAGACTAAATTTTTTACTGCGCCAATGAATGAAACATTGAAAGCTAGCGTGGTTCCCACCTGTTTCCGTAGCTCAAGTAGTGGCGAGATTGGGATGTCTTTAGCTCCCCTAGAATGAATCTTCAACATTGGATTGAAAGTTGACTATTCAACTCCATAAGGGCTGAGATATTTATTTTTCGTGTAGGTTTCCACCCCCTGGACTGCTTTTGGAAATCGTCAATGTGGAGATGGATAGTGATCCGCCCTAAAGCTACACAATTTTTACCTTTAGGTTTTCTCCAAAGTCCCAAGGTCTGATATCGGCTTTACACACCTATTATTTGTTTCCATGCATCACAAGGGGAATAGATAGAAGGATGAACTCCAGTTTCTTGAGATATCATTCCTTGCCTTCAATATGCAATTTATTTCCCTTCTATTTGATGTTTAAGCATCTTCTTAGGTCCTCCTTCCCAAGAATGATCCCTACTGTCTGGCCTTTGCAAAAATGGGGTCTTTAAGCATGATTGCAAGGAGATGTAGGGTAGGTGAAAACATTGGCTCCAACCGGTGACAGTGCATTCCCAATAATACATTGAGAACCTGTAGTTTAGTGTCTTCTCTCCATTGGGCATGGATTCACTTCATTCAGGTTTATAAAAACAAAAAGGAAGTAAATGAAGAACTGAAAGCACTACTAATATTTTATACTAGCTCACCAATATGTACAATGGATGAAAGATGAACCTCTTAGTACTGGAAGTAAAGCTTGAGGAGCTTCCCATTCACAGGCAGCTCAGACACTTCACCTTCCAAGTTTTCCAGCAAAGAAATTTTTGTTCCCCTTTGCCTTTGCAATCTTGAAGGGTTCAAATCATAAGGGATCAAATTTTCCATGCTTCCCTTTGTCTTCTCTTCTCACATCCCACCTAAGCACCAGGTCTCCAGGCTATAACAATCTATCCTTGGTTCTTCTCTCAAAAAGAACTCTCATCTTTTCTTGGTATTTGATCAAGTTTTGAGTCACTTCTCCCCTAGTTTCTTGAAGTTCCACAAGTTGATTGATACTCCTAGTTAGAGAATTGGGATCTTCTTCAACCTCTTGCAGTAATTTAGCCACTGGAATTTATATTTGTATGAGAAAAACATAAGCTCTCCCATACACTAATTCAAATTGGGACTTACCAATTGACCTTTTAGTTGTGACTCTGTTTGCCCACAAGGAAAATTTTAGTTGTGAGTTCCAATTTTTCTGATTCTTTGATATTTTCCTTTTCATTATTCTCACAAGAGTCTTGTCAGAGGATTAAGCCAAGTCATTCCCTTGTGGATAGTAGGTAATAGAGTGGTTTAAAAGGATTTTTTATCTTTGACATAAGCTCAAAAACTTGGTATGTTTCGACACTTGGGAATTATTTGTGATTATCTTAGTTGGACACCCAAATCTGGCCAAAATGTTTTCTTCCATAAATTTTATGACAACTGCATCAATTGCATTCATGGTTGGGATAACCTCCACCCACTTAGTGAAATATTTGGTTGCAGTGAGAATCCATTTGTGTTGACTATTGGATGGTGGATGTACCTCTCCAATAAAGTCCAACCCCCACTGTCTAAAGGGATCCTCCACAAAAATAGGGATTAAAGGGAAAGGGGCCAATTTCTATTTTTCAACAAACCTTTGGCACTTATCATAGGCCCTGACATAAGCATAGACCTCACTAAACATATTGGGCCAATAAAATCCTACCTTGAGGATCTTATGCGTGTTAGTTTTCCAACTGTAGTTCTCTCCACAAATGCAACCATGAGATTCATCCATTATTTTGTTCACTTCCTCTTCGACTGGACACAACAACAAAATTCCCATAGGATCCTTCCAATACAACTGTAGTCTCTGGGTACAATATTCACCTTTATCAAAATTCACTTGGCATCCTAGTAAAAGAAAGTAGTGAACTATATGTTTGTACCAGTGCGATAGGGTAAAGTTCATCTGAATTTCTTGAGTTGGGCTCTCAAATCCTCATTGCTCCTCTTCACCTGTGTCTTTATTTTCTCCTTCTAATAATAGGTTAATTCGTAAAGCTCTATAATTAGATTCAGACATCATCTTGGCCAACCCTTGTCCCTTTATCATCTTAGTGGGTTTGATTTCCAAGTCATATTTTGAATCTTAGCAATCCATCCACCCCTCCTGCCTTCACTTTCTCCTTGCACAAAAATATCTTTCACTGAAGAAGTGAGGACATAGGCTATTACCCTTGACTGCAATACATACACTCGAAAATATTTCAAGGCTTTGACAAGGGAATAAGATTTTTTTTCCAGTATGTCATATTTTAACTCAACATCTCTAAGCACTTGGCTAAAAAATGCCACAGCTTGTTCATGTCCTTCATTGTTCTTCTACAATAGAACAACTACCACTATGTCAGGGGAGGAAAAATAAAATATAAAAATGGTGTTATATAGTCTGGATTGACTAACATAGGCACTTCAGCTAAGGCCTTTTTGATCTTGAGGAATGATTCTCAGGCTTTTGTGGTCCATTTTACCTCCTTGTTCTTCTTCAGCATCTCAGTGATCTCCTTAACTATCTCAGCATAGTTTGGAACAAACCTTCTCAGGAAAATTATCTTGCCCAAGAACACTTTGATCTCTTTCCTATTTCGAGGTAATGAGATGTTACAAATGGTCTACACTTTTTTAGGGTCAATATTTACTCCCTCCTTGGCCACTATGTGTCCAAGCATATTTCCTTCGCTTAGAGAAAACTGAGACTTTTTGGGGTTCAAATACAACCCATACTTCCTACATTTCTCAAAGGTAAGCCTTAGGCGCTCAAGGTGTTCTTCATCTATCTTTGAGAAAATGGTAATATCGTCTAAATATATAGCCACAAAATTATCCTATTCTCCCACAAAAGCAATGTCCATGGCTCTCTAAAAAGTGGCTCCAACATTAATTAAACCAAAGGGCATTCTTGCATACATGAATGTTCCCGAGGGGGTGGTAAAGGCCATTTTCTTCTGATCATCTGGGTGTACAACAACTTGGTTGTACCTATAGAAACCATCCATCATAGACATTCTCGTTGATCTGATGATGTTCTATAAAATGTGGTCCATATTGGCTAGGGGGTAGTTGTCTTTCAAAGAAGCCTTTTTGAGGTTCCTAAAATAAATACACAAAGTTATTTCTTCGTTCTTATTTCTGACTGGGACCAAGTTGCACACCCAATTTGGGTACCTCATAGGTACAATAATTTTATCTTGTAATAATTTTTTCACCTCATTTTCAATAAAAGGAAGAACCGAGGGATTAATCTTCCTGAGATTTTATTTGTAAGGCTTCACCCCTCCTTTTAAAGGTATCTTGTGCTGGATGACATTGGTATCCAAAAATTTCAAGTCCCCATTAGACCATGCAAATACATCCATGTAATTCTTAAACAGATCAAGGTATTTCTTCTTATACGCACCACAAATTCCTTTTTCTAGCTTTATTACCCTTGGGTCTTGGTCTGTCCCGATGTTGCGGTATTCTACTTGTCCATCGAATTCTTGCTTGGATGACTTGGTTGCTACATCATTTGAGTTCAAAAATCTCTCTAGTGGAGCCAACCCCCTAGGGATGGTGTTTCCTTTGAGCTATAGGATTTTATGCCCACCAATGGTTTCCTCCCACTTCTTTGGTTATTCCTTCACCACTTCTTGAGTCTTCTTGGTCGATGACGGAATTGGAAAACTCTCCTGCCACTTCCAAGAAGAGTTTGATCTTTTCTTCATCCTCAAACACTTGTCAATGTTTGATGTTGTTTGGTACTAAAGCTCTGTACTAGACTTCAACTTCATACCTCAGTAGTGGATTTTGGGGAGGCTTAAAGTTACTTGAAGCCATAGCTAAATAGTCAGCCATCCTATTTCCCTCTAGGGGCATAAATTGAATATTAAAAGGCAAGAAAAATTTTCAATTATATCCCATACCTCATTTCAATAAGTTCTCAGTCATGGATGTTTGACTTGGTATTGATTTTTGATCTACCTGACCACCAATTCTGAGTCTCCAAATACACTTAGGCACCCAATGTTTAAATTCCTGGCTTCTTGTAGTCCCAGCATTAGAGCTTCATATTTGGAAGCATTATTTGTGACTTCATATTCTAGTTTGAAAGAAAGAGGAATTAGGATGCCTTCAACGAAAATTAACAATACCCTTGCCCCATTTCCTTCCCCGAAGAAAGCTCCATAAAAATACAATTTTCAAATCTTATCACATTCCAGGGGTGCTTTATCTAGCTCTACAAAGAATTTGACCCATGTCTCTTCCAAAATCAAATCATTATCCTCTAATAATAGGAAGGATAGGTCTGTCTATTTCCCATATAGGAGTCTACTTTTAGAGCATTCAAATTTTGTAACAGTCTTCACAAACCTTGATTCTTTGTACAACCTATGCTCCTGTCTACCAAAAATAGGGATAGTGGCATAAGTCAAATCCAATTTAATGGATCCTCCAATTTTATACCCCCATGATCTAGATAAGAGCATCCCAAACCTTGCAGGAATGTCTGCAACCACGATATCCATCACTACACTCTTAGCAGGGATCTGTGCCAAATTCACCACCAAGTCTTTAATCAATCCCAAGCATTTCACCCTTTTGGAGTCAAACGAGCAAAGATCTTTGTATGGCCACGTTATTTGTAGTGCCAAATGTTCCATTACTAAAAACGACATCAAATTATGGGAGGTCCTTTAATCAAGCATGCAATTATGAAACAACAACTCATGAATCACAAAAGTCACATAAAAAGGGACTGTAGAAGAATCTTTCTCTTCAACATGGGGTCCAAAGACTACCATGGGTATTTCTTCTTGCAGATTTAGGTTGTATGGTATAGGAGATATGGTATATGGGTCAATAAACTGAGACACGTGTGCTTTGTAGTTTGGTTCTCTCAATATCTCAGACAAGGGAACAACAATTTTAACCTTTTCTAATTCATTTTTCAAGTCAAACATAGAAGGACTCTTATCAGAATGGAGAATGTCAACAGGTTTATCTTGAGTTGGCACATATTCTACCATCTACTCCTCTAGATAATCCTCCAAATATAATGGGGTTGACTGTGATCTCATTGTTCCTTCCCTTCTCTTTGCAATACTTGCATTGGAGGCTCCTGTATTGAGGATTGAAATTCCTATTTGGAGCTGGGAGGGTTTGTCTAGGTGAGTTTTTATTTTCTAGCTCCAATTTCAAAAGCTTATTGGAAAAGCTCTTGATCAACTTATTAATCTCTTCCATATTTTGTTCTTGAGTTTCCTTCTCTTGACCTGAAGAGCTAGCCTCCTTTTTTCCTCTCCTCCTATCAACATCACCATGCTTTCCTCTTGATTTACCAGTGGAGGTGAAGTTAGCTTCTACCTCAAGTGCATCAATCTGGATTTGTTCAAGGGTGCGGGATTTTCTCTCTCTGAGAGTAAAACCAAATTCAGACTCAAAATCCCTAGCAAAAACTACCTTGGCAACAACTTGTGGTGGTTTAATTTCTACAGGAAACCTGTTATAAACTTTATTAAACCTCTTAATGAATTCAAAAACATCCTCATTATGTTTCTTCTTCATGGCATTAAATTCTATGAGGATGTATCCATAATCTCTTCTCTCGCCCCATTTCTACATGAACACATTTTCCATTTCCTCCCATGTAGTAATTGAGGCATTGGGTAAGGACTTGAACCACTTCCTAGCCTCTCCATCTAAATATTGGACAAAAATTCTCAAAATCACATCTAAGTGCTCCACATTCTGATTCTCTGCAAAGGGGCAAAAAGTGTCTATATGTTTTTGAGCAGAGATCTCATCCTCCCCAATAAATGTTGGAAGTTTTTTGAGGTAATCCTAAGGCATGGCATTCATAGGTTGTGGTAGATCAAGAGGAGCATACCTATTAAGAATAAAACCATGGACAACCATATTTTGCAAAGGGGGAGGTAGTAAGAGATTTATCACAAGTCTTTGTTGAAGGACTAGTTGAATTGTAGTTGTTTGAGGCCAAACTAGAAGGATATTAACACTTGTTATTGGGTTATATTCAAGTATTTCCTTAACTTCTTCAAGCTATGGAAAAATAAGGGAGTCAGATGAAGGAGGGATATGAGGGACCCTTTCATTCTGACCTCCTAAGAAAAATGGGACAAACAATGAGCAATGTTATTCTGTGTATTTGAGGACTTTGGAAGCAGAATCAGAATGGTTTATTATGGCCTTCTATGAGTTGGTGGATGCTATCTCTTGGAAAAACATCCAAATATTTGGAGAGACTGGTGTTTTCTCTTTCCATACCCTCCTTGATATGATTCTTTCTGGGTCAAACACCAGAGGGATCTTCTACTGGATTTTATGAGAGTGGGTATGGGGCCACTTGAACCCAGTGTAGATAGATGAGGGATCCCCAGTGGAGTTGTTGAAAATTTATTTATGTGGAGTCACCAAGGTGAGTGAAATCCAACCCTGCACTTCCTTTATTTCCTATCAAAGGAATGCCAAAATAGTCATCATCCAGGGAAAGGTATTTTTCAAATTCGTTCCCTGGCAATGGTGCCAGAAGATGTTGCTGCTGGAGCCAACCTCCTAGAGACAAACCCTAGGTTAGAAATAGGACTCGTTCCTAGGAAATCCTAAATGAGTCCTTTCATATTTCAAAGAGTTGTCACACACACTCAATATTTAAATTTCATGGAAAACCAGTGATTCAGAACCCTCCAGAAGAAGAAGTATGTAATCATCAAACGAAAAATCAATTCATGGAAACATTAACACATAAATATAGCGGCCTTCATCACATGGGTTTGCAACTTAATTAAACATCTTAGTATACAAAACAAAAGAATTGAAGTTAGGAAGAAATTAAATACATATGGCTAGTCCATAAGAATCTTGTATAGTAAAAATCAAAATGAAGAGAAGAAAGCAAAGATTAAAAATTGGAGTCCAAAGATACGTAGTATTCTCTTTAAGTATTTTATTTTCATGTTTATACAAGTGTTATACATCAATATTTGACTTCAACGAGTCCATACATTCATGAGAAAAACATCTAGCGATACTTATGATATAATCTGGGGGGAAAATGAAACACATATGAAGACACATAGCCATAACACATACTATAAATCCAGGTGAGCCGTAATCGCAAAAAGCTTGTATTAATTTTGACCACAACCATAATACATCCATAACGCATAGCGATTCTCTATTGGAAAAAAAATATCAAAAAATTATGAACCCTTTTAGAGTCTCTTCTCATAGTCTTTATAGGGCTTCAGAAGGAAATCCCGTTACAAAACTATTCCTTCCTCATTTGGTTTTAGAGAGACATCATATCAAAATCAATTGTGCCTCATAGCATAGATGTATATAAAAAAAAATATAACTAACTGAGGGAATAAATAGTTACATGAAATTAAAAGTAAAAAAATTTCATGATTGACAGAGTCTGCAATATTTTCAATGCTTCTGGGAAGGAAGTGGTGGTTGCATCGAGGGGTTGATGATCTAGAGCGTAGGTGGATCGATGAAATACTTACACATCTTCCATAGTACTAGATTTGAGAGAGGATATTGCAAGAACTAATGATGTGATATCTTCAAACTGGTGAGGTCTGAGTAGTCCAACCTTGCCCTAAATAACATTTTTATCAATCCAAGCAGCTGAAAGTATTTCTTAAGATAATTGACTATTGTTCTCCCCTTTAGAGTGGCAACCTTATCATGAGAGGAGTCTACTCTAATTTTGGCCTCCACTAGTCGTTGTTTGTACTAATCCCAGGGGCTTAATTCACCCAATTCCCAAAATCTCGATAATCCTGCCCTTACCAGTGCTTCAAACTCTTGATTGAAAGCATCCACCTTCCTTGCCACAACTCCTAGGCATTCTTCAGCTCTCACTCTAGCTTCCTCCTTTCAGATCATCTTAGTAATTTCCATGATGGCCCCCACCCTATCCACCACATCAATAGGCCTCAACTCATTGAGTGGCCTCTCATTCAAAAACTTGAGGAACTTTTAGGTAATATGGGAGTTCTTTACCCCATCCTACTTATCTGTCATGATGAGTTATTCAAAATATTTAACTATTATTTTATGTTCATGCATCATGTATATGAACTCCCAGTTCTTTTCCATCTCCTAAATAATCTCATCCCATACTAGTTGTTTTTCCTGTAGCAGTGACATGTTCCTGTTTAACTTACCCTTCAGCTCTGAGATCTGTTTCTTGGTGTCTTGTAGGTCCTTGCTAAGGATATCGACATTAGTCTTGTTGATCTATACTTGTTTCTCTTTGTGGGCTTAATTTTTCTCAATAGTTTCTAGATCTCTTTATACCTTTTTTAACTCCCCCTTTGAAAGTTGGAGTTTAGTAAGGGTCTTAGTTAGCTACTTAGTAGGATTTTGGGGGTCCATAAGGACGATAACCATGCACATGTGTGAGTCAATTTTCTGCTACAACTCGATTATCATTTTCTTGAGGGCCATGATCTCATTATTCCTGTCAATGATCTCATTGGCCAAGATCTCTTTTTCTTCCTATACCTGTGCTAGCTCCTGGTATGAACATGTTCACTCCCTGGAATCTTGAGCTTGTGTCTTAGCTCTTATATCTCTATTTGGGAACCCTTGAGAAAAGTCTCTACAACTAACTTATCTTCAACATTCACCCCAAGCTTCACCACCGACTCCTTGAAGTTTTAATTATCTATGTGGAGAGCATGATAATTGGCTTTCTCTTACTTCAACTTGTGTGCAACTTTATCCATTAGCGTTTCTTCCTTACTAATAGTTAAGGCATTATTCAACTTGCTATAGAGAATTTCCCCAACCTGCTTGTGGAAATTCATTTTGTCTAGGAAGGGAATACTTGCCATATTCAAAGACACATCCCGAGTTTTGAATTTGGAACGTAAGGGTTTGTACTGAGCTCGAGGATGCTGCAAGGAAAACCTCATTTGATTCCTCTCCAAATCCATTGCTGCCAGTAGCTTGGTGTGATAGGGGGTTGAATGAGATTCTACCTATTGTTGCATATCCTCTCTTACTTTCTTATTGCTTTCTTCAATGGCCTTGAATGTAGACCAACTTGACCCTGGGACTGATGTGCTAGAAGTTTCACCCAAAACAACTACTTGTGAGCAATATGAGGCAACAAATTGAGACATATCTTCTAATGAGATATCAAAACCTAGTTGATCTCGACCTTTATCCACTAGGCTTGTTTCGAGCTCTTCTTCTTCTTCCTCCTGAGTCTTAGTCATTTTGGATGAGGAAGCCCCTATTATCTCAGTATCTGTAATTTGGCCCACAGGCCTCTTTTGTGCTTTGCCTTTATCTTTCATAGTGTAAATCTCCATCTCTATGTTAAGAGGCGATGATTCATAGTTATATTTCCATTCTACCGTAGGTTTAGATTTAGGAAAATAAGTCAAAGCCTTTATCTTTTCTCTTCTTTGTGAAATAACACCATGAGGGTCATAGTTCCAAACCTCTCCCATGTCAAAATTCATCTCCTTGAGCAAGGTTTCAACAGCTTCACAGGCCTGCTTGGCATTAACAACAAAAGGTCCCACAAGCATTCATAATTTGAACAGATGCCCTTCTTTGGAGGGATAAAGTGGAGTTGGTCAGTAGCTATACTTTGTCTAATGAACTCTAAATAAAATATCTTCATGGGCATGAAGACAGGTGGGTGGTAGCGGGGGGTCTCACATCCGTAGATTTTGATCTCTATGTGGTCTTTAAACAAATACTAGTCCCCCACCCTGGTGGTGTTACTGAGCCGAAGGACTTATTTCTACTAGGGGAGAACCCTGGGAGGAGGCACACCATGAATTATCCAATAGGTGATGGCCATATAGGTGGAGATAAACTGTGAAAAGTTCTAAGAATATAGTCTTTTTCTAATAGACACATCCCAATAAAAACTTGAGTTCCTCTCCTTGTTCCTAGAGACTAAGTTTAGGCCCAGAAACTCAAATTATTCAACATGAGAGTATAGAAAAATGTAAAACAGCATGGAGTGGTATCTAAAGTGATGCATATGGAACCTGATGGCTTTAGCCAGGTGTTGACGGTGCTGGACCCTCTAATATTTAGGGGATCTCCCTGGTATGAAGTACCAACTAGACCTCACACTGTTTGGTGTAGGAGTCCCATCTGATATGAGGGCCTGGATTCCATTGTCTTAAAGGTTTTCCTTAGCTATTTCTTGTCAGCACATGAGAGTGGTTTTCTTTGTCTTCGAACAACAAGGTTCACTTTCCTGTTGAGTGCTTAGTGTTACTTGTGTCAAGGTTCTTTCATCGCAGAGGGAGAGGGTGGAAGTGAGTCTCAAGTGAAAATGGAATAGTCCCAAATCGATTAGAGACACACAACATAGTAGGACATGCGCAACTTTCGGTGGAGTAGTCTAGACGGATACGACAGTCACAAACACACAGTGAATGGATAGCATGTGCAACACCTAGTGGAATAGTCCACACAAGTTTGACGGTCATTATAACAAGTTTATAAGAGTGGTTTTTTCAAGTGTCCAATGAAATAGTCCACATGGGCGAGACAATGTTAACAAATTATACAACAAATTTTCGTAAGCATATTGTTGGGCACGGGATCCCCCAAGGAAAGTTTTGGGGCTTAGAGCCCAGATTTTGTTCATAAATTGTAGCTTTGATTAAAGACTCCACATTTTGTGGGCGCAGAGTGCATAGCTTGTAAATGAGTCATAGGGTTGTCCACCCTTAATTTTGTAATGTAATGTCATCTAAAGAAATCTACCCATGGTCCGCAGACCATCGGATTGTATAAATAGAGTGAGGCTCTAAGTTATAAAGAAATAAATTGAATGATCATAGAATAGAAGCATAGCAGACGATCTAAGGGTAAAGTCCGATTTGGGTCGTAGAGTAGGAGAAGGCTCTACGGCTGAGTGTGCAGAGGCCTAGTAGTCTATAGCTGAGTGCGCGGACCCTTACAGTTGAGTGCGCAGGGTGAGTCGAGTCTGTAACCGTTGGAGTATTAATAAAGAGAAGTTTCGTATCAATTCTGTGTATCTATTTCTTGTTTTATGCATTGAGTATATTGGGTATGAATTGCATCTTTACTGTTTCTATGGTGTACGAACATATATGATTGTGTTGGTTACGTAAATATGAAATAAAGAATCTGTTTACGCTAAGTAACTAACATTTATAAGAAGATAAGTAAGATATGCGGTGTAACTTGGGGAATTAGCACAAATCATTGCCCTAGCAGCGTGAAGCATCTCAACCCCTTGTTAGGGTTGCGCAAAAGGTGATCCCAACAAATCGGGAAGGTCTCGCAGGTCAGAACAGTGCGCGAAGTGACCTACACAAAGGTAGGCACAATTGGACTAAATTGACACCTCAAACATCTCAAGGGTGAAAAAACTTGGTTCCAGCATCCCCCCATATTGCTTCGGGTCAGACATCAGTCTACATTTTGCAGGCTGATGCCGAAAGGGCCAGTAGTGTAGGGATTTGTTTGGCTAATTAACTCTGAACTTGGGTCAGGCCCCATCAAGCCAACAAATGGTTTCGTTGCCGAGACCAGAATCTGCATAGAGATGTCTGATGTCGTATCATTGGAATCCAACTAAGAAAGAGATTGAAGGTTGGTTGGATAGAAGAATTCACGGGTTCGTGGCGTAGGAGAACAGGAACCTGAAACTGACAAAAGAAGAGTGGTTGGACTGCTACATGTACACAGATATGCATGAAATCTTCTTCACGTCTTTCCCTACTAAGTTGTATCAGTGGATCGTAAAGCTAGCAGATAGCCAAGGAAGGTGGAAACTTGATGGTCCTATTGTGTGGACCCCAAAGTTAGCGCACAGGTTGGAAGCATTAGAGGATAAGATTGTGCGCATCATTGATCACTAGCTCGATTAGATTATAGGAGGATTCATTACTGAGTTTGCAGTTGACACCTCAGTCAGCTATAGCGAGGTAGAGCGATGCTTTCTCAAAGGACCGCGAGTTACGTACGTAAGGTCTCTGAACACTTGGATTCAAATGTTATTGTGTGAAAAGAGGGTTATGAAGTTACCTTGATGTTTGGGGCTACGCAAAGTGGAAAAACTTACAGGAACGAAGGAAGTAAGGGACCAGAAAATAGCCCCTTGATTTCACCTCTGCGAGGGGATGAGGAAGATCTCACGAAGGTCTCGCTACGAAGTGCGATCCATCTGATAAGGCAAAGAATTTTGTGAATACCACCCCCACCCACACTGCCACCAGCTTCACCACCATCACCTCCATCTTCACCCATACCACCTCCACCACCACCGCGATTCAATATGGCAAGCATGATAAAGTTGCTTGTGTTCAAGGGATTGGGAAATGAGGATCTAAACCAATTTTGGTTCATTGTAAGAGTCGTATGGGAAGCACAAGGAGTTACAGATGATAATATCAAGAAAGAAACACTGGTTAGTGCCCGGCAGGACCACGCGCTAACCTGGTATATTAAGCACTCAAATGATAATCCAAATGTGGGAATCACAAATATACAAGCATCGCTAAACAGAGAATTTAGCAAGTCGAAGTCTGAAGCACATCCGATCATTGGATTCAAAGAAATCATGATGCTACTAGGAGAGACTCCTTGGGAGCTAGATCAGAGACTAAAATGCAAGATTCACGAAGCTAATATGAATCTGACGGATGGGCAACATCACCAATGATTTGTAGCATCGCTAACGCCACATCTAAGGAGTGTGCTATCACAGCAGAAGTTGACAACTCAGGCAGAGGCCTTAGAAATCACGATGAGGCTGCATGAGACCTTGATGCAGGATCCTAACTTGGGAGTTTAGCAGATCCATGCACAGCTGAATAATTTATTCCTAGAGATGCAGATTCTGAAACAAGACAGGACAACTCAACCAGAAGTTCATGAAGAGGTGTGGTGCGTAAAATGCAAAGGTCAAGCTCATGACAAGGACCACTACCCGGTTTTCGCGAATTACCTCATAGGAGGAGGACTGATGTCGTTAAGGCCGAAAGCACAAGCAGGACCTAGCGCAACACCTACTTTGTGGTGTGAGATTTGTCAAATAGGTGGAAAACATGCTACAGACAACTGCCATTTGTTACAGAATTACATGCAGAATTCGCAACAATTGGTCTGTAACTTTTGTAGATCGGTGGGACATGATGAACACACTTGTAGAAGCTATGAGTTGATGATGGATAGAACTCCCACCTACAGAGTTCAAGTTGAATCACACCCCCTAGACCAGAACGTAGGAGTGTCACGAACAAGATTTCAAGGGCACGGACGAGACCGGGGTAGAGGAGGACATGGAAGAGGTTGCGGTCAGTTTATATGCTACAATTGCGAAGGGCCAAGACATTATGCTCGTGATTGTACAAACCCAACGCATCTGTCATGTTTTTATTGCAACTTGTTTCATCATGAGACCGAAGATTGTCCTATGCTAATAGCTAGGATACGTGACAAGGGATCACTACCACCTCCCTTGACTCAGAACCTGCAAGTGATAAGGTTTGAGCCATGCGAGGAAGATCCAAATGTGAAAATTATGCTCCAAAGTGGAATTGCGGCATGAGATGACAAAGGAAAACAACTAGAAGATAGTACTTGGGTTCACAAAGCTCTGGCGAAGGAACCAGAGTTTGATTTGGAGCATGCTCGGGAAACCTTCATGGAAGCTAAGAAGAGCTTTGCAGAGGCCTCCACTTCAGGAAGCAAAGATGGACCCATCCATGCTTATGACGCTCTTGGAAAAATGTATGAAGTTACTACGTGACAGTAAATCTACAAAAGGGTTACAGGAACTCATTAACAGATGTGCTGGGACCGCGCCAGGAAAACCACGCGTAGTCAGGAAGATCGGAAAACATAAGACAAGAATGGGAAGAGAAATGAGACTAACCGCACACATTGGAGAATATGAAATGGGCCAAGTAATTCTGGATTTAGGATCGAATGTGAATGTTCTTCCGAAGTAGACATGGGAGCGAATGGGGAGACCTATGCTACAATGGTCTCCTATTTAGCTGTGAATGGTGAACCAGCAGAAGATAATACCCATGGGGAAATTGCAAGGAATCACTGTGGATATTGAGGGAGCGAATACGCTGGAAGACTTTAAAGTGATAGAGATTATTGATGACAGCAATCCCTACTCCATGCTCTTAGTCATTGATTGATCCACTGACATGAACGGGGTGATTAATCTAAAGAAGCGCAAGATGATTTTTGAAAAGAAGTCACTACGCGTAGTTATACCCCTAGACCCTACTGAAGGATCGCGCTATACAGAGCTGGTGCGCGACTATGAAAGTGATGATTATCTGGACTGCATCTATAAGATAACAGTGTGAAACCAGGACTGGGTGAATACCACCATGGATGGGCGGCTTGCATGGGAGCATGAAATCCCCTGTACTTTAGATTCAGATGAGGAAACAGAGCAATGGTAGAATCGGTTACATGATGTAACTACGGTTAATTGTAATATGATGACAAGATCATTGCGTTGTGTAGAGTAAGAGACATGCCTACTTATGATGGCCTAAGTGAGGTAGATACCTTCTAAAATAAATTTGAAAGGGATGTGCCAGAAAATCAATGCTTCAAGGCCTTAGATTGGGTACTACGTGTTATGCTTGCGAGGTGGTGGGGTATGCACAAAGGAAGCTTTGATGACTATCGCGAATGTAGAAGGATGATGCACACACAATTTGGGAAGCCTAGGGTGTGATTGACAGATAAATACAATGGACGAAATGATCCACACGCAAGTCTGGCCAAGTGGATGTAGGCATATGGAAAACAACTTGCGCAGATACACATGAACTTCACACTGAAAGGTATGGTCAATAAGTATGTGTTGGGGGGGGAATGTGCAAATGGCTCTTAATGTTGGAAGGATAGTATGTAGGAAGGACAATCATGCAGAAGGTTATCCATGTGGAAGCATTTAGTAAGGTGTAAAATGCGCTGACGAAAGTATGCAATGCGCAGCGAAGTGATTGGGACCTGCGCATACCCACAGTATTATGGGCTTATAGGATGACATGCAAGAAACTGATGGGACAGATGCCTTTTAGGCTTGTCTATTGAGTAGAGGCCATAATGCCTATGGAGTATATCATGTCTAGTCTGTGCATAGCAGCATTCACAGGTATGACAGATCACGATGCCCTAGAGGAGAGGCTCGCGTAGTTGGAGGAACTCAAAGAAGAATGGTTTTTGGCTAGATTCCATCAAGAGGTACAAAAGCAATGCGAAAAGGCCTGGCACAATTGTCATATCAAGTTGCACACCTTTAAGGTGAATGATTTGGTGTTGTTATATGATAGTAAGTTTTATAAATTCCCGAGGAAGCTCCAAATGCATTGGATGGGACCGTATGTTATTAAGGAGATCACAAATGGTGGTGCGGTACAGTTGGGGAAACTGAATGGCGAACTCTTCCCAAGAAAAGTAAATGGTAGTCATTTGAAGCCATGCACAGGTGGCCCAACCATCTAACTAGCCAAGGGAAGCACAATCTCAGCACTCCAGGCAGCTGAAAGGAGGTGCGGGACTATAAACCACTCTGGCCAGGAGCTGCGTGATGTCAGGGATACGTGTAGTAGTGAAGTATCACAAGGTCCATGAAAACGCAAGGGTAGCTATGCTGCCAACAGGTTGGCTGGAAAGTGACCGTTACAGTCACTATTCATGATGTGATTCTTGGTTTGAGACCAAATGGAGCGGGTGACATGCATTTAAGGCGAACTTTATAGGCTAGATTTGGGAAAATCCGCCACCAAAGAAGCATTAATGTATCGAATGTGGGGGGAATAGTCGAATTCAAATTCAAAAGACACTATAAAGTGCAAAGGGCTACCCAGCAAACAACACTTGGAAATTTGAGAATTGAGCTATTGCATGCCCAGAGATTCATGAACCCTGATTTGTTCTATCTTTTGAAGTCGAAGCCATTGTTTGAGCACTTACCTTAGCCATTGAGAGAATTGTGGAATAATAGTATGGTCACACCAGAGGAAGCCATGGATATTGGAGAGATGACCATTGAGGAGGTCACGCAGGCCATAATGGTAGGAGAAGGGGCAAGCGTCTAGGTCTCTGAATAGCGCGTCCAGGAAGTGCAGCAGGTAGCCTCTCAGTGCGTTGTCGATCTTGTAGTAGTCCAGGAAGAGTTGGGAGGTCTACATGCAAAGATCTCCACACCGAAAAAGTGAATCGAGGGTGAGTCATGATATTTTTGTTGGGGGCCTATTGGGCGCAGGATCCCCCAAGGAAAGTTTTGGGGCTAGAGCCTAGATTTTGGTCATAAATTGTATCTCTGATGTAAAGACTCTGCATTTTGTGGGTGTGGAGCACGTAGCTTGTAAATGAGTCATAGGGTTGTCCGCCCTTAAATTTGTAATGTAATGTCGGCTAGAGAGATCTACCCATGGTCCGCGAACCATGGGATTGTATAAATAAAGCGAGGCTCTAAATTGTAAAAAAATAAATTGAATGATCATAGAATATAAGCATAGTGGAAGATCTAAGGGTAAAGTCTGGTTTAGGTCGTAGAGTAGTAGAAGGCTCTGTATATGAGTGGGTAGAGGCCTAGTAGTCCATAGCTGAGTGCGCGGACCCCTGCAGCTGAGTGCGCAGGGTGAGTCATGTCTGTAACCGTTGGAGCATTAATAAAGGGAAGTTTCATATCAATTCTATGTATCTATTTCCTATTTTATGCATTGATTATATTGGGTATGAATTGCATCTTTACTGTTTATATGGTGTGCAAACATATATCATTGTATTGATTAAGTAAATGTGAGATAAATTATCTGTTTACGCGAAGTAACTAACATTTGTAAGAAGATAAGTAAGATAAGCAGTGTAACTTGGGGAAATAGCACAGATCGTTGCCCTAGCAGCGTGAAAGCATCTCAACCCCTGGTTAGGGTTGCGCGAAAGGTGATCCTAACAGGTCGTGAAGGTCTCGCAGGTCAGAACAGTGCACAAAGTGACCTGTACGAAGGTAGGCACAGTTGGACTAAATCAACACCTCAGACATCTCAAGGGTGCAGAAACTTTGTTCCAGCATCCCCCCATACTGCTTCGGGTGAGACTTCAGTCCGCGCTCTGCGAGCTAATGCCGAAAGGGCCAGTAGTGTAGGGATTTCTTTGGCTAAATAACTCCAAACCTGGGTCAGGCCCCATCAAGCCAAAACATATATATTAGAACACCCAAAATAGTTCAAATGTCTTAATACAGGTTAAAGAAACATGCATTACAAGTGTCCAAATAATAGTCTTATAAACAAATACAATACATGTGTGAAAACTTGCTGGCCTATTATCAAGCTTCTGAATTAAGAGAAAGCTCCAAGACACATCGGTACGCCATTACATCACTAACCTTGATAGCGGGGCATTGGAGCCACTGCTCACTCCTCAAAGAAAAGACTATAGACTCTCAAGGCTATGTGGGAGGAGCCAAGGTGAAAGTCCTTTCCATGTACAAATGAGGGGTATATATAGCCAAGAGTGAAACTAACCCTTGTGACTATTCGACTTCCCTCATAACTGTCTGACTTACATGACTCTTCAACTTTACATGTGGATCTCTTGGACTTCCACATTACATTACATTGATTACAATAATATGGCCCACAATAGTGATGTGGCCGAGATGACTCATGACATGACTCGACACGACGTAGCTAGTATGTTCATGCTACTAGTGGTGTCCATGTCAACCTGTAGTGCTGCTAAGTGATGAATGTGCTCTTGGTGTATGATAGCTTCAGTCCCCATGGAAAGGTGTATAAAGTCTTCGATGGTATTGGTGTTCCCTTGATGTTGCATGTGCATGTCTCTCCCTCGCTTGTACTTTGGCATGCTCCTTGTGTTCATCCATTTGCGAACAAGTCTCCTTTCATGCACTTCTTGTTCAACTCATTCGTCATCGCTCCATGTCTCATATTTGTACATGTATCTATAATCAGTCATGATGAGACGACATAAAATCCATAAATCTCTTAGTCTACTACGATGAATTATCTTTCGATTTTGGGTATAGGTGATCGGGAGAGGGGACAAAGCTCTGATATTGTGCAAAGCACATTACAAGCTCGAATGTATGCTATGGGTACTTTTAATGAAAATTGCGCAGAGGTCACTAGGAGGTTAAGATGGGTAGTCTAGATCAGCATTGAATTTCTGCGGGTTCTAGCTCGGCTAAAGAGCAGATTTGGACAGATTTTACAGGGAGAAAATGGAGGTAGCAGGGAGACACTGGTAGTAAAAACTATGCAGATTCTCCTGGGAGGTTGTTAGCGGGTTGCGGGAGGCTACTGGACAAAATTGCAGAGCTAGGAGGCTAGCCTGCAAGACATCCCTACAAAGCTTTTGGGTTGAGCATTATGCGTAGTTTTCAGGAGGAGCAGTAGGCTAGCTAACAGGGTGACCAACTGACAGAATTGTGCAAATTTTGAGGACAGTACAGTCACAGGCAGCAAGAGTCTGTCCGACATGTCTACGCAATTTCTTGAGTCAACAGAAGAGGGCATGCTTGGCAGCTTCTATGCAATTTTTTTGAGGAGTGAGGCCTGGGGTCACTACCGAGTCAAACTCTCTGATTGACCAGCTGGAGGCTTGATGGCTTTGCTTACATGCACTACAGATTGAGATGGCTTGCTAAGAAACTTCTGTGTTGTTCCAGGTGACAGTCAGTCGATTCCACTCCAATATTGCACAGTGCAGACTGCTTGGGAGGTAGCACAGCCTCAAGCTCTACGCAATTTTGGGTAGCAGTACATGATCACTAAGAGCTGAGACTGTGCAGTGCAGATTAGCGAAGGTCTACCTATTGGTGGGTGGTTCGATCAACAGAGTTTTAGAAAAATGACTAAGTGTGTGAGCTAAAACTCCATGGGGTTGTGGCATGGAATTTATCATTGATCTTGGTCATTGAATAGTCAATAATTAATAATTTTTTAAGCTCCTAAATCCCTCCAACATTCTCTATAGAAGCCCCTATCAACTCTATAAAAAGAAATCTCATATATCCTCCAAAAGTAGTGATCGTGGAATTTTTGCTATAACTTATTTTTGAGAGGTCTTAGATGCTAAAATTAAAACCCATTTGAGAAGAAATATTGATGAACGTTGTGACCTAATTTCATATCTTGGTTCGCTATATTTTCGGAGATATGATCTGTGGAAGTTAGGGTTTTTGCAGGCTCCCGAATTTCATCTCAAAGAGTTGACCTTGGGAAAATCGACATAACTCTCTCTCTGAGAAGCGGATTGGAATTTTGTAAAAATTTGCAGATAGTGAACAAAATGTAGTTTTCTGTTTATAAAGTTCAGAGCCGAAGGAGGAAAGAGTGACACAAGGCACTCCGTAAAAGTTCACTCTACAAAACTAGTCCATAATTAGGTCATTGTGAGATATTGGGAGTAACTTTGCCTTGAAGAATCCAAATCGAGTGAGACCTATGGCATTGGAAAGAAGGCTCAGAGGGATACAACAGGACCAAATATCACATATTGGAGATCTAAAATCACAGAGATACATCAAATTCAATATCGTGCTCCTAGAAGGCAAGAAAAAAAAACTAGATCAAGCATTGTCAGGGGTGCAAAGGACCGGACTTTCTAGGGCAGCAAAGAGCAAGGTGCAGAAAAATGATGCAACAGAGGTAAGCTCCAGGTAAGTATCTTTTGTATATGCATGTTCATCTATTAATTTCATTAGGTTCTTTTTGTTCTAATTTGTTGGTTTTGTTTAGCACTGACAGATGCTCTGGAGGATGAGGTAAGCTTTGCTATTATCATGTCATGGGTATTTCCTTGAAGACTTTTTACACGTATTATATATTCATAAAGAGAAGACTCAATGCCTAATCTAATGTTCTAAAGAGTGAGAAAGGGTGGCATGACAAGAGCAACAATCAAGGTGCATAACAACAACAAGAAGTTCACCACATGAAGTCTTCAAGTGGGCAACACTACATACAGTCATTGTAAAAGTATCATTGTACAGAGTCATTGTAAAAGAATCATTGTAAAAGTTGTACAAGTGTCTATTTGCCAAGAGTTGAAGAGGCAGTGTCAGGAGGTCTAGGATCATCATTAGGTGGTTGTGTCATAATTGGGGTTATGGTCTAGTGTGTTTTCATCTTCTACATCATTTTATATCATTGTAAAGTGGACCATTTTCCTTGGTACAGGAGTCCATTCTTCTTTTATTCTTCTATAGGGTGGTACGGTGGTGCTAAGATGGTGCATGAAGTCACCAACTGGTTTAAGCTTGTGAAAACTTCATGGTGGTAGGGTGGTTCTAGGGTGAATTGTATCTCATTAGGTGTTGGGGCATCCATTCAGTTGACTACTGAAGAATCTCGGGCGTTGGAGCGTCCATCCAGTTGGAGCTGGAGAAGAATTCTTTTCTAGATTATAGGAAGTTGGATCTTTCTTTTCAATTGGAGTTGAAGATTAAAGAATTACTAGAAAAGTGTTCAAGTGGGTTTTGTCCCGAAGGGGGTTTCCACCTTAAAAATTGTGTGCATTTGTGTTCCTTTTTTTTACTGCTATCATTGTACAAACTGATGAGCCCTGAATTGGGTAACTTATTGGGCTGATTTTGCCTAATTTTCCTTGTTCAATCCTCCATTTTTCATAGATTATGCATGTTTTTCTAGTATGTTTATGTTATTTGAATGAATAAGGGTGGTCACTCTACCAAGGAGGCTAATACGTGGTCATTTCAGGTTTTTTGGACAAATTTTGGAGCAAAACCAAGCAATTATGGCCCAGGAGGCAGCCAAGCTTGAGGTGAGGATTCGTAGGGAGGTTGTCTGTGGCATTAAATGGCCCTTCCTCGAAATCTCCACCCTTAACTCCGAGCTCAACAGGCCACCAAAACGAGTTCTAAAGGCAGCCAAGCAGCTTTGAAAAGAGTGACTGTTTACTACAGTTGGAACAGCCGAGTCCCTTGAATCTAGGAGGGTTGTTAGCCCCCTCGTATTGTATAAATAAGAAGGCCTCAGCCTTCATAGTTTACTTTTGGAACTGTTGGTATTTTCACTATAGTGTTTTCCTTTCTTCAGCTCATTTTTCCTAGCTACTGCTGTACACTTTCTTGTGATGATTATTTTTTAGTAATGGGAAGCAGCTTTACTTGGCATAAGATCTGAGTTCTTTTTAGCAACCTGCAGCTCTTAGGGTTGGGCCCAACCCGAGTGCTAAGGCCTCATTTATGTATTGTTATTTGTTCTTTATGCATTTGCAAAATTATTTCTGTTAAGTAGATTAAATCTTGCTAATTGACTAGGTCACTGTTAATGGTTAGAAGGAATTTTGATGCTTAGATTTAGTTGATAGGTTGTTAACAGGGAAAAGCTTCAAAAACGGGCCATCAAACATCACTGGTTTCACCTCTACCTTAGTGGGATCAGGAGCTGGGATCAGGGACACCTTGCTGCCCACAAAAACATTGATTTTGCTTTGCCATGCAATCACTAGTGTTTGATTTTCATGTGTAGAAGTTGGTTACAAGTTTAGACTTTTGCTTGCTTAGTTGCATGAGTTAGTATACATGGTTTCATTACAGTTCAAACTTCTGTTCATTCTTTGTACTGACAGTTAGATCAGATTAGGTCAATGTAACTAGGTTTTCAATTTTACAAGTCTTCATCGGTCCAGTTGGAAAACCGACTTGCAGAGCACCTGTACCACTCCTCTACCTACCCATACTCCATCAAAACCATCCGCTCCATTCCTTAGCTCAGCTTCTAGCCTTACGTTTGCCATTTTCTCACATTACCCTAGTTTTTGTGCATCATTGCTTCAGTCCTCCTTGAACAAATCCAGCCATCTACCTCTATCCTCAACTCCATCCACCAAGTCCTGGACCACCTCCAACCCTTATCCTACCTCCATACCCACTCCTTCATCTTTATCCATCCATCCATCCTCCAAAATCCCATTTCTGAACATCCTGTAGAAAGTTACAGAACATCCTATAGAAAATCACAGACATCCTGTAGAACCCCTGCAGACTTCCTGTAGAAGCTCACGAATGAGGTTTCTTGATAGCCAAACTCTGTGAAACTCTCTGCAAGGATGTTAGGGACCCCTTATGCCCTCTTTGAACCTTCATGACCTCATCCAAGCATTTCCCCTCACCAATCCACCTCTGCACAGTCAAAACAGTCAAATTGCATGCATGATAATTCTGACAACTTATTCAAAAATACAAAAAGATGTCTTTTTCAGATGTTACTGTAGAAGTAGCTTAGATACATGTATTTACCTTCCTAGAAGTCAATGGAATCTCTTTCAGTGTCTTGCATCCTCTTTCTTGCATCGGTAGGGATAGCTGGTAAAATTAGGGTTTGCTAGGGTTACGTTTCCTTTCAGCTTTCCAGTTTCTTTCTACAAGTAGATCAGCCTTCTTTGAGTTGGCTTTCTTCCATCAGTTAAAAAGCTTCTTCTCAGAGCTCATAGAAGTTGGCTTGAGCCCCTAGCGGACTTGTGCTAGTTGACCAAGTGACAGTTGTGGCAAGAGCTAGTACTTGTGCATACAACACCGTCGCTTCCAAGTTTGTTACGAACTACCAGGTTGATAAAAGTAAAGAAGGGAGTCCCAGGAGTTGCAACATTATTGCTGCAATACTGGAGCTCACCACTCTTTTCGGCGCCGTTGCCGGGGAAGCGTCATAGTATTTGTGATTGCTGCTTTTCTACTATTTTCCTACTCTAGCCTTCTACTAAGTAGTTTATTTCAGTTCCATTCTGCAATTTCATTTCTGCAAAATTAAATTAGACATTTCCTACTTTCATAGATTAGCCTTTCAATTCCACAATTTCAATTCTGTAAGCATAGAATAGAATTTCAATTCTACAAGTGTAGTCTAGCATTTCATTCTCACAATTTGATTTCATCAAAATAGATTAGTCCTTTCCTGCTTTCATTTCAATTCCGCATTTTCATTTCTACAAGATAGATTTTAGTTAGTTGCAATTCCATCTGTTTCAGTTTTGCAGGTACAAGCAGAGAAAAAAATCAAAAACAACCAAAAATCCTTTCATGCCTCGTAGGAACAGAGACAATACCAGAAAATTCCTACCCAACACCCCCACCACTTCACTGAGTCACCCTTCTCTCTTCTTTGGTGGCAGTGATCCAGAGGAACCTATAGGTGAACCTCCTGAGATATACGAAGATCCTATAACAGAAGAAGAGCAAGAAAACATTCCTTTTGAGACCATGGCTGACAATAGAAATGGTAGAGACGATGACGAGAGAATAGAAGGTACCTTCCCCATCCGAGAGACCAACGGGGACATGAAAATGAAGAACATAAGTCCCTCAGTCTTACCTCATTTCCATGGATTGACCACTGAAGACCCTGATACCTTCCTGTTTGAGTTTGTTGTCCTTTGTCAAACTTATGACTATACAGAAGATGATCAAAAGTTGAAACTCTTTCCCTCTACCCTCAAGAATGCAGCATTACGCTGGTTCATGGGGTTACCTGGAAACGGTATCACTACTTGGGCTCAGATGTAGCAAGCCTTTAACAACAAATACCAGGAATACTGTAGGTCAAAGGAAACCAAGGGAGAAATCCTTCGGATGACCATGGGAAATGATGAGTCTTTAGAGGACTACGAGGAAAGGTTCCAACTCAGCTATAAATGGGCCAGGTGCACACTTGACCCTGAATCTCTAAATCTGGTTCTGCTTTGAGTAGTCCCTGAAGACCTCCTAGATACCCTTCATATGCTAGCTGGAGGAGACATTTACCAACTACCCTATGAGGACATAAAGACTGTGTTTAGAAACCACTCTAGGGCAGCCCGAAAAAGAGGTAGGGGGAATCCACTTTCAGCTAGTACTGCCTTCTCCAAGCATGAGTTTTCTAATCATATGGAAGACCTCAAAAGTGAAATGAGACAAACCATTTCCATGCAACTTGATACTTTCCGAATCCAAAAAAAGAAAGAGGAAGCCGAGAGGGCTTTGGCCATTTTCTGTCCCAGATGTACAAGGAAGCACCCTAAGAACAAGTGTCCATTGCACTCAGTAGAGGTATGTTTCGTTTGTGAGGAGAACCACCCCACAAAACAATGCCCAACCTTACCCGGATTCAAAGCCATGTACCAAGGGACTGAGGCACCCACTGAACCTCTCTACTTCCTCAACCAAAGGAGGCCGCATGGACCCAGACCTTACTAGCAGGGGATGCAAGGGACATCCCAAGCTTATTATAGCCCCAACCAATCTGCTCACATGCCTTCTTGGGATCCCCCTGCTCATCCCTCCTGGTCTGCGCCTCCTCCGTGCTCTTATCCACCTCAATACCATACTCAACCCACTGCTCATTCGTTTCACTCACATGTCCAGCCACAGCCTCAGTGGAATTCACCTCAATCAGGGTGGAGGCCCCAATACAACTCTCCTCCCGCCATTCTGCCTCCACCACCGGCTCAACCACAACCATTACCTCCTGCTCCTCCAAGACAACCCCAGATGCCTGCTCAACCGAACCCGAACCCCAACAACCGACAGGCCCAGCAGGTATACACTAGGGAGACAACATGTCCTACCTATGCTGTGGAGATCCAGGAGATCAACCTGCGATCCAGAAAGACCCTTCCAGATCGCCAACCTCCTCCCCCAGAGGACGAGGAAGAGAAACAGGAAAGTGAACCCAAAGCCATTCCACCCTTTCCTGAGCGACTAACAGTAACCACGCAACCAAACCCAGAGGAGACTGAACTTCTGGGAGAACTGAAACAGTTGTGTGTGAAAATACCACTTCTCCAGGCCATCAAAGATGTACCGATATACAACAAATTGATTAAGGAGAAGTGTTTCAGGCACCCCGGTAGGCGAAAAAGAGATGTCTTGACTATCAATGTCATCGGACAACTGTCCAATCTAATGTTGGGGCAAGTAATCTGTCCAAAGTATTTGGACCCTAGGAGTCATGTAGTTGATGTCCACATCAATGGCACCATAATTCCCCATACCTTGATTGATCTAGGGGCTGCCATTAATGTGATGACCAGGGACACCTGCTTAAACTAAACCTTCAGAATTCATTAAGGAAGACCTCGACAGTCTTGCAATTGGCAGATCGCTCCACCGTGAATCCAGAAGGGATTGTGGAAGATGTGTTGGTCTCTGTTGACTCTTGGGAGTACCCTACGGACTTCTTGGTCCTTCAGCCAAAGGCTAAGCTCACTGGATACCCCCTCATTTTGGGAAGGCCTTGGTTAGCCACTACGGATGCTTACATCAGTTGCCGAGCTGGAAGCATGACCATCAAGAATGGGCCTATGTCCAAGCAGCTAGTCCTATATCCTCCTGCCCAACCTCCGCTAGAACATGAATTACCACTTTGGTTGGAAGAAGGAGATGAGGATGAGGTCTACTCTGCACCATTGTGCACAGTAAAAACCACTAGGGGAGGTCCTCAAACCGAGGATGATTTGATTGAGACTTTGATTCAAAATCCACCTCCCAATGCACTGTCCTTAGAGGAATTTGTGGAGGATACCCAAGCCAGCACCTTAGTGGACCTCTGTGTGACTGATCCAACCTCTCCCAGAGTTAAGAATGTGGAGTTTGGACCCGAAAGAACTTTAAAGATCAGCTCCTCCCTATCTCCTTCCCAAGAAAAGGAGCTGTGTAGCTTACTGAACAATCATTTAGATGCTTTCGCCTGGAGCTATAAGGAGATGAAAGGAGTCCATCCTTCAGTCTGTACCCATCACATCTACATTAAAGAAGATTGTAAACCGGTCTGACAACCTTAGAGGAGAATGAATCCAGCCCTTAAGGACATTGTCAAAGAAGAATTGCAAAAGTTATTGGATGCAGGATTCATCTATCCTATCTCCGATAGTGAGTGGGTCTCGCCTCTAGTGCTGGTGCCCAAAAAGAACGGGAAGTGGAGAATCTGTGTAGATTACCGAGAACTTAACAAAGCCACCAAGAAAGACCATTTCCCTTTGCCTTTCATAGATCAGGTGTTGGATGGACTGTCAGGGAAGAAGTTCTTCTCTTTCCTAGATGGGTTCAGCAGGTATAACTAGATCCAAATCAGCCCGGAAGACCAGGACAAAACCACCTTCACCTATCCTTGGGGTACCTTTGCCTACTGAGTCCTTCCCTTTGGGCTATGCAGTGCTCCTGCCACTTTCCAGAGAGAAGTATTGAGCATCTTTTCTGAGTTGGTCCATGATTCGGTAGAAATCTATATGGATGACCTTACTCCTTATGGGTCCAACTTCCAAGAAGCATTGACCAATCTGGGAAAAGTTCTAACCAAGTGCATTGAGATGAACCTGTCCCTCAGTCCTGGAAAAAGTGAATTCCTAATGACTGAAGGGACCGTGCTAGGTCATACCATTTCTCGGCAATGATTATAGGTGGATCCTAATAAAATTGCTATCATCCAAAAGGTCCCACCTCCTCAAAAGGTAAGAGATGTTCAGAGTTTCCTAGGGTTAGCAGGATATTATCGAAGATTCATTAAAGACTTCAGTAAGCTAGACTCACCTTTGTTTGGACTCTTAGGGAAAGATGTTGAGTTTAAATGGACTAACAACTGTCAAGGGGCACTGGATGAGTTGAAAGATAAGCTGGTGTCCACCCCGATCTTGAGAGGTCCAAACTGGGCCCTACCTTTCCACATCCACACTGATGCCTCAAACAAAGCCATAGGGGCAGCCTTATGAAAAGTTGAGGAGAAACTCCCATATGCCATATACTATGTCAGCAAAAACCTGTCCAAGGCGGAAATGAACTATACTGTAACCGAGAAAGAGTTCCTGGTTGTAGTCCATTCCCTAAACAAGTTCAAACACTACATCACTAGTTATCAAACATTCGTACACACTGATCATGCTGCGATTAGATATTTAATCAATAAGCCTGATTTCAATGCTCGTATCATTAGATGGTTACTTTTGTTGCAGCAATTTGATTTGACGATTGTTGACAAGCCAGGTAAGGAAAATTTTGTTGCTGACTTCTTGTCTAGATTGGACTTGCCTGCAGGTGAAGAAGGAATAGTGGATGACCAGATGCCAGATGAACATCTGTTTGCTATCTCAGTGCTCTCTCCATGGTTTGCTGATATAACAAGCTACTTGGTCTCAGCATAGTTCCCTCTGCATCTATCCTCAAAGGAGAAGAGCAAAATTGTAAGGAAGAGTGCCCCGTTCACTTGGATCGGGGGCAACCTGTTTAAACTTGGCCCAGATCAGATCTTGAGACGTTGCGTTAGGGAGGAGGAAGTCTTTGACATCCTCCTAACCTATCATGATGGACCTTGTGGAGGCCACTTTGCAGCAAAAAGGACTGCCTTCAAAATTCTACAGGCAGGCTACTATTGGCCTACTCTTCATCAAGATGTCAGAAGATACATCATCCAGTGTGACCGATGTCAGAGGATGGGAAAACTGACTCCAAGGGATGAAATTCCCCTCCAACCTCAAGTGACCTTTGAGCCATTTGAGAAGTGGGGCATGGATTTTGTGGGTCCTATCAACCCTCCTTCAAAGCAATGGTCTTACATCATTGTGTGCACCGACTATCTGACCAAGTGGGAAGAAACAAAGGCAATCAAAGCAGCAACAGAAGAAAAGGTGGCTGAGTTTCTGAGGGAAAATATCTTCTACAAGTATGGCTGCCCAAGAGAGTTAGCCACAGATCAAGGAAGCTAGTTCACCTCCAACCTGATTGAAGATTTGCTCGCTCATCACAAGATCAAGCACAAGACTTCCACCCCTTATCATCGTCAAGCAAATGGGCAGGTGGAAGTCACTAATAGAGCATTGGAAGGGATTTTGACTAAGGTTGTGAGCAGCAGCAGAAAGGATTGGGCAGATTGCCTGGTTGAGGCCACCTGGGCCTACAACACCACTTGGAAGACTACAACCGGTTTCACACCTTATGAGCTAGTCTATGAGAAGAAAGCTTTGTTGTCCATAGAATTTGAGTACAATACATTAAGGGTGGCAGCTCAGCGGGACCTAGATCTCAGCCATGCTCAATGTGAAAGATTATTGCAGCTGAATGGATTAGATGAACAAAGAATGCAGGCGCTCCTCCACTCAGAAGTAGTTCAACTCCAGAGGAATATATGGCATGACCGGCACCTTAATGAAAAGCAATTCCAACCGGGAGATTGGGCGCTGCTGTATGACTCAAGATACAAGGATTTCAAAGGAAAGCTGAGGACAAGATGGTTAGGACAATATACGGTGGAGAAATGCAATGACAATGGTTCAGTCCTTATCAGGACCATTGATAAAGAAGCCATCCCCATGCTTGTCAATGGGCATCGATTGAAAATCTACAAGAAACCCCTTTCAAGGCAGGAGTCCATTGAAACTATGGAAAAATCAGTGATGGTAATAGAGAAGGGTTCTGCCTCTGTTCTAGCCACACCTTGATTGTAAAAAAAAAAAGGAATAAAAAGATCCCTGGACGAAAACCTCTCTGAGGCGGCCAGGGCAAGCAGTGAGGGTGAAAACCTCAAGGAGGCGCCCCTGCTGTCTCTCAGAAAATAAAGAATTTGAATAAAAAGATCCTTGGGTGAAAACCTCTCTGAGGCGCCCGGGCAGGTAGTGGGGGTGAAAACCTCATGAAGGCGCCCCTGCTGTCTTTTTTAAAAAAAAAAAGAGAGAAAAAGAAAAAGAGGAAAGAGAGAAGGAAAAAAGAAAAGAAACAGGTCTAATCTCTGAAAAGTAATTGCAGGTTGTAGGGAATACAATGCAGGGAAAGGAGGTCTTGCAAAACGAGGACAGGGGTCCATACCAAGTCACCAGACATCCTCATAGACACTCCCTCCATGGCCACTCACTTTTTCCAAGATTTGGACACATTCAGGTCAAGATTCAACCTCCTACAGGAAGTTTTAGGGCTTTCTACAGGAAGTTCTGCATTTCTACAGGAAACATCCCGTAGAACCTTTGGGCAGGCCAAAATCGATTCTAAAGAGGGATTTAAAGCTTGAAATCTGTTGATGAGGCATGCAGCCACCCCTTCTTCCCATCCATCACCTGTTTCATCTCTTTCCACCACCATTACCACAATCTGGACCTGTTTCCTGCATAGTCATGCAAAAAGTCCTGATTTCCTCAGATTGCAATTATTTTTTCAAAGGGACAAATCAAGTACATGAAGGCCCACACACTCTACCTGTTAAAGCTTCATCGGGACCCTTCAATCGTGAATGCAACCCTGCTCATTTCAACATGCAGCCCAGGAGGAGAAGCAGCTACAGGATGTCCTACAGGAATCCTGTAGCAGTTGATCTGCCTGGAATACACACTATAGAGTCAATAGTAGTTGAAATCAATGTAGGAGGCATGTAGCCAGCTCTGCCTGAACGTGAACACCTCCTCGACAGCTGAGAAAAGGCAGAGCCGTGCATGCAACGTTCACCACCAGTGGATCGAATTCTGAAGCCTGCATGCAGCATCAGCCAATGAATGAAGGAATTCCAGCACCTGTGCACGAAGCAGCAATGAGCAGAGCCATTGTTCCACGTCCGGAAACCTGCAGAGCACGTCCACGGCCACACAGGTAAGTGCCTAACCTTATTTCGTCAAATTTCATGAACTATACTACGAAACTTGCATGTCTGTGAATGGTGCGGGTTGAACAAATTCGGTGGCCAGTCAACTGGCCACCCACTGTCAGTCGGATGGCCTCGTGGGATCCGAACGAGCTCAGTTACGCTCGAATCTTCCTGACACATGGGAAGTGTCCAGTCGAGGAAAATCGGCGGATTTGCAGTGAAATCGGCGGATGGGCAGTGATGATGGCGAGTAATGGCAGAGATAAACAAATGGCGGTCAGAGACATGCTGGAGAATGATGGTTGTGACGTTGGCCAATGGATCGGCCTGGACACCTCACCCCCGCGCCATGAATTGCGCCATAATTCAAAATTCTTCAGCCATAACACTCACGTTAACCACTACCATTTACTATTGCAACCGGTTCAGCAGCGTACGCGTCCTCCTCCTCTGCAGTTCGTTAGCCCGGGCTTCTTGGCCCGTTTCAAACTCCTCCCACGTCCCAAGCTTGCTCAGAAGCGCCGTGACGTCCTCCAGCAGCTGGCAAAGCTCTCTACAGGAAGGAGCTCTACAAGAAGCACAAAACAGCCTCCCGGAGCAGAGAAACCTGGATCTTCTACGTTGGAATTGGAATTTCGAAGAGAGGTAGGCTCGAAAAATGCCATACCCGTGCATGAAATTTCAAAAGGTGGTAAACTAAACTGTTTGGTGTAGGGAAAGTTAAAACAAGTCTGCTTATGGGTCAAGAATTGTCATTTGCCTAGGTGATACATGGAGTTTTTTCAGTTGGTTCAGTGTTACATTCTCCTTCATGGTGCCTGTTAACGAATCCCTCCTGTAGGAATGATAAACCTCTGTAAGGACTGATCTATGCATAAAAAAATGTGACTTGTATATGGTGGGAGTGAAAATTAAGCTCTGCACTCTGTCTGTGAGAGCCTAATTTCATTTTGACAGTCAAGTTTTGGGGCAACAGTAGCATTATAACCTGGGAATTGGAGAAAAGGGAGATACAAACATCTGAGAAACCCTGTCTTGAGAATCAAATGAGGAAACCTTAAACAGAATTCCCTTTCTGATCAGAGCACAAGCCAAAATAGAGTATTTGAGTATTTTTCACCATGCCAGGAGGGTTTATCAGAAAGGAACCCTCGGATTCCAAGAAGTTGAGAGAAACCCCTGAGGTGGTAGACCTGTTTACCCGTGCAAAGTGGATGACCTTTTGTGACAGAATTCAAGGTCACGATGATGAAATAGCAGAGGAGCTCCTAAGGTCCCTGGAGCCCAAATCCAAGATACTGGCCATTGTAAATTTCCGAGGATTGACCTTAAGACTCACCCCACAACTCATTAGTCGGGTCACTGACTTGCCATTGGGGATACCCTGGGATAAAGAGGAAAGGAAATTGGGCCAGAAGGCCAAAAAGGAATTTTTCCTACCAGAAGAACAGTTTTCAGAGGATAAAAATGGGGTCCGGAGAGCTAGCCTACATCCATTTTGGAGCGAGGTCAGCCTTCAGATTATGAAATACATTACCTGTGAGGGGCGATTCAGTATTGTATATGGTTATCACTTCCGGTTGTTAACTGAGCTCAGGCATAAGATGGATTTACCCACAGAACAAAAGCTAAGCATCCCCTACTTCCTCCTACAATCATTGATTGAGTGTGGCACAAAACTGAAGGAAGGGACACTAGACCAGCTGGCCCATCATGGGCTTATCAAGCTTCTAGTAGAAGATGCCCTCCATGCTCATACTGTCCCTCTCTCCTGGGATATTTTTCGCAATATGACCAAGGATGATGATATCCGGATTTTGGCCGAGGAACTCACTTCATCCAACAGTGAGGAAAAGGAGCATATTGAGGTAGAGAAGCTAACTAAGGGTAAGGAAATTAAGGGTAAGAAAACCTAGGACAGGCCACCACAGGAAAAGCAAGAAGAGAAACAAGAAAAAGGCCAAGCTACTGAGGCCAAAGCTGTGGGTGAGATAAAAGCACAAACACCAAGGGAGAAACGGTTGCAAATCAGGGCAGAAAGGACTGAAAAGGTCCAAGCAAGTGAGGGCACATCCAAGGAAACCATAGCAAAATTGAAGAAGAAGACACCCCCAACCAAGCAAGCCAAAACAGTGAAAACTGTTTCTGCAGGAAGCCCGAAAACTACTTCTACAGGAAGACAGAAAACAATCAACACAGGACTTTCTACAGGAAGCCTAAAAACAAAGCAACAGAGGGAAAAATCATCAGAAATTTCAGCTAGGGAGGCAGCAACTGTGCTGGCCACCCTAAGCACATCTCCCAAGTAGAAGGAAAAGCAAAAGAGGGAGCCTCCCCTATATTTTAAGGCAAGAAGGAGTGTAAGGATTAAGACTGGCAGACCCCAGCCTCTGTCAAAAGAACCAATCACAATTGTAGACACCCCTACCACACAAAAGGAGAGGTCCCCCTCCAAGGCATCCATCACTTATGAACGGGGAAGCCCGAAGACATCCACCTGGAGGGAGAGAATGAAAATGTTGGACACAAAGGCCTCTCTACAAGATGCTGAGACTATTATACAGGAAACACTGCCTAGGTTGAAGGAGACCGAGGCAATGGAGGGTGAGGCAGCTAAATCACCACAGGAGGAAGAAAAGGTAGAAATCATTGTGTAACCGAGCCCCCATCCCAGCTTGGGCTCCTATTATAACTTCTTGGAGGCCGGAAAGATCATTCCTCAAAAATTCACAGTGCCAATTTTCCTTGCACTCGAAGAAGAGAGAGTGAGGACCCACACTTGGATGAAAATCGCTAAGTCCAAGGGTGTGGCGGATATAGGTCCTCTGGAGGAACAACTCAAGGAGGCAAGAAGGGAATTGGCTCTAGTACGACATGTGGAGAGAAACCAGCGGGTCGAGCTACAGTAAGAAAATGAGCTGCTTAGACAGCAGCTACAATTACAGGGACACAGGAAGGAAGACAAGCCTCATATCTTGGGAGAACAACAGCAACAGAGCCCACAATAGCCAAAGATACCCCTGATGAATAGTAGAGAAAGGAAGGGGTGAAAACTGAAGTTGAGATACTGAATCGGCAACTACAGGAAAAAGAATTGGAGACACAATCTTTGAAACAACAGATACAAGAAAAGGAGGCCCAACTGGCCTGCATGGCCAACTGGGCAATGGAAGCTCTGCAGTGTAGGCAGCCTGCCAAATCTTATGCCCTATACCTCAAGGATCAGTGGTTACAGTTTCAGATCAATACCTTGGCTCAAAGGGGCATCACCCCATTCCAAAATTATCATCAGTTTGTAGCTCTATGTGGCAGTAATTCATCTGAGGATAGGGCCAAATTATCAGAGTTCTACTTGCACAGCTTTTCCCTTCCAGACATGAACGCACGGGATCCCAACACGGTGATAGGAGATGTCCAGCTTATGGCCATGGCCTCTTGGATGAGCCATGAGGAGAAGAGAGCAACAGAGGTCCGCAGTATCATAGGCAGAGAGCTCAGTGAGCCTCTCATGATCAGAGCAGAGCCAGATGACCCATCAGCAGTGATAAGCACCCACCAGCACTTGGCCAACAATCCTCAGGATCTACCGGAATACATTGAGCAACAGGCTCAAGCCATTTCCCACTTTGAGGACATGGAGAGAATGTTGGGAGAAAACTGCATGCATGCCTGCACAAGGTGGTGGAACACACTGCCTCACAGCCTGAAGATAAAAGAATACCACTCTCCCACCAGGATGAGGGAAGCCTTAGCAAGGGTACCCCTCTACAAACAGTTGATGCAGAACTTGCAGGCCAATTGGATTGGCTTGAAATTCAATCCTCCTTTACTTTTGGGATTGCTAGAAGGAGTGAAGGAAGAGGAGGAAGGTAGACAATGGGAGGAAGTGGAAAGGAAGGCAGGATTCCACGGAAGAGGATATCACAGCAGAGGCTTGTGACGTAAGGGAGGTGATCAAAGCCATAAAGGATGATGAGCTGGACTAGTTGCTCAAAGGATGACCAACCCATTTAGCAGGGAGGTGATGATGAGCCCCGAATTGGGTAACTTATTGGGCTCATTTTGCGTAATTGTCCTTGTTCAACCCTCCATTTTTCATAGATTATGCATTTTTTTCTAGTATGTTTATGTTATTTGAACGAATAAGGGTGGTCACTCTACCAAGGAGGCTAATACGTGGTCATTTCAGGTTTTTTGGAAACATTTTGGAGCAAAACCAAGCAATTATGGCCCAGGAGGTAGCCAAGCTTGAGGTGAGGATTAGTAGGGAGGTTGTCTGTGACATTAAATGGCCCTTCCTCGAAATCTCCACCCTCAACTCTGAGCTCAACAGGCCACCAAAATGAGTTCTAAAGGCAGCCAAGCAGCTTTGGAAAGAGTGACTATTTACTGCAGTTGGAACAGCCGAGTCCCTTGAATCTAGGAGGGTTGTTAGCCCCCTCGTATTGTATAAATAAGAAGGCCTCAGCCTTCGTAGTTAACTTTTGGAACTGTTGGTATTTGCACTATAGTGTTGTCCTTTCTTCAGCTCGTTTTTCCTAGCTACTACTGTACACTTCTTGTGATGATTATTTTTGAGTAATGGGAAGCAGCTTTACTTGGCATCAGATCTGAGTTCTTTATAGGAGCCTATAGCTCTTGGGGTTGGGACCAACCCGAGTGCTAAGGCCTCCTTTATGTATTGTTATTTTTTCTTTATGCATTTGCAAAATTATTTCTGTTTAAGTAGATTAAATCTTGCTGATTAACTAGGTCACTATTAATGGTTAGAAGGAATTTTGATGCTCAGATTTAGTTGATAGGTTGTTAACAGGGAAAAGCTTCAAAAAAGGGCCATCAAACATCACTGGTTTCACCTCTCCCTCAGTGGGATCAGGAGCTGGGATCAGGGACACCTTGCTGCCCACAAAAACACTGATTTTGCTTTGCCATGCAATCACTAGTGTTTGATTTTCATGTGTAGAAGTTGGTTACAAGTTTAGACTTTTGCTTGCTTAGTTGCATGAGTTAGTATACATGGTTTCATTGTAGTTCAAACTTCTATTCATTCTTTGTACTGACAGTTAGATCAGATTAGGTCAACGTAACTAGGTTTTTGATTTTACAAGTCTTCATCGGTCCAGTTGGAAAAATGACTTGCAGAGCACTTGTACCACTCCTCTACCTGCCCATACTCCATCAAACCCATCTGCTCCATTCCTCAGCTCAGCTTCTAGCCTTACGTTTGCCATTTGCTCACATAACCCTAGTTTTTGTGCATCATTGCTTCAGTCCTCCTTGAACAAATCCAGCCATCTACCTCTATCCTCAACTCCATCCACCAAGTCCTGGACCACCTCCAACCCTTATCCTACCTCCATACCCACTCCTTCATCTTTCTCCATCCATCCATCCTCCAAAATCCCATTTCTGAACATCCTGTAGAAAGTTACAGAACATCCTGTAGAAAGTCACAAACATCCTGTAGAACCCTTGCAGACTTCCTGTAGAAGCTCACGAATGAGGTTTCTTGATAGCCAAACTCTGTGAAACTCTCTGGAAGGATGTTAGGGACCCCTTAGGCCCTCTCTGAACCTTCCCGACCTCATCCAAGCATTTCCCCTCGCCAATCCACCTCTGCACAGTCAAAACAGTGAAATTGTATGCATGATAATTCTGACAACTTATTCAAAAATACAAAAAGGCGTTTTTTTTCAGATGTTACTGTAGAAGTAGCTTAGATACATGTATTTGCCTTCCTAGAAGTCAATGTTATCTCTTTCAGTGGCTTGCATCCTCTTTCTTGCATCGGTAGGGTTAGCTGGTAAAATTAGGGTTTGCTAGGGTTACATTTCCTTTCAGCTTTCCAGTTTCTTTCTGCAAGTAGATCAGCCTTCTTTGAGTTGGCTTTCTTCCATTAGTTAAAAAGCTTCTTCTCAAAGCTAATAGAAGTTGGCTTGAGCCCCTAGCGGACTTGTGCCAGCTGACCAAGTGACAGCTGCGACAAGAGCTAGTACTTGTGCATACAGCACCATCGCTTCCAAGTTTGTTACGAACTACTGGGTTGATAAAAGTAAAGAAGGGAGTCCCAGAAGTTGCAGCATTATTGCTGCAATACTGGAGCTCACCACAAACATTGATAATATTTGAATATTAACTAATGCTCTGAAAGATTAATAATAATACTAATTGAAAGGAATATTGATTCACCCTCCCCCCCCCCCCTCTCAGTGTTTCCAACAATTGGTATCAAAGTTTGGTTCCTTCAATAGCAATTTAACAAATGGAAGGAGATCATGGAGCATACCAAGAATGGTGTACCTCTGTTCAATGAAAATAATTATGCACTCTGGAAAGGAAGAATGGAGTTCTATATCTTGGTGCAAGGTTACGAAGTATGGGATACTATTCAAAATGGCTTTACACCAATCGTGAATGAACAAGGTAAGAAGAATTTGGTAGATTATGCAAAAGCAAAGAATATTATTATCAGTGGACATATTGAATCTTCTTATCATAAGGTGTTGGGTTGTAAAACCACCAAAAATGTATGGGACAAGCTTGAGAATATATATGTAGGTGACTCAAATGTCAAAGAAGAAAAGCTTCAAATCTACAGAGAAAAATTTGAGAAACTCAAAATGAAATAAGATGAAAACATCGTTGCATACTTCCAACACGTTGATGAAATAACCAACACTCTGGAAGGATTGGGAGAGCCTTCTGACGAAAAGACTACTATACAAAAGATTCTTAGAACGTTACCTGGAAGATTCAACCCAAAGGTAACAGTCTTAGAATACAGTGCAAATATGACCAAACTCAGCAAAGAGGAATTACATGGAGTTCTCATAGCATATGAAATGAGACTTGATGAAGAAGAGGGTACTTCGTATCTAGAAATTACGTTCGTTGCATCTAAGAAAACCAAAAAGGACAAGCAACATTGAAAGGAAAATACCTTCACGTGCAAGTGTGAAGAAAAGGAAGATGATGAAGAAGGTTTTCCCGATGGGTAATGTTAGTGTCAGTTTTTGAAACCTTCCTCCAGTGATCAAACATGCTCTTACAAAGTGATTTTAAGGTGTCAAGGTCAAATTTTGTCATTTCAGTGAGTCTTCAAGCAAAATTTGGTCACTAGGTATTAGGTCTAGGGTTTGTTTTCACTCCTTTCAAAGTTTTCCAAATGTCGGTCCATGTCACCATTCAATTGAGTGTACAATCATTCAGAGGGTTGTCATCATCATGTCAGGTTCCAATGCGTCTTTTTACACCTTGTTCATGCTTCAGTTGCACATAGGTAAGGTTCATTTCCCTCTCCTAGGGTTTTGAAGGTAATTTCTCTTGGATGGTCAAATTATCAGCAAAACTTGTATCCTGATGTTCACACACCTTCCCCTATCCTTAATGTACCTTATTAAACACTTCCCATCACTAGTATCCCTCAAATTCCTCATTTTCGCACAAACCCTAGTTTCTTGCTACAATTTGACAATTTTTTAGGCTAGGCATGTGTTTTGCCCTTTTGAACCCCTTCCCCTCACTAAATCTTTGAAATTCCACTTTCCCCTGCTTCCTAACATCCCTCCCTACTTCCCAAAATTTTCTCAAGAATTTAGAATCCCATTATCCCCTTCATTTCTACAAATCCCCTATTCCACACATCGGGATAGGTTTTACTCCAATGATGTTTCTGAGCAAGAAAAGATGAATTTGGGAAAAATTAGAGATTTTTTTGTCCAGAATGGGCCAAGGAAGAAAAACCTCCTTCACTTTTTACATAGGTGTCATGGTTTTAGAGAAATGTCAAAAATACAGTTGCCTCGGGAGAATTGATACACCTCTGAAGTGACCTTGGGAAAATCAAGATTTCTCCTAGCTTGATTGGCCAAATGACTTACTTGATGGGTCAAAAGATAACTAAATGAAAATATCTTTCCAATGAGCTATCATGAGCTCAATTTGGAGTTGAGGAAGACCTCCAAAAGTTGACTACAACAACACTCTGCCTTTAGGAAGCATCATTTTGCACATTTTGACTAGTCTTGGGAGATTTGACTTTTGACAGGGAAAATGAACTCCAAATTAAAAAATTCAAGTTTTGTTGGAAGTTAGACTGAATAAGCTTTCCAACGAGCTATCACACACCAAATTTGGACACCAGGAAGGCCTCCAAAAGTATCTTGCAAAAAGCACGATGCACCTGGGTTAGAGCGCGGCGCATTGGGGAGTGATTTAGAGTGTATTTTTATAACAGGCGCGACACATAAAGCCAGCGCGGCGCACTTGTGAGGTGACGCGGTGCACAGGACATCAAGGCCTGAAATAATTCAAATCTTCCTCCAAATCTTCCAAAATTTTAAATTCCTCATTGCCCAAGTAAGTTCACAACTCCAATATGCTCAACGCATGAGTTTGTCTCAGTCTTCTTGGTGATTTAATAGGGAAATATTGAAACCCTAGTTCCTTTCAGTTTGATGAAAAAAATTTCATAGCGTTTATAAATTGCATTTATTACTACTAAGTCCCACTCCCATTATTCTCACTCACTCATTCCCTCACTCCCTCACTTCATTTTCTCCCTCCCTTTTCATTTATATTTACCCATTCCATATTCCCCATATCCCTAAACTACCAACCCTAAATCCCTAATCCCACTATCCCAAACCCTAATCAAATATCCCTAATCCCTAAATATTATTCCCTAAACCCTTTCATTCCCAAAAACCCTACAGCTAGCATCAAATCCTCCCCTCATCAGTCCCACTCATCCACGGAGCTCAAAAACATAAAGAAAAATGAAAAGCTACCAAGAGGAGGAAAACTAAATTGACCACACTTGAGCAAGAAATTCAAGCTGATCGTGAATCTTGGCTTGAGAGGATAAAATTGCACTTGGAGAGGATGCTGGAGAAGGTCAACAATGAGAAAAACATGTTGAGTAACATGGCATACCACTACTTGTCAAGAAATATGGTGTGCAAAGCAAGAATCAAGAATTTGAAAGCCAAATTGAAGAAAGCCATGAGGAAGATAAAAGAGCAAGATAGACTCCAGATCTTGGCTGAGGCTTCCTTAGCTCAACATAACACCTAATGAGGAGCACTCAGCCCAAATTTCAAAAAATTTGGGAAACTTTTTGCAATTTTGAAATTTTTGGCCTAAAAAACAAGTTTTTCTGCCTGATGCGCTGCGCCACTTGGTGCGCGCTTTTGCTAGAAACCTTCTTTTTGAGGTAAACTCAACATTTTTGGATTTTTCATGGAAAAATATGAATTCCCTCACATGGCCAACAAATTTTGACAAGTTTTTAGCTTCCAAAAAGGTCAAAAACACCTAAAAAATGACCTTTCTGCCCCTTTTTGGACACATAGGAAGCAGTGTTGGGATAACTCAATTTTGGAGGGGAAAATGGAGGCCAAATTCAGAAATTCCACTTTTTCTTGAAAGTAGACAGGTAGACCTTTCCAAAAATCTCAATTGGAGAAAATTTGGTGCATGGGAAGGCCTCCAAAAACAGCTCCAAAGTAGCATGGTGTATATGGAAATCAATGCGGCACATAAGATGAAATTTGCTCATTTTGGCCAAAAAAACTCTGTTTTTCGCCTAGATTCCTCACAGTTTCACTTTTCTCTTTATAATAGTAAAAATCATGATGTAATTTAATGTGACTTGATCAAATTTTATGTAATTATGCTAAATTTTCACTCATAGAGGTAGATTCATCATGAAAAAGTAGTTTGCAACTGAATGAATCAGTTTCCTAGGTTTTAGAGGCATGTTGTTCTACTACCTACTTTTCAGTTCTTAGTTTAGATCTTGCTGAAACAGCTCCTAAACTCATGAACTCGACCCCAAAAGCCTAGCATGAGTTGTTTGATGCCTATATCTAGTAGTTTTTCAGTCATTGAGAAAGGTTGGACTCTTGTAAATGCTTCGAGCATTATTGTACATTCATTTTTAGCAGTTTGGCAAAGGAATTGACCATGGTTTGCAGCACTCTATGGGATTCTTGTGGAATCTTGATTTGGTATTGTGTTTCCTTCTATAATTTTCAGTTTACATGTGTTTTATGTATTCCATCATCTCTCTTTGCTTCATCTTAACTAAATTAAAAAAGCATAAAGGTAGAATACATTGAAATTGTGGTGCTCTACCTAGGGTTTTGTTTAGTTATTTATGTTTTCAGCTGTTGAAGAGGATCCTTGAGTCTTTCATGCCCTCTCCAACTCCTCACTAGTCTAAAATCTCTCCATCTCACTCAATTTGAAGTACTAAACCATTTTCCTACCTCGCCCCATAGAGATCTCTGCAAAACTGTGTCCATTCCTCACACCCAAATCTGCCTTTCACAATTGAGCCAACAAACCCATCTTAAATTCAATCAACCACCTCTGTACACATACCTAGCATAAAATCAGTCATTACATTAGTCATCTCAAGCTTCATAGGCTATCTTTTCGGAGATTGACAAGGAGAGAGCCCTCTCTAGACCTGGTAGGGCTAGCTACCAGGTTAAGTGTGGTTTGATGTTACCCTAAATCCTGTCTTTCTCAGCCTGAGGTAGATTTAGGCCCTAACATAGTGGCGACTCCGCTGGGGAAATCAAAAGTTTGTTGTTTACTTTATAAACTATAGGCAGAGCCTAAAGTTATCCAGGTAGCCTTCGAACTGCTCTTGCTCTGTAAGTGCATAGTAGATGAATGCTACTTCAGTCAATCTCTGGTTTAGTTTATGAACTGAACATCTGGTTTCCTCAGCAAAATATAATCAAGTTCAGATCTAATTGTTGATGGTGGACAACGATCAGACACCGCAAGGCTGAAATCATTCACCTGGCGACTCTAAATTAGTTTCAAGATCAGATCCAAGGACTCCACTAGAGGATGAACCTGACCAACAAAAACATGAAAGGACAATATGGAAAGATCAGGTATTCAAGTTGGAATTTCATCCAAGAAATTTTGTTCTTTGTCATAAATTATTTCTTCTCTTTTCCCGAGAATGTCAAGAAGGCTTTGCAAAGTATATTGTATTTGAGAAAAGATCCTCAACCTGCATTTGATTCCTTCCCTTTGAAGATTGTGAATACCAAAGATTTGCATGCCTTTGAGCTTGATCAAGAATCTTGTGATGGCCATTTTCAAACTGATGAGCCTTAAGAGACCAAGACTGATTCTACACCTTCTGTACATACCCCTGTACCTTGTGAAATTCTAGATTGATACAAGCCTCTGATTTTACCTCCTATATCCCATGCTTTCCCTAAAAATCATGACCTATATCTACCAAGATTTGATGTTGAAGGTGACAATATCACTGCTGAGAGACATGTATTGAATTTTGAATATTTTCTCGACCTTTTTGAAGTTGATGAAGAGGATGTCAGTATAAGGCTTTTTGCTCTTTCTTTGCAAGGCAAAGTCAAGAGTTGGTTCAAGACCCTGCCTAATGAAAGCATCTCAGATTTTCAGCAGTTCGTTAAAGTTTTCCTCGACAGGTGGGTGATAAGAAAAAACCCTTTCTTGATTATAGAAGAGTATAACCAGCTGAAAAGATTGCTAGGGGAGACAGTACAACAATTTTCTGCCAGATTTAACCAAGTTTATTATTCGATTCCTGTTAATATAAGACCTCCTCTTGGATCCGCTCTCTTGCACTACCCAGGTGCCTTTGATCCAGAAATGGAGTTTCAACTGAGAGAAAGAAATCTTGCAACACTTGAAGAGATGCAGAAAAGTGCAGTAGATGTAGAGACTCATTAGTTGATTTGAAGGGCAAAGTTGAAGGAAGAAGAGATGAAAAACATAGATCCAGAGGAATCGACATCTCTAGAGGTAAAGCTTGACATTTTGGTAAGTGTAGTGGAAGAGATGATGCAAAGGATCACCACAAGGAATGAGTATAATGTTCAATCCCATGGCTCATTGTTTGAAGAAGAACAAGTTGCTGATCCTAAACATCTTCTTTCTTATTCCAGTTATCATAGATTTGATAATGATTGTTTTATAGATCATCTTGGAGAAGAGAGATCTATTGATATGAAATGTATGCTTGATGATGTCTTTTATACTGATGATTTGCCTCAGTTTGATCAGTATGATTATGATTATGTTTTCCAAACAGAAGCTAATCTTGCAGACGAATCAGCAGCTAGTTTGTGACAGGACGAAGTTCACTTTCAACAGTTCGAATACAGTGATCAGTTGTTGCATATCAGCTATGGAAGTGAGGAGGAAAGTGCAGCAAATTTTCAAATAAGTGAAGGATCTTTGCCTTTTTTTTTTGCTTCATTTTAGTTCATCAAAGACAACTTTCATGCAATCAGAAATCAACTGTCAACAAGTCTTGACCTGAACCTTTTTCAGGGCAATGAAAACCTTGTTCAAGACTTCTCATATCCACATTTTCAGCCCCCAAATGCCATTGATTATCAAGTTGCAGATGAAGACTTGGAAGCTAGCACATATGATCAAATGATACAAGATGATTCCATACCATTTTGTTTTGAATCATTTTAGTTTTTGAAGGGTAAATTGCATAGTATATCTTCAATTGAGAACCCTGTAGGAAATCATGCAATCCCATTAGAACCAATAGAAAATGGGTTGCAACAGTATTTTCAAGTTTTTCACGATCCAATAGTTGATGTTTTGGATGATGTCTACAGTCAAAGTCCTTCACCATTAGCTACTTGTGAGCTTGAAACAAGTATTGATACAAACTTGATCTGAAAGCCGGTTTCTTTGTCATTTTTAGTAGGAGTCTTGTCACAAAGCTCAGATCAAAGTTTGCATTCATGGTATGAGGAGAAGAGAAGTAATCCATTGGATGAGCTAAGTCCCAGTGTGCATGAACTTCAAGATCCTTATGCAGTGTTTTTGGAGGTGGATAGAGAATCCATATCATTCAACGGATCTGTTTCCAAGTTTTCATGGGAGTTGCCTTTCAGTAGTTCTCTATTGTTGTTCATAAGCAAGCACTTGTGGAGAATGCAAACAGCGGCCAAAATGCTTACTTGGTTACATTTGTTGTTTCATTTCACTTGATCAGGTGATGAATGGAACAACTAGAGTAGGTTGTAATGAATAAGCTCCATTTTTATCATATTTTCCAGTTTGTCAGTTGTGTTTTAGTCTTGAGTCATTTTTTTTGTTTCAGTCAGTTTAAAGATAGTTTCAGCTGAGTGTCTAGTTTTAGCTTTTAAGAGTCTTGTTTTAGTTTTGAATTAGTCAGTTCAACTATGAGTCTTGAGTCAAAGTTTCATAGTAATTGTTTTTGGGTGTTTTGAAGTTATTGACTCCATTGCCCAATGGATAAAGGCACTTGTTTGCTCTCCCAAAGATCTGCGGTTCTTGGCACCTCCAAGGAGCTACCATCCCCATTGGAGCCAATGTTAGTGTTAGCCTTTGAAACCTTCCTCCAGTGATCAAACATGCTCTTACAAAGTGATTTTAAGGTGTCAAGGTCAAATTTTGTCATTTCAGTGAGTCTTCAAGAAAAATTTGGTCACTAGGTATTAGGTCTAGGGTTTTTTTTCACTCCTTTCAAAGTTGTCCAAATGTTGGTCCATGTCACCATTCAGCTAAGTTTACCATCATTCAGAGGGTTTTCATCATCATGTCAGGTTCCTATGGGTCATTTTACACCTTTTTCATGCTTCAGTTGCGCCTAGGTAAGGTTCATTTCCCTCTCCTAGGGTTTTGAAGGTAATTTCTCTTGGATGGTCAAATTATAAGAAAAAATTGTATCCTGATGTTCACACACCTTCCCCTATCCTTAATGTACCTTATTAAACACTTCCCATCACTGATATCCCTCAAATCCCTCATTTTCTCACAAACCCTAGTTTCTTGCTACAATTTGACAATTTTCTAGGCTAGGCGTGTGTTTTGCCCTTTTGGACCCCTTCCCCTCACTCAATATTTGAAATTCCACTTTCCCCTACTTCCTAACATCCCTCCCTACTTCCAAAAATTTTCTCAAGAATTTATAAGCCCCTTATCCCCTTCATTTCACTTCATTTCTACAAATCCCCTGTTCCACACATCGGGATAGGTTTTACTCCAATGATGTTTCTGAGCAAGAAAAGATGAATTTGGGAAAACTAAGAGAGGTTTTTGTCCAAAATGGGCCAAGGAAGAAAAATTTCCTTCACGTTTTACACAGGTCTCATGGTTTTAGAGAAATGTCAAAAATACAGTTGCCTCAGGAGAATTGATGGACCTCTGAAGTGACCTTGGGCAAATAAATATTTCTCCTAATTTTATTGGAAAAATGACTTGTTTGATGATTCAAATAATAATTAGACACAAATATCTTTCCAATGAGCTATCATGAGCTCAATTTGGAGTTGAGGAAGGCTTCCAAAAGTTGACTACAACAACACTCTGCCTTTAGGCAGCATCATTTTGCACATTTTGACCAGTCTTGGAAGATTTGACTTTTGATAGGGAAAATGAACTCCAAATTGAAAAATTAAGTTGTCTTGGAAAGTAGACTCAATATTCTTTCCCACGAGCTATCCTGAGCCCAATTTGGACATTGGTAAGGCCTTCAAAAGACTCCTGTAAAAATCACGATGCACCTGGGTTAGAACGTGGCGCATTGGGCAGTGATTTACAGTGTATTTTTATAACGGGCGCGACGCATAGAGCCAACGCAGCGCACTTGTGAGGTGACGTGGTGCACAGGACTTCAAAGCCTGAAATCATTCAAATCCTCCTCCAAATCTCTCAAAATTGTAAATTCCTCATTGCCCAAGTAAGTTCACAACTCTAATATGCTCAATGCATGAGTTTGTCTCAGTCTTCTTGGTGATTTAATAGGGAAATATTGAAACCCTAGTTCCTTGCAGTTTGATGAAAAAACATTGCATATGGTTTATAAATTTCATTTCTTACTACTAAATCCCATTCCCATCATTCTCAATCACTCATTCCCTCACTCCCTCACTTCATTTTCTCCCTCCCTTTTCATTTATATTTACCCATTCCATATTCCCCATATCCCTAAACTACCAACCCTAAATCCCTAATCCCACTATCCCAAACCCTAATCAAATATCCCTAATCCCAAAATATTATTCCCTAAACCCTTTCATTCCACAAAACCCTATAGCTAGCATCAAATTCTCCCCTCATCAATCCCACTCATCCATGGAGCTCAAAAACATAAAGAAAAACAGCAAGCTGCCAAGAGGAGGAAAACTAAATTGACCGCACTTGAGCAAGAAATTCAAGCTGATCGTGAATCTTGGCTTGAGAGGATAAAATTTCACTTGGAGAGGAAGCTAGAGAAGGCCAAAAATGACAAAAACATGTTGAGGAATATGGCATACCACTACTTGTCAAGAAATATGGTGTGCAAAGCAAGAATCAGGAATTTGAAAGCCAAATTGAAGAAAGCCATGAGGAAGAGAAAAGGGCAAGATAGACTCCATATCTTGGCTGAGGCTTCCTTAGCCCAAAACAGCACCTGACGGGGAGCACTCAGCTCAAATTTCAAAAAAATTGGGAAACTTTTTGCAATTTTGAAATTTTTGGCCTAAAAAACAGGTTTTTCTGCCTGATGTGCTGTGCCACTTGGCACATGCTTTTGCTAGAGACCTCCTTTTTAGGTAAACTCAGTATTTTTGGATTTTTCACTGAAAAATATGAATGTCCTCACATGGCCAAGAAATTTTGACAGGTTTTGAGCTTCCAAAAAGGTCAAAAACACCTCAAAAATGACCTTTCTACCCCTTTTTGGACACACAAGAAGCACTATTGAGAGAAGTCAATTTTGGAGGGGAAAATGGAGGCCAAATTTAGAAATTCCACTTGTTCTGAAAAGTAGGAAGATAGAAATTTCCAACAAGCCCACTTGGAGAAAATTTGGTGCATAGGACGGCCTCCAAAAGCAACTCCAAAGTAGCGCGGTGCATAGGGAAATCAGCGCAGCGCATAGGATGAAATTTGCTCATTTTGGCCAAAAAACTCTGTTTTTCACCTAATTTCCTCACAATTTGACTTTTCTCTTTCTAATAGTAAAAATCATGATGTAATTTAATGTGAATTGATGAATTTTGATGTAATTATGCTAAATTTTCACTCATAGAGGTAGATTCATCATGAAAAAGTAGTTTGCAACTGAATGAATCAATTTCCTAGGTTTTAGAGGCATGTTGTTCGACTGCCTAATTTTTAGTTCTTAGTTTAGATCTTGTTGAAACAGCTCCTAAACTCATGAAATCAACCCCTAAAGCCTAGCATGAGTTTTTTTATGCCTATATCTAGTAGTTTTTCAGTCATTGAGAAAGGTTGGACTCTTGTGAATGCTTTAAGCATTATTGTACATTCATTTTCAACAGTTTGGCAAAGGAATTAACCAGGGTTTGCAGCACTTTATGGGATTCTTATGGCATCTTGATTTGGTATTGTGTTTACTTCTGTAATTGTCAATTTACATGTGTTTTATGTATGCCATCATCTCTCTTTTCTTCATCTTAACTAAATTAAACAAGGATAAAGGTAGAATACATTGAAATTGTAGTGCTCTACCTAAGGTTTTGTTTAGTTATTTATGTTTTCAGCTGTTGAAGAGGATCCCTGAGTATTTCATGCCCTCTCCAACTCCTCACTAGTCTGAAATCTCTCCATCTCACTCAATTTGAAGTACTAAAACTAAACCATTTGCCTACCTTGCCCCATAGAGATCTCTGCAAAACTGTGTCCATTCCCCGCACGCAAATATGCCTTTCAAAATTGAGCCAGCAAACCCATCTTAAATTCAATCAAACACCTCTGTACACATACCTAGCCTAAAATCAGTCATTACATCAGTCATGCCAATCTTCATAGGCCATATTTTCTGAGATTGACAAGGAGAGAGCCCTCTCCCGACCTGGTAGGGCTAGCTACCAGGTTAAGCCTGGTTTGATGTTACCCTAGATCTTTCCTTTCTCAGCCTGAGGTAGATTTAGGCCCTAACAGGTAATATGCTTACTTTATGAGAAAACTAAAAATTGGTAAGGGAAAATTCAAAGGTAAACTTCCATTGATATGTTTCGGTTGTGGTGAGGTTGGGCATTTCGCAACAAAATGTCCGAACAAAAGTGATGGAAACTCAAAAGGAAAGAAAGGCTTTAACAAATTCAACAAGGAAGGAAAGAAGAAAGGATTCAAAATGAACTTTCTCTCTAAAGAAGATAGCTCATCATCCGATGAAGACAGTGATAGTGAAGAAGAAGCCAATGAGAGAGTACTGTTTATGGCCAAGCACAATAAACAAGAGGTATCAAACAATAAAGAAGAAGGGTTGACCATAGAAGAATTTTCTGAGGAAATCAAGCTTATAAAAGATCTCAAGGCTAAGAAGATCCATTCCAATACTCTTGAAGAACAAGTTCAAAGTCTCAAAATTGAAGTTGAAGAACGCAAATGTATTGAAGAGTCACTTCAAAATAAGTTGGAAGAAACCAACCAGGAAAGGGAAGCATTAGAATTCGAAGTAGTCTCGCTACGTAAGGAAGTGAAGAAGGGAAACACTATCCAAAACTGTGCCAACAACTCAAGGGCGTTGGAAGAACTCATCAATAATCAACAATCTTACAACGACAAAATTGGCCTCGGTTACAAAGAACAATAAGCAGGACCTTCTACAATAAAATACAATGAACCTATGATATCTAACATGCATGTAGAATTCATTGAACGAGATTCATAAGAACATCCTTGGAAGACAATTCCCTGATGAATATTTCCATTCAGGTACCAACATATTTTTCATTGCTATTGTTATTCATGTGGAAAATTTGGTCATAAAGTTGTAGAATGTCGCACGTACCCTAAGAACCAATACAATTCCAGGAGATCTGTCAAATATGAACCTACCAGGGCTCAACCAAACATCAATAGATTTGAACATTTAAGAAATGATATTGAATGTTACAAATGTTGAAACTTTGGATACATAGCCAAAGACTTCAGACTTGAAAATCCTCCAAAAGAATCTTCGAAGCCACAGAGCGAACGAACATGGAAGAAGAAGAAGATTGATAATTGTGCTCTCGCTCTCAAGGCTCAAAACAACAAAGATGTTTGGTATGTTGATAGAGGTTTCTCAATGCATATGACTAGGGATAGAAAGAAATTTGTATCTCTGAAAGAGAAGAAGGATGGAACCATGTCCTTTGGAAATGATGGATCTTCAAATGTTATAGGATCAGGTACCATCATTGTTGGACACCTAATCCTCTAAGGGTTGGTGTCAAAGTTGAACAACCAAAGGGAGTCCAAGGGACCGCTTGGAATATGAAACCAAGGGTAACTCCTATGTATTATAAATATGTATCATTGTGAATAAGAAATGCAATCTAATGTTTATCTTTCATATTGCTTCATCCATGTATGTGTTTAACATGGTAGCAGAGTAGGCGATTGCTGGTCCTGCTCCAATTTGAGCCAGTAGTTTTTTGGTCTCCACCTAGATATGCATGTTCTGAATTTCAGTCTTGCCATTCTGATCCTATCCTAATTCTCTACCATATTCTCTCCACATTTAATTCCCCCTTCTATTTTTCCAAGAATCTACTACACTACCACTACCTCATGAAATACATTGGTCCTAATTTGAACAACATTGTGTATTCTGACCTCCTATCCTAATTCGTTGCCATATTCTCCACACATTTAATGCCCTCTGCTATTTTTCCAAGAATCTACTACACTAACACCCCCTCATGAAATACGTTGGTCCTAATTTGAACAACGCTATGTATTCTGACCTCTTGCATGAGAATTGATACTAGATTCTGCCTTGAAGAGTGATTGGTCTAATATCTACGCATTGACCTGTAAACAAATGTTTTATATGCCCAGTGTATTTGCAACGGTTTATCTGACTTTGCCTGGAATCTCCTCAACACTATCTTTAGTTGTTGGTTAGAAAGCTTCCTGCTCTTGTGGAAACCCTGGTGTGAAAAACTAAGGCTTGGGAAGAGAAACTACCCAGCTCTTCCCAGATTCACCATCCATCCAACCTCTATGGTCTCCAGTTTGTCTCCATTCTCGTTACTGAGCCAAACTTGGCTAAGACTGAAATGAGCATCAGGAGAAACCTCCAGACTCCACACATTCAGACGAGCACTTACTGTGGCGATAGGATCATCTTCAGAGGTGAAGCACACAATAGAATATTCGTGGTCATCGTCTTGAGGATCGACATTAGGTTCATCATCGGCATTTGAGATCTTGAAGGGTGAGCTTCCGACTAGAGGGGAAAATCAGTAGAATTATTGAATTGCAGGAGCACTGTTAAGGGTTTGAAAATTTAGTAGGATGTGAGTGTCTACAGCTGCCCTATGGTGAACCCAATGTGAAGATATAAAAAAAATCTCTCCAAATTGCTGGGGACAAACGTGAGACATCTTTTTGGAGTTCAAGAGATAGAATAAATCTACCAGGCACTTTAGTAGATTATCATTATCATTTTGACCTTCGACATTACCATAATATTGGAGTAATTTATTTCTGAAAGGCGCGCAGAAATAAAGGGCATAAAGGGCATGAACAATGTTGTTAATGTAGAAAGTATTGCCCAGATCTTCAAGACCTACAGAGCCTTGCCCATCTTCAACATTTGTTAGAAAAATTTATGACACCATAGGATGAACATCCATGGTGTTCACCATTGCTCCTCAAGGCTTTCAATTTCGAATTCAGAAAATCCATGATCACCATTCCTACTTCACAGGCAGAATATGTTAAAGTTCCTGATCATATATCGAGTATCAATCTCTTTCATGTGAAAAATAGAATCACATCTAGTGATTTTATAGGCAAATGACCTTTGAAAATACCTAGCCTTGGATTGTGTTACCTCTCGGCCGACTTTTCCATGTGACCAGAGAAATTTTATTATTTATTTTCTTCCCAGCTTGCTTTGCTTTGCAAGATCGTAGGCACCAGGATTCATACTTTTGACAGCCAAATAAAGATTCAGCTGCGAGATTTCAGCAATCCAACTTTCTTCCTTTAACTTGCAACTAGTCTGAGAATTAAAAAAAAAAAAAAGTCGGCGATAGAGGGAAACAATAGAGGCACCAAAGATTAATGACCAGTCATAGCCATGTGAGTGAAGAAATATGGGAAGCCTGACCTGGTAGATAAATTTTGAAGAAAACCATGAGATAGGAAAGCGAGAAGAAGAAAGTAGATGGAGTCATCCTAAATTATTTCAGAGTCAACACAAATTCACTGCAGAACAATTTGAGGGAGGAAATGACCACATATTAAAAGAATATTCCCACAACCTTTGAAGGAGTCAACACATTGGTGGGCAGAAGTCCGATTGGGAAATCATTCTTGGTAACATAGAGTTTGTTTTCTAGGTATCACCATTCTTTGTGCGTTGAATCTATTACAAACTGCCAAGATTTATTTGAAGTTGTTGCCATAAGTTTATATAAAAGAGAAATTGGTGTCTATATTTTCCTTATTGTTTTACTATTTTTTTGAGATTTACTTGCTGAAAAATGGCTCCAATTGGTGCAATAATAGAGTTACTAGACAATCTAATACTCTCTACTATGGATAATATAGTGAAAATCAACAAGGATTTTCTCACGGATACTCATAGTTGTTTACAAGATGCACATGAAAAGATTGATTTTTTGTAGCTTGAATCACAACTATAGCAAGAGGAGTTACATAAGTATAATCATGATTCTGAACCTGTCTTTGTCCAGGGCAATTCTTTGTTTGAGACACACTCCCATCAACAACCAAAAATTGATCAGATTATTGAGCCCCTCTTAGGAGGAGTTGTACATGTAGATGCAAAAATTCAGTCTGCACTTCCCAAGTCGGTCATTAGACCTTGGGAAGAGCTTGTCCATAACAAGAACATAATAGGCCTTGGATATGACAAGGAGGTTTCCTTTCATATTCTAAATTACTCAAAGCCCATCCAGTTTCAGAGTGATGGATTCCTTCATGATAGTTCACCTTTAGCTGTTCTAGATTCTGCTCATCTTCCATAGCAACAACAATAGATTGTGAAATGCTAACACTGTCACCGAGTTGGCCATATGAAAGATCATTGTTTTGATCTTCATCCATGTAAGAATTGTCATAAAACTAGTCATTCTTCAAACATATGCTTCAAAAACAAGCCTCCTACAAGAACAAAGATTCATTTTGGATGGATCGCTTCTTGGCAATGGGCTTTAATAGCCAAGAAGATATTTCAGTCATATGTCCAAACTTGTTCTAGAGCATTGAACAGTCTTGCAATTGATTTTTCTCCATCATCTCACCTTGTATCTGACAGGGGGGAAGTGATAGTCATCTACAAGCTTCAAAGCCACATCAAGCAAGCCTGAGCCACAAACTGCCATACCAGATTCAGAGTTGTAGCCAGAGACAAAGATGCCCCTGAGCATGCCTTTAGTCGGTGATACCTCTTCAAAGAATTGGGGATACTCCCTCAAGTAGAAGACTTCATCTTCTTTCCAATTTTGGAAGAGTTCTAGGAATTGCATTAAGCATTCCAAAGTTTTTGGTCATCCTTAAACCATCACAGGTTGAGACCTCCCTTTTCAGGTTGAGGTTCTCCCTTTTTATGTGGGGTGAGACCTCCCTTTCATGGTTGAAGGTTTCCCTCTTCCAAACATCAGGAGCACTTCCTCTAGCAAAAGACTTGAGCTTCATGCCAGACTTGGAAAAGTTCTGGGAACTGCACTAAGCATTCAAGTGTTGGTGGTCATCATTAAACCACCTCCCTTATACCAACATTTCAGAGAGCACATTAAACCTAGTGCTGCCATGCAATTTTGCATGTTTTGTATTACAACTCTCTTCTTGGAATCATACATACCCCTTCAGATTAACGGGGGGGATGTTGGACACCTAATCCTCTGAGGGTTGGTTTGGAAGCTGAACATCCAAAGGGAGTCCAAGGGACCACTTGGAATATGAAACCAAGGGTCACTCTTATGTGTTATAAATATGTATCATTGTGAATAAGAAAATAAATTTAATTTTTATCTTTCATATTGCTTCAACCATGTATGTGTTTAACAATCATTGTTAGAAGCAAAGATGCTCTAGCCAAGAATGTTCTATTGGTTGAAAACATGAATCTCAATATGCTCAGTGTTGGACAAATGTGTGATCAAGGACACAAAATTCTGTTCAACCCCAGAAAATGTGAAATCAGGAAAGGCAGGTATGGTAAAATTATGGCTACAACAAGTTGAGCTCCAAACAACATATATGTTCTGGATGAAGCAACTAAAGCATGTCTACTAGCTAAAGAAGATGAAAGTTGGTTATCGCACAAATGAGTGGGTCACATAAACTTTGATAATCTTGTCAGGATAAGAAAAAAGGAATAGTACAAGAAATGCTGAAAATCTCAAAACCTTCCAACACACTATGTGAGGCTTGTCAGCATAACAAGTAGACAAAATTCGAATTTAAAACAAAAGAACACTTTGCATCACATCCATTGGAATTGATACATATTGATCTATGTGGTCCTATGAGAACAAAAGTCTTATATGGAGAATTATATTTCATGTTAATGATAAGTGACTATACCAGGATGACAACCGTTAGTTTCCTAAAGAAAAAATTTGAAGCATTTGAGTGATTTAAGATCTACAAGGAGTTGGTCGAAAATGAAATTGATTTGAAAATAAAGTGTCTAAGATCAAATTGGCAGAGAATTCACTTCCAAATTATGTCAGCAATACTGTGAAGAAAATGGAATAAAAAGACAATTTTCAACAACATGAACACCTCAACAAAATGGAGTTGTTGAAAGAAAGAACAGAACCGTATAGGAAATGGGTAGAACAATGTTGAAGGACTCAAAATTGGATGAAAAATTATGGGTTCAAGCAATTGATACAGTAGTCTTGATTATCAACATAGGTCTTCTTAGAAATAATTGCAACAAGACCCCATATGAATTATGGAAAGGAAAACCGGCTAATGTAAAATATTTCAGAATCTTCGGAAGTAAATGTTATATCAAAAGAGAATATCAAAAGTTGGGTAAGTTTGAATCACATGTTGATGAAGGTATCTTTGTTGGTTACTCACGCAAAAGAAAGGCCTATAAATGCTATAATCTAAGACGAAAACAGATAGTGGAGAGCATAAATGTTACATTTGACAAAGATGGTGTTATAACGAATAATGACGAGAATCTAGAATCTTTGAAACTTGAGACAAAAAACTAAAAAAGGTACAGAGAAAATTCTAGAACAAGAAGCAACTGTCAACCAGGAAGAAGTAAATAATGATCAACAAGATATACAAGAAAAACAACAAGAAGCGCCTCCAAAGAGAACAAAAGAATGGATTCAAAAGAACCATCCATCAAATCAAATCATTGGTGACATAAATGAAGGAATTGGAACAAGAAAATGTCGACAACTTCCATCATCACAACAAGCTCACATTACTTTTCTAGCAACCTTTGAGCCTAGTAGTTTTGAGGAAGCCAGCCAGAATGAACATTGGGTAGCAGTTATGAATGAATAATTGTATCAAATCGAGAATAATAACACCTGGGAATTAGTTCCACGACCAAAAGATAAAAATGTCATTGGGATTAAATGGGTGTTCAGGAACAAATTGAATGAAGATGGATAGGTTACTAGACAAAGCAAGATTGGTTTGCAAAGGCTATGCACAAGTGGAAGGAATTGATCTCAATGAAACATTTGCACCAATTTCCAGAATGGAAGCCATATGGATGTTTCGCACCTATGCATGTTTAATAAAAATAGAAGTCTGCCAAATGGATGTTAATTCAGCATTTCTGAATGGTGAATTAGAAGAAGAAGTTTACATCGAACAACCTGAAGGTTTTCTACCATCAAAAAAACAAGACTATGTTTGCAGGTTAAAGAAGGCTCTGTATGGTCTCAAGAAGGCTCCCAGAGCATGGTATGCTCATCTTGATGGATATCTACGTCAACAAGGTTTCAAGAAACGTACTTCTGATAGAAATATTTACGTACAAATAGATAAAGATAATTTAACAATCATTGAGGTATATGTGGATGATATAATATTTGGTAGCAATGATGATCAACTAAGCAAGAACTTTGCTACAAAGATGCAATGTGAGTTCAAGATGTCTTTACTTGGTGAGTTGACATACTTCTTAGGGCTTCAAATATCTCAACAAGAGAAAGAAATATTTATATGTCAATCCAAGTACATCAAGGAAATGCTCAAGAAATTCAAAATGGAAGATTGCAAACCCGTCCTTACTCGGATGGTAACAGGATGCAAATTGAGCATAGACAAGTCATCTAAGGATGTGGATCAGAGGTTGTACAGATATATGATTGGTAGTCTTCTATATGTAATAGCCTCCTGACCAGATGTTATGCAAGCAGTTGGAAAAGTAGTAAGATTCCAAACAGCACCAAAAGAATCACATATTATTGTCGTCAAAAGAATTTTCTGATATCTAAAGGGCACAACATAATATGGCTTGTGGTATCCCAAGGGAAACTATCTCATTATTCAAGCCTTTACAAATGCAGATTGGGCAGGAAGCTTTGATGATCGTAAGAGTACTAGTGGAGCAACATTCTATCTAGGTGGTTGTCTCGTATCATGGTTGAGCAAAAAAAAAAACCTCGATCTCGTTATCTACAGCGGAAGTAGAATACATTGCAACGACAGCATGTTGTACTCAATTCCTTTGGATGAAACAAACTTTGCAAGATCTTCAAGTACAATTTAGTGAGCCTATTCCCATATTCTGTGATAACACTAGTTCCATTAGCATCTCCAAGAATCCTGTCGTGCATTCAGAAACAAAAAACATTCTGATCAAATATCATTTTATTAGAGAACAAATCGTTGAAAAGAATATAAAACTTGAATATGTTGGTACAAAAGAACAAATCGCTGATATCTTCACTAAACCTTTACCTCATGAAGCATTTGAATATCTTCGCCAGAAGCTTGGCATTCTCCCAAGTTCTCATTATATTTTTCTTATTCAAAAAATAAAGGGGGAGTGGAAGTGTGTACAGGTCCACAGGATGGTTGTGTTTCAGGGGGAGTTACCCTTTGTCATTGATGTCAAAAGGGGAGAGAAGGTAGTAGGAAGAGGTTCCCTGATCGTAGGGGGAGTACTTGTGTTTCGATCAATGCCAAAGGGGGGGATTGTTGATCTAAAGATGATCTGAGGTTGTCATTGATGTTAACCCAGGCAGCACCAAGGATGACCTTGAACTTCCATGGCACATTGGGCATCACCATTCATGGTTTCTTGTCTCATAACCATTATAGGAATACTCTACTCAAAAATATTTTCTATCGGTATATAGCTCTCCTCATAATTCCTCACGATTTGTAAGTTATTCAAGATTGAAGTTAGTAACCCCAATTAGTGGGCTCAAACCCCATGGGGTTGTGGCATGGATTTTACCATTGATTTTTTTCATTGAATAGTCAATAATTAATAATTTTTTAAGCTTCTAAAATCCCTCCAACATCCTCTATAGAAGCCCCTCTCAACTCTAGAAAAAGAAATCTCATATATCCTCCAAAAGTAGCGATCATGAAATTTTCGCTATAATGTTATTTCTGTGAAGTATTAGATGTTGATATTAAAACCCATTTGAGCCAAACTCCTGATGAACGTCTTTACTGAATGTGAGATATTGGTTCGCTATATTTTCAAAGATATGATCTGTGGAAATTAGGGTTTTTGCAGGCTCCCGAATTTCATCTAAAAGAGGTGACCTTGGTAAAATCATCATAACTCTCTCTCTAAGAAGCAGATTGGAATTCGGTAAAAATTGGCAGATAGTGCACAAAATGTAGTTTTTTTTTTATCAATTTCAGAGCCAAAGGAGGAAACAGTGACACGTGGCATGCAGTACAATTTCGCTCTACTGAACTAGTCCATAATTAGGTCATTGTGAGAGATTGGGCATAACTTTGTCTTGAAGAATCAAAATTGGGTCAGACCTATGGTATTGGAAACAAGACTTAGAGGGCTACTACAGGACTGAAGATAACATATTGAGGATATGAAATCACATAGATACATCAGATTCAATATTGTGCTCCTAGAAGGCAAGAAAAAAAACTAGATCAAGTGTTGTCAAGGGGTGCAAAAGGACCAAACTTTCTAGGGTAGCAAAGAGCAAGGTGCAAAAAAATGATGCAGCAAAGGTAAACTCCAGGTAATTATCTTATGTATATGCATGTTCATCTCTAAATATCATTAGGTTCTTTGTTTTCTAATTTGTTTTTTTTGTTTAGCATTGACATATGCTCTGCAAGATGAGGTAAGTTTTGCTATTATCATGTCATGGGTATTTCCTTGAAGAATTTTTGTAGGTATTATATATTCATCAAGAGAAGAATAAATGCATAATCTAATGTTATAAAGAGTGAGAAAGGGTAGCATGACAAGAGCATCAATCAGGGTGCAGAACATCAGCAAGAAGTTCACCACATGAAGTCTTTAAGTGGGCAACACTACATACAGTCATTGTAAAAGTATCATTGTACAAAGTCATTGTAAAAGTTGTACAAGTGTCTATCCGCCAAGAGTTGAACAGGCAATGTCGGGAGGTGGTTGTGTCATAATTGGGGTTATGGTATAGTATGTTTTCTTCTTCTACATCATTCTATATCATTGTAAATTGGACCATTTTCCCTGGTACAGGAGTCCGTTCTTCTTTTCTTCTTCTATAGGGTGGTAGGGTGGTGCTAGGTTGGTGCATGAAGTCACCAACAGGTTAACGCCTATGAAAACTTCAAGGTGGTAGGGTGGTGCTAGGGTGAATTGTAGCTCATTGGGTGTTGCGACATTCGTTGAGTTGACTACTGAAGAATCTCGGGTGTTGGAGCATCCATCCAGTGGGAGCTAGAGAAGAATTATTTTCTAGATTCTAGGAAGTTTGAGCTTTATTTTCAATTGGACTTGAAGATTAAAGAATTATTAGAAAAGAGTTCAGGTGGTTTTTGTCCCGGAGGGGGTTTCCACCTTAAAAAATGTGTGCCCTTGTATTCCTTTTGTTTACTGTATCATTGTACGCACACTGATAATAATTGAAGACTAAGTAATGCTCTGAAAGATTAATAATAATACTAATTGAAAGGAATATTCATTCACCCCCCAAGTATTTCCAACAAGATCTTGTGCGCAAGTCTATGGTGGCCAACGTTGCATAAGGATTCCAAAGCATACTGTAAGGTGTGCAATGCATGCCACAGAACTCGTAGACCATCACGTAGGGATGAGTTACCACTACATACTTAGGTGTCTTTACATGCATTTGAGAAGTGGGCTGTTGATTTTGTTGGGCCAATTCATCCCCCTGGGAAGAAAAAGGGTGCGCATTATATTATCACTGCGACAGAATACATAACAAGATGGGCAGAGGCACAATTGGACAAAGATTGTACTGGAGTTACGGTTGCCAAATTCCTATTCGAGTATGTCTTAACCAGATTTGGATGCCCGAAAGTGTTGATGAGTGACAAGGGTACACACTTTATAAATGAAATGATTAGTGCATTGACTAAGGAATTTCAAGTCCACCATCAAAAGAGTACACCCTATCACCTGTAGGTGAACAGAACTCTTGAAGCCTTTAAATAGATTTTGGAGAATGCACTGACAAAGATCTGCAACGCATAGTGGAATGATTGGGATGTGCATGTACCTACAATACTCTGGGCTTATAGAACTACTTGTAAGAAGCTGACAAGGAAAATGTCATTCAGATTAGTATATGGGGTCGAAGCCGTAATGTCAATGGAGTACATTGTGCCTAGTCTGCGCATTGAAGATTTAATAGATATGGTGGATCGTAGCACCTTGGAGAAATGGCTCGCACAACTAATGGAGCTTGAAGAGGATCCATTATTAGTAGGATTCCATCAACAAGTACAGAAGGAACACAAAAAATCATGGCATGATCACCACATCAAGATTCGCACATTCAAGGGAAATGACCTGGTCTTATTGTACAATAGTATATTCACTAAATTTCTAGGTAAATTATAGATGCATTGGTTAGGGCCATATATTGTCAAAGAGATTATAGATGGGGGCGCAGTTCAGCTCGCGAAGTTGAATGGGTATCCCTTCCCCGAAAGAGTGAATGGGAGTTTATTGAAGTTGTATATAGGGGATCCTGTGCAATGACTATATGACAGCAGAGTCTCAGTGCTCCAATAAAGCCACACTTGGGAAGCTACGCCATGGAGTAAGGAACCGCGCAACACAAGAGGAAAATGACCATTGGGATTACTGTTTATGACTTGATGACTCGAAGCCGGTTAAGTGGAGCAGGGTGGTGGAAATTAAGGCAGAAATCTTTGAATATCTGTCACCCAAACAACATTTATTATTAGAAATTGGGGGGAATGGTCAATTTGAATTCCAAACCCCATATAAATTACACGTGCCGGTCCAACAGAGAACACTTTTCACTCTAAGATTTGTTGTTTAATTTTTCTATCTGTCGCCTATGAGCCGAGCGTTCTAGGAAGAATTTATGTCTCAAGCAAACGTCTCTCCTGTAGTCCCTAAATTAATTATGGAGAGAATGACTGCCACTAACCCAGTTGAAGCCCTGAGTTCGGAAGCAGTTGTGTCTGATGCACCTGGACTAGAAGTATAGAGTGTCGAGACCACGCCTGCGGTGCCCATGCCGCCAAGGTCACCTAGGGCGAAACAAACTGGGACGAAAGACAAATATCTTGTAATGAAAGAAAATCCACCAACAGCGAAGGAAAAGCAAAAAAACTGGTGTCGGTGCGTGCATCACCACGGAAGCATACCGAAACATAGGCAAAGCAGAAGAAAGATAAGCAGCCAGAGACAGTAGTGGACCTGGAGGCAGAAGAATCCCCTAGAATGGAGGATATTGATGTTGAAGGAGTGGAACCCATGACAAGGCTACCTAAGTATATCCCTCCATGGAAGGGAAAAGCAAAGGTCACGAAGGACCCTGATACCGAGAAGTTTATGATATCCATGCCCCTGCTACCTGAGCAGGTCCCCTTTGAATGCCCTCGGCTCGCATGGATCCCACTGTTAAAAATGGAGGATTGGGACCTTACGTACCATGCTAAATTTCCACATTTGGCAATGGATAAATATATGTGGAAGGTATATTATGAAGAAATAGGTCTTACAGCCTTGGAGATGATGGATTGGCTCAGAGGTGTCGAGCAATCAGGGTTTCTCAATCTGTTGTTGGTACCACATTTTCACTGCACCCCCATTAATACGATATGCGTGGGTCAGCTCCTTACACTGGTGCATGATGGGCGCTAAGGGCTATGAGTGCCTATCCCCATCATGGAAATCTTGATCCACAGAATCACACAACTGCCCTACATAGGCATCAACCTTGACAAGGAGTTTGGAGGGAAGACTGGGGAGAAAGATCTTGCAAAGAAGATGAAGAAGGATTATGGCCTCCTTAAGAAGTCGCTAAGGTATTCCATTATTTCCATCATAGATGAGGTAGTTCAATTCACTACCCAGATTTTAGCAGGGAAGGTTATGCGAAAATGCCGCGCGGACAAAGTTCCGGCGCCAGTAGTTTCCTTGATCCGCAGTGCATGAAAGGCGTACAATTTAATTAGGCAAGATACCTTTGTCAGGATTTCCTAGCGAATTGCTGAGAAGCCCAGGAAGAAACCAAGTCGTTCCAATACACTTGGTTGTTGCTGTCAATTGTGCTCGTTGCATGGAGATTGTCAGAGGATATCCAATTTCCTCCACTTGAGGAAGGATTGTCGGAGGCAGCACAATTCGCCTCATTATGGTCTACAAAGGATGCCACACAGATTAAAGAGACAAAGATATTTTGGATTCTTATGGAAATGGATCTCTGTATGGAAATCAATCAGCGTCTGAGGTTGTCCCCAACCTTTTTCACACAGCTATCAGCCTATGCAGTCTTCAAAGCTGACTTCTGCAGAGTCTATATCTAAGAACGGAAGGATCCAGAGAAGAAATGGAACCCATTGCCCTATTTGGTGTCAAACATGGATGTGCAGGAGGTCGTAGGATTATGGCCTACAGAGTGGTGTGCCCTATCATAATTAGATGTTGGAACAAGCATGGGCGTGGGAAGTTTTATTGTGCAGAAAAGAAAGGAGGTAGCTAAGCAAGCTGCGCATACCCTAGAAGAACAACAAAAGAATGAAGTTGAAGAAAAGGCTTGCATGGAGCAAGAATGTGCTGCTAAGGCGCAGGAAAAGCAAAAGTCATGTGACTCACAGTCAGGTGACAATTCACGTTTGCTGGAGACTGAGGAAGAAGAGATTTCAGGACAAGGCAGAAAAGGCGATGAGGGGCAGAGTGTTACAGTGAAAAGCGTCTACACAGAACTGCTTATCCCACTAAGGTGTGGTAGCTACCTTAGAAACAAACAAAGTAAAGCTACTTTTGTTTTTCCTTTATGAAATATAGATGAGAGAAGAACAAAGAAGACCAACCTCTGTCTTGCGCTAATCTCCTAGTTCGATTCCTCTCTCTCTTGATATTCTTTCGCTACTTGCTTCCTTGTACGCCCAGCTTCACAGAGTACCTGTAGGATCACAGTAGCATAAAACTATACAAGAACATGGATCTATACTCATAAACAATCTAGGATCAGATGTAAATTGACCATACAAATGCATAAAACATAAATGACACAAGAGTATGGAGGAAAACTTGAATAGCTTTTATTGATAAACAAGAAAGAGCCAAGGGAGTTACAACCAGTTGTTCTGACCCAGCATCATCCTCTCAGAGAGTAAGCCCCTCTTCACCTCATACAAAGCTTAGATCACCCAACACTCTGATGTTGTCTCGAGAAACCAACAACAATTCCTTACAATATGCAAAATTCCAGCCTCTGGATCTCTGGGATGAGGGATCCATATATAGATATCTGTAAGGGGGATGAGTCAGCTTGTGATTTGATTAGTGCCTTCCCTCTGATAGTTCTTGCTTCCACTTGGAGATTGTTGATCTCTTACTCATCCTTGGTCGAATTCAGAGAGGCAAGTGTCACAGGAGAAGTTTCTGGAAGATTCCATGCCTCTCCACCTCGCGGAATCACACTGCCATTTGTCATTTCTCGCCCATCGCACCCCATAGAAGGGATTTTTGAAATGCAACACACCCACACAGTGTGTTTAGGTGAGATGCAACGCACTTTTCCTATGGAGCAGCTGAAATGATCCTGTTTTGACCAGTTCTGAGTAGTTTTTCATGGAGAACTTCTGGGAGAAGTTGTAATCAGCTGAACTTGTTCCTTTAGGGGTTAGAACAACACTTTTAGGGACTTAGGAGCCCTTGGTCTATGGACATTTCATGCTTGGGGTTGCAGTGCCCAAAAATTTCTATAACAGTTGCCCCCTAAAGCGTGAGGTCGTTAATCTTTTGATGTCGGGTGAAATGCTTTATTATGAGGATCCGAAGTTCTTTCAAGCTGGGAGGAGACCTATAATAAGATACAATACAATTACATTATCTTCATAAATTTTCATGATCTAGCTAAGGTGGGCATTCCCATGCTCAGCTTTATAAATTCATTTTCATGTACATAGGACAGACAATCGTCTGAGTGTAGACTGATGATTCCGGTAGAGTCATCATCCCTTTGATTGGATGATTATCTGTGCAGCAATGATGTACATCTGATGTCTTTATTTCCCTGAATATATATCGCAGCCCAGATGGATGAAACTAGATCCAGGGTCTTCAATCTCATTCAATCTTCACTCGAAGTACAAGTCTATCCATGTGAGAGATGTTCTGGAGTCGAACATGGAAAGACATCGCCTGATTACCAGCCAATGATGCAAGCTGTTAACAGGCGCGAGAGGAATCACCGATAATGATAATGACCCTCAAGGTACTGCAGTACAATTCACGTGGTGTGAATAAAGGACTTAGCGTCGAACGCCACGCAAAATCTTTCGGTCAAAGGTCATTGATGTAAACCTGTCGCCGGAAGTGAGAAACTTGCCATTGAGGCATGCAAGCTTCAAAGTACTGACCGGGGTGTTCCTAGATCGACTTCTTGGATAATGAGCCGATGTCGACAAGAAGCGATCCGTCATAGGAGGGCCTTAATGAATCCCACACCAATGACACAGAACGGAGCAAATGATTTTAATGGAGGTGAAAACAATCTGATGACATAAGGTTTAGGGTGGCGGTCATGAAAGAATGGAGTGTAAATGTATTGTAGTGGGTGAGACACAGGTGAATTCTCTGAATGACTTCTCTTGAACATATCGGTGACACTGACGTGATGGACTGGTAGCATTAACCCCAAATGTGGATGGTGTGATGGGACCATGGTGATGTGACCAGTGAATGAAACAACCCAACCCGACTTGGATGCGGAGTGAAAGTGTCATGTTCAAGAGCGACTTGCTACCAACAAAGTTTCTTCAAGTTTTCTTCCCAATTTTTCCCCAGTCATTGCTGACCAGTACCTCTTTATTTTTACCAATCTTGAAGAGGATAATGCTTTTTCTATAATTTTCCCTTCGGGCAAACCCATCGCTATGTTTTAACGAGCCCAGCGATAGTGAAACTCGTTCTTTTCTGCTATGGACAAGTTTGTCGCTATTAAGTTTTAACGAGTTTAACGACAAAGATAACTCGGTCCTTTTCAATTTTAGAGAGTCTGAAAAGGGATGTAAAGGAAACTCCAAAATTCCTTTTTCGTCATCTAATCCCTTAAGTCCGAAAAAGTATAAAACAATACAGAAGGGATGAATTTTCGATACTTTTAACGAGCCGAACAAAACAAGCGCTCGATCTTTTTGTGTAATAATCCCTCAGGTCCAAAAAGATTAAAATCTAAAGGAGGGATAGCACTTCCGGTCCCTTTAACGAGCTGGAGAGGCCAATGGCTCGACAATCTTTTCATATTTTACGAGTTAGTTGAAAAGAGTTTAAAGGAGACTTGTCTTTTGAGGAACGAGTGATAAAATTGGGTAGCAGCTGATTCCAAGTAAGGTTTGGAATTTTCCAATCACAGCAGTGTTACAAGGATGGCTAGTGAGATCACTCTTCGCAGCTGTTCCTCAAAAGGGGTAAACAATCAAATGGAGGTGAATGATCGGCCAATACAGAGTGGAGGTGATGATGAGAACACGACCAAGGCTTTTAAAGGCTGAAGTACTACATTCACAATGGTTATTTACCGGGAAAATAGTTCATTTTTTAATGAGATTAAACGTGGGGAGAAACATTTGCTCATGACTTATGTTTATTTTTTAACAAGCTTGAACTATGTGCTAAAACTACTCGATACAACGGTCATTTCTTGACTTTACCATAAATAGCTTTGTTCTTTCAGAGATTGTACTACATTTTCGATTGCTTCATCAAACTAGTTAGAAATGAACAATATATGTTTGAAAAATGAGTTAGAACACTAATATTTTACTCGAATTACGTAAAAAGTAATGTAAAAGTGCTTTTACCTCTCATTTTACCATTTCATTTGAACTTTGGTTTGTTGGAGCTTTGGAGGTGCTTTTCCCCCTTGATTTTCATCAGCTGATTCCGGGAGATTCTGTGGATGATTCTCAGCGCTGTCCGGACCAGGTAGGAGCTAAATTTGAGCTCTTTCATTTCATGCTTTCCATTTTGTATTTTGATCTTGATTCCTGGTTTTTCTAAGCCTCTGGGGTTTGAAAAACTCGCCTTGGCTTCAGTGCACCCCTTGTGTATCGAAAGGTGCATTGGATGTTGGCCTTTCTACTGGCCATCTAACATGAAACGCACCCAGAGCACTACTGTAGGTGCGATGGGCGCAAGGAAGGGACTTTATGCACAGTTTTTGATGGAAATTTTGCCTGTTTCTTACCAAAATTAGGATCTAACTCTTCTCTTGTTTGTTTTCAGAGATTTTTTGGAGCAAGATGACTATTACATGGTGAGAACGTGAGCATGAAGAAGAGGACATGCTTGCTTTACATGATCCGGTTATAGTAAACGCACTGCGGAACTGTGGCTTGCTGAAGTTTTTCCGCATTTCTAGCATGAGACAACAAATCAACTTGCTGCAGTATTTGCTCGATGCTTGGGATCCTACCAACCAGGTGTTCCAGATTAGGGGCAAATCCATCCCCTTGACTGTAGTGGACATCTATTTTTTGACCGACTTGTCGAGGCGGGGTGCCCCCATCTCTTTATCAGGTTCGGCTCGAGGAGGTGAATCTGTGAGAGATTATGTTCGCCGGTATTGCAGAGAGGGATCTCAGCCGAGTAAAGACGGCAAGATCATTATCTGTGATGTCACTGACAGGTCCCTCAGGACTATTCTGTTTACTTTTGGTAGGATGGCTAGTGGTGCGGCTCTTCATGTAGCCAACCGATCTTATATGCAGTATGCCTTAGAATGCCTCCAACTGAAGGTGTTCAACTGGTGCGACGCAGTACTTCTTGTGATGAAAGAACATTTGACCAAGGTGAAGAGTGGGAGGTTGAAGAACTTTGGGTATGGTTCTATTTTGACCGCCTTTGCCTTGGAAAAGATACCATTGATGCAGCCACAGTATATTGCACTCGATTTACCTTCACCGACTAAACCACGTATGCAGAGATGGGTCGACCATATGTCTAGGCATGCTGGTCATCTCAGATTTCCTTTCCTGATACCTTCTTTGGGTGGTTTGATCGTCAAGAGATGGTTTATTCCGAGTATCCATATGCTGGTATGGACTTCTGGGGTGACCGAGATTTAGTACTGCCGGCTGGCGAACAGTGGGGTGCCATTGGTAAATTCTTTGACCATATTCCTGTTTATCGTTTTTCTTTTATAATGTTCTTGTGCTTTATTCTATCAAGACTAATCAAACTCATGTGTTCATGCAGATGTCGGTCCCGTTCGGCTAGTCGTTCGCCCGAGAGTGCCAGCTGCCGCCCCATCAGGAGAGGTTGTTGGAAGGGCTATCCTTCGCGACCTCGATGTGGCCGAGACTCTCACAACATTACAGGAATAGGTTGAGGGCCTCACTCTTGGTATCCCAGATGTGAGGACTGACGAGCTGCCCTTGAGGTTGCAGCAGCATACTACTGGTGTGCGGAGACGATGGACTCGGCTCTTACGCATGATCGCACAGGCTGTGACTTGCTATCACGAGCACCATTAGACTAGGGTGCCCCCTGGCGTTTTGAGTTTTGGGTCATTTGACCAATTTTTTCTTGGTTACAGAACATTATGTGTAAACCATAAACAGTTATGTATATATTTTTTATTTTCGAAGTTTTATTTTGGTTAAGTTACATGATCCAAATGCAAATATTGATGGTATGCTTCTTTTTATAAATGTTGTAAATGTCTATCTAACACATAATTCGCCAATGAGTCAGTTAATGTGTTTAAGGTTCTGGATATATGCTGATATTGAATAAAATCAAATTGCCTTTCCAAAATCTTAACCCTTAGGAACATGCGATAAATAGCTGGATTTCGGACATTGTAGATACCAGTGAGTTGTAGTATGACGAGTTGTGAGTCTAGCCTGACAATCAGTCGACGTATACCATGTGTGATGGCATCAGAGAGAAGTTCTATCAACGCGATATATTCAGCGATGTTATTCGTTGATCGTCCAATACATACCCCTCTGAAACTTACTAACTCTCCGCTTGGATCAAAAATGGCCCAGGCCGCGGAAGATAGGTTCCGCGAACTACGACTCGCTCCGTCGGCATATCCAACACATGACTCCAAAATGTTTGACATCTGCAATAAATGTAAAAAGTGGATTACTTGACCAAAACAAACACTTTAGCGAAAACAAAAACATAACAAAAGCATATAGGTTACTATACTGAATCACGCATAGTAACGCTTGAGGTATAACCCGTTACGAGGTTGTGCCAGTGGAATCCCATCATAATCCATTAACTCGTAGGCTCCTTTTGCTAACACTCGCTTAACAATATAGGGGCCCATCCATAAAGATTTGAATTTACCTGCCCCTAATTTATCGAATTCTTGGTCATAAAGCAAGACCAAGTCACCTTCTGAGAAGACACGGGGTTTGACATTCTTGTCGAACTGTGCCTTGACTTGTTTCTTATGTGCTTCGTTAGCCAAAGCGGCATCACGACGGGTTTCATCCAATTGGATTAGTTCCAAGAAACGAGCCTCCTCTTCCGAAGTCCCGGGGAGAAGGTCAATTGCGAGTTTGAGGGATGAGATTTCACACTGGATTGGTAAGACTGCTTCCATGCCATATACCAGTTGGAAAGGTGTAAACCCGGTTGCATTCCTTACCGATGTTCGGTAAGCCCACAAGGATGAGTACAGGGTTAGGTGCCAACTTCTTTTGTGAACTCCAATCATCCTTTGCAGCATGCGCTTCAGGACTTGTTGATTGCTTAAACTTGTCCGTTGGCTTGCGGGTAATATGGAGTAGAGCTGTCGTGAGACAACCCTAGTTTGGCAGCTAATTCGACCATCATGTGATTGCGAAAATGCGATCCATGATCTGTGACTATAGCTTGTGGGACGTCGAATCTGGCGACTACATGATTGAAAAAGAAAAGGGCAACTATTTCACCAGTATTATCTAATGTAGGCATCGGCTCGGCCCATTTGGTAAAATAGTCAGCTGCGACTATGATATACCCATGCCCCCCGGTCGAGGTGGGGTTACATGTCATGAAATTGATGCCCCATTTGGAGAATGGCCCGACAGCAACTATTGGCTGCAGAGGTGCGAGTGGTCTTCTAGTTTTGCTATCGAAAATTTGACAAGCATGGCAACTTCTGACTGTGTTTATGCAATCTTTGAACATTGTTGGCCAGAAGTATCCTACTCGTAAAAAAATTTGCGCTGTAGCATAACCGGATTGATATCCCCCACACACGCCTGAATGGTAATCATTCAGGACTTTTCAGCCTCCTCATGAGTGAGGCACCTTCTCAGAACTATATCGATACCACGACAGTAAAGTGTATCACCGACAATCATGTAGTCTTTTGCTTGGTATCGAATACATTTTTGTTCAGAGCGAGAGGTATTTGGCCTATATTTTTGGGTTTGGAGATAAATGATTATATCCCCATACCACAGATTGCTTGAAGATATCAGAAACAAATTTTCGTCCACGATTGTTTCTTCGGATGTTTCATCGTTGGACGACGATGGGAGACCGCATAATAATTCTGCGAATACCAGAGCTTTCTTTGACTTGGATTTTACAAATTCCAGATCAATCTCTTGTACAATTGCTATCCATTTCGAATATTTTCCCCCCAGCAACTGTCGCGACAATATATAAGTCATGGGGTTGCAGTCTGACAGAATGGTAGTTTTTCGAAAGAGGACGTAGTGTCGAAATCTCTGTATCGCTTGAACAGTTGCGAGCGCTAGCTTTTCAACATAAGAATATTTGCTTTCTATATCATTTAAGTTCTTACTTAAATAATATATAGGATGTTCGATTCCGTTGTCTTCTTGAACTAAAACCATTGCGATGGTTGTATCCGCTGCAGCCAGATACAGGTTAAAGTCTTTTTGATAATCAGGAGCATACATTAATGATGCTTTCATTAGGGATTCTTTTAAAGAATCAAAGGAAGATTGCGCAACCTGATCCCAGACAAAGGGTACTTCCTTTTTCAAAAGAGGCGTATAACCCTTAGCAAGTTCGGCGTAATTTGGAATGAACCTCCTCAGAAAGTTTGCTTTCCCTTGGAGTTTCTGAATTTGAAGCAAATTTGAAGGTGGAGGAAAATTTATGATTGCTTGAACCTTACATGGGTCGAGACGAATCCCGTCTTTTGAGACCAGAAAGCCAAGTAAACGACCAGAACTGACAAAAAATACACATTTGTGTGGATTGAGTCATATCTTGTAGTGTCGGCAACGTAGAAATATCGCTCTTAAATGCTGCGGATGATTAGTCCGCTTTCGCGAATGAGCCGGAAGATCGTTGAGGTATGGTTGAACAATGTTTTTGATGTCATGGAAGGCATAATTCATTGCCCTCTGAAATGTTGCCCCTGCGTTCTTTAAACCAAAGGGTAATTTTCGATATGCGAATGTGCCCCATGCAAAAATAAGTGCAGTCTTTGACTGGTCCTGTGGGCGGATATTTATTTGATTATACCCAAAGAATCCATCCATAAATGAAAATATTTCACATCCGGCGCATTCATCAATTATCTGGTCGATGAAGGGTGTAGGGTAGTTGTCTTTTGGACAAGCTTGATTTACATCCCTATAATCGACACACACTCTAATTGTTCCTTGTTTTTTCATAACAGGGACAATATTCGATACCCAATCGGTTAGAGGAACCGGGTAAATGAAACCAGCATGGAGAAGTTTTTCAACTTCTACCTTAATGGCAGCGGCTTTCTTGGGGTGCACCTGCCGTAGCCGTTGTCGTACTGGTTTGACATCTGGATACATCTTGATTTCGTGTTCAACGATACTCGAGTCAATGCCTAGAATTTCATTATATGACCAAGCAAAGACATCTCTAAATTCACGAAAAAGAGCGTTATATATTTCCAGTTCTGAAGGAGAACAACATTTTCCAACATAAATATTCTCTACAACATCTGCTTTGGTTGAGATATTTATGGCGATAGTCTCTTCAATGTTGGACAAGTTTCGCTCGGAATCCACCGTGTTTACAGTATTTGATAGAAAATCAAAAACTGAAGGATGATAAAGGTCATCAGGAGTATTTTCTTCACAATCCGGAAGAAGGAAACGATGGTGGTAATCATCCCATGGTTCCCCTTCAATTACCATTGATTGAACAATTCCTTCGTTGGTGACATGCACTCGTGACCAAGGATCTGAAGGGGTGCCATATTCCTTAGACCTATCTATCCAAACGCTTGACGAGCGTTGATTTGGGTTTGCCTCCCATGCTAGGAACATTGATTGCTACAATATTTCTGTTGGGCTTGGAGGCAAAACCTGCGAATGATCCATGTTGATATCATTTTCTGAGATCTTTTTAGAAGATATCATATTGCAGGTTCCTACCGATGCTACTTCTGCCAAATTAATTGGAGGTGGAAGGGCAAAAGTTCCCATTAATATAGGATCTTTTAGTAGGCCTACTCCAATATTTTGAAGCGAATGGGGGCTTCCATGGATCATTGGAATGCTTCCCGTAACTTGAGAACCATTGGGGAGGAAGTTTTGTTGATCGACGATTGTAATTCCTCCTTGAAAGGGGAATGCAATCTTCCTAAAATAGGTCGACACAACAGCAGCCATAGCATATATCCATGGTCTTCCCAGTAAGATGTTGTAATCGAGATTTCCATCGATTACCTCAACATCTATTTCTACTGTTTTCCCTCCTAGTTCAACCTTCAAGTTACTTATAATACCATATGGGGTATATGTTCGTCCGTCAAATGATTTTAATGTCATTGAAGATCATGACAAGGTTGGAGATCCTAAAGTTTTCCAGCAACTCATCGACATAATACATGTAGATGCTCCCTCATCAATAATTGTTCGATGAACAGTTTTGTTGAGGGCTTTCACTTGAACGAGGAAAGCTAGTTGAGCTGGTAACTGAGGATCATATCCTTTATGATCGAAGGATACAAGATTGGAATCTTTTGGGTCTATCCCACCAATGGCTGATAATAAAGCTTGCATTTGGGATCGGCAATTTTATATTACCTCAAGAGTCGACATAGCGGATGGCGATTGGGCCATATCTTCCACTATATTATAATGTTGTGCCGCTCTAGAGCGGGGATTAAACGTTGACTTTTGTACTACTCCCTTTGGTGGTTTTATTGTCAACTCGGGAATGATGGGTGGCGCAACTTCTGTCGAAGTTGTTGTCGAACTACTAAGTTGATCTTTATCCTTGTTGTTCGACAACTGTGGATTCCCATAATCTTTGTTCCTTGTCGATATCAAAGCATCATTTTGCTGTTTGGAAACCAACAACATCAGCACTTGAGACGGGGAAGCATTTCCACTGTCAACCAGATTTATTCCTACTGGATCAGTTAATATTGCTGAGGTTTTTGTATTCTTGATGAATTTTTTAAGCTCAGATCTGTGTGGACAATCTGCGGTCCAATGATCCTCATTGCATATAAAGCATGGATTTCTTGGTTTCCTATTTCCAGGAGGGTTTGCAGAAGATTTTTCAGGTGATGATTCTTCATGTTTCTTCTTCTTCCCTTTGCCTTTCTTCTTACCCCCTGGTTGTTTGGTTTCTTTGCCTTTATCTATCGATACGACATTTGCTTCCGAGGCAAGAAGTTCCTCTTTTGCATTTTGACCGGAAATCTTACGGGCCTTTTTAGATGTAGCCTTTGTTGATTTCGTGTCTGTTGTGCCAATCACGCCATCACCGGCATGAGAGTCATTGTTTGATTTAGGAGGAGGAGGGACTGAGAATTCCGGTCTAGGAGCATCAGGTATTTTATCGTAGAGCATGCCAGACTGAGTGTAAATCAAGTCCAAATATTGTGCACGAGCGATAACTTGCTCTTCGGTGATGACTCCCCCTTTTGCCACATCTTCTGTGATGGAAGGAAATAATGACTTAATAAACCATTCAGCTAAAAGCTAATCGGGAACATACGTTTTCACAATTCTACAACGACGTCACAACTCATGTATATGATAAGATATGTGAGTGGCCGTTGTTTGTTTGAAATTCATAAGAAGTTTTGTTCCCATTTCGTACCTTATCGGTAATTGAAAATGGGTTAAAAAGGTTGTGGCTAGGGTACTGAAGTTGTCGAATGAAGCCCTAGGCAATTCGATATACCATTTTGCTGCCGGACCAGTCAACGCCCTCTAAAAAAGGCGAAGCCTAATTGAATCATCGTTTAGGGTGTTTGATGAACACCACAGATGAAAGGTCATCACATGATTCGACGGATCTTCACCCGGATTTCCATTAAATTTAGGAATATTTGATGGAAGTTTATGTGGAATCGCTGGCCACCAAGGGGCATAAGCGATTGGATCGTTTGTTAACCGATTTAAATCAGGTAACTCTAAAGTTGCCACGAAGGGTAACTGTTGATTCAGGTTAGGTGAAGAATACCCAGGATAAAATGGGATCGCCTGAGCAGTTGGTCTTTGCATACCAGCATAATGCATTTGATGTTGGTAACTTTGGTAAGGTTGGTGGGCATGACCATTGTAAAATGGTTGATTTTGACCGCTTTGAATATACGGCTGCCCACTATTTGCAAAGATTTGTTGCTCAAAACCTTAGTATACTTGTTGGAACTGCGGTTGTTGGTATTGCACTAGCCATGGTTGTGAAGCCATGTGCTGTTGCCCGATACTAACTGTTTGACCAAGATGAGGGGTAATTGTACCCGTTTGAACCTGTGTCATTCCACCAGTCGGCGATTGTGGTTGAGTTGCAGGGTCAAGGGGTTGTTGCATTACAACCTGAGAAACCTGAGGTTGGCATACAACAGGCAGCACTTGAACTTGCGACACCGTCACAATAGCTGGAGTAGTTGGTATAATTGACATAGGTAAGCATTGTTGCATCGAATATACAACTCTTGGTTGTTGAGGTAGTATTGGTACCCAACCACTTGACGTAATTCCAGCATAACCCAAATTTTGTTGTGAACTCCCGTATGGTTGTCCTCCCGAAGGGGATAATGAAAGGGTATACTGCCCCCCATATGGTGGTAATCCGGTACTTAAGGGAATGGTTTTCCCTTGAGGGCCGGACTGCCCAAATTGACCTCAAAATGGATCAATTTGTTGAGACTCAACATAAGAGTTTCCGGATATTATTCCGGATGAACAAACAGGAACCGACCATACCATCGAAATGGCCCCTGAGTGGGCTCCTTCTAGCGATTGAGAGCTAGTTGGGATAGATGGTATACTAGCAAACATTGTTGGAGTGATAGCAGGAAGTTCTACCGTCGTTGTTTCAGACGACACAGTCCTGGATGTTGACGGTTGTTCAGACATTTCTAGTCTATCCAAAAGATTACCTAGCGATTCTACAGGAGCTTCCGTTGGCGGTAGACTAATTTCTGATGAAGAAGGATACAGAGTGATCTTGACTTCAAATTGCGATGGAGTACTAGATGGAGGATATTCCACAATCTCTTCTATAGCAATCAGACCAGGTGGAAGAGGTAGACCGTCAGGTCCGTAGAATATTTCTGGTGCCGAAGAAGGTATGGAATCTGCAGCTACAGATGTTTGGGGAACAACACTCTCCGAACTGGTTGTAGATGGAACTGATTCAGTGATACAAGTGTTTACCCTCAAACTAGGATCAGTACTACTGTCCTTCTGTGGCTACTAAACTTCTTCTGTAAAGGCAGGGTTACCAGAAATGTTTGGAGTAACCGGAGTCTCTGATGTTGTTGGAACACTTGTTCTAACTTTACCAGGAGATTTGGAACCGGTTAAACGAGTTCGCTTTGTCCGTAATAGCTTCGATTCCGGAGACAAAGACGATTGAATCGTAAGCCTCCGCGAACGACGGGGTTTCAATTGACTTTCTTCCACGATTGCGGATTACTCGATCAACTAAAAATAAAGGGGAAGTATGTTTCCGAATTATGTGAATTTTAGACGCTTTGAAACAACTTCTTTTTTCAATTTTTAAGAGTCGAGAAAAAACAAAAGATGACTCTACTCGCCTTCGACCTTTAATGAGCCTGAAGTGACAAGTGCTCAGATGGACCTTTTCCGTTAAGGATTTTGAAAAAGAACGAAAGGGACTGCTCTGGAAATCTAGGTAGAGGGATTACCAAACCAATCGCAAAATTGTAGAATACTTTTTATGGTACGGCAATCAATCTTCCCGAATGTTGTGTACAATGCATTGCGATCGATAGGGCGGCAGACACGGCTTCCTATCGATAAAGGATTAAGCCTATTGTGGTCTCCCAAAATATACTCGACGGTACGTGGGAGCACAAGTCCGTACTGGCACTTATCGTCTCAAAGTGGAGGAATCACCCAACCATCAGTGAGAACAATAGTTACCAGGCTTTATGACGCCGGAATATGTCTCTAGCCTAGACTTCTAAATGTTGTGCGTTAGGTTCCAAAGCGTTGTTAGATTCATTGAATTTATTTTATAGTTGATCTTGTTTAAGAAATTTGCCTTTTAGGTTCACCGCGAGATGTAGATGTATAATTCCTAAAATGCAATCTAAGATGATAAACAGTCTTTTATCTTCTTTGTGCAATGAAAATCCTAGCTACTAAGGAAAGAGAGACAATATTCTTTCACAAAGAGCAAAGAGCACACACTAAATGCACAGTCCTAAATCAAACCAATCAAACAGTCTAAATGCAAATGCACATGCATGTATTTGTTTTCGGCTTTCTTAGTATGTGAATGGTAAAAAGAAAGCTAATGCACAAATCTGAATTATGTTCCAAGAGACAATTACTAACAAGTTTCTTCTCGAAATCAAAAATGGAGACAATCACAACACTTTACGATTTGGAAATGAATACTTACTTTCGACACTAGAAAAATTACAAATTCAGACCAAATACAATAGTAACAGGATAATCGACTATCTACAGCAACCAAACTCTTTCCTATGACTGAAAACAACACTTGCGACACTTTCAAATCAAAGGACGACAGTACGATTACGTTACTTTTTGCAAAGGAGAACTGAAAATGACTCAACAAATACACAAAAACATTTACAGTTCTTTTGCACAAAGGAGGCAGAATAACAGTAAGGAAAAGGGGTTTGAAACAGAGATATACTGATTACAGGCAGCAAAATTCATGAATAGAACTGAAAAGAATGAATCACAGAAACCAACACTGAACAATGCCTAGTCTGATCAGCGCACCTGTAACACAGGGAATTTGAAATGCAGCGCACCTACTACACTCGGGAAGTGCGCTGAATTTCAGATTCACAAAACAGTACCTGCACTGGGCCAGAGACGAGACTTTGCTTGGGTTCCGGGTCATAGTTTGCAGTTCATTTCATGGGTTTTGTCCGAGCAAATGGTAATCAGTAATGCAAAAATCAGGGGTAGATCTAAGGAGGTTATAAGAGCTACCACAAGGGGTAATCAGAGAGTTTGTGAATCAGTTGTTTAATTTATAAACAAATCCCGGAGATTGACTAAAGCGGTTTATCTACTTTGCATTTGCATAGAAAATGCAGTTCGAAAGCTACCTGGCTCGACTTCAGGCTCCGTCTATAAGTTTATAAAATAAACAACAAGGAAGATAAACAAACAAACTAATTCCTCCCCAGCGGAGTCGCCATTTTGTTACAGGGAAAAGTGTCTACACAGAACTGCTTATCCCACTAAGGTGTGGTAGCTACCTTACAAACAAACAAAGTAAGGCTACTTTCATTTTTCCTTTATGAAATATAGATGAGAGAAGAACAAAGAAGACCAACCTCTATCTTGCGCTAATCTCCTAGTTCGATTCCTCTCTCTCTTGATAGTCTTTCGCTACTTGCTTCCTTGTACGCCCAGCTTCACAGAGTACCTGTAGGATCACAGTAGCATAATACTATACAAGAACATGGATCTATACTCATAAACAATCCAGGATCAGATGTAAATTGACCATACAAATGCATAAAACATAAATGACACAAGAGTATGGAAGAAAACTTGAATAGCTTTTATTGATAAACAAGAAAGAGCCAAGGGAGTTACAACCAGTTGTTCTGACCCAGCATCATCCTCTTAGCAAGTAAGCCCCTCTTCACCTCATATAAAGCTTAGATCACCCAACACTCTGAAGTTGTCTCGAGAAACCAACAGCAATTCCTTACAATATGCAAAATTCCAGCCTTTGGATCTCTGGGATGAGGGATCCATATATAGATATCTGTAAGGGGGATGAGTCAGCTTGTGATTTGATTAGTGCCTTCCCTCTGATAGTTCTTGCTTCCACTTGGATATTGTTGATCTCTTACTCATCCTTGGTCGAATTCAGAGAGGCAAGTGTCACAGGAGAAGTTTCTGGAAGATTCCATGCCTCTCCACCTCGCGGAATGACACTGCCATTTGTCATTTCTCGCCCATCGCACCCCATAGAAGGGCTTTTTGAAATGCAATGCACCCACACAGTGTGTTTAGGTGAGATGCAACGCACTTTGCCTATGGAGCAGCTGAAATGATCCTGTTTTGACCAGTTATGAGCAGTTTTTCAAAGAGAACTTCTGGGAGAAGTTGTAATCAGCTGACCTTGTTCCTTTAGGGGTTAGAACAACACTTTTAGGGAATTAGGAGCCCTTGGTTTATGGACATTTCATGCTTGGGGTTGCAGTGCCCAAAAATGTCTATAACACAGAGCACCCCCTTCATTTTGAAAAGAAATGGCACATAGCAGTAGGGAGGAACGCGAAAGAAGCAGAAACCTAATAGAACACGGATTGATCCCATGGTATTAACAAAGGGAAATCTCGATGAGATCGGTGATAAAATTTGAGACACCACCACATAAGTGCTTTAGTAGTTCGAGCAGAAATACATGAAGATGCTTGGGGTCATCCAGAAGGATTTGCATGAATTATAGCTTCCAGCAACCAGAATCCAGGAAGATGTTGGGAAAGTGAGCAACACGCAAGTCAATTTGGCATGAGGAAAGAGTACATTTGCGGAGCTGGCCTGGCCGCAAGACGTGACAGTATTCCCTTTGCCTAAAGGGTCAATCCACGTCGAAACAGATGAACAGTGTACAATTCTTCATAAAGCCACAAACATGGGATTGAACCTTGCCGCGTTGTCGCTTGAATATTTACATGCATTACTTCAGGGAGTTGTGGAAGAGCTCAAGATCAGAGAACAACAAGAACTCATTGCTGTCAGTGAGTTTAAAGTCAAAAATCAACAACTGTTCATTGAAAAGACACAAGCTCTGAAGGAAAAGGAGGCCCTACATGCACATAGTTCACGTCTCGAGTCAGCAGTAGTGGAGGCATGCAAGACAATGCCTGAACCTCACATCCTGGAGGATGCACAACCAGAAGCCAAAATTAGAAAATTAGTCGTTGGTGTGCGTGAGGCTAAAGTAGAAGTTGGACAGGTCACTTTTGAGTTCAACATGAATATTACAGAGCTGTAGTTAAAGTTGCAGCCCATGACTCCAAGTGAGCAGCGCGGAGTCACAATACAGGAAGGTGTGGCTACCTTGGATACCACAGTCACTGAATGTGTGACATTGTTTGATCAGGCTATGGAGCTATTGACCAATTTGCAGGAAGATCTGAACCTGCAAACATTAAACACAAAGGTAAGGGAGATGCAACACCAATATGATGAGGTTAGTGTGACTTTGTGCACCTTAGCTCCAGCACAATGCCTCGCCAAGTTATAGGAAGGAAAGCAGCTATTGGCACAGGTAGAGGAAGCACAGAAGAAAGAGGCCTTGCTAAAGGCCAGGATGAAGCCTTGGTTGGATGAGGCTTATCAGATCATGCTCTCCATTCAAGATAAGCTTAAGGGACTACAACAGACGCAGCAGACGATGAGGTTAGCAGTAGAAGGACCAGCCACTGACAAATTGGTCAAAGAGGTTCGACAGGCAGCGATGCAAGGTGTTGTTGAAGTTGCAGTGATCCAGGTGGAGCTCGGGGATCTTCGCAGTAAGATCGCGGTGCCAGTAGAGTGACTCAAGGGTGAGTCACGATCTTTTTGTTGGGGGATTGTTGGGATGGGGTCCCCTGGGTTAGTTTGGGGTTCGAATAACCCAAATTTTGGTACAATTTTGCAAATAATGTAAAGTCTCCACGAGAATGCAGAGCGCGTAGATGAATAGGAGTCAAAAGGGCTTAGACCCTTGTTTTATGTAAATTTTTGAGTCAGTTTTGAGATTCACCCATGGTCCACAAACCATGGCATTGTATGAAAAAGGTCTATAAATAGTGAGTCTTAGCGAAAGGAAAAAACAAGAAGGGGATCTGAGATAAGGAATCAGGTTGATTGAAGAAGCTAAGGCAAGAAGGATCTACTTCCTGCTCTTGGATAAAGAAAGAAAGGCTCCACAGTTGAGTGTATGGAGTCCTAAGTAAAGTCCACAGCTAAGTGCGCAGACCCCTATAGCTCTATGCGCATGGCAGTTTTGAGTTTGTAATCTGTGAATTGAGATCAATAAAGACAAGTTTCTGAACAATTGCTATGTATTTTTGTCCATGTTTATTTATGTTATGCGTCATTGATGGATGACTTGATTTATGAAATATTGATTGAATGCTTCACAATTCTCTTGAATAATTCTTAATCATGTATGTAATGTATGTTTAATATGTTCACGAAGACTCTAGTAACTCCTTTTATGTTTATTAATAACTAAAGTAGATCTGCATGAACACCAATTTATAGTTCTTTCTAATGCACGTAAGTAGCTAAATCGATTGTTAAAGGTCTGCAAGAGCCGATTGTAGACCTTTGCAAAGGTCTGAAGGCCGTCTGACAGAGTTGTGGTAAGGTGCCTTAAGGGTTTACCGACCTGCGCAAAGGCAGATCCATTGCATTGGAAGACATCACACTAGTGTTTGGGTGCAAAAACGTGGTTATTGCATCCCCCCATACTGCTTCGAGTGAGACTGCAGCCTGTGCTATGCGGGTTTTTGCTGAAAGGGCTAGTAGTGTCGGGTTTTGTTGGTTTGCGGAACTAACTTCGAACATGGGTTAGGACCCCCTAAGCCAATAGTGTAGGCCAAATAAAAGGGTTTTTGAATGCTAGTAAGAATTTTGTATTGTTGATGATTAAAGCTAAAGATACTATTGAATCTGAAGCTTTCTCAGGATGTGATTCTAAGCTCAAGCATGAATTGGTTGAAGTTGTTAATACTTATGACAAGATGTTTCAGGAACCTGAAGGGTTACCTCCAAAAAGAGGAATCCAACATGAGATACAACTGCAACAGGATGCACCACTTATGAATATTGGCATGTATTGAATGTCAGTTTTCGAAAATGCAGATATTAAGAAGAAAATTTAAGAGTTGGTTGACAAAGGGGTCACCAGACCTAGTACATATCCTTGTGGGTCTCCTATTGTTTTGGTTCCAAATATATATGGTACATGGTGCATGTGTGTGACTTCTCGAGCTTTGAACAAGATCACGATAAATAATTGCTATCCTCTTCCTCGCATTGATGATTTCTAGATCAATTGAAGGATGTTGTTTATTTTACTAAGTAATACTTGAGAAGCGGTTATCATTAGATAAGTGTTACTGAAGATGATATTTGGAATAATGATTTTAAGTCAAAACAAGGACTGTTTGAATGGTTAGTTATGTTGTTTGGGCTTTGTAATGCACTTGCCACATTCATGAGAGCTATAAATGATGTATTGTGACCCTTCCTTGATGATTTTGTCATAGTCTACTAAGATGACATTCTGATTTTTAGTAAGATTTGTGAAGAGCATGTCAAGCATGTAAAGCAAGTTTTAAATATATAGAAAAATGAACAAGATCATGATAAATAATTGCTATCCTCTTCCTCGCATTGATGATTTCTAGATCAATTGAAGGATGTTGTTTATTTTACTAAGTAATACTTGAGAAGCGGTTATCATTAGATAAGTGTTACTGAAGATGATATTTGGAATAATGATTTTAAGTCAAAACAAGGACTGTTTGAATGGTTAGTTATGTCGTTTGGGCTTTGTAATGCACTTGCCACATTCATGAGAGCTATAAATGATGTATTGTGACCCTTCCTTGATGATTTTTTCATAGTCTACTAAGATGACATTCTGATTTTTAGTAAGACTTGTGAAGAGCATGTCAAGCATGTAAAGCAAGTTTTAAATATATAGAAAAATGAAAAATTGTATTTGAAGATGTCTAAATGTGAATTTGGGAAAACCTCTTTGGTTTAATTAGATCATGTTGTAGGAGGTGGTGAATTGAAGATTGATCCCTCTCATTACGCAATTCTGCATATGATATAAGAAATAAGCTGTTGATTTGTATTAATGTAAATTAAAGTAGAACTTACCACCAAGACTTGATGTCGTAAGCCTCCTTGAAGGCTCCTTTTAGCATGTCTCCGTAAGCATTCACTCATAGATTGTCTCCCAAAAGATGAATAACTCTCTCTCCTACCCAAAAGGGTAATGCTAGAACATTCTTACAATCAAGAAAACTCCACTCAAAACCATCCCAAGCCATGTTATATGAGAGGCTACTTCCAAACTCTAGCAAAACTTATCTACTTTTACTATTGAATTATTAACCTCTGAAGCTAGTTGATCTCAGTCATGGAGGAAGTATTTATAAGAGGAGGAGATTCCATAAAATATGGGAGAAAGATCTTATCTCTTTGAGAGGTTTCACAAAAGGTGGAACAGTTATCCCAAAGGAGAGAGGCAAGCTCATCTGATCCAACAACCAACCGTAGGACTGCCCATGAAGCTGTTACACTTCGAAGCTTCAATGAGTTATTTAAAAAACTTGCCGAAAGTAGCTCGTCACGAGTGAAACACAGATACAGAGCAAAGACTTCGCTAGGGCTAGTGCAATCTTGGCCATCTTCATGGGTGGAACAACTGTTGTCCCGCAATGACCCAAAAACATAAGTAAAAAAGGGTCTACTCCAGGAGAAGTAAACTGAGAAATTCTTCTGGATATGACACATAATTTTCAACATGACACAAGGCAGATGTCAATAACATGGACGAGTAATGTCCAGAATCAGGGAATACAGGGTTGGTGACAAATTGCCGTGTAACAGATGCCCCCTAAAGCATGAAGGCCGAGAGGGTGGGAGGGCTGAAATGATTTACGAATCCATAACTGAAACATAACACCATCACGGAGAACCTGCAACACAAGTACAACTAATATCTCTGATACATGAGTACATAGTGAAAGGAGATACATGTGCATAAGGCATGGGCACAACCATCCATAAGATAAACATAAATGACCTATGGTATGGACGCAGCCATCCAATCAAAAGGACCATATGAAAGACTCAGGTATGGTCACAGCCATCCAATCAAAAGAGTCATGTATACAATCATAAACCAATCCACGCAACCTGGACTTGTGTAATCTGAGCCCAAGGTCTTGAAGCCCAACCTGATCATGGAACAAATTCTAATATGCGAATAGATGCACTGAAGTTGAGCATACTAGAAAATTACTTGATTACCGGTCCATGATGTAAATAGTTAACAAACGCGAGAGAGACCACTAGTAATGTCAATGGTTCTCAAGGTACTGCTAGTACAATCCACAAAGTGTGAAGAATGATCTGAAGTCGAACACCTATGAAATCACCCGATCGAAGGCCAATGATGAAAGCCTGTCATCGAATGCGAAGAACTTGCCATTAAGGCATGCAAGCTCCAAGGTACCAAAAAGGAGTCTCTAGATCAACTTCCCGAATAATGAGCTGAAGTCGACAGGAAATGATCGATCGAAGGAGGGTCATAATGTTTCCCACATCATTGACGCAAGACAAAGGAACAAGATGAATGTGGATGAGACAGAGATTCAGAGGAAGGTGTGTAAGGATACGAACTGCAGAAGGATTAAGCTATTGAACGTATCGGCGACACGACTCCAGAGTTTGGAAACATTTTGGTACCAAGGGATCAAAGGTCTTGATGATGCAGTAGGGATCAGATGGAAGGAGGCAAAATGGATAACCCAAAACCTGGAAGGCTAACGATAAAAGTGAGGATATCCCAAGCCGACACAAAGCAGAAAGAGTGTCGATGTTCAAGAGTGACAAGCTACCATAATAATCAACAAAATAATTCCAAATTTCCCCCCACCATTTCTGGCGAGTACCCTAATTATTTTTGAAACACAAGCTTGAAAGGGATAGCATATGCTTGTAATGTAAGTTTTTCCTTTGGACAAATATAACCTAGTAAGTTTTAACGAGCCCTAGGAAGGAGAAGCTCAGTCTCGTCAGGATGACAAGTCCAATGTTGTCAAGGTTTAACGAGTCTGACATACGCAAAACTCAGAGTCTTTTTCATATTTAGAGAGTTTGAAAAATACACGGAAAAGAAAACTCCAAAGGTCCCTTTTTGTAAATTTGTCCCTCAAATCCAAAAAGGTAGAAAACAATATCCAAGGGAACCTATTGATCGTGATATATCAATGTATACCTTTTTCGTAAGTAATCTATCCTACTCCGTAAAAGGGGTAAACTTATACTGGGTAGATGATGCTTCATAACCTTTAATGAGTTCAACGCAACAAGATCTCGACAATCTTTTCATGTTTCGCGAGTCAGAAAAGAGCTTAAAGATGACTCCAAAAGGGACTTTTTCATGTTTTTACCGAGTCCGAAAAAAGTATAAAATACAACTTGTAAACCATCATCACCAGAGTATGTGGAACCTGTCGCTGCACAAAAAACAAGTGTAAGGTCTGTTTTTGACATGAATATGCATAAAATATCCAAAAATAGACCTAAAACCCTAATTTAAAACCCTAGATGGCTAAACAGAGCTTATAAAAGGCCCAAGTGGTAAAAACAAATTACTTTTCACTTTTACCTTGGAGTGGAAAAAATTTACCCTTCTGCACTTGCGATTTCGACGACTGATTGGAGGAGTTCCAGAAGCTTGTTTGCGAATCCGTCCGGTCCAGGTAGGCACCACACCCTTTCCCTGCATTTTTAGATAGAATGCATCTCATTTTTGAAGTGTTTAGCCATGATTTAGAGGAGGTTTGTGGATGGGAGTGTCTGCAGCGGTCGGCGCAGGTTCCCAACTTGGGACCACGAAGACTCAGATTTTTCAACGGAGTGAAAATGAGCTCTTCGCAACTGTCCACCAAACAGTCGCAAAGAGCCCTAAATTTCCAAACTGTGGATTTTGGCTCAGCGCACCTGTTTGAAAAACAGGCGTGACAAGCGCCGAGAACCAAAATTCCTCAAAATTTAAGCAATGTCTTGAGATTTTAAACACAATTATGGCATTAATAATTAAATATTTGTGTGTTTGCAGGGAGAAAAGCATGGTGATCGAATGGAAAGAACGGGAACATAGTAATGATGATGTATTGGCCATGGGGGATCCAAATTGCCTGGACGTGCTCAGGAATTGCAGGCTTCTGAAATTCTTCATGGTACCGTGCCTGAGAGCACAACCTGATCTACTTCAGTACCTGGTTGGAGCATGGGATCCTAATGAAGGTAGATTCAACATTCAAGGCAGGAAATAGAAATCAATGCCAGTGACATCTATTTCTCGACAGGGTTATCACAGAGGGGGGAAAGGCATCGAATGATAGGTACCCAGATCACAGGAGAGATGATGGATATGCTCATCAAGAGAATGTGTCTAGAGGCCCAGAAATTAGACAAGGGAGGTAAACTAAAAATCGCAACAGTAGTTGACTTGTCCCTGAGAGTCCTCCTTTCCACCATCACCAGAGCAGCTGGTTCACAGGCCCTGCATGAGGCCACCAAGGCTCAACTCCAGTTGGCCACTGACTGCCTAAACCCCACTGTGTTCAACTAGGAAGAGGCAGTAGCAGACAACCTCAAAAGGCAGCTGACAAAATGCCAGTGAGGGGATACCAAATAGTTTTGGTATGGCTCCATCCTTGTACCGTTCATCCTGGAACGGCTACCCATCTTTCAGAGATAGGGAATGGTCGTGGCAAGGCCACCGCCACGGATGTCGCGGATCACTCACTGGGCCATTCTGATGCCTCGAGGAGGCAGCGGCCAACAGATGTCATGGAGACCAAAGTTCTTCGAGTGGCTAGATCGCCAACTCGTTGTTGCAAAGGATTGGCCATATGTTGGGACAAACTTCAGGGGTGATCCAGACCTAGTACTCCCTCCTGGGGAACACTGGGACGATAGAGGTAACAAACTCATTTTTTGATTTTTAAAGAGTTTTATAATTTTTATTATTTTTTATATATATGTCCTGATTATTATGTTTCAATCTTGCAGATGTTGGACCCGAGAGACCTGCAGGTTTGTCTCCCATTGCTCGCAGAGTCGAGAGGGAGTTCGAGCTACCTCCTCCTAGTGGAGATGTAGAGGATGAGATTGCCCGAGACCTAGAGGGCTTGACGGAGGGGATCCTAGACTACGCGGGATTCGAGGATGTCCCTCGACGGTACCAACAACACACAGCAGGGGTGTCGAATAGGATCCACCAACTGCTTAGACGTGTCGTCCGAGCAATGGTGTGCTATAGAGAGCATCACGTAGATTAGACCCCTAGGTTTATTTTCTGCAATTTTGAGAGACATGTTGTCTCATGATGTAACCTAAACACATATTTTTTGAGCACTACGATGTGCAACACATGATATATATATACATACCTATGTTTTGTTTTATGAACTTATTATGTCTCAATGTTTACTTTTACAAATGTCGCAAATGTCTATCTAATACATGATTTGTCAATGCATCTGTTCATGTATTTAGTCTTCTAGGAACATGTTAATATGTAATTAAATAAAAATTTGTTTCTAGTAAACAAACATGTAAATACAACCTTAAAATCTAAGGGTTTCTAACGGAATAACGCCTGTTGAGCTAGAGAACAACAAGTTGTGAATCTAGATTTATGATCAGAGCGCAAATATTGAGGGCAACAACCTTAGTCAGTAGCTCAATAACTACACTATATTCAATGACATTATTCGTAGTACATCCTAGAAAAATGCCTTGAAGATCCACCAACTCACCGTGAGGATCATAGATAACCCACGCCGCGGAGGAAAAATTCTGAGTATTACGACAGGAACCATCAATGAAACCGACATAAGGTGTGACAGACATCTGCATAAGAAGCAAAAGGACACAATAAGTGTAAAATGCTTACACACCAAGCCAAACATGTACAAAAATGAAAAAACACTTATGTACACAGAAATGCATGAAAGACTCATGCATAATACTTCTTAAGATAAAGCCCATTACGGGGCTTATCTAAAGGATTGCCTTCATAATCAATCAACTCATAGGCACCCTTTTGCAAAACACATTTTACAATGTAGGGGCCATGCCACATGGGTTCAAATTTTCCTGCCCCTAGCTTGTCATGAGCTTGATCATACAATAGGACTAAATCCCCTTCAATGAAGGAACGTGGGTTGACTGTCTGATCGAAGTGAGCTTTCACTTGCTTCTTCTGTGCCTCAATGACCAATGAAGCAAGTCGACGAGTCTCATCAAGTCATTCTAAGTAAAGAAGACGCTCCTCCACCGGAGTGGTATTCGACAGTCATTCAACAACTAATTTGATAGAAGGGATTTCACATTCAGTCGGAAGAGTAGCTTCCAGACCATAAACTAGCTAAAATGGTGTAAATCTGGTAGCATCTTTAACCAAGGTTCAGTAGGCCCATAGAGCTGAAAACAACATCAAATGCCAATTGGACTTATGCATTCCAATGGTACGCTAAAGCATGGTGACCAACACTTTGTTCACTGCTTCGACTTGGCCATTGGACTGGGGGTAATATGGCATCGAACTGTCATGACACAAGCCCAACTGAGATGTCAACTCGACCATCATGTAACTACAAAAATGAGAGCCATGATCTGTGATGATGGCCTGAGGGACTCCGAACCTAGCAATCACATGATTGAATAGAAATTGGGCAGCTATCTTACCATTGTTAGTCAATGTAGGCATCGCTTCAGCCCATTTCATAAAGTAATCAATGACAATGATGATATACCCATGCCCCCTGGCCGAGCGAGGGTTACAGGTCATAAAATCAATGCCCCACTTTGCAAAAGGGCCAATGGTAATGACAGGATGTAAAAGAGAAGGTGGCGCACGCATCTTGCGTTAGAAAATTTGACACGCATGACATGAACGGACGGCAAGAATGCAATCCTTGAAAATGGATGGCCAAAAATAACCAGCACGAAGAATCTTCTGAGTAGTGGCATAACCAGACATGTGACTGCCACAGGTGCCAGAGTGATAGTCATTTAAGACTTTCTCAGCTTCCTCGAGGGTTAAGTAACGACGAAGAATAGAATCAAATCCAAAACGGTATAACGTGTCTCCAATAATATGATATGGTTGAGAATGATGTTGAATGCATCATCGAACATCCTTGGACAAGTCAAAGCGAAATGAAGACGTCTAGAGGTAAACGATGATGTCATTGTACTAGGGATTGAGGGTACTAATCAAGGAGAGCGTATTTTCTGGAATGCAGTCCTCTATTTGAGAGGTAGTGGAAGCAGATGGTAAAGAACAAATCAACTCAGTGAAAACCAATGACTTCTTGGATAATTTTGGCAGTAGTGAACTCTAAATCAAACTCCTGGAGGATGACAATCCACTTGAACACATATTTCATTAAAATTGGAAAAACACTATTACAAGGACATAACTAGAATTGAGTTATTTGGTTATTTTGAAATTCTAGAGACACTATTTAATTCCAAATTTAATGAAATATGTGTTCTTGGAGTATTTTCCCCCATCAATTGTTGTGACAGAATATATGTCATCAGTTTGCAATCAAAAGTCACAGTCATGGTACGCAACAAAATGTAATGACGAAAACATTGAACAGCTTGAACGACTGCCAAGGCCAACTTCTCGACATGAGCATAGTGAGTCTCGGTGTCGAGAAGGTTGCGGCTAAGATAATATATGACATGATTGGAACCATCTTCATCGTCCTGTACCAGAACCATGCCAATGGTACTATCAACAGCAACTAGGTAAAATGAGTAATCATTGTGATAGTCAGGTGGATGCAACAAAGGAGCAGAAACAAGAATGGTATTGAGATGCTCAAATGACTTTTGGGCAATTTCATCCCAAATGAATGGAATGTCATGCTTAAGTAGACACGTATAACCTTTAGTGACCTCGGCATAGTTAGGGATGAAACGATGCAAGAAATTAGCCTTTCCTTGCAAACTCTGCAACTGGTGCAAAGTAGCAGGAGGCGGGAGATTCAAAATAGCTTCGACCTTGAGTGGATCGAGACGAATACCCTCCTTAGAAACAACAAACCCAAGGAGTCTGCCAGACTCAATGCAGAAGACACATTTGTGTGGATTGAGACGAATATTATAATGTCTACAGTGAAGAAAAATCTGACGGAGGTGGTCTGGATGGTCTGTGCGTTTAGCTGAATGAGCAGGAAGATCATCCAAATAAGGCTAAACAATGTGTCTAATATCATGAAAAGCATAGGACATTTCTCTTTGAAAAGTCGCACCGGCATTCTTCAGACCAAAAGGAAGCTTTTTATAAGCAAAGTACCCCATGGACAGATAAAGGCACCCTTATCATGATTGGAAGGTAAGATATTGATCTAGTTATAGCCAAAGAAGCCATCCATAAAAGAAAATATTTCACTCCTAGCACAATCATAAATGAGCTGGTCAATAAAGGGAGTGGGGTAGTTGTCTTTCGGACATGCGCGATTAATATCATGATAATCAACACAAACTCAAATAGTGCCTTGATTTTTTCTCATAGGGACAATGTTAGAGACCCAATCTGTCAATGGAATAGGATAAATGAACCCAGCCTTGAGAAGTTTTTCAACCTCTCCTTTAATGGTAGCTGCCTTTCTTGGATGCACGGGACGTAAATGTTGATGAACTGGTTTTGCATTAGGATACGTAGGGATCTCATGCACCACAATACTCAGATCTATATCGGACATTGCTTCATACGACCAGGCGAACACGTCGTGAAACTCTCGGAAGAGACTAGTGTAAATCTCGATTTCCACGGGAGAACAAGTTACTCCAATGTGAATATTTTCGACAACCCCTGGTTTAACAGAGATGCCAATAGGTATGGTTTGCATGATATTTCCCAGACTCCCTTCAAAGAAGACCTCATGAGTTTAGATGGGCGTCTGAAGCGGTTGAGAAGGAACATGGGAAGAAAAATTATCTATGCAGGCACTCATTTCCCCAAAGCCAGGAAGAAACGAGGAACGATGATGACTAGTGACCCAAGGAGGATCCTTAAAAGACAAAGTTTCAAGAATAGCCTCATCAAAAGGAAATGTTTCTTGCAAAGGACCAAAAGAAGCAATATCTCCTAGCCAAGGGGATTGCACATACGTGTCAAGAGACCTACTCGAAGGAGTAGATTCAGAAGAATAAGCCGAAGTCGAGACGATTTCAACATAGCTAAGCTCAATAGGGCTCAACGGCATAACATCACCCCAAGAATATACCTAATCGAGGGGAGGAATCACCCAAGGATCAGGGTTAACAGAGATCATATTTACAGAGGCGACATTAGGAGGTGGGAGCGAAAAATGCCCTTGAGGGCAGGGGCTTTAAAGAGCCTAGCACCCACACTCTCATAAGGAATACTGGTATGCTCCACATACAGAACATTTCCCTCTGAGGAGGAGGAAGTGAGGAAGGACAATTGATTGACCGTAACAATTTTCCCCTGATGAGGAAAATGGAGTACGTGGAATAGTGAAGAAGAAACGACATGCATAGCATATGTCCAACTTTGACCCAGTAGAAGGTTGTAAGTTAGATTGGCATCGACAACTTCTACTTCAATGTTGACCATCTTGCCTTCCAAGGTGATAGGCAAATGCGGGAGAATACCAAATGGATGAGAATCTCTTCCATCAAATGCCTCCAGGGTATTCGGAGATTGACTCAAAGAGGGAGAACCAATGGCTTTCCAACAAGCAACAGACATGATGCAAGTCAAGGCTCCTTCATTGATAACAGTACAATGAATAGTCTTTGAGTTAATAACAACCTGGATAAGAAAAGCGATCTGGTGAGGCAAACGCGGCACATGATTTTCAAGATCGAAAGTAATCAACTCGGAATCAGCTAGATCAATTCCACCAATGGCAGATAGTAATGACTTTCGTTGGGAAGGACAACTCTGGAGAACCTCCAATGCAGACATAGCTGAAGGAGCTTGGGCTAGATCTTTGACAATGCTATAGTGTTGTGCAGCACGAGCATTGGGATTATAGGAAGATTTTTGAAGAATTCCTTTAGCAGGTGGTTGAATGACAGACTCATTACTAGGCCTTTCAATATGAAGAGGGCCAGAACTGGATGGGGGAACACTAGAAGGGGCTTCAGGTTCTTTCCCGGCTGACGGAGCATAATCTTTCGATCGAGTAGATATGTGAATAGGAGTAGTCCCGGCCATAAAGACTTGGGAACCAGATGAGGAAGAGGATTGAGGTTGGTCCACCATTTGAGTTTGCTGAGAAGGAAAAGGTTCTTTAAGCACAGCAGGAATCCCTGAAGTCCCCTTAAGCAAACGACTTACCTCAGACCATCGAGGACAGTCTTTAGTGAAGTGATCCTCATCACAGATAAGACAAGGATACCTAGGTTTGCATTTAGAACCATCATCGGTAGGAGTCTTAGGGGTTTCTTGCCTTGGCGTGTGAAACTTATTTTTACCTTTCCCTTTCTTCTTACCCTTCGAAGTTTTCTCCACCATGGTGGACTTGACGGTGTTAACTTCTAAGGTTTTCCTAGGATTGGATGGGGACTGATAAGCAGTTTCAGTAGGAGCAATGGATTTCTGCTTCGCAAGAGTCGTGGAAGAAATTTGAGAATACTGAGTGACGGAGCCAATAACACCAACGATAGAAGGTGCTGGCAAAGCTTTAGAAGTTACAAGTCGCGAAGCATCAGGCAAGATGTCATAAAGCGTGCTAGATTGGGAATATACCAAACCAAGATATTGAGCAAACGCGATGGCTTGTTCTTCAGTAACGCATGCCCCCATAGCAATGTCTCTGGCTATTGGACCGACAAAAGAGGTAGTGAACCAATCAGTCAATAGCTAATCAGGAATCTAGAACTTGATGAAACAGTGACGCTTTCTCCATTCATGAATATAATCAGAGATGTGAGTAGGTGTGTCCTATTTCAAAGAGGTAAGAAGATGTGTTCCCATTTCATAGCGATTCGGTAACTGAAAATGCGTAAGGAATGCCATCGTGAGAGAGTTAAAATCTTGGAAAGGCCAATGAGTGAGTTCAATGTACCACTTTGCAGCAAAACCAGTAAGAGTCCTTTAGAAAAGACGGAGACGAATAGAATCGTCAAGCTAGGAATTGGATGAACACCAAAGGTGATATATCATGACATGTGCCTGGGGATCTTCTCCGGACATGCCTTCGAACTTAGGACAGTCACCAGGGATCTTGGTCGAAACAGGTGGCCAATATGGATTATGAAGTATAGGATCATTTGTCAACTTCGACACATCAGGCAATTCCAAATTTGCAAGAAATGGTAACTGAGGATTGAAAGACATCATGGGTCTTTAATAAGGACTAGCATTAGGGTTCCAACCAGGGCCTTGTTTCCCCCATGGATCTTGTCTTGGAGGATATTTTCCATAAGGGTTATAGTTTGGCAGATTGAAACCATACCCTAGTTGTTGACCTGGATTTTGACCTCCAGCAAACCATTGATTACCAGCTTGACCAACAGGGGCAACATATGGCTGCTAAAAATTATGATAAGGATTAACCTGAGGTTGTTGATAGTTCTGATATGGATTACCCTGAGGTTGCCCTTGGGGTTGCTAAGGTATTTGAGGACCGTACTGAAATTGAGGCCCAAACTGTGCCTAGGGCCCAAGTTGTATCTGATAAATAGGTTGATCTTGGGGTCCAGGTTGCATTTGAACACCAGGTTGACTAATAGCTTGATTGACCTGACCAAAAGGTTGTCCTTGCTGAGCAGCAGGTTAGCCTTGTTGGAACTAGGGCTGACCTAACTGACTAGAAGGTTGTCCTTGCTGAGCAACAGGTTGGCCTTGTTGGAATTGAGGATGACCTAACTGACCAGAAGGTTTTCCTTGCTGAGCAGCAAGTTGGCCTTGTTGGAACTGAGGCTGACCTAACTGACCAGAAGGTTGTCCTTGCTGGGCAGCAGGTTGGCCTTGCTGGAACTGAGGCTGACCTAACTGACCAGAAGGAGGTCCTTGAGATAAAGGAGGTTGTCTTGAATAAGCAAAGGATGAACCCGTTTGGGCTAAAGGTTGTCCCTGAAAGGGTTGTCCTTGCAAGCCCAAAGGTTTCCTCTACTGACTATAAGACTGACTTATCAAGGCATAAGGTTGTCCCTGAACGGGTTGTCCTTGCGAGCCGTGGTAAGTAGTGTGATTCCAGGAAATCGAAGGTGGAATTTGACTGTCAACTGGAGCCGTCAGAGGAAGAGGTCTAGTATAATACATATGGGCTCCAAGGTGATCGTAATAGTGTAGAGGGTTATGCGGAATGAACATCTGTTGAGAACCTAGAGTGTTATAAGTCGGATTTTAAAGAAAAAATAGATATTGATCATACAACAACCCCCCCAGAATGGAATTAGAGGAGATAGGTACGTTACACATGTTGACTGACTCTGGATGCCAGAGGCAAAGGACCACCATCAGCGGGTCCGAAAGATATCCCAGTAACAGTAGTGACCACCGAGGATGCGGTAACTGCACTAACAGGAGGAGCCAAAGATGCCACACAAACAGTGGGCATCGATGGAACAGATGTAACCAATGTAACCTACATCTGAGGGATGGAGGTCGAAGTTGACTGAGTAGACACGAATGGCCCTGAAGTCGGAACCATTGTACAAGACCATATAGAGCTCTAATGTAGAGATGTAGAACCAAGTATGTCAGCCAGAGCGTGATAGCGAAGTGGTAATGAAACATCCGGAGAGGTGTGAAAAGGGAAACCTTCCGGAGGAAACTGATATTCACCAGTCGACACAAGGCTCTCTTGACTACTAACGAGACTCGATTCATCCATGTCAGAAGAGGCCATAGGAACCGAAGCACCAGGGGGAGTAGACGGAGGATCCTCATCTAAAAATTCCCAAATGTTGGGAGGAGTCCAATTGATATCAAAAGGTTCCCTGCTCGGAGCTCGAGAGGCAAGAGGCTGAACACTTGGAAGCTTCGACGAGTTGTTTAAAAAACTTTCCAAAAGTAGCTCGTCATGAGTGAAACATAGAGACAGAGCGAAGACTTCGCTAGGGCTAGCGCAATCTTGCCCATCTTCACGGGTGGAACAACTGCTGTCCTACGACGACCCAAAAACATAAAAAAAGGTCTGCTCCAAGAGAAGTAAACTGAGATATTCTTCCTGAGATGACACATAATTTGCAACATGACATAAGGAAGATGTCAATAACACAGACTGGGAGTGTCCAGAATCAAGGAATGCAGGGTCGGTGAAAAATTACCGTGTAACATACGGCCCACAAAAAAATTATTTAATTAAAAATGTGTCATTTTTTACTACACTGCCAAATCGAACCCAGGACCTCTAGGTTCCCAATTGAACATGCCCACCAATAGGCCATAGGCCAATTTGTTGCCAAGTTTGTAGGGTAGAGAGCTAGTATGTTGTAGTTGCAGACCAGTTTGGTAAAAGGCGGTATTTTGCTCAAATTTAATTCTTTTTAAGCTCAATAAGAGGCTAGATGGGGGTTTCTGAGAATTTTGGACACAATGGTAGTGTTATTTTTCATATTGAAGCCCATATGTTGATGTATTAAGAATTTGAGCATATAATAAAGTGGTCACCACTAGAAGCTGGACCCGGAGACGTAGCCCAAGATGGGTGAACTTTGTTATCAATTTTCTTGTGTTTAATGTTTCTTTTTTGTCCTCTCTTAATTGTTAAAATTCTACAAATTAACTTAAGTTTATTTACTTTTGCAAGCCTGATCCATTGCCTAAAAGGCATAAACTAGTATGAAAATTGTTTGATGAAACCTTCGCTTTCATTTTTAGATCACCAAGTGAGATTATTCGTGTTTTATAACATTTTTAATTAAACAAGAGATTATTGATGTTTTATAATACTTTTAATTAAATGAACCAAACACGTATATTCATTTTTGTTTTTTATTATATCTCACCCTTTTTTATTTAAATTATTATTTTTAAAGGGACAATGATAACTCCAAGTTGAACACAGACTTCCACATCTCTCTCATATTGGGTTCTATAATGAGCCTCTTGACTCAATAATAATAAAAATACAAAACCCAAAGTTAAAATGCATTTCCTGGGTATATATTGGACCATTTAAATTATATAAAGTATATCAAACCTTTAAATAGGCTTCATCACATTGAATACCATGGGCTACTCAATACAATGGGATTAAAAAATATGTACGGTTTAACCTTTAAATAAGATTTATCACATCAAATATTATGGAAGAATACCATGGGCTTAAAATATATTTATAGTGAAAATTTGTCCCATTTTCTTAAAATAGGGAACATGGTTATGAATTTATCTTTCCCACTTAAAAATAATTGAATATGTTTCTTTATGTTTTTTAATTGAAAATAGGAAGATATGGTTTGTTATAAGAGATATGATGTGGTTATTTATACCTAAAAAAATAATAGAGTTTTGAAATAAGGTGAACTGTGAGACAAAGATGGAATTTGATAGGCAAATTTCCCATCATAGGGCTATTTTCCTGTCAAATATAGTCAAAACATTTCCCCATCCATCAACATTCTATGTTTAAATGATCGAAATTGGCATTAGATTTGCAGAAACCATCAGATGGTTTAGATTTGAAATTCCTATCCGAATGTGAGATATTAAAATAATACAAAATATTCACAAATTTTAAAATATTATTATAAAATATCACCTTTCCCCTATATTTTATCCAAAAGAAATACCCAAAAATAATTCAAAATAAGAATGTGTTTAATTCATTTAGTGAAGAAAGGGATGAGTGTGTCTTACTAAAGCTAATGTAGCTTGTGTTTAATTTGTTTAGTAAAGAGTTTCAACTGTCTGCAAAGAGGACTTATAATTTTTCCTTGAAAGGTTGAACAAGAAATGCGAGGGTTTGGGAAATAACAAAATGTATTGGAAAAAACAATTTCAAGTTGTTTAATTGAACTTCATTAATTTTATCACGTTGTGAGTTTAATATCACTTTGGTTGGAAAAAAAAAGATTGATAGTTTCAAAAGAGCATAGTCTCTATCTCTTTTGATAGTTATCAATATGCTAACATGATTAAGGTAGTGCAGGATCTACATTTTATCACTATTCAAGAACGCAATGTTTTCCACTCCCGCACCTTCGCACTCCATACAATGAAAGCTTTCTTTGCACCTTTTTACTCTGAGGAAAGCTAATAGCACAACAGAAGCTTCCGTCACAAATAATATCCTTGCATCCAAACATTTTCTAAATATGTCAAGTGCAGGAAGCACAACGAAACTACATTTTATTTATATTTGATGTTTAGTAGAAATTGTGGCTTTTTTCTCTAGGAAAAGGTAAAGATAATGTCCATCACAGAAGGAAGGGGGAAAATTATCCTCTCCCTCAGAAGGAAAAGCGGATTTTTTCTCCTTTTTGGCACATTCAAATCTCTAGAATCTGTGCTCACCCTCCATTTGCCTTCCTTCTTAGGGATAACCACCAATTGTGAGACTTATCCATTATCTGAGTAGATGAAACCTATGCAGAGTTTTCATTGTGTGGATCTTACAATGAAAGTTTTCATTATGTGGAGGAAGCTTCCTCCACACCTCGCACTCTGCATTGCGTAAACCAATTGGGCTACAATATTATCAATGCAACATTCTAAATGCAATATTGTTGGTTAGTAAATTAAATGAAGTGATATATGTCAAATATGGGTAAATTGAATATTGTAAGATATGTTGAAATACTAGTTATTAGTTAGATAGCTAGTTAGTTTAGATAGCAAGGCTAGTATGTTCTATTATTAGTCTTATATCCATATATCAGTTTATTAGCTATTTCATAACATTTAGCCAATTATTGTTTCTACTAGATTCTAGCTAATATTATTTTAACCTAATGTTGTATCATTACTTCGATCTAGCTTATTAGTGTTATTATATAGCTTACTCATTGTTATTATAATATTGATATCTTTCTAGTGATATCCGTTATTATTTTATGCTAGTATGTCCTTATATATTTATTATTTTCCAAATTCATTATCTACCAATATGCATTTATATACTTGTTACACATTATTTTGTCGCATCTAAGAAAATGATGTTAAATCCAGATCTTTCGCCATCTGAAGAACAATTACCATCGATCCCGAGAAAAGATGGAAGAAGTACCTCTCCACAAAAAATAAGAATCTTGGATTACATACCTTAAAAAACCTATTTTTGGAGATCGTCGCAAGTACCAGCATTATAACTTGCAACATTGCACCTTGCATAGTTAACATCTTGTGTCGTCGTCACAATTTTCCTAATCATCGGTATTTTTACACGGGTAAAAAATAAAAAAGGTTATGAAGCTTCCATCCTAGAAGCCTCATGAAAGTATATTTCCGATCAATGAGGATATTTGCTTGAATCCCCGCTCAAGTGGTTTTCATCCCTACCATAGTAGATTCCACCCCCTTTATTGTGGATCTAATTCCTACCTAAGTGGATCTCAAACTTCCATCCTTGGCCTATAAGTGCAATATGCTCAAAGGAAAAGGAGTTGGATTTTAGACTCTTGAAGTATACTTTCACTCTGCTAAAGTATCAATTAAAGGCTTTTGAACACAAGATTGGAATTGAAGACTATTGGGAGGAAGCTATCAACATCAAGGCTTTGGTTGTAACTCTGTCCTTTTCTTGATTAATGCAAAGTATATTTCTTTCCACATGTGTTGTATAATTGTGCAAATATTGTTATGGAACTCCTTAATCGTCTATTTATAATATGTTAAATATTTTATATATCAAATTCTTTAATTAGTTGTTTTTTTGTGATATTGTAGGTTTTGGCTTTGAGGACCAAAGGAAGAACAAGATCTACAACAAACAAAGAATAAGCGGGGACAAACTTCATATTACCAAGTATGTCCATATTCACATTTTCAACAGTATTCTAGGGAAAGCTTGTATATTTTTGTGTGTGTTTTGTTCTAGTGTTTGGTTTCTGTACCTAGGGAGATTGCTCTTGTCTACAAGAGGGATTAGTCCATAGAAAAAATTGGCGACAATTTTGTTTAGCGAACTAATTTCTCTTGTAGATAAGAGTGATCTCCCTAGGTTCGGAAACAAAAAACACTAGAACAAAATGCAAAAAAATATATTTCTTTGCCACATATGTTGTATTAGTGTATGAATGTTTGTAATGGAACTCCTTGGTCATTCATTTAGAATCTGTTGACTATTTTATGTATCAAATGCTTTGATTAGTTATTTGTTTGTGATATTGCAGGTTTTGGCTTTGGGGATTAAAGGCAGAATGAGAGCTACAAGAAAAAAAGGACGAGTAAGTACAAACTTCATATTACCATGTCCATGTTTATATTTTCAACAGTATTCTAGGGAAAGCTTGTATATTTTTGTATGTTTTGTCTTAGTGTTTGGTTTCTGAACCTAGGGAGGTCGCTCTTGTCTGCAAGAGTGATTAGTCCGTCAACAATATTGATTAGATTTATTAGTTAGTTCATAATCCATCCTTGCTTCCAACAAGAGTTACATGGGTAACTACATTGGGATTTCCATTTGTATTTGGCCTTCGAACTAGCAAAAAAGGAATCATTTACTAGTCAAAGGTCATGGAAGTAATGGTTAGTACTTTTCGAATGATACTACTAGTTACAATACCATGAGAAGTTACAGTGGTAAACTACTAATGAAATATTGCATCAATGGGCTAGAACACAATTACATGTTGGAACAATCTCCTAGTAAAAATGTAACAACAACGCGCATAACTCAAAAATTCTAGGATCAACGGCTTCTCTTATAAGGTGATGAATCTACGAACTTGGGAATTGGATTTGTGCCTAGAGGGTCACTGTATATACTATGGATATCTCTACAGTAAATAGGTATTGGGTAAAATTATATTAGTGTTTATGCTGGTTATGGATAAACAAGGTAATTTGCCTACACATTTGTATTGTATTTATGTATCTCCTTGCCTCCTTTTTATACTAATGCCTTCATTATTGCCTAACCTCCAGGTTATTGGATCAAACAAATTATGTTATCAGGCCATCTTATCATATTCCACACTACAAGGAGAAATCCCATCACTCCGAAGATGGTTTGTGATGAGATCCAAAAGCTTTTATACACATTCTTGGTAACATAAAACACCAATGCAATAAGAAGAATGTGACCACCAATCATAAGGTATTTGTACATGGAGGTTTTAAGATGAATCTAAGTTAGACCAATGCAAATTGTGGAGTTGCAGAGGAATATTGCTCTGCACCACTAGGCACAATGAAATCTTTCATTGTAAGCTCTATACAATGAAAGATCCACAAAATGAAGCACTACACAATCTCATAGATGGTCTGAATGGAAGGATTAGAATCTATTTTCCATATTCTTAGTCTATTTGAAATAATATTTAGTTAGGTTTTGCCTCAAGACTTTACCCTCACTTGCACCTTTGCACTCCGCACAATGAAAGCTTCCTCTGTATATTTGTTCAGCCCCCCTCCACCCCCTCACTCACATAAGGGACCTAGAACCCCGTCACTTTTGGCATCATTGGGTAGAGCAGTAGCAGTGTCAGGCATAACAGTGTCAGCGTCAGTTTTAGTGCACTCATCGACGAAATATCCACTTAAAAAATTAACCTTTTTTATTTTAAAATTATTTGTTAGGCACCGAAAAATACCGAAAAAATTTATTTTCCCTCCACTAGGGGAATTATGTCACATCAAAGCTCGCTCAACCAATGGAAAATCAAAAATAATATTTCCAAAAATTAGAATATTATTTTTGAATTTATGAAAAAATAGAAATATTCAACATTTTCCTGAAACTTTCGTTAGAGTTACTAAAAAGCCACAAAAACTTAGCAAACTAATCAAGAACCAAAGGACTTTGACCACGAGGTGAGTGTTATAGTCCCTGGTGAGGGAGGGACTAATAATGGCGAGTGTTCAATTTAAAATAAAAATCATTTGAAATTCTTTAATTAAAGCTAATGTAGCTTGTGTTTAATTCAATTCATTTAATAAAGAGTTTCAATTATGTGCAAAGAGGAATTATAATTTTTCCTTGAAAGGTTGAACAAGAAATGTGAGTGTTTGGGACATAACAAAATTTATTGGAAAAACTATTTCAAGTTGATGCACTGAACTTCATTAATTTTATCATGGTATGAGTTTAATATCACTTTGGTTAGAAAATCAAAATTCTGACCAAAAGATACTAGTGAGCATTCAATTTAAAATGAAAATAATTTGAAATTATTAAATTGTGTTGATAGGTGCTCTTCAACTCAATATGGTAGAGATGTTGTAATGTCATGTTTAACATTTAAATTGGTCAAATCACATAAAAATTAAATTTAAAATAAATTAAATTAATAATTATAATTATAATTAATAATTAAGCTAACCTAAATTCATCTTAACTTTTGATTTATCAAGAACCAAGAAGAATCAATGAAAATGAAAATATCTTTTAAAGTAAAAAAATAATAATTTAAATTATGAATAATTTAAATTATGAATATTTAGATGTGATGTGATGAAAGTTTAATTATTAAATAATGCAAATATCAAACATGTATTATCTGAATGTAATGGTGCTAAATATGAAATACAAGTGATAACAACAAATAATCTACTCAACAAAATATAAAAAGAAATATCCATCAAGCACCCACGAAAAAAATCCAAATGAAGAACTTTTGAGCCATTTTATTATATTTCTGCAAGCCAAATACAATAGATAGTGGAATGGTGCACCTTGTTGGAAATAATACTGAGAGTGGGGGTGAATCAGTATTATCAAGTCAAATATTTCCTTTTTCAATTCCAGATGATATACGCTACATCTATTAATAAAAACCGCGTATATACGCAACTACAGATAAAGAAACCCGCGTATACAAAGCAGACTTATAATTTGATTTATCTTTCAGATGTCAGTTATTAATCTGTGTATCAGAAGCAAATAAACAGTACCAAAAACAGAGCAGAAGACAGTCACACACAAGAACACAAGATATAAGGAGGAAACCCAATGTGGGTGAAAACCCCCTGCTGCAATTCGTCTCTATCTTCTTTTTAATTAGAAACTTCTCTTTACAATGTTTTGTACTAGTGCAGTCTTTACCAATATGTAGGCTGCAACCTGCAGATAGCTACAACTCTCTCTCATTCTCCAGCTTTCCTGGAAGGGAGCTCCAACCCCCTAAGTTCTTGTACTAGCTTGAGATACTAGTATGCAGGCTCCTACCTGCAGAAGGCTGCAACCTTCTCTTTGCTTTCAGGGACCTCGTTTCATTAATTTTCAGACTAGATCCACAAGTAACATCAATCAAACATCAGGAATTTCTGCATAACCAAAACTCCTTTTCACCAATCAAAAGCTGAACCAAACAAACACTTCTCTGATCGCTGTACCCAGAACTCAGTAACTGTAATCAAACACCAATTCTGAACCCAGAACACTGTAGTAATAAAACAGAAGTAGCTAGAACATAAATCAAGATATATACGCTACTTCACTGTTCAGCAACCTACGAGTATACGCCTCTGTACCACAACCAACCTGCGTATACGCTTCTTTCACTCACAGAAAAAGCGTGTATACGCACCTGCAATTCACTGAACCTGTGTACAGATCTATAAAGGATAATTTATTCTTTTAAGCATTCAGACATCAGTTAACCCGGATTTATAGATCAAGAGTGCGCCACATAAAACAGATCAAAATCATACAGAGATACCAATGTTCAAGCCTTGAGATTTTGATCCATCAATAGTCCTTATCCTTCTTGCGCTCAGGTTCCTCCTTCATTCAGATCTAGATCTGCACCATAACCCAATCACCAGTATTCCAGATCTATCACAATATCAGATACTCAATAATTCAGATGATACCTTGTCACATGATCTCCTTCCTCTTTTATAGTTTTAGGCCTTCCACAACACCACGGTCCAAAACCATAATAAACCAATACCAAGGGCCCAATACCTGGGGTCAACACTTCTGACGAGATACCATGGTCCAAAACCATGGGTTCAAATTCCAAGGACTAACAACCATGGACCAAAAATAAATTTCCCACCATGTACGCGCTTTTCTGTGCATAAAAGTGCATGTATACGCATACGCGACTTCTGAATGTATAACCCGCGTGTATACGCGTGTTTGGCAAGGTGAACTTGCGTATACAAGATTTCCTTCATTCTGAGCGCCTGAACTGAGATCTATCACCAAAGAGAGTTGCCATCAAGGACAACACCTGTACCATAGCACCACTCCTGTGCCAAAATGCCAACAATCTCCCCCTTTGGACTTGATGGCAACCCCAAGATCCTCAAAGTCATTCTCCCCCTTTGTCATCAAGGGCAAAGGGCTGTGCTCCCCCTAAGTACATGTAGATATCTCTGCTCTGCTGTGCTAAACATGCTCCCCCTGACTGTAGGCAAGATCTGCAAAGGATGTTCTTCAAGAAGAGCTAAGACATATACATTATGAAAGACCTTCCTATCATCCATCACCCAACCACGTGGGGATCATCCACCCAACCAAGTGGGGATACATCAGAAATTTACATATGACAACCAATCACATTGCATCAATCATCCCAGGCATAGTGGGGAAACCAAAATAGGCCGTTACATGACCTTGATAAAAAAGATATACATGACATAGAAACGAAATATCAAGACTATGCAAATCACCAATAACTACTATCAGCAACATCTGACAATCACTGTATATATCAGCAACCATGTTGTTCTTCTGTTCTCCTTTCTGCAGCTGATCCACCTGAAACAAAAATAGCTTGAGTACTAGAACCAAGAGCTTCTAAGGTAATGCCAACAATGCATTGTTAGAAGATTATCTGCTCCCCCTGAACCTGTGCCTGATGGTCTCTGACAGACCCATATCAGACTCTCTTCAACCAGAGTCTGTTCTTGCTAATTTTCTTCATAATTCCATATATGCGACTGCACCTGCATAAATCTACGTATGTACGCGGATTCCCCTCATCCAACTCGCGTACACCAACTTTTCTTTGAAACAGACAAGATTCAACAGCAGGATGAAGCATCAACTACTCCCAGCTTCTGTCTGAGATATTCAAAAGTTTCCCTGGGCAGTGGTTTGGTAAGAATATCAGTAATTTGCTCCTTGGAAGGAACATACTCCAACTTGACTTTTTGCTCAAGCACTTGTTCCCGAAGAAAGTGATATTTGATAGGTATGTGCTTGGTCTTTGAATGCATGACAAGATTCTTTGAAATGATTATTGCACTTGTATTATCACATAATATAGAGATAGGTGGAGTACACGTGATTTGAAAATCCTGCAAGGTTTGCATCATCCAAAGAAGTTGAGTGCAACAAGATGCAGCAGCCACATATTCTGCTTCAGTTGTAGATAAAGCAATCAAACTATGTTTCTTGCTGAACCAAGATACTAATCTGGAACCCATAAAGAATGCACCACCACTTGTGCTCTTCCTGTCATCCACGCTTCTGGCCCAATCTGCATCTGTGTAAGCATGAAGTGTGAGATCTATATCTCTAGGGTACCATAAGCCATAGTTTTGAGTTCCTTGAAGGTACTTGAAGATTCTCTTGACTGCCTGAAGATGAGTTTCCTTTGGATTTTCCTGAAATCTTCCAACTATTCCCACTGCATGCATGATGTCTGGTCGGGTACCTGTCAAATAAAGTAGACTTCCAATCATGGATCTATAGGTTGGTTGATGCATTGCTGCTGATTCATCATTTGCACTGAGGCTGCATCCTGTAACCATGGGGGTACATACTGGTTTTGAATCTTCCATGCCATACTTCTTCAAAATCTGCTTGAGGTACTTGGTTTGAGACAAGAAGATACCGCCTTCATTTTGTTGGATTTGCAATCCAAGAAAGTATGTCAGTTCTCCGAGCAAAGACATTTCGAATTCTTTCTACATCACCAAGGCAAAGCTTTGACTCATACCTTCTTCGTTGCTGCCAAAGATAATATCATCTACATACACAACAAGTATTAGCAATTTGTCATTTTCAATTTTTATATAAAGATTGCTATCTGCTGATCCTTTTGAAAAACCTTGTTGATGAAGGTATTTGTCCAAGCAGTAGTACCAAGCCCTTGGAGCTTGTTTAAGGCCATAGAGAGCCTTTTTAAGTCTACATACAAGATTTGGATCATTCCCAAGGATAAATCCATCTGGCTGCTCTATGTACACTTCTTCTTCTAAGTCTCCATTCAGAAAGGCTGATTTTACGTCCATTTGAAATACTTTGAACTTCTGGAAGCTAGAGAGAGCAAGGAACATTCTGATGGCCTCAAGTCTAGCAACGGGAGCAAAAGTTTCTTCAAAGTCTATTCCTTCCTGTTGAGCATACCCTTTACAAACAAGTCTGGCCTTGTTTCTAATCACTTCCCCATTTTCATTCAACTTATTTTTGAAGATCCATTTTGTTCCTATGACATTTTTGTCTTTTGGTCTAGGAACCAACTCCCAAGTGTTATTCTTTTCGATTTGCTCAAGCTCTTCATCCATTGCCTTAACCCAACACTCATCTTTGCATGCTTCTTTTACATTTTGCGGTTCAGTGGAAGAGAGCAATGCCAAATATCTTGAAGCTTCTGCTATTGTTCTTATTGTTTGTATACCTGCTTCTTTCTGCCCCAAAATTTGAGATTCTGGATGATTCTTCGGAACGTACCTGGATGGAGTCTTCTCTTCTATCCTTATCTATTCCTCTAGTGCCTCTTGGGGTTCTTCTTCATCATCTGTCTGATTTGGAGAGTAGTCTTCATCCTCATTGATATTTTCATGATTCACTTCCCTAGGGATGTATCCTTTTTCATCAACCACTACATCAATGTTGTCAACAATTCTTCCAAGTCTTTTATTGTAACACTTATATGCTTTGCTGTAGGGAGAATAACCAAGGAGAATGCCTTCATCTGCTCTAGGTTCAAGTTTGCCAAGCTGCTCATTAGTATTCTTAATATAGCATTTGCTCCCAAAAATTTTGTAATGCTTTACCGAAGGAGTCTCACCATACCAGAGCTCATGAGGAGTTTGAGTGTTGTTCACTCGGACATTTGTTTTGTTGAGAATAACAACCGCAGCATATGTAGCATCACCCCAGAAGGTTGCGGGAGTTCTAGACTCATCAAGCATAGCACGAGACATTTGTTGGACTGTTCTGTTCATCCTTTCCGCCACTCCATTTTGCTGAGGAGTCCTAGCTGTAGAGAATTCCCTTCTTATTCCATGTTCTTCACAGAAATCAAAAAATTCACTTGAGGTAAATTCCCAACCTCTGTCGGACCTGAGGCACTTCATTTTGTAATCTGATTCATTTTCAGCCAAGGCTTTGAAGGATTTGAATTTTTCGAATGCTTCATCTTTGTGCTTCATAAGTCCTAACCAAACAAACCTGGAGAAGTCGTCAATGAATAATATAAGGTATTCTTCTCCTCGAGGTGACCTTGTCCTAAATGGACCACATACATCTGTATGGACTAGCTCAAGAGGCCTGCTAGCTGATCCTTCCTTCTCAGGAAAGTTAGTTCTGGTTTTCTTACCAAACTGACATGATTTGCATATGGTGTTGTCTAGAATTTTGATATCTGGAAGACCACGAACTGCCTGGTATTTTCATGCTTTCCTTATTTGTGAAAAGCTTAGATGCCCCAACCTCCGGTGCCATAACCAGTGTTCATCATCCTTGCTTAAATAGCATTGTTGTTGTCCTTCTTCAAATATGTATAGATTATTTGGAGTTCTTCTGCCTTTGATCACTGTTTCTCCTGTACCAAGATCACGAACACTACATCCATTTGATCAAAATATTACTTCGGTTCCTTGATCGCACATCTGACTAACACTCAGTAGATTATGCTTCAAGCCATCAACATATAAAACATTTCCAGCTTTGACCTGTTCTTTCAAATGAGCAGTGCCTTTTCCTGTTATGGCTGCAGGGGTATCATTTCCAAAAGACACCTTCTTTCCCTTTTCTAATGTTGTATATGATTCAAGTTTTTCTTTATCCCCTGTCATATGCTTCGAACATCCGCTGTCGATATACCATATATTTTCCTGTCCTTCTGCATAGAAGGCTATCCCACATCTTTCTGGTTGTGGTTCCTTCATTCTCCATGTTCTGGCACTTGAGGTATGTTCCTTCTGAGTTGTCTTCCAAAACCTACTCCTGCATTCAGAATCTTCATGACCAAAGTTATTACAAATAGAACATTCAACTTCATTTTCAAGGGCCGAAAAGTTGTTATAAGTCCCTTTCGTGATTCCATACATATTCCTTTGTTTTTGAGCTTCTCTAGTCATGATTGTCTTATAGGCAACACATTGAGCTGCTTTGTGACCAAAATTATGGCAAGAGAAACATTGACCATTGAAGAAACTCCTGCAATTATCAAATCTATCATCCAACCGATTGTAGTTTCTACTGACATCCATTCTTGAGGAAAATTAGGAAGATTTTACCTGTGGCTGATTGTAGCTTATGTTTGTCCTTAAGGTAGCTTGTCCCCGATTTTCTTGATAGTATTTATTCGTTCTTGAGGTAAAATGTCCCTGATTTACCTGATGATTTCTATTAGGCCTTTGCTCGCTCTTCTTTGCCGCATCAAGATAACTTTTGGAGGTAGAAGCTTGAGATATTTCTCCATTATATCCCAGACCTATCTTGATTAGTGGAGAATGCTGCACATTGATAATCTCATCCAGAGTTTCAGATCCTTTAACAAATTTAAGATTAATAGCTTTTGTTTTCTCAATCTCATTTCTAAGACAAACAATTTCACATTCCAATTTTTCAAGATGTTTTTCCCTTTCAGCCAGTTGACATTGTAGAGAATCAATAATTGCACTTTTCTCTTCTAAGCAGATTTTGAGATTAGTCATCTCTTCACAAAAGCCTTCTACATCTATAGCATCCATGTAGTCATCATCTTCAAAAGCCATTAAAAGTTTATACTTATTACCTCGTTCATCTTCGTCACTATTTGAAAGTCCATCACTATCTTCATGAGTGTAATAGCTTTCCTTATTTGCATTTTGTTTCTTGTTCCATCTAACAGGTTCCTTCCCTTTGTCAATCTTATCCTTGTGAGGACATTTGGCAGCATAGTGACCGACTCTTCCACAAGCAAAGCATTTGAAAGGTAACTTACCTCGAAACCATCCAGTACCCCGTTGAAGATTTCTGACAAAATTTGATTCTTCTTCTTCTTCTGACACGTGTCCTGACTCATAGTACTCGCCTTTGCCTGAAGCCTTGAAGGCAGCGTCTCTCCTGTCTGATGGTCCTCCTTTCCTCATTTCATAAGCAGTTAGAATTCCGTGCAGCTGTGACATTTTAAGGCTTTGTAGATTCTCTTTTTCTTCTATTGCAGAAACTTTAGATTCAAACCTAGGGGACAAAGATCTTAGAACTTTTTCAACCACAACAGCCTCTTTTATTTCTTCACCCAAATTTTTCATACAATTAACAATCTCATCTACACGAATAAAATAGTTAGCCACACTTTCATCATTATACATCTTGAGATTTTCATACTGAATCCTGAGGGTTTGAAGTTTTGCTCGTTTTACCTAATCATCTCCTTCATAGCTTAGGACAATCTTGTCCCATATTTCTTTTGATGATTTTAACTGCATAACTTTCACGAATTCTGATTGAGATAGACATCCCAATAGAGTATTGACTGCCTTTGCATTTGTTTCATATTTCTTCTTCTCAGACGGATCTGTAGGAGTTGCTGCTGGAAAAGAATATCCTGTATCTATGATATCCCAGACTTCTGTACCCAAAGATTGAAGATAGGGAGTAACTCTTACCTTCCAATATACGAAGTTTGTCCCATCAAAAACCGGTGGCCTGATTGATGCTTCCCTCTCGTAGTTGCTCATGATGAAGGATCTTCCTTCAAGTGATCAAGCTTCTTCAGAAGGACCTGATCTGATACCAATTGTTGGAAATAATACTGAGAGGGGGGGCGAATCAGTATTATCAAGTCAAATATTTCCTTTTTCAATTCCAGATGATATACGCTACTTCTGTTAATAAAAACCACATATATACGCAACTACAAATAAATAAACCCGCGTATACAAAGCAGACTTATAATTTGATTTATCTTTCAGATGTCAGTTATTAATATGTGTATCAAAACCAAATAAACAGTACCAAAAACAGAGCAGAAGATAGTCACACACAAGAACACAAGATATAAGGAGGAAACCCAACGTGGGTGAAAACCCCCTGCTGCAATTCGTCTCTATCTTCTTTTTAATTAGAAACTTCTCTTTACAATGTTTTGTACTAGTGCAGTCTTTACCAGTACACAGGTTGCAACCTGCAGAGAGCTACAACTCTCTCTCGTTCTCCATATTTCCTGGAAGGGAGCTCCAACCCCCTAAGTTCTTGTACTAGCTTGAGATACTAGTACGCAGGCTCCTACCTGCAGAAGGCTGCAACCTTCTCTTTGCTTTCAGGGACCTCGTTTCATTAATTTTCAGACTGGATCCACAAGTAACATCAATCAAACATCAGGAATTTCTGCATAACCCAAACTCCTTTTCACCAATCAAAAGCTGAACCAAACAAACACTTCTCTGATCGCTGTACCCAGAACTCAGTAAGTGTAATCAAACACCAATTCTGAACCCAGAACACTGTAGTAATAAAACAGAAGCAGCTAGAACATAAATCAAGATATATACGCTACTTCACTGTTTAGCAACCTGCGAGTATACGCCTCTGTACCACAACCAACCTGTGTATATGCTTCTTTCACTCACAGAAAAAGCGTGTATACGCACCTGCAATTCACTGAACCTGCGTACAGATCTATAAAGGATAATTTATTCTTTTAAGCATTCAGACATCAGTTAACCCAGACTTATAGATCAAGAGTGCGACACATATAACACATCAAAATCATACAGAGATACCAATGTTCAAGCCTTGAGATTTTGATCCATCAATAGTCCTTATCCTTCTTGCGCTCAGGTTCCTCCTTCATTCAGATCTAGATCTGCACCATAACCCAATCACCAGTATTCCAGATCTATCACAATATCAGATATTCAATAATTCAGATGATACCTTGTCACATGATCTCCTTCCTCTTTTATAGTTTTAGGCCTTCCACAATACCACGGTCCAAAACCATAATAAACCAATACCAAGGGCCCAAAACCTGGGGTCAACACTTCTGACGAGATACCATGGTCCAAAACCATGGGTTCAAATTCCAAGGACTAACAACCATGGACCAAAAATAAATTTCCCACCATGTACGCGCTTTTCTGTGCATAAAAGTGCGTGTATATGCATACGCGACTTCTGAACATATAACCCGCGTGTATACGCGTGTTTGGCAAGGTGAACCTGCGTATACAAGATTTCCTTCATTTTGAGCGCCTGAACTGAGATCTATCACCAAAGAGAGTTGCCATCAAGGACAACACCTGTACCATAGCACCACTCCTGTGCCGAAATGCCAACACACCTGGGATTGTCTCAATGGACAACCAGGACCAAACCTAGGTAGAAAAATGGTTGAGCTGAACACTGCCCAGTTGTTGCACCAATCTGCGTTGCACTGCCTATAAAACCATTGTCCTACTGAATTTCGAATGGCTGGAAAGTGCACTAAAACATGCTTTGAACCCCATACTCCTTGGCGAAAACCCAGAAAAATCCAGAAGTGAATTTGGCTGGTTTTGACTTCTTCTTGTCGACCCCCTTGGAGCCTCACCCTAGCTATGGCTGCCAAATTCGACCTGTTGGGAATTGCCTACAAATACCTCTATTGTTGGCATTATGACACAGGTTTGGCACTATGATACAGGTGTTGTCCTTGATGGCAACTCACTCAAATGACAGATCACAATTCAGGCTCTCAGAATGAAGGAAAAGAGATATACGCAGGTTCCCCTTGACCAAGCACGTATACACGTGGGTTAGAAGTCCAGAAGGCACGTATGCGTATACACGCACTTTCACACAAGGAAAAGCGCGTACATGTTGGAAAACTTGGTTTTGGTCCATGGTATTTGGTCCCTGGTATTTTGACCCATGGTATTGATCCAAGGTATCTTGACCGAAGTGTTGACCCCAGGTATTTGGTCCAAGGTATTTCTTCTAAGTGGTTTTGGACCATGGTATTAAGTAAGGCCTAAGACTATAAAAGGAGGAGGAGATCATTAGGCAAAGGCACTCAAGCATTGAATATCTAATGAAGAGCAAGATCTAGAATACTGGTGATTGGGTTATGGTGCATAGCTGGATCTGAATCAAGGAGGAACCTGAGCGCTAGAAGAAGGATAAGTTCTATTGATGGGTTAAGATCTCAAGGCTTGAAGAGAAGTATCTTTGTGTGATTTTGATCTTTTATATTTGGCGCATGTCTTGATCTGTAAATCTGATGATCTAGGTATAACTGATGTCTGAATAGTTGAAAAGGGTAAATTATCTTTTACAGATCTGTATGCAGGTTCAGTATAGCAAAGGCGCATATACACATTGGTTCGGTAATTCAAAACAGCGTATACGCAGGTTTTCCTTCATATAGCAGCGTATGCATGTAGGTTCTACATATTGAAGTAGCGTACATCTCATAAAATATGTTTTAGCTACTTCTGTTTACTGTTGCAGTGTTCTAGGTTCTGGTACTGTTACTGTATTCTGGTTACAACATTTAGAGAAGTGATTGTTTGATTCATTTTTGGTTAGTGCAAGGGAGATTGAATGATGCAGATATATTTTGATGTTTGATTGATTCTATTGATGGATCCAGTCTGAAAATTTATGAAAAGTGGTCCCTAGAAGAAAAGAGAAGGTTGTAGCCTTCTATAGGACAACACCTACGTACTAGTACATCCGCTAGTACAAGAGCTAGGGGGTTGTAGCTCCCTTCCAGAAGAAGCTGGAGAACGAGAGAAGGTTGTAGTCTTCTGCAGGTAGAAGCCGGCGTACTGGTATAAGACTGCACCAATATAGAAATATTATAAAAAGAAATTTCTTATTAAAAGAAGATAGAGATGAATTGCAGTAGGTGGTTTTCACCCACATTGGGTTTCCACCTTATATCTTGTGTTCTTGTGTGTGATTTCCTGCTATGTTTTTTACTGTACATGTTACTGCTTATATGATTCTAATACACAGATTAAAGATCAACTGACTAAATTATAAGTTTACAAGGTGTACGTTGGTTGCTCTAAACACAGTTGCATATATATGCAAGTTTCATTAACCGAAGTAGCATATATAAATCTGTTCATGGAAATGAAATATCATTAAATTGATAATATTGATTCACCCCCCGTCTCAATATTATTTTCAACATCTGCAAACTCCTCCAAATTGTTGGGTTCACCCCTGCTATCCAACTCCTAACTTCCCAAATGAACTCTTAGTCTGGATCAGTTTCTCCCAAACACCACAAAATTCTGCAGAGTGGCCTTTGCGTTGTCCCTCTGCCCAAAAATGCGAATTCCTGGTATATTGGCTCAGCTAGCTGAAATCTCCTGTGAAAATCCCTACCCAATGCTGCTACCTCAGCTCCCTGACCTCCTAAAAAGCAATGAGATCCCTGTTGGTCTCAAACTACCTCTGTGTGATTCCTGGCTGTCCAGAAATACGTGCTCCCCTCTTTACATTGGTTATTGATGTGTGTTGATACCTCAGAACTCCTAAAAACTCTTGTAGAGCAGTCTCCCTAGGGCGGGCACAGATGGTCCCACGAAGTAGAAGTTGAATCTCCCGCTTGAGAAACTCGTGGCTAAACAGCTGGTAGACTTGCTAAACATCAAAGTGTGCATATGAGTGTTTGTTTGCAACTGTCCAAGATACCAAATGGGGGCCTCCAAGCTCTATTTATAATTGCTAGTACTCTCCCTTGGTGGTCCCCACCTTCCATTAATAAAATATTAATTTTCTGCCATTCTCCATTAAAATAATAATTTCCACTTTTCTACCACAAAATAATATTTTCTCCTTTTTATTTAATATCACCAAAAATTGGCAAAACTCCTTAGTGAATTTTACACTCATAAAAATTAGGAACATTACACCGAATGGGTAGACTATGGATAAATGCAAATTAAATTGAAAACCCAGGATTTCAAATGCCATGTTGGGACCTAATAAGACACCATGTTAGCTGACACCTCAGTAAGGTGCTTGCTAATTGGATGCTCTGGCAATAAATGTTGTCGGTAATCACTTATCTAAAATTTTGAGTGTTTAAAAGAAATATTAGATTTAAAATAATGATAACAAGGATACGGATATTCAAAATCTATGAAAGTGAACAATATATTAAAGTGGATAATCCCATATACAAATGCCACATTGTATGTCATGTTGGAGCCTAGTCATAAGCAACATCAAATTAGGACAACACATAAGGTTCATAGATAGATGACCAAAGGAGGGAGGCAATTTTAGGAAAATAAATGGCATTTGGATGTCAAATTTTTGATATCTGGTATCAGTAATAAAGATAGAAAAAAACTTGGATCTGAATGACACGTCATTAGACATGTTAAATAACATATCGTAAGACATATATCATAAGACATGTGATATGACACATCAAAGATCATAAAGTCTCTAATATGATTTCCACCTTCGATGAGTTCATAATTTAAAACAAGGGATGTTGCAGGGCAGCAAGTCCCTACCTTGAGCATTGTGCTGGATTGGATTCAATTGATTCAAAACTTTGAAAAATAATAATATGATACACTGTTAATTCAACTAGGCATGTGATGATAACTAGAGATGAGGAAAACTGGGAATGGAAAGGGGGAGAATCAAGCCGAGAAGACTAGGGGGATGATGGAAAAAGATATGAAAAAATGAATGAGTGAGCTTACTTACGTGCTTCTTGCCTGGATAAACTGTCTATTTGGGTTGGGAGTAGGCACAAATTTTGGGTGGAAGATGTAAATCACTCGCTGCAAGGCCGGTCTGATTAGATATATTTTTTGGGCAAGCAACCCAGGTTCTGACTGCACAAGGAAGAAACCAAATAACTAATGCACCAATCTGAATCCAAATCTTAATACAAGTAGTCTCATACCTTTAAAAAGATAGATTTAGATAGGCCAAAACTATGAATTCAAAGGTTTTTTTTAATCTGTTTCAAGCTTCCTTGTTTCCTATTCCCAACATTGTTGTTGGGTGAAGAAAAGAAAAAACATTGGGAAAGAAGTAAACTTTAGGGACTGCCATAAATTATGGAAAGGTCGAGCTTGCTACTACATCATGATCATGATCTTGATTACTCAGATGCTTAAGAAAATATAACTTTGATTACTCGAATGTTTAAGAAAATGATTGACCAGAGTACATTTTATACAATGTATTCCTCACCTTAGTACATTTTATTATTACTCCTAGTAACGTGGAAACACTCATGCAAATAAATCATTGGCTGCATGTGCGGCTAGGTAACTTGTCAAATGCGCTAAGCCCAATTGACAATAGTAACTTTTATACAACGGAGTCCTCAGGTTAGTACATTTTATTATTACTCCTCGCAACGTGGAAACACTCATGAAGATAAATCATTAGCTACATGTGCGGGTAGGGTAACTTGTAAAACATGCTCAGCTCTATCATTGTCATCCCAAGGATCTATTTAAGGAAGGCCAACGAGTTGTTCGTGAGTAGTGTCACCATTATCGGCTTCGTTGTGAGCAACCCAATGTCACTCTGTGTTTTCTGGTTATTTTATTAGCTCACTCTGTGTTTTCTGGTTATTTTATTAGCTCTGGTTGTAGACTGATGAAAATGGAAACGAATCAATAACCTGAAAGTGAATCCCGTCACAGCTGAACTTGGAGACGAGGGGGAAATGTAAATGGTCTAAATTTTGTTGATGGAAATGTAAACAAGCTTGCCTCTATGCCTATCAAATAATAGAGAAACTCTGATCTGGCTCTGCTTAGGTAGATTCTGAGCATCAATTTCATCAGTTATTTGGTTCTAGTTATTATTATTGCACTTTTGTGTATGGAAGAAACTAAGGCCCACTTGGTAGTCGTCCCATCTTTGGCGCAGGGCCATCTCATTCCATTTCTAGAACTGGCCAAGCTGTTAGCATTGCAGGGCCTGGTGGTTTCCTATGTTACGACCCCAGGGAACGCCAATAGGCTCAATCCTCAGGTCGAATGCTAGAATCTAGACATCCTGCAGTTGTTGGTTACATAAATTGGGTAAGTCTAATTTGTCTACATAGTTGCTTATTGTTTCTTTTCAATGTGTTCAAGATCCAGTTTAGTCTGAAAAGAAAGCATTTACTGTGACAACTGCCTCCAAGAAGTGAAAACAACACCTATTACTAGACTTGAGACTTACAGGTCATAGAAAGAAAAATGTAAGATTTAACTTTGTCTCCTATTAGTATAGAGCTATTCTTTCTGCCTGATGTTGTTTCTAACTAGATTCTTTCTACCTGATTCTATTTCTAACTAGGTTTGTTATTGTCTCAGTTCAATGGAAATGAGAAAAATAAGACTTATTGTTGTAAGTTACCCTGAAAATTAGCGATAAGAAATAGATAAATATGAGTTATATCTAGATTGAAATAATCCATTCAAAGAAAGTCGTTCACAGAAACCATTTACTGAACTATTCACTGCATGAATCTAGTCACTTACTGATGCACCTAGCCCTATGTCACTCACTGCACAAATATAAGTTGTTCACCACTGACTGCACAAAGCCATCCATTAAGGGCATTCACATAGCCATTGTTCACTGCAAATAGTCTCGTTGGGGGAATATGAGTAGGACTACTGGAAATGACTAGCACCAATGAGAAATGGCTATGAGTGGCCAAGAGTTTCAATGACTGTATCTAGCCCAGTCGAGTAGCTAATTCTAATAGCGCAGTAGCTACAGTTAAGTAGCCAAGGCCGAGTAGCCCAGCCCAACTATTACTGGCAATCCTGGCATCGACTAGGCGCTATCAACAAGGATTTTATGGTATTATCTATGTATGACTGGCATATGATCCTAAACAGGTGCATCATATATAACGATATGATCCTAAACAGTTGCATCATATATAACGAGCTATATTAGACCTCTCTTGTTGTGAAGGTATTTCTTAGCCCTGGTCCAATGCAAAGGGCCTTCCTTCGTTAACAACACATAGTCATCATCCTCCCATGCATATAGCCATTGTTCACAACTCATTTAATTGAAACCCTCTGTAGGAAAAAATAAAATTTAATTGAAACCCTCTGTAGGAAAGAACAAAATGTACACAATATCTAGTAATTAGTAGTGCAGGTTGAGAATAATTAATGTGGCTTAAGTGTTTTGGAAGACTATATTTAGTATTTACAGCTAGAATTTTCCTCTTGTTTGTTCCTGCTATTGTTAATTAGAACGTCCAAATCCTTTTGTCCATTTTATAAATTGGTTCAATTCTTGACCAAAATTGCATGAAATATATAGGTTTAACTGATTAAATTCCCAAGAAAGCATGTGTTTTAAAACTAATATTTCAATGGAAATAATGAAGAGTGTGGAACATTTGTGCACACAACAAATTTAAGTAAAGTAATTACAGTCGTAAACTTGATGATAGAATCTTGCTATTTCTAACCATTTTGAAGTTACCTCACTTTTTCCCCTTCATCACAACATGGAGTTATTCTTCTGATGACTGAGTGACTAAACAAGTGGAAGGGATGTGTTTTCCTCGACAAAAGAATGAAACTAGAGTGTAGATGTATGCAGAGTCTAGAATGGGAGTGCATGCATGTGTATATGTATGCAGAGTCCAGAATGGGAGTCCATGCATGTGTAGATGTATGCAAAGTCCAGAATGGGAGTAAGTCCAGAATGAGAGTGCATGAATCAACACAGGCTCGGTTCAGCAGAGATCACCCATAGCGTTAGAGCGACTGCAACTAGATAGCGATTCTTGTTTTCTTGAGCTAAGAGGGCCTACTAGTTTGAACTTGAGAAATGAAACGCTATATAAATTTGTATGTATGCGGACAAGTGTGTATTCCATGCAAAGTTTTAAATGTGTAGGAGCCATGTTTTTAAACACTATAATTTTGGCAACCTTGTCACATAAATGGGAAACTTGCCCTTGTCACATAAACGGAAGATATGCTTTTAATTCCTACGCATGAAATGTCATCCAAACTAATGCTAACATCAATTTAAAGCTTTCATTAAATTAAAAAATACACAAGAAATAAATGACTATAATATATGGTTTAACCTGCCTCCGCCTCGAGAAGAGGCCAAATAAGATGACGAAAACGATTGCATACATTGGTAGGGTAAATACTTTGGTTATTTGTGGCAGTCATGACATTAAGTAGCTAGAATTAATGTTCCAAGATGGTCATATCGATTATTATAGTCCTCGCCCAAGGACTAATAATCAACCAAATAAATTTGTACAAGTTTATACAATTAATAGTGAAAAGAGGGTTTTGGAGTATGTTTTAAAATTATTTTTGTTTGGTTAAAAGATCATTTTTTTTTACATATAGAAATAGGTTAACTACCCAAGATTCAAAGGCATTTGGCAAGAATGAAAGTGTCTCCCCTTACAGACTATTGGTAGGTCATTCCAAGTAGTGTAGTTTTTTTTTTAATAGTAGCAATGAGTGATATGACATAGTAGTCAGTAATAGTCAGTGATAATTATCCTCGTTACTGGTTTGACAACTAAATTATGACAAGTTTTCCCATTGTATATTAAAAAAAAAAATTATTAAAAAAAAAATACAGTAGCAATAAATTTATATAAAAAAATGAGTTTGAAAACATGAATCCTATATGAATCTATTTTTGTAACATTTTGATAATGAATGCAAATCTGGAAGTTTGATATTCATAAGGCTTTGGGGCTAATAAGACGTAAGATGGATCCGTATGTCCAAAATCTATATATCTAGAATTCTTATCAAATGTCTTAAAGAATATTCTTAGATCTAGATGCCCAATATTTGGATATCCAAGCTTTCTCTTGAAATACTACTTTAAAAGATTAACCCAGATCTGAATACCCAAATCTGAAAGACCGGATTTTAGATATTCAAATTATTGATAAGTGTATAACAAAAGAAATATGCATGCCAGATATTTAGACTACAACGAAGCTTAATTTCATCATATAAAATAAATTGAAGACAAATTAGAGGCAAGAGATCAAATCGAAATTGGACTAAAATCAAAATCAAAGAAGATAAATAACAATAATCAATTTACACGGATTAAAATAATAAAGAATAATAATAATAATAGGGGTTTTATATGATGCTTATATGTGTGAATGTATCTGATTCCATTTACTTGTATTCAATAGATCTTTTGCTTTGATCGGTTCTTTAGCTTCTGTTGATGTTTACAAGTACTTCTCAAGTGTGTTAAGTTCGAGAAGGAGCAACAGGATTGATACAAAGGACACAAGAGGAAAGCGAAACTATAAGTAGGTCTTCTCATCTTCTTTGTCTTATATATTTCTTATAGGAAAAGGCTAAAGTGCTTTCAACTGTTGCTCTAGATATGGCTACTTATCTAGGGAATTAGTATTTATCTGTAGATACCAAATTCTCCAAAAAAAATTGGCGGCTCCACTGGGGAACAATCATCGTTCCAAGTAGCTTATCCACATCCTAGGACACTCTGGAAGACCTTACTTCCTTTCATTGATTGTATTTCAGCCTTGTTGAAGTATTATTTGGTCAAAAATTAAGGTTAGATGACTCTTGAGTGGCCTCTCAGGAATCAGGGCAGGCTTGGTCATGGGACAGTGCTCTGTAGAGCACCCTTGAGTGAGAGACAGTGCTCTGCAGTGTATTTAGCCCCTCTTTGACCTGCGTTGATCCACCTTAGGGAAAATTTTCACCTTTGGATTGGGTTTTTTCTCCAAATTTCCTTCTATTTATGCTTGCTGAAAGATCAATGATTGTAGTATGTCTCTGAAACCAACTTGTATTTGCTCTTTCCAACCCTACTTTGACTTGATTGATTAATGTTTCTTAAATGTTTTCTTTGTCATTATTGATCCATAGTCAAAGTTAGATTATAGTCGATTAATCTTTGTTCAAAAGAAAGAATCATAAAAGTCTTCTTTTCCTTCAAAACTGAACTCTCGTAAAGTCTTCGTTCTTATAAAAAGATTGATTGATTGTATGTGCATTAGTTTCCTTTTTGTTCCTCATAACATTAAGTTATTCGAAAAGAAAAACTTGCATCGATCATATTGTAGTTTGCGAATGCTTGAAAGGAATAGCTAGGGAAATTGCATTAGATGTGCTCTTTGCTCTTTGTCAAAGATCTGATTGCTCTATCCCTACTAGCTAAGGTTTTCACTGTTCAATTGAATGAAAATAATTCTTATCATATTAGTTGCATTTTAGGAATTGCAAACATACATCACATGGTGAACCTTGAAAGGAAAATTCTAAATAAGATCAACTTAAAATTTATCTGAATTTACCTAATGGAGCATTGTCACCTAACAAAACACATTTAGTGGTTCTAGGCTAGAGGTGTGTTCCGGCGTCGTAAAACAAAGCAGTTGTCGCTAACTTGTCTTCAATACATCCCGACTGTGATACCTCATTCCACGTACATGAGTATATCATAGTTCGTCCACATACCTTCGGGTAGATAGGGTGGTGTTACAGTACGTAAAGTATATGGGAATGCTCTCACTATGCGGTTTTGCATTAGACAACGCTTATAAGAATTGGGCCTCCACGTAATTTCGGGTATATATGGGAGGACAAGACTAGGTTGCTATCCATCCTTAGGTAACCTAGTCGGCCGCCTTGTATATTATGATACACTGAACACAGCATTCAGGGAGATTGTTTGCCCATACTTCTCGGTTTGCCAGGAGGTATTCTGCAGTTCACAGTTGCTTGGTAAACCTTTTGCCTAGATTATCCTTCTTTTGTTTTTTTATGTTACTTTGATTAAAATAAATTTAATTGGCCATAGATAACATCCTCCACGCTCACTCCTTAGTTGATCTTAGGTTGAAACATATGGCGACAAATCCGGAGTCCACCGATCAAGGAATTCCTTTTGATTGGAATCCTAGTCCTTTTCCTCCTTTCAGAAATATTGGTGCTCCTTATATGGATACATTATCCCTACCACGATTTACCATTGGCTTACCAAGATGGTTGTTTTCAACCTCCTTGGTTCAAAATATCATGATTTCTCTGCAATAGAGTACACCTCCAACTAGACAAAATCAACCTCCAGTTGATCCTAAAGTTGACCCTTTGCCTTCTTCCTCAATTGTTTCTTCCTCCCCTTCTTCCTCTTTGCCTGGTAAAAGTATTGGTACTAGTAACCAGGTGGCTAAGAAGAAGAAGAAGAAGAAGCAAATTCAGTAGAGGGGCAACCAAGCAACCATTTCTTTGAATGCAACATCTAATGAGAAACCATCCAATAAGCCTCACAAAGTCGATATCCATGCAAAATTTGCACGGGAGACCATATTCTTCGAAATTGTTCAGATATTCCTTAGATCTTAGAAGAATGGTCTTCTCGTTCACATCATCCTGTGTCATAAACTTCTGGAGATCATGCTGGTGACACACCATCAACTAGTGGTAGTAAAGTTCATGGAAAAAAGGGTAAAGTTAAGTTTCCCTGTAGGTTATGTGAAGGGAATCACCCCATTCATCTTTGTCCCTATCTGGATGAAGCCAAAAAAGTGTTGGATAACCGTCCTTCTTCACCGTAGTGACTTCCATCTCGTTACAGGAGACTCTCCCTTAATACTTCACTAGTTGATGAATTGACTGATTCAAATCGACCGTCGGTCAAACCCACTCTCTCTAAAAGTGAATCCCATGAGTCTATACCTCACCCAAATCAACATGTCGAGGAAACAGTTGACCCAATTTCACCTTCAGTTAATCGTACCTTTCCCGAAGAGAGTGAATATGATACCACTCAGGTTCTTTTCGTTTCTTTAGATTCTAATGAGCTTGGGGGCAGTCCTCCTGTTCCATCAAGACAGGAGGAAAATCCTCCCGCTCTCGTAACTCAAGGGATTAATTCTCCCTTTTATACAGTACCCGCTCTAAGTATTCTGGTCACTTCCTTTGATTGGAATCAACTCGTAGGATGTCATCTTCCTTCTTATGTGTCTTTCCAGATCATAGTACAGGTTTGTAATATGATTGTATCTGGCACTATTATATATGAAGGTGCATCTGTGAGTATCTTTTCCTCTACTACTTGGCAAGCGCTCGGTTTGCTGCCACTTGTGCCTGTTACACAGAATCTGTTGGATTTTAACAGAGGAACCAGTCAACCATTAGGGATCCTTCCTCAGTTGGCTATTACTTTGGGAGGAAAAATCGTTTATCTAAATGTGATGGTAGTCCCAGGCGCTTTAGATTACAATTTACTGCTTGGGCGCAACTATGTTTATGACATGGGAGCTATTGTTTCAGCACTCCTTCGAGTGATGTGTTTCTCGCATGAAGGCATAATTGTCACCATTTACCAGCTTTCATTTCCCGGTCCAAATATGGCTTCTAATCAACCATCTTCCCTAAGTGGTCCTTTTGTACCAATGGTATCATCCATGCCACGGGTTAATTATGTGGCAACCTGTTCCATGCCTACATCAACTGACGATTAATTCAGTGATGTTGTACATTATGTACTTGGGGCATTGGAACCAGATCTCTCCCTCCATAGCATTGTTCTCCCATCTGATGAGAACCTCTTGGAAGTCATGACCTCTTATGGGTCGTGACCAGTGTATGAGGATAGTTCCTTGTCTTGTGTCAACCTCATTAAAAAATGAAACCAAGGATATGAGGATATTTCCTTGTCTTGTGTCAGCCTCGTTACAAAATGAAACCAAGGATATGAGGACAGTTCCTTGTCTTGTGTCAACCTTGTTAAAAAATGAAACAAAGGAATCTGAGCAGAGTTCCTTGTCTTGTGTCATGCTCATTAAAAAATGAAACAAGGAATATGAGGATAGTTCCTTGTCTTGTGTCAACCTCATTAAAAATGAAACCAAGGATATGAGGATAGTTCCTGGTCTTATGTCAACCTCGTTAAAAAATGAAACAAAGGGTATGAGCATGGTTCCTTGTCTTGTGCCAAGCTCGTTAAAAAATGAAACAAGGGGTATGAGCATAGTTCCTTGTCTTGTGTCAAGCTCGTTAAAAAATGAAACAAGGAATCTAAGCAGAGTTCCCTGTCTTGTGTCAAGCTCATTAAAAAATGAAACAAGGTCCCCTGGAGCAAAGTTCCAATTCGAGTCTTTGATTAGATCTCGTAAAATACCAGTTGATTCTTTCACTTGATCTCATAAGTGAACCTTCATTCCATCTACCTCATAGCCGCAAGTAGTCTACTTAGGTGAATGCAATGAAGCTTGGGGGCATGCACCTAGTGGTAAAGTTAAGTTTCCCTATAGGTTATGTGAAGGGAATCACTTCATTCACCTTGGCTATGTGAAGGGAATCACTTCATTCACCTTTGTCCCTATCTAGACGAAGCCAAGAAGGTGTTGGATAACCGTCATGCTTCAAGGCAGCGACTTCCATCTAGTTACAGAAGACTCTCCCTTTCAACATGTTGGGGTCATGTAAACTAATCTCAAGCATAGTTTTTCGTTTCAAGCTTGTGTAAAAATGAAACTGAATCCAAGCATAGTTTGTCGTTTCAAGCTTGTGTAAACATGAAACTGAATCCAAGCATAGTTCCCTATGGTTCAAGCTTGTGTAAAAATGAACCCATCTCCATTTTAACCCTCGTGATTGCCATTTTATCAGCCTCTTCCATCAGATGAGGCTTGGTTTTTCTCCTTTGATTGTCACTATCTTCTTGGCCGATCATATGTTTTCACTTGGTTGTTTTACCTTTTTTGAGGAACAGTTGCAATGAGTGGTCTTATTAGCCAGCCTCTTCACATAACTCAACATGATTTGAGAAGTTCCAACATCACCGGAACGAGTTTCTATCCTAGACACCACTCGTTCCTCAAAACGGAGTTCTCTTTAAGCTCTTTTCAGACTCTCTAAACATGAAAAGATTTTTGAGTGCTTGTCCTTTTCAGCTCGTTAACGGATTGGAAATGACATCTACTCAGTATAATTTTAACCCTTTTTCAGGCTGAGATGGATTAACTACGAAAAAGGAATATGTTGACTGAACATGGTCAATAGGTTCTCTCTCATATTGTTTTATGCTTTTTCAGGCTTGAGAGACAAATCTATGAAAAATAACTTGTGGATTTTTTTTGTCCCTTTTCAAACTCTCTAAACATGAAAAGGACCAAGTTATCTTTGTCGTTAAACTCCTTAAAACATCAAATAGCAACAAACTTGTCCATCTAGAAAAGACTGAGTTTCACCTTCTCTAGACTCATTAAAACAACACATAGTGATGGATTCACCTGAAGGGTGGAATTATAAAACAAGCATATGTTATCCTCCTCAAGCTTGATAAAAAATAAAGAGGTACTGGTCAGCAATGACTGGGGAAAATGGAAAAAGGGGAAAACCACTTTATGGTAGCAGGTCCTCTTGAACATGACACTTTTACTCCATCACCATGACTATTTGGGTTGGGTTATCAACTTGATGGTTATCATATCGTTGGTCTATCATACCATCCATCACTTTGTTTTGGGTCAATGCTACCAATTAATTTCAGTGTCGCCAACATGCTCAAGAGAAGTCATCGAGTCAAAATTCATCCTTTGCAATACCATAAACCTTCATTTTCATGACCACCATTCCTGAACTTTGCATCATTAGTCAAATTCCGTCTCCAAAATCATTACACTTGTTTCGTGTCATTGATGTGGGATACATCAAGGCCCTCCTACGACGAGTCGCTTCTTGTCGACATCAGCACATTATCCAAGAAGTTGACTTAGAAACACCCTTCCAGTACCTTGAGGCTTGCATACATCAATGGCAGGTTTCTCGCTTCCGGCGATAGGTTGACATCACTGACCTTCGACCGAAAGACTTTGTATGGTGTTTGACATCAAATCATCCATTCACACCATGCATAATGTATTGCAGTACCTTGAGGATCATTATCATTATCGGTGATTTCTCTCGCGTCTGTTAACAGCTTACATCATTGGCTGGTAATCAGATGGTGTCTTCCCATGTTCTACTTTAGATCACATATTCACATGGTTAGACTCGTACTTGAATGAACGATTGAACGAGATAGAAGACCCGGGATCTAGTTTCATCCATCCGAGTTGCGATTTCAAGAGTACTAAATCATATGTACAATGGCTTTACATTGATGGTCATTCTGATCATAGGTCTATATCTGTAGACGACTGTCTATGAGCATGGGTATGCCTTCCCTCAGAAATTCATGTAAAAATAAAAATACCATGAAATATTTATTGTAATTGATGCAGGTCACCTTCCACTTCAAAACCTCCTCATCACATCATAAAGCATTTCATTCGACATTTTCATTTTTTGATTTCATGCTTTAGGGGGCAGCTGTTACAGATCCATTTGGGAACATCACTCCCATCATCCATATCAATGTTTTAGGGCTCATCAAACCCTAATTTCAGTTTCTACATGCCCTAAACAAGTCACCCTTTTGAATGCCTCCTTCCTAGAAAGTTTCATGACTTGAAGACATCCTAAAATGACCTCTAGAGGGACCAGCGCAGGTAGGCCCATGTAAGTGTGCGCTACAGAGTAGTTGAGTCCATGCCAGGGTGCTCTGCAGAGCACTTAGGCCCTCTTTCACCTGCGCTAGGCAAGATTAAGGAAAATTCACATAGGTTTTGGGGAATATTCTTATCTCTTGGAGTCATCTAGAAGTTTCCCTCACTTATCAACTCCTATGAGCTCGAAAATGGATGAGGAATGAGATAATATGCATCCTATCCTATCATCCCTTCCTCCATGGAACTAATTCTAAGTATGGAAGGCAATTCAATACCCCCATTTATGACATAACCTCTTTCATCCTCCTATAAATTGAACACTCATATAAGTGATCAGGGGCTAGACTTTGATGAATTGCAAGGAGATAATGTTAGTTTGAGAATTTAGACTATTGTCAGTGTTGTTATTCTCTAGAATGCCATGCTTATGATGTGACATGGATGGAACCAAAGCTGGAGGAGTGACTTCGAATTAGACTTGATGGTTGTAATTCCTTCTTCTATTTCAATAAAGTATTTGAACCTTTTTCCCATATGCTTATCTTGTTATATGATGCTTATATGTGTGAATGTATCTGATTCCATTTACTTGTATTCAATAGATCTTTTGCTTTGATCGGTTCTTTGTCTTCTATTGATGTTTACAAGTACTTATCAAGCGTGTTAAGTACAGGAAGGAGCGATAGGATCGATACAAATAAGACAAGAGGAAAGTGGAACTACAAGTAGGTCTTCTCATCTTCTTTGTCTTATCTATTGCTTATAGGAAAAGGCTAAAGTTCTTTAAACTGTTGTTCTAGATATGGCTACTTATCTAGGGATTAGTATTTATTCGTAGATACCAAATTCTCCAAAACATTAACCCAATGAATTTTCTCATTATGGACGCCAAATTGTGACATATACTTGTACTCCAAAGGTTTATTCATAGTGACCCAATATGACTCACAAAAGGGCCTGGATTTTGTTCTTTAGGAAGGGCCATGGTTGTGGGAAATGTTAGGTTATTTATCAAACCATGGTTTTTGGATTTCCATGTCACAACCATGGTAGTTACTACCATGCCGATTTGAGTGAGGTTTAAAAACCACCCTCTTCCTTTCTAGAACCATAAATTTCTTGAAGACATATGGAAAGTATAATTGGGTAAATTCAAAAAAAGGGATATGGAAAGAACAAAAAAAGGTATTTTCACCTTTGCTAGAATATGTGTGGAAATAGATATAAGTAAAGGACTCCCAAACCACATTAGTTTGAAGCACAACAACTTTCAGTGGTCACAAGTTTTGGACTATGAGAACATGACATTTTGATACCATGAATGTTTTCAAACAAATCACTCGTCTGGCCAAGAAAAATCCAAAAAAGAAAAAGAGGCAACCCAACTGACCAAAAGGATAGCAGTTTTTAGAGATTCCCCTCTTAGAAGAAGATGAAGAAATAAAACAAAATATACAAGTCCTATAGGATGCAAAGAATAAGGATCATTATGGTCATCAATCGGAAAAGGACTCCCCGACCTAAACAAGAACAAATATTCAGTTTCAACGAGGTTCTTCCCCTATAGGTATGCATATTGTGGATGGTATGCTTCCAAGAGTTCTGACTTTGATAAAGAAGCTCCCCTTATGGATGTAGATAGTGTGTTAGACTTGGTTCCTATTGTTCTCGCTCATGATGGTTGGCACAAGGTGCAAAAAAAGAAGGGTAAAAAGACCAACTAATGTCGAAATGCCATTTTAACTCTACCTACTTCTATTGTGTGTGCATTAGTTTGTTATTTTTGTTTTTTGTTTTTCAATCCAAGCTGAGAGGCGCTTATCTATAGAGTGCTACATAGCATATGCTAAATGTAATTTTATTTTTCCCCAAGATTAATAAAATTATGTGTATTTTTCTATGGAAAAAATCCTCAATGTAACCATAATATAAATAATGATTTATAATAAAAATGCATATAAGCCCATGTGGGGCAACTCATTTGGCAATGGCATGTTATGAAGTATTATGTAAACCATCATAGTCAAGGTTCAAATCCCTCATGGGGTATGTCAACAAAAAACAACATATAAATGTATATAAATTTTCCACATATGGGGTGTTATCTGAGTGAATGGGTGGGGAGCAGGGCACTACAACCCCACTTGGTGAAGTGATCAGGGAACATGGCAATATAGACACATAGTGGATGTTAAATGCTTAGATTGGTATGAGTTAAAGCCACTTGAAAACACACACCATGGTCGTTAAACACCTTTGCAGGCCTCACACTAGTCACATCTACCTCGATTGCAACCTGATTCTCCAGTCTATACATTGAAGTCACTCTCATCCGAAGCATCATTCTTTGCAAATTCCAAGCATGAAAATTTTAATCTCAGTTCTGGCACTTCATTTTAATGATGTTGACCCTCGAATGATCCAGTTCCATGGGAATTACTCGGTAACGAAATTTGCAATAAATTTTTGGGTTCCTCTACTCGTTCATCTTCTCGTCAATTACGAGAGCTTGCTAAGCAAGGACTAATACACTCTGGTTCATCCCTGAAAATCTAGTGAGGGAGACCCCCCCATTCCAATTTGGACAAGAGTTATGAAGTAAATTTCTACTAGTTCACTCAAGAGATTTGCTCCACAAAGCTTCTACCCATTCCCTATAGGCTTCTTGGACACTTCGCTTTTTTTGAGCTCAGATTTCATTGCATGAATGGTTACGGTACCTTAGAATATTGGCCAAAGAATCCAACCATAGTGACATGTTCTATACCTATCATGAAGCCTTTCTTTTGTGCACACCTCTTCCTTTCTGGTTCCTTATTTTCTTGTTTATTCATAATCTTATTACTTAGATTGGTATACCCTGTGGTTATCCAATGTTGTTGCTCTAGTTGATTCTCTGTGCAGCTCCTCTCTCTCCCTTATGGATCTCCTTCTCCAACAATGTGTCCCTCCCTAGGCACTTTTCCTAGCTGACTCCTCTCCCATCTCTATTGTCAGTCATTAAGAAATCCTTTTTCTCTAGGCTACATCTGTGGCTCCATCCCACTCCCCTAACTCTCACAGGTGTGGGTCTCTATCTTCCCCTTGATGTCCATCTTTTAGTTCTCTAGCCATGTCCCCTTTCTTGTGCTCCCATCATGCCTCACCAACGCACCTATGTCTGTAGGGGAGTGACATACTACCAAGAATGAGCTCATTGGCATAATACACACACTCATAATTGATTGGAGGAAACTACTGCTCAGTTTAGAAAGATTACTCCAAAACTGGATGAGCTTGTATACGTCAAGAGAGAGGGGACCTCCCAAAGGTACCACCTTTCAGATATCAAGGCTCTAGAAAAGCTGGCTAAGCTAGTCGATTGGGTACTAGACATTAGACATGCATGTGGTTGCTTTAACCAATACATACACACAAGGGATTTTTATTGGCATATGAAATTTCACTTAAGAAAGGTTCTCTTGGACTGATACAAGCATAGACCAGATCTTCTCCACTCCATGGAACACTTGCATTAGCATATGAAGCATCTGAATTAGTGGCCGAAGCGCATGTGGAACACCTTGGAATCCCTCCCCAACTAGAGGCACACCAAGTGACAACAAGGATCCAATACAAGTCATAACTACTAATTTAGACCCCTATGCTTAGTCTCTTGTTATGTCCCTGGTTTCTTATTCTCCAATATCTTTAGTATATCTCCATGGCCAAAAAAATTCGTATTTTAGTCTCTGTATGGTAAATTTTGAACTCCTGGGCACTTTGATGTCTTCTACCTCTTTATAGAGAGTGAATTTTTGGTTATGGTACGGTTTTCCTAGTGACCAAATGAATTAAAAATTTTAGTACTTTCATGTGATTTCTTGTTTAGAAGGAAATACAATATTTACCCTCCCCCAACACCCCCGACCCCCCCCCCCCCCCCCCCCCCCGCATGCAAAAAAAAAATGTTAAAAAATTAAAGTTGAAATATAACAAATCACTTAATAAACAAAAATTGCTTCAATATCCCCCAATCAGGCTATCTATTGAGAATATGTAGGAGGTTGGCGGGCGAGTTCGTCGCCTCCCACTATATTTGAGAGGGGGGGTGGGGGTTGGGGGGGAGGGGGGGATGGCCAACCTACCCCATTCACCAAGCATGTGATAAGGCCCTTTCTAAAATATATCATATGGAAAATCTTCATTCATTTCATAGCTTTGTTTGCAAAGTCTCTCCTCTCTGAATTTTATAGTATGCTACAATCCCTTCCCCACCACTGTTGGGATTACCTCTTTGGTCTTCCAACAATGAGGGGTTTGAGTTTTGGGAATTATTCGTTAACACGTGGGTTGCCTCTCTGTGTCTTCTTCATGCAAGGTTATATTTCCCAAATATTGGAGTTGTTGACCTTTGGGTTTGCATGTGCCTCAAACTGGTTCACGGAGTCAGAGTGACCTAGAGTTCGCAAGGAAAGTGAAATGGTGGTTTAGAGGTCAATTATGGCTATGGAAAGGTACTTCACACTAGATTATGTGGTTTTGTCTAAAGTTGGTGGTTACACCCCCTCTTCAATTTAGTCGCAATTAATGGAAAGAGAAACGTGGGTTGCTACCATCTGGGTATTATTTGTTACTCTAAACTTTATTCATATTTCTCTTGGCTCAAAATTTATTTGCTATAGTTTAGTTTGTTGCACAATGTTTTTGGTGGTCAGCGTTATGGCCTACTATGTGTTAGCCATTGGTTGAAGCATAACATTTCCCAAAGAGTTTTATCTACTACCCCACTTCTTTGTATTTTTTCCTTGTGCCAACATATCCTAACTAGGCCTCCCAACAATTCTTGTCTTTGTATTCCTTTTGGTGCCTTCACTATTTGTACCATTTGTCTTGAATTATTGTGTCTTAGTTTTTGCAATTGGTTTTGTCCTTTCCGATGCATCATGCCCCAACAACACATACGTAGCTTCTAAGGAGGAGAAGGCCATGGACCCCAGGGAATATCACATGTCCAAGCCCAAGAAAAGGAGGTTGCCACCATCTTCCATTCATCTACTCCTCCTAAAATTCATGAAGATATTTTCCAACTTGAGACCCTCACAACCAATCATCATCAAGATTTCTCTAATTCTGAAATCTTGGATGAGGTAGCCCATTGGGTTCCTGACCTAAGTTACACCAGGTGAAGATAGAGCTAGTACTTGAACTCCATCACCCTTCATTCATTGAAAACCTTTCGAGGTAGGGTCCTGAAAGAGAAGCACGAGGAGTGCAATGACATTATCTCTATTCCAAATGATATCAAGCGAGTCCAATGTAACCAACGTTCATACCTGGTGAGCCTAGATGCACAATTAGTCCACCTGGAGAGCCACCTCTAGTGTGAACTTACGTTGTCATCTCCAGCAAGGACTAACACCCAAGACCAACTCTAGTAACTTCCTCAAACTCTTGATTTTATATTATGTATTACAATAGTTGTTTTTTTTATTCGCAGTAGTTGATAAGCTTATTTGTAACCATCAAATGATATTATTTTGGCTGAATTTTCTCCTTTGTAAGTGGTCACTATATCTTATTTCCCTGATTGCAAATTAAAACCAAACAACATCTATATAAGAAATGCATTTTAATATTTTAATAAATTCACATAAAAATAAATAAAAATTTCCATGATATAAACTTAATTAAAACAATAAATCATTTAACCAATAAAACATCTTATTTGCATTAAAAATAAGTAAATTAAAAAACATTAATTTTGTTTCCATAAAGTTAAAAAATAACTTAACACTTCCCATGATAGCCATCTCCTTAGAAAACGAGTATAAATCAGGTGAGTGACTAGAGAATAGTACCATCCATGCACGTTTGTTATACTAATACTTTTGTATAGTTTAAATAAGATCGTCAAAACCCAAAATAAAATTGCTCTTTTTGAAAGGTTAATTTTTCAAAATGTTCGTTGAAGGCAAACCTCGGGTAAATATGATTTTTTTAATAAAATTAATATGGTGTTTTTAGGTTTATGAAGTTTTATGTGACCAAAATATGTAGTAGTGATTATAAATAAAATATTTTAATTTAAATTTGAAGTAAAATAATTTTATATTAATTTATATAAGGAGAAAAAAATAATTGAATATTTATGTTTTTATTTATAGGTTTTTTTCGCTTTTTAATATGAGAGAAATGTGGAAATTTCTTAATAATTACATACACGAAAGCACTCTATAGTTAATCTATAGAGATGTATTGTCCATAAATAAGTTTAAATATTTAAATATCGACTTGTTAAAAAAAAGTCAAGTCAATTTAATTTATTATATTGTAAAATTGTTTTTATTAATAAATTTATTAACAATTTTTTCGTTTAAAAAAATCATAACATGCATATCACATTCAAATAATTTATCGCAATTATCAATATTTCAAAACATATAATTAATAAAAATATAAAAATATAATTAATATAATTAATACATTTATAATTAAAAATAAAAGCATTTCTAAATATAGAAATGTGATATATATATATATATAAAATAAATAGTAGGTATATATTAAGATTCATTCCACTATAGTCCGCTTGGGGAGCTCAATTGGCAATGGTAGTGGAAATGAAGTCTCATGAAGCCTTGGGTTCAAATCTTGTGTTATCCCCCAATCAAGGTGAGAAGTAGGACATGATGAAGATGTAGTCCTACCAAGCTTACAAAAAAAAGATTCATTCCAATATATAAATTAAAATAATGGGCCTGGAGTATGCCCTAAAATTGTTTATGTTTGGCTAAGAGCTTGCCTTCCTATAGACTTAAGAAACAAGTTAATGACCCAAGATGCATTTGGTAGGAGCGAAAACCTACCCCCTTACAGAGCAACAACAATGTTGGAGCAGTCAGTGGGCAGCTAAACAAAATACAAGCAACAACAGATCAAACACATCACAAAAGAGACACAGGAGTTTTACGTGGTTCACCCAACCATTCTGGGCTACGTCCACCAAACATAGGCATCGGCAATCTTATTATCAAAATAGAAGATTACAAGAGAATCAATTTCCTCTCAAACGCTCACACACCCCACCCAATCCGTCTGGACACCTGTTTTATAGCTAAGAGGATCTAACTGCCTCATAAATCCTCCTACAGCAAATATAGGATGCATTAACTCACTCCCAACAAAATAGAGCTAATATAGCAACCAAATCAGATTGTTGTCACCTACTGAGATTTTTGCCTATTTTATTAAAACAGAAAATCTCAACAATCTCCACCTTGACAACAATTAGCCTGATGCCCTGTTTCTTTATTATTTATTTTTTCTGCAAGCCAAGAGAAGCCAAACACCAACGCAGCTTCTCCAACAAAGCTGGTTTCGTGAGCATGTCTGCACAATTTTCCTTTGTATGCACCTTTTCAAGAGAGACTCCCCTTTCAGTGATAACCTGTCTTACAAAATGTTACTTAATTGGAATATGCTTTGATTTACTATGATAGGCTGGATTCTTAGCCAAATGTATTGCACTTTGACTATCACAGAGTAACCTGATGTTGTCATGTAACCTACCAAACTCACCAAGCAAACCTTTCAAGTAAACTGCCTCTTTGCAAGCATGCGAAGCAGCAATGTATTCTGCTTCAGTAGTGGATAAAGCAACAATGTTTTGTAGCTTTGACATCCAGCTAATAGCTCCACCTGCAAGAGTAAAGACATACCCTGAAGTTGACCTTCTCTTATCCAAATCACCTGCAAAATCAGAATCAACATACCCGCAAACAGATTCACTACTCTTATTGTAAGTAATACAATAACTACTTGTGCCTCTCAAATACCGAAGCACCCATTTCACTGCTGACCAGTGTTCTTTACCCGGATTTGCCATATACCTGCTGACAACCCCAACTGCATGTGAAATATCTGGTCGAGTACAAACCATCGCATACATCAAACATCCTACTACATTGGCATATGGAATTCGAGACATATAATCCTTTTCTTCATCTGTATTAGGACATAAACTGGAAGAAAGCTTAAAATGGGAAGCTAAAGGGACTGACACAAGCTTCACATTGTTCATACCAAACCTCAAAAGTATTTTCTCAACATACTTCTGTTGTGATAGCCACAGCTTACCATTGCCCCTGTCTCTAAAAATCTCCATGCCCAAAATCTGTCTTGCTGCTCCTAGATCTTTCATATCAAATGTCCTTGCCATCTGAGTCTTCAACCTGTTGATTTCTTCAATGCTTTTGCTTGCTAAAATCATATCGTCAACATATAACACTAAGATAATGAACATGCCATTACTTAACTGCTTAAAGTAAACACAATGCTCATATTCACTTCTTATATATTTTTGACTCAACATGAAAGAATCAAATTTCTTGTACCACTGTCGAGGCGACTGCTTCAGACCATACAATGACTTCTTGAGCCTGCAGACAAATTTCTTATTGCGATGCTGAACAAACCCTTCCGGTTGTTCCATATAAATTTCCTCATCTAAATCACCATGTAAAAACGCAGTCTTAACATCTAGTTGTTGTAATTCTAAATCAAGCAAAGCAACTAACGCTAACACAATTCTAATTGAAACAATTTTAACAACTGGTGAAAATATCTCATGAAAGTCTATGCCAGCTTTCTGAGAAAATCCTTTTGCAACCAGCCTTGCTTTGTATTTGTCCTCTGAATCATTCACACCCCATTTCACCTTGAAAACCCATTTACATCCCACAGTTTTCCTGCCTTTCAGAAGTTCAACCAGATCCCATGTGCCATTCTTACCTAAGGCCATCATTTCTTCCTTCATGGCTGCTTTCCATTTGTCACTCTTTGAACCTTCTACAGCTTCCTGATAACACAAAGGTTCATCATCGTTAGCGGTCAAAGCAACTGAAGTAACATAATCATCATACCTTCTCGGAGGGCGTTTGATCCTTGTAGACCTCCTTAAGGATGTTTCTGGTGCTTCCGGAATTGGCTGACTACCATCTGTAGGAACTTCTTCATGCTCACCATCTGAGACCTGTTCATGACCTACATCTGAACCCTGTTCATAATCTGATTCTGAAACCTGTTCATGACTAGAATCTGAACTATGGTCATCATGACTATCATCAGAAGTGCTGTCAAACTGAATGTGCTGAAAATCAGATACATCATCCTGTTTCAATTTATTATCTACATCTAACTGTACAAGAGAGGATTCATCAAACTTTACATCTCTGTTGATGATGATTTTGCGGGTAGTAAGATCCCGCAATCTAAATCCCTTTGTTCCATCACCATACCCAACAAAGATATACCTTTTTGATTTTGGATCTAATTTAGTTCGCTGATGTTTAGGCACTAGAGCATATGCATCACAACCAAACACTCTGAGTTTAGAATAATCACAAGGGTGTCCTTTCCATACCTCTTGAGGAATCTTGCAACCTATCGTTGTCGAAGGTGACCGATTTATCACATAACAAGTTGTAGCCACCGCTTCTGTCCATAACTCCTTCTGCAAACCAGCGTTACTCAGCATACTCCTTGCTCTCTCCAAAAGAGTCTTGTTCATGCGTTCAACAACTCCATTTTGCTGAGGAGTATACACAATAGTCTTATGTCTCTCGATCCCTGCATCCTTGCAATAGTTTTCAAACTCCTTGGAAGTAAACTCACCACCATTGTCAGTTCTTAAACATTTTATAGTTCTACCGGTGATGTTTTCTACCAATGCTCTAAACTGCTTGAAAACTGTAAAAACATCAGACTTCCTTTTCAACATGTAGACCCACACTTACCTAGAAAAGTCATCAATAAACGATACAAAATACGACGAGCCACCGTACGAGGTTGTAGGTGCTAGACCCCAAACATCTGAATGGATATAATCAAGTATTCCTTTACTAGTATGTTTTCCTATTTTAAACTTTTGTTTACTTTGTTTGCCAAACAGACAATGTTTACAGAAATCTAACTTTCCAGACCTTAGATTAGGAAGTAACTTGCGATCAGCCAAAATCTTTAACCCTCTTTCGCTCATATGGCCCAACCTTTGATGCCATAGGCGAATGGAACTACTGTCTTGTTCAGACATGGTAGACACATGAACTGACCCTATTCTTCCTTCTAACTAAAACAGATTTCCTACTTTCTTAGCTTTCATTACTAGTAAAATACCTTTGTAAATTTTCATTACTCCACCTTGAATGACAGTTTTATATCCATTTGTGTCAAGTGCCCCCAGTGAAATTATATTTTTTCTTAAATCTGGTACATGTCTTACATCAGTTAACATTTTGGTTGTCCATCAAACATTTGCAGTTGTATACTCCCTATTCCCACAATATTAAATGTGACATCATTACCCATGTACACGACTCCATCATTCACTGATCTATATGTCTTAAACCAGTCTCTATGAATACGCATGTGGTTTTATGCACCGAAATCTAATAACCAATGTTGATCATGATTTGACATATTAACTGATAAGACTTCGTCGTTCATACCTGAACCAGATGCTGAACCTATATCAGTCGTGTTCACTCTCTTCTTTTCTGTCAATGAAGCTTCTTTAGAAGTTTGTTGTCGCTTCCAGCAATCCTTCTTCAAATGCCCTGATTTGCTGCAGAACCAACACTTTACGTTACTCTTCTTCCCCTTCGACTTTAAACGCGAATCGCTGCGCTTACCAGAGCGTCTTTCTCTAGAACGACCTCTAGCCATCATTGCCTCTGATGTAGAGGTGTCAGCATTCGACCGCTTCCTGGTCTCCTTGGACAACAAAGCTCCAATGACATCATCAAATTCAATGGTTTCAGATGAACTAAGACTTATAGAAGTAACAAAATGATCCCACGACTCAGGCAGCGAGCACAATAAAGTTATGGCTTTATCCTCGGCTTCAAATTTTACTTCTATTCTTTCTAATTGTACCATTAGAGTATTAAAAACATTCAAATGATCAATAATGGAAGTACCTTCCTTCATTCGCAAACTGTACAGCTGCCGCTTCAGGAGAATCTGATTTGTCAAGGATTTTGTCATATACAGCTTCTCCAACTTCGTCCACAAACCAGCCGTAGTCTTCTCTGACACGATGTTAAATAAAACATCATCAGCCAAACACAATCGAATTCCGCTCAAGGCTCTTCCATCCAATTCATTCCACTCATCATCTGTCACGGGGTAAGGCAGTTTGGATCTGCCCAACAACGCCTTCGCCACGCCTTGTTGTACCAGCAGATCATGCATCTTTACCTTCCAGATCTCGAAATTATTTTTGCCATTAAATTTCTCGATTTCAAATCGGGCACTCTGAGTTTTCGCCATCTCGTTTAAAAAATCAAAGAATCTCCAATTCCAACTTTTTAAAAAAAAAGTTAATCTATAACAAATGCCAATGCTTTATTGTATAATGCTTTTATTCTATAATAAAAACAAACAAACCCCTTTGTTGTCTTTTAACCAAAAAACCCGCGCCGGAAGCAAATACACACGCACCAGAAAGAGACTTGGCGCTTGCTAAAGAACAGAAGATCCGCGCCAATGAAAAATCGGTGTAAGGCAAAAAACTTGGTGCGATTATCACCTTCGGATCCGCGCTAATGATGAAATGGGCGCATTGGCGCACTTAATAAACTCGTTTCCACACCATGTCAGTATTTTGGCGCGACTGTGTTAATGTAAAACGCGCCAACTGCAAAAACCTTCTTTTTTTTGGTTTTACGCACCAATGTTTACCACGCATATTCCTTGGATTTCTTTTACGCACCAATGGGTACACGGTTCATTAGTTACCTGCATATCCACGCAGGTTCATGCAGCCAATGTTTAAGTCCACGCCCATATATCGTAAAAAATCCCAAATGATATAACACTCTTTATTTCAATATGCAGCAATGTTAACAACAAACCATACGCATGTGCGTGTAGGTTCCAACCACGCCGGTTCCAACCACGCAGGTTCCAACCACGCTGCTCCATTATGGTATTTTGCTTTACGCTGTTGCAGGGAGTTACTCCACCCACGCAGCAACGGTGTCAACCTCCTTGTTTCAACGCTGGCATATATCCTTTAAACCTCCACGCAGCCGGTAGATGGGCCTAATTTCTTCACATGAAAGTTTTGCCAATTTCATGCAGCTAAGCGTAGATAGGCTCCTTCGGTATGAAAAAATCGCTTCGAAGTCACTCACGGAACATACATTTTCATGCGATAAAATGCTTCACTCCACTCTCCTTCTTGCAGCTTCTGACATGCTCGGCATGAGGGCGAATTCTTCTCCACATATCGATCAATCGCGGGAATATGAGAACAAGAGACGACCCTTGGGGATTTATATTGATCTTTCAACCTTGCGTTTAAGTTTAATTTCCGATATCATCATTGGCGGGTCAGTATTTGTTTCCGATGTAGTACCCTAACACGAGATGACTACTGGAATTTTTACTGATCTCAACTTTGCTCGACTTTAGTGCCCCTCCAACATGCTCTGATACCAATTGTTGGAGCAGTCAGTGGGCAGCTAAACAAAATACAAGCAACAACAGATCAAACACATCACAAAAGAGACACAGGAGTTTTACGTGGTTCACCCAACCATTCTGGGCTACGTCCACCAAACATAGGCATCGACAATCTTATTATCAAAATAGAAGATTACAAGAGAATCAATTTCCTCTCAAACGCTCACACACCCCACCCAATCCGTCTGGACACCTGTTTTATAGCTAAGAGGATCTAACTACCTCATAAATCCTCCTACAGCAAATATAGGATGCATTAACTCACTCCCAACAAAATAGAGCTAATATAGCAACCAAATCAAATTGTTGTCACCTACTCAGATCTTTGCCTATTTTATTAAAACAGAAAATCTCAACAAACAAGTAATTCTAGGTAACCATGATGAGTTAGCTTGCATGGGCAAGTGATTGACAACTGAATTAGAATAAGTATTCCCACATATATATATATATATATATATATATATATATATATATATATATAGATATATATATATATATATATATATAATCTGGGTTTTAATAAAATAAAATATAAAATTATTTTTATATATAGAGATATGAAATTTATATAAATATAAATAATATTACAATATAGATTTATCTTAATTCCTTATTTATCAAGTACAATAAGGATCAAATTTCTAGAAACATGTTTTCTCATCAAAAAGAGATTTACCTCTTTAGAAATCTGATCCCTCTTCCTCACTAGTTCTCTTTTTGCATCTTAAGAAATTTAATCACTCTTTTTAATTAGTAAATCCAGAATTTTCAAAAAATTATACTAATATACATAAAATTAACAAAGAATATATAATAATCAATATAAATCCATCTTAATTTTATATTTATTACACATATAAAAAATAAATACTTAAAAAACAATTTATATTTTTTTAAATTTAAACTTTTTAAAATATTATAAACTTAAATTTAAAATAAATTTAAATAAATTATAATTATACAATAAACTTATCACTATAAAATATATTATTTCTCTTTTAAAATGTTATAATGTATACATCTTTAAAAATATACGTATTTTAGCACATTCATTCAACATTACATGCATGCACTTCTAATTGTATGAAACGACATTCTAAAACTATGAAGAATGAAATGTCTTTTAAATATTTTAACTTTTGGTGAATGGTGAAACATAACATCATTATTTTATGTGCTTGTTATTATAAAAATAGTTTTTGTAATTATTAGTGAATAAATAAATTTAATATAATCATAATTTATTTATTTACGATTGAAAAGATTTAATTATGGGAAATATATAGTAATATTAATAATGACAATTATTATAATTTAATAAGATCAAAATTAATATGTTAAATATTAATAATTTTCCTTTGGATCCAGTGAAGCTGGAGCTCCAACTGTAAGGTAGCTATCACCCCATGCATTTGACGAGGATGACATGTTTGTCTATAATCTTATAACGTGGGATTGGTCAGAGTTTAATTGCCAAAGGTGGTGAGTACAAAGAATGAAATGATGAATTTGCCATCACTTTTAATGTCTTTCAATTTGGGTCATTTACTACTATTAGCTTCACTTGGAATTTGCAGACATTAAGGCTCTCTGCAATGCGGTTTTGATGGTTGTTTTCCTTGTCCCTACTATTTTTCCATTGATCCTTTTGTATTTGTAGTCTATGAGTGAGTTGTCTCAGCCTTGCTTTCTCCACCAGATGCATTTACAAGTTTTATGGGTTCTAATTCTCATCATGTTTTTAAGTCTTACGGCACATAGCACACTCAGGATGATTAGTATGTTCACTTGGGGTTGGAACGATGGTTAAACAGAAAGTGTAATGTTGTTGAGAAAGTGTAATGTTCTCGAGGAATTAATAGTTAAGGTGTTATGGGAGGTTCTTGGGTTCACTCCAAAGTTGAGGCATTAACTTGTTTATTCTATGAATAGGTGCCTGCAATGATTCAAGAAGAGCTCTAGGAGTTTGAGGTTGATGTAGTTATTGAAAGAGGTTGTTTTTTAGATTCAGATGTTTTAATGGACATCACCAAGTTGGTGCCTGATATTAATCACACCATGGGAAAACAAAATCAATACATGCTCACGATTGACCTCTATTAGAGGACAAAAATGATACTTGGAATGCGTTATTATGCAGAGAAATAAGGTCAAAGATGATATTTTGTTTATGCTAGATAAGGAATTGGTCCACTAACAAAACATGCGGACTCATATCAAACACATTGAAGGTTAGCTCACTCCTACTGAAGGCCAAGGTGGTTGCAATTAAGGGCACATCAACCCCATTAAGGTGGATGTGTACACATTGACTTAGTATTCTAATGCATATAGTGCTATTGTTTCTCTAGTTATCTAGTTTTGTTAGGTTGTGTTTCATTGGTATTTTTAGTACTGTTAACATTCACTATGTTACTCTCTCTATTCACCTTTTATGGTACTTCATAAAACACTTTGAACTCTTTCACTTTTTGTTAAATTGATTCCATATTAAAATATATTTTTCGACACTAAAACTATGTGAAAATATTATAATTAATATAATTCTTTAAATTAATAAAATTTTATTTAAAAAAATAAAAATAAAAAGTAGTAATAGATATAACATTTCATTGATTAATTTAATATTATATTTTTATAATTAATATTAAAAAAATCCATATCTTCTTTATTTGTTTTGAAAAGTTATATATTATAAAAATCAATAATATTATAAATATTATAAAATTTATCCCTAATATGTGTATATGGAAGATCATTACTAAAAATGTTTTTTCATATTCCATCATTTTTAATGACACAAATGACATATTTTTCTCCCTTAAGTTTTTAGGTCTTGTGGAATGCTTAATTTCATTGAGTAACTGATGAAAGTTTATTTCAATTTAAGCAATATTATTATTTTTCTTTAAATTAGCAATAAAACAAAGATGTCTCTAACTTTCTAGTTTAAAGCTAGCTAATGATCTCTGTATAGACATTAAGTTTCTCTTATTTTTTATGAAAATAAAATTCTCACTTTTTCATGGCGCCATAGGCTTTCTTTAGATCCGATAGTGATATTTCTTTTGACATTATTGATATTTTAGAGAATGCCCCCGCCTGAATTTTCCAATATTTTAGCTAAAGCATCCTAATTACCTCAATTTTTAACCATCAACTCATGTTAATTAAAATTAGAAGCAATGCTATCAACTCTTTTATTTGTAATGTTTTTTTTTTTCAGCACGAAAAAAGCTATATAGATATTTTGTATTAATCAAAAAACAGAAACATGTACATCATTATAGTTATGGCATCTGTTCTGGTAGGAGAAAAATAAAACCATAGACCTCATGGTGACGGATATGTGTATCCAGATCAAAAAAATGGTACATAGAGTGTGAAATATAACATCGGACATATCTTCGAATAGATTCAATGGGCCAATGTATAGTATGAAAAACCACATATGTGTGAGACATAAGTAGGGAAACAGAAATCTTATCTGATTGGCATCACAAAATAGTGAATTGTGTACCCGTCATTGAGAAATCTTGGATCTGGCAGGTGTAGTTGTCCACAGTAATCTGCAGCCTCCATATGCCCTGCGGCGATGTAAGTCCCTGCTTAGACAAAATGTCTGCTCTTCGATTTTTTCCTCTGGCAATGTGGGAGATGGTGTAGTCCTTCCTGCTGAGCCACCAATCCTCAATCCTGTTTAACCAGCCTGTAAGGTGTATATTTCTGATTCGACTTTTGGACAGAACATGATCGATGGTGACTTTGTACACTAAGAACCTAATTATAAAAAAAAAAAAATAATAGAAAAAACTCAACCTCTAAAGAAGAATGGTAAGGGCTATTATTTTTAGTTTAATATTATAAACTATAAATCTGGATGACCTCTCTTTTTAAACATCCACTGATGTTAATTAAAATTAGAAGCAACGCTATCCACTCTTTTCTTTGTGATGTTAGTAAACTTATGCTTATTAAAATTAGAAGCAATGCTATCAACTCTTTTATTTGTGATGTCAGTAAACTTATGCTTGTACTTTAAACTTGTCTTAATGGCCCATAAACTTGTTTTAATCTGAGAAACTTATGCTTGTACTTTAAGAACCTAGTTATAATTTTTTTAGTGAGAAAAAAACTCAACCGAAGAATGGGTAAGGGCTATTTTTTTAATTTAATATTATAAACTATAAATCTCTTTTGGATTTAGTTAATTTTCCTTCCGTTTGAAATAGAAAGGTGGGGAAGAAGGTTTTTTTCTCCCAAAATAAAAAAATTCTCTGTACAATATTTCTCAACATTAAAATAGCTTCCTAGTTCATATTAATCTGTTTCTCACACTGGGCTCAATTGATCTTATGATACAAGCAACTTCAAAATGCTTTTTCAAGATTAATATAGTTTTTTAGCTCATATTAATCTTTTTTTCTTCACATTGGACTTAATTGATTTTATGATACAACCAATTTCAAAATGCTTATACAAATTAACTTTTGCTATATTCATAAACTAAATTAAAGTAAACAATTTTCTTAGAATTGATAATCACAATTTTAATTTTTTTAAGTGATATATTAACAAGGAAATATAAATCTATCAATATTTATACTAACATAACCACATTAAAAATATTAATGTGGTTATAACTGAATTCTTCATTTGTATCTATCATTGATAAATATGTAACAATAGAAATAATAATACAAAAAAAAACTATTGCAATAAAAATATTTTTAATATTATTATAATTAATAATAGTATTTCTATATAATAAGTATTTCTTTCTAGTAATTATTATTTAATTTTAAATATTATTATTATTTAATTTTAAATTATGTAATATAAATATGAACCCTAGGAATATAAACCCTTAGATTAATAAAACATAGGGATTGATATTATAAACCCAATGGAATAATAAACCCAAAGGGTTAATACTAAAACCCCAAGGGAATAATATTAACTAGAATGATAATAAACCTAAATGATTAATTCTAAAAACCTAGGGTTTATATTCCCTTGGGTTTTTAGTATTAATCCCTTAGGTTTATAATATCAATCTCTTGGATATATTAATATAAGGATTCATATTCCTAGGGTATAATATTATTCATAGACTTAGAATATTAATCTTCTAGGTTCAATATAAATCATGGTAATCCAAGGGTTTGTATACCTTCGATTTATAATATTAGACCCTTGGGTTTATAATATCAATCCCTTGGGTTTATTAATGTAAGGGTTGATATTCCCAGGGTTTAATACTAAAACCCCAAGGGATTACAAACCCAAGGAAACAATATTAACCCAACAGATAATGAAACCAAGGGATTAATATTAGAAACCCTAGGGAACATTGTTAAACCTCAGGGATTAATATTAATTACAAACCCTATGAATAATATTATGCCCTCGGAATATGAACCCTTAGATTAATAAACCCAAGGAACTGATATTATAAACCCAAGAGAATAATAAACCCAAGGGGTTAATACTAAAACCCCAAGGGAATAATATTAATCCAACGGATAATAAACCTAAGGGATTAATACTAAAAACCATTGGTTTTATAATACCAATCCCTTTGATTTATAATATTGGTCCCTTAGGTTTATAAACCCTATGAATAATACTATATTGAAGGGAATAATAAACCCAAGGAATTAATACTAAAACCCCAAGGGAATAATATTAAACCCAAGGGACTAATATTATAAATCCAAGGTATATAAAACCTAAGATAAATATTATAAACACTGAAATAAACATGGTTGACCATGGTTGATTTTCACATTGAGACAATCCGTATCATGATGTGACGTTAGATCATGGTTGACAATGCTTAACCATGGATGATTTTCATATCAAGACAATCTTTGACACATTGTGATGTTCGACCATGGTTGACCGTGGATGATCATGTTTAATATTAACGCAAGGGATTAATACTAAAAACCCAAGGGATTAATATTAAACCCTAGGGATTAATATTATAAACCCAAGGTATATAAACCCTAAGATAAATATTTTAAACTATAAAATAAACATGGTTGAGAATGATTGATTTTCATTTTGAGGCAATCCTTGTCACAACATGACGTTGAACCATAGTTGACCATAGTTAACCATCTTTATTATAGAGTTTATAATATTTATCTTAAAGTTCATATACCTTTTGTTTATAATATTAATCTTGTAAGTTTAATATTATTCCTATGAACTTATGTTGTCAACTCTAACAAACACTAGCACCCAAGACCAAACTCTAGTGACTTCCTCATACTCTTGATTATATTATGTATTACAATGGTTGTTTTTCTTTTATTCACAATTTGATAAGCTTGTTTGTAACTAACGGATGGTATTATTTTAGTCGAATTTTCTTCTTAGAAAATGGTCTATATATCTTATTTCTCTTATCGAAATTAAAACCAAACAATGTCTTTATATGAAATGCATTTTAATATTTTAAAATAATACCAATTTAAATTCACATAAAAATAAAAATAAATAAAAAATTTACTAGATATAAACTTAAACTTAATTAAAACAATCCAAACAATGTCTTTGTATGAAATGCATTTTAATATTTTAAAATAATACCAATTTAAATTCACATAAAAATAAAAATAAATAAAAAATTTACTCGATATAAACTTAAACTTAATTAAAACAATGAATCATTTAACGAATAAAAGACATTAATTTTGTTTACATAAAGTTAAAAAATAACTTAACACTTCCTATGATAGCCACCTCCTTAGAAAACGAGTATAAGTTAGGGAGAGTGACTATGATTTTGTTTACTAGAATTAATATACATATATTTATGGGATTTTTAGTTTATGATATTTTTGCGTGATAAAAATCTGTAATATTAATTATAAATAAAATATTTTAATTTAAATTTAAAGTGAAATAATTTTATATAAGGAAAAAAAAAAAATTGAATATTTTTATTTTTATTTGCATACACAAAATTACTTTACATGAAATTTAGAAAGATGTACTATTTATAAATGAGCATAAATATTTAAATGTAAACTCTATTAAAAAAACTCAATTCAATTCAATTTGTTATATTGTAAATTTGTTTTTATTAATAAATTTATTAATAATTTTTTCAATTCAAAAAATCATAACATGCATATCACATTCAATAATTGGAGGAGAGGAGAGCGATGGAGGTTCACGGGCTTAGGGTTTCAGGAAAGCGGATCTGCATCGACACGGCCCCAAAAGTTCTCCACTGTTTCGGATCGGTTAGAAGCCAGATTGCTGGGTCCTCTGAGAACGATGCCTCCCTCTGGTTCTAGACCGGATCCGCTGAAGGGAAGGATTGTTCTGACTCAAATGACAGCAAACAGGTTTCGATGCGACTGCCCTCTTTCTGGGCGCAGGGTTTTTATCACAGGGCGGCACTAGATCGCCCAGAGATTTCGCCAAAACAATCTTTTCTTACACAGCCTCGTCTTGATGCGCCTTATTTCGCGACCGTTTTGCACAGGACTGGCAGTTTTGTCAGCGATTATGGAAGAAAGAGGCGTATGACAATCCCCATGACCCTTTTTGATAAGCCGTGGACCCGACCTGCCGATATAGGGCCGATTTTAAATGACATGGCCGAAGATCGAGTATGGGCAGGGAATATGGACTTGACTCCACAGAGTTTTGAAGACTATTTGCCCTCTGTAGAGCAGATCGGGGATGTTTCTACTTCGGTGCAATGTTTTAACAGAGGGCTTACAGAATATGGCTTACAAAGGAGAGATAGCATCAACAGGAAGGTCGATCTGGGAAACGGTCCATCAGATCGGGCCAAACCTTGTAAAACAGGGGAGGATCTATCAGATCTGGCCAGACCCAGTGGATTTTCGCCAGATCCAAAACACAAATCTGAAAAATGGGCTTTGATCAAGGCAGACACAGCGGAGATGAAGCAAATCTTTGTCAGATCAACAGAAGGCAGGCACGTTTGTGTGCAGATCTGGGAACGGATGAGTGTTTTGGATCTAAAAAAAGAGATCCAGGACAAATTGGGAATTCCAGCTACACCACAAACCCTATTATTTTCAGGGCTATGCATGCAGGATCACCACACCCTCCAGCACTACAGGGTTGCAAAGGACTCGACTATTATCCTAAATCTCCGACTGCGAGGCGGATCTAAGGGATCTACCTCAAAATCTACAGGTACCTACCGCAATGCAGCCAAAGGGAAAGAACCTCCAAAGGGGAAAGAATCCAAAACAGCTGTTAATGCTTCCTCAGGGCAGTATATAGTGGATCAAATACCAGAGAGCCCCTCCATTCCGCTGGACCTACCAGAGGTAAAGTACATATTCTCAGATCTACAAAAAAATGCTGTTATTTGTAGATTTAACGGTTTCTGGCCTAGAACCGATGCTTTGTACCAATGGATTCATACGGTCTGGACAAAAAACTGCCAGATTCACCTATGCTCTAAGGGTTTCTTCATAGTAAATTTCCTTGTAGAAGGAGAAAAGGAAAAAATTCTAAATGAAGGACCATGGTTCTGGGGCAGTGCGGGACTATTCGTTACCCCATGGTTTCCGGAGTTTGATGCAAATACTATGGTGGTATCAAGGATGCCAGTATGGGTAAGGCTGCATAATCTTCCGATACATTTCTGGCATTACAAGGCCTTATCAGCAATAGGGAATACCCTTGGAAGAATGGTAAAGATTGATTCAGAGAGACACATAAAAGGGATCTTTACTTTCGCTAGGATTTGTGTCGAGGTAGATCTTAGCCAAGGACTACCTGAAAGCATCATTCTGAATTTCAACAATTCACAGTGGAAACAACCTTTGGACTATGAGAACACAGCATTCAGATGTAGGGGATGCCAACAAACAGGTCACCTGTTCAATGCATGTAAAAGTCTCAACAAGAGCAAGCCACAACAAAGGAAATCCAAAGGATGGCAGAGCGTAGATGATGTAGTAAAGAAAAGAGCCATGGAAAAGAAAGCCTCTTCGATAACGGAAGACGAAGAAACAGAAGCAGAAGAGGATGATACTACCATTGAGGAAGTTGAAACAGAGAACCAGAAGGAAAACATATCAGACAACAAGGCCCCAAATCAGGCAGAGATCCACCAAAATCAGGCAGAGACGACAAGCATGGATCAAAGCATGGGAGGCATCAAGCGGCATCATCATTCAGATACTTCAGATTCAGACAAAGAAACAGGCCCTAAGACTGAAGAAACACAGTTAGTCATTGTTCCGGTCGAGCCCACTCAAGGAGAGTGGCGCAAGGTCGAAAAGAAAAAGGGGAGAAAAACTTAAAGTGGGGGTTTTTACTCTTCACATCTTTTCTTTCCTTTCTCTCTTCTCTGTTCTTATTCTTTGTGCACGTTAGTCTTCTAACGTTGTGTGGGGTGCGAAAGCACTCGAGCCCATGTGGCAACTTATTGAATGCTTCACTGCATCTGCTAGTGTAACTTTTCATTAATTCTTTAATAAAAGGTTACCGTTTTTTTTCCTGGGAAAAAAATATCACATTCAATAATTTAATAATAATTTATACCAATTATCATAATATTTCAAAACATATAATTAATAAACATATAAAAACTTCATAAATAAAATTAATGCGTGTATAATTAAAAATAGAAACATTTCTTCTTGATCTGGGTGAGAAGTTGGACATGATGAAGATGTAGCCCTACCAAGCCTACAAAAAAAAACATTTCTAAATATAGAAATGTGAAATATATATAAAATATAAATAGTAGGTATAAATTAAGATCCATTCCACTATATAAATTAAAATAATGGGCTTGGAGTATGCCTTAAAATTGTTTATGTTTAGTTAAGAGCTTGCTAGACTTAAGGAAACAAGTTAATGACCCAAGACCTAGAAACATTTAGTAGGAGTGAAAACTTACCCCCTTAATTCCAGGGAACGATGATGAGTTAGCGTACATGGGAAAGTGATTGACAACTGAATTAGAATAAGTTTTCCCATCTATATATATATATATATATATATATAATCTCGGTTTTAATAAAATAAAAAATAAGAATATTTTTATATATAGAGATGTGAAATTTATGTAAATATAAATAATATTAGAATATAGATTTATCTTAATTCCTTATCTATCAACTGTAATAATGATTAAATTTCTAGAGACGTGTTTTCTAATAAAAAAGAGATTTGCATCTTTAGAAATTTGATCCCTCTTCATGACTGATTCTCTTTTTGCATCTTAAGAAATTTAATCACTCTCTTTGATTAATAGATCTAGAATAAAAATTATACTAATTTACGTAGAATTAACAAATAGTATATTAATAATCAATATAAATGCATCTTAATTTTATATTTATTACACATCTAAAAAATATCAATACTTAAAAACAATTTATATCTTTAAAAATTTTAACCATTTAGGCTTTTGTGATCCATATCAAATTTTTGAGAAGCTTTTTGGCGAAAATTATGATGCTATTTTCGCCAAAAACTCTTCTCAAAAAACTTTTAAAATATTATAAACTTAAATTTAAAAATAAATTTAAATTAATTATAATTATAATTTTTAAAATATTATAAACTTAAATTTAAATTAATTATAATTATACACTAAACTTATCATTGTAAAATATATTATTTCTCTTTTAAAATGTTATAATGTAGACATCTTTAAAATGGTACGTATTTTAGCACATTCATTCAACAGTAACATGCATGCACTTCTAATTGTATGAAACGAACTATGAAGAATGAAATGTCCTTTAAATATTTTAAATTTCGGTGAATGGTGAAACGTCATTATTTTATGTGCTTTTTATTATAAAAATAGTTTTTGTAATTATTAGTCTATAAATAAATTTAATATAATCATAATTTATTTCTTTATAATTGAAAATATTTATTTATGGAAAATATAGAGTAATATTAATAATAACGATTGTTATAATTTAATAAGATCAACATTAATACGTTAAATATTAATAAATAATTAATTTTATTTGGATTTAATAAGATCCACATTAATATGTTAAATATTAATAAATTTCATTTGGATCCAGTGAGGACGGAGGCTATAAGGTAGTCATCACTCCATGTAATAGACTAGGGTGACCCGTTGTTTGCCTTGCTATAATCTTGTAACATGGGATAGGTCGGAGTTTATTTGCCAAACGTGGTAAGTACAAGGAATGGAACCATGCCATAACGGAATCATGTATCATTGATTGGATGAGTTTGCCATCATTTTTAATGCCTTTTAATTTGGATCATTCATTATTATCAACCTCATTTGGAATTTGCAGACATCAAGACTCTATGCAATATAGTTTTGATGGTTGTTTTCCTTGTTTTTATTTGTAGCCTATGAGTGAGTTGTCTTAACCTTGCTATCTCCACTAGGTGCATTTGAAAGTTTTATGAGTTTTGATTTTCATCAGGTTTACAAACATGTGGCACATATAAAAACCATGTTCATTAGTATGTTTACTTGGGGTTGGAACTGATTTTTTTTGTATTTGTAGCCTATTAGTGAGTTGTCTTAACCTTGCTATCTCCACTAGGTGCATTTGAAAGTTTTATGGGCTTTGATTTTCATCAGGTTTACAAACTTGTGGCACATATAAAAATCATGTTCATTAGTATGTTCACCTGGGGTTGGAACGATGGTTAAACAGAAAGTGTAATGTTGTCGAGGAACCGATAGTCAAGGTGTTATGGGAAGTTCTCGGGTTCACTCTAAAGCTGAGGCATTAGCTTATTTATTCTATGAATAAGTGCTTGCAGTGATTCAAGAAGAGCTCTAGGAGTTTGAGGTTGATGTAGCTATCGAAGGAGGTCGTCTTTTAGATTCAGAGGTTTTAATGGACATCACCAAGTCAGTGCTTGGTATTGATCACACCAAGGGAAAATAAAATCAATACATGCTCACAATTGACCTCTATTAGAGAATGAAAATGCTACTTGGGATGGGTTATTATGGAGAGAAATGAGGTCAAAGAGGATATTTTGTTGATGCTAGAAAAGGAAGTGTTCCACCAACAAAACATGGGGACACATATCAAACACATTGAAGGTTAGCTCACTCCTACTTGAGGCCAAGGTGGTTGCAATTAAGGGCACGGTAACCCCATTGAGGTGGATGTGTACACATTGACTTAGTATTTTGATGCCTATAGTTCTATTGTTTCTCTAGTTATCTAATTTTGTTAGGTTGTGTTTGAATGGTATTTTTAGTACTATTAACATTCACTCTATTTCTCTCGCTATGCACCTTTTATGGTGCTTCATTAAACACTTTGAACTCTTTCATTTTTTGTTAAGTTGGTTCTGTCTTAGAGTATATTTTTGGACTGATAAGTAAGACTATGTGAAAATATTATAATTAATGTATCCCTTTGAATTAATAAAATTTTATCTTAAAAAAAATAAAAATAAAATATTAATAAATTTAATATTTCATTGATTGATTTAATATTATGTTTAATATTATAAATATTCTAAAATTGATCCCTAATGTGTGTATATGAAAGACAAATTACTATAAAATGTTTTTCATATTCCATCATTTTTAATCACACAAAAGAGATATTTTTTCTCCTTTAAGCTTTTTAGGTCTCATCGAATGCCTAATTTCATTGAGCAACTCATGAAATTTTATTTCAATTTAAGCAATATTATTTTTTTCTTTAAGTTAGCAATAAAACAAAGATGTCTCCAACTTTATAGCTTAGAGCTAGTGATATCTTTATACACACTAAGTTTCTTGCTAGATCTTAGACTTTTGTGATCCATATTGATAATGAGATTGTCTTTCAGATTAATCAGATCATGACCAAATCACCATGATGTGATTAATCTGAAAGACAATCTCATTAACATTAAGTTTCTCTTATCTTTTCCATGAAAAAACTTTCTCTTATATTTTATTTTTATATGGCACAATAGACTTCTTTTAGATCTAGTAGTGATATTTTTTTTGAAATTATTGATATTTTGGAGAGTGTCCTCCTCCTGAATCTTCTAACATTTTAGCTAAAGAATCCTAACGCCCTCTCTTTTTAAACATCAACTGATGTTAGTTAAAATTAGAAGCAATGATATCAAGCCTTTTATTTGTGAGGTTAGTAAATTTATGCTTATACACTAGGAACCTAATTATAAATTTCCTTTTAATGGGAAAAAACTCAACCTCTAAGAGAAGAATGGGGTAAGAGCTATTCTCTTAAATTTAAGATTATAAATTGTAAATCTCTTTTGGATTTAGCTAATTTTCCTTCAGTTTGGAAGAAGAAGGGGGGAAGAAGATTCTTTTTTCTCCCAAAATAAAAATAAAAAATTCACTCCTTTACAATTGTTCTCAAAATCAAAGTAGGTTCCTAGCTTGTAGGAATTCCTTGTAGATTCAAACTGATTAAGTAATTTGCTAAAACAAAAGACTTGAATCTACTCTACTCATTAGTGGAAATAATTAAAATATTGAGAAATCAAAACATAAACATTAGGCAAGATTCAATCACATATGATCAGAGATTTAACTAAGGGGAAAGCAACTTCTCAAAACCCCTTCCTATTTGTATTGCATTAGTCAAGAAATAGAGAAGAAATACAATGTTTGCTCAAGCTCGAGCAACCGTTGCACTAGTATAATCTATCTCACTGCTTCCTAGAAGGGCTCTGGTCAATACTTAACCAAATCCAAGACTACCCAAGTCCCTATTTTCTTGCGTTGTTCCTCAAGGAATTGGCCCCCTATTAATTATGGAAATTCCCAATTAGAATTGTGCAATCCCTTTAGGCCACTTCTCTGACTCCGTGCACCACCTGTACAACTTGGATAATTATACAACTGATAGTATACTGCCCTTGAACTCCAATATCAACTATGTAACTCGAATTTCATGCATGCATGAGTAAATTAAGGTTGATTGATCAGTTAACTTGTTGAACACTGAAGTTGGACCCCACTCCTAGACCTCCTACTAGTTCCTCTAATAGTTGGAACTAGTTTAACTAACCTTAACTCAATTTAACTAAATTAAATTGTTGCAACTGAAATTAACTCAACCTAGGCTCCTAAAATTTAGGAATCAATGTACACAACTCAAGTTAATCCCTCAACTCGAATTAACTAAGCTAACTAAGTGATAACAACTCAGTTAACTCATTCAATTTGTCTTGTGATGTGGAATTTCAATTTTCTCCTAATTTGATTCAAGGGGAAATTAAATTAGGAAATTCTTGCTGCATTTTCAACACTCCCTCTTAGCAAGAAATTGATTATCGGCTACCTCGGTCCTGCCTCTATGGAACTTGAATTTGCATTTGGACAATGCCTTTGTCAAAATAGCTACATCATGTTCCTGTTTAGGAATGTACTCCAACAACATGATTCTCCTTTGCAAACAATCTCGTAGATGGATTGTTTGATGGTGATATCAGATGTTGATATGCTTGGACAAATCATGAACAACTAGACTCTCAGAGAGTTTGATACAAATCAAGTTGTCACAGTAAATCACTGTAGGATCCATCATTTGACCAAATAACCCAACAAGGATCTTTCTCATCCATATAGCCTCACATGTTTCTTGGCTATCAACCTTTTACTCTGCCTCTGTTGAGCTGAGTGCAACAAATCACTGCTACCTATTGTACAAAGAAACCATTGCTGACCCAACACTAAAAATTCCTCTTAATGTGGTGTTCCTGTCTGATGGACTACCCGCCCAATATGCATCTATGAAGCCTTGCAACTCCACTCCCTCTCTCTGCCTGTACCAAATTCCAAACTAAGTGGTGCCTTTGAGGTATCTCAACACATGATTTGTTGCCTTCCAATAAGGTTTGGTTGGCTTAACCATAGTTCTACAAAGCTGGTTAACTACATAATACATGTTCATTCGTGTGATCACCAAATACATAAGTGAACCCATAAGATGCCTGTAGATGGTAGCCTCCACTACTTCACCTGTAGTTACATCTTCCTTCCTCCAATTCCTTGCTAGAGGAGTCTCCATGGGTTTGTTAATCTCCATGTGGAACTTCTTCAGTATGTCATTGACATACTTGCCATGAGAGACAAACAGTTCCCCATCTCCTTTCCATACATCCATACCGATGAAATAATGCATGAGCCCCAGGTCCTTCATCTCTAATTCTCTTGCAAAATATTCATTTCAAGCCTTGATCATATTCTCATCACCATTGAAAATTTAATCATTGACATATAATATTATAATCAATAATTTACCTTCAGCAACAATATGGTAAAGGTTTGCATCTGTGTCACTTTTGGTGAAGCCCAACCCAGTGAGATACCTGTTGATCCTAGTGTACCAAGCACGGGGTGTTTGTTTCAATCCATAAAACACTCACAAAGGTCTGCACGCATGCGAATTTCTGTCAAAGGTCTCAAATCCTTTCGGCTACTCAATGTACACCTCCTCCTCAATCAATCCATGGAGGAATGTTGTCTTCACATCCATCTGATGTATCTTCCATCCCATTCGTGTTGCAAGAGATAGAATTGATCTGATTGAATAGTACTTAGAAACTAGAGCAAAGATCTCCTCATAGTCAATTCCCGCCACCTGAGAGAACCCCTTGGCCACAAACCTGGCCTTGTGTTCCTTGATGCTTCCATCTGTTGCTTGCTTCACCTTGTAGATCCACCTAGAACCCACCACTAACTTGTCCTATGGTCTTGGGACCACTTCCCAAACATTGTTTCGCATAATGGAGTCATACTCCTCTACCATGGCATCAACCCATACTGGTTTCTATGTTTCTTCCTCGAATGAGGATGGCTCAGCCTCCACAAGCTCAATCAATAGAGCCATGTAGCCAGTGTACCAATCTGGTGACGTCCTCTACCTGCACTGTGATGTGGGTGCTCCCACATTTTCTCTAACATCATGCAATAATCTATTAGCTTCTTTGGTGTGCTTACTTCCATATCTGACAGTCTTTTCTTGAGTGGAAGTCTCCACTCTCTCTACCTATTCTTCTGGCTACTCCACAACTTCCTGAGGTTCCTCCTTTGGAGCCAAAAGCTCCTGCTCTGAATGCAACTGAAGCTCCCTCTCAAGGGAACACCTCATTGCCTTCTCATCAAAATTCACATCTCTTCTGATAACTGTCATCCTGAGAGATGGAAAGTACACACGATAGTTGTGAGGTGTATCAGTGTACCCCACAAATATGCCCAACTTAGTTGTAGGCTCTAGATTTTTTCCTTGCATCCTTGAAAGCATGATAGTAAACTAATGATCCAAATATCCTGAAGTGTGATACATCTGGTTTCTTCACTGAAAAAGCTTCCTCTGGTGTATGCATGCCAAGAATCCTATGAGGACTCTTGTTCTAGAAATAAACATTTGTTTTGCATGCTTCATCCCACAAGTGCAACGGTAGGATCTAATCATTCAACATGGCTCATGTAGCTCCCAAAATACTTATGTTCCTCCTCTCAGCCACACCATTTTTTTGTGGGTTATGAGGTATTGTTAACTCTCATCGAATGCATTCTTTTGCGCAAAATTTCTTAAATTCATTCTACACATATTCTCCACCGTTGTTGCTCCTAAGAGCCTTCACTTTCCTGCCAGTCTCTTTCTCAACAAGTGCTTTAAATTTAACAAATTTGGAGAATGTATGGTCTTTCTTCTACATGAAGAACATCCAACACTTTCGTGAGAAATCATATACAAATATCACATAATACCAATTCTTGGTTGTGGAGGTTGTCGAGAAAGGTCCACTCACATATGATTGAACTCTTTCACGGATTGTTTGCACCACGTTTTTGCTTTATTGTCCCTCTCATTGAAGGTGGCTTTCATGTACTTCCCAAATGTACACCCTTTGCGTGTATCTCTCTAATCCAGTGCACCCTTGGGAAGTCTTGTAGAAATATTTTCTATGCTCTTCAAGGCTCTGTGGTGCAAATGACCCAATCTTCTATGCCATAATTCATCGATGTCTCAACTCTACACCTTCTCTGCTTTTGTGCTCAATGTTGCACAATCTCCTACATCTAATTTGTAGAAGTTATTCACCAGAACCTCGATCCTCTTCACTTGTCTTGTGGTGATGTGTCTAAGGAAAACCTTTCCTTTTCTAAATATCACATCGCAGCCATGGTCTTCCAACATAGCAACTGAAATAAGATTCTTCTTCATAGCCAGAACATACATTACATCTTTTAATTTGAGAGGGGAGATAGACTCCATATGAAAATTAATTGTACCAATACCGGTAGCACTATACCTTTCATCATTCCCATTTCTATGTGCATCTGGAGGTCCTTCTCCTCCAAGTCTGATCAGAATCTAGATTAGGGGCAAAAATTTGCTCAAAAATCAAAGTGCTCAGAATTTCTTAAGAACTGAGTGACTATGTATGTCTCGATGATATGATCCCAATGCAACTCGTTTTAATCAAAATGGAGCTTGTATGAGAAAGATAGAGACTTTTGTCCGCTTTTTCAAATAGGCAAAATTTTGGGTACAGGGCTGATTGGGATGCTGACTAGGCATATGTACAACCTAGTCAGAAAAAATAATATTTCAATGAATATTCCTTGGAATATTCCCAAAATATTTTGACAGGTGGCTCAATCGAATTTTGACAAGTGTCAGCATGTTATTGGTCAAAGGCATTTGAGGTGGACCAATAAGAGGCTGACACGTGGCAAGCTCGGAGGCCACCACGTTCTCTCTCAAAGGTCATGTAAAATTTTATTTGGTAGTCCGAAGGAGTTAAAACCATGACCTCGCCCACACAATCCCCACACTTTACCCCTATACTGCAACTGTATCACTTAACAACTATGCGCTTGTGGTTATATTTAAATGTTAAGTGCCGACGAGTTTGCAGGTACGGAGCCAACCCAAGGGGACCATCCCTGGTTCCATGGGCACCATATGACCCAGCGCTGAAAACGAAGGGTGCTAGCCTGCAGCTGGCAATGTTTTTAGCAGGCCCGATAAATCCAGCATTGCTCCAATTTTGGTGGGGCTAACTAGAGTTTCTCCAAATTTGGTGGAGTTTTCCTAGGGAAAATTGAAGAGACCACAACTTTTGCAAAATTCAACCAATTTTGGCTTAAATATAGTCATTCCTAGATTATTTCGATGCTCTAAACACAATGGAATAGGTTGGAAAGGAAAAAAGACACTTTTCTATGTGATTTTTCTACGTTGAAGTTTAAGGAAGCCTAGGGCCACTAGGAGAGGAGGTCAAGCCTAGATTAGCTGAAGTCCAATTGCAGAGCTTGGATAGTCATTTTTGGGGTTTTTGGGTCTTTTGAATCCAATGGAGTAGGTTTAAAATCCATTGGAGCACTGCAGGTGCATGTAATCAGAGAATTGACCATTAATCCAAAGAGGGCCTAGCCATTGAAGCAGGTCCAAGGAGATGTAGCCAAAGAGGGTGAAATCCTTTATCATCTTTGTGTTATGAGTTGTTGTGTTTTACTTCTATGCAATTTAATCATTGTATATGTGTTTTAAATAACTAATTAACCTCATAAATTGCTCTTAAAAGACACTCAACACTTGACACATAATTCCTCACATTTTGGTTAATTTGAGATGATCCTAAACACATTTTTTTTTTATATATTGATGAGGGAGATTGCATAGCATTAACAAGTTTGCCCAACTTTCAGATCAAGTTGGTATCAGAGAACTTTTAGTTCATTTTAACCCTGAGATGGTTTGCCAAGGTTAGCTAGAAAATTAGCTATTAGTTTTGTATTTGTGCAAGGACAATTTAACTGTGTGCAAGTTTATGTGTGTAATATGAAGAAGGGAGATGGTCTGAGATGCTTCTTTGTTGGGAAAATTTTTGAAGCTTTGTGAAGACTTTTTATGCATTACAAGTGTGATGGCAGCTTCAACAAGTGATGTTTCTAATCCATCTTCCTTAGCAAGACTCTTTGATTTAGAGATGTTGCAAGAGCTTATCATCATGAGAGATATGGTGAAAGAGATGAATGAAGATAGGAAGGAGAACACTATACTTCAAGAGTAGTTGATGGCCATGAAGGAGGAGAAGCAAGAGCTTCTTGAAAATATGCATGAGATGGAGATTCAACTCCATGATGCCAAGGAAACCCTAGCCAAGTATGTGCATGAAAATGAGGCATGCAATTCAATTTTATCTTCAATTTCCTCTCAAAATGAATGTTTTGGTGCTTTTGAAAGACACACTAGAGGAATAGGGTCCAAATTATTGATGAAGATGGGCTATGAAGGTAAAGGGTTAGGAAAACATGCACAAGGCATAGTTGAGCCAATTGTTGTTGAGGAAATCCCTAGGTATTTGGGTCTTGGTTATGAACAACATGATGGAAAATGCTCCAAAGCCAAGGAGGCACAAGAAGATGTTCCAAGAAGGACTTTCATTACATTTTCATTACCTCAAGCTTGTGAAGTTTTTGTTTATGAGGAATGCAAAATTTTTATACCCACTTTGCAAGAAGATGCTCATAATCATGCAACTAGTGGAAATGGAAAACAAGAGGATGTTGAAAGCTCTAAGGTCATTGTAACCATTGTTGTTATTCCGAATGACACTACCTCATCAAATTCATCTCTTTAAGAAGGTGAAAAAGGTGAATATGCAAGGTATAAATCTGCCTCTAAGCAAGTTTCTTTTGATTATGATAAACATGGTAAATCTTCACATAAGATTTGGAGAAATTTTACATGTTCCTTTTGTGGTTTGAATAACCATATTGTTTCGAGGTGTTGGAAGAGGATAGCCATACTCGAGAAACTTTCAAAACAAAAGAGACAAAAAGCCAAAGGTCCATTGGATAATGGAAACCATGTTGAAAAGAAGATGCAATTATTTTTCACTCATTTCCATAAGCAGGGTCATCTTGTAGAGAAGTGTTGGACTTTGCATCCGACAGGTCATCCACGACATGTGAAGAAGGTGGAGAGAGCTTTTGGAAAGAATGGAAAAGAGATTCCATAATTGATGTGGTTTAGTATGATACACATGATGAAGTGCAGTTGAAAGAAGTGCCATTGAAATGGTTTGGGAAGAGATGGTTAGATTTCTTAACCAATTAAGGCGTTGCATTTTTTTTTATAATTGATGCAAATATTTCCTTATTTATGCATTTCCTTGTTATTTGGATGCATTTCTTTTCTCCTGAAAGTATGTTGCATATTGCATGAAGAAATATGTTAGAAAAGTAGAGTTATGTTGACTCACTTAGATGCAGCAAAGATGAAAATTTGCAACTACAAATTTGCATGCATGTTGTATTCTTGAACTTGCATGTTTACGTCAGGAAGGTGTTCGAAAGTGGAGTACGTTGACTCACTTTATTGTAGAAAATCTGGTCATCTCAGCGCTTTAAGTACTCTTACATACCGATGGATTCTTGTACTTGTGATTGTACTTGTGAGAGAGTTGAGATTTTTTATACATGCATGAGATTTTGTGTGTATGAACAGTGGAATTTTTAATAGTTTCATTGTGCTTGAACATGCATGAGTGATTGACTTGTGTTGGTTGATTGCTTTGTTAACATGTATGTTGTCAACTTGAGAATGTTGATCATTTGCACATGCATGAGTGTCGGCTTGTGTGGTTGATTGATTGTTACATTTATGTTATATTGACTTGGAAGAGTTGATTTTGTCTCCAAAGATGAAAGGAAGATGTGACGAATTGTTTCATGAGAATGTGGAATTCTCGTTGTAAATTGTCAATTTGTTGTACATGCTTTTGCTTGACTTGAAAGTTAGTTGTTTGAAGAAGCATGTTTTGTCAACTTGTGTTTAGTTGATGGTTTATACACCAAGATGTAAGAGTGCATGGCGATGTTCACTTGATGTGACATTTGTTGCTTTGAACAAGAAAAAGGAAGAGGTTGTCAAGTTATATTCTTGCATGAGTGTTTTTAAAGGTTAATGGTGTTTCTTGTGAAAATATGTCGCAGGATTTTGGAAGGTCCACGCTTGAACAAGAGGCTCATTGTTATGTGGAATTTTGCATCTACGAATAAATACAATTTCCCTAGGAGGGTAGCTTCACCTAGAACAACAGATTTAAAGTGTGTATTATTTTTCTATAGAATATAAATAAGAAAAGGGACCTACTTGTTATCTTTCGCTTTCCCTTTATCTCCTTTGTATGGCTCCCATCGCTCCTTCTCGAACTTAATCCCCTCGAAAAGTATCTGCAATCATAAACAGAGGAAAAAAACCAATCAAAGCAAGAGATCTATCTACTATAAGCAAATGGAATCAAAAGAATTTACTCATATAATCATCATACATAAAGACAAGAATATGGGAAAAGGTGTAAAAAACCTTATTAAGTAGAAGGAAGAGTTACGACCATGAAGTCCGATCCAATGTCACTCCTCCATCTTGGGTTCCAACCAACATCACATCAAAAGCACAAAACTCTGGCAACATAACAATACTTGCTTACAATATCAAACCTCACACCAACAGTATCTCCTTCCAAATTCTCAAAGTCCAGCCCCTTGATCACTTAGATGAGTTCTCAATTTATAGGAAAATGGAGGAGGTTTGGTCATAAATGAGGGTATTGAATGGCCTTCCAAACTTAGAGTTAGTTTCCATGGAGGAAGGGGTGAGATGATAGGAGGTTACTTAACTCATTCCTTATCCAATTTAGAGCTCATAGCAGATGATAAGTGTGGGAATCTTCTAGAAGGCTCTAGAAGATAAGAATATTCCCAGAACCCTATAAGGATTTCGCTCAATCTCGCCTAGAGCAGGTCAAAGTTGGCCTAAGTGCTCGAAAATGCACCCTGTCATGGGCCTACGTACACTAAAGTGCACTTAACCCTGACCAAGGTTGCGCTGGTCCCTTAAGGAGGCATTTCTAGAGGGCTTCAAGCCAGGAAACTTTCAGGGAAGGAGGCATTCAAAGTGATGACTTGTCTAGGGCATGTAGCAACTGGATTAGGGTTTGATGAGCCCTAATAGTACTGATCTGAATGATGGGAGTGATGTGCCCAAATGGATTTGTGAAAGATTTCCCCTAAAGCATGAAGTCGAAAATGATAATGTCGAGTGATATGCTTTACGATGTGATGAGGAGGTTCCGAAGCGGATGGTGACCTGCATCAATTACAATACATAATATCATGATATTTTGATTTTTTCATGAATTGCTGAGAGAAGGCATACCCATACTTAGCATATAAAATTTTCAATACATGTACATAGATAGTCGTCTACAGATATAGACCCATGATGGGATGACCATTAGTGTAAAGCCATCGTACGGATGATTTGGTACTTCCCTAAAATCGCAGCCCGGGTGGATGAAACTAGATCTGAGGTATTTTATCTCGTTCAATCGTTCGCTCAAGTACAAGAATAACCATGTGAACATATGATCTGAAGTCGAACATGGGAAGACATCGTCTGATTACCAGCCAATGATGTAAGCCGTTAATAGACATAAGAGAAATCATCGATAATGATAATGATCCCCAAGGTACTGTAGTACATTTTGCATGGTGTGAATGGATGTTTTGATGTCGAACACCATACAAAGTCTTTCGGTCGAAGGCCAATGATGTCAACCTATCGCTGGAAGTGAGAAACTTGCCATTGATGTATGCAAGCCCCAAGGTACTGAAAGGGTGTTTCTAAGTCAACTTCTTGGATAATGTGTTGATGTCGACAAGAAGCGACTCATCGCAGGAGGGCCTTGATGTATCCCACATCAATGAGACGAAACGAGTGTAATGATTTTTGGAGACGGAATGTGACACAAGGTTCAGGAATTGAGGTCATGAAAATGAAGGTTTATGAGTATTGCAAAGGATGAATTTTGGTTGAGTGACTTCTCTTGAACATGTTGGCGACATTGAATGAATTGGAAGCATTGACCCAAAACCAAAGTAATGGATGGTATGATGATCATCAAGCAGATAACCCAACCCATGTAGTCACTGTGATGAAGTGAAAGTGTCATGTGCAAGAGCGACCTGCTGCCATAAGGTGGTTTACCCCTTTTCCCATCTTCCCGAGTCATTGCTGACCAGTACTTCTTTATTTTTTATCAAGATTGAGGAGGATAAAATATGCTTGTTGTATAATTCCACCCTTCGGGTGAATCCATTTCTATGTGATGTTTTAACAAGTCTAGCGAAGGTGAAACTCGGTCTTGTCATGATGGACAAGTTTGTCATTATTTGATGTTTTAACGATTTTAATGACAATGATAACTCTGTCCTTTTCATGTTTAGAGAGTTTGAAAAGGGACAGAAAGACAACTCCAAAAGTTATTTTCCGTAAGTTTATCTCTTAAGTCTGAAAAAGCATAAAATAATACAAGAGAGAACCTATTGACCATTTTCAATCAACATATTCCTTTTTAATAAATAATCTATCTGAGTTTGGAAAAGGGTCAAACTTGTACTGAGTAGATGTCGTTTCCAATCCGTTAACGAGCTGAAAATGACAATCGCTTGACAATCTTTTCATATTTTGAGAGTCTAAAAAGAGCTTAAAGAGGACTCCAAGGGGGTTCCTTTTTCAATTTTTAACAGAGCTCAAAAAAGAGATAAAAGTATTCTATGTGCTTAAACTACATTTCACGATTGTGCACGTCAAATTCTGTAAGTCAGCTATAAATCTGTTCAAAGCAACACCAAATGGATCAAACATACATGTTTCATTGGTAAAAATAGGTAAATACTAAAGTTTACTCATTTAATGATCATGAAATAAACATAAAACAAGAATTTACCATGTCATTTTCACCATTTGATATTTACCATTCAGTTTGTGCTCTGGACCAGTTTTTTACCTCGATCTTCAGCAGCTGATTGCGAGAGATTCTGTGGATCATTTCTCATGCTGTCCAGACTAAGTAGAAGATCTACCCCTCCTCTTTCTTTTCATGTCATTATTTTACAGTTTCATGCAAGTTTTTAGGGTTTTTAGGGCCCCTGGGGTTATAATATTTCGCCCTGGGATCAACACAGCCTTCCATGTCAAAAACTACACTGTAGAGCACCCAAACAGAAGGGTAGCTGCTCTGTAGTGCACTGTCTCCTTGCCTGGGCTACGTTGGGCATGTTTCACAAATTTGTTTCACCTGTTTGGCCCAAAATTTCTCCAGTTTTTGCACGAAATGGATCCTAACAGAGCTTATGGTTTGATTTCAGGTTTTCATCAGATCAGAATGTCTATTACTTGGCAAGAAACAGAGCATGAAGAACAAGACATGGTTGCCCTAAATGAACCGGGTACTGTTGAGGCCCTAAAAAACTGTGGGTTTCTCAAATACTTCAGGTTGTTCGGAATGAGGAAACAATCAAAACTATTGCAGTTCCTAGTTCATGCATGGGATGCAACAGATCAGGATTTTCACATAAGGGACAAAGTGGTCCCTATTATGATTTACTTCCTTACAAGGTTGTCGAGACGTGGTGCCCCCATTTCTCTTTTAGGTTCTTCCCGTGGGGGTGAATCAGTGAGGGACTATGTTCGACAATTCTGTTGGCCAAGTACATAGCCTAGCAAAGACGGAAAGATAATCATCAAAGATATTCGTGATTTTCCTTTGAGAACAATCCTTTTCACTATCGCAAAGTTGGCAGGCAGTGTGACACTTCATTTGGCGAACAGATCATACATGCAGTATGCACTTGAGTGTCTTGAGCCAACTCTATTCAACTGGTGTGAGGTCATACTTTCTTCACTGAAAGAGCAACTGACAAAGGTAAAGAGCGGTAAGATGAAGAATTTTAGCTATGGATCACTCTTAATCACTTTTACCTTAGAGAGAATTCCATTGATGCAACCTTAGCATGTAACATTGGGTGTAGTTGGTCCTAAAGATCCACAGATGTAGAGGTGAGTCAAATTGATGGCTAGACATGCTGGTCAATCATCGATTACATTTTCTACTGCATTCTTCAGTTGGCTCGATCAACAACACATTGTTATCAAGGAGCATCCATACGCAAGGATGGATTTTTGTGGAGATCCAGAGTTGAGTTTACTAGTGGGTGCTCAATGGGGTGCTATAGGTAAATTGTCTTTGACCAAATATTTTTGTTTTTTAAGTTTCTACATGTTTTTGTGTTTTTGATGTTTCCAAGACTAAACTAAAATCGTTTTCATGCATACAAATGTTGGCATTGTTTGACCTATGAGACATAACCAGGAGGCAGGTGGACCAGCGCAGAGAAATGTTGGGAGGGCAGTTCTCCAGGATTTGGATTTGATCGAGACACTAGCAGAGTTGCAGGATCATGTAGAGGGGTTAACCCTCGGTATTCCAGATATTTGGATCGAGGAGTTACCTATGAGGCTGCAGCACCATACTATTGGTGTTCCTGGCCGTTGGATGCAACTATTGCGCATGATAGCTCAGGTTGTGACCTATTATCATGAGTATCACTATGTCTACTTAGGATGATATTTGTATGCATTTTGAGTTTTTAGGTCAGATGACCAAACATGTCTTGGACAAAAATTTTGTAAAAACTTTTAAAACATCTATCTATTTTTACTTTCAAAGTTTTTATATATGGTTATGTGCAATCCTATTCAACTAATGATGTGAATTGAAAATTTACTTTTACATGTGTCACAAATGTCTGTTAAACACATAGTTCGCTAATGAATCAGTGAATGTGTTAAAGTTTCTAGAAATATGTTGATATTGAATATACTCAAAACGTATTTCCAAAATATGAACTCTAAGGAACATATGAAGAATTGTTGGGTTTTAGACGGTATAAACATTTGTTAGTTGCAGTATGACGAGTTGTGAGTCCAGCCTAACAATGATTCGGTGAATACCAACTGAAATGGCATTAGAGAGAAGTTCGATCAATGTGCTATACTCAGTGATATTGTTCATAGAACGACTGATACAGATCCCTTGAAAACTCACTAACTTGCCACTTGGAGTGAAAATGGCCCATGCTGTAGAGGATAGGTTCTGCGTACTACGACTAGCACCATTGGCGTAACCAAAAAATGGTTCCAAAGATTCTGACATCTGCAACAAATGCAAATCGGATTACTTAACCACATAAAAAATCTAAAAGACACACTGACACACAGACATGCAATTTAATAATATATACAGTGATTTTACTACACTCAATTAAGCATAGTAACGTTTGAGATATAGCCTGTTTCAGGGTTGCGACAATGGAATTCCATCATAATCCACCCTCGTAGACACCTTTTGCCAAAACACGCTTGACAATGTAAGGGTCGGGTACCAGGTCAATCGTGAGTTTAAGAGATGAAATTTCACATTGTATCGGCAAGATTGCCTTCGGACCATACACCAATTGAAAGGGTGTGAATCCGGTTGCATTCCTTACCGAGGTTCGATATGCCCACAAAGAAAAGTATAGGATTAAATTCTTGTTTTGTTTATGAACCCCTATCATTCGTTGAAGCATTATCTTGAGGACTTTGTTGATAGCCTCAGCTTGTCCATTAGCTTGTAGATAATAAGGAGTAGAACTATCATGTGAAAGTCTTAACTTGGCAGTTAACTCAGTCACCATGTGATTACGAAAATGCGACCCATGATCTGTAACTATAGCCTATGGTACACCAAACTGGGCAACCACGTGGTTGAAAAAGAAAAGTGCAGCCGTCTCACCACTATTGTTTAATGTAGGCATCGCCTCAGCCCATTTTGTGAAATAGTCAACGACGACTATAATGTACCCATGCCCCCTAGCTAAGGTGGGGTTACATGTCATGAAGTCAATGCCCCATTTGGCGAATGGTCCAACAACGATGACAGGATGCAATGGTGCAGGTGGTAATCTAGCTTTACAGTCATAGATCTGACATGCATGACAACTTCTGACTGCAATAATGCAATCTTTGAATATGGTAGGCCAGAAGTAACTAGCACGGAGAATTCTCTGTGCGGTAGCATAACCAGATAAGTGTCCACCACAAGCACCTAAATGACAATCATTTAAAACTTTCTCAGCTTCCTCATGTGTGAGGCACCTCCGTAAAATCGTATCAATACCACGACAGTAAAGAGTGTCGCCAATGATCAGATAATCTTTGGCTTGGTATCGGATACGTCGTTGTTGCAAGCGAGAGGTATCGGGCTAGAAAGTTTGGGTCCAGAGATAAATCAGTATATCTCCATACCATGGGTCAGATGACAAAATTAGGAAAAGAGATTGCGGCTCAAATAATATATCGGATGTTCAATCCCGTATTCTTCTTGGACTAAAACCATTCCAATAGTTGTATCTGCAGTGGCGAGATACATGAAGTAGTTGTTTTTATAATTCAGGGAATACACTAATGACGCTCTAATTAAGGTATATTTAAGAGCATCAAAGGAAGATTTCGCAACCTGATCCCAATGGAAGGGTAGCCCATTTTTCAAAAGACGATAAAATTCTTTAGCCATTTCATCATAATTGGGAATGAACCTCCTCAAAATTTTAGCCTTCCCTTGGAGTCTCTGTAGCTGTAGTAGATTTGAAGGTGGAGGCAAGTCAAGAATTGCCTAAACCTTAGGAGGTTCGAGTCAAATTCCTTCCTTAGACACTACGAAACCAAGAAAACGACTAGAACTGACACAAAACACACATTTATGTGGATTGAGTTGTATTTTTTAGTGTCGGCACCATAAAAATATAGCTCTCAAATGGTGCAGGTGATCAGTCCGGTTTCATGAATGAGCAGGCAAATCATCAAGATATGGTTGAAAAATATTTTTGATGTCATGGAAGGCATAGTTCATTTCCCTCTGAACAGTTGCCCCTGCATTCTTGAAACCAAAAGGGAGTTTCCTATAAGCGAATGTGCCCCATGGACAAATAAAAGTTGTTTTAGATTGGTCCTCTGGGTGGATATTGATCTGATTATAGCTAGAAAAACCATCCATAAATGAAAATATTTCACATCCGGCACATTCATCAATAATCTGGTCGATAAAGGGAGTGGGATAATTGTCTTTTGGACAAGCCTGATTAAAATCCCTATAATCGACACACACGCGTATTGTCCCTTGTTTCTTCATGACATGAACAATATTGGAAACCCAATCAGTAAGAGGAATAGGGTATATGAAACCAGCATGCAAAAGTTTTTCAACTTCTGTTTTAATGGCAGCAGCCTTCTTTGGATGAATAGGACGGAGGCGCTGTCACACTGGTTTGACATCATGATACATTTTAATTTCATGTTCAACTATACTAGAGTCAATTCCTGACATCTCCTCATATGACAATGCAAATATATCTCAGAATTCACGAAAGAGAGCATGGTAAATATCAAGTTCTGATGGAGAACAAGATTTGCCAACATGAATGTTTTCTACAACTTTCGGTTTGGTTGAAATATTGATAGAAATAGTTTATTTTATATTTGCAAATTTCGCTCAAAATCTACTGTATCTATGAAAACAGAATTCGAAAGAAAATCAACAACTGAAGGGTGATTAAGTTCATTTGAAAAATCTTCTATGTGATCTCGAAGATGGGAACGATGATGATAATCTTCCCATGGTTCTTCTTCTGTCATCATTGATTGGATGATTCCTTCATCAGTAGAAAATATACGTGAAAAAGGATAGGAAGAAGTACCATATTCTAATGAACGATCTACCCATACAATTGGTGAAGATGGATTTGGGTTCGCCACACAAGCTAGAAAGGTTGATTGCAATTCAAGTTCAATGGGGCTTAGCGGCATGATTTCATTATTACTATAAACTTCAGAACTATTGGTAATCTTCCTTAAGTCAGATGAAGTGGAGGATATCATGTTGCAAGTCTCAACTTTTTCTAGTTCCGCCAAGTTTGATGGTGATGGTAGTGAAAAAGTACCCATTAGGGAAGGATCCTTGAAGATACCTACACCAATGTTTTGAAGAGATATTGGGGGTCCGTAAACTAACGAAATGCTTCCAGTAGCCTGTGAACTAGAGGCGAAGAAAGCGAGTTGATCGATAACTGTGATTCCACCCTTATGAGGGAATGCAATCATACGAAAGTATGTCGAAACCACAACAGCCATAGCATAAACCCATGGTCTTCCTAGCAAAATGTTGTAGTTAAGGGGTCCGTCAACGACCTCAACTTCAACAGTTACTGTTTTGCCCCCTAGTTCGATTTGCAGATTACTCAAGATTCCACAAGGTGTATATGTGCGACCGTCAAAAGCTTTTAACGTTGTTGGTGAACGTGACAAAGGCGGTGAGCCAAGTGTTTTCCAACAATTCATAGACATAATACAAGTAGATTCCCCCTCGTCAATAATGGTTCAGTGAATAAGTTTATTCAAGGCATTTACTTGAATCAGGAATGCTAATTGCATTGGTAACTGTGGCGTATAACCCGCATGGTTGAAAACCACAATATTGGAATCAGTTGGATCGATTCCACCTGACAACAAATCCTGCTTTTGGGAGGGATAATTCTGAAGCACCTCAAGCGTTGACATAGCAGAAGGCGACTGAGCCAAATCTTCTATTATGTTATAGTTTTTTGCAGCTCGAGCTTGAACGTTAAATGTTGATTTATGTACAACTCCCTTAGGTGGTTTTATTGTTAACTCTGGTCGAAGTTGAAGTCGAAGTCGAAGGATTAGGTTTATTAGCCTAGTCATTCAATGACGATGGTTGATTTCCATAATCTTTACTTCGTGTTGACAACAAAACTTCAATTTTAGGCTTAGAGGCGGATAGCATAAGCACTTGGGAAGTGGAAGCATGGGGTCCGTGAACTAACGGAATGCTTCCATATTTGTCTCTAGGTAAGATGGGATTGCCTGGGAAATAGGCCTTTGCATACCAGCATAAGGCATCTACTGCTGGTAACCTTGATAAGGATAAGTTTGTTGAGAGAATCTTGTGTAAGGTTGTTGTGTAGCACTAGGATACACTTGTTATTGTCCAAACCCAGCATAGGCTTGTTGACCAGGACCTGGGTAAACTTATTGTTCACCAAACCCAGCATAGGATTGTTGACCAAGTCCAGGATGAGGTTGGTATTGCTGGAATTGTTGTTATTGATATTGGAGCTGCCAAGGCTATTGAAGCAACTATTGTTGTTGTTGATACAATGGTTGTTGATTTAACAGTTGTTGCCCACCAATGTAAGCTTGACTAGGTTGTGAATACACTAAACCAGTGTAAGGCTGAGTCATTCTAGTAAAAGGTAAACTAGCTTGAGGTTGGTGGACTCCAGGCACAAGTGGCTGTTGTAAAATTGCTTGAGAAGGCTGAATCTATAAACCTGAAACTTGGGGGTCTGAGGTTGAAGGTCTAGCTTGCATAGGTTGAGATACAACAATCTGAGCTTGTGTTTGCGGTAAAGCTGTAACAATAGGCGTTGTAGGTATGGATGAGACAAATTACATTGTTGGCTGCCACTGACAGACAATCATTCCAGGCTAACCTAAAGACGACAGCATACCGACATATAGTTTCCTCCCAGAAAATGGAGGATAAGGATATTGTGCATATTGTTCTCCATATGGGGGTAGTCCAGTGTAAAGCGGATACATAGGACAGTAACCAGATGAACCAGCTTTATATTGAATTGATGGGTCCAGCTATTCAGTATCCATTAATGAAGAACCAGATAAAATTCCAGTAGAGGACATTCAGGTGAAGACCAAGCACTAGAAGCAACACCTGAGTGGGTTCCAGATAAAGATTGGTAACCCGATGGGATGGACGAAACACCATACAAATGTGATGCAGGTGGCGTAGTAAACATCAAAGAGGGTGCGACAGAATATTCTTTCATAGCTGCAACAGATGGTATGGTCTGGGATGTTGACCCTGCTATAGTCAAATGTCCAAATAAATTTCCTAACAAATCAATGGGTGTCTGAAAGTAATCAAGATCAAAAGGAGTAGTAAAATGAGGAGTATGAGGATACAGATAAAGTCCAGTTCCAAAATGGAATGGAGTTCTGGTTGTTTCTACCTCAGGTTTCTCTTCTATCGAATTCAAACCAGGTAGAAGGATCTCAACGTTAGGTCTATAATAGATTTTTGGTATTTGTTCCTGAGGTAAAGAGGAAGTCTCGACAGTTACGGATGTCTAAGGATGTACCGGTCGATCTTCTTCTGGTATGGTAACAACTTCTGATTGTTCAACCTCAAGATCCAAGTGTTCTGGTAAAAGAACAGATTTAGATTGGGCTTCTTGAACAAATTCTGGTTTAAAAGTAACTTTTGATTGAATAGTGATAGGTTCAGGATCAATTTCTGGTTGAATAGATTCAGGTTCAGAAGTAATTTCTTGTTGAACAACTTCGGGTTGAGAATCAACTTGTTGTTGAAAAACTTGGGTTACCATTTCACTAGATTCAATTCTAGTATCCTTAGGTAATTGTGGAGATTCCACTTCAGTAACAGATGTACCAGTAACTGTAGGAGTAACTGGGGTCACAGTACTTACCAGTATAGGTGTTTCTGGTAATTCAAATGAAGAACCAGAAGTTTGTGAAGTACTGGATTTAGTCAAATGAGACTGCTTTGACCGGATAGGTGTAGTGCCAGGCTGTAAAGGTGGTTTACTCGCTGTCCTCTGTGAACAACGGGGTAAGGGTTGATGTTCCTCCACGATTGCTGATTGATTTTATTACAAAAAAGAAATAAACAAAAAGGGGTAAGCTAGGCAAAAGGTTTACCAAGAAACTATGAAATACAGAATACTTCCCAATGAACCGAGAAGTATAGGCAAGCAATCTCCCCAAATGTTGTATTTGGTGTATCACAGTGTACAAGGCAGTCGACTCGATTACCTAAGGATGGATAGCAACCTAGTGTTATCCTCCCATATATACCTGAAAGTACGTGGAGGCCAAATCTGTATTAGCGTTGTCTAATGTGAAACCATACAGTGAGAGCATTCCTTTATACTTTACATACTGTAACACCACCCTATATACTCAAAGGTACGTGGACAAGCTACAATATACTCACGTACGTGGAATGAGGTATCACACTCGGAATGTATCATAGACAAGTTAGCGACAGCTACTATGTTTTACGACGTCAGAACATGTCTTTAGCCTAGAACCTCTAAATGTTTTGCGTTAGATGACAATGCTCCATTAGGTTAATTGAGGTTAGTTTTAAGTTGATCTTGATTAAGAATTTACCTTTCAAGGTTCACCACGTGATGTCTTTGAAATTTCTGGAATGCAACTAATATGATAAGAATTCTTTCCATTCACTTTGAACAATGAAAACCTTAGCTAGTAGGGATAGAGCAATCAGATTCTTTTAATCAAAGAACAAAGAGCACATCTAAAGCAATTTCCCTAAACTATTCCTATGAGCACACTCAAAATTTTTCAATGAATAATTCAAGTTTTTTTTTTCAATTCCCTTAATGTTGAAATGAAAAAAAGGAAACTAATGCACATACAATCAATCAATCTTTTTGCAAGAAAGAAGACTATACGACATTTCCGTTTCAAAAGAAATGAAGACTTTTACGACACTTTCTTTTGAACAAAGATTAATCGACTATAAACTAACTTTGAGAATGCACTGATAGTGATAAAGAAATCATTTAAGAAACACTAAAAAATCAAGGCCAAAGTAGGGTTATGAGAGGAAACACAAATTGATTTCAGAAGTACAACAATCATTGATCTTTCAACAAGCAAAAATAGAAGGAAATTTGGGAAAAATTAAGTCAAAGGTGGGATTTTTTTCCCTAAGGAGGATCAACACAACCCTGAATGGGAGATAGTGAGCTTCAAAGCACTGTCCTCAAGCTAAGGGTGCTCTGCAGTGCTCTGTCTCTTGACCAAACCTCTGTTGGTGCCAAAGAGGCCATCCTAGGGGCTTTCAAGCACAATTTTTACCAAAAAACACTTCAAAAAGGCTGAAACAAGATCAATGGAAGCAAGTAAAGTCTACTAGGGTGTACTAGGATGAAGGTAAACTACCTGGAACGATGATCTTTCCCCATTGGAGTCACTAATTTGTTATGTGGAATTTTGCATCTACGGATAAGTACAATTTCCCTAGGTGGGTAGCTACACCTAGAACAACATATTTAAAGTGTTTATTCTTTTTATATAGAAGATAAATAAGACAAGGGACCTACTTTTTATATTTATATTTCCCTTTGTCTCTTTTGTATGGCTCCCATCTCTCCTTCTCGAACTTAATCCGCTCGACAAGTACCTGCAATCATCAACAGAGGACAAAAACCAATCAAAGCAAGAGATCTATCTACTATAAGAAAATGGAATCGAAAGAATTTACACATATAATCATCATACATAAAGACAAGAATATGGGAAAAGGTGTAAACAACTTTATTAAGTAGAAGGAAGAGTTACAACCATGAAGTCTGATCCAATGTCACTCCTCCAGCTTGGGTTCCAACCAACATCACATCAAAAGCACAACACTTCGATAGCATAACAATACTTGCTTACAATCTCAAACCTCACACCAACAGTGTCTCCTTACAAATTCTCAAATTCCAGCCCTTTGGTCACTTAGATGAGTGCTCAATTTATAGGAAAATGGAGGAGGTTTGGTCATAAATGAGGGTATTGAATGGCCTTCCAAACTTAGAGTTAGTTTCCATGGAGGAAGGGATGAGAGGATAGGAGGTTACTTAACTCATTCCCTATCCAATTTCAAGCTCATAGGAGATGATAAGTGTGGGAATCTTCTAGAAGGATCTAGAAGATAAGAATATTCCTAGAACCCTATGAGGATTTCGCTCAATCTCACCCAGCGTAGGTCAAAGTGGGCCTAAGTGCTCTAAAATGCACCCTGTCATGGGCCTACCTGCACTGAAACACACTTACCCCTGAATAAGGTTGCACTGGTCCCTCAAGGAGGCATTTCTAGAGGGCTTCAGGCCAGGAAACTTTCAAGGAAGGACGCATTCAAAGTGATGACTTGTCTAAGGCATGTAGCAATTGGATTAGGGTTTGATGAGCCCTAATAGTACTGATCTAAATGATGGGAGTGATGTGCCCAAATGGATCTGTAACACTCATGATTAGCCTTCATTCTCAAATCATGACATGAGCAGCATGTTAATACTAGAGGATGATGGAGTCAATAAGCAAAAGTGGAAAAAAATGCCAAAAAAAATTGTAGCCATTGTAGACCATTTGATGTGTTGACGCCAAGAAGCAAAAGATATGGTGAATGCATTCTTCCAGATGTGGAATTTGGAACCGTGGAGCTAAAAGAATGGTTATTTCTTTTCTTTTTATTACTTATATCAGAACTCATTGTTGAGTTCACTCAGATGGGCTTAACTTGGAAAAGTGGTTTCCAAGGAGAAGCTTGCATCAAATGCATGTGTTGTAAAGGAGGAACATGATTCTCAGTGGAAAGGCCACAGTCAACTTTACAAGCACCGATGGATTGCTTTGGTACAATAGGGTGTTTAATCAGCAAGTAGCCAACAAGTGTTGGATTGGGTCAGAAAAAAAAGGAGAACATTGGTTGAAGTACCAAGCCGTTTGCAAGGTAAGGCATGTTAGTGAACCCAAATGGTTGTCATGGATATTTTTCCAAGTAGAATTAATTGATAAACATGGGAAGGAGAAGAGTATTCATATCTCATCAGATAACCAACTTTTATGGGTCCAAAAGCTTATCAATGGGAAGGAGTGATAAGAATATGGATAAGGGGAAAAATTTGCTCAAAAATCAAAGAGCTCAGAATCACAAAAAAAACTGAACAAGCTCGTCTGTCTTGGCGATATGATCCCAACGCAACTCATTTCACTCAAAATAGAGCTCGTATGAGAAAGATAGAGACTTTTGTCTGCTTTGTCAAACAGGGAAAATTTTGGGTATAGGGCTGACTGGGATGCTGACTAGGCATCTGTACAACCCAGTTAGAAAAAAAATATTCCTTGGAATATTCTCAAAATATTTTGATAGGTGGCTCAATCGAATTGTGACAAGTGTTGGCATGTTATTGGTCAAAGGCATTTGAGGTGGACCAATGAGAGGCTGACATGTGGCAAGCCCAGAGGTCACCACGTGCCCTCTCAAAGGTCATGTAAAATGTTATTTGGAAAATTAGTGGAGTTGAACCTGCAACCTCACCCACACAAGCCCCACGCTTTACCGCTATGCCACAACCATATCACTTAACAACTATGGGCTTGCGGTTATATTTAAATGTTAAGTGCTGACGAGTTTGGAGGTAAGGGGACCAGCCTTGATTCCATGGGAACCTTACAACCCAGCGCTAAATGTAGAGGGTGCTAGCCTGCTATTGGAAGTAGTTTTAGTAGGCCCGATAATTCGGCGCTGCTCGAATTTTGGCGACGCTAACTAGAGTTTCTCCAGATTTGGTGGAGTTTTCCGAAGGAAAACTGAAGAGACAATAACTTTTGCAAAATTCAACCACTTTTGGCTTAGAAAGAGTCATTGCTAGATGATTTGGATGCTCTAAAAACAATGGAATAGGTTACATAGGCAAAAAGGAACTTCTGTATGTGATTTTTCTACGTTGAAGTTTAAGGAAGCCTAGGGCCACAAGAGAGGAGGTCAAGCCTAGATCAACTGAAGTCCAATTGCAGAGCCTGGATAGTCATTTTTAGGGTTTTTGGGTCCTTGAAATCCAATGGAGTAGGTTTCAAAGCCACCAGAGCACTATAGGTGAGTGTAATCAAAGAATTGACCATTAATCCAAAGAGGTCCTAGCCATTGAAGCAGGTCCAAGGAGATGTAGCCAAAGAGGGTGAACTCCTTTATCAGCTTTGTGTTATGAGTTGCTATGTTTTACTTCTCTGCAATTTACTTTTTGTATATGTGTTTTAAACAACTAATTAACCTCATAAATTTCTCTTAAAAGACACTCAACACTTGACACATAATTCCTCACATTTTGGTTGATTTGAGATTATCATAAACACATTTTTTTTATACTAATGAGGGAGCTTGCATAGCATTAACAAGTTTTCCAAACATTCAGATCAAAGTCACTGAAGAATTTTTGGTTTCCCCTTCATATGGAATGAGGCTCCACTATCCAGATTCCACACACTACCCATCAAGGTGCTCACCATACAATCGATGAGGGTGAAATCAAGTTCAAATTCTGAAGCAAGAGCTTCACATATCGCTCCTCCTAAGGGCTTCTTACCCGCCTTCTTATGTGGACACTTCATGGCATAGTGTCCCAATTCATGACAGTGAAAGCACTTGACCTTCAACAAGTCTTTCTTCATGTCGCATTGACTGGACTCCCCTTTAGGTTGGGATTTCTTCCCTTTCCCTTTCTTTTCCTTTCCATCCAAGGCATATTTCTCCTCATCATCATGCTTGGATGAGGTACCGCCTTTGGTGTTCTACCTTATTTCTCCTTGCAGCACTTTAGACCACAATCGCTCCCAATTTGGTAGCTTCTCCCTCCCATTTACCGAATCCTGCTCAAAACCCCTTCCTATATGTATTTCATTAGTCAGAAAATAGAGAAGAAATACAATGCTTGCTCAAGCTCGAGCAACCTCTGCATTGGTATAATCTATCTCAATCCTTCCTAGACAAGCTCTGGTCAATAATTAACCAAATCCAAGCCCGCCCAAGTCCCTATTTCCTTGTGTTGTTCCTAAATGAATTAGCCCCCTATTAATTAGACAAATTCCCAATTAGAATTGTGCAATCCCTTTAGGCCCCTTCTCTGACTGCATGCACCACCTGCACAACTTAGATAATTATACAACTGATAGTACACTACCCTTGAACTCCAATCTCAACTGGGTAACTCGAATTGCATTAATGAATTAATTAATTAAAGTTGGTTAATTAGTTAACTAGTTGAACACTAAAGTTTCACCCCATTGCTAGACCTCCTACTAGTTCCTCGAATAGTTGGAACTAGTTTAACTAACCTTAACTCAATTTAACTGAATTAAATTGTTACAACTAAAATTAACTCAACCTAGGCTCCTAAAATTTAGGAATCATTGTACACAAATCAAGTTAAGTCCTCAACTCGAATTAACTAAGCTAAGTGAGTGATAACAACTCAACTAACTCATTCACATTGTCTTGTGATGTGGAATTTTGATTTTCTCCTAATTTAATTCAAGAGAAAATTAAATTAAGAATTTCTTGTTGTATTTTCAACACAACTCATATTAATAATTTTCTCTCAATTGATCTTATAATACAAGCAACTTCAAAATATTTATACAAATTACTGTCTATGTACTCATAAACTAAATTAATGTAAACAATTTTCTTAGACTTCATAATCATAACCTTAATTTTTAGTGATATATTAACAAAATAATATAAATCTATCAATATTTATATTGATATAAAAAAATTAGTTGCATATTCAAATTCGTAAAAGATCATTTGAAAAAAGCAATATTAACAACTTTCAAAAAAAAACTCATAACTCTCTTAAATAATGTATTATCAATACAATTTACTTATTCCAAAAATATTCATAATTTATAAATATAAATTTAATAAAATAAAATAAAAGACCAGCGGCAACTTTATTTATTGTCTATATTATGTTAGTGGAATTTTTCTTCTCATCCCTCATGGTTTATAAACATGTAAATATTTTTTTTTTTTAATAAACATATAATTTCCTTTCAGGGATCTTGACAAATTTTAATCTCTCTCTACAATTAAACAATAAAGGAAACCAATTTTATTATTACCATTTCTTAAAAATAATATTAAGGGTGATTACATTGTACCTTATTCAATAGTTCAACTTGAACTTTAAATATATTTACGAATAATATAAGTCCATAAGCATGTTCTTAAAAGGAAGCATCATAATAATCTGGTATGATTGTTTTATCCTTTGTCAAAATAAACAATAAAAATTTCAATCTAAATTTAAAGAAGTATAATATATAAAAATTTCGATCTAAATTTAAAGAAGTATAATATGTAGCATTGTTGTTTAATACTTACTTTTTATGTAAAAAGTAATTGATAACTAATTTAGATTAATTTAAATATTTAGAGTTAAATACTTTCAAAACTATTAGAAAAGAGAGGTTACACAACGATTGATTACACAAAACAAACTACACTTAGATACTTTTATTGATCATCAAAGGTACAAATATATAGGATACAAATTACAGAGTTCGACACATGTAGATCACGACGACGACTCATACATTAGAAACAACAACTTCTAGATTAGCTCCTCCTAACTCTTAATGACACTACACATGACATGGAAGCATTACTTCCAACACCCACCCTTAATGCTTACATAGAAAACATTAAAGACACATATTACAACAAGAATAATATATCTGTCTGACTAGTCTTCACCAACACTCACATCTTCTAGTTGTCACTTGACCTCCATTTGAAACATAACAGCTTCAAACCATCTTTGACGTACTTTGCAGAATTGACGCTTCTCGACCTCTCGGAGCACGACCAGTGAATCTCAATACTAAACCATCCTATGGACATGCCTCCATATGTTAAACACATGGTCCTCCGTTGTATTCTCTAGTTATCTAGGAAGGTTGTCTGGGTACTAAATGTATTTAGAAGTCAATTTTACAAGGTGACCTTTTAAACATATAATCAAATTAACTTGTAAGTTGATGTTCTGGACTCCACACGAAGCCACTAAATTATAACAGATTACACATAATCAAATTCGTGATCTGTTTTTGTGTCACCATATGCATCAAAAACCACCAATTTGAAATATGTTAATTTGTTCTATAATTGATTCTTCGTTTGATTTTTTTTTTATTTTTTTTTCTACATAAAAAAATTACAACTCACACCACACAATCTTCAATTAATAAACCAAACACCACCAACAACACCAAAATTTCACACACTATCTTCTCAACAGAGCGCTGCCAAAATCATTAAAAATCTACGAGGTGGATTATGAAATAGCCATATCAAACTTTTTGTATGTGCTGATGTGAATAGTGAAACACAGAATTCTCGTCCAATCAAACCATTCGAACAAAGACTTGAATTTTAAAAAATGAAGACTTTCTCCACGTGAGCTTCATAAAAATACACTTCTAAATTAATTGAGTTTGCAATCGGAAGTTGCTCACGACAGTTTCTAGCTCACAGCGCATAACGTTCAGGTAGTTGAAGAGACAGTGTGTGTGGTGAACATTTGCGGGTCCAACCCTTAACATGCCTCTAATGGTCTTCCCTCCTGTCAATTTGGATTGAACTCCCACAGTGACGCTTCCTCATTGATTTGAATAATGATGAGGCAGCCTGTAAAAAATCTTTTCCGTGACCGAAGACCAAACATATCTTGAATTGTTTGCATCTGTGTAAGGAATTACGTCTGCCTGGCAATATGAAACCGCGGTGCACATCTCTTTCACCATGGAGGTTCAAACCCTGCTTCAGATCTGGTGCAAAAAACAAGTTCTGGTGCAGAGATCTCGTCCCCACAGAAGCAAAAAACAAGAGCCGCCTCCATCTACAAGAAGCCTCGGTCTACAAAAAGGCCACCCCTCAAAATCCATATCAATAGATGCTTCATTGCTACATTTCTATCTGTATTTCTCGCACATGGCTATATGCATCCCTCTCTTTGAAAAATCCAAAGTTTTCTGGAAGGAAACGAGAAAATGGTTAAATCGTCAAAGCCTCCTTAAATATTCAACGAACCTTTCAGGTTTAGCGTCTGAAGAAAACATATCTTAGCTTGATCTCGCTGGACTGAAATCGTTGAAGGGAATAATAAACTTGATCCGCACAGAGGGATATCTTATTGCAAGGAATTTTCTTTTCATAAAATTGGCGGCCATAGTAGCTCAAAACACGCAACAAACAAATCTAAAAAATACAATTTACTAACACACACTATATATATATCAAACACTCTCTTACCCTATTTATTTACATAAAAATAAAATCAAGGATCTCTCGCATTTTCCTGGCTTTTCCATAAGGAATCAAGCCATAACTTACTCTAATACCATGTTAGAAAATTGAGAGAGATCACAGAGCCACTGATGGCACACAACAAATCACACTTAGATACTTTTATTGATTACCACAGGGACAAATATATATGACATAAATTACAGACGCATCTAGATCATGACTACGACTCATACATTGGAAACAACAACTTTTAGATTGACTCCTTATAACTCCTAATGAAAACTAGACATGACATGGAAGCATTACTTCCAACAAAAACCATGGAATTGATAACTAATTTAGATTAATTTAAATGTTTATAGAGTTAAAAACCTCTTAAACGATGTATATATAAAGAAATGTTGTGAACATCTTGATAACATTCCGATTTTATCTTGAAATCACGATTATTTGGCTTAGCCCATGTTTGCCGATTTTAAAATATATTTTTATGGTATATTAGTTTTGCCAATGTTTGTCGATTTTTGCCGATATGTTCCCGATTTTTACGTTTTTTTGGTTTTTCTGAACCTTACCGATTTTAACCCGATGTCGATGTTCGCAACATTGATATAAAGTGTTAGGACCTGCGGTTCCACCTAAGGTGCGACCGCGTTCGGCAGCGAACGAGCGGTTGGGAAAAGTGAAGGACGAGCTCAGACTTAGCGTGCGAGGAGTTATGCGCACAAATGAAGGAGAGCGAGGTGTTTTTATATGCGTGGGAGCAAGGATTGATTACCCATGGCCGACCTACATTTGGAACGAAGCCGACATGTGTTTGATGGCGTTTGTGAAATGTAGGGGCGTTTCATGGCGTGGTGGACGAGTTGGCTTGTGCAGCTAACTTGCCCAACCATCCTTACATATATGCGATGGAGTTAGAGCGAAGTTCATCATTCGACAAGCAAGTCTTCAAGGGAGAAGTGCATGGATAAGGCCGCAGCAAGGAGGAAGGCGCAGATGGTTATGCGCCCAAGTCTTGGGCAGGTCGTTTGAACGCACAAGTCTAAACGAAGGCCGGTCGAAGTAAGGTGTGCATGGGTAAGGCGTGGGCGCTTGGTTGTGCAAGGCGTGCATGGGTGAAGGCGAGGGCGCCCAGTTGTGCGAAGGTGCACGGGTGAAGGCGTGAACACCCGGTTGTGTGCGGTTGTGCGGTTGGGTGGTTGTGCACGGGTTCTTGGGCAGCTCGGGTGAGCGCCCGCCTGTCGTGCAGAGGCAAACGCGGAAGGTGTGCATGGTGGAAACGATGAAGTGTTGAGATTGTGAACAGAGGTGTGACTCGTGCGGAGGCGCCCATGTGTGGCGACTTGGTTACGACGAGGCGCGCCCAAGTTGGGCAAACAACACGATCGTGCGACGAGGTGAACGGAGGGTTGGTGAGCCGTGTAGTGACCATGCGCAGGTGCCGACGAGCTGGGCAACCGAATTTGCCGAAATTGAAAATTGGTTAAGTGTAAATTTGGGGTTTCCCAAGATTTAACTTGTACTTTGTAAAAGTGAAGATTGTATAATATATTGATTCGAGCAGACTCATATTGCAGGGAGTTTCCCCTCCCTTTATACTATTGTGCATTTCACTTGTATAATGTTGTTTATGTGAATGTTATGGGCTTTCACTTGTATAAGGGAAACATAATAATACTTGGTAACATAAATAAAACTAAGTATGGAATGTTAGGCGTAGTCTACAATTGTAAGTATTGGTGAAAAGAAAATGATTGGTAGTGCCGCACCTCGCTATAAGTAGTTGAAAGATTACCGCAGGTGTAGGGGTGTGACAGGTGGTATCAAAGCTAGTGCCGGGGAGCTGGTGCTGGTGTTGAAGCGTTGAAGCTGATACACACATAAACTTCATGACAGGTGGTATCAGAGCTCGGTTGGAGCTGGTGTTTATCTGCACTTCATAACAGATGGTATCGAAGTTGATTCAGGGTTGGAGAAGCTTGATAGTTGATGACAGTGGAAGCAGGTACTTGCAGGAGAAGGAAGTTGGTTTCACATACAAGTGGAACAAGAGCTGGTTCATGGTTGCAGGGAACTTGGTGAAGCTGGTGGATGGCAAGACGTGTTTAGCAGAGGTGAAGCTTAGTGCTTGGGCCAAGCTGAACGACAAGGCATGGCAGGTTTGGAGGAATGCAAAGGGAAGCTCTTGCTTACCTTATACAGGTTGAAGCGGATGAAAGAAGAGAATCCCCGGATTCGAAAGGAACTTGAAGTCTTGGAAAAGAATGTTGAAGACGAACTTTTTCAACTTGGTTGGACAATGGAGCAGGATGAAGTTGCAGATTGTGCTAACAAGGAAGAGAAAGCCATGATGATTGAGGATGTCGCAGATGTGACAACGATGGAGGATGAACTTGAGGTTGATCAAGTTGGACCAGGATCATGTAGTTTGCAGACATGGGTGGATGAGGATACTCATTTGGAGGAGCCTCATGATGATGATCTAAGTATTATTGATACTTGTGTTTCAGTTGAGCATTTGGTAGATTAACCATATGCAGGGAAGGTCAAAATCAGTTTGTTGATGCAAGGGAGCATCTTACCATGGATGTCTATGATGAGACCTTGTATGGAAAAGTAAGGATTGTTGATTGTTGCAGGACTTGTCGGGGTTGTTTGTGACCTTATGATAAAAGGTACAAAGGCTCGTGACAAGGAAGGAACATGATGATCATTGCGGAGGATTGGGTCATGCTTTAGCCACATGGAGAATTGGCTAAGTGCCGGCATGACTCATGGATAGATTGGAGGAGGGCACACACTTGAGGTACGATGATACTTGGGTGGACTTCTTGTGGCCAAGACCAAGAGATAGCCTTGGTGGGACCTTTAGTGGTGGAGCTATGATGGAGAGACTCATGTGATGATGGTATGGTTGGGTGACCGAGTTCACTAGACTGAAGCTTGCAAACTTGGATGGGGATGACCGATTGTTGTGATGGGTCTACTTGGTTGGACTACATGGGCAACTTAGTCATGGACATCAGGTTGGAGACATGGAGCATGGTAGTATTATGCAGGGACATTATGTAGGCGCACTTGTAGAGGTGTCACTTATGGGCATCCAATGAGGAGTGCCAAGGCAGGGATGTTGTGCAGGTAGATTTGCTAGTATGACATGGAGTTGTTTTACTTATGAGCCGATGGAGAGGTTGTGCACTCTTGTACAACAAGACCATGGACTTGGATGGAGTTGTGAGTAGACTATGGAGTATTCCTACTACATGGAGAGTTGAGGCATCTTGTAGAGACCTTTGGGCCGAGACTTGTATGCTTGCTGAGATGTTGGTTGGAGATGAATCATGGAGCTCATGATGACATGAGGTTGTGACTTTTGGGGACTTCATATATGGTGGACTTGGAGGATCTGATGCATTGAGGAGCTGAGGTCAGAGACTTTGATGCAGAATGGGATGCATACTTTCGAGTAGATGTATGAGAATGGCTTGAAAGAGTGACTTAATGTGGAGGATCGATACGAGACACTTTGGAGCGATGGAGTTACGACGATGATGATGCCTTGGTGGAAACACTTGGGCATGGGTTGAGCCAAGACTTAACCACTTTTGACACATGGGAGTTGATTGATCTATGATCATGGACAGCACATGGATAGATGAGACAGGTGTATACTTGTTTCTATGGCAGACTTGAGGGATGGCACATACAGATATGATGGAGGTTGCTTCATGGACCTAGATGTGGCACATCAAGAGTCGGAGTTTGATGAGATGGTATCTTCATATTGGAGAGGCACACATAAGGATGATGATGTTGGGGTAGATGTGGCTGATTTCATGTAGCACATTAGTACCAGGCATCATGGACAACATGTTGCAGATGAGATGAGGACTACTTCATGGACCTGAGCATGGCTTACACTTATATGGATATGGATTCTTGATCGAGTTAAAGATGTGACGGGATGTTCTGAGAAACAGCTGATGATGGCATGAGGATGTTCACTCTCATGGTTTGAGCGTGACAATTGGATTGATCACCCGACTAGTTCAAACATGGGGATGCGTAGTGTACAGCGATGTGTTAGCATTTGTTGGAGTATCGTGATAGCAATTCACATGAGGACGACACATGATGAGGTCGACATAAGATGTTGCAGGAAGCATGTAGCTTGAGATGGAAGGGCCAGCCTTCCACGATGGGGAGCGGCATGTGGAGATTGCGACGAGATGGTCGATGATCATGGATTGAGATGATTTCCAATGTATGACATACCGATGGGGTGTATACCTTGGTATGGTGATCTTGGTGACAGATGGTTGCCAGGACGAGACATGATGGAGACAGTGGTTCTACATATGTTGCAGAGATGGTTGCAGTATGTGGAGGAGTTGACATCATGGGTAAGACAGTTGTTGATGATCTTGGTGGATGGCTACCAGGATGGTATGTTGTCGAGGACGACAACGACTTCAGGTGGAGGAGGATGTTAGGACCTGCGGTTCCACCCGAGGTGCGACCGCGTTCGGCAGTGAACGAGCGGTTGGGAAAAGTGAAGGACGAGCTCAGACTTAGCGTGCAAGCAGTTATGTGCACAAACGAAGGAGAGCGAGGTATTTTTATATGCGTGGGAGCAAGGGTTGATTACCAATAGCCAACCTACATTTGGAACGAAGCCGACATGTGTTTGACGGTGTTTGTGAAATGTAGGGGCATTTCATGGCGTGGTGGACGAGTTGGCTTGGGTAGCCAACTCGCCCAACCATCCTTACATATATGCGATGGAGTTAGAGTGAAGTTCATCATTCAACAAGCAAGTCTTCAAGGGAGAAGTGTGTGGATAAGGCCGCAGCAAGGAGGAAGGCGCAGATGGTTATGCGCCTAAGTCTTGGGCAGTTCGTTTGAATGCACAAGTCTAAACGAAGGCCGATCGAAGTAAGGTGTGCACAGGTAAGGCATGGGTGCTCGGTTGTGCAAGGCGTGCACGGGTGAAAGCGAGGGCACCTGGTTGTTCGAAGGCACACGAGTGAAGGCGTGAATGCCCGGTTGTGTGCTGTTGTGCGGTTGGGTGGTTGTGCATAGGTTCTTGGGCAGCTCGGGTGAGCAACCGCCCGTCATGCAGAGACAAACGTGGAAGGTGTGCATGGTGGAAACGATGAAGTGTTGAGATTGTGAACGAAAGTGTGACACCTGCGGAGGCGCCCGTGTGTGGCGACTTGGTTATGACGAGGCGCGCCCAAGTTGGGAAAACAACATGATCGTGCGATGAGGTGAACGAAGGGTTGGTGAGTCGTGCGGCGACCATGCGGAGGTGCCGACGAGCTGGGCAATCGAGTTTGTCGAAGTTGAAAATTGGCTAAGTGTAAATTTGGGTTTTCCCAAGATTTAACTTGTACTTTGTATAAGTGAAGATTGTATAATATATTGATTCGGGCAGACTCATATTGCAGGGAGTTTCCCCTCCCTTTATACTATTTTGCATTTCACTTGCCCCTCCCTTTATACTATTGTGCATTTCACTTGTATAATGTTGTTTATGTGAATGTTATGGGCTTTCACTTGTATAAAGGAAACATAATAATATTTGGTAATGGAAATAAAACTAAGTATGGAATGTTAGACGTAGTCTACAATCGTAAGTATTGGTGAAAATAAAACGATTGGTAGTGCCGCACCTCGCTATAAACGGTTAAAAGATTACCGCAGGTGTAGGGGCGTGACATAAAGTATGCTACATAGTAATCATAAACCCCAATTTAAAATAGTCTTACATATAATATCATATTTGTATCTCTTAAAATTAAATTATTGCCATGCAAAAAGTTGTATTCAAAATTATAAATATATAGATTTTGAAATGCAACATCAATATTTTTCATATAAAAAACATAAAAAAAAATAAATTAATTATATTTAAAAAAAAATCTAAATAGTTTATACAGATTAATTAATTTAAATGAATATTGTAACTAAAAAATATGTGGTTATTTATTTTATATTAAATTCATTATCCAATTATTAATTAAAAAATTATAAACTATCAAACTAAAAATAATATAATATAATATGAATGACTATATTTATTGTCTTGTGCATTTTCATTAGTAAAATATATAGTAAAAATAAATATTTAAAAAGTGAGTTGTAAAAAAAAATTATTAAGCATAAATATTTAGATTTGATAGGTGTACTCCCTTTTAAATGTCATGACACTTGGTTTGGTACTTTATACAATGACAATTCATTTTCATAAATATTTAGATTTGATAGGTGTACTCTTTATTAAATGTTATGACACTTGGTTTTTGTTTTTTTTTTTTTTTTTTTTTTTTTTTTTCCGAAGGTGGCAAAACCTATCATACTCAGGTGTCAAACCAACAGTGAGGACAACCATCTCTGGCTGCTATCCGCGAATGTCGATTTGACTCATCACCGTTATCAAGGAAAACCACGCCACCTGTAATAACCCGCTGGTGGTCCGTAAGGGAGCAGGCTTTCACTCCTGCCAGATGCCTCTGGGTCTTGGGCCGTTAACCTATTTCCTTACGTCCGAGGAAGACGAGCTCTTAGCCAAGCAGAAGCAGTTTTACGGCATACTCCAGGCCGAGTTATGACACTTGGTTGCATGCAAGATTTTTTTGATTTTTGAATTTTTAAATAATTCTTTTTTTCTGATAATTCAATTTTAAACACTGTGAAATTACTCATTTCATGTAAATGAACCAATCAGAAAATAGAAATTCATTTTTTTTTTCAAAACATTTAGTTTAATATTTATTTTTTTCAAAACTTTAATGAATTTTATAAAATCTATTTATAAATTTCAAAACTAATCGAAAGTCAAACTTTTTTACTAAAATAAAAAACAATATATCCTACTTTCAACAAGTATAATAAAATTGGCTTGTTTTGTTAAATTAAAAAACCTATAACCCTCAGATCTAGGTGTTGGACGACAGATCCAAAGCATTAAGTTTTCAAATGAATTCCCCACCCCCCATTTCACTGGATGCGGGACTTTGGCAGCGCCATGGGCTCGCATTCCACTGCACTTTCGGCTTGGTGTAGGGAGTTGGTGGTAAACACACCCTCCCTTGGCATTTATGGTGCATGACTGGCGAGTACACTCATTTTGTCGCTTGGCGAGAGGACCTCCGAGCTATAATGTGCAGCTAATATTATATAAGCAAATTAACTTCACAATGGCTTGTTGTGTAAACATGCATTCATGCAAGGAGTTTTGAGTTACGTTCCAGGGTAGTCATGGTGAGTGAATGTGGTCACCCACACAAAGGAGGTCATGGCAGAGGAAGTATCCCACACATAAAATAGTTGTGACTCAATTTCCACTTGTGGGTGGGGTGCGATACCAACCAACCTTTTTGTTTTCTTACTATTATGGTTCATGGACTACACCTGTCACCAACACTTAGATTATTTTTCGTTAAGTGTTAAATTTCTTCAATGATGGAGTGGAAATACATTCATTTAACTTTCATCAACATTTACTTCATAAACAACATTAACATCAATTACACACATTTATGAAGGGAGGGGCAACTCCCGAACAAGTCTACCCAATACACTTATAAAATCTTCAAATTTACAAGTACAATTATTTTACAAACTGGGCAACCTTCTTTAATTGGCATGCCCAACCTTGTTGAATTTGTGCAACAGACGTGCAGCACATAACCATCCGCATCGTTTTACTAAAAACCTAATTTTTTGTTTCAAAAACACTTCGCCCAAGAGATGTTCAACCTGCCCTTCCTAGACGCCCTGTTGCACTCTCGCATGCCCTGCACACCATACCCAACTTTGCATGACTCTGCCTGCACGACTCGGGTTCTGGACACGACCCAAACGACACGGTTCTACACACATGACAAAACCCGAGTTCACACGACCCAGTCGAATGAATTCACGCGACCTGAACAACTACACATGGGTTTTGTGCATGATAGGACCTGACCCAAGTTCACATCACCTGACTGAACGACTGCACACAGGTTATATTCACGACACGACTTGACCCGAGTTCACACGACCTGGCCAAGCGACTGCACACGACCTGAACAACTGCACACGAGTTATGTGCATGACACAACCCAAACCGATTTCACACGACCTGGACAAATGACTACACACTACTTGAATGACTGCACACTGGTTCTGTGCACGACATGACTGGATTCAAGTTCACACGACCCACCGAATGAATGCAGACAACTCAAATGACCTGAATATACATGACTCGGTTCACCAGAATACACACGACCCAATTCACCCAACTATGCACGACCTAAATGACCCAATTTCACATGAACCAGTTATGAATTTCGCACAACCCTAGTTCACATGACTCGTGTTCCCTTTACTTAGTTTGCCCACCCTGTGGGCTCACACCCTTCGTTCTGTTTTAGACTTGAACGAATTCGATGATGTCCAAATGAATGACAACCTCTACCAATATATATGCTTTGATGCCCATTCACTTTCCCAAAGGTCACGTCTCTTAGCTATCTTGATGGGTTGGCCTGCCCACACGCTGCCCAATCGACATGTTGTCACGTTCAACACGCGCCCCTTCAATTTTTCTGAGTTATGGGCTAACCTACATTTGGTCGGGTGAGTGGCCTTGCTCATCTGCATGCACTCGCCTGTCACACCACCTGGTCACCCAACGCCTCTTATGCGAACATTATTTCTAATAGTAAATATGTATTCGAGACGCTCTATTAGATTTTTTCTCATGTTCACTGTGATAATCAGTTAACCGTGGCTATAAACCAAATCAACATGGAGCAATCGTGCCTTTGCAGGAGGGTTAGGACTTGTAGTTTGTGCCGGCCCATAAATAACCAATATATTGCCTTCAAAAGTCTTTGCCTATGCTCTTGAGTGTATCTCAATGATTGACAAGAATGTTTCTTCCATTTTTTTTTCTCTGTTTATATGCAAATTCAAAACAATATGCTTCAAAAAACATTGGCATTGATTTAATGCAAACATGTCATTTGATTATACAAACATTCAGTGCAGCGCAAACCTAGCGCTTTTGGATTCTCATCTTCCACCATTTGTTCTTCCAATAATTTATTGTTATAGCTAGATGTTTCCATGATATTGTTCCAAATGATTGGACCAATCGTTGCCAAAAAACGAAAATGCAAGTCATCAAGTCCGAGACAAGTGTATAAAGAACATTTAAAACAATGTATGCTCTATAATGATACATTATATATACATGAATTCTGTTTTTATGGTACTATTAGCCATTGTTGGTGGCTATGTAGTAAATGTGCATAAGTTACAATAAAGAAAATGTTTTATAGATTTCATTGACAAATATACATATAGTTCATTTCTGGAAATGTGTTATTAAGAATTACTATGGCCACATTTTTTTATTATCAAAAGCAGTTGCACAAGAAATAATGAAATATGAACTAGAAGCTAAAGAAAATAATACTATTCAGTATATGGAGAAAAATGTAACAAAGTGAGAACAAAATTGTGTAAATTGCATGCCAAGCATGACATAAAAATTTATAGTTACATAAGAAAAAGTGAATAAATTTATGTTCATGATTCGAAGACTTACACAAATTTAACATTTGTATGTTTTTTTTGTTTTCCTATATTTTGTTGTGCAAAATTTCTTTGTTTTTCAATGTTTGCAAATCAAACCATATGTCCAAGGTGCGCATTTGAAAATGTGACAAATATTGTGACAAGTCAAAAATGAAATTGTAGAATATGAACATTGGCAAAATGACTCAAGGCGACAACAAAGATATGGTAATACAAATTGTATGATGATATGTCCAATAAGCATCAAAGACATGGAAAGAAACAAAATTAGTTGAAAGGTTTGTCTAAATTTGATCTAGCATTAAGCTATAGTCAGTGTATGGTTTTTATGTATGAAAATTGAAGCCATTATTTTTGCATAAATGAAAGTAGTTTTTTTTGTTGATGGCTAGTTTGCAACATGTCCAAATTGAAATCACTAAGAAGCATAATCGGATAGTTGTTGCATGTGTGCTCTAAAATGAATTTGATGAAATTAATTATTTCTTCAATGTTTGCATTTGGTGCAATATATACATTTGCAATTATAATGGTTTTTTTTTCAACATGGAATGTTGAAATTGTCGATTCAATTTGGTCTTTTGTATAAGTGAAATAAATTTTCAATCACAATTTTTTTTTGTAATATGTGAGAATTCCATGTAAATGGTATAAATGTATGTAGTCATATTTTCTTGACAGTAATGGATTCGACGGAGGTGATTTTTCTTTTGTTTCTTGGAAACAAATAATGTCAACACTCATTAGATCATAGTTAACAATGATATCTTCGAAATACAAGGAAAAACTACGAGTGTTCAATGAACATATTGTCAAATCTTCAATTGTTTTATTTTGATATATTGTATATTCAAGCTCATATGAGGCATTTTTTCTAAGTCTATTTAGCTCAATAGCAACTTTGTCATTGAAGGAAAAGTTACTATGTTCCAATTTGTTTAATAAATACAAGGACTTAATATCTTTGACATAAGAAAGTGTAGTATAAACAAGTCCGTGTTTTCTAACTCCTTTTCGGTGAAAAGCCAATTTGTCCATTGTTAACCCTTGTGATCGATGTATAGTTCATGCTCATGCCAGATGAACAGAAAAAATTTATCTTGTAAAATTAATTTTGTTTTTTGCTTCATTATTCCTACAAACTCTTGTAACAGGTGTCCACGTAGATATTATTCCATCTTTGTACAAATGTGTCATTCTTTCTTGTTGAATAGTGCCAATAGATGGATAAGAAAATTCGATCCAAATTTTGCCATTTTCAAATGTTGTTGATGCTCTAAAAATTCCTTTACACCATTCACTAAGCCATCTTGAATCCCGCCAATTAGTTCAATAAGCATATTTTCTTTGAGCACAATAGAAGATTAAAACTACATTTTGATATGTTTATTACGATTTATATTTGTTGAGTCAATTGTTCTATCATATTAATTTAATATAATTGCTTCTTTGTTGATGAGAGATGTTATTCTTTCATTATGTTCATGTACATTCTTGTTTAAATAAAATAGGTATGGAAAAGTTGGATCATTTGGTGTCGATCTATAACAATGTTTTTTCAAGAATGCAAGATCATCATCAATATGTGAACATGTCCTGATTCTGTTTAAGATGGATACAAATTATTTATTGTCTTGTCACATTACTTGTTTTAGTTCATAAGTTTTCACATTTTCTTTCCAAAAGTTGTAAGGAGCACTAGTTCCTTTAAGATGTGGTTGTTCAAATATCCAACAATCACGTACAGGCTATGCTTGACATAGGTCACCATAAAATATTATGTCAAGGTTCTCAAATGGGGAAGCTGGAGTATGCATAATTTTGTGGAGTCACTTGTCAATGTTATAAATCTTTCGAGACCCAATTAATGAAGCCTCATTTATAAACGGAAATTTAAGGTGTTTGTATTATTTGCTCAATACATCGAGTGTGTTAGAAGCCAATGGAATCATGTGACATGGTGAAAGTGGAAAATGCAAAGCTAAATTGACTGTAACGCCATGTAGATTTTCGAGTAAATTCAAGTATTAGACCTTTTTTTTCAAAGGGTCACTTTGTAAGTATTTGTTATAAAAACGTACCAACGCATGGTAAAGTGCATGTGTAGTGAATGTCTTTCATGTACCTTCACCTCCAATGATGAACAAATATAAGCATCTACCTGGATTATTCTTTTTCCATAAAAATATCTGTTTGATTATTGATTGTTTCTCTTGATTTAATTGTCTCATAATTTCATGTTATTCCAATGTGTCCAAAACAAAGGGATGCTTAATGAATTCATTATTTTTTGTATATTTAGTTTGAGTGTTTTTGAATTGCATTTTCTCTTGCAAATCTTATTGAATGTCATATTTTTCATTAGAACAAGCCCTATTGTCAGTTTCTAATGGCAAGTGAAGCCTAAATATCTCGTCACTTTGGGATGAAATTGTAGTGGAAGCAGTTTCAATATCACCCCATGGTGTGACTAAACGAGAAAATTATTTTTCTGTGACATTGATAATGTGTTTATGTGAAAAGTATGCTTCAACCCATGTTTCTTCATTTTTATTTAATGTGTATTCAGACTCCCTGTATGGGATGTAAAGCATCATTTTTTCTCTATAATGGTTTTCTAGGTCCATGTGTTCATTGTATTGAATGAATCTTATGACACATGAACATTTTCTTTTTTTGATGTTGTTTTCGTGATTGAATAAGAGGAAACATATTCTTCCAAGAAAACTTTCTCAAGGGAAATGGGACATGCAACATATCTATCAACAGTTGTCATGCAAACAATATCTTCAGAATTATCGGGTTCTTGTTCTAACAAAATAGGTCTTTTTAGAACATATGTTTGTTTTTTAGCTAGAGTAGTGTTAATGAAAATTGTTTTTCTAGAAGTTGAATACAAAGGAAATGATAGAGCAATGTGGACTGCTTGTCGACTTGACATTTGTTGCATATTTATCAATGTGTTTCCAAGCTTACGAATAGTTTCAATTTTTTGTCTCTATAAGATATGGAATTTTCTTGAATTTGTTTGAATGCAATTGTCATGGAGAAATCCATTTTTCTCATATAAGAGATGCAATATGTTGTTGCAGCATAGGCATCTAAAATAAATTGAGCATCTGCATTTGATTGCCACAACGAAGGGAATTTTTTTGCAAATGCATTTATCCACACATCGCAAGGATTTATTTTGAGCAGTACAATTGACCGATAATACAAAATCGTAAGAGCATGATGTATTCTTGTTTTGTAATTCTAAGGTTGGATAAAAATATGGAAAATGTTATGTTCATATCATTATTTTCATTGCACAAAGGATGCAAGATACAAGTTTCATCAATTGGTGGGATAAGGAAAACAAATCTACAAATAGAATTTTTATGTTTTTTGCAATTTTTTGTGTGGTGATGAGTTTTAAATTCAATCATTTGATTCAACAAAATTGTTGAATCACAAGTCAAATACTGATCAATGAAACCTATGACATCGACATCAAGGGATTGTTGATATATTGGTGCATTTTGAATCCAAAGTAATCCATGGTCATGATTTGTTCCTCTACTTTGGAATTTTGTAATAAAAAAATAGTCTTGCACTTGACTAAATAATTAATTGTTTTCTGTTATCAAGGAATGTAGCGATAAAATTCTATGCCTATAATATCAACTACATATGATCGGTTGATGTTTGATCAACGTGTCAATGCATTCATCATCGAATTTCTTTGCCTGATTTGATATGGATTTAGAACTTTGTATTTTTAATGCATTTATCAATGGTTCCCAAAGATGCTCAACACTAGTGAATGTGACAAAGAAAGTCGGTGGACCAAGTTGTCGTATCATTGCAAATATATATTTTCGTAAATGTTCAAAATAATCAGGCGATGTGTGAATGCTTCTTAAACATTGATATGTAATTGGTGACTTTAATAATTTGTGAATATTTATTCTAATTTTAACATCTTTAGCTACTAGTTTTTGTCCTTTTATCTCTCCTTTGCGAATAGAAATCCAAGCTAAGTTAAAAACCTGGTTTATCAAAATATGAATTGCAGTAAAAAACATGTTTGTAATATGTGTTGAAAATTCACTAAACATGTGAAATAATTCTCACTATGTAATTGTTTGATATGAAAAGTGATTGATAACATTAGTAGGGCGACTTGATCCAAAGAATAATGTTAGGAAGTTTAATTCTTCATAGAATTTGTCTTGAAAAATGCCTAGGGGACGAAACCCTTCAGAAGGTGCAATCTGTATTATTCTTGTATCAAGATCATGGATAAGGTAGGCTTCTGAATAACCATGTAAAAGTGTTTCAGTTTCTCCCTCTAGATCATTATCTACAATTGGTGACTCTAGTTCCTTCATTTTTGGACTATCGTTCTGATGACCTTGTCTACTTCGATCAAAATTCTTTTTCATTCATAGTTGATTATTGCTTGTTCACTCTTGTATAGAGATGTCTTTCACAAGTCATGTAATGCACACATAACTTTCGTGGGTCAAATATTTCCAAAAAAATAGGCATTCTTGTATTCCAATTTTCTTTTTAGCATAATTCCCACTGCCATATTGTCATCAATATCTCTAGGCAATGCTCTCTGAATTCTATCTAGACTGGAGGGAACATTTAAGATTGTTCCTGTTAATCCAACTTGTGATATTTTGCAGCCAAGTTGTCTTATTTGTGAAAAATTCATCCTTGTTGCCACTAACCTCTCTTACAAATATGCTAATTATGCAACCAAAATCAAATTTTCATTTCATTGAATATAAAGAGGCGATGCAAATGTAGGGACTTTTTCATTCAGTATTTCATTATTACAAGATTTTCTTATTTGTTCATTGATTTTAATGGCTTTGAAGTTTGAAATAGACGTCAGATAGCAAATAGTAGATAATATGTCTTTGTTAATAGATTGCATGTATTTTCCAAAGGAAAATCTATCACAAATGCAACATGCATATGTAGTCGTGTCTTATATTGATTGGAAATATGCCTCAATTGCTTTATTTGATTTTATATGTTTCTTTTGTGATTCTTGTATTATAACACCTTATGCTCGTATTGCAGATTTCAATTGTTGTAAGTGAGTGTACCACTTACTATAAGCATTGGAAAAATAAGTAGAGAGTTCTTTGCTATTTTTGTGTCTCCATTGAAAAAGGATTATTTTCCTCATTTGATGATGTGGAATCCTTTGATACTGCAACAATTTTTTTTTTTGATATTGTGTTGTTATTGACAAGTGCTTTAATTTAGTAGAACATCTAGTAAACCTAGATTATTTGATAGCAAGATATCTACTAGGTACACTTGATATCAACTTGCAGATATCTCTTTCCGACATTCCTTGGAGAATTTGTGGTGAATTGTCGTTGTCATTAATATTCTTAGCATTTTGAATTTCTAGAATTGCATGGAAATGTGCATCTGATGTAGATATTCGTACATGCATAAGGTACAAGACTTTGGAGAAAGTTTTTGATGAATAGAATCTCAAGGAAATATTTTTTGTTTCTATATTCCAGATATATATGTTAACATCAAGCAGTTCAAATATCTATTGTATTGTAAAACATTTTCCCTCTATATGTCCATGTGCATATGGAATTGATAAATTTATAATATAAGCTTGCAAATAATTGATACATTTCTCTTGTTCAATATTTTTAGTACTCGGGTGTTGTTAGCAATAGATAGCTCTATCATCATTTCAAATGAAAAAATTGTAAAAAGTTTGTGCAATTGTTTTTCTCATATTAGACATATCAAACCATGGTGCAAGCGTGCAAATAGACTCAAACAAAGATTCATGAAAATCATTCAAATTTTTTTGATAGATCATGAAGCCTTGTTCAAATAAGATTTGTTCAATTGACAATATGTCAAACTGCCCATGTGACAATTGGTATGGGAAAATGCTTGGGCTAATCATTCTATTTATTGAAGCTACACTATCTATTGTGCTATGTAACAAGAGTGGTTCAAAATGCCCACATGCAGGATTTTGGTTATGTAGAAAAATATTATAATGATATTCATGAATGTCTAAATTGAATCGTAGATATTCTTGGCCATTTTTAAATAGCCAAACATTGACTAGAATTGACAACCACTTGGAGAACCATTTGATACAAAATGCATCCCCCCATAAGCTAATTGTAGATGGAGCACAAATAGAAGAAGGTGTAGACAATCCTTTCAAGTACATTTCAATATCATTAACATGATGAAGATCTTGAAGGTATTCAAGAGTCAATTTTGTATGCAATGAATGAAAAGAAACATCATGTCCATGAGATAAGAAATGTTAAAAGTGGTTTACAATTCCATGTCATATTTCAATTGAACTATAACGAAAGTGAAGAAGAACAACAAATGAGTCAAATAAACAGTCACCAGGATAATAGAAGAAATGATCTAATCTATGTAGATTGAATCTAGATAACTTGTGATCAATTTCTTTCAATTTTGATCCTTTCAATGCAAAACTATTTTTCATTACCATAAAGTATATTCAGACAAATTGAAAAATTGTCTAAATGTGACAATGATTTATAGCATTAAGAGCATCAACTGCATTGAATGTTCAATCAACACATATGATATTAAAAAAAATTATACCTCATATATTATCTAGTCTACATTGTCTTTATGACTATCTTCTCTCCTTGTTTTTTGTTTCACAATACTCAAAAAATGAGTACCTAGCACTGTGACAAAGGAGTAGACAAAATAGCCATAAGGAAACTTGAAGATTGCATTTTTTGCAATTGAAACATAATTTAAAACTAAAGGCATTTATGCAGTTTAAAATAATAGCAACAAAAGTATTATTATCATTTTAACAAATTTCAAAACACAATATTTAATTTTCAAAATTCTGTAATCTCTTTTTACAATTACTGTAAATTCCTTTCAAAATTTATTTAAATCAATTAGAATCTGACTAGAGCTTGTTGGACGGAGGATGGTGTGCAGCAGTTGCTCCCACTCAAGCCCTAAACGTGTTTTGGACTACGGTTAGCCGCAGTCACCATAACCTCCAAATCGCAGCCGCATCTCACTGTTTTCCGCTTTCGCCTGTATCCATTTGTTGACGATAACGATCGGTCTATCATTCCAAGGTATAACATGGATGGTATGGAGCTGGACGCCATTACTTACTCATCGGATCCTTTCCCGGAGTAGGCCATATTCTGTAACCCTAACCCTAGACCGGTTCCTGTCTCCTCTGCACCATCCAGCTCGCATTCGGCGTCGGTTGTCTCCCTCCCTGGGCTTACGGCCTCCACCCTACACATCGGGACCCTCTCCATAGACTCACCTGCTCTAGACTGCCCGCCGCTGTCTCCTGGTACCCTAAACCTCCTGGCCACCTATTCGTCTCCTCTATTCGAACCTGCGCCTGACACAGACCTCTATTTTTCTAAGAACCCTTCATCTTGCTTGGGATCTGACCCTGATGCAGCCGTAGAGACACGAAAGACTCCCGTTCATCCCAGAGGTTGTGAGGCATCTCACAACACAACTCCTCCTTCTGGCTGCTTCAACACCCCAGTAATCCGAGCTATGTCGTTGGAGCCACACCCTGAAGGTAATATCCACTCGAATTCATTACAGGACCACCCTACTGCTCCACGTACAAGGAAGAGGAAAACAAGGTGTGTCAAGGCATCTGGAAAGGATTACACCATAAAGTTCGGCGAAGGACTCACCATGGGGGAAGTTGCCGACAAAGCAGGGAAGGTTCTGGTGGGCAGGGTTCGTGGAAGAACATACACAACAGAGCGATTAGGGTTGTGGGTTAAAGAGATATGGGGGAAAATCTTCATACAGCTCCCGGAGGTCCAGATACTGCCTCGAGGATGGTTTGCACTTCATTTTGCCCTGGAAGAATACACGAACCTGGCTCTTGCCCGATATTGGCATATCAAAATGGCACCAGTGCTGCTCAAGAGATGAAGCCCTCTTTTTGATCCAGAAAGAGAGCAGATAGTAGTTGGACCTTTATGGCTATGATTACCAGGGTTCTCTACAATACTAGTCTAAAGAAGTGTTCGTGCAGATTGGGAACACCCTAGGCACCTTCATGGATTACGACAAATCCATTGTACAGTCCAAAAATAAAACCCTAGCCCACATTCTGGTGCATCTGGACACCCAAGAGGGACTGGAAGAAAAAATAACCCTACAATGGCGAAATTTTACTAGGGTGCAAATTCTGGACTACGAGGGGGTGCCATTCAGATGTCGACACTGTCGTAAGGTCAGGCACCTATATAAGGAATGTCCACTGGTTTCATTACCAAAGTAAGCAGCAATGGGAAAGGAGGCAGACATTGGTATGGACACCCTTGACACCCCTAGGAAGGCTCCATATTCGACACTTGCAACATCTCGGAAGGCAACTCCACCCCAGCCGGTCCAGCATCCGACACGCAACTATTCGAGACCCCCATATACACCTCTAACTCGAGCCAAGGCAGCAGTTGAAGCGGCTCGAACATCGGGTACTCCTCTCCCCTCTTTCCCTATTCTATCTTCTGTTCATACATCTTCAGTACAACATCTGCATAATGCACTGCCTCATATTTGCTCCACCTCTCCATCATCAATTCCTTGCCCCCTACTCCCCCATCACCTGGTCGACTCCACTACTACCCCTTCCATTCAATCTGAGATCTTGGCCTCTCTCTGGGGATACCCATTCATCTCTCTCTGGTCTTGGGGTGTCCCTTCCCTCATCGACCAACAAACCCCTCCGAGGGCGCAGATCCTTCCTCTCACATGCAATTCTTCGGGCTGGTGCTGAGGTGGTCTCGGGTAGGCAAACCTCATTAGATCAAGTTCTTAGAGCGAAGAATACCCCTGATATGGTTCCACCATGAAATGCCTATCCTTCAACTGTAGGGGCATGGCTAGCTCGCCAAAAAAGCTAGCCCTTCGCAGGCTATTTTCTGCTAAGCCTGTAGACATTATTCTTCTACAAGAAACCCTCGGTGAAGCACAACACATCATTCAGATTCTGCAGAATTTAAGCCCGGGATGGGAATTCCTTGCTCTTGATGCTACAGGACGATCAGGAGGATTGGCCTTGGGATACAATCCCAGAACCATTAACCTTATTTCGACCTGGGGAGGAAAGGGGTTCATAGGTATCAATTTTTTTCTGCTAAGCTGGGGATGGACCTCCGAGTCATGAATGTTTATGGGTCGTGTCAAGGACGCGAGGCATACTGGAATCAGCTTCTAAATCTTTCTCTTACCTCTCCAGACAATCTCATCTTGGGAGGGGATCTAAATTTCTCCATTGGATATAGTGAGTCTTGGGGATCCTCGGCACAGATTGACCCACTCTCTAATATCATGGAAAACCTCCTTGATCAAGCTCATCTCATTGATATTCCTATGAACAGACCCCTACCAACATGGAGGAATAGAAGAGTAGGAGAGGTTGCCCTCGCTAGAATATTGGATCGTTTCATGCTTAAATATCCAATGATGCAACAATTATCTCATTATAGGTGGTGGGTTGGAACTGGAGGCATCTCCGATCACTCGCCTGTCTACCTTCAAATATCAGGTCCTCCCATCAAGCCTAAAGCCTCGTTCAAGTTCAACTTATCTTGGCTTTAGGATCCCACCTATTAATGGCTCTGCTTCCCATTTCTTTCATGCTGAACATGGTCTCTAACAAGGATGTCCCTTGTCTCCCCTCTTGTTTTTATTAGTGATGGAAGGTCTCAGCAGGCTCATATGCTCAGCAAAAAGGGAAGGCGGGCTTAAAGGATTGAAAATTAACGATCTATGTCATCTCACACATCTCCTTTTCATTGATGATGTAATGATATTCCTAGGTGGCAACATTAGGGACTCTACCTCCTTACATGACATTCTTATTCTCTTTGAAAAAGCCACAAGTATAGCTACAAATCAGGTCAAATCCACCATAACTTTGTTGCATACCACCCCACAGGAGGATCGAGCTGCCCTCCATTTTTTCCACTATCATTTGCACAATCTCTTGGACGGACTAAAATACCTGGGATTTAGAATCAAACTCCACAGCTACCGGGTTGCTAGGCTGGATCTAGTTAGTAATCAAAATTGAGAAGAGATTGAAATCCTGGAATCATAGATTTCTATCGAGAGTTGGGCGCCTTGTACTGATAAAATCAGTCTTGGAAGCCACCCCTGTATATTGGATGTCACTTGCCTGGATCCCCCGGGGAATACTTGGACGCATCCAACAGATATGCTGTCGATATCTATGGAATGGACAAAAGGAAGGTAAAACTTTTGCTTGGGTAAGTTGGAAGAAAATCGCATTGCCAAAAAAATGGGGGGGATGGGGACTAAAAGACCTGTCAGTTTTTGCCCAAGCGCTTGCAGCCAAGATGAGCTGGTCCCTTCTCACTTCACAGAATCTTTGGACGACTGTGGCCTACCACAAATATATATGGCCGCAGCAATTATTGGACTAAGTAAGATTACCAGACTAGCCTCGGGTGGGCATTTCCATGGTATGGAAAGAAATACTACAATCGATGCCTTTCATCAGATCAGGCTTGGCATGGCGCATTAACAATGGTGCATCTGTTCGCTTAGGCATTGACCCCTAGATAGGAGGGGGTAACAGATATCATTTGCCACCCGAGCTCATTCAATTCCTACAACACAGGAATACTTCGACGATTGCACACATCGTTGAACCCAATCACAGCTCTATATTCAAGCAAAATTGGAGGACAACTCCTGAATTGAACATTCCTGCACAATGGCAATAGTCCTGGGAATCATATCTTTCTGCTCTGTCCGAAGCTCATGTACACCTTAATCATGACCCAGATGTCCTAGTCTGGACACCAGCTAAACATGGGAAATACACCCCAAAACAGGGATACATTCAACTGTTGTTGGATCGCAAGCCTACTCACTCCAAAGCATGGTGGCAACAGATCTGGAAAATGAAAACCCCTCCTAGGGCACGCCTCTTCATGTGGAGTGTTTTATGTAACAAAACTCCTACAGGCGAGGCCCTTACGCACAGATCTATCCATGGCCCGATCTGGTGTGTAATCTGCAAACAAGACTCAGAAAACAATGATCACCTGTTTCTCCTCTGTCCAACTGTCATTCATTTCTAGAAAGATATAACACAACATCTCTCCTTGCAGAACGCATGGCAAGGCACTTCTATTATCCAAGCATGGAACAGCTAGATTGTAGCACACCAGGGAGCTAAGGCACAATGCCTACCTCTCATCATCTGTTGGACCATATGGCTCACCCGGAACAAAATAATATTCAAGAATGAAACTGTCAGCTAGCCACTACTCTTAGAAAAGGTTGTAGCAGCTTATGAGGACATCCCAGAAGAGGCAAACCCACACACTTGCAGAACCTCGGCACCGGGCAGTATCGATAAATCCAAGCCATGGGATTTTTTCGATGGAGCTGCCCAACCACATGGTTGTGGAGGGGGCTTCATGCTATACATCTCTGAACAACATTCCTTTAAGGTCCAGCTAGGTCTAGGGGAGGGAACAAACAACTATGTCGAGCTTATTACCCTCAGACACCTACTCCATTTTGCATTAGCACATGATTGCACTTCTATTCAGATCTATGGGGATTCCAAAATTATTATCAACTGGTTCAACAACAAAAATCATTGTTATGCTATTTCTCTACAAAATATTTTGGATGAAGTCTACAATTACAAAGCAGAGTTTAACTCAGTCTCTTGTCATCATATATACAGGGAATATAATGAAGATGCTGACAGAATTTCCAAGGAGGGCTCGCTACTACCCCGAGGCTTGTGGATAATCTCTGAACAGATGGGAACAGACTTCTACCAATATCACCACAGGCCATACATAGACCAGGATTACCATAGGGTGGAAAGGCCCTAAATATATATATTATTTTTTGTTGTTTATACCAGACTTTCATCCAAATATGTAAATATTTATATATGCTGATATACAGACATTCAGTCTGAACATGTACAGGAAATGGCAAGGCCATTCATATTTTGCTACAGTTTTGACTTACATTGGTTATGGACCAACAGAACTCGCATATGCCTCAGGCATCTACTACATGTAATTTTTCTACTTAATGAAAGATTATGATTTTTCCATTGGAAAAAAATCAATTAGAATCCAAATATTAGCTTCAAACAAAAATTACAATATAGCTTTCTATAATAAACAACTCTAATTTAGGATAACAAGCCTAAAACTACTTAAAACAATGATCATATTCATAAGCTTATTGAAATAATAAACATATTCAAATGCTTATTACTATAAATCTATCAATTGCACCATGTCTAAGTTACTAACCTATTGTTGCATTATAAAGACATTATTCTATCAAATAAAATGTAAAGTATTTAGGTTCCTAGCATAATGTAATATTTGTTTTTTAAGACTTGGTGCAAATGGATATAGCTCCAATTGTTTGAGCATACCTATGGTTAACACATGAAAATCATAGTTTTTCGACATATCCACATCATAGCAGTTGGAGAAAGTCTCATAGATAGTGTGTGCATATGCAAGAACAAAACCCAAACATAATTGGTGGTAAAAAACAATGCATGGAGTTAATGGAAAAAGTGAAAACTAGAAAAACTAATAATTGATATTTTTATGTAGCAAGAAGCACCAAAGAAAAATTTTAAGCATTTTGATCAATAAAACACACCACACATTGTTTCTTTTTGGAAAAATACCTATGCAACTTTTTTTTGCCATAAAAAATCTAGTTTTTTTCTATATATATGATTTTAGAATTCTTCTATCTAAATTGTCTCTCTATGATTTATGACACAATAAAATTAATTACATTAGTTCTATATACTTTGTGTTCATGCATAGCCTATACATAGTTCAAATGTATTCATGATCACACACTGATCATTAAGAGATTGACATACTTAGAATGAGACTACATGAGAATCACCAACAATGTATGCAAGGCACAATAGTATTTATAGCACCATAGCCATGAATTTATGCAAGCTACACAACACTTGTGTACAAAGACAAATTAACATTGCATTCAATGCTACTAGAGAATATATATATATATATATATATATATATATATATATATATATATATATATATATATATATATATATATATTAAAAATCTATTTTCTGCAAATAACAATGACCAAAAATGGGTAATGTGATTTTGTATCATATTGTTTGCTAGCCATTGAAATCATTACCTACTATTTCATAAGCAATAAACAACATTCTAGTGACACATGACTAAAGAAAGCACAAATAAAAAATCATTGCGCAATTGTAATCATAGTACTATAACTACATTAAATTTCAAACCAAGGTGGATAGTCTAACTTTGTATCCTATTGTTTACTATCCATTGAAAGCATTATCTACTATGCCATAAATAACAAATAACATTCTAGCCACACATGACTACAAAAATTGCAAATAAAAATCATCGCTCAATATTAATCATAGTTCTATAACTACATTAAATTGCATATGTACTTTAGTAAATGTGTCAATTTGAGCAAAACATATTGCACAAAATTTGTCTAGAAATACAATAATTTAAGCTTCTGTAGCCAATCATCTTGGAATAAAGATTCCAAGTAGACAGACACAGCAGAAATGAATATGAGATCTAGGGGTACATTTAATATCTGTTGATTTTAGCATTATAATTTGTGATTTTTTTTTCTCACTTGAGACATAGTGAATCAACAAATTTACATTTAAATCACACAAAAATAATTCTTTCATGTTGGCCTTTGACAATCATTCATTGTTCTCTAGATTTGAACAAAGATATTGCATGCAACAGAACAAACATTTGCACTAATTAAAACTGCAACTAATCCACCTGCCATGGAAATTGCATTCAAACCACTCACTGTTTTTCCTGTTCTCTATTTTATTTGCAGAATGCAATTTCTGATTATCATTCTCCTCCTTTTTTATAAGTTGTTGTAACGAATTTGACAATTCCACAACTACACATTCCATGACTCAAAACCATTCACAATTACATAGCACTGTTCTCTAAAAGATTCCACACAAAGTAGCATAGATCACTTAAATCAGGTATATCATCAAGTCAAATAATTATTTTACAATGTAAATAATACTACCCTTTAAATTCTTTTTAGTATCAACTACAATAAATAATACCAGGAAAAAGTGTTCTAGAAATTAATTTCATTAGTAGAAGATGTTCAAATCATACCAAATGTCAATTGGCAAAAAAATTCAAATCTAAGTATCTAAAAGTATTTGAAAACTATTATAATTGTCTTTAAGTGTTTAGACATTAAATGTTATTAAACACCACAATTGAAAATAACAAAGGTTGTAAGGTTATTTAATTCCTTCTAGTTTCTATTTGTCTTTTCATTGCTTTTCACTTGTTTAAAAAAAGAAGCACATAATTGCTACAAAAAAACATTAATATTATTCCATAATTCAAAAATTCTTTAAAAGTTTAGCTTGTCACCTAGACATAAATAACGTGTAATTTAACCCCAAATTAATGGACAACAATAAAGTTCATTTAAAATTTCAGAAAATTCTGTCAAGTTTTGGATATTGCCTTATCTAGATAAAAGCATTTAGCACTTTCAAATTTAGAGTAAATTCAAACTTGCACAAATGTCTACAACATCCTAATCATTACGATCCCATACTTATAAAATAAAAATCACATGCAGAATCAAATATTTCTCAGCTAATATGGAAATTACTTTATCGAATCCTAAAAATATATATTTCAAAGGTCCATCATAAACATTATGATGGCATTAAACCAATGCATGATTTATTTTCATAAAACACGTAGATGGAATGATGTATATTAGCAATTTGTATCCATGACTCTATATTTTTATTGCTCAAATCAATCATTTTTTTCGATAGCATTTGTTCATTGAATATCAAGCAATGCGTCTAATAAAAATAATAACATGTTTCTAACAGTACATCACTAAATAATATATATATATATATATATATATATATATATATATATATATATATATATATATATATGAGACAATATATTTATTAACTATAAAATTATTGTAATTTTCATGTTTACTTATATTTCCTTAAATCCAATATAAGTGACACAACATCACAATGATGTCCAAGAATACTAGCTAGATAAGCAATTTTACCATCCATGGAATTTGAAATAAGAAAATATAAAACAACTTAATATAATATTTATTTATATATAAAAACAATAAAATTTGATAATAAAGCATTTTAGCATTTTGTAAACAATTAAAAGGATACAACATTATTGAAATTTTAATATATGTTTTTTTATATGAAAATTATTTATATATATGAAAATGATCATAAATAAAATTAATTATTTAATATCCAAATATTTAATTTTCAAAATATATGAATAAAATTAAATTGAAATTGAAATAAAATTTAAATTCAGGTTCACATGACTTTAAACTAACTCTCTTTTATTTTTAGAAAGTTTAGTCAAAATAATTAAAACACTCATTGAAACTTTAATTTATTTGTAACCATCCACAATTGAAAGTAAAACCAATAAAACATAACAATTTAGTCACTTGCCACAATTTAAAATAATTAGGACAAAAAAAAAACATGATCAACAAGAGTAAAAAAGATCTTCATATAAAATGTATTATAAACCAAAAATTAAATATAAGGAAAAAGTGTATTTGAAATATAAATTGATAAAATAGCTAAAAAGTATAAAGGGTTTAATTATTTTATATAATTTTAAACTAATTTGGGAGTATATTTTTTTTAACAAAATTATATATATATATATATATATATATATATATATATATATATATATATATTAAGTATCTAAATAAAATTAATATTTTAGAATCCATTGTCTAAAATTGTAATTTAAATAAATAATTTTCAAATTTAAAATAAAATTGATTTAAGAAAGGAAAAAAAACATCAAACATAAGAATTATTTGCTTTCCTATTTATATTTATAAATAAAAAATAACCATTTTTTCACTAAGAATGTACAATAACAACTAATTTTACTAGATATTTAACTTTCAATTCATAACATACCAAATAATGATAGACCTGATCATAGAGCTCATTTAAGTTGTTTATAAATAATAACAATAATAATAATAATAATAATAATAATGAACATGGATTCTAGAAAACAAAACCCAAAATTATATTTTCAATCTATATTGAATAAAAAAGTATATTACAAGCCAAATATGTATCAGAACATAAATAAAACATGCACGATAGAATAAGTTACAATTTGTAGGTAATAAATGGTATCATTATTCTGAAATCTCAACATAAACGATAAAAACCATGAAACAAGAAAATGTCACCATTACTGTTCATTTCCTTGTAAAACAACACAGCACTTTAATCTCACCTAATATCAACATTAATGTATAGGTGAATAATTTTGATTAAAATAATATTAAAAATAACGCATATTTCAACCTCCATTCAATTTGTCAAGGCTCCCACCGACTTCCATGCAGGATTGTAGTTGGAGCCAATTTGGTCAGAGACTGTCAATAGTTGGGAGTGTCTAAGAGGCCATTCAAACGACAAGGTTGACTTCCGACCTCAGAGCCAGGAGTCTGACCTCATAGCCAGGAGCCCAATTAGTCGCAGAATGTCATAGCACAGTCCAAAAGACAATGCCAACGTCTGACAAGTGAATTCCTTCTGGCAGGGCCCATGAAAGAAATGTATATGTTTAATTGGCCTCTTTATAATTTATTATTTTGTTTTTTCATATAACATAGTATTTGATAACATTAATTTAAAATAGTTTTTTTCTCTACAAAAAAATAATTTGAATAAATTATTCTTATAAGATAAAATGTTTAAAATATGAGAACCTGTTATCCCTTCTTTAAAGAAAAAAATAATGTAAATATGCTTATATTTTTTTTTTCAAATACTAATGATACAAATTAATCAACAATAAACAATATATATTATTATAAAAAACTATTTCCTTGCTTATTTATGTTTATAAAAAACTTAAATTTACATTAACATCTTTTTCTTCGAAATACAATAAATGTACAATAACAACTATTTTCATTAAATATTTAAGATTTAATTTATAACATATCAACTCATGATAAACCTGATCATAGACCTCATTTAAGTCATTTATAAGAAATAATATTTTCAATTTATATTGAAAAAAAACTAAATTACCAATAGAATACTTTAATTTTACCTAATCTCAACATTAATGTATACAAAAATAATTTTGATTTAAATAAAATAGATATCGCAACCTTCATTGAATTTTTTTGACCTCGCATCAGCTTGTGTGAAGTATTAAAGCTGGAGCCGAATTGGCCAGTGAGTTTTAGTAGTTAGGAGTGTCTAGGGAGACCATTCAAATGACAATGACGACCTTCGAATTTCTTTCAGTAGGAGCCACAAAAGAAATATGTGCATATAGTTATGTGTGTTTACAACGGCCACCTCTGACGTCATACTCAACCCGACCTCCGACTTGCTTCTACAAAGGCCCACAAAACAAACATATGTGTCTATAATTTATTATTTTGTTTTCTCACATAACATATTATTTAATAAATGTAATTTAAAATACTTTATTCTTTTATCAATAAAGAAATAAGTTCAACAATTTATTTTTATAGGACATTTATTTAAAGAAATTTTATAGAAAGATTATTATTCATTCTATCTAACCTCCTAATATAATAAATCCAAAAACTATGTAAAAATTAAAACAAAATTAGGAGTAAAATGTTTAAAAAATATGAACCCGTTACCTTTCATCTAAAGAAAAAAATAATGTGAATATGGTTCATAAATTACAAAAGTCGAAAAAAACTAACTTAAATGTGAGTTGCAACTTCAAGATTGCTTGAAGCTTAGCATTTGCCAAGATGGGTTGGAGCTCAGACTTTTCCCTATGATTCTTCTCCACAAACATGCCGACTACCCAACCTCAACTACGAGTTTCCTCCGACTCCAAAAAAACCCAAAAAACTAAAATGGAGTGGGATGCCCTTATTTTAAATTTGATTTGTTTTCAACGTATTCTCACAATCGTGGTTCAAGCATGTTCCTCTATGCATAAAATTTAGGAAGAATGTGCATTAGAAAATCCCACTGTTGGAAGCTCATAATATTGATGACAAGAACTTTTGGATTCCTACGTGCATTCTCCGAAGAGCCCAACGTTTTGGGTGAATACTTCACCCATCTTCAGGGGAAGGAAGCAATTTGATGATAGGAAAAGAGCTAGACCAGAATATGGGTGAAGTGTTCACCCGAAATGTTGGGCTCTTCGGAGAATGTACATGGGAATCCAGAAATTCTCTTCATCAATTTGTTACTACCCGTGGAAACATACATTCTATAACTCATAATATTGTTAGCATTGGTCTCAAAAGTTCTCCAATATTGTTGAAACTTGAATTTTGTTGTCAATTCTTTTATATTTTTGTTTTTCTAGTTGGAAACTATCTGAGACTGTAATCTCTCGTCAGTTAAACTATAACTTTTATTACAATAAATTTAGTGTTTTGAAAAAAAAATTAATAGAAGAAATGTGTCCTATGACAATGGACTGAACGTAAAAGGCATGAGAAAACTCGCATACACGAATCTGCTAAAATGGAAACATGTGTCAACTTCCGACATCGCAAATTTTAGAAACTTAATAATCAACACACCCTTGTGTCTATGTGTTGCTCTCGACTGAGGTTGGAGTTATTTTCTTCCCGAGCTAGATGTTTATGACGATAGAACTTTGACCCCCTTACTATCTAAAACAACACAATATGTAGTCGGAGATGCCACCTTGCTCACGAGCCTTCTGAAAAATCAAAGATCCCTATACCCCCGAGGTCTTGGTTGAAGGATGAGTGGCACTGTCTCCTACAGATTGACCAGTATTACTTCACATCGAAGGACACAATTGGGTCAATCTCTACCATTTCTAGTTCCTAGTTCACATTGCAAGCCAGTTAAGGATGAACACCCCCTATTTTCTGTTAGAGGGTCTGAAGCATATGTTTGCTAGGGTTAGGGAAAGACCAAATGCATCTACCCATTTCATCTATCATAAATCTCTGATTACAATATTAATTGAAAGCCAATTGAGGAAAATGGGGAGGACTTGGGAACATTTTTTGTTTTGGGGAGGTTTTGAGCTTCAAATTGTAAAACCAAAACGGGGTAGAAAGAAAGGGAGAAAAAGGAATGTTAAGCAACCCCAAGACCTAGAACAGGGGACTTCATCTGTGTAGACAAGGTGATCCAGGTGGCTCCAAAGACACACACAAGACAAAGAGGGCTTATGGAAGCTCAAAAATCAAAGTGATCAGAATGCTTTCAAACCAATACCAAAGCGTAGATCTTGTCATCCTAATCGCAATGGTGTGAATGATTCATCAATCCGAGTTTGTATGAGGGAGAATGAGCCAGTCAAAGTTTTTGTTGACTTTTGCTTACTGGGTAGGCTTAATGGAGACACAATTTGGAAGTTTTCTGGCGGATAGAATCCGGCCAACTCTGGTCGGATTCCGGGCAAAATTGTTGCCTTGTTAAATCGTCTCCTTCGGTCCAAATTCCGCATTTTTAAAAATGGCCCTATTATTAATAAAAAATAAAAATAATATAAATGAGGTGGCGGGCCACCACCCCCGCCACCCCAAACTATATTACACAAAAATCAAAATTTTTATGGGTCGATGGGCCATGACCCCCGCCGGCCCTCCCACAACCGCATAACATAATTAAGTTTAAATATGGCTCGGCCGCCATTACCCCGCTGAGCCCTCCAACCCACTCCCACATTAAATGTAATGTTTGGGCTGTGGGCGGGCCACCTCTGGTGGACTCGGCCCACACCCCACCACACTAAACACAAAATGTGCCATGTATGAACCGAGGGTGGTGGAGCTCGAACACGCCCGGCCGGTGTGGCCAGCCCGCCTCCCAGGCACCCTCACACACCTCCATGTGTTAAACCAAACAAACACCAACCCAAAATTTAATACAAATACGCCCAAATAAAAATTTTATGCGGATTTTTGGGGAGGCAGGATTTGATCCCTCGACCTCCCCATAACTAATTTCATTCTTTTACCAATGGGTCAGTGGGGTTTTGTTAAACAATCCGCCCAAAAATTTATATAAACCCTCATTTCGTCAGTGCACCCAAGGATGAAGGAGCTAGGAGCGTGCACAAAAATCGAGACATGAATTTTTTAATTAATTTATTTGCAGGTGGAACCATGAGCCCAGAGAAGAGGCAGGCGGAGCCATGATTGGGCAAAATTCTCAGGAGGGTGAAATTTTTGCAGTGTCCAAATTGGACAAATTTTATGTCAATCTTACACCGCTCAGAACACGAATTTGATGGCGTAGTCAGTTTCCTGATTTGAGCAGCAAATCTTCAGATGACTCGAAGGAGGGAATCTTTGAGGAATCTATGGGGAATCTAAAAGATTCTTTGAGCCCTAGATTTCCACTTTCTCAGAATTTAGAAATTTGGCAGTCAATTTTGCACCATTCGACGCCACAAATCTAATGGTGTATTCATATTTCCCATTTGATCATTTCAGTTTTTGGCCACTTTTCAAAGTGGAGTGCAAGTGTCAGCATTTAACATGCGAGCAATCCTTCCATGAGATTCGATGCCGCGAGCTTGATGGTATGGCCAGCTTCAGTAGTTTGACATCCTTTTCTTCAGATGGCACCAGGATGTGAGGTATATGCAATGTGTTCATGTACTTCTTTTTGCTATGAGATGCATTGCGCTGCACAGATCCCTACTTGATGTTTGATGTTGGATCTTGTTTCTTACTTGTCTCATGATTCTTGCTTGATGTGATGTGGAATCATTTGTGGGATGTACTTGTTTTCATGATTCGTCATGTTTTGTTTGAGATCCCTTTGTCGTTATGTTGATGGGATACTCATGTTTCGCCATGTATGATTGCATTGAGATCCCTTTTATGCCATGTTGGTGGTATGTTGATTATCATCATGTATGAGTTTATGTCATACTGATAGGAGTCCTTTTTGACTGAGAGTTCATGTCTAGCAGAACATCTCTTGGAGCCACTCCTCCGTGAGGGCATTTTTCCTTGCATGATAGAGACATCACCTCTTATGTAAATCATCACTATTGACAACATTTAATGCAGTGGCCTACACCATCTTGACACCAGGGCCCAGAGACGTAGTCCCTCCTGGACGAACTCCATTATCAACGTCTTGTTATTTTATGTTGTTAATGAGTGTCATGTTCCTTCCTCTTTATAGCATGCATTTATGTTCCTTTATGCTATTTTAATTGCAATTCTAATCACATCACGAAAGTAAAAGATCTTATCCGGGAGTTGAGTCAACTATGATCACAAGGAGTCAACGAAAACAAGAGACAGTTCCTCTATTAGTTCTCGAATTACCCAAGGTATATAGCAGAAGGAGTGATAGGCTAAGAAAAACCGAGGATACCCCTTCTCCCACTGTACCCCTACCTATAGAAAACAGAAGTCAGGAAACAAACAGAGAAGGGTAAGGGAAAAATGATTGAGCCTGAGACATAGCAGACATCAGTTGACAAAGAAACCACCTTAGCAGAGATGTTCAAAGGTGGAAAAAGACCACACACAAGATAGTGGAATAAGCTGAGGTTGAATATCAAACTGAAGCAAAACCTTGAGTTAGCAAAGCAAGTCATAGATATAGACAAAACCCCTCAAAAGGACTTAATCATAAACAAAGAGGAGTCCACAAGCTCAAAGAAATCCAAAAAGAGCAAAGGCTCAAACAAAGGGGTTGCTACAGAGGCCCAGGGGACTAAAAATCCAAGAAATACTAATGCATACATTCTATTGGAGGCAGCAAGCACATTCAGCGACTTATTTTCACAACTCAGTTTTGGTTACCAACTTTTCAGATGGAATTTTAACTTAAGGATTGATAACTACTATGTCAAATATTTGCACTGTGAAATTTTCAATAAGCACTTAAAATTTCTGTGTCAGCACAATTTTGCAACCAATTTCTATAAAGCGGTGACAATCGGCCCATCAACGATTTTGATCCTTATCTGGTTTTGAAAGAGTACTAGTGGAATGGTCAGCGCTGGAAAAATAGAAAATCCCAAAAGGAGCACCATAATGGATGCCATTTTTTAGCATGGGGATGCGGTATGAAATCCAGAAAACTAGGAAGAATATCAGTCAACAGTTTTTACCACTTTTTCTAGCCAATATTTTAGTAGTCTCTTTATCTTTAGATACAAAAATTTATGAGTTTATCTAGTAGATTCGTGATTTGAATTTAAACAAGAATGCAATGAATTACAGATATAACCACAAATACAAATATGCAGAAGAAATAACACTTCATTTCATTAATATCAAATATTGAAATATGCTTACAAACATAATGGAAATAAGACTAGCTTGGGTGATGGTAGCTTATCTTTGAGAAGAGATGTGATGGCTACATGCCTCTAAAACTGTGTTACAATGAGGCTCAAGGGCCTATTTATTATTGAAAAATGTGAGAAAACCCTATCCCCAGGAGATGTAACACCAAGATTTTGTGGGCCCCATTGGGGTTAGTTGGGTAACCAACTTCTTGGGGTCATAACTTGGTCATATTATCTTCGTTTGGCGCGTACGATGCCTTGTTGGAAAGGTATCTCATAGTACTATAGGTTCTGTCATAGGTCCATTCCTATGGTGTTGGACCTGCAGCAGACCTCAAAAAAATGTCATTTAGGGGGTCAAAACTACTACGAAAGTTCAGGACCTGAAAAACTGCTAAAAATAGTAAATGTTGAAATAAACAAGGAAACAAAAGAAACTGACTAGAGATCTAGGTGGGATAGGTGGGTGGCCACCAATATCCACATGGATCATTCCTCCCCCCTTAGGAAGCAATAGTCCCCATGGCGTGTAGAGCCTCTATAAGGTGAGGAAACTTTTGTGGAACCTGGTCCCTGGTGAGCCACTTGCGTTGGTGTAGGAGTTGGCCAGCTTTGATAACCCGATATAGTTGGATATTTTGTTGGCGAGTGTTATTTACCTGTGTGTCCATAATATGATCAGTTGTGGCATGTTCCATGTAGTATGGGTTTAATTTTGTTGGTGTGAGTTGTTCTGCAATGTTTGATGTGTCCAGCAATGGTGTGAAGTATGGTTGAAGGCAGTCCACATTGAACATTGGGTGCAGGCCAAGGAATGGGGGAATGTTGACCTCAAAAGAATTGTCTCTCACAGCCTTGGTAATGGTGTAAGGACCATATCAGAGTGGTCTAAGCTTACAATGGGCTCTGGTAAGGTGTTCTTTCTGCAAATGCAACCAAACTTGGTCGCCAACCTAAAACTTGTGTGGCACCCGATGTTGATCATGTCGGTGCTTGTACTTGGCATTTGACTTCTTCAGGATGTCATGAACCTATTAGTGGATGTGTTGTATGCATTCAATAAATCTGGTCACTTTATCAGCCTCAGAAAATACATGTGTAGTTTTTGTCTACGTAGTTGCATGAGGCCTAACAACATCAATCGGGCACAATGGTTGAAATCCTAGACCCACTCGAAATGGACTACAACTAGTCAAGCTATGGAGAGCTCTATTATAAATGTGTTGTACATATGGAGGACTCTCATCCCAGGTTCGGGGATGCTTGGAGTTGTACATGTGGAGTATGTGCATGATCATCCTATTAACAACTTGGGATGGAAGGAAGTTGATTTGGTGAGCTTGGTCTCCAATAGTGTCCAGAGCCTTGACCAAAATGTGATCAGGAACCTGCTATCCCAATCTGATATAATGGTCTACGAGATCTAAAAATGTATCCATACGCGTTCAAAGAAGAGTTCGAGAGTGTCATTTGTTGTGATACTCTTCTTGCAGGTCGCCAATATAGCCATCTTAGAAAATATGTCCGCGACCACAAATACATAGTCATTACCATGCTTGGTAGACGGGAGGCTAGACATATAGTCCATTGAGATGGATTCCCATAGCTAGATTGGAGTAGGTAGAGGAGTGTATAGGTCTTGATTCTTGATGGTTGGCTTGGCAATGGCATAGGCAGTGCAGGATCTGATATATTTCCCAACATCCAGTCGAAGTTTGGGCAACTAAAAGTACTTTTGTAGTACAACCAGAGTTTTCTCCAACCAAAGTGTCCTACTACCCTACTGTAGTGCATCTCCTGAATAAGTTTAGCATGCTTGCTTGAAGGAACATAAAGATAGCCCAGGTAGCATAATAATGTGTCCAGGAGGTCGAAATCAGGAACTTGCTTTCCAGCTACTATCATCTGGTATGTCGAGGAGAACTCTGGATCATTTTTGTATAGTTGTGGCCATCCAGAGGTATTGCGACCACAAGAGTTGAGAATAGTAGTTAGTGCTACAACTGGGGGCTACTTGAGGAAGTCTGCAACATGATTGGTGCTGCCCTTTTTGTATTTAACGTTCAGGTGGAATTGTTGTAGATATGTGATGAGTGTCAGTATTGCAGCAAGGATGCTGCAACTCTTGGGCTGCCAGCTTTACTTATCAACCAGGGGTTTGTACAAACTTGGAGGTGACAATGCTATATGCATAAGTAAATGTGAAGGTCCTGCCTGTTGTCACTATTCATCTAGCGAGAGACCCCAGGGGTTCCAAGCCATACTTCTATAGAGTCAGAAGAAGCTTGATTCTTTGATGGAAGAAGAGAAAATCTATTCTAAGAGAGCTACTCTACTGCAGTAATGAAGAAAATAACATGTAATGCTAAATCACACCATATCCTAATTAACCATTTAAACAACTATGCTAAGCAGAATTGCTAAATCAACACTAACCTAATGCTGCTATCTAAGTTACAGAAGTAAAGAGCATCAAACCATACTAATGTGTAAGCAAGGAAACTAAACTAAATTTGTTTTCACTTTTTTGGTCTTTTTTGTGTAAATATTTATTTATTAATACAGAAGTGCGATTTCTGAGTTTGTGTGGTGTGTATTGAGTAATTGAATTATGAACTGTGTGTGGATTAGAGTAATTCTACATAACATAAGTGTGCAAGGAATTCAAAGAGAATTCGAGAGAGAGGACAGTGCTCAGAGGAGTATTGTGATGATCGGACAGTGTTGGAGTCTGATTGAATAACCAAATCAAAGCTCAGGAGTGGCAACGTTTAAATAATACGCAGAACAAATTTTGGGAAGTAGTCAAGTGGAAGAGCAATCAAAGATCGAAATCATTGAAAGGAACATGTAATGAAGCAGTAGTGCACAGGAACCATTGGATCAGTCGAGTCAACGAACATTTTTAATGGATGATAAGCGACAGAGATCTTATCGCATGAGATTCAGTTAATAGATGGATGGATCACATCAAGTCACGTGTCGACAGAAGGGTGGAAAACGTGCGAAAATGATGGAGCAGTCTTCGTAGGTGGTAAGTAGTATCTCGCACGCCCTAAGAGTTGTAAGCAATATTCCTAAATTTCACGCGATTAGCCTAAGTGGGTGACACGTAGCACGGGAAAACCACTTTTCTTGCGCGCTCTATATCGGATATTGGTCATGTAAGAATTCACGCGAGATTGTGCGATAGTCGTTGGATCATGCGGGATTGATCAATGGTGGAGATTGCTCAAGCTAGTTGGCGAGCAGGTGATGCGATATCCGTTGGATCAAGCGAGACAGATCGACAGTGGAGATTTTGAGCGCCTAAAGTCAAACGTTGAAATGAATACTTCAGCTATGCGACACGCGGTTGACGGTGATTGGTCAGGTTTGTTTTGGATCGGATGGTAAGGAAATCCACGGGTATAAGCTGATTAAGATGTGATTTATGCATGAAGAAAGTGCTGAAGGAAATGCGAATATGAGTGAGATCTTATTACAGACAGAGAGTGATGGAAAAAGAGGACAATGAAATTAACCAACTACTGAATCAAGACAAGAAACTCCAAAGCTCATGCAAGAACTAGAAATCTGTGTTTTAGGGGTTGTTGAAGGGTCTCTTCCTCAAGTCATGGTCCTAGAGGGAGGAGGTGAGGCCAAGACACCTGCTGACAACCTTATGGTGATATTTTTCTCCTTACTAACCTGCTAATTGAAATAAGGCACAAATGGAAGAAAACTAAAACACAACCAATCTACTCTACGATGCGGTAATGGAAATGCCGCTACTTAAGCAAATGAACAATTAAACCATGAACCTATGCTAACATACATGTACAATAAAGAGGAGCCTTGGCTGCTAGGGTTGGGCCGTAACCCAAGAGCTTCAACCCTCTAAGTTAACTCAGTGCTGGCTCAAAACAAAACTCATTCTTATTATCGAAACCATGGATTACATAAAAAACTATCACAAGTCTTGCAGCTTGAAAATAGAGTAGAGTTTTACAATAAAAAATTTGAATCCTACTAAGGTCCTAGGCCTCTCTACTTATACATCTGAAGTCTCCAACAACTTCCTTAAAATTACGGAGGCTCGGCTCCCAAACTTAAGAGAAACTGGTGCTTTGACTTTCACCTGCTTTGCTGCCTTCTAGTCCTCATGATTTGGTTGTTTGCACTTCGAGCTGGTGGAGGAATATTCGAAATGAGGGGGTAGTAAATGAGGAGGATTTACCTCCTATAATTCCTCTCCCTTGTCCCATTCGAGTTTTGACCAAGGTATTTGCCAAAATTCCTTGATTTTATCCTTTAATCCTACATTAAATGCACTTTAGACCACAAAGCAAAATATCTAACTCTAACTCATCTCATAAACAAAATATAATCAAAAGTATGCAATAAGTTGTGAGAATAGTTGGTTTGACTAAGCTAGGAGGTGAATTAAGGCCCATATAATTACCCAATGATGAGGCTCATCATCACCCCCCTACTGAAAGTGTTGCTCATCCTCTGAGAAACTTAGTCAATGTCCATGTCCTTCATGGCTCTGGTAGCTTCTGACATCCCATGCCTCTGCTGTGGTCTCTTCTTCTTGTTCATAGAAGCCTGCTTTCCTTTCTACTTCTTCCCACTGCCTCTTTTCCTCTTCTTCTTTTCTCCCTTCTAGCATCCCTAGGAGTAGTGGTGGACTGAGTTTTAGGCCTATCCAATTGACCTTCAACCTTTGCATTGATTGCTTATACATAGGTGTCCTATTGAGTGCCTCTCTCAACCTTTGAGGGGAGTGATATTCTCTAATCTTCAAGCTGTGTGGTAGTGTGTTCCATCTCCTTAAGCAGGCATGTATACTATCATCTCCTAGCAGCCTAAACATATCCTCAAAATGTGAAATTTCTTGCTCTTGGGCAGCAATATATCTAGGTGCCAGCTGAGGATCATTTGCAATTAGATTGTGGGTGCTGATTAGGGACATGGGATTTGATTGTTCAGCTCTGATGAAAAGAGGTTCATTTTGCTCTCTAGCCAATATTATTTTCATCTCTACAGCCCTTGACTCCTCATGGTTCATCCATGATGCCAAAGCCATTAATTGTAGATCTCCTAGCTCGGAATTAGGATCTCAAACATTCATGTCTATGAGGACCATGTTGTGCAAGTAAAACTCAGCCATTTTGGCCCTATCCATGTTGTGCCAAATGGCATGGTGCCCCTTTGTGCTAGTGTTTTAATCTGAAATTGCAGCCATTGTTCTCTAAGGTAAAGAGCATAGGCTTTCGTTGGTATCCTACACTGGATGGCCTCCAAGGAGAGGTTGGCCATACATGCTAGTTGGTTCTCCCTTTCCTGCAGCTATCCTCTCAGCCATGCATTTTCCCTCTCAAGTTGATCTTTCATTATTGCTTCTCTATCCCTTAAGCCACATAGCTCTTTGCCCATTTCCTTGAGCTTCTCTTCCATGTGCCCAATGTCTTCCACCCCTTTTTGAGGTATCACCCTGCCTCCTTCAATAAACCGGTAGTAGGAGTCTAGGTTAGGTTGGGGACTTGGTTCCTTTGTCTTAGGGTCTTCCTCTTTTGTTTCTTGCTTCTTCCCTACCTTGCTTTCCAATTTCTGTGCTTCTTTTAGTTTTTGTTGTGGATCCTATAGGATGGCCTTAACCTTTAAGGAAGTTAATCTGGTACTAGGCTTCCTTACATAGGTGATTGGTGACTTAGGGGAAGGCGTTTTGTCCCTTGGTGTAGGGGAATCTTCAACCTCGATAGGGATTTTTTTTTATATTTGTGGCTTCCCTTGTTTGATTCTTGTGCTCTTTCTTGTTATGAAATATAGAGGGGTTTGCCTCCTTCTTTTCCCTTTTTGCTTGATTGGGGTGCTAAGAGCAGTGAGGGCAGTTCTTTCCATTCTTTTAGGGGCCTATGGAGACACCCTAGGTGACTCCTCCTTGTGTTCTTCCCCTTCTGTTTCAATGCCTTCTTCCTCTTTTTTTTTCTTATCTTCTTACTCTTGTTGTTCTTTCTCATCTCCATCAATTTCTTCCTTCATTTCCTCCTTTGTTTCAGTGTCATCCTCCTTCTCTTCTCCCCCTTCTTCTTCTGCTTCATCATGTTCCTCTGTATTAGTTTCTTCTTCATCCATCTCATCCCCATATAGCTCTGTATCTTCTTCTTCTTGGTTTGCCTCCTCCTCACTGACAGAAGGACTAACATCATAGGTGAGGGTTTTGATGTCATCCTCTGCTGGTAAGTCTCTGAAGACTGACCATGTTATAGGGATCCTGAAGTTTGGAGGGAATCCTCAATGACGATCTTGATCAACCCATGGTGAGCCAATTGTTGGGAATTCCCTTCCTTTACTTTGTTGTTGGAGTCTATGAGTGATTGCATCAAGAAATAGGGTATGCTGAGACTTTGGTGAACTGGTGTTTCTACCCCAAATATTAATTCTTCAATCATCCTAAAATGGTAGCCATAAACAACATTGTATCTACCCTCACATGAGATATATTTGATGATTTGGTAACCTACCTCACTCCATGGGTATGTAAGACTGTCCCTCCTTACTCCATTTTTATCCTTTGTGGGTTCTTCACCTTCTAAAAAGATTTTCCTTTTTGCCACCTAATTGTCTACTTTGTCTTCTTTTCTCCATGGAATCCCTAGGGAAAGTGTGGTGACCCTACTGATGAGCTTTGGGGTTAGATCTATAGTGAGCCCTCCAACTATAACAGTGGCATGGATTTTGCTGTGTGGAGTGAGGGAATGAGAAAATTCTTGAGCCACCTCACCATCATACCCCGTGAATTTTTTGAAAAACCCCATCCACTGGTGTCTTATAAAGATTTCAAGCACTTAGGGGTGTTGTTGTATCCTCACAGTGTTTATGGGTTCTCTCCTATTAAACCCTCCTGTCATCTTGCTTGAGAGGCTTGAGGAGGAAATGATAGGTTTGACACAAGAATTTTAAATTTAGGAGAAAACAAAGTTTCCTATGTATGTAATTCATCTCCGGCAGTTGTTATATCCACTAGCTTTTAGAGCATTTCTAGTTCATTTTATTGTAAATGGGGATGGATTTTTAGATCCTACCTCTTTAGAATGGTGGCAGTGGACAATTCTCTTGATATTCCCTCTTGAACCCCTCTCTGCCTATCCTATAGACTGCCTCTGTGTATCCTGTAGATTGCTCCTGTAGGAATTCCTGTGCATGCTCCTGTAGAAATTCTCTTGCAGAATGATGGATCCTTTCTTCCGGTGGGTGGCTAGAGTTATGAGAGCGACTTGAGTGAGGGAGTTTCGAGGAGGTGGAATGCATGAATGTATGTAAACGATGTTTTGTTTCCCTTTATGGCTTTTTAGGGTGAGGTGGTGAGCTGGCAGTAGAGGTACGTTGTCATTTTTGGACCGTTGGTCCCCACTACCACCTCATCATCGCCACTCCTCGTAATCATCTCCCACCTCATATATCCGTAGTTAACCACTTATTGTCCTACTTCTCCTCTGCCTTTCAGTTGACTGTAGCCACGTGTGAGAGGACACTTGGTTTTGTATGTGATGACTGAACGAAGGTGGCCAAGTTAACTGGCCACCTTTTCACTTATAAACCAACTACCTCGTAACCCTTACAACTTTTGATCAAATGATGCATATGAGTGAGTGAGCGAGATACTTACCTGTGGTCTTGATGTCGTGCTACAATTTTCGAAGATTAGAGGTGTTGCATTGTTTATTTGTTGTATGGTCATTCTTCTTCTTCCTCTACTGTCCGCCGATGGTTTCGTGGCTTTTGCAAGTGTCTGTGACTGAAGACTTGATGTTGTTGTTGCTGTGGAGCTCCTGGATCATCCTAGTGAAGACCTATAGCTGATGATTGATATTCTGTGGGATAGGCTGCTACAGGATGTCCTCTAGCTGCTTTTCCCTTATAATTTCTTAATCATGTTGCTGGCTTGGGCTGTGAGGATGTTGCAACAAATGGACAGAGGGAGTAGGAGTGTGTGTGGAGTAAGGGACATTCAGGTAATGCTCTTGCTCTCCTCTGTTTTCCCTTTTTCCCTTTTTGTTTTCATAACTGGCAGAAACTGATATCCTTTTGTTTTGAATGGTGAGTGCAGGGATGATGGTAATGGACGAGGTGAGGGGTTAGATCATGTCTAGAATGAATTTTGGGGACCTAACCAACCTACCATTCACCCTCAGATTGCTTCCTATAGGTTTTCCGGGCCACTGTAATTCCTACAAGATCATCCTGTAGGTTTTCAGGGGATCTTGTAGGAATACAGGGGATCCTGTAGAAAACACAGTCTTCGCCTAAATTGAAGCAATGAAGTGAAAAAACAATGGAATTGATGGAGGGATGCATGGTAAGGAGTGGAGGAGATGAATATATGTGAGGCAGGGTTCCCTTTGGATCTTCTCTTTGCTCCTTGATTGTCTTTCTCGCCCACCTACAAATAACAATTATGTCTTTTTTTCTCTTTTTTTTTTGAAAAACACCTAGGCTGCCTCAGAGAGGTTTTCACCCTAGATGTTTGCCCTGGGCGCCTCAAGGAAGGTTTTCACCATTTTTTATTTTTATTTTTTTCATCATTGGGCTGCCTCACGAGGTTTTCAACCCAAAGATGGGACTCAGGTGCCTCATGGAGGTTTTCACCTAAATCCTTATTTTTTTTCTCCTTTTCAGTGACCTGATGAGGGAGGAGCTGGAACTTGCTCCACCATCATCATTTTCTTATTGATATTGTCAATGAACTCTTGTTTTGATAAAGGCCTCTTTTATATTTTCAATCGGTGTCCATTAACAAGCAATGGAATGGCTTCTTCATCTATAGTTATGATTTGCACAGAACCATTATCATGGCATATTTCCACCACATAAGGTCCGAGCCATCTTGTCCTTAGCTCGCCCTTGAAGTCTTTATACCTAGAATCATATAACAATGCCTAATCGCCCTCTTGAAATTGCTTCTCCTTAATATGTCTATCATGCCAGATCTTCCTTTGAAGCTGAACTATCTTTGTATGTATGAGGGCTTGCATTCTGAATTCATCCAAGCCATTCAAATGGAACTATCATTGTTTTTATGCATGGCTGAGATCCAAATCTAGTTGGGTTGCCATCCTCAATGTGTTATATTCAAACTCAATGGACAACAAAGCCTTTTTCCCATATATCAGCTCATAGGGTGTAAATCCAGTGGTGGTTTTCCATGTTGTATTATAGGCCTAGGTGGCCTCATCTAGTCTCTCTACCCAATCCTTCCTGCTGCTGCTCACTATCTTGGTTAAGATTCTCTCCAGTGCCCTGTTGGTCACCTCCACTTGCCCATTAGCTTGTGGATGATAAGGAGTGGAGGTCCTATGCTTAATTTTGTGATGGCTGAGTAGTTCTTCAATCATGTTGGAGGTAAACTAGCTACCTTGGTTTGTGACTAGCTCTCTAGGGTATCCAAATTTGTAGAATACATTCTCCCTTAGGAACTCATCCACCTTCTCTTCTAGTGCTGCCTTAATCGCCTTGGTTTTAGCCCACTTAGTCAAATAATCAATGCACACAATAATGTATTGTTTTTTATTTGAACGAGGGTTCATAGGCCCAATGAAGTCCATGCCCCACTTGTCAAATGGCTCGAAAGTCACTTGAGGTTGTAGGGGAATTTCATCTCTTGGAGTAGGCTTTCCCATCCTCAGGCAATGATCACACTAACTAATGTACTTTTTCACATCCTGATGAAGAGTGGGCCAATAATAGTTCGCTTGTAACAATTTGAATGTTGTCCTCTTTGCGGAAAAGAGACCTCCAAAAGGCCCATCATAATAGGTCAGAAGGATGTCAAAAAATTCCTCTTCCCTTACACACCTTCTAAAAATTTGATCTGGGTCAAGTTTGAAAAGATTGCCCCCAATCCAGGTGAAGGGGGCACTTTTCCTGACGATCTTGCTCTTTTCTTTGGAGGGTAAGTTTGGTGGGAACTGTATTGATACCAAATAGTTTTCTATATCAATAAACCATGGGGAGAGAACTGAAATCACAAACAAATGCTCATCTAGTAACTGGTCATCGACCATTCCTTCTTCACCTGCAAGCAGATTCATCCTAGATAGAAAGTCTGCATCAACATTTTTCTTACCAGTTTTATCAACAATAGTTAGATCAAACTGTTGTAATAAAAGCAACCATCTTATAATTCTAGCATTCACATCTGGTTTGTTCATTAAATATTTGATTGCAGCATGGTCAGTATGCACAAATGTTTAGTAGCCTGTAATGAATGCCTAAATTTGTTTAATGAATGCACAACAACGAGGAGTTCCTTTATGGTCACAGTATAATTTAGCTCCGCCTTTGACAGGTTCTTACTGATAAAATAGATGGCATAAGGCAATTTCTCCTCTACCTGACCTAAGGTTGCTCCTATGGTTTTGTGTGAGGCATCAGCATGAATATGAAAAGTGAGGGCCCAGTTTGGGCCTCGAAGTATTGGTGCAATGGTTAACTTACCCTTTAAAATGTCTAAGGCCTCTTGACAGCTTTTTGACAATATAAACTTAGAATATTTGGCCAACAACCCAAATAAAGGAGAGGCCAACTTGTTGAAATCCTTTATGAACCTTCAGTAGTATCCAGCTAACCCCAAGAAACTCCTGACATCCCTCTGCTTTTGAGAAGGTGGGACCCTTTGGATGATTACTGTTTTGTTCGGGTCCACCTACAATCCTTGCTGAGATATTGAATGTCCTAACACGGTCCCTTCAATCATTAAGAGTTCACATTTTTCCAAACTAAGATATATGTTCATTTCAATGCATTTGTACAATACCTTGCGTAGGTTAGTCAGGGCTTCTTGAAAATCACAGCCATAAGGTGTAAAATCATCCATATAAATTTCCACCGCATCATGTACTAATTCGGCGAAAATACTCAAGACTTCTCTCTAGAAAGTGGCAAGAGCATTTCATAGGCCAAAATGAAGGACCCTATAGGCAAAAGTACCCCAAGGACAAGTGAATGTGGTCTTATCCTAGTCTTCTGGGCAAATTTGAATTTGGTTGTACCCACTGAATCCATCTAGGAAAGAAAAAAACTTCTTCCCTGCCAGGCCATCTAGCACTTGATCAATGAAGGGTAGGGGAAAATGATCCTTCTTTGTGGCTTTGTTCAACTCCCTGCAATCGACACAAATCCTCCACTTACCATTTTTCTTGGGAACTAATGCTAAAGGAGAGACCCACTCACTGTTGGAGATAGGGTAAATGAATCCTACATCTAGAAGTTTTTGCAGTTATTCTTCGACTATATCTTTAAGAGTTGGATTCATCCTCCTTTATGGTTGCTAGACTAGCTTAGAACCTTCTTTGATGTATATTTGGTGAGTACACACTGAGGGGTGTACTCCCTTCATTTCCTTGCAACTCCAAGCGAAGGCTTCTAGGTTTTCTCTCAACATGTTGCATAGCTTTTCCTCTTCGAGAGCAGAAAGAGATGGATTAATTTTCAAAGTTTTCTCTGGGCCAAATTCTATGGTTTTTATATGGATTGGGTTGGAATTGGCCAAGCATAAGTCAATTGGATGATTGTTTTGGGTTTCCCTTACTTCTTCTTCTAATGGCAATGAACTAGGAGTTGGACTTTGGAGCAGGTGTTCAATTAAGTCATCCTCATCTTGTTGTCCTCCTCCTATGGTTTCTTCCAAAGCATAAAGTTGGGAAAAATAAACCTCATCTTCTTCCTCCTCCCCCAACCATAAAGGTAAATCATGCTCTAGAGGAGTTTGAGTAGGAGGGAATAGGACTGAATGTTTGTACATATGCCCATTCTTGATGGTCATATTCCCAGCTCTGCAGCTAATGTAAGCATCAGCTGTGGCCAACCATGGCCTCCTAAGGATGAGAGGGTAACCAGTAAGCTTAGCCTTAGGCTGGAGAACTAGAAAATCTGCAGGGTACTCCCAGGAGTTAATGGAGACCATCACATCCTCCACAATTCCCTCAGGGGTGACTGTGGAACGGTCTGCAAGTTGCATAACTGTTGTGGTCCTCCTCAATGACCCTTGGAGGTCGAGTATGAGCATGGTGTCCTTGGTCATCACATTAATGGCATCCCCAAGATTGATCAAAGTGTGTGGGATGATGGTGCCATTGATGTGCACTTCTACTACAGGGCTTCCAGGGTCCAAATATTTTGGACATATTACCTGCCCCAGCATTAATTCGGACAACTGCCCAATGACATTAATGGTAGGGGCATCCCTTTTTCTTCTTCCTGGATGCTTGAAGCATTTCTCCTTAATCAATTTATTGTAAATGGGAACATCTTTTATTGCCTGGAGAAGGGGGATCTTTACACATAGATTTTTCAATTCTCCCAGAAGTTCAATTTCTTCTGGGGTACGCTGGAATAGTTGGGCTAATCTCTCAGGAAAGGGTGGATTTACTTTAAGGTTGCTTTCTTCTCTTTCTTCCTCAACCTCCCTATGTGGAGAGGGAGGTTGGTTATCCGAGAGAATTCTCCCAGATCTTAGGTTGATCTCCTGGATTTCTACAACATAAGCTAGGTATGATGTCTCTCCATTGTATACTTGTTGAGCTTGCCTATTGTTCGGGTTCGGATTTGGCTTGGCAGGAATCTGGGGTTGCTTGCCTGGAGTAGAGTGTAGGAGTTATGGTTAGGTAGGTGGTGGAGGAAATAGAGCTGAAGCATTGTTGTATTGGGGCCTCCACCCCTAGAGTGGGGTATTCCACTGAGGTTGTGGTGGAACGTAAGGTTGAAATGACTGGATAGCTGGCTGGGAATGATACTGAGATGCATAGGACCAAGGAGGGGGTGTAGATCATAAAGGATAAGCAGGGGGTCACCAAGGAGGTATAGTTGTGGTTTGGTTGGGTTTGTAATATGCATGGGATGACCCTTACATACCCTGCTGGTATAGTCTAGGCCCAGGAGGTCTCCTTTGGTTGATGTAGCAAAGCTGCTCAGTGACCCCTTCAGCTCCTTGATATACAGCCTTGAGTCTGGGTAAAGCAGGGCACTTGTCTGTGGAGTGGTTTTCTTCACAGATCGAGCAAATCTCAATGCAATTCAATGGACATTCTTTCCTAGGATGTCTACTGGTGCATCTAGGGCAAAATATGGCCAAGGCTCTCTCTACTTCTTCTTGCTTCCTTTTGATGTTCATGGTGTCCAATTACAAGGCAAGGGTTTGCAACATCTCACTTTTTAAATCTTCCAGCATATTTCCAATTTCACCCTTGATGGATGACTCGGAAGATGATGTATTGGCCATAGGTTGACTACTCCTACCCTTTTTCCTGGCTGCCCTAGAATGGTTTTGAAAGACAGTCTCTATATCCTCATAGGGTAATTGGTAGATATCTCCTCCTGCTAACAAATATAAGGTATCTAGAAGATCTTCCCTTACTCCTCTGAGCGGGACTAGCTTTAGTGACTCAGGGTCGAGTGTGCACCTGGCCCTTTTGTAACTGAGTTGGAATCTTTCTTTGTAGTCTTCTAAGGATTCATCCTCGCCCATGGTCATCCTAAAAATCTCTTATTTAGTATCCTTTGACCTACAGTAGTCCCGATATTTGTTGCTAAAAGCCTATTGCATCTGAGCCCAAGTTATGATGCTATCTCTAGGTAAACCCATGAATCAGTGCAATGCTACATCCTTGAGGGTAGATGGAAACAATTTTAACTTTTGCTCATCATCTATATAGTCATAGGTTCGGCATATAACAAAAAACTCAAATAGGAAAGTGTCAGGGTCCTCTATGGTTAGGCCATGGAAATGAGGTAGGGCGGAGGGGCTTATATTCTTCATCTTAGTCTCCCCGTTGGTTTCCCTGATGGGGAAGGCACCCTCAACTCTCTCTCTATTCCCTCTATCATTTCGGTTTTTAGCCATTGGTTCAGTAGGAATGGGTTCTTCTTCTTCTTCTTCCCTTGTTGGTTCTTCAAATATGTCAAGTTGCTCACCTAAAGGTTCCTCAAGTTCACAGCCATTGAAGAAGAGAGAAGGTTGGTTGTTGGATGCAGTGGGGGTATTTGGCAAGAATTTCCCTAATTTTTCCCTATTCCTACGAGGCATGAAAGGAAATGTTTTTAGGTTGGCTTTTATAAGATTTTTTAAAGCTGGAAAGTACTTTTTAGAAATGAAATTGTTGATTGAATGAAAACTACTGACAGAAAAAAAAAAAAAGTTACTCGCTGAATTGAAATCCTACTTGCAGAATGGAAAGGAAAGCATATAATGACAACTAAAAGAAAGGAAGCTACTAGATTACTTTTGCAGAAATAAACTAATGGCAGAAAATTGGAGACAAGAAATAGAAGAAAAGAGAGTAGTAATCACATTCTACTCAGTCACCTCCCTGGCAACATCGCCAAAAAGTGATGAGTGCCAGTATTGCAGCAAGGATGCTACAACTCCGGGGCTACCAGCTTTACTTATCAACCTAGGGTTCATACAAACTTGGAGGTGACAGTGATATATGCACAAGTAAAAGTGAAGGTCATGCCTGTTGTCACTGTTCATCTAGCGAGACACCCCAGGGGTTCCAAGCCAGACTTCTATAGAGTCAGAAGCAGCTTGATTCTTTGATGGAAGAAGAGAAAATATATTCTAAGAGATCTACTCTACTGCAGTAATGAAGAAAACAACATGTAATGTTAAATCACACCATATCCTAATTAACCATTTAAACAGTTATGCTAAGCAGAATTGTTAAATCAACACTAACCTAATGCTGCTATCTAAGTTACAAAAGTAAAGAGCATCAAACCATACTAATGTATAAGCAAGGAAACTAAACTAAATCTGTTTTCACATTTTTTGTCTTTTTTTGTGTAAATATTTATTTATTAATACATAAGTGCGATTTCTGAGGTTGTATTGTGTGTATTGAGTAATTGAATTATGAACTGTGTGTGGATTAGAGTAATTCTGCATAACATAAGTGTGTAGGGAATTCAAAGAGAATCCGAGAGAGAGGATAGTGCTCAGAGGAGTATTGCGATGATTAGACAGATTTGGAGTCTGATTGAATAGCCAAATCAAAGCTTAGGAGTGGTAGCATTTAAATAATACGCAGAACAAAGTTCGGGAAGAAGTCAAGCGGAAGAGCAATCGAAGATCGAAATCAATGAAAGGAAGATGTAATGAAGCAGCAGAGCATAGGAACCATTGGATCAATCGGATCAACAAACAGGCTTAATGGAAGATGAGCAGTGGGGATATTATTACGGGAGATTAAGTTAATAGATGGATAGATCACATCAAGTCACGTGTCGACATAAGGGTGAAAAACGTGCAGAAATGATGGAGCAGTCTTCGTAGGTGGTAAGCAGTATCGCACGCGCCCTAAGAGCTATAAGCGGTATTCCTAAATTTCACGTGATTAGCCTAAGTGGGTGACACGTAGCATGGGAAAACCACTTTTCTCATGTGCTCTTGATCAGATATCAGTCATGCAAGAATTCATGCGAGATTGAACGATAGCCGTTGGATCATGTGGGATTGATCAACGGTGGAGATTGGCCAAGCTAGTTGGCGAGCGGGTGATGTGATAGCCATTGGATCAAGCGAGAGAGATCGATGGTGGAGATCGACCAAGCTAGCTGGTGAGCGGGTGACGCGATAGACATTGGATCAATCGAGACAAATTGAAGGTGGAGATTTGGAGCACCTAAAGTCAAACGTTGAAATGAATACTTCAGCTATGCAACACGCAGTTGACAGTGATTAGTCAAGCTTGTTGTGGATCGGATGATAAGGAAATCCACAGGTATAATATTATTAAGATGTGATTTATGCATAAAGAAAGTGTTGAAGGAAATGAGAATATGAGTGAGATCTTATTACAGATAGAGAGTGATGGAAAAAGAGGACGATGAAATGAACCAAGTACTGAATCAAGACAACAAACTCCAAAGCTCATGCAAGAACTAGAAATATGTGTTTTTGGGGTTGTTGAAGGGTCTCTTCCTCAAGTCATGGTCCCATAGGGAGGAGGTGAGGCTGAGACACTTGCTGACAACCTTATGGTGATCTTTTTCTCCTGGCTAAACTACTAATTGAAAGAAGGCACAAATGGAAGCAAACTAAAGCACAACCAATCTACTCTACGATGTTGTAATGGAACTGCCACTACTTAAGCAAATGAACAATTAAACCATGAACCTATGCTAGCATACATGTACAATAAAGAGGAGCCTTGGCTGTTAGGGTTGGTCCCTAACCCAAGAGCTTCAGCCCTCTGAGTTAACTCAGTGCTGGCTCAAAGCAAAATTCATTCTTATTATGAAAACCATGGATTACATCAGTATTGCAGCTCGAAAATAGAGTTGAGTTTTAGAATCAAAAATTCGAATCCTACTGAGGTCCTAGGCCTCTCTACTTATACATCTGAAGTCTCCAATGACTTCCTTAAAATTAGGGAGGCTCGGCTCCCAAACTCGAGATAAACTGGTGCTTTGACTTTCACTTGCTTGGTTTCCTTGTAGTCCTCGTGATTTGGTTGTTTGCACTCTGAGTTGATGGAGGAATATTCGAATGGGGAGGTAGTAAATGAGGAGGATTTACCTCCTATAATTCCTCTCCCTTTTCCCATTCGAGTTTTGACCAAGGTCTTTGCCAAAATTCCTCTCTTTTATCCTTTAATCTTGCATTAAATGGACATTAGACCACAAAGAAAAATATCCAACTCTAACTCATCTCATAAACAAAATATAATCAAAAGTATGCAATAAGTTGTGAGAATAGTTGGTTTGACCTAGCTAGGAGGTGAATTAAGGCCCATATAATTACCCAATGATGAGGCTCATCAATATGTAGACCACTTATGATGGCGATCGTTCTGCAACTTCCCCTGTGTCTATATAAACTGAAGAGGTCGAATTGGTGTGTATGACCATCTCCTTCCCCAAAATGTAGTGCTTCCATTGTCAGCAAGCCTACACGAGAGAATACTTCTCTTTATCATAGGTGGGGTACTGTCGAATTGTATCGAAAAGTGTCTCACTATGATAGGCCACTCTCTACCCATGTTGGGTGAGGACTACACCAATAGCATACTCTGAGGCATCTGTCTCAATTCCAAATGGCTATTGCAGGTCTAATAGTGTGAATACTAGTTTAGAGAAGAGGTGATGCTTCAACTCAACAAACGCATTATGTTGGGACTCGTATCAAGAAAAATTTTCTTTCACCCCACCTTTTTAATCTAACTCAAAGGCCAAGTGATATGGGAGAATCCCAACACGAGCCTCTGATAGAAATTTGCAAGACCTAAAAAGTTGCATAGCTCCGTTAGAGTAGTCGGGGCTAGCCAATCCCGAATGACTTAGATCTTAGCCAGGTCCACATGCATGCCACGCTCATCTATGATGTAACCCAAGTATTAGACCTGGCTCATGCCAAAGGTGCATTTCTCCAAGTTGGCACACAGTTTGTGTTGCCGAAGGGTTTGAAGGACCTACCAAATGTGTTTCAAGTGTTCTTCCCAACTCTTGTTGAAGATGAGGATGTCATCCAGATAAACCACCATGAACAAGTTGGTGAAGGGCCACAAGATGTCATCCATTAGCCTCATAAAAGTAGCAGGGGAATTTTTCAACCCAAAGGGCATAATCAACCATTCAAAAAGGCCTTCCTTGGATTTAAAGGTGATCTTCCATACATCTATGGGCTCTATTGGAACCTGGTGATAACCATAATTCAGATCGATCTCGTTGAGATAATTTTCCCCCTTGAGTTGGTCTAGCAGGTCATCAATCCATGGGATTGGATACCTGTTCCTGACAGTGATTGTGTTCAGTGCTTGATAATCAATGCAAAGCCTCTAGGTCCCATCCTTCTTTTGTACAAGTATAATCGGGCTCCCACAAGGCAAGGAACTTAGTCATATGTGCCCTTTCTACAACAACTCCTGGATTTTCCGTTTGATATCTTCATCTTCTAGAATGGAGCAGCAATATATCGACCCGTTGGGTAGAGCTTCTCCGGGAGTCAGATTGATTGAATGCTTGACCTAGCAATGCAAGGGTACCCCTGTGGATGAGGAGACAATGTCCCTGTATTCTTCCACAACCGTATCCGCCTGCTTCTGTTACTTGGAGGAACCCTTCCCGAGGGCCATGGTTGTGGCTACAACCTTCCCCTTACTTTGAGAGTGAATAAAACACAAACAAACAAACAAATAAACAAACAAACAAAAACAAAAAAACAGATAAAACAAAAATAACAAATAACAAACAAACAAAAAACAAATTTCCCAATCTGGGAGATGACCTTACTACATTGCTTAGCATAGACCAAAGAGATGGTGGTAGGTGGGGCTACCTCTGGTATCTTGTATAACTTAGTACCCAAAGAAATAATAACCAAGCGAAGTCTAGACTCATATACAGCATGTCACTTCCATAAGTATGGTTGTCCTAATAATACATCACAAACTTCAAGAGGAGCAGCATCACAGTAACACATCCGTGAAGGGCTTGATGTTGTAGGGAAGGCGACACTGCTGGCTGACGTGGAGATCTCGTCGTTAGTGAAGCCACTCGATGGTATACGACTGCGGATGCGCTATAGTCGATAGAACCAACCGCTTCACGACCCTTGCTGAAATGAGGTTCTTTTGGCTCCTGTTGTCGACAATGAACTACAACGGAGAACCTTTCACCCACATCTATGAGTGGAATAGGCACTCCCCCTCTTCTGGTTCTTCAGACTCGATATTCTGGATCTTGGTGGTGGCCACAGTAGCACTGGGCTCTGTGTCAATGATATGCTTCCCTTTCTCATTCCCCTTGTCGAGTTCTGACTCAGAGTCGGAACATGCATCAGACTCAGAAGCCTTCAACTCGACCTCCAGTGACTGCTTGGACCGAAACTCACTTGTGTTGTGAGTGGATCTCTTATGGAACTCACACCACTTTCTCGTGTCCTTCTTTGTCTTCGTGGTGTTGTTATTTGCTTGCGACTTAAGAGGGTTATCTTAGGCCACCTTGCCTTGGCTTTTCCCTTTTGGTGGTCGGGGTGCAAGCGTAAGAGACAAATGTTCAATACCCGATATAATTTCTCTTATTTTTGGCAGAATTTCCTCTTGAATTTCCCTCGGAGTCTCGATAATTTACCTCCAGAGTTAGATACATTGCTAAATTAGCAGAACCTAATTTAGCCAAGCTGAAAAATATCCACCAAACCTTCTAACCATCGCATATCGCAATCGTTCTCACCGGCAAGTTCTTTATTTGGAAATGTTTCGATCGGCGTGCTTCAATCACATGTCGCATTTCGCAACCCACTAGGCAAAGGTCCTCCCAACTAAAACTAATGCGAAGCTAGATTATAACTGATGCGATGCGAGGTCCTTCCGACGGTCCACATTCCCCAGTGATGCGACAGTTACTATGGCATCGCTCGAAGATCTGAATGATCTTCACCCGACCTCATGGACCCGATGAGGTTTATAAACACTCGGCCTATAGAAGTTCGGTTCTGACTTTCCCATGTACTTAACTCCTTAGGACGGATCCGATGGGGTTTATAGACTATAACATAATCGAATTTGGTTTTGGTTCATGACTTAATGTCCTGTTATGAAACCAGCTCAAGAAAAGATAGAAAAGATAGATCAACGCCTTAGAATTCAGCCTCTTCGAGGGGGCAACCTCCTTTACATTACATAAATGAACAATTCTTGGATGATTCAAATGACAAAACCTCCTTTCTATATATAGGAGTCTAAGGAGTCACAATATAATCCAGCCGACCTAACAATAATAATACAAAGCAACAAACATAACATAGAGGGATTCTATGGGGCACAGTAATAACAATATGGGGGCAATACGGGCACAACAATATTAATTAGGGGTATAACTACAATAGTAATGAGGTAATCACTAGTATTATAGGGACCCAACATGCCCCTCTCCTTCAAAAAAGTGTTGTCCTCAACGCTTGAGTAGTTACGGATACTTCTGCATAAAATTCTCATCCTCCCATGTGGAATATTCAGCGGATAAGTTCTTCCACTTGATAAGATACTCTGAAATTGATTAATTTCGTAGCTGTCAAGTTCTTGTTTCTGTGACTGCTTCCGGTTCCAATATAATTTTTCCTTCCTCGTCAAGTTCTGGCAATATTGTTTGAACTGGGAGCTTGTCGCCTATAACCTTCTTTAAACATGAAACATGGAAAACTGGGTGCAATCGAGAAGTTGCAGGAAGCTCCAATTTGTATGCCATAGTACCAATCTTTTGCAACACCTTGTACGGACCATAATACTTTGGTGATAATTTATTATCCTTCTTAGCTTGCTTGAGGGACATTTTCTTATATGGTTGTAGCCGTAGGAATACCCAATCACCTACATCAAAACTTCTTTCACTGCGATGTTGATCTGCCTGTTGTTTCATTCTATTTTGTGCCAACACGAGGTTATCCTTTAAGAGTTGGAGGACTTGTTGTTGATGTTTGATGTGATGTTCCACTGCCTGAACCTTAGAATTTTCTCTTAAATATGATGTGATGGATGGTGGTTGATACCCATAAAGTGCCATAAATGGGGTCATTTTTGTTGTTGTATGGAAGGAAGTGTTATACCACCATTCAGCCAGAGGCAACCATTTGACCCATTGTTTCTGTTTATCAGATACAAAGCAACGAAGATATCCTTCCAAACATTTGTTTACTATCTCATTTTGCCCATCAGATTGAGGATGATAAGATGAGCTATGAGCTAACTGAGTACCAAGATAAGAAAATAATTCTGTCCAAAAATTTCCCGTGAAAATGGGATCTCTGTCACTTACAATAATCTTTGGGTTTCCATGTAGCTTTTGAATTGTTTCCATAAATGCAGTAGAAACTGTACTGGCTTTAAATGGATGTGATAATGCACAAAAGTGTGCATACTTGGTAAGTCTGTCAACTACCACCATGATGACACTCTTTCCCTCAGACTTGGGTAAACCTATGATAAAATCCATTGAAACCTCCTCCCAACTTTGACTTGGAATGGATAAAGGTTGTAATAGACCTGGTGTCTTAATTGTTTCAACTTTATTTTGTTGGAAAACCAAACATTCCGCCACAAACTTTTGAATATCTGATTTAAGGCCATCCCAAAAAAATTCCTTCTTAACCCTGTGGTAAGTTTTTAAAAATCCTGACTGCCCTCCTAAGGGAGAAGTGTGCAATTCCATAAGAATCTTTTGTTTTAGCTGGGAATTCTTATAGAGGTATAAGCGATCTTTGTACCATAATGAATCATTTTGCTAGCTAAATGTATTAGACATACTGGAATCTTGTTGTAACTTTCGAATAAGTGCCCACACTTCTTCGTCATTCTTCCATTCCTCCCTTGTTTCGTTTATCCAATCCGGTTGGATAATAGAAATGGCGCACAACAATGCTTCCACATCCTCATCCTTTCTTAAGAGTGCATCTGCCACCACATTTTGCTTCCCTTTTTTGTGGATGATTCAAAGTCATAACCCAACATCTTTGTGACCCACTTTTGTTGCTCTTCAGAGGATAATCTTTGTTCTAAAAAATATTTAAGGCTATCATGATCCGTTTTTACCTTGAAGTGTCTTCCCATTAGGTAGGGTCGCCATTTCTTAAGTGCATGGAGTATTGCCAACATTTCCTTCTCATAAATAGCTTTGCTTAAAAACTTTCCCTTGATTGGATGACTTTCAAAAGCAATGGGTCTTTCATCTTGCATTAGAACAACACCATTTCCATTTCCTGAAGCATCACATTCTACAAAAAAGGTTTTTGTCAAGGCTAGTGTAGCTAAGACCGGTGCTTGGCACATTGCCTCTTTAAGATGTTCAAAGCCCTTTGTTGCTTCCGGAGTCCATGAAAATGCATCTTTCTTCAATAATGTTGTTAGAGGTGCTGCTATTCTCCCATAATTCTTAACAAACTTGCGATAATACCCTGTCAACCCGAGAAATCCTGGAAGATGCTTTATGGATGTGGGGATTTCCATTCCTTAATGGCTTTAATTTTGCTAAGGTCTACCTTAACTCCTTCATGAGATACAATATGACCCAGATATTCCACCTCCTGGACTCCAAAGAAACATTTGGATCTTTTTGCATATAATTGTTTCTCCTCCAATAGTTGTAGCACCCTGTCAACATGTTCAACATGATCCTTCCAAGACTTGCTGTAGATTAGTATATCATCAAAAAATACTAACACAAATTTTCTAAGGAATGGTTTGAAAATTGAATTCATCAAACCTTGAAATGTTGAAGGTGCATTGGTAAGGACAAAAGGCATGACCAAAAATTCATAATGACCCTCATGAGTTCTAAATGTTGTTTTTGGAATGTCTTCAATCTTCATTCTGATTTGATGATATCCTGAACGAAGATCCAACTTGGTGAAGTAAATTGATCCATGCAATTCATCCAGTAATTCATCAATGACAGGAATGGGGAACTTATCTTTAATAGTGAGCTTGTTGAGCTCCCTATAATCCAGACACATGCGCCATGATCCATCCTTCTTGTGCACCAATACTAGTGGAGCAGAGAAAGAACTTTGACTCGGTTGAATTATACCAGCCTCTAGCATTTCTGCAACCATATGTTCAATTTCACTCTTTTGGACATAGGGATATTTGTACGGCCTGATGTTTGGAGGAACACTTCCTGGAATCAGATGAATAGCATGATCATGATCACGCCTAGGTGGGAGACCTTTGGGAGTCTCAAATACCTTGGAATGATTGTCCAGGACTTTTTGGAGATCTGGAGAAATAGATGATTCCGATGTGGAAACATCTAGCAAACATAATTGTGCAATTACACCTCTTTGCTCCTTTTTTAGAAGCTTTGTCATATCATTAGAGCCGATTATCTTTCCTGGTTTCCCTGCAATACCCCTTAATTCAACTTCCTTTCCTTCCGTTCAAAATTTGATGAAAAGTTCTTGAAAATTAAAAGCTATTGTACCCAAGGATTGTAGCCATTGGATTCCTAGTACAACATCAGCACCTCCCATTGGAATGGAAAGCATTGGGCTAGGCAATACATATTCTCCCATGGATAGCTTGATATTATGGCACTTTCCAGAGCAATTTATTGTTCCTCCATTTGCAATCATCACTTGACACTCTGGTGCTGGATATAGGAAGCAATTCAATTCTTTTGCTACCTTACAATGAATAAAATTGTGGGTGCTTCCTGAATCAATCAACACTATTACCTTTTTCTTCTTGATTTGTCCTTCTATCTTGATGGTTTGAGGAGTGGTAATTCCCGCCAATGCATTACAAGATATGGTCGGATTTATTTTTTCTTCATCTAGGCTTTGTTCCTGGAGTATATCCTCTTCTTTTGACCTTTCTTGCTCCTTTTCTTCTTCCTCTTCATAATCTATGTAGAATAATTTCTTCTCAGCACACTTATGACCTTTAGTGTATTTGCTATCACAACTATAGCAAAGCCCTTTTGCTCTTTTTTCTTCCAATTGTTGTGGTGTCAACCTTATAGGTTGTGGAAGACTAGGGGCAACAACACTTCCGTCTTTATAGTTGTGAGTGGTATGCTTCCTGGTTGCCATAATTTTTCTTTCCATTTTTCTTGCTAACTTGAATGCCTTCTCTAATGAATCGGGTTCCCAAAGGCAAACATCATGTTGGATATTATCCTTTAAAGACCCTATGAACACATCAATCCTATGCTCCTCTGGAATATATTTTACCCTTATGTTCAATTTTTGGAATTCCTCAATGTGCTCCATTATTGAACCCTTTTGTTTAAGACTTATCAGTTGGCTAAAAAAAGTGTTGCTTATTGTATCCTCATAATGTGCTATCAATTCTTTCGTAAAAACTGCCCAAGTGATAAATTGTTTACGAGAGCAAAGCCATTGATACCATACAAACTAATTTGGTTCCAAATATAAAGTTGCCATACCTATCTTTTGTGTGTTTTGCACATTATTGAGATCGAAGAATTGCTCCATCTGTAATATCCATGTGGCGGGATCCTTGCCATCAAACTTCCTCATATCGATTTTTTGGAATAGGTGAGTCTTCGATCCAACATTAGAGTCTATGGAATCATGATTAACATTTCTTTTGTTCACATCATGAGTTTCCTTTACAACCTTTTCACCATTAGTAAGTATTTCTTGTAGAAAATTTGTCAAATCTGTCTTCAAATCTGCCATGTCTGTCTTCAAATCTGTCCTCAAATATGCCATGTCTCTCTTCAAATCTGTCTTCGAATCATCCATCTTAGCTTCCATGCCCTTTATCTTAGATTCCACGCCATTTATCTTAGCTTCTGTTAGCTTTTGTGAGCGTGACATTTGTTGCACTTGTTCTTATAATTTTGATATATCATGTAGCATTTCTTCTTCTTCTTCATGAGTCATGCTAGAGCTTTCAGGTTCCTTACTAGTTGTTTGCATTTTCTTTCCTCTGGGCATCAGTTACTGATAATAATGCTTTACTATGCCCTTTTAATTCCTTCAAACCAAGCTTACGCAAAAATTTAAAAAAACTACACTCCTTTTTTCACTTTGTAGAATCCTGATATTGAATATGATGTATCTCTGTAAATTCAGATCTTCCAGTTCTGAAATTGTGACCTGTAGTAGGCTTCTGCGTTCTCTTTCTAATGCCACAAGTCTGACCCAAATTGGATTCTCCAAGGAAGAGTTATGCGAAATCTCCCAGAGTGACTTGATTATAGACTAGTTCAGTAGAGCGAACTTGTACGACGTGCCACGAGTCACTGTTTCGACCTTTGGATCTGAAAAATGCATACAAGAAACTACAGTCTGTCCTCTTTCTATACCTTCTTATGAAATTTCAATCCGATCCCCAGAGAGAAAGTTATGACGATTTTCCCCAGGTCACCTGTTTGGAATGTAATTCAGGAGTCTGCAAAAAGACCAACTTCCTCAAATCATATCTCCGTAAATATAGCGCGAAAAGCTCTGAAATTTGGACCCGAGGTTTAGCGCGATTTCTTCTCAAATGGGTTTTTTTTGCAACTTCTGAAACGTCACAGAAAAAAAAGTTATAGTGAAAATGCCACGATGACCTGTTTGGAGCAGCGAAACCCTAGAATCCAAAGCTTTGATACCAAATGTTATAAAACCAGCTCAAGAAAAGATAGAAAAGATAGATCAATGCCTTAGAATTCAGCCTCTTCGAGGGGGCAACCTCATTTACATTACATAAATGAACAATTCTTGGATGATTCAAATGACAAAACCTCCTTTCTATATATAGGAGTCTAAGGAGTCACAATATAATCCAGCCGACCTAACAATAATAATATAAAGCCACAAAAATAACCATAGAGGGATTCTATGGGGCACAGTAATAACAATATGGGGGCAATAGGGGCACAACAATATTAATAAGAGGTATAACTACAATAGTAATGGGGCAATCACTAGTATTATAGGGACCCACCCATTTCTTTAGCCGATATCCGTCGGATAATGATGGCCACTAGATCCTCTAGCTTACAGGACTTCAAATTAAACCACGAGTTAACACCAGGCTAACTCCCACTATTGACTAATCGTAAAGGGTTGAAATTAAGATCAAAAGGTAAGGATGAGTGCGGCCCATTAAGCCGATCAAGGAACCCATATACCTTCAAAACCCGCAGTTACTAATACACATGAAAAGAAACCCCACAGTTGATAATCCACAAGCAAAGAGATTAAAATCGATCACACAATACTCGAGACTTTTAGAATTAAACAAGAAATTCAACAAAGCACATTGATATTACAGAGGGATGCAGCACCTCTGGGATTGACCAAATCTACACAGAAAGACATAGAGAAATATTTTCTGCAACTAAATCTGATATATGGAAAAACAAGCCGAATCAGTCAAAATCCGCTTCCAATGATTCAGAACTTACATAAGTATTAGTTCATTAACAACCAGATCCTAAATCAAAGGATAGAATTAAATAATCTTATCTAATCTGCCTAATATTCTCCTCGAGAATCTCCACTACATCTAGCTACTAGAATTTATTACATGATAATCCAAATCCTAGATTTTATTTCAAATCTTAACTAGAAAGCTTCGTAAAGTGATAGCTAAAGGACCCCACTCCTTTGCTTGTAACCTGTTTTTAGACTTTTGGAATAAGTTGAAGCCTTTTGTCTTAAATACTCATACTCCTGCATCACCTTTGCTCTGTGGTTTGGAGGTGCCTTTCCCTTGCTTCGAATTCGCAAATCCAAAGTCTCTCTTTTTCTGTTTAAGCTTCTGCTCGATCTTGACAGCGTATTGGTATGCCGTGCCGAGCGAGGAGATGTCTAGGAACTCCATATCATCTTGGATGTAACTATATAGGTAGCCAAAATACTTGAGTACCAAATGTTTCTCAGAATCCTTGATACCCAACTTTGTGCGAAGGGTATGAAAAACATTGCTAAACTCTGACATGTCTTGGTCCCTTCCCTGTCACAGTGTGGTCCATTTTATGTATTTATCTTCATAGCTCCCGATAGGGTAGTACTACTCCTCTATGGCATCCCAAAACGAATCCCAAGTGGGTGCGGCCAAAAATAGTGAGGGCATACTTTCATCCTTCTGCTCACAGTAGGTTTCCCACCAATCCTTGATGTGGGGGGCGACTTTGAGAAGAGAAAACGTAATCTTTTCCTGGCTGGAAAAATCATGAACATAAAAATATCCTTCTAGAAGATTTAACCATTTATCTACGACGTCCACGTCTATCTGACCCTAAAATATGGGAATGTCAGAGTTAACTTGTACCTTAAAGGGTGTGGCACTTCCAGAGTAGCTGCTAGAAGTAAATGCGTCGCCCTTGGGTAGTCGCTGAAGGATCTGGACAAAGTTGTCCATCATCGCATTCCTCTGTCGCTTGAGGGCTTCTTCGAGCAAGATTTTTAAAGGATCTCTTGCCCCCTCGTCTTTCTTTTCTTCCTCCATTGGAGGCTGTTAGGATTTGTGAGGCTAGTCTTGCAAAGGTTCAACCAGTTCAAGCCATAACTCCTTATATCTCGACCTCATTGGGGACATGCGAAGAAAAACAGAGAAAGAGCAGACCGCTCTGATACCACTAATCCAAATTTAAATAGGAACACAACAAATTACAGATATAACCATAAATACAAATATGTAGCAAAATAACACTTCATTTCATTAATATCAAATACTAAAATATGCTTACAAACAGAATGGAAATAAGACTAGCTCGAGCAATGGTAACTTATCTCTGAGAAGAGATGTGGCAGCTACATGCCTCTAAACTATGTTACAATGAGGCTTGAGGGCCTATTTATTATTGAAAAACATTAGAAAGCCCTAAAAAACCAAAACCCTAACCCTAGGAGATGTAACACCAAGAGTTTGTGGGCCCCGTTGGGGTTAGTTGGGAAGCCAACTTCCCGGGGTTATAACTTGGGCATATTATCTCTGTTTGGCATGTATGATACCTTGTTGAAAAGTTCTCTCTTAGTACTACAGGTTTTCCATTGGCCCATGCCTAGCCAGTAGTGGACCTCAAAAAAACACTGTTTAGGGGGTCAAAACTGTTGCAGAAGTTCAGGACCCAAAAAACTGCTAAAAATATTAAATGTTGAAATAAACAAGGAAACAAAAGAAACTAACTGGAGATCTAGGTGGGATATGTGGGTGGCCACCAATATCCACCTGGATCAATTCGTGTATTCGATATACACCTTTTTTATTTAGAAATTTGTAATTAAGTATGTATGAGAAACCTATTTTTTAGCTTGTAATTTTCCTATAAAGACAAGCTCTTTAGAATGAAGAAGGGTTGGTTTTTTGTTAGAAGAATTATACGTTGTATATTTTTTGAAAGTTTAATGAAGGAAGTCTGATTCTGCAACAGAGATTCTTGTGTTGGGAAATTTAGGTTATGTGTTCTATTGTTTCTGTTTTCCTTTTTATGTTGCCATATGTATGTTCTTCTATGATTGATAAGAATGAATGAATAGAACTTATATTTATTATGCTCAATTTATATGTTCAATAATCCATAGCTTTTCTGATCTATGGTTTGTAGAACTCATCTTTGTGATGTTCTTATAAGTATATCGTTGCCCTCCTATTCTCCATTCCATCTCAACAAATTTAAAATCTCAAAGTATCTCAGCTACCCTGCCTCTGTGAATGTTTTAGTTTGATTTCTTGATTAAGCCAAATATTTGACTCCATGCCCAATGGAATTCTATCAAACCCTACCACAATTTTGAAGTCTTATTACAACAAACCTAGCCATTTCTTTAGGTACATAACCAGACACATTTAACTGAGTTATGGAAGGGATCCCCCTTCGGATTGAAAGGGATAGCTTTCAATTCAAAGATTGGTTAGAGGTTACCTTAGATTTTTTCCCCACGACGAGGGTTTTCTCTAAGAGATAACATCATCCACATACCGATGGATAGACAAAGGCCATCAACAGAACAATGGTCCATTTTCTCGGGGGGTACTATAGAAAGCATCCTAAGTTGTGGGATGAATATATACATAATGTTGAACATGCATACAACTAAGCTTTGCACTCTTCCACACAAATTTCACCATTTGAGACATGCTTTAGGTACCTACCAAATTCATCCTTATATTTGGTCTTTGGGAAAGATGATGATTCCAATGAATGAAGTGATGAAGAAAATTATCTCAAGTTCATGCAGAGGATCCAAATGTTACATCAAGTAGTGCAGGAACACTTTGAGAAGAGTCAGATGTGATATAAATCCTAGCATGAAAAGCACAAGATTGATCACCGGTTCCAGGTTGGATACTGAGTATGGCTTCACATCAGTAAGGATAGGATGAAGGGAGAAGGAAAAAATATGAAACCAATTAGATATGGTCCATTCACCATATTAGAAAAAATTGGGACAAATGATTTCCAACTTGAATTACTGACTTACATGCAAATGTACTTCATAGTCAACACAGAGAACTTGAAACTTTATGAACATCCCATGATCATGGATCTAGAGGAGAGTGGTCGATTTGCATTAGTGGGTGATTTTTCTCCAGAGTAATTAGACAAGTTTCCCAAAGTCATCATCTTAGATATAAGGACCAGGACTTCATGGCAAGGAGATGTGGAGTACCTTTGAGTGACTCTCAAAGGAATGCATCCCAACAAGGCATGATGGATCAAAAATGAGAAAGTGAGGGAACAATTCCCTCACCTACTTATTTATTAATAAGGATTTTAGAGGCCCAAAATCTTCTTAGTGGGGAGGATTGATCCAGAAGGATCTAAAAAGGCTCAAAATTTGAAGTCCTCAAATCTTAACAAAACTAGCACCAAGTGTTAGATCTTGTCAAGATGATTCCAACGATGTGAATGATGCTTCAAACCAAGTTCATATAACAAAGTTATGCTCATCTGAAATTTTTAGAAAAAATGCAAAAATAGGGGCATTGACAAAGCCATGCGGCACCACTAGAAGAGGACATGTGGCACCCAGTCAACAAATAGTTAGTAAGTGGGACCCACAGTTGTTGTGGCATGGTAACATGACTTGGGATGTAAGTGACATGTCATAGCTCAATCAGAGAGTGACTTAGTGGACACGTGGTATGACGTGGACCAATCCATGAGCGACACATGGACCAATTATTGGGTACCACGTGGCACATGAAAGATTTGGCAGAGCTCCAATTCAGTTTGGCAATAGGGTCAATTTGGCGATTTGGCTAAACTGGTAGCTAAACTTGGTGGTAGTTTGCATAAGTTTGGCAAAGCTCTAGATAACACTAGAAACGATTAAAGTTGGCGAGTTCGACTAAATTCGATGGTAGTTGTGCTAAATTTAGTAATAATTTTGATTGGTTTTAAAATATATATATATATATATATATATATATATATATATATATATATATATATATATATATCTATCTATATATATATATACATATATATATATATATCTATATATATATATAGATATAGATATATTATTTAACACCAAAAACTTAGGGTTAGCAGGGTTTGACCCTAGGACCCCTGCCAATGAACCACACTATATCATATATTCTAACCAAAATGGTAGCCACGGGGCCTTTGTTTAATCCACCAAAAACCTAATACGTAAACCATGCATTTGAACCTAAAGACCACTGAAGAGAAAAGGTCATGCCACGAGGCTGAAAAAAACTCAGTGCAGGAGGCAATGGAATCGTGCCTAGGGAAGACACATTTTTTAAGGTAGATTCTAAGGAGTATTCTATAGCAAAATTCTCAAAATATTTCTCTGTTGTGGCCATAAATTAGAGGATGACATTCTTAGGGGTGTCCATAGATGACAGTTCCAGAACTTATGAATTTTATACTCATTTTTCTTGAAATTTCGTAAGGAATTCACTATTGAAGTCAAAATTGGATCTAAGAAGAAGATTTTTGGGTCATCCCTAGAAGTGAGGTATTTCCATATAATTTTCCATGAAATTTTCCATTATTTTGTTGAGATAATAAAGAGGTCTCTCCACTTTGACGCTGGGCCAATAGACAACTCTCACATTGTGAGTGAACTCCATTATCGAATCTTGGTGCATTGTCTATATTTTCTTCTTTATGTGTTACTTCTTCATGTGTGTTGCATTTATGGTATTTTCATGCTCTTCAAGAAATTATTTTGAACATCACCGAAGGAAAGATCCTGGATCAATCCATAGGTCATATCCCTGTCCTATTTTAAGAAACATTTGACAAGAGGCGGTGTCCTCGAAAGGACTTTTCAGGATAAAGAATCTCTCAAATTCTTCAAATCTTTAGGGGATGGATTTGAGCCCTATCATAATCAATTTTGAGACCTTGGATTAGTCCTAGAATTCATATTGGGGCCTATAAAATTTGAATTCTTTCCACTTTATGCATTTCAGAAATTATATAACAAAAATTTGGAAACTCAGGGATAGAATCCTTACCCTATTCCTCAGTCAAAAGACAATCAAGATTTGTGAACATGAGCTATTAGACAGTTGATCCATCAACATGAGGATATAAAGGAGGGAAAGATCTGTGATTGAACTTTAAAAGAGATTAAGGGTCATTTTTCTGAGTTGGGGAATTAGGGGTTATTCATCCCAACCCCTAATCACATGGCCAATAGGCGTTATGACCAGGGGTCAGCCTGCAAGGAGCTATCAGGCTACAAGGTGTTGAGAAGTAGAGTGTTAGCACCTATCGAGATGCATGTTAAACTTCCTCATGGTTAGTAACTCAAATTTCTAAGGAATAACACTGAAGTTCAATGATATATTCATGTGGGTGAATTAGGCCCCATAAGATTTGTTATTGATGCAAAACCGTCATAATGTTGGTTGATCATCTATGGGGTACTAGGAGATATTTGGAAGCACCACTGACATGAACCCCCATTGTTAATGGAGTTTAACAATACTGTCACTTGTCAAGATTTGGGTCCCATTAGGCGTCAACAAAATATTGGTATATCAACTTATCAACTTTTGTGTGTTGAGATAAACTGACCCTTTGAAATCAAGCATCTCCTTGACATCACCAAACCCAATAGGGAGTATGGCTTGGAAGGATATGAAATGGTCATGACATGTCAGCCACATGGTGATTAAGATGGCACTAATGTGGGAATGACATGGTGCTAATGTGGAGATGATGTTGCACTGAAATGACGAGATGATATGGAAAGATGAAGTGTTTATCCGATGATAGGCCCATTAGAAGATCAAATATCAAGCCATTGGCGCATTAATAGATTATGTTTTATGTGGTGAGCCTATAGAATTTGGTCAATCAATCATTTCCATATAGCCACTTTGGGTGTGCCTGGGGAGGGATAAGTGAACCAATAGACATATGGTGATTAATGGAGTAGGGGTCATTAGATGATGGCCACTTTCATGTTGGAAAAAACAAGTTGGTAGTTTATTCACAAAAGGTTTTTCCCCAAAGGGGGATCGACAATTGATATATTGAGTTGATCAGGTTACCACGTGGTCCATCGAAATAGGTGAAATATGAATATATGTAGGGTGAGGTAGCCTAAAGAAAAAATGTTTAAAGGGACATAACTTAGTTTCCAAAGCTTTATTTTGGAAAAAATTTATATCTTCAAAAAGTTCCCAATGAGAAGAACATTGATAATATTAGAAATGAGTTTTGAGGGGATCGAAGAAAGAAGAATTTTTGCTAACCCTATATTCATAATTAATATTGAAGGTTGGGTTTAGATAAAACATATAGCCCTAATTAGTAATTAAAGGGTCAAATATGTTACAAATGGTATCAGAGTCAAGGTTAAGAAATCAGACTAAAAGGGCTTAAGAAAGATTAAAAAATTTGTATAGATGTGGTTCAAACATTAGGCCCAGAGGGCTAGAGATATACAAACATAAGTGAATTTGAACAATACATAGAGCTTCTTAATTCTGTTTTGGTAGCAATAGTACTACCTAGATTTGACCTTCAATAAAGGTTATGTTTCTTGATATGGAGAAACAATATGAAGCAAGTGCACTCTTGAAAGAGATTCATGCCTTGGAAATGGTTCCTTGAGGAAGGCCATTTAAAGGAGTGTGGACTATTGTCATTGATGTTGATCTTGAAAATATAAAAGTATAACTAAAGGATAAAAAATGCAATGGGTATATATGTGTGTGTGTGGGTGTGAATAGGTTGGACAACTATCTTTGATAGTAAGGAATTGTGCCTTGAAGTAAAAACTTCTGGTAATTACTAACAAAAATAAAGAAAAAAAATGTTGATTGTTGTGATAAATTGTTGGGTTCTAAACAATTATTTTACTATTTGAAATACTAATCAAGATCTAAGTTCAAATTGTAGTGGAAGTAGAGCTTCAATTTTAGGTCATCATTGTCCAATGCATTTGTGGACGGAGGAATTAAGTATCTTATAAAATATCTTTTGTTTTCTTAAATTAGCATTGGTGTGTTGTTTTCAACACATAATAAGTCACACAATAATGAAGCAAAAAATAACAGTAGAGTAGTGTAATGCAACATGGAGGAATCCACGAATCAAGGACCATTGATAAGATGCGAGGAGACTTATAGAAACCCCCTAGAATTAGTAGAAATAATGAGAATCCTGAGGGATAAAATTTAAAATTATAGGTCTAATAATGAGAAACTCATTAGGGAACAAGAGAAGTAAATATAGATAAATGCAATGCTACTACAATGATTTCCATACATGCAAATCTTGCTACAACATGGACCAACTACTAGAGATGTTGAGCGATACTATGAGGGAATGATTAGGAAGTTTAATAAACTCAAATTGGGACAACTCACTATGTTAACAAGTTCATAAAGATATTGAGATATGTACCATTTATTAAAAATGAGGAGATGAGGATACATTGTTTTCTCAATGGGTTGGTTGAATCCTTACTGGATCTAACAAGTTTGATCAACTCAAGACACTTGATGACACCATCCAAAAGGCCAAGTATTGATATGAGTTGTTAAATACTTGTAGTTTTTAACCCTGTACAGAAATTACCTGCATATGAATTGTAAAACACAGAAAATAAACAATGCGAGAGCATAACACATAAAACACATATACACAGAGATTTTCCCCTGGATCCCAAAACCGGGACTACCAACTTTATTTTTCATTATGTTCCTTTCAATGTTACAATACATATTTATAAATTCCGAAGCATCCAATACCATGGACTGAAAACCATCGCGTCCAAAACCATGGACCATCGTGTCCAAAACCAAGTGCGAAAACATGCACAAAACCATAGGTAGGTCCGCCCAACCTAATATAGGGTCCAAAACCAAAATTTTCCGGGGCGCTGCCCCGGACCCCATAATGTGGGGTTACCCTCACCCCTCAAACCCCCTATGACTCCCCCCGCTACGAAATCAGCGCAACAAAGGGGGGGCTTCGCCCCCCTTCTAACCCCCTGGTTAACTACATGGGATAGTCGTGGAAAGAATATAACACAACCCAACATTCTCCCACTTGTTGTTTTCTTTCCATAGGGGGCCACAGGAGAGCTTAGTCATTTATCCAGCCCTGCAATGCCCATTGTTTCTCTACACCAAGAGAACTTCTCAGAGCTCACAGATTTTTTCAATGCATCTGCAGTATTCTTCAAAGTGTCCACCTTTACCAGCAACACCTTTTTGTCTTCTATCATATCCCTCACAAAGTGATACTGAACATCAATGTGCTTTGTCTTTTAATGACATGCAGGGTTCTTTGCCAAGAAAATTGCACTTTGGTTGTCATAGTCTATCCTTATAGCTCCTTGTACTAACCCCATACTTGAACACAATCTCTACAACCAAACTGCTTCCTTGATTGCATGAGTGGCTGCCATGTATTCTGCCTCTGTAGTTGATAGTGCCACTACAGATTCTTTCTTACTCATCCAACTAACTGCACCTCCAAATAGGTTAAACACATACCCACTTGTAGATCTTCTCTTATTCAAATCTCCAACCCAGTCTACATCAACAAAGCCATGAATATCCAACACTATGTCCAATCCTGGTTTTCCTTGGTAGCACAAACCATAATCAATAGTGCCATGCAAATAACTGAAAACCCACTTCACTGTTGTTCAGTGCTCCTTCCTTGGTTTTGACATAAACCTGCTCAATACTCCCACTGCATGTGCAATGTCTGGTCTAGTACATCCCATCGCATACATTAGGTTGCCGACTGCACTTGCATATGGAACACGGGACATGTCCTCTTCCTCTTCTTGTGTCTTGGGACACTTTTCAGCAGATAACTTTACACCTATAGGAATATGAACCTTCATCGGTTTACTATCTTGTATATTAAACCCCTGCAATATTGTCTCGACATACTTCCTCTGGTTTAACCAGAGCTTCCTCTTTGTCTAGTCTCTTTTAATTTCCATGCCCAAAATATAGTTTGCAGCACCAAGATCTTTCATGTCGAATTTGGAGGATAAATGGGTCTTCAAATCCTAGATAATTTCTTTGTCATTTCCAACCAGCAAAATATCATCCACATATAAGACCAGATAAATAACACGGTCACCAAATAATTTAAAATACACACAGTGATCTGCTTTGCTTCCAGTGAAGCACCAATATCTTTCATGTTGAATTTAGAGGACAAATGGGTCTTCAAATCCTGGATAATTTCTTTGTCATTTCCAACCAACAACATATCATCCACATACAAGACCAGATAAATAACACGGTCACCAATTAATTTAAAATACACACAGTGACCTGATTTGATTCTGGTGAAACCAAGTCCCCGTATAAATGTATCAAATTTCTAATACCACATCCTTGGTGATTGTTTCAACCCATACAGATACTTCTTTAACTTGCATACCAGTTCTTTCTTACCCTTCACCGCAAAGCCTTCAGGTTGCTTCATGTAGATCTCCTCTTCCAGATCCCCGTGAAGAAATGTTGTCTTCACATCCATCTGTTCTACCTCAAAATCAAAAGCAACAGCAACAGATAAAAGTAATCTAATAGAAGTTACCTTGGCAACAGGAGAAAAAATATCACCAAAATCAATTCCCGACACCTGGGAATAACCTTTTGCTACCAACCGAGCTTTGTATTTCTCCACCTTTCCTTCTACATTTTTCTTCTTCTTGAACACCCATTTGTTGCCAATGGGTTTCCTTCCAGTCAACAACTCCACCAGATCCCAAGCCTCATTTTTTTGCAAAGATTCCATTTCATCAACCATGGCCTCTTTCCAAAGTTTCCATCCTCTAAATCTACAGCTTCCTTCACAGTTCTGGGATCATCATCAGTAATAGATAAAGCAAAATTTGAACAGAAAGCAGATGGACTATACCTTTCTGGCTACCTTCTTTCTCGAACTGATCTTCTCACACCCGGAGTTTTTGGCTCTTCATCTTCTGATTCCTCCTCTACTGTAGAGTCTGATTCTTCCTCCTTTAGCTCAAACTCTATCTTCTCAGGTTCCTTTGGTTGGATTTCATGTTTAATAACATCTTTTACCTCTCTGAACACCACATCTTGGCTGTACACAACCTTCCTTGTTACTGGGTTCCAAAGCTTATAACCCTTTAAACCATCCTTGTACCTAATAAAGATGCACTTTTCATATTTACTATCCAACTTGGTTCATTTCTCCTTTGGAACATGTACATATGCATCACATCCAAATACCCTCATATGTGAAAGAGAGGGTTTCTTACCAGTCCATACCTCTTTTGGAGTCTTATCATCCAACGCTAATGAAGGTGATCTATTGACCAGGTAACATGTTGTCTCCACCGCCTCTACCCAGAATTCCTATCCTAACCCAACACCACTGAGCATGCTTCTTGCCCTTTCCATCAACGTCTTATTCATTCTTTTTGAAACTCCATTTTTCTCAGGTGCGTATGGAGTAGTCTTCTGTCATGCTATACCACACTTCTTACAGAATTCTTCAAATTCCTTACTGCGAAACTCTCCACCGTTATCTGTCCTCAACACCTTTATCTTCTTCTTTGTCTGGTTTTCCACCAGAGCCTTAAATTCTTTAAACCTATCAAAGACTTCAAATTTCTTCTTAAGGAAATATATCCATGTATTCCTTGAAAAGTCATCTATAAAGGATACATAGTACACAGACTTACCCAGTGATGGAACCTTCATAGGTCCAAACACATCACCGTGCACAAGCTCTAATATCTGTTTCGCCCTCTTACCACCAGAGGGGAAACTCACCCGATTCTGCTTCCCATATACACAATTTTCACAGAAATTAAAATCCAGAGAACTATTACTCATACCTTCTACCATACCTTTACCATGAAGTATTCGAAGGCCCTTCTCTCCAATATGTCCAAGCCTTTGATGCCACAGCATGGTCTTCTCTCTAGAGACCACTAGATTTTCTGCTCCACTTTCAGGAACCACAAAATTGTTGCACCCATCAACAATAGTGCTACCTTGCAGCTTGTACAAATTTCCAATTCGAACTCCCCGCATCAATACTAGTGCCCCCCGAACCATCTTGTAGGTATCCTTCTCGAACACTGTTTTTACACCTGCATCATCCAGCTTGCTTATAGAAATCAGATTTCTGGCTAATGCAGGAATATGTAGAACACCCAGAAGTGTTCTAACCCTTCCACCTTGCAACTTCAACTTTACTTTTCCACGACCAACGATTCTAGCCTTCCTGTCATCCCCCAAGAAGACATCACCACCATCATATTTCTCATACTTGCAGAACCACTCTCTATGGGGAGTGAAGTGAAAGGTTGCACCTGAGTCAATCAACCATGCCTTGTGATCTACATGTGTACTAGAAGAAGCCAAGTACACATCCCCACTTTCATCTAAGGTGGTTTTCGCCTCTGCAGAAGGAGCATCATCAGTTCCCTTTCCTTTATCAGGAGCTTTAGATTTACAATCCCTTTTGTAGTGCCCTTCCTTTCCACATTTCCATCACACCACCTTTATAAGTTTTCTTGGAGATTTAGATCTCCCTCTAGATTTAGACCTCCCACTCGATGACTTATTTTTGTTTCTATTCTAGGACCATCCTCGTACAAACAAGGCATCACCATTTTGGCTCTCCATATTTTTCCGTCTCATTTCCTCCGTCAGCAAGGATGAGACTATTTCATCAAACTACAAGGCAGTTGCATTGCTATCTATTGCAATAACCAGACTATCCCACGAATCTGGTAGAGAACACAACAAACTGATGCACTTATCTTAATTTGAAATTTTAATATCAACAGATGATAACTTACTTACCACAGTACTAAATGCATTCAGATGCATTGTCACCAAGCCTCCATATTCCATCGTCAAGTTATACAGCTTTTTCTGTAGGAACAATTTATTCACCAGAGACTTAGATTGTTATAAAGTCCCTAACTTGTCCCACAAAGCCTTCGTCGTAGCTTCCCCTAATACATTCATCAAAACTGAATCTGAGACACACAATCGTATTGTGCTCTTTGCCTTTCGATCCAACTTCTTCCATTCTTCAACGGATACTCCCGTTGTTTTAGTACCTGGATCTACCGCGATCCACTGATCTTTATCCACCAACAGATCCTCCATATTGAGTTTCCATAACTCAAAACTCTGACCATTAAATTTCTTGATCTCTATCTTTCCACTGCTCGCCATCTTCTTTCACCACCAGAATCGATCCCATAGATCTCCCACTGAACAGGGTCTACCACAGTCCTGAGCGAAACCCCTCAGCAGCAAAGGTGTCCCCTTGAAGCCAAAACAGCTCTGATACCAAATGTAGGTTTTAGCCCCATACAGAAATTACTTGCATACAAATTCTAAAACACAGAAAATAAACAATGCAAGATCATAACACATAAAAAACATATACACAAAGATTTTCCCCTAGATCCCAAAATCGGGACTACCAGCTTGATTTTTCATTATGTTCTTTTCAGTGTTACAATACATATTTATACATGCCAAAGCATCCAATACCATGGACCGAAAACCATCACGTCCAAAACCATGGACCATCGTGTCTAAAACCAAGTGTGAAAAACATGCACAAAACCATAGGTAGGTCCACCCAACCTAATATATGGTCCAAAACTAAAAAAAATCGGGGCGCTACCCCGAACCACATAGAGTGGGGTTACCTGCACCCCTCAAACCCCCTATGACTCCCCCCACTACGCAATCAGCGCAACGAAGGGGGGGCTCCACCCCCCTTCTAACCCCCTGGTTAACTACGTGGGCTAGTCGTGGAAAGAATATAACACAACCCAACAATACTAAGGTGAATCCCCACAAGGTCTAGAAGATGGAAGACAAAGTTTGGATTAGGAGAGAAGGGTTCGAAGTATCAGAACATGAGCCATTAGGAAAGAGTGCTAAGCTTAATTTTCTAACAAGAAGTGTACATCAACAAAACTATTTCACTGAATGAGAGAATGAGACTACTGAACCAAAACATGAAGGGATAAAGAACCAAAATGAAAGGTCCTCGAAATGTTGGGGGTGCAAAGAGGAGCACCTATTTCATGATTGTCCTTATAAGAAACATGATGGCAAGAAAATATTTAATTCCCAGGAGGATAACACAGTGGATGAAGTAGCCAAAAGCATGTCATAAGTTTATGTAGTAGTGTAAAATCAATAGGTGGACTCTCTAGTAGTAGAAGTCGGTATGGAAGGAAAAGATAATTTGAAGGTATGGGTGTTGATTCCTTCAACATTAGGTAGTATCGTTAATGATATGAATGATGATAAGAGTGCTAATAGGTCACATACATGTGAATTTTTACTGTTCAAATGAGTAAAAGCGTGATTGTCATGAAGAACATGGAAAATTATAATAATTGCGTGATCATATTTAATATGACCATGACTTATTAAAATTTTATAGTGTGTATGCGTTTAATGCACAAAATGCATGTATGCTTGTGTAAGGACAAGCTTTAGAAGAATTAATTGTCATGAATATAACCATTAATAATATTTTAAGGAATTGTTGATTACTGAAGCGAGTGGTGTGAAACATTCACTCCCAAAGGAAGTAAACTGGGGAGACAGGTTGCTAATAAAATTCTAAGATAGATCTATCGACACAAAAATTTCATTGTCATATAATTTTTGAAATGGTTAAAATGATAGTGAATGGACTAGTAGTGTGATGATGTTATTCTTTTATTAATATAGAATGAAGTTGAATTGATTAAACGATTTTACTATGTGAATGTCTTTGAAGAACCAATATCGTAGTTGTTGTTAATAATATGTCAAAAGAATACTATGCACAAGAAACTAACATTGTTGGGATGAATAAAAATACAAATTTTCAAGTATAGTGCCTTAGGCAAGATATGGACTGGAAGCCCGTAATAAAATATGAAAATGTCACACCTTGCAATTAGCAAAGAACTATGAGAAGAGTCTCATATTTGTGAGACCTAGCCTCCTTATAAAGCAAGTTAGTAAATAGAATTTTTGGTTGAGTATATCTCATGCAAATTGAATGATGTGAAGGAGGTGAAATGATGAATCATTATGGAGGGTAGATTGAATTTGTGAAGTAGGAACAAGGCCACTGAAGCAATAGTATACCCCTAGAAAAGTAAACCACAGTAGGAGAAATCTATTGGAACATCGTTGCTATAAGAATCTAACAATGATTTCACTACTCCCATGAAGGAAAACCTTGGTCAAGTAGATCACCCAAGGAAGGGTTTTGCTTGGAACCAAAATGGAAAACAACTACTCAAAAGAGGGGAATTGTCACACACCCATCGGATTAGGAATCTAGGTGGTTGCATTAAATATAAGTAGTGCATTAAACTCATTATCTGCGGAAGCTTAATGAAGAAAAAGAAAAGGAAAATTATATATATATATATATATATATATATATATATATATATAGATATGCATGTATGTATGTATGTATGTATGTATTGATTTGAAATCTCATTTACTGAAATGAAGGTTATCTTGGAAAACACCCATAGCTCTATAGAAAGATTAATTGTTGTATATGAACATGGTCCTTACACATATGATGTGTTAAATATTTGATGTAGGTACTAGATGGGATGCTATAAATTTTGAAGTGAGAAGGATGTGAAGACAAACACCATTGTAAAAGAAGCGGGGAAAAAAAGGATATGAAAATTGTTGTTGGTGTGCAACAATAAGAAAGTTGGCACAACTGAAAGGAAGCGGTCTATATCTTACTACAATAAGAAATTTATAAATTTGAATATTAATAATTGTATATACATAGTCAAATCCTTATTGCAGGTGAATCAGTATTGGATATGGAAGACATGTAAGACCATAATAAATACTGACATATAACATAGCAAGAGAAAATATGTTGATGGTTGGAGGACCTCATGATGAAAAACCTAAGTCCCTTGATAAAATAGATTATGATATTGAATCTATGTGATAATATTTCTTATTGAAATTTACAAGATAACATCTCATGATAATTATATGTAATTTATGCGTATAAGCTCTGGTGATGGCTAGGAAACACCAATACAATGGCAAGGAATAATATATGAAGAGGGTTGTCTTGCTAGCACAACTAAGGAAGTATTGAGGAATGTTGCTACAATAAAGGAAGAGAACCCAAAATGATGTGAACATTGAGGATGATGTTACTTTAATGGGAAGGGGATTCTAACAACCATTTTTAATGCCCACATTTTTGTAATATGGAATTATGATTAATAATGTTGGGATGACCAACCTAGGTTTTTTTGTAAGACTTTTATTTGATGTAAAATTCTTCATCTAATATTTAAAGTTCAATAAGAGAGTAGCCTACATGGATATCAATGCTTGGGAGGGTAAATATATGAGGGAATTTGAGAAACATCATGTTTGATTGAATTGATTAACCAGACCCTTCATGTGACAATTGAACTACTTAAATTTTTAGCAGTTATAAAGGATTCAGGAAAGTGGTACCAGAACTAGTTAGATGTATGGGCAAATTACCACTAGCAGAAATTTAGAATTAATCACATGCTTTTTATCCAACTTGATGGACATCCTTGACAAAAATCTATTAAAGAATTCGATCCATGAAAGAGAGAAAAATATAGAGAGAAGTGTGTGTGAGATGGAGAAAGGGAAACATTCTCTTGGAGAGAGGAAGCACTCATGGGAAGGCTTATGCAAAGAAAACAAAGAGTGGTTGTTTGAAAAAGAAAGAGCAGTGAAAAGAGAAGAAGAGTAGAGAGGGAAAAGAAATGAATGTTGAAGGAAAGAAGAGAGAAACTCATGTGCTAGAGCAAAGAGCTTAAAGAGCACAAAAAATAGAATAGATAGAGTAGAGAGAGGAAGGAGAGAGAAAATACCTAAAAACTATTTGTGAAGGAGAGTGGCCTTCACATTTTATACTTTGAATCGAACTCTATAAAACGCTAAGTGAATTTTTCTTGAAGGAATTTAATCTAGCTCAGGGGTGGTTAACTGTGAGTAAACTATAACGTAGTTGAGCCTATAGTTGGGTGGAAAGTGGCACTCCCTTCTTCAGTTTCCAATCTATCTAAGTGATCCATATAAGTGTGTTTAACCCCTTATTAATAGAATGAATTGTTGTTCAATACTCTATAATTTCTATGAAGATGGACTATTGTGAATTTGGTAGAGAAAATTGGTATGGTGTTGATATACTTTACTTAAAATGCATGAGTAATGAGCCAAGTGTATGATTTAATTACTTGAATGATTAACTAATGTATATTTCATGAAGAAATGATGTATATAGAGGTAGCCTTTCACATGCGTCACCTGTTATAAATAGGTGCTACCTATTAATGAAGTGAAAGGATAGAATTAGTTGTAATGATTGTAATTGGCTTAAAGATTCCTGAAAGTGTCACCAATGGATTATTGTGCACATTAGTAAGACTATAGTTTGAAATTGATTATGATGGTTTCTTGAGTATCTATAAGTAATAAGTTGTTTGTTGTCTATTGAATCAAGGTGTAATTTTTCTTAGTCTCTAGCTACTACTTCTTACAAGGATAAATATGTATACAATGATATTCTTGATGTTGTCCCCTATAGGAGTTTTAAGAGTATTACATGGTGAGAAGTCTTGTAAATTCCTCTTTGTTTAAGGAACCTTGTTCCTACTAGAGATAACTCAAGATATTGACTTTGTTGTATCTAAGTATTAGAGTGAATAGTGTGAAGCAATGAGTTGAAGGCTATGGTATTGATATTGTTAGTGCTTATAAATTAGTTGTTGTTTCCTTGATCAATGAATAGAGGCACTCTTGAAGTAAGTTACCTCGTTGTTTATGGGATGCAAAATAATGTAGTGCATGATTGTGAAGTGAGATTCAAACTTAATTTTGGTCCTAAGGCTCTCTTATATATTTTTAAAATTGGATGGTCTTACTTAGACTAGGCTTGGGATGGAATAACATTGGATGTATCCCTGTCGAGAATGAGAGGGCTTGAAGGTTCTATTTTGTCTAAAGGAACTTATTTCCTTCAGGCGATAAGCCAAAGTATTAGTTTCTCAGGGAGAGAGAGAGAAGTCTAAAGTGTGGATTTACACCCCAAAAACTCAGTAAGAAGAAGTCACCTTTAGCTAAGTAAAGTTGATTATTATTGCTATAGCCCACATCCCTATATTCTTTCGAGAAATGTTTAACTAAAGGCAGTGTTATGAAAAATGATTTATAAGTTGAAGAAGATCTTAGAGTCTTCATTTTTCTAGGGATGGATTTCAACCCTATCAGAAGCAATTTTCAAACCTTTAATTAGGCCTAGAAGTCCTACCTAATCCTATATATTTTTGGAATTTCCTATATATGCATTTTGGAAATTCTTTGACAAAAATTTGAAATTCATGGATCGATTCCTTAGCCCAACCCCTGATCAAAAGACACTTAAGAGCTATAAGCGTGACCTAATAGGATGTCAAGCCATTAGAACATCGACATTGAGATATTGGGGAGGGAAAGATCTGTGATTGGACTTTTGGAAGGATTTAGAGTCAATTCTATAAGTTAGGGGAGTTAGGGGAGTTAAGGGAGTTTCATCCTAGACCTTAGTCACATGGTCGACATGTATTATGCCCAGGAGCCAGTCTGCATGGAGTTATTGGTTTACTAGGTGTTGGGAAGTTCGGTGCAACACCTATCGAGAAGTACATTATACTTCCTTGCATGTTGATAATTTGAAACACTGAGGAATAACTTTGGAGTGCAATAGTGTAGTCATGGGGGTTAATCGCACCTTGTGATATCAGCTTATCAGGGTGCCAAATGTTGGAATGTTGGGTGATCGACTATTAGGTCTTGGGAGATGTTTTAAAGCACTATCAACGTGAACGGTTGATGTTAGCATAGTCTAACAAGATCATCACATGTCAAGAGCTGGGTCTCGTTAGATGCTAAAGAAATATTGATATATCAGCCTATTCTCTTCTGAGTGTTAGGATAAACTAACCTTTTGAAATTAAGCATCTCCTCAACATCACAAAATTGTATAAGGAGTATGACATGGAAGGAGTTTATGTAGTCTTACATGTTAGGCATCTGACAACTGACATGGTGTTGATGCAGTGTTAACGTGGAGATGATGTGGTGCTTATGTGGAGATGACTTGGCACTAATTTGGTCAAAGGATGTGGCGAGATGTTATGGCTACCAAGCCATCAGCCCATTGACAAATCAAATATCGAGCTATTGAGCCATTGATAAATTGAGTGTCAGGGGTCGACCTATTGGTTATCAACCATCAATCATTTCCAAATAGCCTCTTTGGGTATGCCTAGTGAGGGATAGGTTATTAGACGTACATACGACACTTAACAAAGTTGGGTCTTGTCAACAACATCCATTGTCGAGTTGGGACAAACGAGGAGGAAGATTATTCATGATAGATTTTGGTTCAAGGAACTTGATAGTCGATATGCTGAGCTGGCTAGATTTCCATGGTCCACTGAGATGGGGGCCATGTGAATGTACAAAGGGTGAGGTGGCCTTAATGGAAAATTTTTGAAAGGACATAACTTCTTTTCTAGAACTCCATTTCGGATGAGGCTTATAATGTTGAAAATCTCTCTATTAGTAGAATACAATGGTAGTATCAAAAATGAGTTTCGAGGATATTGAAGAAAGAAGAATTTTTGCAGACCCTACCTTCATAATTAATCTTGAATGTTGGGTTTAGAGAAACCTCATAACCCTAATTAGACATTAAGGGTCTAGATATGTACACAAATATTATTTTCAACAAAGTTTGATGGGTTGAATTCAATGTATTAACACAATGATATTTTATTTAACATGATTTCCAACAAAGTATTTTAAATGATTATTTAATCTTGTAAGAAATTTCCCTCTTATTACAAGAATTTAGTGATACAAAAAGTTAGATTTCTCATTAGTTCATAATTTTGATTTACTTTTTGATGATCTAAGTTGACTTAAAATTGACAAAAACTTTTACAACATTGTTCTACTATGCACAAATTTTGGATCATAGTAAAATTCTACTCATTTCAAAAAAGTTTATCATTTTCATCAAACTAATAATAAACAAGAGGATCATTTTGTTAGGAGACTAACTTATTTTTAGTTCTAATAATTTATATTTCAATCTTTATTTTATTTTATTTCCAATTAAATCTAGCCTAGGTGGAAATTAGTCCTTTTTACATGAAAAAAATAATGTCCACTTACAAAATAATGTCATAAGAATCATGCAAAGCTCAATCAAACCTAGATAGCCAACTTAAATCTTGATTGGTATTGTTTATGTGAAGTATGTGTGACAATGAAAAGTGACATATACAAATAAGTAGTGAAAACTTGCAATTACATATTATTGTAATCTAGATGTTGTAATAAACAAACCCATCAAAAATAACTTAGAGAACCAGTTTACTTTAAAACTCATCTAAGACTTATCACTGTGCCACTATTAGTGAACCACATCCAAGTTGAGACTTTGAAACTTATCACCATGCTACTATTAGTGTACCACATCCAAGTTGAGACTTTGAGAGTTATCATTGTACCACTATTAGTGGATCAAACCAATGCCACTATTAGTGAACCACATCCAAAGTTGAGACTTTGAAACTTATCACCATGCCATTATTAGTGGACCACATCCAGGTTGAGACTTTGAGACTTATCATTGTGCCACTATTAGTGGATCAAACCATTGGTGATAACAAGGGTGTTATGTTTTGAAGTCTTCGGTTGTAATTTCATGAATTAATTTTTGGTTAAATTTTTATTTTTTGTTGTTTAAATTTTATTTTTAATTATATAAAAATTATGTTAAATTTTAATAAATTAATTTTTTAATTAAATTATAATATTTTATGCAGTTGTCTATAACGCAACTTTTTGAAAGCCTTTCCGGCGGGTTTTTCCGGTCGAAATCCGGCAGGAATTTATTGGAATCGCAAGTTTGATAGCTAGTTTCTGCACAATGAGAGCGTCCTAGGGGTTTTCCAGGGTGCTGAATCCAAATATGCAGTTAAAAAACCATTTTAACTACAACAAATCAAGATTTAACTTCAATTTCTTCCGCCGGATTCCGTCACCGGAATCTCCAAAAAGTCACATTATAGACAACTCCATATTTTATTATTTAAATTATATTTTTAATTTTATATATAAATTCAAATTATGAAAAATTCACCAACCAAATTCATAATGCCAAAAAGAAAATTGAAAAAAAAAAAGGGGAAAACAACTCCAAAACTAATACCGTACTAGCAAGTCTCTCCGGTCGCTAAAGTTCCGTGCGTGCATTATGTGAACATTGAATAACATTATTTTGTCTACATGTCGTCATGATTCGTCCTAGGGAGATTATAATATCTTACTGTCGGCTACCCACATCCACTATTTTGATTAAAGAAGGAAGAGTTGTTGCACTTGCCAAACATGTATTAGACCATATCATCGGCCTCAAGATGCCGCCTCTACTTTAATCCAAAAAACAGGTGTATGCCGTACGCCTGTCCTAAAATATCGTCATTGTACATGTCATCACATGACGTCACGTCCCACTTACGCACCAAGAAAAGACGTGGCCAGTGAAAGTGGACCTATCTGGAGGCCGAATCCAGCGTCGGTAATGAGAGAACACGCCAAATTGCCCACAACTAAATTTTGAACGCCAATGTCGCCGTTTACAGTTGTAAACGTGGCAGTCGTTTATTTGTCAAAACTGCCAATTTCGGCGGTGCATGCTAACGTGTCCTTCTCTGCAACTTCCTACCAAATTTGGCGGTGGCACTAATGGAGAATAACGTGACCCGCGCTGTGGTGTACTGTATTAAGAAAGCGGAGTTGGCAGGATTGTTTGGGAATAATTCTACGGCGGTTGAGTCTGACTGCAACTCAAAATTCTCGGGGAAGGACATATTGAGCGCTCCGCGTAGGGCTTTGCAGGGTTGAATTATATTGATGGGTTCAGGGATCGATCCCGCGGCCGTGGAGATTATGACGAAGAAACGCTCTATGGAATCATCTTCAGCTTTAGCAGAGGCGAGTCCCAAGCGGCCATGCACCGGCACTAGTAACGACAGTGACAGCTTTGAAGAATTCTTTGCTCTGCTGCAACGGATCGAGGCCACCAAGAGGCACTGCTCGAGGAGTCGCGGCGGCGCTAATCGGAAAGCGACTGCTGCAAAATGCAACGGGGCGGGGAACATCGATGATGCCAAAGCCGTTACGTCTCAGGCATTGTGGCGACCTTCGTTCGAGTGGGAGGATTTTTTACCCCGCGGGAATGGAACCCGCGACGTCGATTGCAAGGCCGGCGAGCGGGGCTTGAAGGGGAGAGAGAGTGAGCGAGAGCGAGTCTCGGCGGAGGCGAGTGTGGAGGGAGATAAAGGGTTGGATCTGAATTTGCCGTTGGAGTTAACGCCCCTGTGAGGTATTCGCAGATAAATTGAAAAGTAGATTTAAGTAATTGTAGCATGAAATCTTTCGAAAACTATATCATTAAGATTCAGTGAGAATAAATTGAAAAGTAGATTTAAGTAATTGTAGCATGAAATCTTTAAAAACTATATCATTAAGATTCAGTGAATGAATCTTGGTTTTAATGTGGGGGTGAAGATTCAGAAAAATATGTTTTGGGTTTGATGTGTCATCAAGATTCACTAAAAATACATTTTGCTTTTGGTTTTAATGTGTGATTAATGTTTAATTAAATTTTTAGATCCGACCCTAGAAAGTCCAACGGATTTATTGTTCTGCCCCCTTCTTATTCCACGAAAGGAAAAGTAAGGCTGATTGATTTCTATTTCATGCGTTGGTAAAAAGAAATTTGATCATCAAATTTATATTTATTTTTATAAATGAATGGCTTCATATATTTAAAATGGAATTTTTGTTTTTGAAAGGTCTGAAAATTTATTATAATTTAGTTGTTAAATTAATAGTAAGGAAAGGTATCTCTGGTGATTGTTATTCGTAAATGGAGCATGACTCATTACCTTTATTCAAAGAAAACCATGTCACTATAATAACCCTTTGATATTTTATTCTATAAGAGTGAAATCCTCATTCAAAGAAAACCATGCCACTGGAATAACCCCTTGATATTCTATAAGAGTGAAACCCTTATTTAAAAAAAACCATGCCACTAGAATAACCCCTTAATATTCTATAAGGGTTTCACTCCTGCCAAATATTCTATAAAAGTTTCACTCCTGCCAAATATATTTGGATCGTAAATCGTTAAATTATTTCCTTAAAACATACACCATCTTCAACTAAACAACCCATCACAACCGTAATCCAATGCCAACACTATTTAGACATATAAGTAATGAAATTTTGAAATCAATGTTCTCACCATTTCATATTAAAAATATCAGATAACACTACTTTTATCCGCTGGACACTACTTTTATCCACAACAGCGGTAAAGCTAGATTCGAGAGTGCAAGAGTTTGTTTTTTTTAATTAATTCATTTGGAAACCATGGTAAATCTAGATTCGAGAGTGCAAGAGTTTGTTTTTTTAATTAATTTATTTCGAAACAATGGAATTTGAATTAATTCATTTCGAAACAATGGAAAAAAAAATTAAAATACTTTTACAAATTTTGTATATTTGAATTATTTTATTGGGAAACAATGTAAAAAAAAATCAAAACAGGGATACAAAATTATTCTATTCTAATGTGTTTAACAAGTGGTGAAATATAATATTTTTAAATGAAATATATTATTTTTTAAAAATATTTTTGATATTTTAAAATGAAATATGTTATTTTTTTTAAATATTATTAATATTATTGCATTATATTATTGGAAGAATATTATTTTGAAATCAAATTTTGTCTATTCATTTATTCAAAAATCAAATTTCTACAAATTCAAATCCAATTTAAATATAAACTATAAATTAAAACATCGTAAAATTAAAATATTTTTACAAATTTTGTATATTTTAATTAATTTTATTTTTACAAATTTTATATATTTTAATTTATTTATTTAGAAACCATGGAAAAAGAAAATCAAAACATGTATACGAAATCTTTTTGAATCCTAATATGATTAGGCCAACGAAATTATTTCATTCTAATGTGTTTAACCAGTGGTGAAATATATTATTTTTAAATGAAATATGTTATTTTTTTTGTTTAAATTTCATTGGTATTTTATTATTTGAAAAATATTATCTTAAAATCAAATTTTATCAATTCTAATATCAACTATAAATACTTAAAAAAAATAATCATTTTATAAGATTTAAAAAATAAAACATCAAAATTCATTAGTCGATTAGTTTGGACAGATTGTTAATATTTTTAGCACTGGTAAATATGAGTAAATTAATCGTTCTTGTGGAGATTTATCGAATCTTCAAACCCACCTTATGGAATTGTCTAAGATTAATCAAATTACCTTGATCTAGCTTCTATTCTTGATCTTGATCTAGATCTAGAATCTAGTCTTTTAAAAGTCTTATGGTAGAGTTTCCATTTTTTAGGTTAGGAATATGTCGGGCAAGTCCGATAAGGATCGGATGAAAGTTTATTGAACTTTAAAATTTGAGTTAATTTAAATGGCGATTTCGTAATTTGTTTCTATTTTTTATTTTTTATTTTATGGTCTGATATGTTCAATTTTTAATAAGATTAAAAAAATGTTTTTTTTTTTAATATTTAAATGGATTAAATTGAATATGTGTTTTTTAATATTTAAATAGATTTAATATTAATATTAATTGTTTTTAATTGGTATTAATTTATCTTTGACTAAAAATTTATGACGCTTAAGTATCGTTTTTATTTATTTGGGTGGTTGGTTGAAGTCTTATTATGGGTTGTTGAGTAACTTCCATTTCTATTGGTTACTAATTTTTTGTTTTTTGTTTTTTTATTTTATTTTATTTTTTATTTTTTTCTATTATTTCTATTTTCATGAATTATAATTTTTCTCAATATTTTCAATTTAAAATGAATTATTATTATATTAAAAACATATTTTAATAGATTTAATTATAAACAATTATATATATTAATAAAAATAAAACACACACACAAATATATGTATGTTAATATAAACAATATTTTTTTTCCCGTAGAAAAAAGTCGTAATTTTATTCATGATGACAAAATTACATTTTTTCGATGCTAAAAAGCACATGCATATGGCTTGTCCCTATTTTCACAGGATACAAGGCAGACAAAAAGTAAAAAAATAAAAAATTGTCTTCTGTTCTTTCCTTCCTTTCTTCTTTTCCACCTTACGCCAACCTCCAGTATCGGGAGTGGTCGTTACAATGGAAAGCTGATTTTTAGTGAGAGTGTCTTTGTCAGAATCAGATCCTATTGATCCATGGGTTCACTTGATGCCTGTTATTTCCATCCCTGTTAGTTGAGATGTTTTATGTTGCGTTTGGTTGCTGGAATCTTCCTCCTATTTTAGTGCGCTCTTCTGGTTTTTTCGATCCTCTCTTTCTGCTTGGTATGTTGTTGTTTCTACTTCTTCCTCCAGAGGGGTCGTACATTGCCATCTTTTTGGCTGTTTCTGTTGCTTTTTGTTCCATTTGGGAGTTTGTTTTGCTTTAGGACAGGTGTTGTGGAGGTGTCCTATTTGTAGACATCCGCAACATCGGAAAGCTGTGTTTTCATATTCTAGTGGTTGTGTCCATTGTGTATTGTTGAAATTCAAGTTTATGCTTTCTGGTAATCCCTCGCAGAGATCTACCTCCACACATATCCTGGCAAATGTGAGTATCCCCCTTGAGATTCTGTCTTCATCCGTCTTTAGGTATTTTCCCAAAACGTTCCCTATGGCGATTAATACCTTGTGATGCCAAAAATGTAACGGGAGGTTGTGCAACCTAACCCACACTGGCATCTTTGATACCACCATTGTGTTGGCGTCGAAATCCGGGAACCATGGGGTCATAAATAGTCCTGCATTGCCCTAGAACCATGGCCCTTTATTGAGGATGTATTCTCTTTCTTGTTCTGTTCTGAATCTAACTATAAAAAAACCTTTGGGGCATAGATATATCTCACAGTCTGGAGACCAGGCCTCGTATATCCATTGGTGCAGAACATCAGATTTTGGCCAAAACCCATTGAATCTGCATATAACTGAATTGGAATAAAGATCTGTGTACAGGTTTCTTACCTCAGGCATGGCGATGGTGAGTGTAGGATTCTCAGATTTTTGTTCTACAATGTAGGGTCCTAGGAGCTCAACTGTTGCTGCGGTATTGTGTTGTAAATCTAACCCAGAAAGAAATATATGAGAATAGAGAATAACCCAATAATAACAAGATCAAAATATAGATAGAAATTCTTTTTTATTATCAAACCCTTAAGGTAGGGCAACACCATACATTCACTCCTTAAGGAAGGAGAACACTCCACAAGCCATATGCCTGTTCATACAATAATACTTCACTTCCTCTTCATCATCATATCTCTCCATGTGGAGTCTCTAGCCTCTATATAGGCCTCATACATACAATACCATGCATCATTACCATGGTTTCTTCATACCATCAACTAATACCATGGGCCCATTACATTATTATTAACTACTTGTGGTCCCTTACATGACATGGGTTAACCACCTTATTTATTCCATGGGCCCATTACATTATTATTAATTACTTGTGGTCTCTTACATGACATGGGTTAACCACCTTATTTATTACTATGGCCCATCCCATTATTACATTATTACCTTGGGTACCTCCCTTGGTACCCCATATTATCCCCCCTAGGTACATAACATTCCACCCCCCTAAACATGTTTCGTCCCCGAAACATGGGAAGAACATAAATAATAAGATCTACTCAAAAGAGTAGTCCACTGATACCATGCACATGCATCTAACCATCCAAGAGAAAGGTGAACCCTCGATCTCGCTGGTGCCTCGTTCGCTTGAGATGGAAGTTGACCGTGGCCGCTCTTCTGTGTTGATGTGTAGTGGGTAGATCTTCTCTCCTCGCGATCCGTCATGTGACGACTTGGTTTCCATCTTGATGGTTGTCTCGCTGGGTGATGTGGGTGATGATATGTTGAAGTTTTAACCCACGATGGCTTTTGCTTGACTTCACCCTGTTGTGGTGCCTGTTGTGGTGTCTTCTTTGTCAATATGACTTCAACCACTGAGCCCTCCTCTGATGTATCATCACCTGTAACCTTTTCTTCTGCAGCTTCTGTTTGTGTTTGATTGTCGATCATCAAAGGCTCATCATCTGATATGTCATTCCCTTGAACATCTTCTGCTTCAGCCTCCATGTGCTCTACCTGTTTATGGATGGAAATATCCTGTAATGTAATTTTCTTCTTTTTATACCATAGCTTTAGGAATTTCTTCTGCACATTAATATTGATAGTACCCACAGATTCCATCCAAGGATATCCCAAAACAACATCGATATTATCCATCTCTGAAGCATAAAAATCACCATGAAAAACATACTTATCCATAGAAATCTTCAAATCCTTGTACACTTGAACATCCTCATTATCAACTTGTGCAGTTTCAATGAGTTTTTCTGGAACTTGCAATCTTTTTGCCAAATTAACACTTATAAGATTTTGCTTGCAACTAGGATTTATAGTCACAACGATTTTCTCCTTCTGAATCAATCCATGAACATGCAATAAGGAGACACCCGTAGCAATTAACCCCTTATGTGTCTCATTCTCCTTTTTTCTAGCACAAGACCATTTGTCTAAAAGGACTTTCTCAAATTCTGCATCTGAAAGTTTGATCAACTGCTGGTAGTCAAGTGATAATTGTCATTTTAGAGCCTCATCTCTCAAATTAAACCATACTACAGTTTTCCAACATATCCCATATTCAGACTTTATTCTTTGTATGAATTCTTCAATAGTAGGACCATTATCTTTCCCTGTAAAATATAGCTTCTCCATGAAGAGGGTTTGAAAAAACTTGGCGAAAATTTGAAATGGCCACAAATCCGTCAATATTGCTCAGAATCTCTATTATAACCTATTTTTGGAAATGGAACAATCATTCTGCATCTGCCCATATGATAAAAATCCTGATCCAGGCACTAGAATTCCAGATCTGCGCTGCTACGCTCCCGGCGTCACCCAAAATTTCTACAAAAAGAGTTGATTTTAAATCAGCGATATCTCCCTCATCCGGACTCCGATTCGATTGATTTTTTTTTTGAAATCATGTGTTTTTTCCCAAATATTCCAGATCTACAATTAGATCTTGCAGATCTAGCACCAAGACTTCTAGATCTGCGCCGAAAAACTCGCTGCCCTGAAAATTGTCTGCAACCCCACTGATTTTTAGATCAGCGATATCTCCTTCATCCGGATTCCGATTCAACTGATTTTTTTTTTGAATTTGGGTATTTTTTCACAAGGAATACAGATCTGCAATTAGATTCTACAGATATTTCACCAAAACGTACATATCTGACCTGAAACTCGCCGCCCTAGAAACCCTGCAAAAATGAAAAAAAATTCTCCACGTTTTGCCCAAGAAAGTGCTCTGATACCACTTGTTGTAAATATAACCCAGAAATATATGAGAATAGAGAATCACCCAATAATAACAAGATCAAAATATAGATAGAAATTCTTCTTTATTATTAAACCCTTAAGGTAGGGCAACACCATACATTCACTCCTTAAGGAAGGAGAACACTCCACAAGCCATATGCCTGTTCATACAATAATACTTCACTTCCTCTTCATCATCATATCTCTCCATGTGGAGTCTCTAGCCTCTATATAGGCCTCATACATACAATACCATGCATCATTACCATGGTTTCCTCATACCATCAACTAATACCATGGGCCCATTACATTATTATTAACTACTTGTGGTCCCTTACATGACATGGGTTAACCACCTTATTTATTCCATGGGCCCATTACATTATTATTAACTACTTGTGGTCCCTTACATGACATGGGTTAACCACCTTATTTATTACTATGGCCCATCCCATTATTACATTATTACCTTGGGTACCTCCCTTGGTACCCCATATTATCCCCCCTCGGTACATAACATATTGTCTTGCACTTTTCCCTTGCCTTTGACTACTTCCTTGAAAGAGCATGTGCTTTTTGAGTTGGTTCCGGCACTTCCACCCCTCAATCGCAGGTTAATTATGATGGTTGTGTCTGCGGTGATGCCATAATCATGCAGTGTAAGATTGTCCTGTAAGCTGTGGCCTGAGCAGATCAGGTTTTGCTGGTATGTTGGTATACCCAGATGGTTCTGGATCTTGTTTTTTAGCTCCTGGATCTTCCTCCCTTCCCAGATCCTCCAGCAAATAGTTTTGCCTTCCAGTGTTTTAATGAAGATTTGTAACAGATCCTCTTCTTTTGGGTGCGCGTCTGCCTATGGTATCGCTGCATATGTTACCCTTGTGCCTAGGTTTATCAGATCGGATCATCCCGTTGCTTCCTCACAGAGCTTCGTCCTGGTCCAACAGCTAGGTGATGTGAGCTTGAGAGTCCTAAAGCAGATATCATAGAGGGCCTCATTGTTCAGCACCATACACTCATTGGCATTCTCCACCAGTTGATGTATAGAAAGTGTAGTGTTGTAAGGCTCCACCGCAGTATCAGACACCTTGGGAGATGGGAAAACAGAGAAAGTGTGCATCATTCTATCACGGTATTCCTCTTGGATCTTAAAGATCAAGAGGGTTCCCATTCCAGATCCAGTGCCTCCTCCCAAAGAGTGACACTTTTGAAACCTTTGTAGGCGACCGCAGTTCTTAGCCTCCTTCCTGACGACATCAAGAACAGAATCAATGAGCTCGGCCCCCTAAGTGTAATGGCCCTTGGCCCAGTTGTTCTAATATTAAACAATATTAGTTAATCATATTTCTTAATTTTTTGTGATGGAATTCAACAATACAATATTTTATTAGTTGTTTTATTTTTGTGATGAAACCTTTGTCTTTGTTATTTTTTCGTTTAATTAAGCTATATTTAAGCTAAGTGCATGTATTAACTACTATGTAACCCTTGTTTTATAATAGAGCTTCAAAATTATTAAATAGGCTTTTTATAATATCATGGGCATCCATGGATCACTCTAAGTTAACGATACCATATACTCAAAAAACCATAATTCATAATACTATATAAGCAAAAAACCATAATTCATATAATATTTTTAATTAATTAATCTAATTAAAATAACAAAAAATTATAATTACTTAAGATAATTTTAAATGTGTAACTACTATTAAGAATATTTTAAAATATTTCGTGGAGGTTAAATCTTTACTATTTACTTAATAATTATTCGTAATTAAATTAAAATTTTAAAAACTCTATTAAAAATAAACATGCATATATATATATGGATTTCAAATACAAAATATAAAATGGATTGTTTAAATTTCAAAAATATATCTATTATTATATTAAAATGGCAAACTAACTATGTAAGAGAAAAAAGCTCAAATTTTTTTCTTTGTTAAATCAAAATTTCTTCTAAATATTTTTATAAATAGGTATTATTATTCTAATTAATACCAGATTCAAATATAAAAAAAAAAAACAACTAATTTTTTTGTCACCATTGATTGAGTTGTTGATGGAGATCTATTTTTTCCTACTACCTTCCAAAGATCTTTTTAATTTATTGGAATCCTTTCTATTATTGCCTTTTCTAAATTGCCTTGATTTAATGGTTTTCCTTTTCCTTTTTATTTTTCTGTCTAATTTACTAACTTGTGAATGGCCATGGATTTAACTATTCTTTTTGTTCCATACTTAGAATCAAGGGAGATGGATTTATATTTCTTTGAGTTTTGAGTCACCATTTCTTGTTACACTCTTGAGATATCAGATTTGGATGTATCAAAAATTCAGCTTGTGATGGTGTTCCACTAGATTGCAAATTTCGCTGATGATCTAACTAAGAGTTGACCCATTAAGATAATTTGCATTAGCGCTTCATGTTCTTGCTAGGCCCTTTGTTGCATTGTCTTGCAATGTGTTTTGTTTTAAAACGATATTGACATCATAGAGATACACTCTCATAATCCATCTTTTTAGACCAAGAATCATTTTTTGCTTGTCTAGTTAATTTCAACTATAAACTCTTTTGTTGAAGTCCATTCCATGCATATTTGGGCATATGTAAATATGCTTTGTTTTGCAAACTTGACTAGATCATAGTATCCAAGTTGTTTAGTCTACATTCATGGTATTCAAGCACATAGTTTTAGTAACATGTGATATTGAACCCATGGATTACACGTAATGAAGATTTTAAAAGGCATGGAATCCTCCATTGCAAGGTGCCAAATGTGAAAATGTATTGGAATCACTTCGCTAGTAGCTTGTTTAGTTGACCAAATGGAAATCAAACTTATTTTCATGGCTAGTTTTTCTCACAAGGGTTTTCTAAGGTAAAAATTGGTGTTGTTGTTATGTTGTTATTATATTTTTTCTTTCTTGCAGTAGTGATATTATATCTAGGGTTAATCAAACATACTCTTAGAGGGAAGTGGTATGATGTTGTTGTTGAAGAAAGATGAAGGGCCTTGCGATTAGGAATCCTAGATTTGGGGATAAATTGACTTGGTGTGTTACACCATGGACGTGGCTGTGAAATATAGACTAATGATGATGGAAGCAATGTCATTTTATGCATTAAGAGTGGGAAGCTTGTTAATCTATTCAAGGAATTTGAACAAGAAGACACCAAGCCATTGAGGAGAATTTTGCGGATTATCGAGCAAGGAAGCAAGGATGAAATAGGGATTTGTTGCCTAATTAAGGAATATTTCAACCTTTTGGGGATTAGTAGGAAATTATATTAGCATGTCAATGGCATATTCCTAAATTGAAAGATAATAATTGAGCCATGGTTTTCATGGTATAAGATCTAAACCTAAGCATGAGTGCTAATCCTGAGGCCTTGGAAGGTGATAGGGTCAAACCTCTCCTTGAGGATTTTGATATAGTTGAGATATGCACACCCTTGGCCATCACTGGAATCGTAAATGTGGATGAAGATGGTAGAATTAGTAGTTGTTTTGGTAATTATCTCAAAGTGTTTGAAAATGGAGAAAAGAGAGAAATTATGCTCAAAATGAATATTCATTTGAGATACCTTGCGATCACGAAGGCAGATGCTAACGATGAAATCACAGGTGAACGACAATGATATATGGCCAAGATTCTCACTAAGTATCGATAAAGTCTCATGGGAAGAACAAATGATTGTCTCGGTTATCCTTACATTCTAGATTTTAATTATGGTGCATTAGCACAACTCCAACATTTTTCCATTAATAGTCTTGGTGACCCTTTTACTAAGGTAAGTGGATCTAATGAGAGCCAATGATATGGTGGTAGATGTAGTCGAGGTTGGGGCTATGAAGAGGAGACTACAATCCAATGTTTGATTAAAGGAGCTAAGGTCACGATTGTGTGAGAATGACATTAATAAGAGTTCTAGTGGGCATGTGGAAGGTGATGTTGATGCAAGATTAAGAAAGTGAAAGCATGCATAGAGATTGTAGTGAAATCATCCTAAAAGGGAATAGAGGTCCAACAAGGTTAGAGCAACCACATAGGTTGAATTTGGAGAGGACAGACAATGTACTAAGGTGAGAGAATGATAGCATAAGTGTCAATATAATAAGCAAAAAAGAAGAAAGAAAGATTACTTTAGACATGGTAGTTTTTGTTTGAGTACATATAAATGGGCATATAAGTAAACTTGGTTAGGATGTGTACCCTAGATAAAGTGTAGAGTGATAAGAGGGCATGTGGATTTCAATCTAAATGATAGAAATAGCTCGAAATTTGTAGTTTCTAATGAATTTAGGTTGAAAACAATAGACACAAAAACTACAAGGAAAAAAAACTTCTAGCGGAGGTTATACTGGAGGTTTTTAGTGTTATAAAATTGGAAAAATTTGTCAAAAAACAACTGCTAACATCTATTTGTAATAGCAGATGTTTTAACTGATATTATAATGGACTTCATCACAGCTAAAAAAATTTGGACGGTTGTAGGTTTTAGCGGATGTTTTTTTTGCGGTACACTTTATGGAACAAGTAACACTGATGCGCTACATATATAAACACACTGGGTTGCATACATAACTAAAAGCACTGAGGCATTGAATGCAAAGAATACCGGTGCGTAATATACGTTGCATCAATGCTAATACATAAAAAGGCTCGAGAATGTTCTTGTAAGGAACGACACAGGGGTGCGCAAAAAATAATTGCAATTCTGGTGTTTTTGTTTAAACTTGCAGCATCAATGCGTATTGTTTGTATAAATGCATCAATGTGTTAGTTATATAAAAGGACTGGTGTTGTTAGTTTTCATAATGCGTCGGGGCTAGAAATAATATTTTGTAGAAATGGGGTGTTAGTTCTATGAAATCACTAGTACATTAAGAATTACAATGCACTAGGGCGTTAATTGCAAATAATAGTAGTGCTTGAATAAATAAACATCTCAGTGTTGTCATTTTCCAAAAAGCCATCGGGCATGCAAAAAGATGTCGTCACAATGCTTTTATATAACATAACGCACCATTACTTTTTATGTTATGGACACACCAGTTTTTTATATGATATTTTGTCTTTTTTTGTAAACATTGACCCGTGACAGTGCAACTATTGTAATTTTTAAAATCTGTTATTTATAAAAAAAATGTCATATATCTTATAACAATATTCATATAAATTAAAATTTGATTAGTGTATTTGTTTATTATTTTTGGATTAATTTGCTATATTATCAAATTTTACATTTCTTCTTTATAATATTTAATCAGTGGTGTAACATTTCACAGCGACATTGGATAACAAAATAGCATAAATTAAAATATATTTTATTATATATCAATAAGAGGTCCTTTGTCATACAAAATTGTATTTTTATTGGTAACCCCTTATCTTTCAGTTGGGACACTATGTCCATTACATTAAACAAAACGTCTGATTTCGACATTCAATTATTTCAAAAAATACAATAGGTTGCATTAATATCCAAATAGTTCATCATTATTCGTTGGAACTGTTGTCAGTGATCAAGCTACTTCCATGACTTGGGTTATTTGGAGGAATGTTTTGTTGGTTGCATCGATTGTTTTTGTCTTCTTGATCTTGTTCCATATGCAAACATAAAAAAAAAAAACAAAAGTATAATGAGTGTATCTACATTAGTGAGAATAATGAAAATTGAAATAAATAATATATATCAATGTAAATCAAATAGTAATGTCCCATAACAAAAATTGATGCATAAATTGTACACATGCTTTCAAAACCAAGTCTTATGCCTTATTGCAACAAGTCTTCAACTAACGTAGTTCCATACTTTGTTTCCTACATGTTTTAAACTCCATTATAAATCATAGATTTAATATAAAGAGTTTTTTTGTTCTATTAATTATAAACTTAGAGAAGTAAAACAATATAGATACTTACAAATTCCACATTTACTTTTTTGTATGCCGACATACACTCATAACCCATATTTAACCCAATGTCAATGAATTCTTCAGATGAATTTTCTTTGTGTGTTAGCACCTATTTGAAGACATTCAAAGATGGTTGTTGTAAAACAACTTAAAATATACAAAAATGAAACCTTGAGTTGTTATAAGGAAATATTAACAATTCCTCACAAACTATGAAATCAACCATTTTCTTCCTTGTTTTCTTGTTTAATGTGTTAAATGAGTTCCATTTTGTTTTCATTTTTGCAAGAAATTACTTGAAAATTAATATTTAATGCTAAATTATTATTTTTATACGTACAAAGTCAACCATGATTACATACATTTGAAGCATGTTGTTGTTGAAATAACTCCTTTTATGATGCAATTATGTCCATTTCTTTAACATTTCCTTGTACTTTTTTGAAAATTTCTACTAACATGTTTCGCATATCAGCTCGTTGATCATTCGAGATTTTCATATTCTTCCTTAAAAAAGTAATAAACTATTTTTATATTGATATATGAAAACTAGCCCCAAGGGTTAGCTCAGTTGGTCAAAATCAGTGCCTCGCCGTTCGGGAGGTCACAGAGTCCATTCTACCCGAAGCCCTTGGGGTTAGGCCTTGCTAGTGGGCCACAAGGCTAAATTCCCTTCGGAGTCAATTAGCCCAGATTTTTCCGTGGACGTAGCAACCACCCCTTGACCAAGGTGTTCGTGAACCACAAAAAAAAAAAAATGATATATGAAAACAAAATAAAACAAAATTGCTTTTAATAAATGTTCATGGTTTGTAGTAATATATACATATAATTCTAGAAAATCATTTTAATTACGAATATTACCTTTTGAATTAGTCTTTTTGGTTGTTGTATGTTTTCATTATAACAAGTTTTATATATCTCATTGACCATTGCTCTGGAAACACTTCCTGTAGTTTAGATATAATTTGGTTCTTAAAATTATTGGATTGATTTTTGTATTATAAGTAGAAAGTACATTTATATGTTTGTTTCAGTAGATCCTTCATAGATTTGTAAAAAATATCCCCCTCCTTGCATTAACCTCCAACACCACTCTAGATGAGCTAGGGACTAATTCTTCATCATTTACATGTTCTATGATTTTATTTTCCTAGAATGACATTGACTTTTTCCTTCGTTGTTGTTCCCTATATAACATTAAACATACATGAATTAATAGATTGTTTGAAACATATTATCTAATATTATTAAGTATATTATTAATGAAAATTAAAAAAAAAAACTCATATTGAATGGTATTTTTCATTCCCCTGATTCATCTTTCTGCAATTTTTCTATCAAGCTTTTACAGTCTTCTGCACTTATATTAGAAATAATCTTATCGATCTTCTTTATTTTTTGGCTCTGCGTGATGCACGCTAATCAATACAAATTAGTTAAACTTACATATAGTTCAAACATATTAATTTTGTAAAGAATTTACAAAGAACTCGTCTTCTTTGCTTTTTTAGATGTGTTATCATTGTGTCAATCGATATTTTTGTTACTTTACACCTTTTGATATTATTTTTATCAATATGCAACATGTACCATTGAATATAGAAGTCATTAAATATATTTTATAAATAAATCAAATAATTTTAAGCCTAAAAGAGCCGTGGTAACTGGTGCATTTATCTAAATAAACACATCGGTGTGTTTATCCCATAAAATGCACTGAGCATTTAATTGTTTGGCATTGTCAGGGAAAATTATTATTTTTAAATAATTTTAAATTATGATGATGTAATTTGTAACGCTAAACGCACCGCAATGATTTAACAATGTTATTTGGAAGATGTGTGTTGGTGTATTATATTACATCATGAGCAATGATGAACAGACTAGACATAACTGACAATGTTATAATATACTAGTGTGTTGTATTAGACTAGGCGCATCAGTGCGTTATATTACAAAGGGTGCACCGTAGAACATTTATCCATTTAAACAAACAAAAAACGGATAGAGCTGATAGGGTTTGGATCTAATTCAATAAGTGATTCCCTACTTTACTTGTCAAATGCCCTATATATAGTAAGTACACAAACCCATTAATTATTAGATTCCTAAAATGAAAAACCTTAATTGTGAAGTGGTAGAGGAAATTAAACACTAAAGTGAAATTTCGCAGGGAGAAACAAGGGTTTAAGGTAAGTATTGAATTTTTTTTTTAATCAAATTTAAATAGGAATAGAGGTCGTACAAATTTTTATTAGCAAAATCAATAGTAATTTTTTTATTACACGTAGTTTTTTTTTTGAATTGTGATTAAACCTAGCAAAAATTGTAAAAAAAAATTAACAGTAAAATTTAAAATTTTTGCTATCCATGGTTTTGAGTGAGTCACCATACCTTTCAAATTCTAATCTTTCTTCAGTTCCAAAATACTTTGCTACTCCAAAATACTCTTGGTGTATCTTTGTTGCAAATGTTCTCTCTTTTAATAAAACCCTAACAAAAATTGTAAAAAAATTTAATTAAACAATATAATTTAAAAATTTTACTATGCAGAGTTTTGAGTGAATCACCATACCTTTCAACTTTTGATATTTTGAATAGTTATGCTACTTAAAAGTATTTTGCTACTGCACAGTGCTCCTGGTATGTCTCTCTTGCAAATCACTCCCTTGAAATTTTGAGAAAAATAATGAAATAGTGAATAACTTTTTATTATTTAAAAAACTTTATGAAATTAGATTTCGAAAAATCAATTGCTGCTAGTTTTTGAATTTAAAAAAAAAAAAATTTCAATTTCTCTGAACATTGGTGTGTTCGATAACCAAGTGCACAAGTGCGTTTATAATAAAAGTGCACCGACATTGTTGAGGTGCCAAATTTTTTCAACACACCTACATTATACAATTTTAGTTTTTTTTTGAAATCCCAAAACGGTGTGATTAATTTTTTAACGCAACAGTGCAGTTTGTATTTTAAAGCATGATTCAATGTTGTAATTGTTATAAGAGAATTGAGATGGTTGAATTCATTTTTATTTTCTAAAATACAGAAACAGGGGCGTACTGGTGTTGTTTTTGTTTGAAAAACATCAATGTGTTTTTGTAAAAGAGCACTGATATGATAACATTTTTTTCAGAATGTTGGAAACCAGTGCGGGTATGATTTGAGTACCCCGGTGTTGGTTTTATTTAAACGCATCGATGTGCATTGGTCGAGTTTAAAATCTATCTGAAAGTTTATTTTCACATAAAATGGCATATTAACTTCAAATTATTTTTAAGGACTGTTGGCTTGATGGGCCCTTACCCAGGTTCAGCGTTAGTCAGCCAAGAAAATCCCTACACTACTGGCCCTTTCGGCATCAGCCCGTAGAGCGCGGACCGAAGTCTCACCTGAAGAAGTATGGGGGGATGCAAGAACCAAGTTTCTGCACCCTGAGATGGTCGTGGTGTCGATCTATACTTCTTGATCCTACCTTCATGTAGATTGATAAGCTTTTAGGGCTTATCGATGTTCCTTCTCTTCTGTCCTTCAGTACCTCCACAAAGGTACCCAACTGATCTTCGCGCAGCCCTAGCCTGAGGTCCAGAAACTTACGCACCTTTGTGGCTACATTATTGCATAAGTTCCCAAGTTACCTTAAGTGTTACCTAATGTACCATGCATTTACAGTTATCTTCACGTAATCCTATATTCTTGCTCACATTTAATTAATAGATATAATTGAATACATTCGTGCATGTAAACTTGGATCGTATCATAATATAATCAAATGCATTAAACAAAGACAAAATACATAGTGATTTGCAAAATACTTCTCTTTATTGATATCTCAAGTTCAATACATACTCTATCCACCCTACGCACACAGCTGCAGGGGTCCGCGCACTCAGCTGCAGACTTCCACCTTAGGCCTTTGCGCACTCAGCTGCAGAGCCTCTACCTACGCTAAGACCCGAGAACACTCAGAACTTCTTACCCAAAACTCTTCTTACTACTACTTTCTCCCCTTAGACTCTTCTAAGACTCCCTTTTTAAACAATCCCATGGTTCGCAAACCATGGGTAGATTTTTAAATCAGACATGAGACTTTACAAAACAAGGGCGAACAACCCTTTGACATCTTCGCACTCCGCGACCACAAAATGTGGAGACTTTACATATTTATTACAAAATTTGGGCCTTCTGCCCCAAAACATGGGCTTTTAGCCCCAAAACTGCCTCTTGGGGGAACCCGTTCCCAATAGGCCCCCAACACAAACATGATTACTCACCCTCGAGTCACTCTGGGTGCGAAGATCTTGGCGTGAAGACCCCCCAACTCAAATTGTACGAATGCTACTTCGGCGGTGCACTGCGCGACCACTTGCTTTATTTCCTCGACCAACTGCTCCATTGTTGGTCATGCGCTGTCAGCCTAAAGCTTTTGCTGAGTCTCCTACAGACTAGCCAACTTGCCTTCCATGGAAGTCGTGATCAAGTAGGCCTCGTCCAACCAAGGCTTCAAGTGCACCTTCAGAATTGCCTCTTTGTGCTGAGCTGCATCTTTGCGAGTCTCTGTGGGAGGGAAACATTACACATTGTCCCTTTTACCTCATTGTAGCACTGTTGCAGCTCTTGCGCCTCCGTTTCCAACCTCTGCACAGTAGAGTCATCTTGTAAGTTGGTTAGTACTTCGAATGACTGTTTGAAAAGCATTGTGTAGTCTACCATTGCACTTTCTATTGTCGTTATTGCCTCTGTTATAGCAGTCGCGCACTGCTCCTTGACTTCTGATGGAGTCGAAGGTTGGGCCCTCAACTGCAATTCTACAATTTGGAGGTTCAGCTCCAGCTGAACCTTTTCCAATTCTGTGTGGGCGTCGTGCACCCTCGTAGTGAGTTTGCAAATGCATACATCTACCAGATCATTCGTAGGAATGGCCAACTCTGGGACCATTCGGTATGCTTCCTCCATGGCCTTAATCATGCGTTGATTCGTATCAGTGAGTGTCATCATGGAGGCAATGGCGGAGTCTCGTTATACACCCATCTGAGTATTATTGATCTTCTGCTCGCTGATCACCTACAAAGCGTGTTGTTCGCTAGCCCTTAGTGCCACGATCACCCCATCCTGCAGCAGGTGGAGCGCCTCGCTAAGAAGCGCTGCTAAGTTTAGCCCTATTCCCTTAAGTGCACTGACAGCGGGCTTGTCAACTTCAGTCTCTGTTGTCAGTGCTACATCTTGCAACACTATCGCTCGGGAGTCCTTTGCACGAAGCATCCCGACAGCTTTTGAAGTACCAAGAACCAAATTGGTGGATGTTGTGCCATTTTGTGATGCCCGAATTTGCAACTCTTGCAGATTCGCCTGAATGGCACCTATTGCCTACTGCTCAAACTGTTGCAGCAGTTCCATGGTGGCATCTCACACTCTATCTTCAATGTCGTTCAGATCCCCCTATATTAGGGTGATCGGGTCCATGGACGTCTTTCTGGCCTTGGACTTCTTTCGTGGCCCTACTTTTTCTTGTCCCCTTGGACGCTTGATACAGAATGGAGGCATCTGCGGGTCTGCTCCTCCTTACTCTGTTTGATCGCCCTCTTCTTCCTCTTCTTCTTGGGAGGGCGACTTCTCTTTGTCAAAGCCGCGCTCCTATCCTCCTGTCTCCTGTGTGGCAGCGCAATCTGTCTTAGCCCTATCCTCAGCCTCCTTTCTCCTTTTCTCAACCAGCTGCTCCATCTTGAACTTGGCTTCATCCTTCTTCCACTACACGACTATCTTGCTGGATCCTGCCGTTAAGTCTGAGGCAATGTGCCATTCTGTCGGCCAACTGTCAATAACCTCTTAAATCACATCATATGTTGCCAAGTAGGGCAAGTCATGCCACTTCTGCTCGGGGTCCTTCTGCGCCCTTATGGATACATACTGGAAATCAGCCTTAAATTCCGCGTACGATTGCAATTTATTAAAGACAGTAGGTGAAAATTGTGGCTTGTCGTTGATGGCCATGTGCACGTTCATCTCCATTAAGATCCAAAAGATCTTGTTGTCCTTGATCCACTGAGGATCCTTAGTCGCCCATAGCGAAGCGTACTTTGCAGCCTCAGGCAGGTCCGGCATGACCGAGGAAAATTGGCTATCTTTAGGTAGCTCCTAGGCTACCAGCATGATAGACAGCAAGAGCCACACATAGTGAAAGGTCTTGCTGAGATACTGTGACTCACGGCAGTTCGCGAGGAACTCACTGCAAAGGTAGGGCACCCAATTAAACTGAACCCGCTCCGCGCATTGGGCCGCTAGAGCTACAATGGGCGACAATACTTTATCGGAGCGACACTTCCGCATGACCTTTCTTGCCAATATCTGTGTGGCCACTTTGACCAAAGGGTCGGAAATATTTGTAATCGCATAGCCACGTGGCTTCTTCACTAATTCGAACTTCTTCTTGATAGCCTCCGCGAGGGCCAGTTCCCCCACCTTTCCACCAAACATCATAGCCAGGTTCTCCCCTAAATATGGTAGCCTTGTGATCCTATGGATCAGTCAGTGATGGGTATTGACTCCTCTAGCCACAGACACCCAGCATGTACCAAGCACAATAGCTGCTTGATTACCAGCAAGGTAATGGGCGTGCAATTGTAGTGCAGCACCCACAACAGGTTGAGCAGGCTTGCTTTATCCACACCTTTGAGCTACTTCTGTAGTTCCAACGTAGTCATCCTAGTGGCCTTATGGAGGACGCGGTGCATCAACTGGTCTGTCGCCAAGTGAGGGAATCGCTTGATGTCAGCTAAGTCTAAATCCTCTAATATCAACATTAGAATCCACCCCAAGTGCGGTTCTTCAAAAATGATCTTGTCCGGTGACAGAGGTGTGTACAAGGTGACCTTGCTCTCGTCAATGTCCTTAGGAACCTTGGCCTAGCCCCTGCGCAAAGGGATGTACTAAGGAAATCTAGTAATGGTGTCAAACCCCTCAACTTCAACGTCCTTCTTTTCTATCCCAAGATCCTCATCGTCCATTGGGATATCCTCAATTTCTTCCTCCTACAGTTCTAGGTTAATTATTTTGCCCTTTTCTTGAGCGGTGGGCTTGTCCTTCAGCGAGTTTCCCCTCGGTGACGTGCACACTAGTGATGTCGCCACCTGCTTTCCTTTCTTGCCTTTCGCACATTCCTGGGTCTGGGTAGGCCTTGGTCTAGGCGACCGTGGCGACTTGGGTATGTCTGAAACCTCCAGAGAAGTTCCCTCTGCTTCCATAGCAACCTCTGACATATCCCCTTCGGTTGTCACTGCTTCCCCAATATCTACGGTTTCTACTAGTATCGACATGACGTTATTCAATAGTTCTTGTGTCTCCTTCAACGATTACTCAAGCGTTGAACTTGCTATCAGAGCTTCAAAGAATTCATGGTTCATACGCGTCTAAGAACTCGACAACTCAATGCTTAAATGCCAAGTGTTCTTCGTTGGGAAACCACATGTAATTTATAGGCCATTTTGAATTCAAATCAGACCATTCCCCCCAAAATTGGTTCATTAATGCTAGATTGGTGACAGATTTTCAAGGATCTCGCCCATAAATTTCATCTTAAATGCGCCCCCTCACTCCATTTGGCCATTTTTTTGTCATCAAATCATGAATAGTGACTTTAATGGTCACTTTCCGGCTGATCTATGTGGTTTTATCCCAAGTACCGCAGCCTTCTGTGCACTTATGTGGTCTTTGTGACATCTCCTCATTCTGCGCAGTTTCTTCATCACGTAGTTCCCCAACCCGGGCAGTGTAGTTTATAGTCCCGCGCCTCCTTTCAGCTGCCTGGAGCGCTAAGACTGTGCTACCTTCATATAGTCACCTAGCCGGATCACCAGTGTATGGCTTCAATCGGCTACCATTCACCTTTCCTGGGAAGGGCTCCCCATTTAACTTAACCAACTGAACTGCTCCACCATCGGTAATCTCTTTGATGACATAGGGCCCCAGCCAATGCATCCTAAATTTCCCTGGAAATTTATCAAACTTGTTGTCATATAGCAAAACCAGATCATTTACCTTGAAGGTGCGCAGTTTAATGTGTCGATCATGCCATGCCTTTTCGCGCTCCTTTTGAACTTGTTGATGAAATCCAGCTAGAAATCGGTCCTCCTCAAGCTCTGCTAGTTGCATGAGCCTCTCTTCCAAGGCTCCGCGGTCCGCCATTCTTGTGAGTGCCGCTATGCGCAGACTAGGTACAATGTATTCCATTGGCATCACAGCTTCTACGCCATACACAAGTTTGAAAGGCGTTTGTCCAGTCAACTTCTTGCAAGTCGTTCTGTAGGCCCATAGCACTGCTGGTACGCACACATCCTAGTCACTTCTCTGAGCATTGCAGACCTTTGTCAGTGCCTTATCTAGTATCTTATTGAATTCTTCCACCATCCTATTGGCCTGCCAGTGATAAGGCATGCTCTTCCATTGATACACCTGAAATTCTTCCGTCAACGCGCTTATTGTCTCATTAAGGAAGTGCGTACCGCGATTGCTCATCAAGATCTTTGGATAGCCAAATCTCATCAATATGTATTCAAAAAGAAACTTCACTGCTATTGTGCCGGTATAGTCCTTCACAAGCTGCGCCTCTACCCACTTGGTCAAGTACTCTGTCACGGTGATGATGTACCGCGCACCTGTTTTCTTTCACGGAGGATGAATTGGTCCCACAAAGTCAATCACCCATTTCTCGAACGGTTGTAATGTCACATGTGGTAACAACAGCAATTCATCTCTCCGTGATGGCCTGCCAGTCCTTTGACATGCGTCACAGGCCCTACAATATGCTTTCGTGTCCTTATGCAGGGTTGGCCACCACAATCCAACACAGAACCTTCTACGCTGTCGCTTTTCCTGCATAATGTCCTCCTGCAACTCCTCCATGAGCCTTCGCGAGGATGTTGCGTCGCCCAAAGTCAGGTACATAGTGTCACAATATTTCGTCCGACCACATTTTTTACAAATGTCCTGCAATGATGGAGAAGTTTGTTGCACGCACTACTAACTCCTGCTTCTGCTGGCCTATATACCCTTTTGGAGCAGTCCCCATTGTCAGGAATTGTATGATATCTTCAAAGTGATTGTCTGCGACACGTACCACAAAGAGCTGCATGTCAGGCAATCCTTCCTCCAAATTAGTGGGCTCCTCTCCCATTTCGATGCGTGACAGATAATCTCGTCTCGCTTTCAATCGTCCAAGTTTCACAATAACTTCCAAATCATACTCCTGGAATAATAACAACCACCTGCAGATCTTCCCCCCCAACACAGGATTATTAACCAGGTATTTTAACGCAGAATGATTCGTATACATCTTAAAATGTCCACCCAGCAAATAGTGCCTGAACTTTTGGAGCGCGTATACCATGGCTAGTCCTTCGCGCTCTGTAGTGGAATAATTATTCTCAGCCTTGGACATCTTCCTGCTCGCGAATGCTATAGGATGGTCCAATTGCCCCTTGCCCGCCTGTTTAAGCACAACCCCCAGCATGATACATGAGGCGTCCACGTGCACATGAAATTCCTTCTTCCAAACCGAAAAGACAAGGATTGGCACGGTGACCATTTTTTCTTTTAGCATGTCCAAGCTCTTTTGGCATTCATCATTCCAACAAAATGTAGCATCATTTTTCAAAAACTTCTCCATGGGTGTGGTTCTTTTGGCATAGCCCTTGATGAACTTCCTATAGTATCTGGTATGCCCCAGGGTTGCGCGCAGCTGTTTCACATTCCTTGGCACCTCCAAGTTGATTATCACTGTGATCTTCGCGGGGTCTACCATCAATCCCTGTCTGCACACCACATGCCCTAGAAGGATCCCAAAAGGGACACAAAACAGACACTTTTTCAGATTGAGCATGATCGGGTATCTTTGACACGTATATAACATTAATTGCAGACGTGCCACATGACGCTTGACCAATCCAAACATTGTTCAACCGTCAAAGTACACCTCCAAGAACTTATGAATGAAGTCTTTGAATGCCGCAATGACTACGCGCAAAAAGGTTCTTGGTGCATTCTTTAGCCCAAAAGGCATTACAGTATACTGAAAACATCCCCATTCCATTACAAAGGTCATCTTGCTTCTATCTTCAAGTGCGATTTTGATCTTATGATACCCAGAGAACCCATCAGTGAAAGAGTATGCTTCTTGGCCGCCTACATTATCCAGGTTTTCACCAGTGAACGGGGTCGGGAAGGGGTCATGTACGCAAGCATCATTCAACTTTTGGAGATCCACGCATATCCTTATTTCTTCTTTCTATTTATTTTCCTGAACCACTATCGAGCTTACCCAATCAGATTATTCTACTGGCTCAATAATTCTTGCCGCGAGCATCTTATCGAACTCAGCGTGAACCCTCTCCTTATACTTAGGATTAAGGCGGTAAGGTCTTTGTTTTACAGGCTTCGCATCCAGTTTCAGGGTGATATTCATGACACCCAGGTCTCCTATTATCCCTTTTAGATTAGAGAACTTTGTGGGGAACAAATCCCGATATTCACAGAGGAGCTCAGCGACGTTATCTACTGTCGCATCATCCCAATATTCGTCAATCTTTGCAAATTTTGGTTCCGCCTCTGTGCCAATGTTGACCTACCTGGTTTTTAGCAGCGCAGTTATGTCAAGATCCTCTATCTGCGGACCTTCAACCTTGCGGTGACCTTCAGTTTCCGTAATATTAACTTTTTGGGGATCCTCATCTTCTTCTTCAATGGTCACGTTATAGCATTCCAGTGCATGGCTCAGCTGGGTAGTCCAATCAGGTTGGATTAGGTCCAAAGGATCTTGTGGTATCCTAAAGATCGTTGCTTTAACCTCCTGTAGCACCACGTCAATACAGTCAAACCCATCCTCAAAGTTGAACGTCATTAAAAATCCCTAGCACAGGATGTCCCATTCTTCCGTGCCATGGCAGAGCTTGGTTTCCAAATACCAATTCATTGGTATGACGCCCAGGGTATGATAAAACAGATGCACCCATTCAAGCTGGGGCTCCGTGCCATAAGCCTTATTCCATTTAGCCAGGTGATTGCACGGGTCATCTCTTCCATCATACTTATCTGTCATCTGCACCTTTGGTTGCCCAAAGTGTATTCTCATCATCCTCCTATAGTCGCGCCAATCACTGAAACTATCCTTGTGCATACCCCACCATCTAGCAGGCATAGCACGCAGTACCCAGTCCAAGGCCTAGAAGCGATGTTTCTCTTGTACTTCTCTTTCAAATGTGTACAAAAAGCAATCAACATCAGTTATCCCATCATAATGAGGCAGATCCCTGACTTTGGATGACACATAGCGCAACGACTTGGTCATTATATTACAACGCAGCGTCGAAAATTCATGCAACCAGTTCTTCAAATGCTCCAATTCTTCATCTAAATCTAACGTGCAGGAGCTTTCATGATCCCATGCAATGTGTTCGTCCTCTGTCGGATTCGCCCAATCCTAGTCTCGTGCTGTTATCTTGTAAATATGGTCCAAATCGTCATCGCTTTCATAATCTCAGACTGGTTCTATACAGCGTTGTCCCTCCGCGGGATCCAGTGGCACCACTACACAGAGCGACTTGTTTTCAAATATCATCTTCCGCTTCTTCAGGTTGATTACCCCATTCATATCAGTGGCTCAATCGATTCCAAGGAATGCAGGGTAGGGATTGCTATCATTCACAATTTCTATTACCTCAAAATCTGCCAGTGTGCTTGCGCCATCGATGTCAACTATGACCCCTTGCAGCCTCCCCATTGGGATAATTTTATGTTAATTCACCATCCTTAACTATATCGGAGACCATTGGAGCACAGGTCTCCCCATTATTTCCCAGGTCTGTTTTGGCAAAACATTCGCGTCGGACCCCAAATCCAAGATAACTTGGTTCATCTCGTATTCCCCTATTTGCACGGTGAGTCTCATCTCCCGCCCAGTCCTTACCTTGTGCTTACCAAGCTTCCTGACCACGCGCGATTCACCAATAGCGCCATCCTTACCACCACACCGATTGATCAGTTCCTGCAGGCCCTTCACAGCCTTACTGTCACGGAGCAGCTTCATGAAAGTCTCCAAGAATGTGGTAATCATGGATGGGTCCATTTCTTCAACTGGTTTCTCCTGACTTCTAGAGGTAGACGCCTCAGCGAAGCTTTTATTTTCTTCCATATATGTTTCTTTTGCGCGCCCCAAATCAAACCTAGTCTCATTTTCTGATGCTTTGCGGACCCATTCACCTTCTACAGGCTGCTTCCCTTTATCCTCCCAGTCATGGTTCCACTCCACAACATAATTTTTCCTTAGGGTCTTCCTCGCGAGGCTCAACCCTCATCATCTGGAGGTTTTGCGTCAGCTGTGGAGGCTGCGACCCCTTTTCACAAATATTAGCCAACAATATTGGGCAATCCTCAGTCACATCGTCAAACTGAGTGAAGTAGCGGCATGACAATTGCGTCGGATTCAGATAGTCCCTCACGTAGTGTCCTGGCCTCCACAATTATAACAAATCAAATGTCCTCGGCCTCTCCTAGTCCCTCCTCCACCTCGGCCTCGGCCGCGCCCCTGATACTCACCTCGCGTTCCCCAAACGCCTTGGTTTGAAGGCCGCGTTTCTGTCTGCACTTTGAATGCGGGTGTCCTATCCATCATCAATTCATAACTTCGACAATTGGCCTATTGATTGACATAAATTCAGAACAATTGTTGCGATGTTTGTACAAAGTTCTGTAACGAATGGCAATTATCAGTCATATGTTTCCCTGCTACCTGACATATAGCACACCATAGCGCATGCCTTGCGATTGGCCCTGCTGCGGCCTCTTGTCGTAGAGGCATTGGTCCTCCTACTGCAACATATTTCACGAAAACTGGGCAGTGATCCTTGTCATGCTCCTGACCCTTGCATTTTATGCACCAAACTTCTTCACGCACCTCTGGCCGAGCAATTATGTCCTACTTCAGACTTTGAATTTCAAGACAAAGGTTTTGCAACTGTGCATGAATCAGTTGAACCTCCAAATTCGGATCTTGCATCGACATTTCATGAAGTCTCATTGCAATCTCAAAGGCTTCTGCCTGAGTCGTAATCTTCTGTTGTGACAACACAACCCTTAGGTGAGGCAGGAGCGAGGCCACGAACCATTCACGGTGCTGCCCATCCGTCAAATTCATATTAGCTTCATGGATTTTACACTTCAATCTCTGATCTAACTCCCAAGGGGTCTCACCTAGTTTCATCGCGATTTCCTTGAATCCCACAATCGACGGTGCTTCAGATTTAGGCCTATTGAATTATTTATTCAGTGCGGTTTGGATCTCTTCCAGTGTAGTTGCTCGGTTATCATTAGATTACTTGATGTACTAGGTTAGCGCACGATCCTGCAAAGCACTAACCAACATCACTTTCTTCATGTGACCATCCGCGATGCCCTCAGCTTCCCATACAACCTTTATGACGAACCAAAATTGGTCGGGTCCTCATTCCCTAGGCCCTTTAATACCGATAGTTTTACGGAGTTCGCCATATTGAATAGTGGAGGTGGTGGTGGTGTGGGTGATGGGGTGAGCAGTGGAGGCGAGGATGGAGGTGGTGTGGATGGATCTGATGAGGGTGGAGGTAATGTAGGTATTCACGGGAACCCTTGTCTTATCAACTATCGCTCAAGGGAGAAATCAGTGGTGTTCCTTCGTCGTCACTTAAAGGAGGTCCAATCAGTGGGCTATACTCAGGACCTTTTCTTCCTCCATCCCTAAAATTTTTTACGCTTCACATAGCTCCAAACATCAAGGTAACCGCATAACCCGCTGTTCACACAAGAGCATCTTAATCCAAGTATTCAGATTTTAAATACTTACCTCGCAGTTCTTTGAAGAAGCGGCACTCTACTTTGCTATAACTGACATAGGTATCAACCATGAACTCTGTCACAAATCCTACTATGATGTGGTCGAGCCAATGGTCGAAAATGCGCACAATCTTATCTTTATAAGCTTCCAACCTCCTTACTAGCTCCAGTGTCCACACGATCGACTTGTCAAGCCTCCACCTTCCTTGGTCATCTACCAACTTCGTTATCCACTCGTATAACTCAATCGGGAAGGAACAGAAGAATATTTTGTGTATTTCTGTGTACAGGTATCTGTCCAACCACCGTTCGTTCATCAATTGCAGATTCTTGTTTTCTTGCGTCGCGAATTCGTGCATCTTTCTATCCAACCAAGTTTCAATTTCTTTCTTAGTTGGATTCCAGTGATACGACATCACACGTCTCTCATGAAGATCCTGGTCCCGGCAACAGAACCATTTGTTGGCTTGATGGGCCCTTACCCAGGTTCAACGTTAGTTAGCCAAGCAAATCCCTACACTACTGGCCATTTTGGCATCAGCTCGCGAAGCGTGAACCAAAGTTTCACCCAAAGCAGTATGGGGGATGCGAGAGCCAAGTTTCTGCCCCTTGAGATGGTCGTGATGTTGATCTATACTTCTTAATCCTACCTTCGTGCAGATCGATAAGATTTTAGGGCTTATCAATGTTCCTTCTCTTCCATCCTTCAGTACCTCCGCGAAGGTACCCAACTGATCTTCACACAGCCCTAGCCCGAGGTCCAGGCACTTATTTGCCTTTGTGGCTACGTTACTGCATAAGTTCCCAAGTTACCTTAAGTGTTACCTAATCTACTATGCATTTACAGTTATCTTGGCATAATCCTATATTCTTTCTTGCATTCAATTAACAGATATAATCGAATACATTCCTGCATTAAATAAACATTATAATGTAAACCCAGATCGTATCATAATATAATCAGATGCATTAAACATAAACAAAATACACAATGATTTGCAGAATACTTTTCTTTATTTATATCTCAAGTTTAGTACAGACTCTATCCACCCTGCACACACAACTGGAGGGGTCTACGCACTCAGCTGCTGACTTCCACCCTAGGCCTTTGCGCACTCAACTGCAGAGCTTCTACCTACGCTAAGACTCAAGAACACTTAGAACTTCTTACCCTAAACTCTTCTTACTACTACTATCTCCCCCTTAGAATCTTCTAAGATTCCATTTTTATACAATCCCATGGTTCGCAAACCATGGGTAGATATTTATAGCCGACATGAGACTTTACAAAATAAGAGTGGACAAACCTTTGACATCTTTGCGCTCCGCAACCACAAAATGTAGAGACTTTACATATTTATTACAAAATTTGGGCCTTTTGCCCCAAAACATGGGCTTTTAGCCCCAAAAATTCCTTTTGGGGGAACCCGTTTCCAAAAGGACACATCCACATGATTTATAGTAGTTCATAGTATACATTTTTCACTTAAAGTCCTCTTATTCTTGAAAAATGGTTTGAAAACTATATTGAAATTTAGATTGTGGTTATATGGTTCTTGAGATTAATTTTAGATATGCACACAAAAAATTATTTCAAATTCAGGGACAAAATCTCAATAATATCAAATGGCCAATTCTTCAAATTCCAAGTCGTTCCATATTATTGATCAAAGTCCTTCATGGAGTTCTCCCTTTCCATATCCGATAAGTTCAAAATTTATTTATATTTCGATTATCTAATTGAGTTTTTTTTTAAATCCATCTCAATTTGAATAAAAATGTATCCAAATTCGCGGGATCTTGACTCAGAATCGAGTTTAGATGTAGAAAATATTCCTCCATTTCAAAAACATTGGAAGCTCTTATCAGAAGCATCATATCGCAAGTAGTTGGTAGATGAAAATGGACATCCTCTTCACCCTGCTAATTAAAACATGACATCTTCCAACCCCAATCCTGGATCAACGATGGTAATAATTGTTTGGTATAATGTAATTTCAACAAACCAATTGCATTGATGTGCTTACTAATAACATTGATACTGTAATAATGATATTCAATATTTTTTGAAATTCAAATTCTAGTGATGATGAGCGACCTACCAACCATCTTCTGGTGCACCCCACCACAAAGTCAACTCAAGAGAAAGATGAATTAAGTTCAAGACTCGAAGAGGAATGATACAAAGAATGGTTGAATCAACCACCTATTTAATTCTCACTACATCTAGATTCACCAATTAGGAATGACTACAACAATAGTAGTTCTTCATCACAAGTTGGCAATGGAGGCAATCAAATAGATGTTGGCATGGATGATTACTTACGAGATAACACTGCCATGGAGACAATGTTGTTAGATGCATTCCAGAAATATGAGCTAGTGGATGATGCTCATATCACTGATACCTTATTCGAAAACCTGAAATCTGCTTCCACCGGCCCTCTTTTTGGACCTAGTGGCAAGTCAAAGTCTACCAAGTTTGGGGCAACGGTGTTGATGTACAACTTGAAAGAAAAGTTTGGCATGTCGAATGCATGTTTCTTGGAAATGTTGAAGGAATTCACTTGCATGATTGATCAAGTCCCTTATATTTTGAGAAATCTTGTCACATAATCAACATTAAAATTGGTCGATTTTACAAACATTAAATATTGACATGATACAATTATATTCCCCGACAACTGTAATTTATTCAAAGATAAGGTTCTTCTGAGTGATAATTTCTTATTGGATAGTTGTGAAGAGGCAAAGTAGTAGTTGAAAATGTTGGGTGTTGAGTACATATCATATCATGCATGTCTGAATGATTGTATTCTATGTAGAGGAGAATATGAAGACAAAGAGATATGTCTGAAATGTGGGCATGACAAGTACCATAATTCAAAAAAATCAGGTAAATCACATGGTCCTCCTCATAAGATATTGACGTGCATTCCTTTAATCCCAAGGATTCAAAGACTCTTTCGTTGCAAAGAAATAATTATGTTGTAGGGATGGCGTGCCTCACATAGAAGTGAGTCAGGAATTATGTGAATCCCAACATATTCAATAGCCATGAAACATATAGAGGATACATGGCCTGAAAAAATAAAGGATGAAGTACGAAGTCTACGACTCAGCATAGCCATGGATGGTGTCAACCCATATTCCCTCCAAAACACCAAGTATTCTATTTGGCCTGTAGTACTGATCAATAACAATAACCTCCATGGTTTTCCATGAAGAATGAACATCTTATGTGGGCTCTCATAGCCTCTAGTAGAAGATAGGTGAAGAATATGGATGTCAACTTACAACCATTAGTAGATGAATTGGAGGAATTATGAGAATGGATACATGTGTACGATGCATCAAGACCCATCGCAACAGAGAGGTGTTTTACATTGTATGGCATATGTGATTACAACATACATGATTATCCAGACTTAGGAATTTGCTCTGGTAAATTACATTTTTATGATTTGTTTATATATGTAACAATATTTTTTCGCATATTAATTTAATTCGTTGCAATTTTTCTGATCTTCATGGTCATTAACATGTCAACTTATATCCAATAATTACATGGGTCTTGTAAAAAAATGGTATCATGGATGTAAATGTTTTGAACCTTCTCTGAAGGCTAGGTGGTTCGACCTCCTATGAAATCCAATATATGACTTCTCCAAGGTATTCCTCCCAGAATAACACCCTTATAGAAGAGCAACATCCACTTTCAATGGTAAACCAGAAACAACCCAAAGGCTTGCAATAATGACATTGTTGAATGGCTTAGATCATATGAGAGAGAGAAGGAGGAGTTTACAAAAATGTTCGATTCAAATGGGGAGCCTATGTTCGATGATCCAAAATTCTTCAACACCTATGTTGAGAAATCACCCATTGGGATGAAAAGGAAATATCTCTTTTATAAGCTCTCATATTGAAAGCATCTTAATATTGTTGACTTACTAGATCCCATGCATATATTTACAAATGTTTCATCTTCTTTATGGAAGCACATATCATTGAAATAAAGAGACACATTGGTTATTAGGAAAGATCTTATTTCTTCAAAAACTAAAAAGAAACATTGGTCAAGACAAGAAACTAGAGAGGTTGGTCCCTCTTCATCTTTCAAAGAAGGTGATGTCTCTCGGATTTTAAAGAAAGACAATCTTTCTTTGGGAAAGGAAGTTATAATGAGTGTGAGGGTGTCTTCTTTATATGGATCTTCACTACGACGTTGCTTCACTATGGAATTCCATTTGTAAACGTTGAAATCACATGACCATTTGAACCTTCTAAGAGTACGTATGTCAAAAACATGATTTTACTTTTATTTTTATTTTTATGTAATGAGATATTTTATAATTATTTTTTGTATAATGTATTATTTACTTTGAAATGCCATTATCCTCTTCTTGTGCATGGGTGTGAATCATGACTTCCCCCAATACCTATGACATTCCATATTTAAATTATTTTCATTTGTATGTTGGATCACATCAAAGGTGATCCATATGGCCATGGTGGCGTCAAGAGATAGTTGAGATTGTTTGTATGTTTGAGAAGGAACTGCCGACGAGTTTCATGGACTTGTAGGCTCATCTTCTAATTCACCTTGTAAATGAGGTTGAATTAGTTACGATGGTTTCTTGTCGTTGGATGTTATTCTTAGAGAGGTAGATGAAGAAATTGAAAGGTTTTGTTTAACAAAGAGAAAAGCCCAAGGGGTATATATCATATGACTCTTTCTATTATGCCAGTGAGTACATCAAGCAGATCAACAACACACCAGGTACAAAGATTTGGAGCAACAAAATGGATGAAGATAAAATATAAGGGGAGCTTCTTGAAATGAATAGAAAGAGGCACATGATAAAGAGTAAGTGCAAGCTTATCATTTTTCAAATTACTGCATAGTAACTATTCACACTGAACTTCATATTAATGCATATTTTGATCTAATATGTACTATGTGTGTGTGTGTGTGTGTGTTGGTTTGATTTCATCGGCAAATTTATAAATTGGAGCCATCAATGAATTTTTTTTTTACAATATGGAAGTGACACAATTGTGGGTCGCATTGTACGAACAAAAGAGGAGGAAATGGGACAATGATAGGAAAAAATTCAAACGGTTGAATGGTAGAAGTGTGCCTTATCCTAATCATTTAAAACAAAATATGCCAATGACATGACCTAATAGTTGGGTTGTTGATCAAGTCATAGAGAAATACGGTTCATCTAGTCATTACCCACGTGCTGAAGAGGATGCGCTAAACATAGGGATTGTGTGCAACAACTCGATAATTATTAAATCTCTTTTGTACAATTTTAACTTCATACTGTACTTTCGAATTGTAACATCTATACATATTTCATACTTTTAATTATGTTCAAGTTATTAGACACATGACATTGCGATTTTTTCACTTTTTTATAGATACATGTGTTGCCATCCTTGTGGGTATATGGAAATCATTTTCACATGGATGATTCCAATGATGGATGCATGACATAAGACTATGGAGTGGAAGTCGCATTAGGGGATTTTTGAGGTCTAAAATGGGCCTCCTAAGTAAAATATAAAATAATAGTGGAAATAATAAAATAAGATTAGATTACGTCATGAAATTTTAGGGGAAAAAAACTATTTTTTCAACTCATATTTTCAACTTATCTCCCTATGGGTTTACTCAAATTTTGAGAAAGAACACTCGTTGGATGCAAAAATTCATTCATCATCCAAGGAGTACCCATGTTGCATACTTTCGTGTAGAAGGGACCATCGGAAGTATGCAACATGGGTACTCCTTGGATAAGGAATTAAATTTTGCATCCAATGAGTACTCCCACTCGAAGTTTGAGTAACACTTTAGGGAGATAAGTTGAAAATACAAGATGAAAAAGTAGTTTTATTATTTCATTATTTTATTATTTTTTAACTTTTTAACTTTTTTACCCCAAAAATAGTGAATCATCTCTCATGGTTGACATCATCATCTTGAATCCTATTGGTCCTTATAAAGTTTATTTTGGTTGTACATTTTTCTTAGGAGACCCATTTTAGACCTCAAAAGTTCTATAATGAGTTCGTCCTATCTAGTTGTGCTAGCCACAACGATCAAAACCTAATACAGAGGATGTTAGGTTACCTTGGAAATATACAAGAGATCATTCAAGTGGACTTCTCTTTGTTCCAATGTGTTATTTTTAGGTGCAAGCGATGGGACACCTTTGATCAGAATAATGTAAAGGAAGATCACAATAATGGGCTGATATCTATCACCTCTAAAAAGATGTGGCATGACGCTAGGGAGCTTTATGCTTTCCCAAAACACTGCAACCAGGCATTTTTTTTACCCAGATGTGTTGGATAGCGATTGGTGGTTCATATTAAAACACGGCCCTAGATTAAAACATTTTTTTGAGAACAACAGTGTTATCATGCCAAGAGAGGAAGATAATCAAGGTGATGGCAATGGAGAGTGATGTGTACTTCTGTTATTTCATCATTTATACTATTGTTGTATGTTTTTGTTTTCTTTTTTTCGCTAATTATATTATCTTTTATTCATCTTGTTGGCATTTTATAATATAATTGGTAAGATTCACAAACATTTTTACACGTTTTTTGAAATGGAAATATTTTTACACTTAAAACTAAGTATTTCCAATTGTGTACAATATCTATGATAATAAGGATTCAAGGTCACAATCATTCTCAAATAGGAAAATGAGAAGAAAATAGTGAATTTAAAAATAACATTGAAAATTTACTCTCAATTTAAATACTTATTGGTTTATTAATCAGTTCACATGTTTATTCTTGTTTAGTTCAAAATAAATATAAATCATCATGTCGTGATAACTTTATGAGGACTTTAGCAACGAAAAAATTGTGTATTAACATGTAAGATTAAATTCTTGACATGAGAGGCAAAGTCATGTTTACTATATTTAAATTACAGTTCTTGCAATATTATGTAAACGAAAAGGAGGTCTTTTTATGGACGATAAAATGTTGACTACATCTTTTTATGGACGATAAGAGAAACAAATGGGCTTATATGGATGCATGAGAGGTTTTAATTTTTTCTTTATGGATAATGGAACAATTTTGACTTTTCTTTTCAATGGAATTATAAATAAAAGTTGAATTAATACATATTTTATAGCTAAGAATAAAATGATAAATAATGTAATGGTGATTAAAAGGCATTTGTTTGACTTTCAAATAGACTTAGTGATGCAATTTTTTTTCCTATTTAGATTATGTAAAGTATATATCTATTTTTATGTATTTATAAGTAAATTATTTAAAGTAGACATGTCTTTATAAATGTGAAAATGATGTAATATTAGCTAGGAGAAATGTGAAAACATGAATTTTAGTGATTATCTCGTGATAAGTATGTGGAAAAATAACATTTTTTGAGTTGCTCAATAAAAAATAATCAAATATATTATTTGTCAAAAGTTTAAATCTAATATAGTATCATTTTTGTATTATTTAGCTCATATTTATTATTAAAAATAGTTAAATTTAAACCAATAAAATAGAAAATAAATAGCCAAAATGTTATATATCTAGCGGAAAAATAACATTTTTTGAGTTGCTCATTAAAAAATAATCAAATATATTATTTGTCAAAAGTTTAAATCTAATATAGTATCATTTTTGTATTATTTAACTCATATTTATTATTAAAAATAGTTAAATTTAAACCAATAAAATAGAAAATAAATAACCAAATTGTTATATCTTTATTCACTTGTTTTTTCAAGGGATAACTTCCAATAGAGCAAATCCCCAACTATAATTAACTTCACAAGACTTATTTTACATTTATTGATCCTCATCTTTAAAGAGAGAAATTTCTAATTTAAATCGGTAAGAGTTGCTATAAATATTAAATTTAAATTGTTAGAAAATCTCACAACTTTAGTTATAAATTAAATTTTATAAAATATAATTTATTAAGCTATATTAAATCTAAATTAATTATAAAAAAAATCTCTCTGGAGTTTTATAAATTTAACAGTAAATTGAATTTTATAAACCAATTGGTTAAATTGTAGTTTTGAATAATTTATTATTATTATTATTATTCTATATTAAAAATTGAATGATTTGCAACCACGGGTCTTAGATAGACAGTGATTTAGTCCTTTGTTAAGGCACTCCTTGATGTGAAGTCACTAATTCAATTCCTTGCCCTGATCAGGGTGATATATTAGACATGATGAAGATGTAGTCCCTGATTAGGGTGATATATTGGACATGATGAAGATGTAGTCCCTGATTAGGGTGATATATTGGACATGATGAAGATGTAGTCCGACTAAGCTTACAAAAAAACAAATGAATGAGTTGCACATTTTCATCTTATTAAGAACTAACTAAATTATTGTACATTTAATTATTTTATCCTTATGAGTATTGAAATATTTTACTGATTAAGTTAGTTTGAATATCAATGAACTATCTAAGCAATAGAAAAATATTTATCGTGATTTTACAATCATTGTTTCAACCATACTAAACTTTGTAATTTATATATAAAAAAATAAAGTAAATTGTTTTTCATGCAAATTCATATATAAGAGTTTGATATAAGTTCACCAATACATAATCTATTAAAAATAAACATCATGATGATAACCATCTAAGAAACATAAAAATCATCTAAGATAAACATTCAAATTCACTACCATCGTCTAATTATATACACCTCTAGCACATAAATATCATTAACTAGCACACAAATCTAATAATCTAACAGGGAATCATCATCGTGATCACATCTAACAAAACACAAACATTATAATCTAACATCATCACCACACACATTCTCAAATTAGTATACATCTCATGTCAAATAGTTTTTATAACATACACATATATCTGCAAGCATATTAAATGAACGTATCTAACATGACCTAACAATATACACATCAACACCAACATATAAATTAAGTGGTGATGGTCTGTGGAGTGGGATCGTCAAAACCAAATATATCCACAATTTGGATCTCCAGGAATGGATAAGAGTGGGTGATCCAACTCCATCAAGAATTTCCCAATCATGGAGAAGTTTGCTTATTACAAAACATTGATTCCTCAACTTGGAACATTGGCTCTAGATCCACAACGAAAATTGGTCTAGATATTCTTTCAAGTATGCATGGCTCACACTCCATCTCTTTCCCATTGATCTCTTTCTTACATGACATGGACATTCAGGTGCTTAAGGACATTGTTGTAATTTCCACCTCACCCTCCTTCACCACTCATTGGAAAGATGCATGCATGCTCAATCTTCTGGCTCCTCTTGTCCAAGAATGGTTAGATTACATTATAAAATTACAACTTGTTGGGATTCCGTTGTCAAATTTGGCTGACAAATTATAGTGGAATGAAGGTTTGCATAAAGGTCATGTCATTGTAAAAGAGGCTTACTCCATCATTAATCAGGTTGTGGTCCCGAAAATGCTTCACCCTTGACTACCCAGGACATAGCAGTGGCTTGTGCCACAGAAACTCAAATGCTTCCTTTGGATGGTGGCTCACAACCAAATTTTAACATGGGAAAACCTTATCAAAAGGGGATTTCAGGGCTCGAGTTGTTGTGGCCTATTCAGGGTTCATGGAGAAGAGATTTCACACCTTTTCCTTCGTTGCTCATTCTCCAGATCTATTTGTTTTAGTGTGCTTTGACTTCTTCAATATAATGTTGCTTTGGACTAGTCAAACATCATCATTAACCTACAACTTTGGTTCACTGACAAAAGATTCATAATCCCTTCCTTTCTTCCACCTTTGGGGTATTTGGTGGGCTCGTAATGCTCTAATCTTTGACTCTACTCCACCAAACCTGCTCCTCAATTGTGGCGTATTACAAGGAGTTCTCCTCTATGGCCTCTTAGCCACCCTACTCTCCCTGAATCCATTTGGATTTGTGGTATTTCTACCTTGTATGATTCTTTTATGGAGCCTGCTCATTTGGAACCTATGGCAGTGACATGGCAATCTATCTTGACCCTACACACATTTTCAGTTTTTTTTGGCACAGTGGATATGGCTCGAACTCTAGGGCCAAGCTTCTAGAATTATGGGGAGCCATATATTATGCCAACAAGATTGTACTGTCGGAGATTGCTATTTTCGACAATTCTAAGTCTGTGACTGACTCGGTGAATGAAAGTTGTGACATTCAATATCCTTCTCTCCTCAATTGGAAACAAAGGATTCAGGTTCTAAACATGGCTTTTAGGAAGATCTCTTTCTCTAATATCTTCCACGAACAAAATGATGAGGCAGATGTTTTGTCCAAGCAAGGATGCAATGCAGATCAGGGTTCATTTCACTTTCAGGAATTTATCTCTGCATCTTTGTTGCGATTTGGACATATTTTGATTTGAGAGCTCTGTTTCTCTACTACTTTTTTGCATCACTCTGCCTTCTCTAGTTTTTTTGTGTTGTTACTCTCTTTTGTCTCGCTATGTTCTGGATCATATTTTTGTTCAGTCATTCTTGATTTGGGCATGATGCTTGTAGTCCACTGATTTAATTGTGTATCTACTCCATGGCTCTATATTTGCACATGTACTCTCATTCTATATCAATGAAAGTGTTTTTGCTTCTTGGAAAAAAAATAAGGCATGACAACTTAAAACATTTGAAATTAAAATTGATTTGAAAACACACAAAAAGCAAAAAGTTCAAGATCTACTGAAAACAATATTCCCCTACATATCAATATTAATGTGGGAGTTTGGGCTATCTTCGACAACATGTAACCTTACCCCTGAACAGGCTATGATGCCTCTTGTCCATCTAAAGGAGACACTGTGTAGAATAGGGAATCAACCCAACATATCATCATACATCTAGCTTCAACTATGTAATCCAAAAAGACAAAAATTCATGGGCAGAACCGATTGAACTCGATCCAACGAGGTGAAGGGAACCCTATGCTTTGCGTTTGGGAGGGAAATGTCAAAGGAATTCATTGAAAATTGCTTGTTCCTGCCAATTGAAAATGTCAAGGATGTGAATTAAATCATTTGTGGTAAGGATATGAAGCTCGAGCAATGGAACAGACCCGCGACAAGTAATAGAAGCTAAACATTTACGGATGTCAATCCCTGAACAGACATGCTACGACCAACAAAACAGAATCGTTGAACACATGGCATAGCAATTCCCCTAATTGAAAATTGTGACCCTTTATTATCCAAGCTATTAATTCAAGTTGTAGATTGTGCTTAAACAGATAATATTTGCATTTTATGAAATCACCATTATCTAAACTATTTTTAATTTTTAAAGATTTGAAATTCTTCCACCTTAATTCCAATATAAACAAGACCTATCAACATAATTACAAATTAATTTAAAGATTTAAACAATTTTTAAAAAATAAAATATAAAACTTAATTAAAATACACGATCTTTGCAAAATGATTATAAAAGCTAACAAAAGCTCTAATAATAATGAATTTCTCTATCATACCAACACAAGTAGGACAAACTCATAATGATGATATAACTCTAATATAATTTGCAAGCTATCCTCTGATTAAAGAGATTTTCTTAACCACAACAACATGTCACCCATTATTTTCTAGACAAAACCTACCCACGAAATAAATGGCAAATTTTGGGACACATTTTTTTGGTGAGAATAACCACAAAATTGTAATTTCATTAACTTCGTGGTATTTTAATTTCATTAAATCCAAAAATATGATTGAGAATGTTTTTAGAAATTCCATCCTTATTCTCAAGATTGCAGTTTTGAGGATATATTATTAGATTCCAGTTGTATTGGCCAAAAAGGCCATCTTTTAGAATAAATTGATTAGATCCCCATTGTATTTACAAAAAGTGAGGAGATTTTTGGGAATATATTGATTAAATTCCAGTTGTATTTAATAAGGCTATTTGATTAGTAGTAAGACAACTCCATATGGTAGCTTTGAAATTTTGATAAATCACCCAAATTTTCAAAATTGTAGTTTCGGGAATATATTGATCTGATTCCATTTGTATTTGTCAAACTAAAGCGATTTGATTAATTGTGAGACAACTCCAGACAGCAGGTTTGAAGTTTCGATAATATCCAAACTATCAATTAAATTTATCTACTCATATTTTTTTGAGTGCGCCTGTCAATATCAAGCAGCGCTGGAATTTTAGGATTCGACCAGATCTGAAATTTGATACCCCACCACATGTTTCTTTTTGCTTTTTACCTTCTTTCCAAGGTGTATTTTTGATTAATTGTGAGACAACTCCAGAGAGTAGGTTTGAAGTTTCGATAATATCGAAATTATCAATTAAATTTACTTATATTTTTTTGAGTGCGCCTGTCAATATCAAGCAGCGCTGGAATTTTAGGATTCGACCAGATCTGAAATTTGATATCCCACCACATGTTTCTTTTTGTTTTTTACCTTCTTTCCAAGGTGTATTTTACACACATGGAAAGAATGGAGGGCCATGTTTGGAATTTGAATTTGATTTGAATGAAGTTTTTTTAACCATGCCACCTATATAATTAGCATCGCGATATAAATTAAATAGAAAAATAGATATGAAAATATTTCCAATAAATATAATAATATCTAGGCCCAAGATCTTGGTGACAAATGGAAAGAGAGGATAGGCAGGTTGCCAGCACCCTAGATAGCCAAGACACAGGGGAGGTGGCAACAATTCCATTGCAACGGTTAAAAATAGATGGTGGAATGTTACTTAGATTTGAAACTAATGATATGGAGGAGGATGTCAATTACTTTGGATCGAAAGGATGAGAGCTATGAAAGAAATTCATGGCAGAAGCATGTAAGTTGGTCGATCCAAAATATGGAGGATAGCACAAATGTTTTGGTTTATAAATTCTAATGATTTAATAATTTATTGTTAATAGAGATTCCTTAACAAGGATGGGGCAGACTGCACTCTACAAACGTTTGTGTTCATGGGAAAGGACTAGCATTTATTCGTAGAACATTGATATATCTATGGCTCATATGTGTTTCAGTGTAGTGTAATGCCAAAAGGGATTTTGAGATCGGCTAAGAGAAACTTAGGCATCCCAAATAATCAATTAATTAGATGAATTACAATCTGTGAGGGTCTATATGCTTGGTAATGGTTGAGAATCTTACAACGTGCTTTAGAGCCGGAAGGAAGCCTAGTAAATTAAACAATATATCACTTCGAACAAGAAAGGTTGTCGTGGGCCTTTGGGAGAAATTTGGAAGTTTGTCAATAACAAAGCTCTATGGGACAGAAACATTGCTTCGGGTTTATGGTCAAGGTGGTTTGTAATAGAGGTCTACTACAACATCATAGATTCTCCAGGTATTTCTCATTTGTTTCTCTAGCTAGTTGTTGACACTGGTTAAATTTCCAGTCCCCATAGATTTGCTTGGCATATTCCTGGATCTTTGGTTGTTGGGTTACTAGTAATTAGAAATTTATGTTTCATAAACTTTGTTGTTGTTTTTCTCGATGGATATTGAAGCTGTTTTAGAGCTCCTTTTGGTAACCAACAGCATAGAAAAGCTCAGAGTAGGGGGGCAAGGGTGAATCCGAAGGACGAAAAAGTATCGAAGTAGGAGGGAAGGGGTTAATCTAGAGGAAGAGAAAGTATCAGTGGGCTTAGATATTGGGAGGGGGAAAGTTGCAATAACCCTGGTCTCTAAGATGGGGAGAAGCAAATACAAGGAGGGGAAGCATATGGGTGGCGAGCAGAGAATATTTTTTGGGCTAGTAAAGAGGAAAAATATTTTTTGGTCAATCAGGGTTATAACCAACATTCCCACTCGGTGGTTATCCTCTATTTGGATAGGTAGGTGATTTCCTTTGTCATGGTAATATAGAATATACAAGGGGAAGTGTAGTAGACATTTGCCATTTTTTGGGCCAGTGAAGAGGAAAAATATTTTTGTGTTGGTTAGGGTTATAACCAACATTCCCACTTGGTGGTTATCCTCTATTTGATAGGTAGGTGATTTCCTTTGTCGTGGTAAGATAGAATATATAAGGGGAAGTGTAGTAGACATTTTCCAAACCAAAGGATTGAAGGATGTCTCACTATGTCGCATGAGGGAGGCGGATCAAGGAGAGGCTTAGCCTATTACAAGGAAATAACCCATTGTGATAATTCTCAGCTTCATAAAATCGTTGATGGGTTTACAACCAAATACCATTAACAAATGCTAGAGCATGTTTAAGAAGAACTGTCTAGATCATAAAGAAAGGCATCCTCTCAAAAAACCTCTCTTTCAGACAAAAAAGTGAGGATTCAGTGGGAAAGTTGGATTCCAAATACAAGGTAAGCAAGGACCAGAGGGAATGACTACAGGCAAGCAATTAACCTCTATTGGAAAATTAAATTCTTTTTGTGCCGGGCACTTGAATAATCAGAAAGTGAGGAGAGATCTACTATAGACGTTGGATCACATGCATGGCCACCTAAGGCATTATGATTGCGCATTGGAAGCAATGAAATAGAAGTTGGTGAGCATAGAAAGACATCTTGGGATTCCAACAGCAACCCGACACCTCCGACTACACCAACAGATCCTATTCCCGTAAATAGATTGAACTCGAATCTCACTCCCTAAATTTATGATATCTATTTATGTTGAAGATGAAATTCCTCTTTCTAATATACATGGACATGATAAAATAGATCATGTTTTTATGTTTTTATGTTTACGTCTAGTTAGGTTAAATACTATCTATCACCGATAACCTTCCACAAAACCCAATTTTAAGTATTGTCCAATAATATCTTTAATATAGATTTTGTATTTTATATTAATACAAAATACTATTTACACTATAATATATCTCACATTATTATATATATAATTTTATTTTAAATTATTATTTATTAATTATAAAAATAATAATATATAACATATATTTTTTTTAAACACATATTACAAATTTCTGTCTCAAAGTGTAGAGATTTATTCTAAACATTTAAATAAATTTTAATACAAAATATTGCATGATTAAAAGCTTCTAATTGTAACTTGTATTTTGAATGAATATTTTTTTAATGAATCAATTTAATTGAAATAATATAAAAAATTCAATTTTTAAAACATTTTAAAATATTATGTAAAAATTAATTTTTTTATTTTCTATCTAATAATAATTTAACAATTAAATTAAAATTCTAAAATTTTTAATCCAAACTAAACTACGGTGATAATTAAATGTCAAACGTAGAACGCTATAGCAATTTAAAATTAGAAAACGTAGATTTACAGAGATTTGCCCAGATCCACAGTCAAATTTCTTCTTTATTTCAGAACGAGTGCAATTTCTATTTATCCAATATTAACAAGCGCGTATAGTTAGTAGCACTGGTCATGGATTTCTTTTTACCCATTATTAAAATTTGAATTATTGTAATTTGAACATGGCTAAATACAATTAGAATTTAGTTATATGTCTGGATAAATAAAATAATAAACGATTAGTTATATGTCTGGATAAATAAAATAATAAACGAATATTTTTGTGAAATAATTTTTTATGTAAAATAATTATTTTGTAAATTTATAAACTTATGACATTGAAATTAACTAAATTGTTTTGGAAAAATAATGAACGAATATTTTTGCGAAATATTTTTTTTTTTTAATTATGTAAAATAATTATTTTGTAAATTTGTAAACTTATGACATTGAAATTTGACGAATCAAATATACAGTGTGCCATTTTATTCAGAGGTTCTTTTCCGAATGATTGGTGTCTTTAGTGATAATTAATATTAATGGTTTGGTATATTTTCCCATTAAATTTAATTCATATTTTAATATGTTAATATTTAAATTAAAATTAATATTAAATTAAATAATATATTAATATTAATGAATTAGTATTTAAATTAATTGATATCTAATTAATATATTTATATTTAATATTAAAGTTTATAATATAGTGTGTATTAATTTGATGTTTATTTGTAAATCAATTATATTTATTAATGTGGTTGTGTTTGTTTTTAGAAAAAAAAATTAAGTTTGTAATTGTTCATTTGTATTTATTTTTTTGTTTGTCATAGCTACTTGTTTAATTTGGAAATCTGCTTTTCAAAATTAATGATGAAATATCCTAATTTTTCAAAATAACTAATATTTTAGTATGATTTTAATATTGATGATATAAACAATGGTAAAAGAAAATAATAGTTTAGTAAGGGGATATGTTTCTATGTCACTTTATATTTAAAAATAATAAAATAATATTTGCATTAACACATTAAAACAAGGGTTACATAGTAATTAATCCCTACAGCTTAATTTAAATATAGCTAAATTAAAGTAAAAAAAAAACAAAAAAAAAAAATAATAATAATATGTTATAATTATATTAATTTTAAATTGTAATTAAATGCATTATTAAATCTTGTAAATTAATATAATTTCTATTGCAACATAAAAATAATTATCAATAGTTTACATTTGGCTTTTTATAGTTTGTGGATATGGTCTTATGAAAATCTTATTATTAGACCTCGGTATAGAGGTCCTATCATAAATTTCTACTTTACCTTGGTTTGTGAATATGAGAAATTTTATATTTATTCATATTACAAACATCTTATTATTTTGAATATCATTAATTCATTAATAGTATAAAATATATTATATGTGGTTAAATTCACACAAAAACCTAAGTGACCTCTACCCCTTAAAAATATAATGTAAAAATAAAAATGTATCTCCCATATACCATTAATAAATCTTTTTAAATTACATATGTGATTTTACATAATCATTTTAAATTATGCATGTAATTTTAAATAATATATTTTTTATTAGATTATATTAATCATTACCATTTTTACAAATAAGAATATAAAATGATTATACTCATTAGCTATAATTTTATCAAACAAGTTGGATCATAAATATCCATCTTACACCTTGATGTGATATATGTACTTATATTCAATTAATAGAAGTAATGGGCACATTAGTAGAGGCAAAGGGCAATAACGTGTTCAATTTGATAGTCAATCAAATCGAACATAAATAAATTAAATTATTTTTTAAAAAATCATATATTTCAATGTGTAATGTTATACTATACAATTTTTTGCAATTTTTTTTGTCAAACCCAAACTAATATGGGTTTGATCAAAAACCCATTGCAATATCCACTGCATTGCGGGATAAGTATAGAAGAAAAAAAAGTTGATGTTAGTCATAAATAAAGTAGTTCAATATCTTAATTAAATAAAGTACTTCAATCTCTTAAGTTGTTTAATTTGCAAAGTTCAAGTATCTTAGTGATTTTTGAGGGTGTTTATGCATTCAAAAGTGCATTTTAAACAACAAGAGATCACAATCTTGCTGGAAATCGTATTCCTAGATTAGCCTTAGAAGCATTATATCTATGGATATGAGAGTGTATTAACATTTTAATATGGAGAATAAATAAATTATTTCAATGTGAAATACTTGTATATTATATAAAACAAGTGAAGATAAAGAATTTATTATAGTTAAAACAATGTATTACTATGTTACTCAAAACCAACATAGATCCAAATAAATAAATAAAGTACTTCAATCTCTTAATTAAATAAAGTACTTCAATCTCTTAAGTTGTTTAATTTGCAAAGTTGAAGTGTCTTAGTGATTTTTAAGGGTGTTGATGCATTTAAAAGTGCATTTTAAACAACAAGAGATCACAATTTTAGTGGAAATTGTATTCCTAGATTCGCATTAAGTCATTAAATTTGTGGATATAAAAGCGTTTATTAACATTTTAATATGGAAAATAAATAAATTATTTCAATGTGAAGTACTTGTATATTATATAAAACAAGTGAAGATAAAAAATTTGTTATAGTTACTATGTTACTCAAAACCAACATAGATTCATAACAACTGGTCTACCAAGAGCAAAAAAACCAAATCCATAAAAGTGTGAAACTTTAGTCAAATTATGTTCTCATTAAAAGATTTACATCTTAAAAAAATAGATATCTCTCCGAACTTAATAAATCTAAATTTAAAATAAATCTATTCTAAATATGATTATAACTTTAATATTCAAGTAACTATATTTATTTTAAATTTTTATATATTTAAATAAATATTATTATAATTTTAATACTCAAACCAATATATATTATTTTTATTTTTTAATATATTTAAGTGGTATATAATAAAGTAAAATTACACATATGTCATAAACTAAGATATATAACCTAACAGTGAAGGAGAAATGAATTCGATATCTGAGACCGTCGACGGGGAATTAAAGTTAATAACACAGTTAACCAACCTAAACTACTCTACTAGTATAAACAAAATAATTTAATTATACCTTTAATAAAACATTAAAACCAAAGTTTACTTTCGCTGAATAGAATTTTGGAAAAATTACATACGACGAGGTCCACCACGACAGGCGGTTAACAAGGAATACTATAATATGTAATCACAAAGGCATTTGCTCCAATGGTAAATTTAGATCCAACCTCTGACTCGCCTCCGCCGAAACTGGCTCTCTCTCCTTCAAGTCCCGGCCGCCGCCCTTCCCGTCGACGTCGTGGGCTTTACTCACGCGGGGTAAAAAATCGTGCCACTCGAATGAAGGCCGCCATAACGCCTGAGACGTAACGGCTTTGGCATCATCGATCGTCCCTTCCTCGCGGCATTTTGCAGCACTCTCTTTCCAATCACCCCCGCGACTCCTGGAGCAGTGCCTCTTGGTGGCCTCGATTCGCTGAAGCAGAGCAAAGAATTCTTCGAAACTATCGGTGTCGGTGGCGGCGCATGGCTGCTTTGGAGTCGCCTCCGCTAAAGCTGAAGATGATCCAACAGAGCGTTTCTTCGTCATATTCTTCACGGCAGCGGGATCGATCTCTGAACACATCACTATAATTCAACCTCAACCTCGCAGAGTGCTCAATATGTTTTTCCTTTCCGGGAAATTTATAGGTCGTGGCAACTTAAATGGCCGTACAATGTGTAACAGACGACTCCATTAATACTGCCCTTGAGCTCTACGCCGGTCACTTAAATCTCCATTATAGCCACCGCCAAATTTGGAGGTACTGAGGCGAGCCATGAGGCGGGAAGAGATGTGATTATCACTGAATTGTCACTTCGGCTGGTAAACGGCGACGTTCGCCCTCCAAATTTTGTTGTGTTAATTTAGCGTTTTCTCGCATTCCCTCGGGCGTCGGCCTGTGCAACCTAGGGCAGGGCATTTAATGCACTGATCGGCAGGCTGTGCAACGTACCATAAGAGGGCATTAAATGAGGGATGGCCAAGTCATTTCCGTCACGGATCTGGCGTGTGTGCGCCATAACGGACACGATTTTTTAGATGGAAGTACACGTCCTATCTTGATTTTGTAACTAGGGTTGAGTTTGAAGTTTAGATTTGGTTTGCCCGGAAAGTTATGGAAATTCCAGTGATATTTAGAAAAAATCCGGCAAATATTTTTGTAAATCCAAGTTATAGTTGTTAAACTTCAAAATTTTAGATGTCCTAGAGGTTTTTGATGGCGCTGAATCTATTTCCACCATCAAAAACACGATTCAAGCACTCCCTCTACAAGATTTTTTGAAATTTTCCCGCCACTTTTCGCTGTCAGGCAATTCCTCTGCCTCGGTAGACAACTCCTTTATGAAATGGAAAAAAAATGATGACATGTTATTCTCCATAGGCTTTTCTCTCTTAAAAAGGTTTTTTTTTTTTAAATAAAAATAAAATATTTTTAATTGGAAAAAAAATCATTATAATGAAACATAAAAATATCAAATTATTATAATAAAACATAAAAATGAATATACATATTTAATTAATTTTGATATTTAAATGTGAAAATCTTTCATTCTTACTTTTAATCATAATAAAATATTTCTATTTCTATGTTCTTATAAAATAATCAAAAATAAAAATATTATATTTTGAGTGTTAAAAATATATAATCGTTTTTAAATATTTTAATACAAAATATTTATACCAATTAATCTATATTAATATCAATTTAATATATACATCTCTTTTATTATTCTCATCACATTGAATTTTTTTAATTTTTAATTATTTTATTTGTGGATTAAAATTATATATAATGTTGATTATAATAAAAATATTTTAATCCACAAATAGAATAATTGAAGGTTAAAAAATTCAATTACTTCATAATAAAATAATAAAAGGGAGATGTGTAATTCATTATAAAATTAATATATTACATTTAAAATATTAATAATAAAAAAAGTTAATGTATTTGATAAATAAATAAATAAATTTCAAAATGTAGGGTTAAATAATGATGATTAACTTACTTGGTCTATCAAACCTTAAGAATGTAGGAGATTAACTAGCATTTGCACAAAGGAAATGTCGTAAATCGCCCTCATATGGTAATGGTTCCAGATCAAATTTCCAATTCATAGCACTTTAAACACATGAACTAACTCATCACGTCACAATCACCTATAACTATTATTATCCTCTTTCGTATTCTTTGTAATATTATGCTTATGCTACAAATATATCTGCAATGATTGCTAATTTCAAGTGCACTTTGTCTCCGTGTACTTATGGTCAAGCATTTATCTTCTCCCCTTACATTCATGCATTTCACTTTCTTGGTGCAAATTCCTCATCATGAAATTGTTCATGGAACACCTCCACGGATTCATAGAACAGCCCCACTGAAAATTTTAGGCCAAAAAGAAATATGATCTATTGGATACATGGATGCATCGAAGTTCGATAGCTGAAAAAGTCAAATCAACTAGGAAAGTTAATAGCAGAGATCTTAAATCATAACATCTCAATACAGAGAAGCTGACTCACACTATTATTATGTTCGAACAAACATGCTTGGTTTGAGCGAAACTACTTCAGTAGCTCAGAATGTTGTAGTGTCTTAGCAGTCTATTGGCTTCTCTCAACCCACTCAAATAGGCACCATGAGTTGTTGAATAATAGTACCTATCAGTAGCCTCACCTACAAACAAAATTTGCAGAGGCTTGCTACTAGTTTGATCCTCTGCATATGGCAATGGCTCAGCCAATATATCAATATCATCCCCTGTTGAGCCCACAGGAACATAGGTATAAGACCCCAAAACAGAGGATTCCTGCCCCAATCACTCCTCAGAATGTCGTCTATCACAAAACTCTTATCTCCCTCACCAACGTTGTTGCTTCCCTTCTTCAGATCCATGTCGAATGCAGATAAGGTATCAAGGAACCCCTCAATGACCTCCTGGTCCAATAAGGACTCCATTGTAATTGCTTCCTTTCCCACAAACCACGCCAAAACAACTTTGGATTGCTTGTGGATTCGCACTACTGCATAGGTTTTCCTCATCCACCATGGAATCAAATCATCACCACCATCACCATGTTTCATCCCTGCAAAGACCAACTTGAAATTTAGCAAGTGAGCATCTTTTAGCTCCTTAGCACTGTTTGATATTGTAAGTATAAACTGCATGGGTATCTGTATATCATATGAGTATAGTTTTTTTTCTTAGAAAAAAATTATGAATTCATTGTAAGTAGAAAAGAACTTACATTTCTTATGTGCAGCTGCACTTTCATAATATCGTATGAGTAGAGATATTGATTCAATTTATGTACCACCATGTCCTGTACTGCACCATTATGTGTTAGACAATTCAAAAAAATTTCAACACTTATTTCTAAATAAAATATCGATCGATGTATGACATTGCCATTGAATAGATACAATGCCATTTTCCTCTGAAGATTTCACACATTATACTTTTGGCCTTATATAGTCTAGATGAGATGTAGGTGAGGTATGAACAATGTAATCATAAATAAAAATTATATTAACTCAGTAAAAGAAATTGGTATTATATATTTGTGAATTATTCATAATTAAATAAAAATATTATAAACCATTTGACTTCATTATTTAACAGATATTTCTAGTTCTAGCTCTGATTTTGATTTTGATTTTTTTGATTTTTTGATTTTTTTTTTTATCAGATTTTTTGAAAAGACTTTATTGCTCATTCTGATACTTGTTTGTTTGATCTTGCTATCAATTTAATAGTATTACATGGCTACATGCCAATCCAGATATATCGAACTTTTGTAGTAACTAGAAAAGCTAGCTCGTACCTTTACTTCTAAGGCCTATAAATTTTGACTTACTTTTGGTAGATTTGGTACCCTTTCCATTCCTTTAACTTTGGCATCGATTTTTGTTTCCTAAATTCTCTATTTTCTGGTACAAACTTAAGCACTCTGCATCAGATGCCAAAACGTGTAGGTACTAAAATTATTGAAAAACAAAACTGCCTTAAACTTCCATCTGTATTCCATTGATGATCCACTTTCTAATTCAGATTCCACCAGCATTTTGGACATGAGGAATTTATAAATAGACTCCTTATGTGAAGCAGTAACCATGGACTCCTGCAATAAACAACAACAACAATGACAAGACCAACAGCGCAGATAACTTTTCAGATTATATCTGGAAATATTTAACAACATAGGAAGAAAATCAATACATTCAGTAACATGAGAGAGACATGACAGAGATCAAATTCATTTTATAATTCCAAGAAGATCACCAAAAATAATTCATTTTACAAGTGGCTACCAAAACACTCAAGCAAGCAAGCATATCAGTGTTGCAGCCAATCAACCATTATGTAAAAATTACTACTACTACAGCTTTTATGCTTGCTTACATCTACTCTGAACCAAAAGAATTAGATTTCAAGTTCCAACCTCTTTAAATGGGCATTGAACCAACTACAAACCACTTTATCTATATTTTGATGAAATGCACACCCACCATATCTATATTTTGATGAAATGCACACCCACCAACCTCTTTAAATGGGCACTGAACCAACTACAAACCACATTATCTATATTTTGATGAAATGCACACCCACCACTGGCCACTTCCCCTCATTCTGAGGATGGTAACCAAGGTTAACCAACTAGTTACAATTTTGGCAAACTAATCCAACAGAGACATCGAATGACATCCATGACATTCACAAAGGCATCCAGCCTAGAGACTTGACTATGCAACCTCACACTTGTAATTCATAGCACTTTAACCACATGAACTAACTCATTAGGTCACAATCACCTATAACTGTTATTATCCTCTTTCTTATTCTTTGTAATAATATGCTTATGCTATAAATATATCTACAATAATTGCTAATTTCAAGTGCACTTTGTCTCCGTGTACTTATGGTCAAGCATTTATCTTCTCCCATTACATTCATGCATTGCACTTTCTTGGTGCAAATTCCTCATCATGAAATTGTTCATGGAACACCTTCATGGATTCATAGAACAACCCCACTGAAAATTTTAGGCCAAGAAGAAATCTGATCTATTGGATACATGGATGCATCGAAGTTCGATAGTTGAAAAAGTCAAATCAAGTAGGAAAGTTAATAGCAGAGATATTAAATCATAACATCTCAATACAAAGAAGCTGACTCACACTATTATTATGTTTGAACAAACATGCATGGTTTGAGTGAAACTACTTCAGGAGCTTGGAATGTTGTAGTGTCTTAGCAGTCTATTGGCTTCTCTCAACCCACTCAAATAGGCACCATGAGTTGTTGAATAATTGTGCCTATCAGTAGCCTCACCAACGTTGTTGCTTCCCTTCTTTAGATCCATGCTGAATGCAGATAAGGTATCAAGGAACCCCTTAATGACCTCCTGGTCCGATAAGGACTCCATTGTAATTGCTTCCTTTCCCGCAAACCATGCCAAAACAACTTTGGATTGCTTGTGGATTCGCACTACTGCGTAGGTTTTCCTCATCCACCATGGAATCAAATCATCACCACCATCACCATGTTTCAGCCCTGCAAAGACCAACTTGACATTGGGGATCTCTGAAACATCAAGGCCCATATGCAACAACACCTTATCCACAACGTCGAAGCCAAGTCTACTGATTGCACTGACTTTGTGGGGTGGCAGGTGTGGCTGGAAGCCATGAAATATAGGGACCCGTGGATTCTGATCCTTGCTACTATCTGCATCATTCTTATTGCAGTTTTTGATGACAGACTTCAATACACCCAATGAAACAGTGAGGATAACATGATCAGCCTCAACATCAACATCAGGCCCCTTCAACAACACGACCCTTCTCCCACCAATCCTTGCCTCGCAACCCTAGGCTACACTCTCAACCTTAACATTATACACTATACTCTCCTCAGGTAGCCTGTTCACAAGTTCCTTCACGACACTAGAATACCCCCTGGGGATGGACAACTGTTTCCTAGGGAATTCCCAATACTCACTGAAAGACTCAACGTCCACATTATCCAAATCATCTGCAGCAGTGGTGATCCTATCATTGTGACACCGGCTATGAAACACAACCTCCTACAATGACCTCAGATCCCAATTGGGTCTTGGCTCCTCTCCCAATTCTGCCGAAATAGCCGATGGGGATGTAGATAAGGCTTCGTTATTCTTAGCATTCTTCGTTAAATATTCCTCCAACCCTACTCTCAGATAAGCCCCTAAGCCCCCGTTTAAGACCCCATGCTTGGGCTCCTCCCCAGCATGACCATCTGGTAAAATCATATCTTGCGCCTTACCCAATAAACCCTTGTACAGTCTAACCATTGGATCTACCAAAGATGGAGGCACCAATAATCCTCCTTCTGCCAAAACGGCCGAAATGTCCCTGAGATCATCCATGAACTCCCACGGCTTCTCCCTATCCTCCATGGCACCAATCTGCTTAGCGATGGCATAAACAGGGCTCCCTTCAATACCATGAATCCATGTTGCCCCCCTTTCTACTCTTTCACCATGAAAGTCAGTGTTGCAGATCCTTCCTCCGGCTCGATCACTGGCCTCTAAGACCACGAAATCCAATTTGATTGAGGCACAGGCCTCCATTAAACGATTTGCAGTAGAGAGGCCCGCCATTCCTGCTCCTACTATGATGATACGAGGCTTTTTGGCTATATTCATGATGTTTTCCGATGCACCCAACTGGTATTTTTCAAAATTTTGAAGCCCTGGATGGACCAAAAAGAAGCACCGTAGTCGAAGAAATCCGAAGTGCCTGTGAGGAAGATGGTTTTTTCCAGGTACGTAAGCTTTCAGAGATGCATAATACTTCATCGTATTTTGGTTTGCGTATAGTTTTCTGATATATTGTTGTACCAGATTGTGAACCATGGCGTGCCAGAGACGGTCATGAAAAGCATGATGGGAATCGCCAAGGAATTCTTCGAAATTCCTCTGGAAGACCGAGCATGCCTCTACTCAGAGGACCCAACGCAGAGTGTTCAGCTTTCACCAAGCTCCAATATTAGCAAAGAAAAAGTCCTTAATTGGAGAGATTATCTGGAGCATCCATGTCATCCTCTGGAAGAAGTGATAGACTCTTGGCCTGAAAATCCTACAACTTACAGGTAATCATTTACAAATTTACATAAAACCCTTGAAATAACAGATAAGGGGTTAGCTCAAAAAAAACAGAAAATTTATTTTGTCTGTCTTTGTTACAGAGAAATTGCAAGTAAATATGCCACAGAAGTGAGAGCACTGGTTCTAAGACTGTATACCCAGGTCTCCATGGCAATGCTTCCTCTCGCTTCTATCATCTCCAGATACTCTGCCACACAACGAAGCTCGCATATCTGTAAATTCTTTGCATTACTTACATTCGGCAACGCTCGTCTGTAAGTTTTTTGTTATATGCATTTGGAAGCTAAAGGGAACCAGTCCTCCTGCCATGCAATAAAGGCTACCTCTCAATTAACGGGACCAATGAATGGATCAATTACTAGATCTGCTACTAGACTGTTTTTCGCGAGGCTGTATGTATTTTTCCCTAACTGTGTAACTATTTTCCTTTCTTAACTAACTATTAATCCAATGGCACAAACAATTTTAATCGTCTAACATCTGATCAGACGCTCCAGACCAAGACAAATGGCAATTTGGGAAATTGATTTCAGAGGGGAACGCCTTACAGCGTAATTAAGATTCTTTAATATTTTATTACTATGATAAAAAAGAAGGGAGAGGAGATATTTTTAAATTTTGGTTTAATATGCTCAATTTACATTAATATGTTAATTTTTTAAGACATAAAAGATTTGAAAATATTAAAGGGGTAGTTTAATTTATAGACGAAATTGACTTTTTGAAGAAAGAATGTGATTTTTTGTTGTTTAAAATGCATTTTTGAATGCATAATAGATTAAACAATTTAAATTCAAGTTTTTAAAAATCTCTGTAAGATTTTAATTAAAAATCACCAGAAGGCTATTTCATCTCTAAGTTAGGCTATGCCAATATTAAATAATAATAAAAGGTTAAATGTAATACAATGCGAGAGATGTTGTCTGTAAAAGGCTAAAAGTAATAAAAATAATAAAATTCTTATATTGGTTTTTTTATGAATATATTACTATTAGTTCTTGAAATAAAAGATTATTCTAATATACATATCACATTAAAATATACAACATATACATAGTAGTCACAAGTTAAGATCCATTTTACCTTATAAATTAAAATAATGACACTGTAACCATATTTTAACCATGGATATTCACGTCCATTTTATCATAGATATTGTTAACTTGTAAATAACTTTTGTTGCAATACCATGGCCTAATATCATGGATCATCAATGCCACATGCCCAAAAACCATCTATCATTTCACAATCAAAATATTTATTAATAGTTTATTCGAATTTGATTTTATAATTTTTTTTTAATTAAATCTAAAAGAAAAAATATTATATTTATTTTTGAGATATATCTAAATCCTTTATCACCTTGACTGGGCCTAAAGATTAAGAGCATGTGTTTCCTTCTAAGAGATCACATGTTCAAAACCAAAGGGGGTAGAGCATGTATGCCTTTGTAGACTTAGTAGAAATCCTTGTGTGAAGGTGGGTCCCTTGTCCCACAAACAAGGGGGTAATAAATTAAAATATATAAGCTATATATATATATATATATATATATATATATATATATATATATGATCCATCTATATATATTAGTATCCATTTTACCATAGAAATTAAAATAATACTTTTGTAACAACATTTAAATTTCATTAATAAGCACATAACAATTTAATACCTACAATATAACAAGATTTTCAACCATGGATTTTCACTCCCATTTTATCATGGATATTATTAACTTGTAAATAGACTTTGTTATAATATCGTGGGCCAATACCATGGCTTATCAAATCCACATGTCCAAAACCCATCTCTCATTTCACAATCAAAATATTTTATAAATACTTATTATTATTATTATTATATTTATGTGCCAAGAGGCACTCTCCTATGGAGTATAGAAGAGATGTAATGCCTTGTTCTGTTATGTTATCGAAACATTTTGCCACCGTAAAATTTCATATAAATATTAATAATAATAATAATAAAATATATTAATTAAAACTATTTAACTCAATGAGATTACATAAAAATTAAAAACAAATAAAAATAAAAAATAAAAAATTATAATTATCAATACCACATGTTCAAAAACCATCTCTCATTTCACAATCAAAATATTTTGTAAATGTAGATTTTTTTAATTTTTTTTTATCACATTTTTGCGGTTAGCGACACTCTCCCACAGAGTATGGAAGAGGTGTTGTAATGCGTTGTTAGGTTATGCTATCTAACATTTTTATTCCGTCAAAATACATATAAATAAAAATAAAAAATTAGAGTATTAATTAAAACATTTCAAGTCAATGAAATTACATATAAATTAAAAATAAATAATAAATAAAATAAATAATTATAATAATTAATAACTAAACTTGCCTAGATCCATCTTAACTCTGGATCTATCAAGCTCCAAGAGTGATCAAATATCTCGAGGTGCAAACATTTTCTTAAATTTTACACTAAAAAAAATGTAAGTGAAAAATAAAACATTTAATTTACTTTGACCGCAAAGATTTGGTAAATCATAGGCTAGATAGAAAGCCTAAGTGAGAAACTTCAATACTTAAAGTTATCTCAATTTTATATAAAAGAAAAGTTATGAAAAGCCTTGGAATTCAAGGGAAAAGACCCTAAATGAAAAAAAATCCAGTTCCCACAAAGTTGAGACAATTACAGTTACTTCCTCCTTTGCTAGAGATACTTCCTGCTTCGTTAGAGATAAAAACATCTCAGTAGGGACTAGAAACCTACAAAAGGCGAGAGAGATCAGAGGTATCTAAAAAAAGGGAGAAAGGAAAGAAAATCTGAGAACCTTGGACAAGACACTGTCAACGTGAAGCAAGGAACTGTTGCATGGGTGTTCTTGAGCTGGACTGAGAGCCAGTGGAAGCCCTAAATTTTGTAAATTATTGGTTGTACTGGGTAGTCTTGAGGCCTACGAACAGAGTGTTGATTACAAATTGTCTGGGAATTGAAAAGACTTCGGGGAGAGTTGGATGTAATTCCAAACCTTATTGATTGGGAGGAGTCGTCTTCCTCGTTGAATTCTGTGGTTGTCTAAACAGAATCAAATAAGTACATTATCGATTTTGGAATCTATATTTATTATGTATATAATGAAAGTTTAATGGTTATGTGTTGACAAGATCTTCTCATAAATAAAGTTATTATGGTGATAGTCAAAATTGTAGTTGCATTCAGCGCAAAATGGGGAAATTTATTATATCCTTCTAAATAAATAAAGATAGGTTTGAGCAAAGAACTGGGAAATTTATTATATGCTTCTAAATAAATAAAGATAGGTTTGAGCAAAGAACTGAAAGGGCTTATCAGTGAATTGGAAAGGGAGACAGGGTTAAAATGTTATAAATAAACCCTTCCAAAATTCAACTAAGTCTGTAGTAGGTAAAGAACAAATGGTTGTGGTAGGTAATGGTCAAAGGTGAAGAAACCAATATAGGAAAACAACTAAGTGATTGAATTGGTCATTGGCACACTAATATTTAGACTCGTTTCACCAGAAAATGAATCATAATACATAATCATCAGTAATTCAACCTTATTATATGTGTGAGAGAAAAACTAGAAATAAACGGTTAAGACTTGGGTTAGCTCTGAGGCCAAGCCATTCTAGCAGCCTCATAGGCAGTCCCAGGTCTGAGACGTGTACTGTGACAAATGGAAATTTTTCTAGGAATTAATAAATGCAAGTTCATGCCTACAATTATAAGGATAAAAATAAAATAGAATATTTTTTTTTATGGAACTACTTGCTTGGTTGAAATAACATGATTAATAATCATTTGATAAAGGTAGCTAAGAAGGAATTTGTTGAAGGTACTAAATCTTACGCACATACACTTTTGCAAAATAAACAATAGAACGAAAACAAAGTTCATTTCACCATAAATGAACCGGAAATATTAACAATACATGAGAACTTCCTGACAATAATTTTGGGCACTGAATACCCTTAATAACAAAATTTACACAAAATTATTTAATTTTAGATTACAAAGAATTTTGTATAACTTTCAGGAATACTCTAGTAGACTTGGTAATATAAAGCCAACCTAAGTCTTGTCCCAAGGAGGGTCAAGCCTTACACCCATATCAAATCAAGCAAGAAAACGAGTATTTTATGCAACCAACAGAAAATCTGAGCCAACGGACATAACAACAAAACTTGTGTTATCAAAAAGATAAAGATGTTTTTTTGAAAAACTTGAGAAAATAACCAATTGTGGGAGTAAGAAGCAAAAGAGGTCCAATTGTTGCAAGAGTAGAAAACAACATGCCCTGCAACCTAGATATCAGGAAAATTATTAGTTAGGAAACTTAACTAGGATGAATCGAAAAATTACCAGAGGAAAGTGGAAAGATTGTACCATTGAAACCATCTTCAGGCAAAACACCTTGAACACTTCTAATTGTAAGTGATTAAACCTCATCAAAGTGGGCACATGGGTAAGAGAAGTAGTGGTGTCATACAACCAAGATCAAAACTTACTTTCAAAACCCTCTAACCAACATCCTGGCACTGCAAATTGGTAGTGAAAACTCCAGAAGACTCAGAATCGTGCAAATCGGAAAAGGGTTTCCCCTTGGGTCATGGCAGGGTTTGAGAACAACCCTGGAAGGACCCTAGTTAAGTAGCACCTACTAGAAGAAGGAAAAGTTAACCCTAGGTCGAGCTCCAAAATAATTCCTCGAAGGTTGTAATGGGAGGATACACTTGTCGGGGAGTAGAAAGAAACGTCAAGTAAAATTCATCCAAATTTTAATGGAATAAGTAACTAAAGTAGTGAGTAGTCGGAAGAAGGGTTTACCTACGTGGTGGTCACTCCTCTTGATGAATTCCTTAGTGCTCCTGAAACGAATCCCATCTTTCAAGTTATTAAATTAAAGAAAAATCATTTAGACAATTGTAATCCTCAATAAAAGCATAGCCCTGGATGAAATTTCAGAGCCACGGTAAGGGTTTGAGTAACCCTCGAAAATCTACTATTAAGCTCCAATTACATTTGCATAAATATAGAAGATGAATAAAGGTCTGGGCATGACAGGGAAAGAGTGAATTTAAAAAATAATATCAACCCCTTGCATTTGACCAAAAAGAATTTCCTGTAATCATATCATGGTGAAGCCTACCTAACCGAATAAGAGATCTGAAATAGGGATGGGTGACCCAAGGGTTGCAGAACTAGTTTTTCCTCGCAACTAGTTTTTCCTCGCCTTTTTGCAGATAAATGACCTCCCCGCGACACCAGGACGAAAGGGTGGTTATCCTCTAACCACCTTCCCCATCATAAGTTATATCAAACCCTAATGTGTGATAACTATCGATAGGGGATTTAGCAATTACCAACATCAGGTGGCGAACAACTGTATAAGCACCGAAATTTTTTAGATATGTTTGGTATATTCATTAACCCAAAACCTTATAACTTAGCGCAATAATTATTCTCAAGTGTTATTCTATGTCATAGCATCATGCTTTAGTCCATTCGTTAATCAAGTATTTACCTTTATTTAAAAACATATTGTGCTCTTATTATGACTTAAAACAAGAGTATTATAATATAAAAAACAAATCCAACATTAAACGAGATGATAAAGAGAAGTATTATGTTACCAAGGTTAAAAAAAATTGTAGAGGCATGTTACAAGTGGTATTAGAGCTATAGGTTCAGCTCTGAGGCCTAAGGGTCAACCTAGAGTTTAAAATTTTGACAAATTGTTGTTAAAATTATATAGAATCAAGAGAGAGAGATGAACTTGGTAGGTCCCTAAGGGAGGAGATTGAGTAGCAGTGCATTTAGGGAATGAAGTGTTACTTCTTACAACATAGTTACTGGAAGTAATCAAAAGTAAGAATCCTCCTAATAAGGCTGGTGGATAATAAAAACCATGGAAATAAGTAAGATGACTAATTTTTATACGTGCAACTAAAAGAAAAGGGATATCTTATCAAGTGTTATTAAGACAAAGTACATAGGTCTAAAGAAAGAAAATCCAACTGTTACTTTTAGGATTGAGGCTTGGATACTTGTAGGTGTCTGTGTTTAAAAAATCTCTAGATAATCAAGTCCATGTTGGTAAATAAGAATTTGATTATTGATTACTCAGTTCCTAAATAAGACCTCTCCAAGGTTAAGAGTCCTTGACTAAGACCCTTGAAGGGGACCATGGTGACCATAGTTGTAGGGGTACAAAATTACCCCTACTAAAGGACAATCTCATGAAGAGAATATTGACAATCAATAGTGACATGGGGAAACAAGGTTAATTAGAAGGAAAGCACTCTAAGTTATTACATTTGTATCAACATAAATCTAGAATCACGGAGCAAAAGCTCAACAATGAAGGACAATTTTAAAAATTACCTGAGGGAGGTTGTCCCTTAGAGATTTCCAAACTTGTGCAGGTAAGTAATGATCATCCGTGAAGCAAGGGGAGTACATGGAAATAAAAATTTATCTATGATAAAAGAGTATTGTTAGTAAAAAAAAATTGAAGTGGACTATGTAGTTAAGGAATCAACGAATCCAGCGAATGACAAGTAATGTTCAGAATGTGAAATTTTATCTATTGCAACTACTGGAAATTATTCTTCTAACTCAAAAATTAATAATGTAGTTTACTTGCTACGACAAATAATGAATAAAATCACAACTGTGATTTTCACCATAAAAAATATTGCATAAAATAAAACACTGGAAACTGAGAAATTCTAGCACACACGCAAATTTGACACAGTTATTTTTGGACAAATTGTCCCCAGAAAAATCCAATGCGGGAAAACCGGTGCAGCAGATGAGGGTTTTATTATTAATATTTAGCAGCAATTATGAGTACAATAATTTAGATGCCTAGCTGGAAATCTAATATGAGGAAAATGATGGCAAAAATATTGTGAGAATTTTCTCTCACCCCACAATTATTTTCTACCTCCGAAATTGCTTACCCAACCTCTATGTTGAACTCCCTGCGTCACCCTCTACGCAGAGCTTATGCTCGCCCTCTGGAGATTTCGGTTTTCCTTCCTTTGCCTCTTCCAAGAACTATATAAATCTTCCTCTCGGAATGCTACTGCCCTCATCTTCCACCTGCTACTCACCCTCAGGCTCTATATTCTCTGTTGAGTTGTTGGTTCTGAAAAAATCGAACTGCCTGGGCAACTGAGTATCTGCACAGGATGATTTCTCCATTACCACATCGACCTCCTTTTATAATCCTCTATTGGAGCACCAATGACCAAGATTAAAACTTAATCAATGGATAGGATCATATTTGGTTCAATCCGTGTGATTTTCTAGATGATTCTCACCTTATCTCAATTAATATTGATTAATTAACCATATTCCTTAAGTTTAGACTTAGGAAATATTTAAAAAATGGTCAAAAATCCAATTGAGACACTTCTATGTGGAATTTCTAGAAACAATTTCTGGGTTTCGTAGATCTCATGTATTCTAGCCTCTCCAAAAAAATTTCAAAGGCTAGAACACATTCAATGATATAAAAACTAACACTCCCTCTTAGCGAGGAATGTGTTCTAGTGCTCTATTGCAACCCTGTAGCAACACCCTATATCTGCATCATCTCCTATCACACTGCTGATGTCTGGCTACTGCTGCCCACCAACCATTGCGTAACTCTGATATACACTGCATTTGTGATGCCGTTGACCATGCCATAATATTGCCAACGCTGCATCTGCAATGCAACTCCATCTCATCTGTTGTTGCTACTACTGCAACATCTGCAACTGAAAAGCATCCAAAGTATCTTATCCATGCTACTGAAATGAGTTCTCCACCATATCCATATGTTCTCTAAAATAGACGAACTTAGCTCTCCCTAAATCTTTCGTGAGTATATCTACAACCTACTCTTTTGTGGGAACATATTGTAGTTGTACTGCTCCACGTTGTACACAATCTCTGATGAAGTGACACCGAATATCAATGTGCTTCAACCTATCATGAAACAATGACTTTTTAGAGATTCTTACGCAACTCTGATTATCACAATAGACATTAGTCGCCTCCATCCTCTACCTGAACAAGATTACTAGCAGCTTCCAAAGCCATATAGCTTTGCACATAGTTGTGATGCCTCCCATATACTTTGCTTCTACAGAGCTCAATGCGATTGACTTCTGCTTCCTGCTACACCAAGAAACCACCCCTGATCCAAAACTGAAGTAGTCCCCGGAGGTATTTTTCCTATCCATTGAATTGCCTACCCACAGAGTTTGACATCATCCCCTCGAGTATATTTCAACCCATACTCAACTATGCCAGAAATATACCTCAGAATATGCCTCGTTGTTGTCTAATGTACCCTCTTTGGATCTACCATGAACTGACTAAGGGTATTGACTGTGAAGTAGATATCTCGCCTAGTGTTGACCAAATACATGAGAGACCCGATGAGTTGTCTATACAAGGTGGGGTCGACATCCTTTTCATCTGATGCATCTATCTTCTTCTAGTTGGTAATCACGAGCGTAGACATGAGTCTGAAATGCTTCATTCTGAACCTCTTCTGAATATTTGTAGTGTATCTTCCTCTCCCAAGGAAGATATCCCCATCCTTCTACCACACTTCCAGTTTTAGGAAATAGTGCATCAACCCCAAATATTTCATGTCAAATTATGTTGTTAGGTTCCTCTTGCATTCCTCTATGAGCCCTAATGATCTTGTCGAAAAGAGATCAACTTCTATGATCCCTATATGTGTATGCATGCGTATGGGGAATTTTCTCCTCAGACATGTGCCCATGACTCTGGGATTTGTGTGACAAATTTTCAAGCCCAAAGCCCAGGTCACTGTCCAGAACTCAATGATAGGTTCAAAAATAAATTTATACAATGAAACCATGATAGAGTGAACCCCTACTAGCCATGACAGACATTTTGTAAAAAATGTCACAAATATGTAATCTACAGGTTTAAACAACATATCTGAGCATAGGGATCTCATACTTATTTGAGAATCTCTAAGAAGCATTGATGCCTCAACACATTAGCTACATAATTCATTCATTTCCAAGTAAAAACTTGATGAGAGCCATACATAGCCACTGTCATAATACATGCTCATAATCATCATAATAACAACATAAATATCAAGGGTACCTCATCCATAGAATCCACATATAAACCAATAAGTTTATACATGAAATAACAAGGAGAAATAACCTCATATTAATGATGCAAATGCCAACCAGGTTCATTACTTCCACGAACCACCCCGAACGTAGACATGGCTGAGCCAAATCTCTCTTTAGTCGGTCATCCCGGTGCCATATTCCAAGCATGAATTTGGGATCTCATAAAACACATCAATCAAAACCATCCAAGGCTTCTAGAGGCAAAAAAACGTCAACCCATCAAACAATGATTCCACCCGACGGTCGTACATCAAAAAACCATCACCAGATTGGTCTCTACCTAAGCCTTCCAGGGCTTCAGAGCGTTTGTTCCAACTAAGGCTCTAGGACTAGTAACTCAACCCATAGCCTATGCAAGGCTCCAGACTGTTTGTCCAACCAAGGCTCTAGGACTAGTAACTAAACCCACCAAGGGCTCTAGAGGGTTTGTCCAACCAAGGCTCCAGGACTAGTAACTCAACCCACCAAGGGCTTTAGAGCGTTTATCCAATCAAGGCTCCAAGACTAGTAACTCAACCCAAGTTGTTACAGGGCTCCATGGCATTTGTCCAACCAAGGCTCCAAGAACTAGTAACTAAACCTAAGCTAAAGGAAACATGAGAACCAACAAAAAAAACAAAGAAATGAACCCAAAACACCAAGGCTATCTAGGAAAGGGAAAGGCTAGGAAAATTCACTATCAATCTAGAAAATCCTCCATGTCAATGATAGATCATGACCAATAAACCACATGCATATGCCATACATGTCAAAACTAGTGAGGAAAACATACATGTAACTCAATACCTGCAAGAAAAACTCGTAGTAATTGTTGATCCCAATGTCCTCTTGTGCTTTCCTGCTCTTCTTTTTCCTTCTTGCTCCAAAACTTCAAGTATGCCACACTCCTCTAAGAGTTCTCCAATAAAAATCTAAGTGTCTAAGAGTATGAGAGAGAGAATAGAGAGAGCTCCAAAACTAAACTGACAAAAGTCTACCAACTGATCCTCAGAATCATTTTTATCAATGAGGCCTCTATTTTATTCATTTTCCCTTATTTTCCTTCCTTTTCCTCCTCATATGCAACCTGGGACCTTTCACCTTCATTTTCTCCTAATTTCCATTATTTTCATAAATAAAATGCCAATAAATGCCTCATGCCTTTCCAAAGACTTTTCCATTATCTTTTCCAATCTCCTTAGCCATAATAAACCGAATGAACACCCATTAGGATGTTTTTCCAAACATTCATCTTGGAATACATGTCCCATGACTGTGGTATTATATATTTTTAGATGGATTTTTAACCAGGGTTGTTATAGAACCCTCCCCCTTGGGGGAACACCGTCCTCGATGTTCAATGACACATATAACTAGCAAGACCACTAAAAAGAAAACATACTACCCATGGAGCTTTATAACATAGCTCGTTGCAATATTTTCAATGACCATCTGCTAAAACATGACAAACATATCGTTAAATGGAGCTTTATAACACAATTCATTACTATATTTACAAAAATAATTACATATACACACATACACATTTTCTTCACCCAACAAATAATCATACTCTCTATGGAGCTTTATAAATCTAGCTCGATACAGTATTTAGAATAATACACACATATACACATATGCACATTTTCTCAACCAGCAAATAAAAGGGTACGATGCATGCATCGGCAAGAAGGGAATCCTTAGGCTCACGCCTCCACCCTCAAAGTAATACAAGGATTCACCTCCTTCCCAGGAAGTCTAGAATCCATTGCAAGGTCCAATCTACATCCAATGTCTAGTGCTATAAACATGTGCCACTTGTCCTCTCAGAGAACAGTTACCAACTCATTGTTCCAGGCCACACTCCCAATATGCATTTGATTCCATCTGGCAATTCTAATAGCCAAAACAAATATATCCTCGGCCTTCCATTCTCTCCTACATAGTCCCTGGGGCAATCTGGTCACCCCCTTCCATGCAATCACACACCTTCCAAATTCCATTGGCACCCCCATCCCGCGAAGTCCATCCCTCGGCAAGGTCTCCTCACATTGGAAGGTCCAAAACCAAGGCATATCCCTACCTTAAAACCATCATAACGGTCATAGCATGCTCATGGAAATCAATGGACACTATTGGGTACCCATATCCCACAATGACCTTACTCCTAAAGTGCTTTACCAACATACTGCTGCATATTCCAATTCCTTTCACTAGCGCTGCTAATTCTTGTAGTCAATTTCAACCACCCAACCGGGCATTTTCGTGCTTCCTGTATCAAGCACATAAATTCCATTAGATTTAAAATAAATTGAAATAAATTCACATCATACCTCATTGGTAGCTCGTCAATAAGGTACACTTGCAGTCCTATTTATTTCCTATCATAACAAGTCAAAATAATTGTTTGATCAATCATCATGTATAAACATATCACATCAGGTTAGCTCAAAACACAACCATCATAGATCAAAATCATAAATCACATGTAACCATCATAAACCAAAATCATAGATCACATGTAATCATCATAAACTAGAATCATAAATCACATGCATAATAAAATTGAAATAAAATATTGATACTTATCCTTTAATCAATCCTTAGCTTCTACCTTTGTCTTTATTCTGTACGCACACTGGATCGATTTTTACACCCGACAAACACCCAATGCCTTTTCTTTTCTTCAATTACGTACACATACATCCACACACAACATATGAAACCACACAATGCATACACCTACAACACAACACATACATCTATACCCGATTTACAACACCACACAATACATGTACCTACACCTGGTGTACAACACAACACAATACATCTATACCCGATGTACAACACCACACAATACATGTACCTACACCTGGCATACAACACAACACAATACATGTACTACACAGAGTACAACACGAGTACACATGTCATGATACCACAACTACACAATACAAATACATAGTACCATATGCCCACAACACAACATGTACAACATGCACACAATACCAAATGTACACAAGTACCATATGTACAACATATACTCAGTACCACCTGTATAGAGCACCACCTGCACAATGTGTGCACAACATCATATGTACACGACACCACCGGCATCACGTGTACACAATGCCACATGTACCTCATACCACCTGTACAACATGTACACAATGCTAGACGTACATAGAAACACATGCACATATACACGACACCACATGTACACAACACCATATGCACGACATGTACACAACACAACCTTCACACAACACTACATGTACAACATGTACACGACACCACATGCTCACAGCACCACTTGGACAATCATGCACACAAAACTATATGTACATAGCACCACATGTACAACATGCACACAACACCATATGTACATAGCACTTCATATACAACATGTACATAGCATCCTATGTACACAACACTGCATATCCAACATGCGCACATCACCATATGCACACAACATTGCATATTCATCATCCCACACTACATTATGTACACAACACTGCATATCCAACATCTACATAGCATCATCTATATCTAGCACTGCATATGCAATGTACACACAACACCATACATACAATAGGCACACAACATCATATGTACACAATACTACATATATTACACGTACACATAACCATAGGTACAGTCACTAGATATACAACATGCAAAACATATACACAACAATACTACTGCACATCTAAAGCCACACCGTCTCTACCAGGAAACATTTCTTCTAGTGTCTCTCAGCCATCCATGCTTATCCTAGTATGTTGCGGATCTCACTTCTTTCATTCAATTGATGTATCCCTCAAAGTTACTTGTCATAACATAAACATAGACATAATACAAACATACAATATCAATTCATTTCCACATGATACAAACCTCATATATTTGTCATGACTACTCTTCCCACTTGATTCCCTATAAGACCAGGAACCTTGTCATGCCACTCACCTGCTTAAGCAATCATTCCTACTCAAGAATGATCCCTCACAACCCTGTTGGGCAGTGATATAGATACATGGATACATATATACATATACATAAACATTAGCATAGAACAATCATGATCTTGTCATACAACATACATATACACATATATACATATAAACATTAGCATTAAATAACCATGATCCATGATGACTTTATCAGACACAACATACATATATACATACATGTATACATATATAAACATCAGTATAATCATGGTCATAGCATAATTACCAGATACCATAAGGTCAAGGTTAAGAGAACTCTCTTATGATCTATGCATATCGTGCACAACATTGAGAATAATCGTTCCCAACATAGCCATGGTATCTGACACCTCAGATCCATTTACTTCACCTTTCTTGTTACCTTTCTCATGATTATCCTACCATTGTCCATTTACCCCAATGGACCCAACCAATCCAACTGATTGTTATACTCTTTTCTTCAGTTGCCCTTATACATGCACATAACTTCATTACAAGTTAGGTTTCATTCATCTCTCCCGAGCTCCATTCACCTCCTCCTTCCAAACTAATTCTTAAGACCCTAAAAAACATAAAAGCTGAGAACAAAAACCAAACAAGACGAAAACCATGAAAACCGATAACAATACAACACCACGAACAAAGTGGTATGGCTATACACTAGATATAAACAAAGTTGCAAATCAAGCGCAAACAAAGCACAAAGAATCGAAATCACAAGACTCTCAACAAACACCATGACTCAATCCCCATGGTTCCTAGCACTTCCATAGAAAAGTTCAACCTAAAGCCTTCTTTATAATTTCATGGCAGTCTCTTTGCCATGCAATCCCCTGCATCATATTTCCATAAACACATAATTGTTAGTGCATAAATACACATAACAATACACCAGTTACATTACCTTCTTGTGCCAAGCACGTTGCTTGCGACTAAACACATTCACGCCATCTCTCAAGGGACTCCAATCCTTTGATGAATCTAGCCATAACTAGAAACAACTATTATACCTGTCAAATACATATTTATGAATATAGCACATATCCTCATAATGTCATACAAATTCAATGTTAATAAAACTTCTTGTATGCAAAACACTCATTCGTTTGGAATTGTGGTTTCCAAACATAGCCAAAGGAATTTTCACCCAATTCCTTTCTTTTACCTTTTCCTTGTTGCAATTGAATATTACTATGCATTGTCACATCACCCAGCTTTTAGTTATATAAACACATCAACTATTACCTTGTCAAGATAATACCAAGCATGTTGCCCTGCATCTGCTCACACATGTTAGTCTCATGTTCCAAAGATTAAGACATCATGTATATTAATTTGAAATCAAACTTTACCAAGTCTAACGACCATGTCATACTCAACAATCAACTCACATTCATCAGTCATAATACATAATGCTACAACAATCACCTACTTACACTCAAGTACATATCAGTTATCTCAACACATATGTATCAGTACAACGATCTTAAAACAAGACCATTTCGGCAAGAAATCTTATAGACACATACTCATAACATGCAATTAATCAAACATTCAAACAGACTGTAAATGTACCATGTTAGATAATTCAACTAGATGACATAATCAAACACTCAAACACCAAATAGATGACATAATCAAACAATCAATGTTATCGGGAAATCTAGTGTCTATGTAGAGCTGCTAGTCCCACTAACGCTGGTAGCTACCTTAGAAACAAACAAACTAAAACCACTTTCATTTTCCTTTATGAGAAGTAGATAAGAGGGGAAATAAGGAGACCAACCTCTGTCTTGCGCTTGGTTCCTTACTTGATTCCTCTCCCTTCTGATAGATCTTTGCCACTCGCTCCCTCGTCTACCCAGCTTCAAAGAGCACCTATAGAATCAAAGCCGCATACTACTATCCAAGAACATAGATCTACTATCATAAACAATATAGGACCAGATATATATTGACCAGATATATATATAGAAGTTGTTTTTATTTAAAGATGGATATTTTTTGTAATAATTAATATTAATTTTTGTAATATTTTTTTCTCATATTATTTAAGTAATTGACTAACCTGGGTAAACATGCCACGAGAGGCTATTATGGTTGGATTCAACCTCCTATGTGATCTTAAGGAAGTGGAATCGATGGAAATATAACACACACACCTTTTTCAGGTGCTTCATGACCCCCAAGAGCTAATCCACCACTCTAGGTGCCCAACCCCTGAGTTAACCTAGCATTTCAATGAACTAAACCTAGATTTGCTCCCATGACAAGGCATGGGTGCAACTATAAACCTATAGTCGCTCCCACAGTGCTTGCAAGGGAGAGACTGCAGCCTCTCTCAGCTAATTCTGTGCCAGAGACTATGAGATTTAAGCCACTTTTTCAGGGCTAGTCTCCAAACCAATGCCTAGAACTTGACGAGACTTTCTAAGACAATAAATTACACCAAGGCAAAACCTCTAACAAAAAAATTGATCAAGTTCTTGACCTAACCAAACATAACCATGACAGACATTTTGGAAAACACTTAGTAAATATGTAATCTATAGGTGTAAATAACATATCTGAGCATAAGGGTCTCATACTTATCTGAGATTCGCTATGAAGCATTGTCTCCTTATCACATTAGCTGTGATTTCATCCATTAAGTCATAGATACATTGATAATTCAATAACAAGTAAGAACATGATGAGAGCCATACATAACTGTTGTCATAAAATACATACGTAACCAGCATAGTAGGGACAGAAATACCAATGAAATTGCAGCCATATAAACCACATGTAATCCATCATAATGCTCACAGAGATACAAGAATAAATACCCTTTCATTATTGATGCAAAATCCAAACACGAGATGGGACTCCCATGTTCCACTTGACCGTAGAATGGCTGAGCCAAATCTCTCTTCAACCATTCACCCTCATGCCATATTCCAAGCATGAATGTGGGACTCAGACCAAAAGAATTCAAGTAGGGTATACCAAGGCTAAACCACCTCACCCTCATCAATAGAAACTAGGCTTTGTCGTAATCCATCCTGGATCACTAGGCCAACACAATGAACACATCATAATAGGCTTTACCGTGATCTCCACCTGATCACTAGGCCAAACAGGCATGGATGCCACTGGATTTCTCCACCTAGACTGCGAGGAATTTTCCTGTCTCCTAGTCTCTCAGGCTTTACTGCAATCTAAACCTGGATTTCTAGGCCCTAAACCGATACCCTAGTCTCTTAGGCTTTACTACAATCCACACCGGATCACAAGGCCCTAAACTGTGACCCACTCTCTAGGCTTTACTGCATATGCCAACCCGGGATTACTAGGCCCAATGGAGAGAAAACTGTTTCTAGGTTTACTGTATATTTTGCCATTCACTGACAAGGATTCCAAGGCCATCCAAGGCAACACAAAATTTGGCTTTACCGCAACCCACAGTCCAGTTCAAGGGTTACTAGGCAATGTGTTCTATCATTTCGGAGATCCACCTCACTCAGCTTCGAATCCATCCAACAATCCAACTCAACCAAAACATGAGAACTCCATCACACCATGGCTATCCGGAAATGGTAAGGCTAGGTTGAAAAAACTGTCACACCTAGAAAAACCCATGCCATGATAGAAAATAACCACATGTAATCCCATTCATGCCAAATCTAGCAAGGAAAATACACATGCAAGTTGGTACATGCAATGAAGCCTGTTGTAGCTACTTGATCCTGCCTTTCTGTGCTTAATATTTGATTTATCTTGCCTTCTTTTCCTTTCTTGCTCCAATACCAAAGTGCTCCAAGAAAACTCTAAGTGTCCAAGAGGAGAGAGAGAGAATAATGAGAAAGCTCCAAAACTAAATTGATCAAGCCTTGCCCATTGATCCTTAGAAGCCTTTTTATTAATAAGGCCTCTATTTTCTTCATTTTCCATTATTTTCCTTCAATTTCCTCCTCACATGCAACATGTGACCTTTCACCTTTCTTTTCTCCTAATTTCCATTATTTTCGTAAATAAAATGCCATTAAATGCCTCATGCCTTTCCAAGGCCTTAGCCATTGCCTTTGCCATTTTTCTTAGCCATAAACAACCAAATGAACACACTAGGATTTCCTTCCCAACATTCAGCTTGGAATAAGTGTCCCAACATCTGCGGTATTTGTATATTTTTACATGGAATTTTCACCAGGGTTGTTACAGAACCCTCCCCCTTGGGGGAACACCGTCCTCGGTGATAAACCACACCAATACCTCAACAAAACTGTTGAGAAACAAACGTACTGCCCATGGAGCTTTATACCTTAGCTCGTTGCAATATTTACAATGAATGACCTGCTCAAAAAGAAAAGCATCATGACAACATGACCAAATAAGAACCATATCGCATATTGGAGCTTTATAACACAACTCATTACGGCATTTACAATAACCACATATACATATATGTACATGTGCTAAACCAGCAAATAAAAGGATATGATTCTCGTATCAATCAACAAGGGAGTCCAAAGGATCACACCTCCACCCTCAAAGTAAACCAGGATTCACCTCCTTCCTAGGAAATCCAGAATCCACTGCCACAGTTAAAGCTGCATCCAATGTCCAATGCTACAATCTTGCGCCACTTGTCCTCTTAGTGAACAATTACTGGCTCATTGTTCCAGGGCGCACTCCTAATGTTCATCTGGTTCCATCTGGTAATGCTCATGACCAAAACAAGTCCATCCTCGATCTTCCCTTCTCTGCTACATAGTCCCTCAGGTAATCTGGTCAACCCTTTTGTGTAGTCACTCACCTTCCAAGTTCCGCTGGCACCCCCATCTCGGGCAGTCCATCCCTTGGAAGGGATTCCTCGCATCGGAAGATACAAAAACCAAGGCATATACCTACCTCAAAACCATCATACTGGTCATAGCATGCTCATGGCATTCAATGGACACAATTGGGTACTAGTGTCCCACAATGGCCTTGTTCCTGAAGTGTTTTACCAACATATTGTTGCATATTCCAATTCTTTTGATTACTATTGTTTATTCTTGCAGTTGATTTTAACCACCCAACTAGGTATTTTTGTGCTTCCTGTACCAAGCACATAACTTCCATTAGATCTAAAATAAATTGAAATAACTTCAAATCATACATCATTGGTAGCTCGTCAATAAGGTACACTTGCAATCATGTTTACTTCCTATCACGACAAGTCAAACTAGCATCATGTATGAAACATGACATAAGGTTAGCTCAAAACATAACCATCATATATCAAAATATTAAATCACATGTAACCATCATAAACTAGAATCATAGATCACATGTAATCATCATAAACCGGAATCATAAATCATATGCATAGTAAAAATGAAACACAATACCGATACTTATCTTTCATCGATTCTACTTTTGCCTTTGTTCTCTTGTACACACATCGGATCTGTTGCTACACCCAGCAAACACCCAGTGCCTTCTCCTCTACCAGATGCACATACACGTAGTGTGCATCACACACATGCCATACAACACCATGTAATGCATGCACCTATACCTGACATACAAAACACGCCTATAAGAACACAACTTGTACACAATGCCATATGTACGCTACACCACTGTACAACGTGTACACAATACCACACACACGACATGTACCCGACACCACATGTACACAATGCCACACACAATGCATGTACACAACACCACTTGTACAACATGTACACAACACCACTTGTACAATCATGCACACCACATAATATGTACAGAGCACCACATGTACAACATGCACACAACACCACTTATACATAGCACTGCATTTCCAACATGTACAAAGCATCATTTATACACAACACTACATATCCAACATGTGCATAATGCAATCTATATCCGGCACTAAATATGCAACATTCTGTTGTGACCAGCAACAACCCCCCCTTTTTTCATTTAAGTGTTGTCCAAAATACTAAATGAATGGGGACCCTTAGTTAAAATTTAGGAAAAGCAAGAGTTTCCTTTCTTCAAAATAAGGTTACCATCGTAAGCTTAGGAAGATCTTTTGAATACTTTAAAACCTAAGTTTATGATGAGAGAAAAATTCTTTAAAAAGCTGCATCATAAAATAATAGATAAGCACCTCCATTTGGGTATAATCCCGGTATGTGCAAGATTCTCGTACTAAGCAATATATCGCATCGCAATAAGGTAATGCTAATGAGAAAGACTTCAAGATTTTCCGATTTGCGATAACCCCGATCGCAAGATCGCATATCGCAGGGAATGGGCTAACAAAATATGGCAAGCATAAAACTTCTGCGATCTGCGATGTTGCGATATCGCGATAAAGCGATGGTTGCGATATTAAGCCAAATCAACTCTGCGATGTTATATTTGTGAGTCGGTGCGAGAGCGCGATAGTGCAATAATGCGATGTCGCGATCTGCGACGATTGCGAACCAAATCGCAAAATCACTCCATCACGAATCTTTCGGGCACGCTATTCAAGAAAAGCCACTTACCATAATCTGACTCAAGATCATGCGCTTTTAATGATAATAAAGGAATTAGTTGTCATCTATTAAATGTAGACGCGTGCTTTTGCAAAGAATTACTTCACGTAAGGTGGCATATTTGATATATCTGCTGCATTTAAGACTCTCCCATCACCTTTCTTGATCAGTCATTTCCATTTCGCTTGTGAGCTGCAGGAACGAAGAACGAAGGACGATACCAAGCCATACGCAGGAAGAAATGGGAAAGAAAAATAAGGCTCAGGGCTCTGAGGTGAAGGAAATGGCACATTTATATATAGACACAGCTTGTAGCAGAGATGCAGGGATATCGACGTGGGAAAGCATGTACAGACTGCTTGAAGAAGAAAACCCCAAAATAATGAAGGTTACCGCTGTCGCTGACTCACAGGGCTCTTCTGAAGCATCCTTAGAAGAACTAGCATGCTCATTCCTTCATCGGATAGTAGCAAGGCCCAAAATTCTCCCATATACGGATATGATCAAGTGGATACTTGACAATGCAGAAATGAACGACAGACAGTTCAAGATTCAAGGACATGGGCTCATCAAGTCATTCGCTGCACAAGACTTAAAGCTCATGTATCATCTTCCTGAACCGCAAGCGACTTACAATGCACAATTCATTAAAAAATTTGTGGTGGAGAACCCAAACCTATCAGAGACCACCAAAGATTGGTCCAGAAAAGATGAACCGCTCAAGAAAGATAAAAACGGTATGTACAGCACTCGTTCCCTCACCTCTCCGCATTGTTTTGCTGCGGCCATGCTTTGTAGATTATTTGGGATGACAGATATCAATAAGTTTTCGTCTGAATGGTTATCATTGATCGATGCTGCCACAAATGCCGTTATTATAGATTGGGCCAAGATCTTTTCTGATAACCTATTCACGGCTATTATCAATTACCGGTCTAGAAGATCCATGTCTCAAAGGATCTATCCTCCTTTTTACCTATCTGCATATGTTATGGATTCTATTTGTTATGTGTCTAAATTTCCCGCTATGGGTTGGAAATGGACAACTCAGGACCCATTACCCATCCATGTTTATCATAATATATTATGGGATTCTCAATTCATTCCACATTTCTACCAGATTTGTCACGGAATTATCTTACCCATGTATAGAATGATGTATGATAAAGAACCACCGAGGTGCTCACTTGAGGCACAGATAGATATCATCCCCATCGCAAGATGGTTCGGAGAAGCATGGTTCACCTATATTAGAGTATTTGGAAGCACCGCCCCCCTCACGTCCTACCTTTGTATATTCCTGACAAACTTCTGGCTTGAGAAATTGCATATCAAACCTGTTCAGAAGGCGGCCTAACTAAAGACCTAAAAGACAAAAAGAAGGCCATATGGCCACAGTTTCCTGTAGCTTGTGGGGCCTTTTCATTGTTCGATGTAGGTCACGCGTTCACCGAAGTAGAGAATATGACGTGTCTACAATTATTTAAATTCCCGGCAAGGCCATTTGACCCAAATGAGGTTGCCCAGGATTTCACAACGACAGTCAAGATAAAAGTGTTCGTTGGAAAAAAGGATTTATTTGATGATATATTTCAGAGTAAAAGCTCACTTCAGGAAATTTTGCGGGAAGCTCAATCGCGATTGTCTCCAGATGACCTCCAAAGATTCATGGTATACAGGGAAAGAAGACTAGCCAGTGTTCCTCTAGAAAAGCTGCAACTACCTGCCAGAGAACCTACTCCAAGCGTTAGCCTCAGTGGGAATTCAAGCACTTCCAGATCTAAATCTAAGACTAGACAAGAAATGCCTGAGCATTCTAAAAGATCCAAAAACAACCAAGATAGGAGCAAAGAGTCAGCTAAAGACACCACTCAGTCAATGGAATTTACACGACAGCAGGTTATCGCCTCCCCGCCAAGAGATGTCCCCCCTCTCGTCATTGAAGCACCACCTGTCACAACAGAATTAGATAAGGAATGGGAAACCTTCAACGAACTGATCAATCTTGAAGGACAAGCCCCAAAAACACCTGTGAGCAATACACAGGTAGCACAAGAAGTGGGCTCAACCATAGTCAGCAATGTCACAGAAACAGAGCATATTCCTATCGCTCCATCTTCTGAGCTTCTACTGAATGTAGAAGAAATTCCCCCACTGGACATATTTTATAGTCCCCAACATAAAGCAGTTGTAAGAAGACAGAGGAAAAAGAGGAAGTTAGAAAATACACTTTCTCAGGATGCTGAACAATTAGACGTCCTATGGAGAGATCCTGCCAGTAATCCGACTGAAAATCTCACCAAACTGTCTCAAATCGCAGGGGCGTATGCCTCTGCGACTATTGACAAAGCGTCAGAAGTACAACAATTGTTGAAAGAGCAAGAAAATCAGATACAGGTACTGCAACTACAATTGCAACAAGCCAATGCTAATAATGAGGCACACAAACAGCTTGAAAAGTTGCAAGAAGACTTCCAGCAAATGCAAATAGGTTATCAAAGAAGTTTGGATGAAAAGGGAAAACAGTTGCAGGATGTACAAGAGATGCACAGAGACGACCCTAAACTTACAGAGTTTATTTCAGAGTCTATTGCCTTGAATGAACAACTACTGCAGCAACAGGAAGTGTTGGGACAAAAGATATCACAGTGGAATTATTATTGCGAAATGAGCGATAAGATCACCCATCAAGTGGTCGACTTGCGAAGTGACTATGATCAGATTGACAAACGAGTGACGGAGTACTTGGCTTGGCAGGATGAAGATGAGGGAAAAAGAGCAGGTGCACCTAGGATAAATGAGAATCATAAAGAGTTGCTCTTCAACAAATGGGACAATCAAATCAGGGAGGCGGAACAAGCAGCGGAAACAGTGGCCACGACAACGAGCATTCTTATCGACTGTGTAAATGAAAATTTGCACAGAGCAAATTTAATCGCAGAGACCACCCCGGGGTATTTACCAAATAAACTACGACTAGAAGCAGAATGGAAGCAGAAGGCACAAGAAAAGGGAAAAGCGGTCCAAGCACTAAATAGGTTGAATTGGAAGTGTTACCGGGCATACTTGGTGAAGCTGCATAGTCAGTGGATGACTGTGAAATGTATCATAAATGCGGCCGAAAAAGTGGTGCCAGCTCTCATAGATTCCGTTTTCTCAGCCCAGCTCAAAGCAGAAGTCAGCCAGCCGACTCTCCTTAAACCAATGATGAATGCATGCAGCTTTAAAGATCAGATTCAGAAGTAGCTTAATTTAGAATGTTGTTTTTACTTAAAAAATTAGATTAGAAAAAGGACGGTCATTTGAAAACCGCATCCTAAATTTTGTAAATAAACTATTATTAGAATTAGGAAGTAGTATTTAAACCCTTCTCATGCATTTAGAGAAGGGTCCAGAAATTTGTCAAAAAATTGTCCTTAGAACATGCACTTCTGCACCCTTAGAGGAGGTTTTGATGAATGAATGGATCAAGGTTTATTAATGTTTGCATTTGATATCTGCTACTGATGTTGCACTTCTGTACTCTTGGTAGATATTAGAACAAGTAGAGATAAATCATTGTTGCTTGAAGCTTATGAGTAGGACCAGTCATAAATGGTACTTTTATCTCTTGGCCATTTCTGCTTATATTCTTAAAGTGATATACAGTTTTTAGTTGTTTATATGTTACTGCATGAATGTTTGAGTTACCATTTGGCACTTTTGTACGGTGGAGTCATTTATTTATGTTTGATATATGAATAACTTATTATGCGATATGCTGTTCACAACTGTTTTGCCTAACTTTTTATGCAAAGTGGTTCATCATAATTGATTTCCATTTTTATGATAGCTGAATGATCTTTATTACCAGTTATTATTTGAAATCTCTTTAAATCGCATAATAGAAGAAATACATCCCGGGTTAGCATAGATTAGATGTGCTGTTTTCATTAGATTACAATAGCATAGAATTAGATTAAAGTAGCTTAGATTAGAACTCTTAGATCAGCATCATCCAACTTTGCACACACACACACCCTTAGATTAGGAAACTGGTCCCATTATCCCCAGTCGGACCCGCTACACCAAACGGATAAGGAGCTGCCAACCAAGGTCCGGACCGGGTGGGTATCCCCCTTGTTGTCGACCCGATTTTCGGGGCTTCAACACATTCATACAACACTATCTGTACTACACCATGTACATTACATTAGACAATCAACATGCACACACACTAAATATACACCACACCGCATGCACAAAACATCACAGGTGAAACAAGTACAACATATATGACATATGCACAACAGTCGTACCACACATCCATAACCACACTGACTCTTTACCAAGAAACCTTGCTTCCAATGTCTTATCCATGCTTGTCCCATCATACTACAGATCACACTACTTTCACTTTGATGATGTATCCCTCGGTATAACTCGTCCATAACATAAGCATATTATAATCACATAATATCAACTCATAAACACATGATACTGACCATATATATTTGTCATGACTACTCTTCTCAATTGATTCCTCGTAAGACCAGGAACCTCTTCATGCAATTCTCCTGCATAAGAAATCATTCCTATACAAGGTCAATTCCTAACAACCCTGTCAGACATTGACATAGATACATACATACATGTATACATATATAAACATCAACATAATCATGGTCACAAAAAAATTGCCATATATTATAAGGTCAAGGTTAAGAGAACTTCCTTTATTCATGCAACACGTACAATATTGAGAACAACAGTCCCAACATAGCCAAGGCATTCGACAACTCAGATCTATTTACTTTACCTTTTCTTGATTACCTTTCACATGATTTTTCTACCGCCGTCCATTTACCATAATCGACCCAACCAGTCCAACCGACTGTCATATTCTTACCTTCCATTGCACTTACTCATGCACAGAGCTTCATCTAAGTCTTACATTACCTGTTGGGTACCACACATCTCTCCCATGAGCACCATTAACTTTCCTCTTTCCCAACCAATTCCCAAGACTCAAAACATAAAAGGCAACCCAAGAAACCAACAATAAAACCATGGAAAACCAACAACAATACAACACTACGAACAAAGTGGCATAGTTATGCACCAAACACATGTAAAATCACAAATCAAGCGCAACCATCTCAAAATACCAAAAGCACAAGACTAACAATAGACACCATGACTCAATCCCCATGGTTCCCAAGGAAAGATCAACTTGATCCTTATTCAAGATTTCATGGCAACCTCTCTTGCCATGCAACTTCTGCATCAAATTGCCATAGACACATAATTGCCAGTGCATAAATAAACATAGCAATACACCAATTACCTTGTCTTATTGTGCCACACACATTGCCTTGTAGCTGAACACATCCATGCCATCTCTCAAGGGACTCCAATTCCCTTGACAAATCCACATGTAACTAGAGACTAGCTAATATACTTGTTAAGTACTTGTTTATGAATATAGCATGCATCCACATAATTTCAAACAAAATCAAGGTTAAGAAGACTCCCTGTATGCAAAGCACTCGTTCGTTTGAATTAGGGTTTCCAAACATAGCTCAATGAATTCTTTCCCAATTCCCTTCTTTTTTACCCTTTTACCTTGTTGCAATCGAGGCTTAGTTATATAAACACATAAACTATTACCTTGTCATGCTAACACCAAGCATGTCTCTTGTACTTGCTCACACATGTCAACCACATGTTCCAAATATCAAGACAATCATATCTATTAATTTGAAATCAAATTTTACAAACAATCATGTCATAGTCCATAGTCAACTCATAGTCATTAGAAATAATGCTACAACTATCTCAACACATATGTATTAGTAAAACCATCTTAAAGCAAGATCATTGGAACACATACTCATATTATGAAATTCATCAAACATTCAACCCACTTGCAAACATACCACATTAAATAAATCAACTAGGCACCAAACACTCAAACACCAAATAGATGTCATAATCAAACAACAAAGCACCAAATATATGACATAAGAAAAATCATATCTTAGTGCATATCAAGGAAGGCTATCTTGTCTACACAATCAATCTAGGTTAGCACGATACAACTTCACAACATATCCACTCAAACATAAATCATGATATCCATAACAGTAACTAACTAACATGTTCACATCATAAGCTCATAAGCATTTTTCATTCATGCATAACAATCACATATGTACGATCAATCTAGATTAGTACGACATCATATCACAAATATCTCAGCTCATACCTGAATATCGCAACCATAACCATCTGCATAGGTCAAATCAAGTTAACGCAATACATATAACATCAAGATCTTCAATGCAATGAACATAACCATCACACATATGACCAATCCAAATTACAACATCAAGATCTCAATGAAATAACCCTAATCATCAAGTTATCTAACATAAAATAATGATAGCAATGCATACAACCACATGTTACAATAATTCTTAACTATTTGACTCATGTGTATATGACTATGCTAATCAACTATCATCTATCATGTAGGTAACCATAACATCAAAAGACATGTACATAAACCTAATGTATATAACCCTAATCCATATAACAATCCTTAATCTACATACCTGCACGCCCTACATACAACCCTGTATAATGACATGCTCTTGCCTCGAGGTCCAATGTTGCAACTTCACTTTGATGATTTGCATCTCCTGCTCTATCTCAGCCAACACATTAGCATCATAACATACCAATATCACCCTAATGACCTAAATTACATTCCATGACTTCACAAGGCATGTTTGACCTACTATTCATGCATAACTATAACCAAGACCATACATGCATAACAACTGCATATAGACATATAACACATGAGTACCAAACCATATCTACATCATTCTAGCTAGAGTCCAGTCATCATGCGTGACTATATCAAGTACACAAACTATGACATCATGCATGACAACAACCATTAATCCATTGTACACATTTCCCCATGCAACCAACAATACACATAAGTAATGCCAAATCAACTACACCTACGCATAAAAGCAAGTAGTCGAACATAAGCGATCAAATTTTGTAATCAACCTACAAGATTGATACATGTAATCCAATTATTCAAGAATGTAACCTAACATATAAGGATGTAAGTAGATGACATAAAATTAACATGTAAGTGACATATAATCCATACACAGTCAGTCACATATTTATGAAAATGCATTTCATGAAATCAATATCAAATTCTCCAAGTACACGATATGAAAGTGTAAGAGACACACATGCAACTGACATGCATGCATGACCAACGCACACTGCCCATCCAGTTTGAGAGTTGAACCATGCTCTGATACCACTCTGTAACACCCTCCTCCAACATTACCCAAGCAACCAATCAACCAAGTTAAACATGCAATGAGAGGCTACTATGGTTGGATTCAACCTCCTATGTGACCTTAAAGAAGCCGAATCGATGGAAACATAATACACATACCTTCCTCGGGTGCTCCAGGACCCCTAGGAGCTAATCCACCACTCTAGGTACCCAACCTCTACGTTAACCTAGAATTTCAATGAATTACACCTAGATTCGCTCCCATGACAAGGCATGGGTGTGACTATAAACCTATATTCGCTCCCACAATGCTTGCAAGGGAGAGATTGCAGTCTCTCTCAGCCAGTTTTGTGCTAGAGACTACAAGATTTAAGCCACTATTTAAGGGATAGTCTCCAAACCAATGCCTAGAACTTGATGAGACTTTCCAAGACAATAAATTACACCAAGGCAAAGCCTTTAACACAAAAATTGATCAAGGGCTTGACCTAACCAAGCCTAACCATGACAGAAATTTTGGAAAACACTTAGTAAATATGCAACCTATAGGTATAAATAACATATTTGAGCATAGGGGTCTCATACTTATCTGAGATTTGCTATGAAGCATTGTCTCTGTTAGAGCCTAGATTTGTCTCAGGCTGGAAAGACAAGGTTCTAGGTCCACATCAAACCATGCTCAGCCTCGTAGCTAGCCCTACGAGGACAGGAGAGGGCTCTCTTCGGGTCAATCTCAACGAAAGATAATCAATGGGGCTGGAGATGACTGATTTAGCAACTGATTTTAGGCTAGGTATTAAGTGCAAAGGATTTGATTTGAGTTTTTGAGGGTTTTGTGTTGGAAACAGGGAAAGGCAAATTGGGCTCGGGGATGAGGCACAGTTTCTGCAGAGTTCTGATTGGGGCAAGGAAGGCAATCGTTTTGATGCTTTAAATTGAGTGAATGGATAGATCAGACTGGTGAGGAGCTAAGGAGAGCAAGAGAGTCTCAAGAATTCTCCTTAAACAGATGAAAACATGGAAATTTAAACAAATTCAAAGGCAGAGCATAACAGTTAATGGATTCCACCTTAATCACTCATTTGTTCAAATTCAGAAGAAGAGATAGGAAAATGATACACATAACACTAATGAACTTACAATTACTTAGAGAAGAACACCATCAAAACATAAAGCCACATGGATCCCAAACAGTGTTGTAAAACCCTGGTCTTTCCTTAGCCAAAAATGCAGAGATAGAATGTATGATGATATGCCAAAGCAATCCCAAGTGTCCAACCCTGAAAATGACTTAGAAATTACATAATATAGGAAATCCAAACCTATTTCCTTGCCTCTAGGGGTCGATCTCATCATTCTAGGAGCTGTTTCAACCAATTCTAAACAAAGCACTAAAATCTAGGCAGTCAATTTAACTTGCCTCTATAAGGTAGGAAACTGATTCATTCATTAAATGTTCACTTTTTAGTGAATGAATCCTCTAGAACAAGTAAATAAGTGCCAAAATTACATCATGTTCATCCAATTACATCAAGATAGATCAAAAATTACATCACAAAGCAAAACTAGTCAAACTGGCTGAATTTCTGAGCTGGAAGGTGAAAAATTGGCAAAAAACCTCTGTGAGCTGCGCCAATTTCTCTGTGCATTACGCCACTTTGAGACTAAGTTTGAGGAACTTCCTGAAGTCCAAATTGAGCCCAAGTGTGCTTGTTGGAAATCCCTGCCTATCTACTTTCCAACCCAAGTGGAATTTCTGAATTTGGTGCCCATTTGCCCCTTCAAAACTTCAATCTCCCAAGACTGCTTCCTGTGTGTCAAAATAGGGGCAGAGAGGTCATTTTTTGAGTGTTTTTGACCTCCTGAGGACTCAAAACTTGCCCAAACTTCTTGGCCATGCACCAGCAGTCATGATTTTTCATGACAAATCCAAAAATATAAAGTTTTTTCCATTTGGAGCTTCCTATCATAGGCGCGCGCCACGTGGCACGGTGCACAGGGAGAAAAACCCTGTTTTTTGTGCCAAAATTTGTCAAAATGCCAAAAATGCCCCAAATTTCTTGAAATTTGGGCTGGAGCTTCTTCATTAAGAGCTATGGTGGGCCAAGGATTGCCTTGGCCAATATCCGGAGTCGATCATGCTCTTTTTGCCTCTTTTTTGCCTTTTTGATGCCTTCCTTAGGTTTGCCTTTAAATTCCTTATTCGTGCCTTGCAAACATGATTTCGTGCCCAATAATGGTTTTTCATGTGCCTGAGCATGTACTTGTCCTTGTTTGCTTTCGCCAACAGCTTCTCTAAGTGGATGTTGATCCTCTTGAGCCAAATCTCTCGATCAGCCTCTATCTCCTGCTGAATGGGTGTCCTCTCATTTAGGCTTCTTTGGGCAGCCTGCTGGTATTCACGGATGTTTTTCCACCTTTATGAGGCCTTCTGGGTGCATGTACCTTTGTTGTCGAATCACTGCGTGTCTCTTCTTCATGATCATATGGCGGATCAGATGTCATGTCTGCTGGTGGACAAACTGTCTTGGGCAAATAGGTGTTGATATGTCACACTGTCTTGTAATGCCTTTGATGATGTGCTTGACCTTTGTCACCAAGAGAAAAAAATGACATGAGGGACAGTAAGGGGAGGGAAAAATAGTGAGGGATTAGGGACTATTGGGACAAATTTTATTAGGGAAATGTAGGAGGGTTTGAGGGGTTTTATGTATAGGGTTAGGAGAGTTTTGGTAGGGTTAGGGTTTGGGTTTTGGAATTTGAGAATTTTGGGACAGAGAATTTGGGATAGGGGTTTGATGCTTTTAGGGAGTAGGGAAACTTAGGAGTGATGGAAATAAGGAAAAAATGGGATGGAGGAATGAATTTGGTGAAAACCCTAAACAACAACTTTCATGTGAAGATTTTGACATGGTATGGTTTGAGTTTTTGTTTGAACCATTACCATCCATCAACCACCATACCCTAGCACAAACTTGGATGAAACACAAAAATGGAGGCTCTACCTACTTGTGGAATGAAGAATTTGCAATTTGGAGGAAGATTTCAATGAATTTCAGGCCTTTTAGCCTAGTGCACCGCGCCTCCCCAGTGCGTCGCGCCAGTGTAAATTTACACTGGAAAATTTCTCCCAGTGCGCCGCGCCTCCCCAGTGCACCACGCCTTTTTTCAGGAGCCTTTTGGAGGCCTTCCCAGTGTCCAAATTGGGCACAGGATAGCTCATTGGAAAGGTATTTGAGTCTACTTTCCAAAAAAACTAGAATTTTGCAATTTTGAGTTCATTTTCCCTATCAAAAATCAAATCTTCCAAGACTGGTCAAAATGTGCCAAATGAGGCTGCCTAAAGGCAGAGTGCTGTTACAGTCAACTTTTGAATGCCTTCCTCAACTCCAAATTGAGCTCATGATAGCTCATTGGAAATATCTTTGTGTCTAGTTATCATTTGAATCATCAAGCAAGTCATTTGACCAACAAGCTAGGAGAAAACTTGATTTTCCCAATGTCACTTCAGAGGTGCATCAATTCTCCCGAGGCAATAGTATTTTTGACATTTCTCTAAAACCATGACACCTTTGTAAAATGTGAAGGAGGTTTTTCTTCCTTGGCCTATTGTGGACTAAAACCTCTCAGTTTTCCCAAATTCATCTTTTCTTGCTCAGAAACATCATTTGAGTAAAACCTATCCCGATGTGTGGAACAAGAGATTTGTCGAAATGAAGCGAAATGAAGGGGATAGGGAGCTTCTAAATTCTTGAGGAAATCTTGGTAAGTAGGGAGGGATGTTAGGAAGTAGGGGAAAGTGTAATATCTGAAATTGAGTGAGGGGAAGGGGTCCAAAAGGGCGAAACACAGGCCTAGCCTAGAAAATAGGGTTTGAAGCAAGAAACTAGGGTTTTTGTGAAAATGAGGAATTTGGGGGATCTCAGTGATGGGAAATGTTTAATAAGGTACATTAAGGATAAGGGAAGGTGGATGAACATTAGGATACAAGTTTTGCTGATGATTTGGCCGTCCAAGAGAAATTGCCTTCAAAATCCTAGGAGAGGGAAATGACCTTACCCAGCCGCAATTGAAGCATGAACAAGGTGTAAAATCACCCATTGGAACCTGACATGATAAAGACAACCCTTTCAATGATGGTAGACTCAGCTAAATAGTGACATAGACCAAAATTTGGACAACTTTGAAAGGAGTGAAAGCAAACCCTAGACCTAATGCCTAGTGACCAAATTTTACTTGAAGACTCACTGAAATGATAAAATTTGACCCTGACACCTTAAAATCACTTTATAAGAGCATGTTTGATCATTGGAGGAAGGTTGGAAAGACTGACACTAACAGTCTCCTTATCACATTCGCTTCCATTTCATCCATTAGGTCATAAATACATTGATCATTCAATAAAAAGTAAGAAAATTATGAGAGCCATACATAATTGTTGTCATAAAATACATATATAACCAGCATAGGAGGCACATAAATACCAATGAAATTGTAGCCATATAAACCACATATAATCCATCATAATTCTCATAGAGATATAAGGATCAATACCCATTCATTATTGATGCAAAATCCAAACCCGACATGGGACTTCCATGTTCCACCCGACCGTAGAATGGCTGAGCCAAATCTCTCTTTAGCCATTCACCCATTCTGCCATATTCCAAGCATGAATGTGGGACTCAAACGAAAAGAACTCAACCAAGGCATACCGAGGCTAAATCACTTCACCCTCATCAATAGAAACCAAGGTTTACCGTAATACATCCTGGATCACTAAGCCAACACAATGAACACATTTTTTGTCGTGACCTCCAATTGATCACTAGGCCAAACAAGCATGGATTCCATCAGAATTCTGCACCTACACCATGAGGAATTTTCCTGTCTCCTAGTCTCTCAGGCTTTACCGCAATCCAAACCCAGATCACTAGGCCTTAAACCTAGACCCCAGTCTATCAGGCTTTACCGCAATCCACACCGGATCACTAGGCCCTAAACCAAGGCCCACTCTTCAGGCTTTACCACATATCCCAACTCGGGTTACTAGGCCCAACGGAGAGAAAACCACATCTAGGCTTTACGTATATCATGCCATTCAACGACAAGGATTCCTAAGCCATCCAAGGCAACACAAAATTTGGCTTTACCATAGTCCACATTCCAGTTCAGGGGTTACTAGGCCATGTGTTCTATCATTTCGAAGCTCCACCTCACTCAACTTCGAATCCATCCGACAATCCAGCTCAACCAAAACAAGAGAACCCAATCACACCGTGGCTATACGGAAATGGAAAGGCTAGGTTGAAAACACTGTTACACTTGGCAAAACCCATGCCATGATAGAAAAGAACCACATGTAATCCCATGCATGCCAAATCTAGCAAGGAAAATCAACATGCAAGTCTATACCTGCAATGAAGCCTGTTGTAGCTGCTCGATCATGCATTTCCCTGTTTGATCTTTGCTTCCTCTTGCCTTCTTTGCCTTTCTTGGTCCAATACCAAAGTGCTCCAAGAAAACTCTTAAGTGTCCAAGAGTATGAGAGAGAGAATAATGAGAGAGCTCCAAAGCTAAACTGATCAAGCATTGCCCACTGATTCTTAGAAGCCTTTTTATTAATGAGGCCTCTATTTTCTTCATTTTCCATTATTTTCCTTCAATTTCCTTCTCACATGCAACCTGTGACCCTTCACCTTCATTTTCTCTTAATTTCCAATATTTTCATAAATAAAATGGCAATAAATGCCTCATGCCTTTCCAAAGCCTTAGCCATTGCCTTTCCCAATTTCCTTAGCCATAAACAACCAAATGAACACACACTAGGATTTCTTGTCCAACATTCAACTTGGAATAAGTGTCCCATCATCCATGATATTTATATATTTTTACATGGAATTTTCACTACGGTTATTACAATTCTTTTTAGATATATTTTCTATTAAATTGATTTTGTTACAATTCTTTTTAGATATATTTTCTATTAAATTGATTTAATATACATTTTAGTATATTAATATTTAAATAAAATTAATATATTAATATCCATGGTAAATTAATTAATATATTAATAATAATATTTAAATTAATTGACACATAATTAATATATTAATGTTTAAATTTAAAGTTTATAATTGCATTGATTCTTCAGCCCAGTATGACCCCAATCCTGATGTGTAAGTATGTCATGTCCCCAAAAAATAATAAAAATAATGTTTACTAATGTGGGCCAAAACATTAGTTTGAATCTTAAACTATATATAACTTGAATCTTTAGATTATATATAAAATTTTAAACTTATTCATGGACTAAGATTAATTATTAAAATATAACTATGTATTATTATATATAATTTGAATGGAGAATAAATTATCTCATGCTTTTAAGAGTTCCTTTATCATATGTGTGAATTTGAATGTATCATAAATTTACCTTTAACAAAAAAAATTACTATATTAAAATTTCAAATGAGGTAAAATTTTAAACATCGTTACTCTATCATATGTAGGTAAAATTTTAAACATATTTACTCTTTATCATATGTGTGAATTTGAATGGATCATAAATTTCCCTTTAACAAAAAAATTTACCACATTAAAATTCCAAATTAGGTAAAATTTTAAACATGTTTACTCTTTAACCAATACTGTCTCTTAAATCAAAGGAAAAAGGTTAATTTAACATAAAGAATCGAAAATCCCACTCCAAAATCTTTTAAATTTTTTTTAGTTAAATATTGTAAATTCAATATTTAAAGGGAAAAACCATATCCTACACATATATTAAAATTTTTAAAGACACCAATATTCGCAAATCAAAATTCTAATATATGAAAGTATTAATTTGATGTAGTTTTATTTAAATTTTGTAATCACGCGATGTAAAAAACATCATTAAATCTAATATTAATATTATTAAATTTAATTACTTTGATTAATGCAGTATTAAATTTAATATAATATTCAATTTGTTATATTATAATATTTATTAATCTATCATGATATATATGGAGGGAAGAACAAAGACATAAAGTGAAAGAGGGAGCGACAAGGGAGAGATGCATATAAAATGGAAGGGAGAGGAGGAATGAAGAGAGAGAGAGAGAGGGCGGGGAGAGGGGAGAGAGAGGGAGACACAAAGATGGAGGGGGAGAGAGGGACGAGGTTGGAAGAGCCAAAATGAGATAGGGGGTGAGAGAGGGAGGTAAGAGAGAAAATGATAGAGGGGAAGGACAAGAGAGAGGACTTGAGAGAGAAGGGGAGAGAGGTAATGATGGAGAGGGAGAGACAGAGAGATGAAGTTGGAGGGGGGGAGAGAGAGTGAAGAAGAAATACACAGAGAGATAAAAGTGGAAAGAGAGAGAGAGGGAGTGACAAAGGAGGGATGGAGAGAGAATGTGTATGTTTTGGGGTGAGATAGAGAGACAAAGAAGGAAATATGGAAATAATAGTGAAGACAAGGAGAGAGGGGGGGTGATAGTGACAAAGTTGGAGGGTGTAGAGAGAAAGGGGGGACAGACAGAGGGAGGTGAGAAAGAAGGAAGAGATAGAATGTGTGAGAGAGAATGAGAGAGGGAGAGAGAGAGAGAGATGGAGTTGGAGGGAAAGAGAGAGGGAGTTAAGAAGAAATACATAGAGAGAGAAAGGTGGAGAGAGAGAGAGAGAGGGTGTGATAAGGAAGATAGAGAGAGAGGGAGAAAGGAGAGGAGGGAAGAGAGATAGAAGGGGGAGAGAGAGAGTGAAGGTGAATAGATAGGGAGAGGAAGAGGGAGGGACAGATATATATTTATGGAGAAAGAGTGTGCATGTTTTGGGAGTGATACATAAAGATAAAGGAGAGATAGAGGGAGATATAGATATAGAGGGGAGGTGAAGCGAGAGATAGAGAGAGGCAAGGAGAGATAGATAGATATGGAGAGAGGGAGTGTGTGTGTTTGGGGAGATGAGATAGAGAGATAAAGGAAAGATGGAGTGAGATATAGATATAGATGGAGGGAGGAAAGAGGGAAGAATATTTCTTGCACTACATTAATTGATTTTAGTGTAAATGATGATTTCTAATCCTATTTTGATTGCTTGCACTAGATGTATTGATTTCAGTGTAAATGTCGATTTCTAATTATATTTGACTGCTTGCACTAGATGCATTGATTTCACTGTAGATGTGGATTTCTAATCCTATTTGATTGCTTGCACTAGATGCATGGATTTCAGTATAGATGTAGATTTCTAATCCTATTTGATGGCTTGCACTAGATGTATTGATTTTAATGTAGATGTTTATTCCTAATCTCATTTGATTGCTTACATTAGATGCATTGATTTAAGTGTAGATATTCTAATCCTATTTGATTGTTTTCATTATATTCATTAGATGTTGTTAATCTTGAGGCTGTAGATTATATATATATATATATATATATATATATATATATATAGTAATACATAGAGAGACACTATTAAAAAATAATTCGTTGTCAAAAGTTGTGATGCCTAGAATTAAAATGAAAATCATCTTCCAAAGTCCAAATTAATCTTTAACACAATTGTCTCCCTTCTTCATCACCAACTAATTACTAATAGACAATTACATATATCCAAAATATATTCAAATTTTCATATATTCAAAATTACTAATAAATAATTGCATACAACAATGTATTAAAAATATTTAAAAGAGAAAAATATATACTTATAGACATGAAAACAAATCAAAATATTCTTGAAGGAGATGTGATAATTGTTTGGAGAAACAAATAATGTAAATATTTTCTAAATCTAGACACATTAAAAAAAATTCAAAAATACATTATTTCTTGACTTTGCAAAATACATTATACCTAAAAAAAAAAAAACATCAAAATATTCTTGAAGAAAAGAAATTATTTCAAACATTAGCAAAGAAACAAATTATTTGAACAATAATCTTGACGCAGTGAATTATTAAAATTACTCTTCAAGATATATTTTGTAATACTTGGAGGAACATTAGTTGTCAAAAGTTGTGATACTTAAAATTAAATGAAATAGATGTGATTGTCTCCTTTGTTCATCACCAACTAATTACTAATAAACAATTACATACACATATAAAAATATAACACAACCACTGTAACATTCACAAACATTACCATCCAAATCCAAACACATAAACACACAAACCACTCAATGCATCCAAACAAAGGTACAAATCATTCAACGCAAGCAAATTAAATTGAAAAAGAAAATGATATGGTCATGCAAAGCAAAGAAAACCTAATGTGAGGTTTTAATTTTATCTCAAACATATGCATAATAATGATAATTTTAAAATGTAATATTGTTGCCTTCAAATGGAACCAACTTAGATCCATCTAACACCAGATCTATCATGCACCGAGAGGGATCAAATCCCTCAAGGTGAGAACTTTTCCTCAAGTTCTACACACTAAAAAGAAGGTTTACACCTTAAGAGATTTGATCCCTCTCGATACTGCATGATAGATCTAATGTTAAATGAATCTAAATTGATATAGTGTATATTAAGTTAATACCTACAATTTATATCAACCACATTTATTATTGTGGTTATCTTAATTTAAAAAAAAACAACAATTAAATTAGTAATTATTCATTAATATTATTAATCAAATGTCTTTATTTGTTTGTATTTATTTGTCTGTTAGATAATATGAAAATATTATGAATAAGTATTCAGTTTCAAAAATATTAAATAACAAGTATCAAATTTGTTTACAGTTTTATTTAATAATTTTAATTTAATTAATAAGGTGGCCTAATCCTCCACTCGATTTCTGGGGCTAATGGATAGTCGCAGCCATCAGTTCAATACCTCATATTGCTTGGGTAAGAAGCAGGCGGTTAACTTTATTTCATAACAAGTGCCCCTATATTTAGTAAACTGATAATCATTTAAGGGTGTTAATAAAAATTATTTCAGTGTAAATTTATGTTTAAACAAATTTTATTTAAGAACAAATGCAATTTATGTTTATCCAAGATTAACAAGCACGTATAGTTAGTAATACCGACAATGGATTTCTTTTTACCCAATATTGTGGTAGTATTGGCCATGGTTAAAGTTAAGAATATGTTACACCTAAACAGTTTGTTATGGAAATTTGAATTATTGTAGATGTGAATATGTATAAATATATTTGGAATTATTGTAGATTTGAATATGTATAAATATATTTGGAATTTAGTTATATTTATGGATAAATTGTTTTGTGAAGAATAAAAAAAGAATTTTTATGTGAAATAATTACACCGTAAGGCGTTTTCATTTGAAATCAATTTTTTTCTTGTCTACATGTTATCTTTATGCACTATTAGATTATATGTTAAACGATTGAGAAAGGTTGAACCGTTGGATTACAAAAAAATAGTTACAAATTCGTTGCAGGTATTCGAATCGCATAGGTAAAGACCCATCTACGAACTCACGGAGCAAGCTCTTCAATGCATTTGTCGAAAAGGGGAAACTGAAGGAAGCATACGTTTCGCCAAAGGTGATTACCAAGAAGGGATACAACAGAGACAAGGCCGACATCTAGTCCTACAGAGTCATACTGTTCGTGCTCCTGGTGGACTACCTGCCTTTCCACGATGCGAATTTGATAGTGATGTATAAGAAGATCTAAAGGGGACTTCAAATGCCCACCCTAGTTTTCCTTTGAAGTCTGGCGTCTAGTTGTCCAGCTGCTAGACCCTAATCCTCTAACAAGGATAACCATTCCGCAGGTCATGGAGGTTTACTGGTTCCGCTGAGGCTTCAAGCGCCCATAGGCCGACAACGATGTCAATGTCAGACAACTCGAAGATGTTGGCTCGGCCTTCCCCTCCCCCAAGCTGACTTGCCAGAACACCGACTTGCCTGAAGACCTTCAACATAATTTCCCTCTTGTCGAGGTTCAATCTCTCTCGGCCCTGTTCAAGGATGATGTGGATCAATGACTTACTGGAAAAAGGGAGAATGATCCAGATACGAAAATCTAACTCTCAAGAAAATTTCAAGTCAAGCAGATTAAGGTACTTTCGTAACGCTTCTCAAGATTACATAAAATTCTACATACAAAGGCGTAATACTGACTCAAGGTGTAAAGTGAAGCTGATATACTCTATGGAGATGTGAATACCATTTCACTGGGCCAAGGCCTTGAGGTTGGTCATTCAATTGAATATTTTTTCTGTAACAAGATTAATACATTATTACATTGCAAATAAATGTTTATTTCTTGCAAGGGAGTGTTGTTTTAAAAGTTGTTGAGATGGAAACTAATCACTGACTGGTAGGCATCAAACTTATATTGAATATGCAAGCAACAATATGTTCTACAAAGAATTCTAGTGTATGTGCTGCCTTTCTCAGCAACGTCCATAGGAATGTGCGATTTCATCTATGAGGACATTAGTGAATGTGGTTTTCGTTGATGCATCCAACTGGGCATGGAAGATATAGTTTGCTATAAGAAGCCTTTGGTACAATCTGAAGTATAGCAGATTTCAAATTCAAATATTCATCCAAAGTATTGTAAATTTGATGAGAGATTCTTGCATAAGCTTTGAATTAAAAAGGCTAGGATGTCTACACTAAAACTATGTGGGTGCTGTTTTTTTTGGCGCAGGGGGAAGGAGGGGGATTATATGCACCATGATTGTATAGCACTGAAAAATTAGTCTGCTTCAATTATCCTTTCACAATGAGAAAAGATACGAACCATTGTGAGTCCATATTTAGAAATTTTGGTACTCTGTTCCATATTTGCTTAAATTTTTGTACTCTGTGCCTACTGGATTGTGGTCTAGCCCAAGTAGTAAAGTGATTGGTCTTCTATTAAGTTAGATGATGCTGAGTGTAAATTTTGAGTGACTTTTACTGTAGATGTGCCCCTCACAGCCTTGCATCTTAGCTAAAAAAATCTATAAAAATCATTCTCCAAACTAAAAACAAATCAATTATATGCCTCTGTATAATCATAGTACTCTGTAATCCTTACAGGAAATATAACACCACTCAAGTGGGCGCATCTGAAAGAGTTGCACAAAGCGATAAAACTATGTGAAGCTGCTCTACTCTATGGAGATGTGAATATCATTTCATTGGGCCAAGGCCTTGAGATTGGTCATTCAATTGAATATTTTTCCTGTAACAAGATTAATACATTATTACATTGCAAATAAACGTTTATTTCTTGCAAGGGAGTGTCGTTTTAAAAGTTGTTGAGATGGAAACTAATCACTGACTGGTAGGCATAAAAATTATGCTAAATATGCAAGAAACAATATATTCTACAAAGAATTCTGGTGTATGTGCTTCCTTTCTCAGCATCATCCACAGGAATGTGTGATATCATCTATGAGAAAAATTAGTGAATTTGGTTTTCGTTGATGCATCCAATTCGGCATGGACGATATAGTTTTCTATGAGAAGCCTCTGCTACAATCTAAAGTATAGCAGATTTCAAATTCAAATAGTCATCCAAAGTATTGTAAATTTGATGAGAGATTCTTGCATAGGCTTTGACTTAAAAAGGCTTGGATGTCTTCACTGAAACTGTGTGGGTGATGTTTTTTTTGGGGTGGGGGAAGGAGGGGGATTATATGCACCATGATTGTATAGCATTGAAAAATTAGTCTGGTTCAATTATCCTTTCACAGTGAGAAAAGCTACGAACCATTGTGAGTCCATATTTGGAAATTTTAGTACTCTGTTCCATATTTGCTTAATTTTTTGTACTTGGTGCCTACTGGATTGTGGTCTAGCCCAAGTAGTAAAGTGATTGGTCTTCTATTAAGTTAGATGATGCTGAGTGTAAATTCTAAGTGACTTTTTCTGTAGATTTTCCCCTAATATCCTTGCAGCTTAGCTAAAAAAAATCTATAAAAATCATTGTCCAAACTAAAAACAAATAAAATATATACCTTTGTATAATCGTGGTACTCTATAATCCTTACAGGCAGTATAAGGCAACTGAAGTGGGGGCATCTAAAAGAGTTTCACAAAGCGATAAAACTATGGGAAGTTGCTCTACTCTATGGAGATGTGAATACCATTTCAGTGGGCCAAGGCCTTGAGGTTGGTCATTCAATTGAATATTTTTTTTCTGTAACAAGATTAATAGATTATTACATTGCAAATAAACGTTTATTTCTTGCAAGGGAGCACCGTTTTAAAAGCTGTTGAGATGGACGCCTTTGTTTTTTTCTTTTTCCCTAGATTCACTCTTTTTCTCTGTTATTTCTTATCCTTTTTCATAGCCATGGGCATTGGAAAGAAGGAAGGGGAAACCAAATTTGGTGATAAAGAAAACATTTTTGATAGTGAAAATGCCAATAAAATGTTAGAGTTGGTAAAGGGTGAAACCTTGATAGACATGTTCACCAGACCATTAGCTTGTAGAGGAGTAGCTTGGCTACTCATGTAGTTGTGGGTAGGTTATGGTTCTTTTTCATAGAAGGAAGTTCCATATTCTATAGTGAAGGGTGCTGAAGAATTTAAATCTGCACTTGGAATCTATGAAGCAACTAATTGCAAGCTTAAGAAAACAAAGTCATGTATGGCTAGTTGATGAAGGTTGTCATTACTTCAATTTTACAAGTAGATATTATAGTATCACACCACTATGTCTGTATGGTGAATATTCTTGGTCATGCTAGATAGTTGGAAGAGGCAATGGATCTTATCAATAAAATATCATTTCAGTATTGTGCTTTGGGGATGAATCCTGCTTCCTACTTGTAGAGTCCAAGGTGATGTAAAACATGGAAAGCATATAAAAAAAATCATTCTTGCTTTGGTGCCACATGATGGACCAACATATTTTCTACTTTAAAATGCCTATGTTGTGGCTGGAAAATGGAATGATGTAGCAAAAATAAGGAGAATAATGAAAAATATGTCCCTAAAGAAGGAACCCACATGCAGTTGGATTGAAGTTAAGGATCAAGAGGAGTGCTGCCAATCAATTATATTCAAGAAAGTGACTGAAATCTAAATATTTATTATATTATTACATTGCAAATAAATGTTTATTTCTTGCAAGGGAGTGTTGTTTTAAAAGTCGTTGAGATGGAAACTAATCACTGACTAGTAGGCATCAAACTTATGCTGAATATGCAGGCAACAATATATTCTAGAAAGAATTCTGGTGTATGTGCTGCCTTTCTCAGCAACGTCCACAAGAATGTGTGATTTCATTTATGAGGACATTACTGAATGTGGTTTTCATTGATGCATCAAATTGGGCATGGACAATATATTTTGCTATGAGAAGCCTCTACTACAATTTGAAGTATAACATATTTCAAATTCGAATAGTCATCCAAAGTATTGTAAATTTGATGAGAGATTCTTGCATAAGCTTTGACTTAAAAAGGCTTGGATGTCTGCTTGTGGGTGCTATTTTTTTTGGGGCGGGGGCAAGGAGGGGGATTATATGCACCATGATTGTATAGCATTGAAAAATTAGTCTGGTTCAATTATCCTTTCACAATGAGAAAAGCTATGAGCCATTGTGAGTCCATATTTGGAAATTTTGGTACTCTGTTCCATATTTGCTTAAATTTTTATACTCTGTGCCTACTGGATTGTGGTCTAGCCCAAGTAGTAAAGTGATTGGTATTCTATTAAGTTAGACGATGCTAAGCGTAAATTCTAAGTGACTTTTACTCTATATGTGCCCCTCACAGCCTTGCAGCTTAGCTAAAAAAAATCTATAAAAATCATTCTCCAAACTAAAAAAGAAATAAAATATATACCTTTGTATAATTGTGGTACTATGTAATCCTTACAAGCAATATAAGGCAACCGAAGTGGGGGCATCTGAAAGAGTTGCACAAAGCGATAAAACTATGTGAAGCTGCTCTACTCTATGGAGACGTGAATACCATTTCAATGGGCCAAGGCCATGAGGTTGGTCATTCAATTGAATATTTTTTCTGTAACAAGATTAATACATTATTACATTACAAATAAATGTTTATTTCTTGCAAGGGAGTGTCGTTTTAAAAGCTATTGAGATGAAAACTAATCAGTGATCTGGTAGGCATCAAACTTATGTTGAATATGCAGGCAACAATATATTCTACAAAGAATTCTGGTGTACCGTGTATTTATGCCTCATCTGCAGACAAGTTATTCATGAGAATTATGTTTTATGTCTGTGTTTTCATATATATGTGAACCAAAGAAACAGGGTATTATACCTCGGCAATGACGGTGGTTCCTTGATAAATTGTACAAGGCCATTCAAAGAAGTTGCCCTTGACCTTAAAATCAGTGTGAGCATTATTGCCCAAATATACCTTTAGAGAAGTCCTCAATGGAAACAGTGTGGACCTCCATGCAGTGAAAATCATATTTTTCGACCTGGTTCCATAGCCTCGGTATGCTTCCTATGTGTCATGAAGGCTCAACAACTGCCATGAGATAAATGATTAAAGAGAAAACAACAATTAGACTCACAGATGCCATAATAATTTTAGGAAAATAATAATGTTTGTGAATTCTCATCTTGACCTGAGTTTTTCAAAGTTTGCAAGGTTCAATTCCCTCGAGGTTTTTCAGGATGAGCAGGGCTCAATTTCGGTACAATATTTTTACTATTCTTGGAGACGTTTTCAGGATTAGCAAGGTTCAATTATGATACAATCTTTTTTATGCTATTGGAGGAAAATTTCATGTTAAGGTACTAGTAGAATCTAAAATTGTTCACTAGTTAACGTGGTATTCAAACAGGTAAATAGAAATATTATATTAAATCTTCTTATAACCTATAGAATCATAATCCATTTCTATTTCAGCAACTTTAAAATTTTCAATCAAAACAGTATATTCTACAAAGAATTCTGGTGTATGTGTTGCCTTTCTCAGAAACGTCCACAGGAAGCAGGATGCGACTGTGCAATTCAATGGAGCATCTTATAATCTACCTGCTTGGTCTGTTAGTGTCTTGCCAGACTGCAAAAATGTGATCTATAACACTGCGAAGGTTAGTGATATTTTATATTGATTGTCATCAGAATAGCTAAGGTGATGATAAAAGTTGTAGGGCTATATAGGAGGAGATCTAATCATATGTGTATATAATGTTACAGGTTGGTATACAAACTTCCCTAATGCAAATGTAGCAGGTCAGCATGGAGTCCCTTCATCCTATTGCAACATCAAGTGGAGATACAGGAAAAGTATTTGTATACTGGTCATGGCACAAAGAAGATGTTGGAATATGGGGACAAGATAAATTACCTGCTCGGGTATTCTTAGAACAGCTAAGCACAGTTTTAGATAAAAGTGATTATCTATGGTACACAATCAGGTATTAAGAACCTGTGATAATCTGTAATTGAGACAATAAGACTACTAATTCTCAAATTTGTTAGGATTTTGATTCTGTATTTTATCAATACAGTGTCAATATCCCTGAAGATGAACCCTTTTTGAAGAGTGGAAGCCAGCCAATCTTGCATGTGGATAGTCGAGGACATACACTTCATGTGTTTGTGAATGGGAATTTCGCAGGTGAGTAAGATGTTTAATATTTCTGTATAATTTATAGGGCATTTGCCTATTTTTGGTTGATTTATCACACGAAAGCTAATTTCTTAAATTTATGTTATATCTGAACTGAATACTTTGATATAAGATTGGATTGATGGATGGGTTGGTTAAAATCGAAAAAGACTATAAACATGATGATGATGTTATGCAGGGACTCATAGTGGAGATTATTCGAAATGGGGATTTACATTTGAGAAGTCAATTACAACTTGGCAAACGAAATTACTGTAAACAAACAAATATTTATCAGCCCTGAATGTTAAGGTTTAAATCTTGTACTATACTTCCAGGAAGAACTGTAACAAGCTGTAATGAGAAAACAAAAATTACTTTCTTCAATACCTGCAATGAAGACTCAAGAATTACTTTAGTTAATATCTACCATTAAAGTTAGAACCAGAGTGTCTGACACAGGATTTTGGGTTTAGAAAATTAAACTAATGGGTAAAATGCAATTCATTTATATTGCACATTGCTTGCAGTAATTTATATTGCACATTAAAGATGAGTTGTTCACTAAACATTGTCATTGACTGGGCAGACAAAATTGCTGCAAACAAACAAATATTTATCAACCCTGGACATTAAGGTTTAAATCTTGTACTATACTTCCTGGAAGAACAAGCATTCACATTTTTTATTCGATCGTGTGAGCTTAGATGTGTACTACAAAAAATTGCAATTTACTCATTGTCAATTTGGTCAACTGATTCAAACATTTCGATTTCTGGCACTTTTGCAGATTCAAATTCTTCAGGCTTCTTGGCACTCAACAATTCTTCAAGCTGAAACTCTTCTATAGAATGTGTGAATTACAGCAGAATGTAGATCAAGACAACTTTCGTCCAACTACATTTTATCAAAGTGGATCGAGGTTCCTCTCAGTAGGGAATGACTAGTTCTATTCAATAGAAATCTTAAATTTTCAAATGTGGCTTTTTATTTCTACACACTAACCTGGATTAAATCCTCTTCACCTTATCTTTCTGAAGGTTATGTACCTCAAAGTTGTAACATATGCAATTATGAAGGTGTCTACTGCAAACAGTATGTGGCAGGACTCATGTTGGTCAACACAATCCACTGCAAAGGCATAATCTTATTTCTTTATAAATTATTGAATAACATTTTTGGTTAAATTTGTTATGTTATTGTTTTGAAACATAGAAATTTGAGTTCATTGTTTTAGTTTTTGCGGGGAATTGGAATTGTTCTTAGTGAAAATGGCCTGATGTATTAGAATAAATTGAAAAAACATATATATTTTTTAAATAGAATGGAAATAAATTGAAAAGCAGTCAGAATTTATGTTTGACACCAAAACAAAATTTTCATAATCATAAAACTTATTTCCTTCAATTTTTTAACTGAATTTGATATTTGTTTGGTCAAAGATATCGTATCGCCCAAAAATCTCACAAGGACCAACGACTTACTGGAAAAAGGGAGAATGATCCAGATACCAAAATCTAACTCAACATCATATAACAAATGATGAGGGAGTTTATTAATGTTCCCCTTACTACTAAAGTCTTTCTATTAAGTTTTCCTCATAAAATTAGACCAATTTCTAACGAACAAAAACTATTATCCATTGCATTATGAATTAAGGTGATATGAGATTACTTTGTTATGAAATGTTTGGTTTAAATCATTTACTTATAAAGGTTCCAGAATCTTAATGAAGAGAATTTTCTTAAATCCTTCACTTTGAATATATCCTAGTTGGAATCTCCCAGAAACATAACATATGATAAAAAAGAAACACCAATAAAGAAACAAAATTGCACAAAATTGCATAAAATTGCATATACACTTATCGCATTGAAATTGGACAAATAAAAAAATAATTTAAAGTGTGCCACATTATTGAAAGGTTTTTCTTTTTCTAAAAATGGGTGTCTTTCATGATAATTTATATTATTTTTTCGTATATCTTCTTAGTAAATTTATTTAATATATATTTTAATATATTAATATTTAATTTAAATTAATATAGTAATATTAAGGTTTATAATATTAAGTATATTAAGTTGATATTTATGGTGTATATCAAGCAAATTTATTAATATAGTTGTGTTAGTCTTTAGGAAAAAAAGGTTAAGTTCATAATTATTCATTAATGTTATCAATCAAATGTCTCTATCTCATTTGAATTTATTTTGTCTCTATCCTATTTAAATTTATTTTTCTGTTTTCCATGGTTACTTGTTTAATTGGATATTTGTTCTTCAAAATTATTGATGAAATATCTTAATTTTTTAAAATAACTGTTATTTTAATATGAATTTAATATTCATGATATAAATCATGATAAAAAAAAATAATAGTCTAGTAAAGGGATATGTTGCCAAATAATAAAATAATATTTACATAGACACATTAAAAATAATATTAAAAAAAATAAAAAAATAACGTCAAGTACTTCAATCTCTTAGTTAATTTAACTTCAACTTTACATAAAAAGATAAATCATTTTTCAACTTTACATAAAAAATAAATCCTTTTTTAAATATACGAGAGATATATAATTTCTTCAATAATTGATATGGTGACTCTGGTCATTTAAATCTCCATTATAGTCACAGCCAAATTTGGAGGTACTGAGACGAGCCATGAGGCGGGCAGAGAGGTGATTGCCACTGAATTGTCACTTTAGCTAGCAAACGGCGACGTTCGCGCTCCAAATTATGTTCTGTAAATACAAAGTTTTTCTTTAATTTCCTCGGGAGTCGGCCTATGCAACCTAGTGCAGGGCATTTAATGCCCTAATAGGCAGGCTGTGCAACGTACCACAACAGGGCATTAAATGATGGGTGGCTAACTCTTTTCCTTCACGGATTTGGCGTGTGGCGCACCATAACGAACACGATTTGACGGGTGGCCAAGTCTTTTCGGCAAACAATAAAACCCATGCTATTGGGTATTGAATTCCCTCTAAGACACCATATTTAATGCACTCTGAAAGCTTGACGGGACAGCCCTGGTCATTCTCCTCCGCCTCCGCCTCCGCCTTGATCGCCACCGCCACCACCATTCCATAAGAAAGCTCGCATATACGATACATACGATACACGATATACAATGTACGCATACGTACGCATTTAATTGGCGAATTTGAATTTTGAGTTTGAATGCGAAGCCCGCTCTCACAGCCGGAACTTGCTCTGGGAGTTGAGCCCCACACAGACATGTCGGCCCTCACTCTTCTTATACCAAACGAAGTTCCAGGACTTCAAGTGTTCAATGATGGTCACTGGGTTTCTGCCACTTACATTCCAAACGCTATCATCGTCCATATCGGCGACCAGCTGGAGGTTACTAATTTTCTTTCTATGGGTTTTTCTTTGTTTTTTCTCTCTTCCTCTCTGGACTCGTAATACCATAAATTTTGATTGATGAATTTGTGGATGTGAAGATATTGAGCAATGGGAGATACAAGAGCGTTTTGCATAGGAGCGTGGTGAGCAAGGAGAGGGTGAGGATGTCGTGGCCAGTGTTCTGCACCCCACCTCTTGACACCGTCGTCGGCCCCATGAAGGAGTTGATCGATGAGAATAACCCTCCATTGTTCAAATCCAAAACATACAGAGAGTTCAAGCATTGTAAGATCAACAAGCTGCCCCAGTAGAAAGCTACCACTCTTGTTACAGCAGCTTTGTTTGTTTGCTTAATAATTCCAGGCATTAGTTATATAATCTCATGATCATCATAGCTTAACATGTAACTTTCATGGTAATCGTTCGTTTAATAGTTTCAGCTTTGAATAACTCTAGCCATGGTTGCTTAATGACTCTTGTGATGAGTACAATCTCATAGTCATGATGGCTTTAGTGTGTAGCTTTCATGGGTAATCGCTAAGGTTTCATGAGCAATAGTTTCAGCTATGAATAGTGTATGGTGCAAAATATGTTTTATCAAATAGTTTTCGGTGATTTCTCAACCGATCTGGCCATAAATTGCATTTAGTTTAAGAAGGCAAGGGTTTCAGTCCTTTGACATTATTTGCGTTTCGTTTAAAATGACAGAGGAAAATGGTTGGTTCAAATCATTTGGAATCCTCACATTTCTTATTATCATTATATTTCTATATGATCGTTCCTAAGATTGCTTTCAGAGCCTGCTTTCCATTTTCAGAGTCCTAAGATGCCTTTGAAAGCCAAGCTCTCCATTTTCAGTCTCCACATTCTTGGTTAATCTTGGATTAAAATGTTGTTGTCTCTATTTTCAGTCTTCATATTCTTGGTTAATTTTGGATTAAGATGTTGTTGGTGTAGGTATAGAAAAATATTTTATTTAATTAATAAATATTAATATTGATTTTTTTTTTCAATTTCCTAACTTTATATTTAACTTTTGGCTACTAATTTTGATTCTTATGTATTTATTATAATTTTAAAATAAAAATAAAATTCTTAATTATTTATTATAATTTAAAAATAAAAATCTATTTTAAGTAATATTATTTGTATTACAAATATTTATATAAATTTTTTTCCTGGATTTTAAACATTTAACTTTAAAATTTTGTTTTAAATGGAAAACAGTGGAGTGATAGATTGTCAATATCAATACTCAAATTGTCAAATCTATCCATTTCAATGAGCCCTGTTTATTTAATCGGTTAAGTTTAGTATATTTAGATTTTTTATTCAAAAATTAGTATTTCAGTGATATTACAATTTACTCAATTTTAAATTCAAAACTATATGAACAAAATAAAAAGTAATTTATGGAACACTATTTAAATATACTCGATATGCTAAAAGGTAAAAAAATTTAAATTTGCAAATAGATGTGATAGGAAGTTTGGGAAAAAATGATATATTTGAAGGAACCATCATCTTATGGCCCTTTGTTTTTTTTTTTTAACTATAAATAAACAAAATTTTATGAACAAAATAAAATTTAATTTATGGTACAATACTAGATATGATAAAAAGTAAAAAGATTTAAATTTGCAAATAAGATGTGATAGGAAGTTGGGAAAAACATGACATATTTGAAGGAACCATTATCTTATGACACTATTTTTTTTTTTTTTTAACTATAAATAATGTAGTTAAGTTTGGAATCAAATAAGCATTTTCAATTTATCTAATTATTTGCTAGCTACATCCACACCAAGATCACATAATACCTTAAACACCCAGTAACATTGGGAACACATAGATATAGAGGCATTTGCAGCAAATGTCCAAAATTTACAATGCATTCTACATATCATTTACTTTTGTTTTACATTCTAGTAACTATAGAAACAACAAAATCATGTAATAGAACATCATGAGTACAACAGGTATTGGTCACCTTGGAGTGGAGATTTGATCTTGGCCTTTCTACTACTACTTGCACTCCCTTGTTGTCATCTCTGTCCAAGTGTGAATGTTGATGTGCTCCGACCGAATGTTAGTGACCCACCTGTTGACCTCCAAGCATACTCTATGAGTATTCTTTTTCCCCACAGATCCCCTCGCTGCAATGGGCCTATACAATAGAGGAAGAAAACTAGTTGATGGAGGTGAGCACCCATGGTTAACGAGTCCCCTCTCTAAATGCCTTCACCTCACCAAACTCACTATAGCTCGTAGTCACTCACAATAACATAATCCCATCCATCGAACAGTAGGGTAAGCAAAAGTCCCATCTCCCATAGCTTGCCCTTTAATTTATAAGAGGCTTCATAGATGACACTTAGCACTTCATGCATAATTAATTATTTTTATTAATCCAAAAGTCTGATTATTCACCCACCCATGTGTCACCCTCTTACTAAGGCTCTCCAAAATTATTTACTTAAAATTCTAATTCAAACATAATATTTTTCCTCACCCCAACGAGACTTTCTATATCTTCTCTTAGTTGTCTCTTGACCCCCTTTTTCTACTCAATTTGTGTTTGTTACTGAAGTGAACTGACAAGTATAAGATTTGGTCCCCCCACTACCTCTTAATTTAACTCAAATTGTCTCTTGGATGGAGATTCTTGTATTGGCTCTTGCCACATGGAGGTTCTCTAAATGTCCTACAATCTAATTTATTAATATTTAATTTTATTCACCACCCTCTTTTCTTATGGGGTTAAAAATCCATTAGTACTAATCTTTTTAATTCGCTCTATGTCCATCCCCCCCACTCTTGCCTAGTAAAACACTTATGCACATTTTCTACTCAAAATTTCCCAAATGAGGGGAGGTAGAGTTCTCAAGTGCTCCAATTTTTTTTATTTCTTCCTATTCTCCCTTTACCCCAATTTTTTTTTCTTGGTTAGATAACTTGGCTTTAAAACTTTATTTACCACATTATGTGAATTAGTATGATTATCATATTATAGTAGTTTCATCATGATGCCTAGTGTGCAAAGTCGGTTATGCCCTTCAATAACTTCCCTTCGAAGTTCCAAGGGTGCCACGTCAAACAGTTTCTTCTTGATGCTAAGGATACGAAATCGGTCGTGCCCTTCAATAACTTCCCTTGAAGTTCCAAGCATGCCAATTTGTATGCCCTTCAAGCATATAATGATTACGAGGGGAAAGCTAAGTGTGATTGTGGGGAATGATATCCTCTCTTATGTCACCCTCTATAGTGAGACTAATGGTGTTGGGAATCAAGGAATATTCCTTGATGTGTGCCCCCCAGTAAAGTCCTCATCAACAACCCAAATTGGGACCTGCCCCCATGACATCGTTATCTTCAAGGAGAAGGTATCCCAACCCTTCCATCCAAGTCATGGTGAAATTTCTAGCAGGTGAAATCAGGGACATTGTCCTACCCCTCTCATGAAGTTCCATCTATCTGTACAACCCCATCACCCATATGTGAGTCATTCGGCCAAGCAACTAACATGTGCCTTCATCCACTAACATGTCATTAGAATTTACAACAAAATTCAAACTGAACTTTAAAATTTCAAAGAAAAATATTCAATTCCATCAAACTAGATGTCATCGACTCATCACATACAAATGCATCTAGTGGTCTCTTGCCATACTCGATAATCATTAGTAGTAATGTTTTACAATGTTAATCATTGAGATAATAACATATGTTAAATCATCAACATGACATATTCATCAACATCGTTGTTCACTATGAACCAAAACTAATGTAAGTAGCCAACATAATGAATGCGTCCATCACAACTATTATCATCATAATATTGGTAGAAAACATACATATCTATCACAACTATCATCATCATAACATCAACTAGGAAATAAACACATCCATCACAACTATTATTATCATAACATCGATTAGGAAATAAACACATCCATTACATCTATCATCGTCATAACATCAACTAGGAAACAAATGCATCCATCACAGTTGTTGTCATCACAACATCAATTAGATAACAAATATAACCATCACATCCACTAATAGTAGAGTCAAATAGCTAGATCCTCAACCTGAGGTCCTCAAAGAATATTGAGTGAGCCTTAATGCTATATTAATGATATTGTCATATCAGGGATAGTCAACTAGAGCGAGGCACTATAATATAAGTACAATTGATGTAAATTGACATTTTATATTGGGTACCATAATACTGTAACAAAAATTAATTCTAAGTTAAAAAAAATTCATAATAAAATTGCAATGAAACTTCGATTAAAAATATTATTACATGTTTTTTTCAAATTATATAAATTTAATTCATATATTAAATTTTTTATAATTAATATGCAATGAGCAGTCATTCTCGAAACTTGATTCCTAAGGTAACATTTTCATTGATTAGATAGATGCATAAGCACCCATATCAAAATGATTTAGGGTAGAGATTATAGGCACAAATATATGAGGATCTATGCCTATGTGGAGGGCATAGGGAAGTTCTTTCCTTCCGATCAAAAATATCATTAGTTGGGTTCCCCCGCAATGCTTGGGTGCTCCTTTGGCTGAATGACTATGCAGTCAGGGAATGAAAATGGATGCTTGATAGTATTGGATAATTACATATATAACACAACAACATAATCATTAGTGTAGGTGCTTGCATGGGCCCTTATAGGTATAGGTGCTTCTATTGGATTTAGCTAGGTAACCATCCCTTTAGTTGTACCGGAGGTTGCAGACAAAAAGTTCGCTTGAAACAAATTCTTGAAAAACTTTGCTTTCACTATTTTCATTCACATTTTCAGTCTGGGATTAGACATGAATACCTTACCCAATAAGTCTTGGAATTTCATGGGATAACCTAACCAAATTTCGTGGGGGCAAGGCCATATTTGATGCGATAAAAGTGCCACTTGATTGCCTAAAGAGAAGGTAGATAGATAGGGATACGAAAGAGGTAACTAAACCATGCCTAAGGATGGGAACTAAAGGATGGTGGATGGTATCTAAGCCCAAGGATGGGAACTAATAACTCAAGCCTAGTGAGGGCCTCTAAAGCTAGTGAATCAACAGATTATTGGGTCACATTGATGCTAAACGTTGGTGAATCAATAGATTATTGGGTCGCGTTGATGCTAAACACTGGTGAATCAACAGATTATTGGGTCGCGTTGATGCTAAAGAAGCTGGTGGCATTCTCTCCGTGAGAAATTGGTTAATTCTCATAATCAGTTGTTGAATCAAGAACTTAATCAACAGGAGAAACTTTTGCTGAGTCAACAACCGAATCCACCACTCCTCAATCAACAGCATAACCAACTGATCAGAAGAAGGATTGGAAGGAAGACTGTTCGGTTACCTTCTTATAAGCAACCCATGTTCTAGCTATTGTATGGAGGTTGTTGCTTTTATGCCATTAGTACCTAAGGCTATCTGTCTTTGTTCTTTGAAAGGATATTATTTACTATTATAGTAGTTTGATATTAAGTTGCAGGGGTCAGATTTGATGTTATAGTGGCAATGAAATTGGTTTCTAAATCAGTAATGAAATTGGATGTAATGGCTTTAGTACCTGAGGTTATCTGTCTTTGCTCTTTGAAAGGACATTCTTTTCTATTAAAGTAGTCTGATATTGAGTTGCAAGGTCAGATTTGAGGTTATAGTGGTAATGAATTTGGTTTCTAAATCAGTAAATCAATAATGAAATTGGTTGTAATGGCTTTAATTTACCTTTGTTTCTCAACATAAATAACATTATTCATTATTCAACAAAAACATACCTGTATGTCTCCAACAATTGATGAATAGAATGAATGTAACATTGTGCACGCACTCAATTTGTATGTTTCCAACAACTTCTGAATAGAATGAATGTAACAGTGTCTCAACACTTTGATTGCATGTCTCCAATAGCTAATGCATAGAATGAATGTTTGAAATGAGAATGAGTAAGAGTTGATGTTTTATAGTTTTTTCATATAGAATTTAATTGGTAGGGAAGATAGGCATAGATTTCCATCTCCCAAATTCAAATGTGTGTCTTGGATTGATTTGTACATGATCAAGTGGTTGATAATCTTTGATGGTTGATCCATGTGCTTTCCTGTTTTTAATTCCTGAATTGAAAAGTCTGGTGTCTTTAATACTTGAATTCAAAGGGTTGGTGTCATTTATTGCATCCTTTGAACTAATTCATGAATTGAATGTTGTCATTTATTGTCTTTAATCCTAAATGGAATGTTGAGAATTGAATGTTGTCATTCATTGTCTTCAATAGGTTGAATGGTTAAATACACATGTACATATGGTTGACACACATTTCACCTATTCTTGTGCAGGTATTACTGAGCAATGGGATGTGTTGCTCCAGTGGAAATATGTAGGTGATTGTTTGATGGGATAGGTGTACTCTTGAATAGAATTCAATGGAATGCTTTGTAGTGCATTTTGACTTATTTGGTAATTCAGAGCTAGAGATATTTGGGACATTATGTATTGTCAATATGTGATGTTAAGGTTTGGTATTTGACACTTATTGGCCCAATCAATATGTGGGCCCATTTTGTACTAAATTATATAACTTATATAGCTTAATATAAACTATTTATGTGCATATTTTTGATGATTTATGAATTTTTTTTTATGGATGTGTGGGACCAGTACTATAACTAATATTGGTCCCTGCACAACAATAGAAGGCTCTCCCCTAATGGGATCATTATCGTTAAGTGGTAAAAATGAATTGGTTATAATTATTATACTTTGGGGCAGATAGGTAGGGCAAGATATATTGTTTTTACTTTTGCATTGATTAAATATTGTTTTTGTTTTAAGTAAAGTTAAACATTATAAATTGATTTGTGTAAAAAAAAATATAAATACAAATTAATTATTTTTAAATAATATTGAAATTCATTTAAATATTAGGAACTGAAGTTATTTATTTTTAAATAATATTAAAATTCATTTATTTTCAATATTATTGTTTAATAATGAACATAAAATAATTTGAATATAATATCATTGATAAAGAATATTGTACAACTCCTCGACTCAATTATTTTTAGATAATATTGAAATTCATTTAAATATTATGATATGAAGTTAATTATTTTTAAATAATATTAAAATTCATTTATTTTCCATATTATTGTTTAATAATTAATAATAGAAAATAATTTAAATATAATATAACTGATAAAGAGTATTGTACAACTCCTCCACTCTTTACTTTTTTACTTTAAAATTGGACCACTTGAGAACTCTACCTCCCCTCATTTGGGAAATTTTGAGTAGAAAATGTGCATAAGTGTTTTACTAGGCAAGAGTGGGGGGATGGACATAGAGCGAATTAAAAAGATTAGTACTAATGGATTTTTAACCCGATAAGAAAAGAGGGTGGTGAATAAAATTAAATATTAATAAATTAGATTGTAGGACATTTAGAGAACCTCCATGTGGCAAGAGCCAATACAAGAATCTCCATCCAAGAGACAATTTGAGTTAAATTAAGAGGTAGTTGGGGGACCAAATCTTATACTTGTCAGTTCACTTCAGTAACAAACACAAATTGAGTAGAAAAAGGGGGTCAAGAGACAACTAAGAGAAGATATAGAAAGTCTCGTTGGGGTGAGGAAAAATATTATGTTTGAATTAGAATTTTAAGTAAATAATTTTGGAGAGCCTTAGTAAGAGGGTGACACATGGGTGGGTGAATAATCAGACTTTTGGATTAATAAAAATAATTAATTATGCATGAAGTGCTAAGTGTCATCTATGAAGCCTCTTATAAATTAAAGGGCAAGCTATGGGAGATGGGACTTTTGTTTACCCTACTGTTCGATGGATGGGATTATGTTATTGTGAGTGACTACGAGCTATAGTGAGTTTGGTGAGGTGAAGGCATTTAGAGAGGGGACTCGTTAACCATGGGTGCTCACCTCCATCAACTAGTTTTCTTCCTCTATTGTATAGGCCCATTGCACCGAGGGGATCTGTGGGGAAAAAGAATACTCATAGAGTATGCTTGGAGGTCAACCGGTGGGTCACTAACATTCGGTCAGAGCACATCAACATTCACACTTGGACACAGATGACAACAAGGGAGTGCAAGTAGTAGTAGAAAGGCCAAGATCAAATCTCCACTCCAAGGTGACCAATACCTGTTGTACTCATGATGTTCTATTACATGATTTTGTTGTTTCTATAGTTACTAGAATGTAAAACAAAAGTAAATGATATGTAGAATGCATTGTAAATTTTGGACATTTGCTGCAAATGCCTCTATATCTATGTGTTCCCAATGTTACTGGGTGTTTAAGGTATTATGTGATCTTGGTGTGGATGTAGCTAGCAAATAATTAGATAAATTGAAAATGCTTATTTGATTCCAAACTTAACTACATTATTTATAGTTAAAAAAAAAAAAATTAGTGTCATAAGATAATGGTTCCTTCAAATATGTCATGTTTTTCCCAACTTCCTATCACATCTTATTTGCAAATTTAAATCTTTTTACTTTTTATCATATCTAGTATTGTACCATAAATTACATTTTATTTTGTTCATAAAATTTTGTTTATTTATAGTTAAAAAAAAAAAACAAAGGGCCATAAGATGATGGTTCCTTCAAATATATCATTTTTTCCCAAACTTCCTATCACATCTATTTGCAAATTTAAATTTTTTTACCTTTTAGCATATCGAGTATATTTAAATAGTGTTCCATAAATTACTTTTTATTTTGTTCATATAGTTTTGAATTTAAAATTGAGTAAATTGTAATATCACTGAAATACTAATTTTTGAAAAAAAATCTAAATATACTAAACTTAACCAATTAAATAAACAGGGCTCATTGAAATGGATAGATTTGACAATTTGAGTATTTTTCCATTTAAAACAAAATTTTAAAGTTAAATGTTTAAAATCCAGGAAAAAAATTTATATAAATATTTGTAATACAAATAATATTACTTAAAATAGATTTTTATTTTTAAATTATAATAAATAATTAAGAATTTTATTTTTATTTTAAAATTATAATAAATACATAAGAATCAAAATTAGTAGCCAAAAGTTAAATATAAAGTTAGGAAATTGAAAAAAAAATCAATATTAATATTTATTAATTAAATAAAATATTTTTCTATACCTACACCAACAACATCTTAATCCAAAATTAACCAAGAATATGAAGACTGAAAATAGAGACAACAACATTTTAATCCAAGATTAACCAAGAATGTGGAGACTGAAAATGGAGAGCTTGGCTTTCAAAGGCATCTTAGGACTCTGAAAATGGAAAGCAGGCTCTGAAAGCAATCTTAGGAACGATTATATAGAAATATAATGATAATAAGAAATGTGAGGATTCCAAATGATTTGAACCAACCATTTTCCTCTGTCATTTTAAACGAAACGCAAATAATGTCAAAGGACTGAAACCCTTACCTTTTTATACTAAATGCAATTTATGGCCAGATCGGTTGAGAAATCACCGAAAACTATTTGATAACAACATATTTTGCACCATACACTATTCATAGCTGAAACTATTACCCATGAAAGCTACACACTAAAGCCATCATGACTATGAGATTGTACTCATCACAAGAGTCATTAAGCAACCATGGCTAGAGTTATTCAAAGCTGAAATTATTAAACGAACGATCACCATGAAAGTTACATGTTAAGCTATGATGATCATGAGATTATATAACTAATGCCTGGAATTATTAAGCAAACAAACAAAGCTGCTGTAACAAGAGTGGTAGCTTTCTACTGGGGCAGCTTGTTGATCTTACAATGCTTGAACTCTCTGTATGTTTTGGATTTGAACAATGGAGGGTTATTCTCATCGATCAACTCCTTCATGGGGCCGACGACGGTGTCAAGAGGTGGGGTGCAGAACACTGGCCACGACATCCTCACCCTCTCCTTGCTCACCACGCTCCTATGCAAAACGCTCTTGTATCTCCCATTGCTCAATATCTTCACATCCACAAATTCATCAATCAAAATTTATGGTATTACGAGTCCAGAGAGGAAGAGAGAAAAAACAAAGAAAAACCCATAGAAAGAAACTTAGTAACCTCCCCCTGGTCGCCGATATGGACGATGATAGCGTTTGGAATGTAAGTGGCAGAAACCCAGTGACCATCATTGAACACTTGAAGTCCTGGAACTTTGTTTGGTATAAGAAGAGTGAGGGCCGACATGTCTGTGTGGGGCTCAACTCCCAGAGCAAGTTCCGGCTGTGAGAGCGGGCTTCGCATTCAAACTCAAAATTCAAATTCGCCAATTAAATGCGTACGTATGTGTACATTGTATATCGTGTATCGTATGTATCGTATATGCGAGCTTTCTTATGGAATGGTGGTGGCGGTGGCGATCAAGGCGGAGGCGGAGGCGGAGGAGAATGACCAGGGCTGTCCCGTCAAGCTTTCAGAGTGCATTAAATATGGTGTCTTAGAGGGCATTCAATACCCAATAGCATGGGTTTTATTGTTTGCCAGTCTTTTCCGTCACGAATTTGGCGTGTGTGCGCCATAACGAACACGATTTTTTGGATGGAAGTACACGTCCTATCTTGACTTGTGATGGTATGTTTTTTTGTCTTTGTAACTAGGGTTGAGTTTTGAGTTTAGATTTGGTTAATCTATCTATCAAATGGAAAAGAAGTGATAGGATGTTGTATTTTAGAGTGATGTATAATTCTGTTTAGGTTTAATTTTAAGTTTATATGTATTTTTTTTAAATAAAAATAAATTAACAATTGTTTCTAAAGGTGTAAAGGTACATCAAAGGAGTAGAAGATTTGGGAAGATTATCTTGCTACAAGGAGAGTCCATGAATGAGGTTTACCAAACTCTCCAAGGCAAGTTCCATGAGGCAAGCCCACTCTTCACAGTCTATGCATAGACACAAAGTGTTGACAAACCTTGGCCCAGGTGTGGCATGCTCGGCTAGTTGTCTTTTCTCCGCCACACAGTGCAAGTACGATCAAAATTTGCTAGGGCGCCAAAGCGATCTTCGTCAAGGTCCTAGAGTCCAACTACTCTTTCCCCAAGTTTGATATATGTTATGTAATATATAATGCCTTTGTTCCGTCACCTTAAAGGTTTTTCTTGTTCTAGCTTGTCTTTCACAGCATATAATGGGGCAACCAAGAGGAGGACGAGGAGAAGAAGATATTGGGTATGTTATGTTGATTGTCAAAATGCTTTCATGGGGAATTATAAACTGCAAATGTACCAGTTTTATAATATATTATCAGTTACCCAATTGAAGCCATGTCGTGATGGATTTTCGGGTTAGTGCGATCTTGTATTTTGAAGTGAGTATAGATTGGTTATCGAAAGGGATTAGGGAAGAGTCATGGGAAATTAGTTAGCTGAATTTCATATTGATGAGTTTTACTTAGCTAAAATAAAATCTGACCAGGGTCGGAGATATAAAAATATTATTACAGTTGCCTTGTTTTTTTAGAATTGTGAGTTGGGCATTTCATTATCAGAACTTTAAATGTTTCGAGATGCGTAAGGGGCTTAGGATGGTTTTTTGTCTGGTCTGTAGAGCACATATTGGCACTTTTATCTTATGTTAAATTGAAATGATGAACCATGCCCCATGTTAGTGTGTTGTTGGGGAGCCCATGGCCAAGTTAGAATTCATGTTGAAACTTGAATCATGGAAAGATTGAGGAATTTCTCTTAAAGGAGTGTTGTAGAAATGTACATGTTAGCCCAAAAGCTTACAACTTTGACACTAAATATGGTCCATTAATAATAATAATAATAATAATAATAAAGTGCATCATCTTTTATCTAGATGAGTAAAAGTGAAACTCCATTTCCCGTACAAAAGGAACAACCACAACAACCACGTACATGAACAACATAAATTTGTCTTAATTCTGCTCTTAATTATGCCCTATCCACATCTGTTGGGATTTGAACCTACTTCTCGACCATGGCTTAAACTCTCTCCTTCTCGGTGTGTAGCTTTCCAGTATTGTAACTCTTAATGATGGCTTCACCAAAATTTTAAGTGGGAAGGTTTATCGAAATTCAGACAAGAAATGCTAGTTATATGTGGGACAAACAACAACCTATATCAAAACAAGAAGCCCAATCGTCAACATTTTATAAAGGGCGTTTGGAGGCTACCGCTTAACCATTTCTTCCAGCAATGTTAGCAATATCATACATCAATTAGGCCATTCCAAATGGACAGTGTCTAGGGACTTACTTGTAAAAGAAAATGCATATGTTTCCGCATGTGATGTATCATCAATTTTCACTGTCCAACGTAGATTGAATGGTTGGGTAACAAAACTTGGAACATTCTAGGCAATTGAACCAAATTGCGATACTATTGAAGGCCACTTCACCAATTCAAGGAGTCTGAAAACTTGTATCACAAACTTCCCAAGCAAGAAAGAACACTTGTTCAACTTAAAACGCTCTTCAAATCACGTTTATTTTTTTTGTTAGCTTAATAATTTTTCACTGGTGTATCTACATTAGCCATCATGGAATACACTTAACTACCAAAACAATGAAAAGGTAACAGATCTTCAATCACTTAAATCACTAGGGGGATTGTTTCCCATTAACAAATGGAATGGAGTTGGAAGCCTCACTAAAATGATCCTACTATCCACGTCATCAATTCAATCATTTCCATCATAAAGTGAGCGGTTTTTTTTCTCTTGTAGAACCCCAGATGCAAAGACAAATAGATTTTGAAACTTTTGCTTTTAAGTCACCCCTAAAAAATGCTTCTTATTGCTTCTTTCGGAAACGTTACATTAAAAAATTTGAAGCATCCTATTACCAAATCAACAACAGTAGCAATTTTATGACATCAACAACAATTTTAGAGGGTGTTGGGATGCACAATTCATATCATACAAAAGAATGATCCAAACATCTTTCTAGCGAGAGTTCGAGGCAACGACCCCTTCAAATGTAAAATATTTCTCCAACTTCACTATGTCGCATGCTCACTGACTTCACCTGCTCACATTCTTGTGTGGAAACAACGACAACACGCTCAAGAAGGCCATAAAACTAGTGGCTCATGCTATTTAAACAGAGTAGATTAACCTCCGCTCTAATACCGCTGTAAGACAACAAATTGAAAACCAAATTAACTATATTATTAATGATGATCTCAAAGAATGATGTACATAGCATACATATAAATACATAATGAAACCGTTGATTAAGTTTTCGGGTCTTCTTGGACTCCAATAACAACTCACTATAGCACACAATAACCCAAACTACAATCACGAGGATTAGGTGTCTAACATAGCCAAGATTACCCAACCAAGAGAACTCAGATCAAGAATAGACTACCATATTATTGTGAAGAAATAAATATATATTAGAATGTGTGAATGCATGGTGTGAGATGACCACACCAGCCCCTCGTAAATGAGATAAGAGACCCTGAGGTTGTAGGCTCCCTTTCTCTGTTAATGCGAATTCTAACATCCTAATAGGAAAAAAAATATAATCTTTATTTTAATAATAATTTTATTATAAATTAATTTCATTTATAAAAAAACACTTAAAATATTTTTATACTTACCTAATTTATTTTTAAACTAATTATACATTAAATAATATCAAATTTCAATAATGATAAAGGATATAAAATAATAATTTTTATTTTAGTTGTGAATGGAAGATAATACATTAACGCTTCACCAATATTTTTATATAAAACCGAATACTAAATTTAGATGATAGCTTAAATACATGAAAGTGGTAGAATTTATTAATTTAAATTCATGTTTGATATGTCTTTTGAAATTTTAAATTACAATTTTTAGTTTACGTAAAACTTACTTTTCATGATTAAAACTTTATATCTACTTTCTTTTAATTAATATTACATTATAGTTTAAATTTGGTTAAATGTATGAAATTTTTGAAAAACTCAAAGTTTAAATTAATAAAGTTAAGTTTAAAATTGAGTCTATACATATATTTAAACTAATAGAATTTTTATTCAGGGGAAGAAATTCTTCCTTATGAAACTATAGCAGATTCGTTGATCTAAAACGAATATTCTTTCTAACGAATATTCTTTTCAGTGTGACAAACCAATAGTATGATGGTTGCAGGATGATTTAAACTTCAAATCCAGGTTATAGACGATATATAACTTTACCCTACTTGCGTCATTTGTACTCCATAGTAATTAATAAATTCCATTTGTTGGAGATGTTTTAATTTGAGAAAAAATAGTTATTATAATAATTAGCCATGGATATTCACTTGTTGAATGACAGAGGAGACATCAAATCCGCACAGCACCAGGTTTTGAAGTGCATGTTGCACGTCTTGAACAACTGTCTAGAAGGCGGGATCAAATTGAGTTTTAGTTGAATGAAGAGATAAAGCAATGGAGGGGATATCCCATAAATCAGAATTTGTATAGCGAGGATGTCTGAATTCATCATCATCCATAGGAATTGTAGATGGCCGATTTCACGTACAAGAAGAAATTATTCACTAGACGACAAGGCTTTCTTTTGAAACGAAGCGATCATGTAGCTTGACCGTTATGCAACCAACTCACAAAATAGAATAAGAGATAGTTCAATGACTTCAAAATGAGCCTCTTCAAGGGGGAAACCTCCTTTACATTACACAAATGAACAATTCTTCGATGATACAAATGACATGACCTCCTTTCTATATATAGGAGTCTAAGGGTCACAATATAATCATAACCTACATAACAATAATATTATAAGGGCACAATAATAATAGTAGTGGGTTTCTATGGGGCACAACAATAACAATATGGGGACTAAATGGGCACAGAAATACAATAAGGGGGTTGCACTAATAACAATAAGGGGATACACTAGTAGTATAGGGACCTAACATGCCTCTCTCCTCCAAAAAAGTGTTGTCCTCAATGCTTGAGTAGTTCTGGATCTTTTGTATAAAATTCTCAATAACCCATGTGGAATCTTTAGCGGGTAAGTTCTTCCACTTGATGAGATACCCAGAAATTGATCGATTTCGTAGCTATCAGGTTCTTGATTCCGTGACTGCTTCAAGTTCCAATATGATTTTTCCTTCATCGTCAAGTTCTGACAATATTGTTTGAATTGGGAGCTTGTCACCTATAACCTTCTTTAAGCATGAAACATGGAAAACTGGGTGCACTCGGGAAGATGGAGGAAACTCCAATTTGTATGTCATAATACCAATATTCTGCAGCACGTTGTAAGGACCATAGTACTTTGGTAATAATTTATTATCCTTCTTAGCTTGCTTGAGGGACATTTGTTTTTATGGTTGTAGCAGTAAAAATACTCAGTTGCCTACATCAAAACTTCTTTCACTGTGATATTGATCTGCATGTTGTTTCATTCAATTTTGCGCCAAAGTGAGGTTATTCTTTAAGAGTTGGAGAACTTGTTGTTGATGCTCGATGTGATCCTCCAAGTGCTTGAACCTTAGAATTTTCATTAAATATGATGTGATGGATGGTGGATGATATCCATAAAGTGCCAATGCATTACAAGATATGGTCGGATTCATTTCTTCTTTCTCTGGGGTTGGTTCCTGGTGTATATCCTCTTCTTTTGATGTTTCTTGATCATTTTCTTCCTCCTCTTCACAATCCATGTAAAATAAAAAAAATTTCAAGACGCTTATGCTTTTAGTGTATTTGACACAACTGTAACAAATCCCTTTTGCTCTTTATTCCTCCAATTGTTGTGGTGTCAACCTTGTAGGTTGTGGAGGGTTAGGAGCAACAACACTCCTGTCTTTATAGTTGTGGGTGATAGACTTCCTTGTTGCCATAATTTTTCTTTCCACTTTTCTAGCCACCCTGAATGCCTTCTCCAATGAATCAGGTTCCCAAAAGTGAACCTCATGTTGGATGTTTTCCTTTAAAGTCCCTACGAAGACATCAATCCTATGTTCCTCTGGAATATCATTTACCCTTATATTCAATTTTTGGAAGTCCTCAATGTGTTCTGCCATTGAACCCTTTTGTTTGAGATTTATCAGTTGCCTAAAGAAGGTGTTTCTCTTTGTATCCTCATAATGTGCTATCATTTCCTCCATAAAAATGGACCAAGTGACAATTTGCTTACAAGAGCAAAGCCATCAATACCATACAAACTGATTGGGTTTTAAATATAAAGTTGCAATACGTACCTTTTGTGTGTTTTTCACATCATGGAGATCAAAATATTGTTCCATATGTAGTATCTATCTTATGGGATCATTGCCATCAAACTTCCTCATATCGGTCTTTGGAATATGGTGGATCTTCAATCCAACATTAGGTTCTATGAAATCATGATTAACATTTCTTTTGTTCTCATCATGAGTTTCCTCTACTACCTTTTCGCCATTAGAAATCCTTTCTTATAGTGACTTTGTCCCACCTTCCTTCAAACCTTCCATGTATTTCTTCAAATATTCCATGTTTCCATTCAATTTTTCTTCTATACCATTGATCATAGCTTCGATAACTTCTGTTAAGTTTTGTGAGAGCGAAATTTGTTGCACTTGGTCTCGTAATTTTGATATATCATGTTGCATTTCTTCATCTTCTTCATTCATCATAGTACATCTTTCGGGTTTCTTACTAGGTGTTTCCATTTTCTTTCTTTGGGTCATAAATTGCTGATTTGTGTACTTCACTATTCCCTTTGAATCACTTCAAACTAATTTTTTAAGGAAAATTTATGCAATTTTTAAAAAAATACATATTTTTTTTCTTGCTTTGTAGGACCTCGATATTGAATCTGTTGTATCTCTGTAGTTTCAGATATTCAAGGTCTGAAATTTTGCCCTGTGGTAGCCCTCTGAGTTCTATTTACAACGCCACAAGTTTGATCAATATTGGATTATCCAAGAAAGAGTTATTCCCAATGTCCCATGATGACTGGATTATACACTAGTTTGGTAGAGCGAACTTGTATGAAGTGCCACGTGCTACTGTTTCGACCTTCGGTCCTAAAAACAATACCCAACAAACTGCAATTTGTTCTATTTCTATCAATTTTTACGAAATTTGAATCAAATTCTCATAGAGAAAGTTATGATGAGTTTCCCCAGGTCACCTGTTTGAGATGAAATTTGGGAGCCTAAAAAAGCTCTAACTTCCTCAGTTCATATCTCCGAAAATATAGAGAAAAAATATCTGTAATTTGGACACTAAGTTCATCAAGATATTTTATCAAATGGGTATTAATTTTAGCTCCTAAAGCTTCGTAGAAAAAAGGTTATAGCAAAAATTACACAATGACCTGTTTGAAGCAACGAAACCCTAGAATCCAAAGCTCTGTTACCAAATATTATGCAACCAACTCACAAAATAGAATAAAAAATAGTTCAATGACTTCAAAATGAGCCTCTTTGATTGAGAAACATACTTTACATTACAAAAATGAATAATTATTCAATGATACAAATGACAAGACCTCCTTTTTATATATAGGAGTCTAAAGGGTCACAATATAATTAGAGCCTACATAACAATAATATTGTAAGGACACAATAATAACAATAGTCGATTTCTATGGGGCACAATAATAAGAATATGGGGACTACATGGGCACAACAATACAAAAAGTGGATTGCACTAATAACAATAAGGGGCTACACTAGTAGTATAGGGACCTAACATTGACATTCTACCCTTGAGCTAACATTCCTCCCCTATCAAATATATTCTTTTAACATCGTGAGGGCCCCTAATTCTACCCTCGGTCCAATACTAAACGCCTTTGAGTATCATTGGCTATATGACATGGATCAGGCAACGTATTCTCAAGATAGTAAGTGCCTTACTAAACTTCTCGTACTGAAATTACAAAATTATATGTCTCTTCATTCAATTCCTAACCCAGTACTTCTTTAACTGCAGTTGATGCTCTTCACTCTATCAAAATAAATTTTGACATCAAAGATTGGATTTCCGATCCTTGCTATTTGTTCCCGTGGAAGGGTATTGGCTGTGATAACAGTTCTTCGCCTATAAGAATTTCCGAAATGTAAGTTGACTCTTCCATTTGAAATCATAAAACTCACCAAACTTTTCGTTAAAATTGTATGAGCTCACCATAATCTTCTTGTTGCCAGCAATTTGTCAAGCAGGAATCTTGCAGGATCGATGCCTAGCAGTATTGGACAATTGAATGCCTTATGTCATCACTGGGCTAGAAAGAATCGGGTTGTGTCAAACTTCAACCCATCATAACTATTTCAAACCACTTGTAGCTAGAAGTTAACCCTTCTAGCATGAGAGGGCTCTCTCAAGGAAAACTAGATAATATTATAAATAAAACCCAATTTCAAATGGATAACTCTATATTTTCATGTGATTTTGCAGGACAAAGAGTGTGAGGATAGCCACCATTGGGCATGGAGTCAATTAAAGAAAATTAATTACAAACAACACTATTTTCATTGAAGCCGAGGCATTTTTGACTTTGAAATGGAGTGAATTAAACTATTACAGTAAAACACAACACATTTGAAAGAAATTGGAGCAATAATACATTTAATTCCAAGTAATCAAACAAGCTATGAAAACTGATAATAACGTAAAAACATGAAGGAATGGAATGAAACCAAAATGAATCTCAGGTTAAAAACAGAGTATGTTGTAACTGTAATTCTTATTAACTTGAAAAAAACATAAAAAATGTGGTCTCTCTCACATTCTCGATCCCTTTTTCAAGTGAAAAAGTTATCCATATATAGAGTGAGGGCTCCATTTAATAATCTATCACCTGGACTAGACTCGATGCATAGCTCAGAGACCTAATTCTATTTGACTAACAAAACAATAGGGATATTTATGTTTTAACAGAGTTTGAATACAAATAGGAGTCTCCTATCATTTATGAACTCAAAAAAATTTGTTGTTGAACCTTATCAAATCCAAACAAATGCTAAATGTGCTATTGATGTGTTTCATACCATGTGGATGTGCTAACCTGGTTGACTTTGCTAACCTAGATGCCACTAATTCAAATTTCAAAATTTCTGGCGCCAAAAATTTCTGTAAAATAGGCCTCAAAGAAAAGTACGTATTCTCCAAACCCTTATAGTTGTGTATAAAATAAGAGAGGTTTTGTATATGAGCCTATTCTAAACAAAAACCTCCTTCATATTTCCAAAATTTTCTTTCATTTGGTCAAAACGTGAGCCCGAAGTTGACTACCAAAATAGTCATTTCAAAACTTTGTAGCAAATTTTGGTAGCAAATTTAAAAAACCACCCCTATGCTATCATTTTGATGCCTTTGCTAATTTTCAGGTGTTTAGTAATGTTTTTTCATTAAACTCATGCTATCAAAACTCTCCTAACTGAAAATTTTGCTGGATTTTCTTTCCATGGAAAGCTACAACAGTTTCATAGCAAACTCTCAGCTTCATTATGGGTAGTTGTTATGAAAGTTCCTAAATTTTGAGTTTTTATAGCTTTCATGATTCTTAATGCCTCCTTATGACTCCTAATATCATGTTTACTATATATATGGATAAGTTGACTGATTTAGGTATAGTGAAGACAAAATTGAAAACTTCACCATATCATGGAGTAACATCTACTTGTACTTGCAAATCTTTGTCTTGAGATTGCAACTTCCTTCTGTCAGCTTGCAGCCACCTATTCCTTCTATACATATGTTTCAACATCTTTTGAAGTGGTAGAATTCTCTTTGTCTTTTCCTAGCCTTTTTTGCAGTTTCCTCATCAAAATCTAGTTGCTCCAACACCTGCTTCTTTATTTCTTCAACTTCTAATTTGGCCTCTATCAGCTCTTCTCATGAATTTATGTTTGTGTTATGGCTGCAACACATCAGGAGCTGCTTGTGAGCTTCCTCCTCTTTACCTCCAAATCAATTTGAGAATACCTAGACCACACTTAGACCACAACTAGACTCGTTTTGACAATGCAAAACCTTATTCAATGACAACACTTGTGAACTTGTGATAGCAGCAGATGGTATAAAGAGGAAAATGAGAGGTAAGGGTGAATGAAAAGAAGTGGAGGACATGAGAATAAAGGTTTATAATGACTCAGTACAACTCTGACATCACTAATAATCATTTAAAATAAAACTGTTACATAGCAACATAATTTTGTAGCAAGACAAGTGTTAGGATGGACCGTCTTGCTATGAAACTCTCAGGGACTTTCATAGCGAATTCTGGGTTCGCTGAATTGGAGTTGCTGTGAAAGTTTGTAAAACTGTCAAACAAGTCAATTATGAAACGATGACCTCAAAACAAATGGAATTATGACCTTTTCTCTTTTATGATGACCCTATCAAACACTAAATGTACCATATGACAACTTTCACATGAGCCTAAACATAAAAACCCTATCTAAGATGACTAATCAAACTAAAAATTATTTCTAGGGGTTCTCACGGATACCAATGGCTCCAATGGGGATGTTTTGCCCCTATGGTGCAGCAAAGAACCAACAGACCAGTTGCTTGACCATTGGGTTGATCCCAATTTTAAAACTGAAAAGCACACTGCAAACCAACTGGAAACCAACTACTACTGCTGCAATATGATATCAAATTGTTGTACAAACGGAAACTGACAATTGCAAAATGTAGTCTAAAACTTAACGGAATTCTTACCCAACAATCTTATTTATGTACCAGTAAGCTTGTTGTAGCTGCTCGATCATGCATTTCCCTGTTTGATCTTTGCTTCCTCTTGCCTTCTTTGCCTTTCTTGGTCCAATACCAAAGTGCTCCAAGAAAACTCTTAAGTGTCGAAGAGTATGAGAGAGAGAATAATGAGAGAGCTCCAAAGCTAAACTGATCAAGCATTGCCCACTGATTCTTAGAAGCCTTTTTATTAATGAGGCCTCTATTTTCTTCATTTTCCATTATTTTCCTTCAATTTCCTTCTCACATGCAACATGTGACCCTTCACCTTCATTTTCTCCTAATTTCCAATATTTTCATAAATAAAATGGCAATAAATGCCTCATGCCTTTCCAAAGCCTTAGCCATTGCCTTTCCCAATTTCCTTAGCCATAAACAACCAAATGAACACACACTAGGATTTCCTGTCCAACATTCAACTTGGAATAAGTGTCCCATCATCCATGGTATTTATATATTTTTACATGGAAATTTCACTAGGGTTGTTACAATTCTTTTTAGATATATTTTCTATTAAATTGATTTAATATACATTTTAGTATATTAATATTTAAATAAAATTAATATATTAATATTCATGGTAAATTAATTAATATATTAATAATAATATTTAAATTAATTGACACATAATTAATATATTAATGTTTAAATTTAAAGTTTATAATTGTGTTGATTCTTCAGCGCAGTATGACCCCAATCCCGATGTGTAAGTATGTCATGTCCCCAAAAAATAATAAAAATAATGTTTACTAATGTGGGCCAAAACATTAGTTTGAATCTTAAACTATATATAACTTGAATCTTTAGATTATATATAAAATTTTAAACTTATTCATGGACTAAGATTAATTATTAAAATATAACTATGTATTATTATATATAATTTGAATGGAGAATAAATTATCTCATGCTTTTAAGAGTTCCTTTATCATATGTGTGAATTTGAATGTATCATAAATTTACCTTTAACAAAAAAAATTCCTATATTAAAATTTCAAATGAGGTAAAATTTTAAACATCGTTACTCTATCATATGTAGGTAAAATTTTAAACATCTTTACTCTTTATCATATGTGTGAATTTGAATGGATCATAAATTTCCCTTTAACAAAAAAATTTACCACATTAAAATTCCAAATTAGGTAAAATTTTAAACATGTTCACTCTTTAGCCAATACTATCTCTTAAATCAAAGGAAAATGGTTAATTTAACATAAAGAATCGAAAATCCCACTCCAAAATATTTTAATATTTTTTTAGTTAAATATTGTAAATTCAATATTTAAAGGGAAAAACCATATCCTACACATATATTAAAAAATTTAAAGACACCAATATTTGCAAATCAAAATTCTAATATATGAAAGTATTAATTTGATGTAGTTTTATTTAAATTTTGTAATCATGCAATGTAAAAAACATCATTAAATCTAATATTAATATTATTAAATTTAATTACTTTGATTAGTGCAGTGTTAAATTTAATATAATATTCAATTTGTTATATTATAATATTTATTAATCTATCATGATATATGGAGGGAAGAACAAAGACATAAAGTGAAAGAGGGAGCGGCAAGGGAGAGATGCATATAAAATGGAGGGGAGAGGAGGAATGAAGAGAGAGAGAGAGAGGGCGGGGAGAAGGGAGAGAGAGGAAGACACAAAGATGGAGGGGGAGAGAGGGATGAGGTTGGAGGAGCCAAAATGAGATAGGGGGTGAGAGAGGGAGGTAAGAGAGAAAATGATAGAGGGGAAGGACAAGAGAGAGGACTTGAGAGAGAAGTAGAGAGAGGTTATGATGGAGAGGGAGAGACAGAGAGATGACGTTGGAGGGGGAGAGAGAGAGAGAGAGTGAAGAAGAAATACATAGAGAGAGAAAAGTGGAAAGAGAGAGAGAGGGAGTGACAAAGTGTAATGCCCCACTTAAATCTTATCCTACAAATTTTGTTAATGTTTACATTATCTGAAAATATTGAGAAATATTGGTCTAATATAAAATTCATGATTTCCATTATTCAAATTCCCCACTTACCTTCTCAAATTTAATATTAGGTAGGATATGGTCTCTTTCCATTATTTCAAAAATATATGTATTCATCTCACATTCCCCAATGTACCCTCACATTTACTTAGGAGAAGACATAGTCCTCTCCAACTCATTATTAATATATATATTCATTTCACATTACCCAATGCACCTTCACATTTACTAAGGAGAAGACATGGTCCTCTCCATGTAATTACATCTCACATTCTCCAATGTACCCTCACATTTACTTGGGAGAAGACATAGTCCTCTCCATCTCATTATCAATATATATATTCATTTCACATTCCCCAATGTACCATCACATTTACTAAGGAGAAGACATGGTCCTCTCCATGTAATTACACCTCACATTCCCAAATGTACTTTTCAGATTTACTTGGGAGAAGACATGGTCCTTTCCCATTAAATTCTCAATTTTATATTCATGTCACATTCCAAATGTACTCCCAGCTTACTTGGGAGAAGAGAAGTCAACTGTAAGGATGGATGAGAAGTTAATGACATTAATGAGAGGTGGTTGAGATGGAGAAGGGAAGGAGGGTATAAAAGGGAAGGGGGAAGGGAGAAAAGGGGAGGTGGGGAGGTTGCTTAGGATTGTGGGGTTGGTTGTGATTGTTTGGACTTGTTATGATTTTGGGAGACCTTGGAAACCTATGGAGGTTTCTTGGGTTTGAGAGGAGGAAAGTATTGTTATCTGGTTTTGCACATTCTTCTTGAGGACACACTATATCTGGTTGGAATTGGGCATGGAGGGCTAGGGAACCTGTGGAGGTTTCCTGGGCTAGGAATTTATTTCCTAGTTGGTTGGGAGGTAAATCCGGTTGGGTCAGTAGAAGGAGCGTTCAGCTGGAGTTATAAGACAAAGGTATCATTATCAACCACCGGAACATGTATTTTTCCATGGACTACTCTTGTTAAGTTGATATCAATGGAATGCTCACCTTAATTTATGTTGCTTATGATAAAATGATAAGATGTTAAATGTTTAAAGCTATGTAAGAAGGTCAGTAAGCCCCTTTTATTACTTTTAAATCAGCAAGAAAATAGATCCGTTAGTGTATAATAGATTGAGGCTCTCATAATAGGAATCAGACCCTTACACATGGTATCAGAGCATGGGTTCAAAATCTGGACCTTGAAGCCTACCCACTAGAGATTTTGAAATCTAGTTGAATCTTTGAAGACCAAGACATTACTAACCTGTAAATTGCACTTTAAAATTTTCCTTGCAATTCGGTAGAAGCTGCTATCTAAGCTAAAATAACACTTTAGTTTATGTTGCTACAAGAAAATTTTCTTAGTTTGACTTGAGACTTAGAAACATCTAGACACCATCTTGTTATCCAAATTCCATTTTCCCCTCTTTCATCTGAGTTCCTTCTCTTTTCTTTTTCTGGTTACTTTCATTGGTAGGGTTTGGAATCCCGAACCTCGAGAAAGCCTTCAATGGCGTCCACTGCTTTAGCAGGTGCGGCTGCCTTCGTTATATCTCAGCCCGGCCTTAAATCATCTCGAACCAAGCTGAATCCTTGTTTGCAATTCCGAAATTCTACTAAAAACAGTGGACATTTTACTAAGAGAGCTGCCGTGGGATTTGTACCGTTAAATCCCGTCAACAGACGGCGTTCGAGGTTCGTTGTGTACCAAAAGGTTGCAGAAACGGAGTCCAAAGTAAGACAATAGTTTTGAGTTTGTATCTTTGAAGTCTAATGACTGAATTTCGAATTTTGCTAAAATTGGGGTAGAATTATCTAGGTTCCCCGCTTTTATTCTGGTAATTAAGCATTTGTCGAGCTCGCTTTCAAAAGGCAGTGTTTAGAAGCTTTCAGTTCTTGCTAGAGTTTTATCTTCCTATAAACGCCACCAGTCCACTTATTTATCGGTTTTATGATGTTTTGAAGCTCATTCTATCAGTATGATTTTTCTACATTTCCGGTTATTGAACTGTAACGCAGTGCCATGCTTGAAATTCGTTGTATTACGTACAAGTGTCTTTAATGGTAATGTTTTTCAGATTATTTATTTTGTTGCTTTGGTTTAGTGGACCTAAATATTGTTGAGTCGTTCGATTCCAGCATCTTGTATCTACATTCTGTGGTCTAATATTTTTTTTCATAACAAATCGAGATTTCTAGCAGACAACAAGGATATGCCAATGCCACATTTGGTGCATTCTTCTGTATCCACCCTCATCGAAAATATGTTTTTCCAATAGACTCGTTCGATTCCAGCATCTTGTAGCTACATTCTGTGGTCTAATATATTTTTTTCATAACAAATCGAGATTTCTAGCAGACAACAAGGATATGCCAATGCCACATTTGGTGCATTCTTCTGTATCCACCCTCATTGAAAATATGTTTTCCAATAACATAATGTGTACATGGTACACAGTCCAAGAAAACACGGGTGACAATAAAGGTCACCCCCTTAGGGTCAGAAGATTGCATTTTATACAAAATTCTCTGAAGTTGTAAAAAAAAAAAAAAACCAGAAACAAAAATTACGGAATAGATACTAAAAGTAAATTCCCAGACATATCTGCTTACCACTAACCATTATCGATTCAGTGACATTGGGCCCCCAAAACCAATAACAAGTGTTGTATCCATCACTTTTCTTATCTAAAATTTTTCTAGGATATAAATATAACAGACAAATGCCAGAGAGCAACATACTTTTCTATATCACAGGAAGTCCCCATGTGTGTCTTTCTCTTTTATTGTATCTAGCAGAGCATTTGCGGAAGGCCTGAGCCATGATTACCAGGCTCGGATCGCATAATTTCTCGTTGAGGCAAAAGAAGTCTTCACAGTAGTGGAATGTTTTGGTTTTCTCGAGGTATTTCCCTATTTGCCAGCGTCAACATCTTGTTCCTCAATAGCCACTCGAATCATTTCCAGATCATCTTCTGCTGCATTTCTAAGTGGAGTCTCTTTCCATGAGTGATCAACACCAATTTCTTTTGCAAGAAATCTTGCTCTCTTTTCTATTTTTGGATAGTCTGCATGGCATAGAATCAGCAAATGTGCACCTCCCAGAGCTTGCAGTTGCTCCTCTACCTGAAGAGCATGTTCCAGGCAAAATACATGTGGTCTCATGAAGCCTTTGCAAGGTTCCCACAGTAAAGATGTTCTTCCCTTCCCCGCTGATGTAACAGGTATATTTTTTGAAAACCATGTCCTGCCCCAGACCGCATCATATTGCCCTCTGCTGTTTTAGAAGTCTGTTTATTATGATGAACATCTATATGTGAATAATTAGTCATGACAGGCATAGAAACAATGTCTAAATTTTCTCTAATGTTCTCATCCGCATCATTTTCTAAAGGGACCTTCTTGGCTGCGTTTTGGTCATAACTAGATGGATTTTCATAATAGCTTGTACAGAGATCTCCTCCACTTCTGTTTTTTCAAAAACAAAGCACACCTCAGGACACCCAGTGATGCATTTAGATACCGTGCCAAAATTTGATATAGAAATAATGTGAATAAAAATAAGTATAGACACAATAAATGTAACTATAGACACACAAAGGAATTTGAACTATATGCATAGAGATTGGAACTATAGGCATATAGTTATGCCACTTGACAGGTTAGATTTATATCAAAGTTAGATTTAAAACCTTTATTCCCTCACTTTTATAGAGCTTATGTGAACCATAAATTTAACGAGTCCAATACGTAAGGCAAGTCTCAGGGATACACCAGTCACAATGTTAAGCACGTCTATAATAACATTCCTTCGTATAATTTAGATCTAACTTCTATTTTCTTTAATGTTTCAGACTCGGTCTTTCGGTTATTCCCTCTAGCGTTTGATCGAGCTTCAAAAACTATTTGAGATGTATGAGCCTTGTAAAGAAACTCCATTGGCAGAGGTTTTGAGCTTTTAGCCCATGTTCGTGCATCAAGGGAATTTTAGTAATGCCAAATTTATTAATGTTTTAATTTTTTTTTTATTTTTTTTTGATAATTGAGTTTCATAGCATTTGAAATCAATTAGCATTTTGCTATATTTTGGCACAATGATGATAAATGAGCATTTTATACCTATAAGTTTTATCTGGCACATGACCAATTTAGTAAGGGGTTAAAAGTGTTTAGAAGAGGCTATAAATATTTATTTCTGGTGATTTGTTGCTTCAATGCTTTAATTTTGTCACCTTTTTTTGTAAACTCGGCCCAAAAAAAAAAAAGTAATTTTTATTTTTTTATTTTTTATTTTTAGTATTATCAATATTAATTATTTATTAGGCATTAAGATAGGAAGTAATGTTCCTTTGATATTAATGTTAATCATGTTTTAAGTGTTAAAAAAAAAAAAAAAAAGGAGAGCTATTAAATATAAGAATTCTCATGAAGCCATTATGTAGAACCAAACCTTACATCATATAAAAATTGGAACGACAAGGTCATGCCCATGTTTTTGTTGTTTGTGTGTTTGTTCATATTAGCCTATATCAACTCAATTAAGATAAAATGGAAAGGAAACATAGAAAACATTTATGTACAAGGCATGTATATCAAATATTAGATAAATATTATGGACAACTTAGATCATAACATCCACAACTTCACGCAACAAGGTTATACATGGCAACAAGTCACATTGCAGTATAAATGGTTCATTGTTCTTATCAAAAGCTTTGGCTCGAAAATAGTGAGTCATAGGTGAGCTACAGTGATCACATACATAGTGGCATAACTTGAATTGATCTATTGCTTAGGGTTCTCTATGGACTATCTAGAGTGTGGAAGAAAATGCTAGGAATAGTGCTAATAAGTCTTAGATATCGTGCAGATTTTGAACAAATCAAAATGGTGAGGACGCAAAGGAACCAAGGGCCTAGAGAGTCTTCACAAGGACCTCCTTCAAATAACCCATTACCTTAACCAGAATTGACTCTCATCCTGCGTTCCCTGGAAGCAATTAATGAAACCTTAAGAGGGCGCCAAACAAATGAAATGGAAGGGGAACACCCTTCATCAGGGTTAGGGAACCCCGAGGGATCTAGAGATTTTGATAGAAGACCTCCAGTTGAGGACATTACTAGGGAGCTCCAGAAGATTAAACTCCCAGAATTTGCAGGAGGTCGTGCTAGTGAGCGTGCAGAAGCCTGGTTAGAGGGGATGGGAAGGTGTTTCGCACTAGGGGATTACAATTCCAATTCCAAATCCAAAATATCAATATTCCAACTCATAGATAGTGCTCTGAATTGGTGGGGTAACTTGGAGCGTCAACTACACCTCACTCCAGACACAGTTACTTGGGAATTGTTTGAGGAGAGGTTCAGGAAGAAGTACCTACCAACGTATTATGAAGAACAACAGGTAGGGGCCTTCCATGCCCTGATACAGGGAGGTCGTACTGTAGAAGAATATGAAATTCGATTTATGGAATTGGTCAAGTATGTCTCCTACATGGACACTGACCAGTGCCAAGCGGATCGTTTTATGTATGGATTGAGACCTAAGATTAGGGCAATGGTGCGGATGTGGAAACCATCCTCAGTTGCAGAAGCTGTAGAACATGCTCGTTATGTCGAAGAACACCTAGACTTAAAGGGTGAAGGCAGAGCCATATTTCCACATCAAACTCAGTTTATGGGGAAGGCCCCTCGTACCTTCCCAAGGGGGGGAAGTCGGAGGCCACCACCATATGGAAACAGGGTTATACCTAGAACACCAACAGTAGGAATTTCAATGGTTTCTAGTGCAGCTTCACCCACAGCTTCAAGGGCACGTACAAATCAAAGTCATAGGCGAGGAACAGCAAGTGGGGGCAAGGGTTCTAGGGGAAGAAACTCTTTCCAAAGAACTCCACAACATTCGGTTCAAGGTCCACCACGCATCACTTGTTGGGGATGCGGAGGACCTCATTACCAGCGGGACTGCCCAGAGTTTCGAACCAGTAACAATAGAAGAGAGGGAAAAGAACCAATGGGGAGAGCAGGTAGCCACCACCGAATCTATGCCGCAGTTGACAATCAGCAAGTTGAACACCAGTCTGCCGTGGTAGAAACCTCAGGTATGATAAACAAAGTAAAAGTTAAAATTTTGTTTGACTCTGGTGCTACAGATAGTTTCATTTCACCAGTTGCATTAGAAAAATGTGGGTTGGCAGCCTATGAGCACGATGACTTTAAACAAGTTGAGATGGCTTCTGGAATAAAATAAGCAGTAGGGCCTAGTGTTGACCAATGTCAAGTAGACCTCAGGGTGTGTATGACTAAGTTGAAGGCATACGTCACAGAATTGGGAACATATGATGTAATTGTTGGAATGGACTGGCTAGAAGCTCATCGAGCTTTGTTAGACTGTTTCAAGAAGGAGGTGATCTGTTTAGATGATGTAGGTAGGCCAATTGAGATTTGTGGAATCAAGAGGGGAGTGTCCCTACGATTCATATCCGTGATGAAGGTAAAACGTTGTGTCAGACAAGGTTGCAAACTGTATTTGGTCAAGACTGTAAGTGACCAGAAGGGACCTTCCCTAGATCAACATCCAGTTTTGGCAGAATTCAAAGATGTTTTTCCAGAGGAATTGCCTGGATTACCTCCTATAAGAGAGATTGATTTCACCATTGATCTGAAACCGGGTGTAGAACCAATATCTAAGACACCTTATAGGATGACAACTCTGGAGCTTTGTGAGTTACATATGCAGTTAAAGGAGCTCTTAGTCTTGGGATTGATCAGACCTAGTATTTCCCCTTGGGGTGCACCAGTAATTTTTGTCAAGAAGAAGGACGGTTCCTTGCGGCTATGCATAGATTATAGAGACTTAAACAGAGCCACGATAAAGAATAGGTACCCAATACCTCGAATAGATGACTTATTTGATCAAATGAAGCGGGCAGCAGTCTTCTCAAAAATCGATCTACGATCTGGGTACCACCAATTGAGGATAAAGGAGGAAGACATCTCAAAAACTGCATTTCGAACTTGGTTTGGGCACTATGAGTTCGTAGTTGTTCCATTCGGTTTAACCAATGCACTAGCAGTATTCATGAGCCTCATGAATGGTGTGTTCAGGAAGTATTTGGACCAATTCGTGCAAGTCTTCCTTGATGACATTCTTATATATTCCAAGAATGAAAAGGAGCATGAAAAGCACCTAAGGGTAGTATTGACTTATTTAAGGGAAAATCAATTGTATGGGAAGTTGTCAAAGTGTTCCTTCTTTCAGAAGAAAGTCCATTACCTTGGGCACATCATTTCAGGAGAAGGGATTTCAGTTGACCCGGAAAAGGTGAAGGCCATAATGGATTGGACAATACCAAAAAATGCCCATGAGGTACGTAGTTTTATGGGGCTTGTTACACAGTAAATTGTCACCGTCCCTATCGCCTCAATTTTAGTACATTGGAGGATGCTTTCCGGGACCTGTGAGCAGTGACATAGCCTAAAAACACTTGCACTATGTTCCCCTGAGTATGTACTTCATGTTCCCTCAAGACACCTTCTGCAAATTATCCCTGAAAATTCCCCTTTTCCCATTGGCGCAGGTACCCAATGTCTGACCCACGCCAATAACTCAGATCCTCAAAAAGGGGCGCGATCATTGGCGCTCTGTCTTAGAACAATGCCCGCGCCAGTCAAGTTTAGTAATGTTTTTGCTAAAAGCACGACTGTATGATTTTTCCTCCCAGATCATGAGCTCCTTTGAGGGAAAAATCCATCTGATAAAGCTCGAGAGTCATCATATCTATCCACAGTAGCTTTTCATGGATGTTGCCAATTCACAATGGGTGTCCTGGTGCATTGAATCTTTCTCCCTTCTCCATCTATAAAAGCTTGTCCTCATGCATTAGACAGGCTAGAGTACTAGTTCCAAGTTTATGAGTTCCGAAGTGCTGTAGCTTTGAGTTCTTGAGTTGTTGGAGTAATGCTAGAGAGGTTATGCTGCTGGAAGTCCGAGAGAGAGGTAGTCTACTGCAAGGCATATAGCTGCTCGCCCAGCCAGAGGAAAGGTTCAGCGTTAGAACCTTGGTTGTAACTTTTCCTGTCTATTATTAATTAATGAACGACTGTTATTATAGTTCCAATCTCATTGTCTATTATAGTGATGTTGATTTATTTCCTTTCTGACTGAAATATAGTTGTGCCTTGGTGGATTTTATGCTTGTATCTGTTCCTTCCTTTGCATGTGCAGGTGTCCGTTTGCAAAGATCGCAAGGATTGTGACCTGCCGGAGCGAGGGAGCGGGAACACCAACTCTGCTTCGACTATAGCGTTGGATTCCAGGTTGGTCTTCTTAATTCACCTTTACTGTACAACTAGGAACTTGCGTAGCAGCGTGGATTGATTGTGGCTAGTTCTGTTTTAAGCTAGTGGGATCGCCTCTGTCCGCAGAGGGGATTTACCTCACCAACAATTTGGCGACTCCACTAGGGAGAAGCTATTTGGAGTTTGTCTTGCATGATTGGTTTTCTCTCGCTTGCCTGAGTTAATGAACTTTCTGGGTTAGTAAACGCGGCTGGCGCATTTTTTCTTCTGACAGTCGCGCCAGTTGGCGCATGTTTCTCCATAGGAACCCGCGCCAATTAATTGTTAGCGCGAGTTGCAGTTTCACAGTCACGCCATCTCTGTGAATTTTGCCAGTTTGATAGTTGAAAGCTCCTTAAACTCGGATTTTTTGTTCTTCCATATCTTTTGCTGCTCCTGGAAGTGTGTTGGACCTCTGTGTGACTGGTTGTTACTTTCATCCTTCAGTTGTTTACTTATTTCTATCGATTTTGTATCCCAGCCCTAGAGTACCTAGTGGCTGTGCATGTCGAGCCTTCTGTGGGACGTTGTGGTTTGATCATCCAGTCAGCTTCTCGATTGTTTTCCGCACTCATCTAGTGATTCACTTCTAGCTTGCTTGGATCTTGCTTGACTTCATTTGAACTTAGATCACATGGTTCATTGAACGTCTTTGTGTTTTCCTTTGCTTTGACAGTTCATCTTCATGTTTCTGAATTGGTTCTATGTCCATTGAGTGACTTGTGTTTGTACTCGTGGATATCTCTTGAGGTTTGTTTACGTGCATTATGCCATCTTAAAAATCAAAAAACAAAAGAGCTTTTTGCATTATATTAGTTAGCATTTATTGTTATTTGTCGCTTTTAAAAAGAAAAAGAAAAAACTTTTATTTCTTGTTATTAGCTGCATTAGGACCTTTGTTATTTGCTTGATGATCATTTTGTTTGTGTCAAAAAAAAAATCTCTACTCTTCTGTAGGTAGAATTCATCGAATGCAATGATATAATTTTGGCATATAGATTGCATTTAGGAAGTTTGGAGAGACCACATACGGTAGGACCAAAAAACTGAAACATAATTGAAGATAAACTATAAAATAAACTCAATAAACCTAACAACGCATTGGAACATAACGCAAACATTCTAGAGGTCTAGGTTAGAGACGTGTTCCGGCGTCGTTAAACCTGGTAGCTTACCGTCGAGTGGTTGGGTGATTCCTCCACGGTGAAATGATAAGTGCCAATACGGACTGTGCTCCCACGTACCGTCGCATATATATTGGGAGACCCATATAGGAATAAAGCCTTTATCCATAGGAAGCCATGTCGGCCGCCTTACGATTCGCAATGCAGTGAACATAGCATTCACGAAGATTGACCACCCGTACCCTAAAAAGTATTCTGTGGTTTTGCGAAAAGTTTGGCACACCCTCTACCTAGAATTCCAGAGCAGTCACTTTTGATCCTTTTCGGACTCCTTAAACGAAAAGGTGCCTGTGAGCGTCTTGTCACTTCGTGCTCATTAAATATTCGAAGGAGACTAGAGTCATCTTTTCGTCCTTTTCTCGACTCTTAAAAAGTGAAAAGGTCAAGTTCAAAGTTCAGTGTCTTAAAATTTACTTGGCCACGATCACATATAACCCGGTTAAATTTTGTTTGCGTCAGTCGGAGTAGGGTTTGGTCTTGTTAGACTCCCTAGGATTTTGTGAAGTCCCATCCTGGCGGAATTACCAATCTCGTCTCCCGAGATACCGGTTGGGAGTAAAACCCTCCCTATTGTTCTAAGTATACAACCGCTTAATTCTCGTACTCCAGGCGACGAGAATTACCAATTCTATTCGAATCCTATTTGGGAACCTTCTCAGAACGGTATCCCTTTTTGGGAATACACTCCTCCTCGACAACCATTTCCTCCCGATATGGAAAACCCATCCCCTACTACGACTGACGAATCCGGTGTGCCAGGGGAAGAGATTCCCACCATAATGGAATCTACCCCTGTTAGTAGGGCTTCTGCTACTGCAGGACTACCCCCTGGCTATAAAGCATTGCGTAATGTTCTATCGTCTCCTTTTCCGACTTCTATTTGGTCGGCACCCATTTTTTCCAATACAACTGTTACCTCAGTCACAACCCCTCCAACAGTATCTGTGGCTTCTTCAACTCCTATTTTTAGTCGACCTTCCACCTCTTTATTCGCAGGTTTTGATTCTACATCAAATGTCCCATTTGAAGGGCAATACGATCAGTATCTACCACCCCTTGGGACTTGGACAGGTCAACCGGCTATAGAGGTTTCAGTTCCGCTGTCAATAGATTGGGGTTCCGCTTTTTTTCATGGTGGTCAAGCATCGTATGTGCAACCCGAACAACCACCTTAGCAAAACCTTCAAGGACAGTCCTTCCAAGGGAACCCTTTTGCTACTAATGGTCATTTTTCCACTTCTCATGTGCAACCTACTGGTAATCCAGGTCAACCTTCCACCCAACAAGCTCAACCTGGTATCCAGCAAGGCTCTCATACTGGACAAACCGGTCAATCATTTGTTAACCCAAATCAACCCAACGTCCAGTATACCCAAGTCTCTGGACAAGCTGCCCAACAATTTGGTCAACCTACTGTCCAGTACACTCAATCTTCTGGGCAAGCCAGTCAACCTCAAACACAGTGGGGCCAACCACTTGCCCAGCCCACTCAGCCATCTGGTATGTTAGGACAACCTTCTGCTGCACATCAGCAGGTAGGTCAACCTCAGTATCAGCAGGTAAGCCAACCTCAGTATCAGCAAGGTTATCCTTCTACTCAGATAGCCCAACCTTCAGGACAGCCTACTGGCGCTGCTCAAACCGGCCCTTGGCCCCAAGCGGGACCCCATAATCCATCCGGTCTTCAAATGCAGGCTGGAGTTCAATCCCAAACATTTTATCAAACCCAGCCTGGGTCTCAAGCTCAATTTGGGGTCCCACCACCGTATGGTTATCAACAACCTCAAGGGCAACCTTTGTTTACCCCCTATCAGAATTATCAACAACCATATGGTGCGTCTGCAGCATCCGTTGGTAATCCATATGCTGGGGGGCAAAACACAAATCCCTACGGCCAATACGCCATGGGGCCAAATCCGTCAGGGCAAAGCCCGTGGGGGCAACCTCCACCTGGTTGGAACCCGAGTGCTCCATCCTACCAGCAGCCCCAAATGCCATTCAATCCTCAATTACCATTCTTAGCAACTTTAGAATTACCGGATGTGTCCAAATTGACTAATGACCCAATTCTTCATAATCCCTATTGGCCCCCGGTTCCGACCAAAATTCCTGGTGACTGTCCAAAATTTGATGGTAAAGCTAATGAAGATCCACAAGCTCATGTTATGACCTACCATCTCTGGTGTTCATCCAATTCATGGCTTGATGATTCAATTCGGCTTCGTCTTTTTCAAAGGACTCTCACCGGCTCTGCCGCTAAGTGGTATTTTGAGCTGAATCGCGGATCCTTTCAGGATTTCAACTCATTGGCTATGACATTCCTCACTCATTTTCAGTTGCCCATTCGATATGAAACGGGCACACACCTTCTCACCTCCCTCAGACAGACAACGGCTACACATATCTCCGATCACGTCCACGAATGGAGAAGGCGTAGACGTATGATTAAATTTTGGATTCCCGACCAACTTCTTACGGATTGGTTCACGACTTCGTTCATTCCTCCGATAGCCCGGGACATCGCTATGGGAGCATGTGTTACTGAAGAGCAAGCTATCGCGCGTGCTCAGTACCTTGATTTGGTTTATAATCAATCAGGTACACTATATGATTATTTGCCTGATGCCCCTAGACCAGGGACATCCAAAGCCCCGCCAACGCCTACTGTTAACGGCATTATTGGGTCTGTTAGTTCATCCTCTAAGAAAAATTCCGCGAATCCTGGGAAGCAGAAGTCAAATACTCCAATTGAAACTACTTCTCAGGTAACACCTACTTCTAAAACTACTTCCGAGGTCAATGCCGTTCAATCCACCACGGCAGACAAAGCCTCGAAAGCAAAAAAGAAAAGGAAAGAGAAAAATAAGCCAGAACAACCTAAACAGGAACCCCCTAAAACTCAACCTGAAGAGAGTACCAAGCGCAAACCCAAGTATCCTTGTCTTATCTGTGATGAGGACCACTTCACCAAAGACTACCCTCGGTGGTCCGAGGTTAGTCGTTTGTTGAAAGGTGCTCCCGGGGTCCCTGCGGTGCTTAAAGAACCCTTCCCTTCACAGCAAACTCAAATGGTTGCTGACCCCTCTCAACCTCCCTCTTCCTTCGGTTCCCAAGTAATTATGGCGGGAACAATCCCTGTTCATATCAGTACTCGAACAAAGGATTATCCATCTGCCGGAAAAGAGCCTGAGGCTCCCCCCAGTGCTCCCCCGTTCAGTTCAAGCCCTCTCCATATCGAGAGACCTAGTACTGAAACGCCTCTTCGACCCCCTCCAAAAGGAGTACTCCGGAAATCTTCTTACAACCCAAATCCTCGTGCTGCCCAGCACTACAATATCGTTGAGGATTTAGCAAGACTCCGTCGGCTATGTCTGCTTTAGAAGTTCTCCAGAGCTGCCCTTCTCAGAGGAAGTCCTTCCTATCTGCCATCGGCGGCATAGACCCGGCTAACTCGGATTTAATTACGTTCGATTTAGAACGCCATACACAGAGACTGCCTCCCCAAATTGCATTCCTTATACAGGTCATTATTGATAAGAAAACTATCCATCGTACAGTCATTGATGAAGGTGCTTCAACTTGCATCATGTCTGTTACCTGTTGGAGAGCTATTGGATCGCCGACGCTGAGTCAGTCTCCCACTACCTTGGAAGCCTTCGATGGCAGAGCATCCCGTCCTTATGGTATACTCCCCCGTTTACCCATCTCTTTGGAAGGGAAAAGGGTCGAGATGGAGGTTGAAGTCGTTGATGCTACTTTAACCTACAACCTCCTTCTCGGGCGCAGCTGGATATACGCGATGCAAGCTGTTGCTTCATCTTTCTTTCGTATCCTTCGTTTCCCTCACCAAGGGAAGATTGTTACTGTGGACCAACTGTCCTTCTTCGCTTCCTCTTCGGAAGGAACTATCCCTTTCGTGGAGCATACCTCCAAATCACCTGAGAGTCTGGGTCACGGGCTTTTCAAAGATCCCGCCCTCATGGGTATTTTTCCAGCCCAACCTCCTAATGTCGCTTCCGTCAATACAATTTCTACTTGTTCTGATCCGTGGATTCTCCCTCCCATCGATCAAGTGGATTCTTGGGGCGACCAGATGCCATTGAGCCCTGCCGAACTCAACTACGTCGAAATCGTAGCTGCATCGGCTCCTCCTTCTGAACTTGCTCTATCAAAGATTTTCCACACGTTCACTCCATCCTTAGGGCTTGTAGATCAAACTTCTTCGGATCCTTTAAAAGAAACATTTTCTTCCGACGAAGCTATTATTGAGACTATGTCTCTCGAGGAACCCCCTTGGCATGATACCCACCATCGTTCCTCGTTTCTCCCTGTCCCTCAGGATACGCCGACTTGTATCCAGTGGTTTGCTCCCAGTTTCCCATTTCCAATCCTTCAGTCACCTGTTCAAATTTATCAGGCATCGTCTGAGGGAAATATGGCAAACATTACGCAAACCCAGCCCATCGACATTTCTATCAAACCAGGGATTGTCGGACACATTCACATTGGAGTCACTTGTACTCCAGAGGAGATTCGACTTTATACAAACCTTTTTCGCGATTTTCGTGATGTTTTTGCTTGGTCCTATGAAGAAATGCCCGGCATTGATCCCAGCATAGTGGTGCACAAAATTATCATGTACCCAGATGCTAAGCCTGTTCGTCAACGTTTACGTCCGGTACACCCCCGAAAGGCTGTAGCGATCAAGGCCGAAGTAGAGAAGCTTCTTAACGCTGGTTTTATTTATCCTATCCCACTCACAGATTGGGTTTCTAATATTGTACCTGTCACTAAGAAACAAGGTACGATCCGCGTTTGTGTTGATTATCGCGATATTAATCGGGCTTGTCCTAAAGATAATTTCCCCACACCATTTATTGATCAAATTATTGATGAGTGTGCGGGAAGTGAGATGTATTCTTTTATGGACGGTTTTTCTGGCTACAACCAGATCAATATTGCTCCCGCTGATCAACACAAAACTGCCTTCATCTGTCCGTGGGGTACTTTTGCCTATAAGAAACTCCCTTTCGGTCTAAAAAATGCCGGCGCTACCTTCCAACGTGTCCTATGCTTTTCATGACATACGACACATTGTACAGCCATACCTGGATGATCTTCCCGCTCATTCGGCAAAGCGTCACGACCACCCTGCTCACCTTCGCGAGATATTTCTTCGCTGTCGACACTACCGAATTAGACTTAATCCTCACAAGTGTGTCTTCTGCATAGAATCCGGTCGACTTCTAGGATTTGTTGTCTCCCGCGAGGGCATCCGACTGGATCCCCTTAAAGTCGAAGCCATAGTCAATCTTCCTCCCCCTTCTACCTTACATCAATTACAAAGCTTGCAAGGTAAAGCGAATTTTTTACGTCGTTTCGTTCCAAACTATGCCGAGGTGGCTAAAGGTTTTACACGATTACTTAAAAAAGATATCCCTTTTCATTGGGATACCATGGCTCAAGAATATTTTGAGCGACTCAAGGGTCTCCTTGTTTCTGCTCCATTGCTTCGCCCTCCAAACTATCATCGTGACTATACCCTATACTTAGCTGCCTCCGACACTACTATCGGCATGGTCCTAGTTCAAACCGATGATGATAACACTGAGCATGTTATCTATTATCTCAGTAGAAACCTTTTAGATACGGAAGCTAGATACGCTTATGTCGAGAAGTTGGCATTAGCCGTCGTATGCGCTGTCCAACGTTTCCGACACTATATTATGCTCCGCACTACTACTATGATTTCCGATTGCAACCCCATGACGTATATCTTGTCACGCCAGTTGCTGGGGGGCAAATACTCAAAGTGGATTGTCATCCTCCAAGAATTCGACTTGGAATTCACTACTGCCAAGTCAAAGAAATCGCTCGTTTTTGCTGAGTTAATTTGCTCTTTGCCATCGTCTTCTTCGCCTTCTCATACAGAGGATCAAATTCTGGATGAGACTTTGTTCCTCATCAGCACCCTCGACCCATGGTACGGTGATATTATTTTATATCTGCAAACGTCTTCCTTCCGCCCGGCTGTTTCCAAAAACGCTCGGCGAAAGATTCGTCATCAATCTCAACCATATCGTATCATTGGGGATACATTGTATCGTCTCGGCATCGACACTGTCCTCCGCCGTTGTCTTACCCACGAGGAAGCTGAGCGAGTTTTAAATGACTGCCACTCAGGTGCCTGTGGTGGTCACATGTCCGGATATGCAACTGCCCAAAAAATCCTCCGTGCTGGCTACTTTTGGCCCTCTATTTTTAAGGATTGTATTCTGGCAATCCGTTCTTGTCACGAGTGCCAGATATTCCAGCGAAAGATGCGAGCACCCCCCATTCCTTTGCACCCTGTTGTTACCGTCGGCCCTTTTGCAAAATGGGGCATTGATTATGTCACCTGTAACCCTCGCTCGGGCGGGGGGCATGGGTTTATCATCGTCGCCGTCAATTACTTTACTAAATGGGCCGAGGCGATGCCTACATTGACTGAAGACGGTCACACTGCGGCGCAATTTTTATTTAACCATGTTATTTCGCGATTCGGTGTCCCTCAAGCCATCGTCACTGATCACAGAAAGCATTTCCGGAATCATATGATGACAGAACTAACAACCCAGCTAGGCTTAAAGCACGATAGTTCCACTCCGTACTACCCTCAGTCCAATGGCCAAGTTGAAGCGATCAATAAGATTTTGGTTACTATGCTTCAACGTACCGTCGGCATACACAAGTCTAACTGGCATTTGATGTTATTCCCTGCTTTGTGGGCTTACCGGACCTCCGTAAAGGATGTCACTGGTTTCACTCCATTCCAACTAGTCTATGGACTAGAGGCTACCCTTCCAATCGAGTGTGAAATCCCTTCGTTAAAATTAGTTGTCGAGCTACTACCCAACACCACCCCATTAGAAGAACGTCTTCTTTATCTGGAACGGCTAGATGAGACCCGTCGCCTAGCCTCTCTGGCTATCGAAACACAGAAAAAACGAGTCAAAACTCACTTTGACCAGACTGTGCATCCACGTTCTTTTGTTGAGGGGGACTTAGTTTTGCTATATGATCAGGCAAACGATAAGCTAGGTGCAGGAAAACTCGAATCTATGTGGCTAGGCCCTTACATTGTCAAGAAAGTTTTACAAAAAGGTGCCTACGAGCTAATTGATTATGAAGGGAACCCCCTCGCACGGCCCCGAAACGGGCTGTATTTGAAGAAGTACTATGCGTGATGCTGATACATTTCATTTTGTATATACGTGTACTCTGGCAAATGTTATTGTGTGTATGTGTATTAGTTTTAATATGCGTGAGTGTCGCTTATTGTGTTTTCGCTTCTTGTGCAGATGTCTAATGCGCCTTATATTGGTTTCGCTGATGGTGCCTCCCGCAGTACTCGTAACCTGTCCTCTTCGGCATGGGTGATCTATGATCCCCATGGTGAAGTAATAGATCTTCAAGGTGTCTGTTTGGGTCGTACCACTAATAATGTCGAGCTCCTTACTGAAGCGGTTAATCTCGGCATTCAGAGATTGGTGGTAAACCTAGATTCTCAACTTGTCGTCCTCCAGCTCAATAGGCGTTATTCCGTTAGAGACCATCATATTCTAAGGTTGTATTTACATGTAAGGTTGTTGGAGAGGAATTTTGAGTTCATTACATATCAACATATCCCACGACAATTAAACACATTATCTGATGCATTGGCCAACCATGTATTAGATAGACCTTTGCGTAATTTGTAAATAAAACATTATGTAAGCAAGCACATGAAAACACAATAATGAACCATGAACATATGTATATATATACATGTGTACCAAAATGTTTGCGCCCCGCGCATTACATAATCCAAAAAATAATACATGTCCAAAACTCATACAGCCGTCGACAACATGTCTCTCAAAAACGTGCAAAAATGAAACCTAGGCGTCTAATCGCGGTGATGCTCATGATAGCATGTCACCGCCCGCACCAAACGTCTCAACAGACGATGGACGCGAGTAGATACTCCCACCGTATGCCTCTGGTACGCTCTAGGCACGTCTGCCAGTCTGCCATAATCTGGGATCCCTCGAGTAAGTGCCTCGAGGTTCTGTACTAGGTCATCATCGTCACCCTCTGCCTGAGGGTCCGCTGCAGGTTGTACTCTCCGTACGTTGTGAGGCAAGTCGGCTGGTCGCTCTGCACCAATGTCTGCACACATATATATAGATGCTGTAAGAAATAGGCATGTATTAAGCAAAAACTTAAAACGTTAAAAACATAAAGAGTTCTTACCTAGCTCCTCGTCCCAGTCCTCTCCCTCAGGTAATGGGAGGTCTGGATCTCCAGTGAAATCAGTGCCCGCATAGGGCCAGTCCTCCACGACAATCATCTGGTGTTGGAGCCAAATGAAGAACTCGGGCCTCCAGGCCATCTGCTGGCCCCCACCCCCTCTGGGCATAAGTGGTGCCCATCGAGCCAACCTCGGCTCCCGTGGCACTGGATCTGCCACTATACCTCCTGGGATCCAGAATATCGGTAGCCGCTCCAGGAAAAACAATACTATGATGGATCCGTATCCGAACTGTTTATTGCCATCACGCTTACATTTGGTAAGCTGCCTCTTGATATTTGTTGTTACTGCCGTGGCCCAATCAAATAATGTAGGGTGTAGGCACTCAGTTGCCAGCAGCAAGTGATTCTTGCTGGCCTCGTGGGGTGCCTGTACCCCAGCCGTCCGAGTGATAGTGAATAGTACCACTCGTAGCACCAGGTCCGGAATAGTGACAATATCCACCTTGGCACTGTTGGATCCAGTCTGCGCCCCATGACAAACTCTGGCCATTACCTCCCCCATATTTTCCCCAGAAGGTCTGCTACCGGTCAAGATGGGCCGTGCACCCCGCCGTGATAATCCTGTAATAAAGTAGACATCAGAGACATCCAACTCCAATGTCTAGTCCTTCAGGCGGAATACCTGATCCTCTATGTCCCAAGCATCCACAATAAATCTCAGTAACTCAGGTTGTGCATGTAAGTATGAGGTAAGGAAGAATTTCTTCAAGCCGCAATCTCGCAAAGCATCCATGCATGCGTCATCTTCCAATGCCAAAGCATCTATGGCCTCATGTTCCCTTTCTCTCCATTCTATAGCCATTCTGACCAATTCTTGCAACCAAAACACCAAAATGTCATCATGAGATCAAAGGTGAAACCAAAAATCAAGTAAAATTGCAGGTTCAACGGTCAAAATTATGTGAAAATTGGTTCGCGCAATTGGCGCGACTGTTTTCCAAACAGTCGCGAAAATGGCGCGACTCCTTTTAGGAAAATAGCCCATTGGCGCGAACCCGCATGGGAAACTCGCGCCAATGGCGCAACCCTATTTTTTGCAATACCCCTTACAGAGGATCATTCTGTGGATGGAAAACTGAAAGAATGGAATAAAAATGAAGCTAAGGATGAGGCCCCTTACCTGCTTCAGACGGCGGCTCGAATGGTCTCCTGGATTGATCGCAATCAGCAGTTGAAGTTTGCACCCAAAACCCTCCAACGGTAAACTCACAAGGTAAAAAGTGAAAAGTAATTTTATTTTTTACCATTTCACTATTTATAACTTCTTTTGGCTTAAAAATACATTAAAATAATGTTTTTGTGAATATTTTTATGTCAAAGTGGGTTTTACGCTGTTTTTTGAATGTTGACAGGGTTTAGTGCCACTCAAGCAACATAACGAGCTCCTTTTTGACTTTTTCAAGCTCGGTAAAACATGAGAAAAGGTTACTTTAAGGTCCGCTTTTAGCTCTTTTCTGACCATTTAAAAACGAAAAGATTGCCGAGTTTTCCCTCTTGACTCGTTAAACGTTAATAAGGGGCGGTCGTTTTAAGTTCTTTTTGTCGACCGTTAAAACATAAAAAGATTACCGGGTTTTTGTCATTTCGGACTCGTTAATGGTTACGAAACGACGTGGTCTTGATCACTTTTTTACTTTTTCAGGTCAAAATCACTATTCATGAAAAGTACTCCTCGATCGTAATGATCGGGCGGTTCTTTCGGGTATTATTTTATACTTTTTCGGGCCCGAGAGACACAACTTTACAAAAAAGGACACCCCTGGAGTTTCCTTTTTGCGGTCTTTTCAAACTCTCTAAACATGAAAAGACGCTGAGTTCTTCCTTTGTCAGACTCGTTAAAACCTAATGACATCGGATTTTGTCGAAATGACGCACCACAAGCATATGCTATCCCCATCAAGCTTGTTAAAAATAATAGGGGTACTCGCCAGAAATGGTGGGGGAAAAGAAATTTTGGAACCATAATTATTGTTGTGTCGGCAGTATGTCACTCTTGAACATGGCACTCCTCTGCTTTCGTGTCTGGGTGGGGACATCTCATCTTATTTTTCATTTGCCTCCGTGGGATTGGGTAATCCTATTTGACCTCTCATCTGCTCATTGCCTCGTCACTATGACCTCTGATCCGTCGATGTCAAATACTGCCAACTCCACTCTAGTGCCGCCGGTATGTTCAAGAGAAGTTGACCTTTGCAAAGAAACAACCTCCCTCTGATAGCTCATACAATTTTGATTCACAACATCATCTCTCTGTCTCGTGTCGATGATGTGAGAAACATTATGGCCCACCTTCGATCAAGGTCACTTCCTGTCGACTTCAGTTCATTATCCAGGAAGCTGATCTAGAGACTCCCTTCCGGTGCCTTGGAGCCTGCATGCCTCAATGGCAGGTTCTTCGTGTTCGATGCGAGGTTTTCATCATTGGCCTCCGATCGAATGATTCTACGGGTGTTCGACATCAGATCACTAATTCGCACGCCGTAGATTGTACCGATAGTACCTTGAGGGCCATTGTCATTATTGGTGGTACCTCTCGCGTCTGTTAACAGTTCCAAATATTGACTGGTAATCAGACGATGTTCATGCATGTTCGACTTCAGCTCACATATTCGCATGCTTGAACTTGTACTTCTGTTCGGGTCAAGATGGAGCGCAAGACCCTGGATTGTGTCTGTTGTAATCCAGGCGTGATTCTTGATACATGACTCATTCACTGGATGGCTGCGACCATACCTGAGTCAATTCATTGATCCTACCCAGATGGCTGCGTCCATACTATGGATCTAAATTATCATGTACTCTCTTATGGATGGCTGCGACCATACCACGTACATCATGTATTTGAGCTATCAATAGTATCTCTCAATGCAGGTTCTCGGCAGCAACTATATGTGTTCTTGCAAAGCATTTCACCCCTCTCTCTCGCTCGGGCCTCATGCTTTGGGGGGCATCTGTTACATAGTAAATTGTCACCGTCCCTATCGCCTCAATTTTAGTACATTGGAGGATGCTTTCCGGGACCTGTGAGCAGTGACATAGCCTAAAAACACTTGCACTATGTTCCCCTGAGTATGTACTTCATGTTCCCTCAAGACACCTTCTGCAAATTATCCCTGAAAAGTCCCCTTTTCCCATTGGCGCAGGTACCCAATGTCTGACCCGCGCCAATAACTCAGATCCTCAAAAAGGGGCGCGATCATTGGCGCTCTGTCTTAGAACAATACCCGCGCCAGTCAAGTTTAGTAATGTTTTTGCTAAAAGCATGACTGTATGATTTTTCCTCCCAGATCATGAGCTCCTTTGAGGGAAAAATCCATCTGATAAAGCTCGAGAGTCATCATATCTATCCACAGTAGCTTTTCATGGATGTTGCCAATTCACAATGGGTGTCCTGGTGCATTGAATCTTTCTCCCTTCTCCATCTATAAAAGCTTGTCCTCATGCATTAGACAGGCTAGAGTACTAGTTCCAAGTTTATGAGTTCCGAAGTGTTGTAGCTTTGAGTTCTTGAGTTGTTGGAGTAATGCTAGAGAGGTTATGCTACTGGAAGTCCGAGAGAGAGGTAGTCTACTGCAAGGCATATAGCTGCTCGCCCAACCAGAGGAAAGGTTCAGCGTTAGAACCTTGGTTGTAACTTTTCCTGTCTATTATTAATTAATGAACGACTGTTATTATAGTTCCAATCTCATTGTCTATTATAGTGATGTTGATTTATTTCCTTTCTGACTGAAATATAGTTGTGCCTTGGTGGATTTTATGCGTGTATCTGTTCCTTCCTTTGCATGTGCAGGTGTCCGTTTGCAAAGATCGCAAGGATTGTGACCTGCCGGAGCGAGGGAGCGGGAACACCAACTCTGCTTCGACTATAGCGTTGGATTCCAGGTTGGTCTTCTTAATTCACCTTTACTGTACAACTAGGAACTTGCGTAGCAGCGTGGATTGATTGTGGCTAGTTCTATTTTAAGCTAGTGGGATCACCTCTGTCCGCAGAGGGGATTTACCTCACCAACAGGGCTCGCTGGGTATTATCGCAGGTTTGTGGAAGGGTTTTCAAGGATTGCAAAACCCATCACCACATTACAGCGAAAGGGGGTTAGGTATGAATGGACAAATGAATGTGACATTGCATTCACGGAGCTAAAGAGGTTACTAACTAGTGCACCGATCCTTCAAGTACCAGACATGAGAAAAGACTTCACTGTCTGCACCGATGCTTCGGCGCAGGGATTGGGTGCAGTATTGATGCAAGAAGGCGGAGTAATAGCTTACGCTTCTAGAAAATTAAAGAAGCATGAAGAGTTATATGCTACCCACGACTTAGAATTGGCAGCAGTAATGTTAGCCTTGAAGCTATGGAGGCACTACCTCATTGGGAGAAGATTTGAGTTAATAACAGATCATCAAAGCCTAAAGCATCTCTTCAATCAAAGGGATTTGAACGCCAGACAAAGGCGATGGAGCGAATTCATGAGTGAGTATGATTTTGAAATCTCATACATCAAGGGAAAGGAGAATGTAGTGGCAGATGCACTAAGCAAGAGGCCACGAACTTTCTCCCTAGTAGCCTTAAAGGTAAATTTAAGGGAGCGGATATTGGAGAAACTCTTTCAAGATAGTTGGTATTTAAAAGTCATCTCAGATATCCAAAATGGGAAACAGATGGAACCAAAGTTTGAAGGATATGTCCTTGAACTAGATGGGCTATTGAGATTCCAAGGGAGAATGTACGTACCTAAGGAAGGGGGTATAAGAGAAACCATCCTCAGAGAGTCTCATAGAGCACTCTATTGTGCACATCCTGGGGTAAAGAAGATGTATGTAGACACAAGGAAACTCTTCTTTTGGGCAGGCATGAAGCATGACATAGTCTAGTTTGTCGCCAAATGTCTTGAATGTCAGCGAGTGAAGGCTGATCATCGCCATCCAGCAGGACTCCTACAACCTCATGACATCCCTACATCTAAATGTGAAGTAATTTCCATGGATTTTGTGGTGGGTTTGCCACTCACTTCCCAGAGGCACAATGCTATATTGGTTATAGTTGATAAATTGACCAAAAGTGCCCATTTCATCCCAGTAAGGGACACTTACGATGTTACAGATGTGGCACGAGTGTTTGTCAATGAAGTTATCCAACTGCATGGATTGCCCACAAAGATCATTTCTGATAGAGACTCCCGATTTACATCTAGGTTTTGGACAAGTCTGCAGTCAGCATTGGGAACTCAGTTAAACCTAAGCACTGCATATCATCCAGAAACAGATGGGCAGAATAAAAGAGTAAATCAGGTTCTGGAGGACATGCTTAGGATGTACGTCATGGATAATCAGACTCAGTGGGAAAGGTACTTACCATTGGTAGAGTTTGCCTATAATAACAGTTATCATAGTTCAATTGGGATGCCTCCTTATCAAGCTCTATATGGAAGACCTTGCAGGACACCGTTGAGTTAGGAAAAGTCAGAGGACCGAGTGATAGTTGGCCCAGAATTAGTTCAAGAAATGGAAGAACAGGTAAAGTAGGTTCGGCAAAGGTTAAAGGAAGCACGTGATAGACAGAAGAGTTATGCTGATTCACATAGGATTGATCGTAGTTATGAAGTAGGGGACCAAGTTTTTATTCGTATCCGTCCCAACAAAAGCACCATCTGATTTGGGAAGGGGACGAAATTGTCCCCTCGGTTCGTAGGGCCTTTTAGGATCAAAGAGAAGATTGGACCAGTTGCCTATCGTCTTGTACTGCTGCCCCATTTGCATAAAAATCATGATGTTTTTCATGTATCTGTTTTACGACATTATGTTTCTGATGAATCTCACAAACTGGATTGGCAGGACTTGCAGGTCTTGGACATGGGAACCGTAATGGTAGAACCATTATGCATATTGGACCGTAGGGTTCAACAGCTCAGACGTCGCACGGTGGACCAAGTTAAGGTCCAGTGCGACAAGTATAGCCCAGGATCCGCTACCTGGGAGGATGCAGAGACTATGCATCGTGACTACCCCTCACTTTTTGAGCATATGTGACGCCTATTTTGACTTAGATAGCTACCTATGTTAAGGTTCTATTTTGCAGTTCCATGTTATTTATTTATCAACATTATGTAATATTGATGCATTTGGTTTGACACATAAAACTACTTATGTGAGTCAGTTGATAGATTTGATATTAATGATAGAAATGGTTGATGTGTGGACTACATGGATGACTCACTTAGTGATGGATTATCTAGTGCGTAACTTATCAGAATTATTTTGGTTCATATATAGCTCAAGTGGATATGATTTATTTAAATAAATGACTTAGTGAGAATTCCCAGATTGACACATGGATACTAGACTAAATAATGTGATGATTATATGTCTTGTTGTTATATAAATGCATGAATGAGAGCTAACCCGCAGGGTGGAAAAGAACTATATGATAGCTGAGATCTACTCTTCCATTGAGGGAAGGACGAGACATCTCATGAGGAAGGTGGCAAGACGACCTGACTGGATTATTCGATGACATGTCCAACCAACTCTGTAGTGTGGTCCGTATTAGGGTATTGACCCTAGTTCTATAGGAGGGGTGGAGGCATTTCCCACCGTGTATCCTCCAAAACCTAGAATCGTGGGAGGGCAGTGGTGGACATGCTCCCCTAGACGTGTGATGACGATTGCCAGTTGCCTGTTGGGGAAGTTAGGTTGATGTATTCGATGCTCCCACCATGTTGGTTTTATCAGTGGTTAGTATGGCCGTTGCCACTGATAAAGCAGCGGAGGACGGATAGGGTGAGAACAGAAGTAGGCTAGGGTGGATAGGATGGTATAGATCAGTTGGAGACTCTTGATGGGAAGAAATGTCATTGTCAGACTTATCCGATTTTATTGCTATAACTCTCTCTGGTTGCTATGCTTTCAAACTCCTTGCATCTTTTCATTCTAACTTCAGGACGAAGTTTTCTGAAGGAGGGGTGTATGTAATGCCCCACTTAAATCTTATCCTACAAATTTTGTTAATGTTTACATTATCTGAAAATATTGAGAAATATTGGTCTAATATAAAATTCATGATTTCCATTATTCAAATTCCCCACTTACCTTCTCAAATTGAATATTAGGTAGGATATGGTCTCCTTCCATTATTTCAAAAATATATGTATTCATCTCACATTCCCCAATGTACCCTCACATTTACTTGGGAGAAGACATAGTCCTCTCCAACTCATTATTAATATATATATTCATTTCACATTACCCAATGTATCTTCACATTTACTAAGGAGAAGACATGGTCCTCTCCATGTAATTACATCTCACATTCCCCAATGTACCCTCACATTTGCTTGGGAGAAGACATAGTCCTCTCCATCTCATTATCAATATATATATATATATATATATATATATATATATATATATATATATATATATTCATTTCACATTCCCCAATGTACCCTCACATTTACTAAGGAGAAGACATGGTCCTCTCCATGTAATTACACCTCACATTCCCAAATGTACTTTTCAGATTTACTTGGGAGAAGACATGGCCCTTTCCCATTAAATTCTCAATTTTATATTCATGTCACATTCCAAATGTACTCCCAGCTTACTTGGGAGAAAAGAAGTCAACTGTAAGGATGGATGAGAAGTTAATGACATTAATGAGAGGTGGTTGAGATGGAGAAGGGAAGGAGGGTATAAAAGGGAAGGGGGAAGGGAGAAAAGGGAAGGTGGGGAGGTTGCTTAGGATTGTGGGGTTGGTTGTGATTGTTTGGACTTATTATGATTTTGGGGAGACCTTGGAAACCTATGGAGGTTTCTTGGGTTTGAGAGGAGGAAAGTATTGTTATCTGGTTTTGCACATTCTTCTTGAGGACACACTATATCTGGTTGGACTTGGGCACGGAGGGCTAGGGAACCTGTGGAGGTTTCCTGGGCTAGGAATTTATTTCCTAGTTGGCTGGGAGGTAAATCCGGTTGGGTAGGTAGAAGGAGCGTTCAGCTGGAGCTATAAGACAAAGGTATCATCATCAACCACCGGAACAGGTATTTTTCCATGGACTACTCTTGTTAAGTTGATATCAATGGAATGCTCACCTTAATTTATGCTGCTTATAATAAAATGATAAGATGTTAAATGTTTAAAGCTATGTAAGAAGGTCAGTAAGCTCCTTTTATTACTTTTAAATCAGCAGGAAAATAGATCCGTTAGTGTATAATAGATTGAGGCTCTCATAATAGGAATCAGTTCCTTACACAAAGGAGGGATGGAGAGAGAATGTGTATGTTTTGGGGTGAGATAGAGAGACAAAGAAGGAAATATGGAAATAATAGTGAAGACAAGGAGAGAGGGGGGGTGATAGTGACAAAGTTGGAGGGTGTAGAGAGAAAGGGGGGACAGACAGAGGGAGGTGAGAGAGGAAGGAAGAGATAGAATGTGTGAGAGAGAATGAGAGAGGGAGAGAGAGAGAGATGGAGTTGGAGGGAAAGAGAGAGGGAGTTAAGAAGAAATACATAGAGAGAGAAAGGTGGAGAAAGAGAGTGTGTGTGATAAGGAAGATAGAGAAAGAGGGAGAAAGGAGAGGAGGGAAGAGAGATAGAAGGGGGAGAGAGAGAGTGAAGGTGAATAGATAGGGAGAGGAAGAGGGGGAGACAGATATATATTTATGGAGAAAGAGTGTGCATGTTTTGGGAGTGATACATAAAGATAAAGGAGAGACAGATGGAGATATAGATATAGAGGGGAGGTGAAGCGAGAGATAGAGAGAGGCAAGGAGAGATAGATAGATATGGAGAGAAGGAGTGTGTGTGTTTGGGGAGATGAGATAGAGAGACAAAGGAAAGATGGAGTGAGATATAGATATAGATGGAGGGAGGAAAGAGGGAAGAATATTTCTTGCACTACATTAATTGATTTTAGTGTAAATGTTGATTTCTAATCCTATTTTGATTGCTTGCACTAGATGCATTGATTTTAGTGTAAATGTCGATTTCTAATTATATTTGACTGCTTGCACTAGATGCATTGATTTCACTGTAGATGTGGATTTCTAATCCTATTTGATTGCTTGCACTAGATGCATGGATTTCAGTATAGATGTAGATTTCTAATCCTATTTGATGGCTTGCACTAGATGCATTGATTTTAATGTAGATGTTTATTTCTAATCTCATTTGATTGCTTACATTAGATGCATTGATTTAAGTGTAGATATTCTAATCCTATTTGATTGTTTTCATTATATTCATTAGATGTTGTTAATCTTGAGGCCGTAGATTATTAAAAAAAAAAAAATCAATATATATTTAGTAATACATAGAGAGACACTATTAAAAAATAATTTGTTGTCAAAAGTTGTGATGCCTAGAATTAAAATGAAAATCATCCTCCAAAGTCCAAATTAATCTTTAACACAATTGTCTCCCTTCTTCATCACCAACTAATTACTAATAGACAATTACATATATCCAAAATATATTCAAATTTTCATATATTCAAAATTACTAATAAATAATTGCATAATTGCATACAACAATGTATTAAAAATATTTAAAAGAGAAAAATATATACTTATAGACATGAAAACAAATCAAAATATTCTTGAAGGAGATGTGATAATTGTTTGGAGAAACAAATAATGTAAATATTTTCTAAATCTAGACACATTAAAAAAAAAATTCAAAAATACATTATTTCTTGACTTTGCAAAATACATTATACAAAAAAAAAAAAAAAAAAAAAAAAAAAAAAAACCATCAAAATATTCTTGAAGAAAAGAAATTATTTCAAACATTAGCAAAGAAACAAATTATTTGAACAATAATCTTGAAGCAGTGAATTATTAAAATTACTCTTCAAGATATATTTTGTAATACTTGGAGGAACATTAGTTGTCAAAAGTTGTGATACTTAAAATTAAATGAAATAGATGTGATTGTCTCCTTTCTTCATCACCAACTAATTACTAATAAACAATTACATACACATATAAAAATATAACACAACCACTGTAACATTCACAAACATTACCATCCAAATCCAAACACATAAACACACAAACCACTCAATGCATCCAAACAAAGGTACAAATCATTCAATGCAAGCAAATTAAATTGAAAAAGAAAATGATATGGTCATGCAAAGCAAAGAAAACCTAATGTGAGTTTTTAATTTTATCTCAAACATATGCATAATAATGATAATTTAAAAATGTGATATTGTTGCCTTCAAATGGAACCAACTTAGATCCATCTAACACCTGATCTATCATGCACCGAGAGGGATCAAATCCCTCAAGGTGAGAACTTTTCCTCAAGTTCTATACACTAAAAAGAAGGTTTACACCTTAAGAGATTTGATCCCTCTCGATACTGCATGATAGATCTAATGTTAAATGAATCTAAATTGATATAGCATATATTAAGTTAATACCTACAATTTATATCAACCACATTTATTATTGTGATCTTAATTTAAAAAAAAAAAAACAACAATTAAATTAGTAATTATTCATTAATATTATTAATCAAATGTCTTTATTTGTCTATTAGATAATATGAAAATATTATGAATAAGTATTCAGATTCAAAAATATTAAATAACAAGTATCAAATTTGTTTACAGTTTTATTTAATAATTTTAATTTAATTAATAAGGTGGCCTAATCCTCCACTCGATTTCTGGGGCTGATGGATAGTCGCAGCCATCAGTTCAATACCTCATATTGCTCAAGTAAGAAGCAGGCGGTTAACTTTATTTCATAATGAGTGCCCCTATATTTAGTAAACTGATAATCATTTAAGGGTGTTAATAAACATTATTTCAGTGTAAATTTATGTTTAAACAAATTTTATTTAAGAACGAATGCAATTTATGTTTATCCAAGATTAACAAGCACGTATAGTTAGTAGTACTGGCAATGGATTTCTTTTTACCCAATATTGTGGTAGTATTGGCCATGGTTAAAGTTAAGAATATGTTACACCTAAACAGTTTGTTATGGAAATTTGAATTATTGTAGATGTGAATATGTATAAATATATTTCGAATTATTGTAGATTTGAATATGTATAAATACATTTGGAATTTAGTTATATTTATGGATAAATTGTTTTGTGAAGAATAATAAAAGAATTTTTATGTGAAATAATTACACCGTAAGGCGTTTTCATTTGAAATCAATTTTTTTCTTGTCCACATGTTATCTTTATGCACTGTCAGATTATATGTTAGACGATTGAGAAAGCTTGAACCATTGGATTACAAAAAAATAGTTATGAATTCGTTGCAGGTATTCGAATCGCATAGGTAAAGACCCATCTACGAACTCACGGAGCAAGCTCTTCAATGCATTTGTCGAAAAGGGGAAACTGAAGGAAGCATACGTTTCGCCAAAGGTGATTACCAAGAAGGGATATGATAGAGCCAAGGCCGACATCTAGTCCTACAGAGTCATACTGTTCGTGCTCCTAGCGGGCTACTTGCCTTTCCACGATGTGAATTTGATAGTGATGTATAAGAAGATCTAAAGGGGACTTCAAATGGCCACCCTAGTTTTCCTTTGAAGTTTGGCGTCTAGTTGTCCGGCTGCTAGACTCTGACAAGGATCACTGTTCCGCAGGTCATGGGGGTTTATTGGTTCCGCCGAGGCTTCAAGCGCCCGCAGGCCGACAACGATGTCAATGTCAGACAACTCGAAGATGTTGGCTCGGCCTTCCCCTCCCCTAAGCCAACTTGCCGGAACACCGACCTGCCTAAAGACCTTCAACATAATTTCCCTCTCGTCGGGGTTCAATCTCTCTCGGCCCTGTTCAAGGATGATGTGGATCAACGACTTACTGGGAAAAGGGAGAATGATCCAGATATAAAAATCTAACTCTCAAGAAACTTTCAGGTCAAACAAAGTAAGGTACTTTCGTAACGCTTCTCAAGATTACATAAAAGTCGGCATACAAAGGTGTAAACCTGACTCATGTTGTAAAGTGAAGCTGATCTACTCTATGGAGATGTGAATACCATTTCACTGGGCCAAGGCCTTGAGGTTGGTCATTCAATTGAATATTTTTTCTGTAACAAGATTAATACATTATTACATTGCAAATAAACGTTTATTTCTTGCAAGGGAGTGTTGTTTTAAAAGTTGTTGAGATGGAAACTAATCACTGACTGGTAGGCATCAAACTTATGCTGAATATGCAGGCAACAATATGTTCTACAAATAATTCTGGTGTATGTGATGCCTTTCTCAGCAACGTCCATAGGAATGTGTGATTTCATCTATGAGGACATTAGTGAATGTGGTTTTCGTTGATGCATCCAATTGGGCGTGGAAGATATAGTTTGCTATGAGAAGCCTCTACTACAATTTGAAGTATAACAGATTTCAAATTCAAATATTCATCCAAAGTATTGTAAATTTGATGAGAGATTCTTGCATAAGCTTTGAATTAAAAAGGCCAGGATGTCTACACTAAAACTATGTGGGTGCTGTTTTTTTTGGGGCAGGGGGAAGGAGGGGTATTATATGCACCATGATTGTATAGCACTAAAAAATTAGTTTGGTTCAAATATCCTTTCACAATGAGAAAGGCTAGGAACCATTGTGAGTCCATATTTGGAAATTTTGGTACTCTATTCCATATTTGCTTAAATTTTGTACTCTGTGCCTAATGGATTGTGGTCTAGTCCAAGTAGTAAAGTGATTGGTCTTCTATTAAGTTAGATGATGCTGAGTGTAAATTTTGAGTGACATTTGCTGTAGATGTGCCCCTCATAGCCTTACATCTTAGCTAAAAAAAAACTATAAAAATCATTCTCCAAACTAAAAACAAATCAAATATATACCTCTGTATAATCGTGGTACTCTGTAATCCTTATAGGAAATATAACACAACTGAAGTGGGTGCATCTGAAAGAGTTGCACAAAGCGATAAAACTATGTGAAGCTACTCTACTCTATGGAGATGTGAATACCATTTCAATGGGCCAAGGCCTTGAGATTGGTCATTCAACTAAATATTTTTCCTGTAACAAGATTAATACAATTTTACATTGCAAATAAACGTTTATTTCTTGCAAGTGAGTGTCATTTTAAAAGTTGTTGAGATGGAAACTAATCACTGACTGGTAGGAATCAAAATTATGCTAAATATGCAGGAAACAATATATTCTACAAAGAATTCTGGTGTATGTGCTTCCTTTCTCAGTGTCGTCCACAGGAATGTGTGATATCATCTATGAGAAAAATTAGTGAATGTGGTTTTCGTTGATGCATCCAATTCGGCATGGACGACATAGTTTTCTATGAGAAGCCTCTGCTACAATCTGAAGTATAGCAGATTTCAAATTCAAATAGTCATCCAAAGTATTGTAAATTTGATGAGAGATTCTTGCATAGGCTTTGACTTAAAAAGGCTTGGATGTCTTCACTGAAACTGTGTGGGTGACATTTTTTTGGGGCGGGGGAAGGAGGGGGATTATATGCACCATGATTCTATAGCATTGAAAAATTAGTCTGGTTCAATTATCCTTTCACAATGAGAAAAGCTACGAACCATTGTGAGTCCATATTTGGAAATTTTGGTACTCTGTTCCATTTTTGCTTAATTTTTTGTACTCAGTGCCTACTGGATTGTGGTCTAGCCCAAGTAGTAAAGTGTTTGGTCTTCTATTAAGTTAGATGATGCTTGAGTGTAAATTCTAAGTGACTTTTACTATAGATTTTCCCCTCATATCCTTGCAGCTTAGCTAAAAAAAATCTATAAAAATCATTGTCCAAACTAAAACAAATAAAATATGTACCTTTGTATAATCGTGGTACTCTGTAATCCTTACAGGCAGTATAAGGCAACTAAAGTGGGGGCATCTGAAAGAGTTTCAAAAAGTGATAAAACTATGCGAAGCTGCTCTACTCTATGGAGATGTGAATACCATTTCAGTGGGCCAAGGCCTTGAGGTTGGTCATTCAATTGAATATTTTTTCTGTAACAAGATTAATACATTATTACATTGCAAATAAACATTTATTTCTTGCAAGGGAGTGTCGTTTTAAAAGCTGTTGAGATGGACCCCTTTGTTTTTTTCTTTTTCCCTAGATTCACTCTTTTTCTCTGTTATTTCTTATCCTTTTTCATAGCCATGGGCATTGGAAAGAAGGAAGGGGAAACCAGATTTGGTGATAAAGAAAACATTTTTGATAGTGAAAATGCCAATAAAATGTTAGAGTTGGTAAAGGGTGAAAGCTTGATAGACATGTTCACCAGACCATTAGCTTGTAGAGGAGTAGCTTGGCTACTCATGTAGCTGTGGGTAGGTTACGGTTCTTTTTCATAGAAGGAAGTTCCATATTCTATAGTGAAGGGTGCTGAAGAATTTAAATCTGCACTTGGAATCTATGAAACAACTAATTGCAAGATTAAGAAAACAAAGTCATGTATGGCTAGTTGATGAAGGTTGTCATTACTTCAATTTTACAAGTAGATATTATAGTATCACACCACTATGTCTGTATGGTGAATATTCTTGGTCATGCTAGATAGTTGGAAGAGGCAATGGATCTTATCAATAAACTATCATTTTAGTATTGTGATTTGGGGATGAATCCTACTTCCTACTTGTAGAGTACAAGGTGATGTAAAACATGGAAAGCATATAAAAAAATCATTCTTGCTTTGGTGCCACATGATCGACCAACATATTTTCTACTTTAAAATGCCTATGTTGTGGCTGGAAAATGGAATGATGTAGCAAAAATAAGGAGAACAATGAAAAATATGTCCCTAAAGTGTTGTGTGTGGAGCATGATTGTTCAGAGGTCTTTGTTTCAGTCGGATGTATACCCCAGGAAGTTTGTACACCCCTCCACGCGGGGGGTGCAAGGGGGACTTGTCCCCCCCGCGGGGGTCCGAGGGGGCCTATCCCCCCCGGCGGGGGCTCGGGGGCAGCGCCCCCGAAGCTAAAAACAAATGTAAAATTGCCTTGTAAAAGTATAGTAATTTCTAGTCAATCTGGGCCGTTCATTAGGCAGATGATCTGACGGTAGAACTTATGTTTAGTTTAGGGTTTTTTGCCCTAGAAGGCAACCCCTCTCTTTGTATGAGGGTATTGTATTTGAGGCTGTGATATAGATGTGTATTATGTGAGCGAGAAACAGAGAGGTGAGACTGTGAGAGAAAACAAAGGATATTACAGCGGATCTGCTATAGGTTGTGTCTCTTCATTTTGTTGGATAATAGAAAGGAAGGACTGGCTGTTCGGGGTGGACGTAGCCCAAACTAGGTGAACCACGTATATCTGTGTCTCTCTTGTTTTGTGCGTTTTCTGTGTTTATATTTCTGCAATATTTTATGTGTTCCATTGCTCCGTAATATATAATTTTCTAACATAAAGAAGGAACCCACATGCAGTTGGATTGAAGTTAAGGATCAAGAGGAGTGTTGCCAATCAATTATATTCAAGAAAGTGACTGAAATCTAAATATTTATTATATTATTACATTGCAAATAAATGTTTATTTCTTGCAAGGGCGTGTTGTTTTAAAAGATGTTGAGATGGAAACTAATCACTGACTAGTAGGCATCAAACTTATGCTAAATATGTAGGCAACAATATATTCTAGAAAGAATTCTGGTGTATGTGTTGCCTTTCTCAGCAACGTCCACAAGAATGTGTGATTTCATTTATGAGGACATTAGTGAATGTGGTTTTCATTGATGCATCCAATTGAGCATGGACAATATATTTTTCTATGAGAAGCCTCTACTACAATTTGAAGTATAACATATTTCAAATTCGAATAGTCATCCAAAGTATTGTAAATTTGATGAGAGATTCTTGCATAAGCTTTCACTTAAAAAGGTTTGGATGTCTGATTGTGGGTGCTATTTTTTTTGGGGCGAGGGGAAGGAGGGGGATTATATGCACCATGATTGTATAGCACTAAAAAATTAGTCTGGTTCAATTATCCTTTCACAATGAGAAAAGCTATGAGCCATTGTGAGTCCATATTTGGAAATTTTGGTACTCTGTTCCATATTTGCTTAAATTTTTGTACTTTGTGCCTACTGGATTGTGGTCTAGCCCAAGTAGTAAAGTGATTGGTCTTTTATTAAGTTAGATGATGCTGAGCGTAAATTCTAAGTGACTTTTACTGTATATGTGCCCCTCACAGCCTTGCAGCTTAGCTAAAAAAAATCTATAAAAATCATTCTCCAAACTAAAAAACAAATAAAATATATACCTTTGTATAATTGTGTTACTCTGTAATCCTTACAAGCAATATAAGGCAACCGAAGTGGGGGCATCTAAAAGAGTTGCACAAAGCGATAAAACTATGTGAAGCTGCTCTACTCTATGGAGACGTGAATACCATTTCACTGGGCCAAGGCCATGAGGTTGGTCATTCAATTGAATATTTTTCCTGTAACAAGATTAATACATTATTACATTACAAATAAACGTTTATTTCTTGCAAGGGAGTGTTGTTTTAAAAGTTGTTGAGATGGAAACTAATCAGTGATCTGGTAGGCATCAAACTTATGTTGAATATGCAGGCAACAATATATTCTACAAAGAATTCTGGTGTATTGTGTATTTATGCCTCATCTGCACACAATTTATTTATGAGAATTACGTTTTATGTCTGTTTTTTCATATATATGTGAACCAAAGAAAACAGGGTATTATACCTCGGCAATGACTGTGGTTCCTTGATAAATTGTACAAGGCCATTCAAAGAAGTTGCCCTTGACCTTAAAATCAGTGTGAGCATTATTGCCCAAATATACCTTCAGAGAAGTCCTCAATGGAAACAGTGTGGACCTCCGTGCAGTGAAAATCAGATTTTACGGCCTAGTTCCATAGCCTCGGTATGCTTCCCACGTGTCGTGAAGGCTCAACAATTGCCATGAGATAAATGATTAAAGAGAAAACAACAATTATACTCACAGATGCCATAATAATTTTAGGAAAATAATAATGTTTGTGAATTCTCATCTTGACCTGAGTTTTTCAAAGTTTGCAAGGTTCAATTACCTCGAGGTTTTTCAGGATGAGAAGGGCTCAATTCCAGTACAATATTTTTACTGTTCTTGGAGACGTTTTCAGGATTAGCAAGGTTCAATTACGATACAATATTTTTTATGCTATTGGAGGAAAATTTCATGTTACGGCACTAGTAGAATCTAAAATTGTTCACTAGTTAACGTGGTATTCAAATAGGTAAATAGAAAGATTATATTAAATCTTCTAATAACCTGTAGAATCATAATCCATTTCTATTTCAGCAACTTTAAAATTTTCAATCAAAACATTATATTCTACAAAGAATTCTAGTGTATGTGTTGCCTTTCTCAGAAACGTCCACAGGAAGCAGGATGCGACTGTGCAATTCTGTCAGGCCAGGGTAACTCCAGGTTGAGCGGGAGAAAAGAACTGATGATCTTATTCATTAACTAACTCATGTTTGTATACAAAAATAAAACGGATCAGTTCATCTTCTAGATGACTGTCCAGTTCACCCATCCGTTTCGGATTAGGTGTCAACATTCCCCCCCTTAATCTGAAGGGATGTTGGTGAGTCCAAGCATCGTTCTGAATCTTTCAAGCTTTTCTCTTCCAAGCGCTTTGGTGAAGATGTCTGCAATTTGCTCGTTTGTGGAACAATGACGGAGATGGATTGTTTTGGCCTCAACATGATGTTGGATCAGATGATATTTAGTATTGATGTGCTTAGTACGATCATGGAAATTTGGGTTCTTGGCCAACTTTATTGCAGATGTGTTATCAATCATGAGTGGAGTTGATTGTATTTGTTTTACCTGCAAATCTTCAAGAATTTTCCTGAGCCACACAATTTCTTTCGTTGCTTCAGCTACTGCCACATATTCTGCTTCTGTTGTGGAATCTGCTGGTACTGATTGTTTGCGTGATCTCCAGGAGACAGCTCCCGATCCAAGACTCATAGCATATCCTGAAGTAGATACCCCAGTTTCTTTGTCTCCATCGAAGTCTGAATCAGAGTATCCAATCAAGTAGAAGTCGTCCACCTGTGTATACTTGATTCCAAGGTCTTGAGTTCCCTTTAAGTACCTTAGACCTCTTTTTGCAGCAGACCAATGTCCCTCACAAAGCTTTTGCATAAACCTGGAGAGGATTCCAACAGCAAATGAAATGTCTGGTCTGGTAGTAGTGAGGTAGATGAGACTTCCTACAAGCTGTCTATACTTTGTTGCATCCTCAAATTCCTTTCCTTCAATAGATGTGAGCTTCAAGTTTTGTTCCATTGGAGTAGAAAGGGGATTGCACTCTGTCAATGTATTTCTTTTGAGAAAGAAATATGGACTTTGGATGTTGGGTTACTTCAATGCCAAGATAGTAATGAACATAGCCCAAATCAGTCATTTCAAAAAAATTTCCTAATTCTTTCTTTATGGATGCAATATAGCTTTCATTGTTCCCTGTCATTAAAAGATCATCTACATATACCACAAGATATACAACTGTTTTGCCAACTTTCTTGACAAATAAAGTTGCATCATCAAGATCAAAATGTTTGAAGTTGAGTTTCAGAAGATGCTCAGTTAGTTTTTCATACCAAGCTCGTGGTGCTTGTTTGAGGCCATACAAGGACTTCACAAGTTTGCATACTTTGTGTTCATGTCCTTTCACAGCAAATCCTTCGGGCTGGGACATAAAAACATTCTCTTTTAGATCTCCATTCAAGAATGCAGTTTTTACATCCATTTGATGGACTTTCCAACCGTTCTGAGCAGCTAGTGCAAAGAGTGTCCGGATGGTGGCCCATTTTGCTGTGGGAGCAAAAGTTTCCTCATAATCGACCCCTTCCTTCTGTGCAAAACCTTTTGCCACAAGCCTAGCTTTGTGCTTGTCAAGTGAGCCATCAGCTTTGTACTTGTTCTTGTAGACCCACTTGCAGCCAATTGGTTTGGTTCCAAATGGAGGATCAACCAGCTTCCAAGTGCCATTCTTTATGAGGGCATCATACTCCTTCTGCATCGCTTCTTTCCATTCATCATGAGAAGTAGCTTCTTTGAAGGAAGTTGGTTCAAAATCTGTAGACAAGTTCAATTCACAATCATAAGTAACATCCATATCAACAGGTGAATTAGAGTTATCTACATCACCTCCATCTTGTCGGTTTGTATTTCTGGTTCCTGTTTTTCCAATTTCATCAGGATGAACACTTTCAAGTGTCTTTGTCAGCCACTTTGGGGGACCTTTCTGAGATGGTCCAGGCTGTTCTGTTGATTGAGTTGGGTCTGAATCAAGATTGAGTCTCCCAATTCTATCAATTACATCACTTAAAGCATCATCCATTGTTGGAGTGTCATGCAGGGGAGATTGTTCTTCAGAAGAAGATTCCACATGTTGATCTAGTATAAGAATCCCCCCTTCAAGATGTGGAATCTGATTATCAAACTCTTGGAATGATTTCGGTTTTGTGAATCTATCCAAGCGATCAAGTTGCCGCTCAACAACACTGTCAGATTTGGATGATTCAAGAAAAATGACATCTCTAGATAAAACAAACTTTTTATTTACTTCATCATAGAGGCGGTATGCTTTAGATGTGTTTGAATACCCCAGGAAGATACACTTACGACTTCTAGCACCAAGTTTGTTTCTATGTACCTTTGGTATTAAAGCATAACAGGTGGAACCAAATATCCTGAGATGTTTTACCGAAGGAACATGTCCATACCACAATTCATAAGGAGTCTTGTTTCTTATAGCACTAGATGGACATCTATTCTTTATATATGCAGCACATAGAACAACGTCAGCCCAAAACATTGTCTTTACATTTTTGAAGAAAAGCATGGATCGTACCATATTCAAAATTGTTCTGTTCATTCTTTCAGCTACACCATTCTGTTGAGGATTATAAGGTACAGTTGTTTGATGTTTAATCCCATGTTGGCGAAGATAGTGTTCAAATTCATTTGATGTATATTCTTTTCCATTATCAGTGCGAATAGACCCAATATGAGATTGTGCATCATTTTCAATCCACTTATGAAAATTCTTGAATGTTTGAAAAGCATCAGATTTGTTCTTCAATAAATAAACCCAACACATTCTGGTGTAATCATCAATAAATGTCATGATATACTTATTTCCATTTGCAGAAGGAACAGGCATTGGACCACATAAATCTGAATGAATAAGTTCAAGCTTCCTATGTGCTCTTGAATGTGAATCATGAAAAGACTGTTTGCTATGCTTTCCTAGAATGCAAGCATCACATTGTTTATGTTTTCTAGGAATTGTAGGCAAACCAGCAACACCATTTTTCTTCAACAAGCGGAGACTATCATAGTTTAAATGTCCAAATCTAGCATGCCATAATAAACTTGATGGAAGTGTACCTTCATCATGATGAGAAATATATGAAAAATGCTGTGCATGAGCAGAGGTTCCTTGCAGTTTAAGAAGTCTTTCTTCTTCTATACCCCTCATGACAAGTGAATGGTCAGATGCCTTTCTTACCTCAAGCTTTCCATCAAACATATGAATGGAGTGACCTTGCTGGCGGATGTGGACCAGGGACAGCAAGTTTCTCTTGAGCTGTGGGAGATATAGAACATGATCCAGAAGAAAGTCTGGAAGACCAGGCAGTTTAAGCCTGATTGTGCCAAGCCCTGATGGCTTGATTTTTGACTGATCTGCAAAGTATACTGCTCCATCAACATTGTTAGTGAAATCTTCAAAGAAATCTTTCCTATGAGTCATATGACAGGTTGCTCCTGAATCAAGCAACCAGTCATTTTTCGAAGAAGCAAGTGAAGCATTAAACAAATCTTCATTTACTCCAATGTTACATTGTGCCTCAATATAGTGAGCGGATTCAGGTGCTTTACCTTTGTCTGTGTCATCAGTTTTACCTTTCTGATGGTTTCTTCTCTGCTCAATCTTTTCCCATGGTAGCTTGCATGTAGAAGCATCATGAGATCCATTTCGTTTGCAGCGAATGCAATGTAAGTCTGCCTTTTTTGCTTGAGAATGTCTGCCCCCCCTGCCTCTGAAATATCTTTCTCTTTCTTTTGAATGCATACTGTAACAAAAATTATTTTTGCTGATAGAAAAATAATTTTGCTGATAAAAAGAACTTCTACTGATGTACAGTGAAACTATACTCAAAAAGGCATTCTCAAAAATTTCAAATCTCTTCCAATATGTACCTCAATACTTCAAGCTGCAACATATTTCTCCAAATTTATTTCTTCAAATCCCTCCAATGTTTAATATAAAAATATCCAGTATTTCAAATATTAAGTACTAAATATCACTTCAACAACCTTTTAAATGTAATAAATGCCCATAAAATATTACTTCAACCCTTTAAATGTACTGCAGGACAGATTAACAAAATATGTAGGAGCTTGATGTCAATGCTCAGACAACCAATTTTTAGAAATGGGTAAACCACTCTGGAGGAACCGCACCACAGTCGATACCTCAATGATTACCCAAGAGCACGGGCTTATCACTCAAGCGACGCAATACATTAACAACTGAACACAACTTATACTACTCTCGGGAGAAATGCAAATGCTATAACTTCGACAAACGCAGGAAATTTTCCAGTGGTGGGATTTGGACAGATAATCATTTTTCTGTGTTGCCCATCCTCTATTATGCTCTTCAAACATCAGATGTCGATTTGGAGGAATTCATCTTAGGGCACGTTGGTTACGACCATACCTTACCCATTGCTCTGCAAAATATAGTGAAGTTGACAGAGCTTTCAGATATTCCTTTGTCAGATGCAGGATCAGTTTACCAAGAGAAGAGGACCGCAACACAGCTCGAAGCTCTTGGGCTTGGTATTCAGAATTGTCGAGCAAGACTTTCTCTGAGAGCAGCAGGACAAATTATGAAGCAGCAGAGGGCGAAGGTATCCAAATTGGAGGATGAAGTAATGGTAAAGATAAAAAGGGCCGTTGATGAACTAGAAAAGTATCGAAGCCAATGTTTGATATTTGGCATAGGATACTACGACGCATTCAAAATTAAGCAACGACGTGAGCTGGACTTCAAGGCTAACCTCCTTAGGCTGGAGCTCGCAGGCTGCTGGGACAAAATACAGTAATACAGTGGCATTTAATAAATGGGCGTGAATGATGAGCGTGAGAGGACGGCGTAACTCCGGTTCCTTCCCTTGAAGACGGGAAGTTCGTATGGCAACTGCCACCAGACACTCGGCTAGAGAAAGGGCATCGTAAGATGTTGCATCGATCAGGTGGGTATTAATAGGTCCCGGATTGAAAACGACCCGATTTAAAGACAATATACAGCAATTGATGCCTCACCAAAGCGACACTCTTGTTGCTATTGGTGGTCAGGTCACTCGCACGCAATAAGAATTGGTACACTGGATGGAATTGGTAAGATCGATCACGTCTGGTTGATGGCAATAAGAGCCTATATACGAAGACAGCAGAGGGAGATGACAGCGATGGTAACTCCACATTTGAACAAAGGAAAACTCCAGATTTGAACAAAGGAAAACTGAGATGAATCAAGGTGCTAAAGCCATCTCACGCTGCGCTTAATTGAATGACTTTTATTTGGAAACCAGCACTTGCACGTTAACTATTTCCTAACAGAAAATAGTGTCCTCAAATTTGGCGGAGAGCCCACACAGAACCTTCGGCACCTTCTCAAGAGCAGTGCTTGAATCGACCAAGAAAAAAACACTATTGAATTGCGTTTTGGGTATATCAATCAGTGTTTGGGCAGAATCTGAGGTTTGGAGACAGCGAGGAAAAAAAACGTTTACCATGCAGATGCGCAGAGGCCGACAGTAAATGTCAGAGATTTCATGAGGCAGCAAAAAAAACTGATGCGCAGGGATTGAATGAGGTACAGGGAATCACGCAGAGGAACGCTGGACAGAGAACATTATGGAATATGGACAGACGCGTTGGCAGTGCTCAGGGCAGAGGAGCGCAGTCTTGCACAGTCTCAGGACAGAGGCAGAAACGCTCAGGTATGAGCAGCTCTCAGGACAGCAGGAGTTACAATTATTTCTGGGACCTGTGCTCTGATACCATGTCAGGCCAGGGTAACTCCAGGTTGAGCGGGAGAAAAGAACTGATGATCTTATTCATTAACTAACTCATGTTTATATACAAAAATAAAACGGATCAGTTCATCTTCTAGATGACTGTCCAGTTCACCCATCCGTTTTGGATTAGGTGTCAACAAATTCAATGGAGCATCTTATAATCTACCTGCTTGGTCTGTCAGTGTCTTGCCAGACTGCAAAAATGTGATCTATAACACTGCGAAGGTTAGTGATATTTTATATTGATTGTCATCAGAATAGCTGAGGTGATGATAAAAGTTGTAGGGTTATATAGGAGGAGCTCTAATCAGATGTGTATATAATGTTACAGGTTAGTATACAGACTTCCCTAATGGGAATGGAGCAGGTCAGCATGGAGTCCCTTCATCCTGTTGCAACATCAAGTGGAGATACAGGAAAAGTATTTGTATACTGGTCATGGCACAAAGAAGATGTTGGAATATGGGGACAAGATAAATTCTCTGCCCGGGGCTTGTTAGAACAGCTAAGCACAGTTTTAGATAAAAGTGATTATCTATGGTACACAATCAGGTATTGAGAACCTGTGATAATCTGTAATTGAGACTATAGGACTACTAATTCTCAAATTTGTTAGGATTTTGATTCCATATTTTATCAATACAGTGTCAATATCCCTGAAGATGAACCCTTTTTGAAGAGTGGAAGCCAACCAATCTTGCATGTGGATAGTCGAGGACATACACTTCATGTGTTTGTGAATGGGAATTCCGCAGGTGAGTAAGATGTTTAATATTTCTGTATAATTTATAGGGCATTTGCATATTTTTGGTTGATTTATCACACAAAATCTAATTTCTTAAATTTATGTTATATCTGAACTGAATACTTTGATATAAGATTGGATTGATGGATGGGTTGGTTAAAATCAGAAAAGACTATAAACATGGTGATGATGTTATGCCGGGACTCATAGTTGAGATTATTCGAAATGGGGATTTACGTTTGAGAAGCCAATTACAACTTGGCAAACGAAATTACTGCAAACAAACAAATATTTATCAGCCCTGAACATTAAGGTTTAAATCCTGTACTATACTTCCTGGAAGAACTGTAACAAGCTGTAATGAGAAAACAAAAATTACTTTCTTCAATACCTGCAATGAAGACTCAAGAATTACTTTAGTTAATATCTACCATTAAAGTTAGAACCAGAGTGTCTGACGCAGGATGTTGGGTTTAGAAAATTAAACTAATGGGTAAAATGCAATTCATTTATATTGCACATTGTTTGCAGTAATTTATATTGCACATTAAAGATGAGTTGTTCACTAAACATTGTCATTGACTGGGCAGACAAAATTACTGCAAACAAACAAATATTTATCAGCCCTGGACATTAAGGTTTAAATCTTGTACTATACTTCTTGGAAGAACAAGCATTCACATTTTTTATTCGATCGTGTGAGCTTAGATGTGTACTACAAAAAATTGCAATTTACCCGTTGTCAATTTGGTCAACTGATTCAAACATTTCGATTTCTGGCACTTCTGCAGATTGAAATTGTTCAGGCTTCTTGGCACTCAACAATTCTTCAAGCTGAAACTCTTCTATAGAATGTGTGAATTACATCAGAGTGTAGATCAAGACAACTTTCGTCCAACTGCATTTTATGAAAGTGGATCGAGGTTCCTCTTAGCTGGGAATGACTAGTTCTATTCAATAGAAATCTTAAATTTTCAAATGTGGCTTTTTATTTCTACACACTAACCTGGATTAAATTCTCTTCACCTTATCTTTCTGAAGGTTATGTACCTCAAAGTTGTTACATATGCAATTATGAAGGTGTCTACTGCAAACAGTATATGGCAGGACTCATGTTGGTCAACACAATCCACCACAGAGGCATAATCTTATTTCTTTATAAATTATTGAATAGCATTTTTAGTTAAATTTGTTATGTTATTGTTTTGAAACATAGAAATTTGAGTTCATTGTTCTAGTTTTTGCGGGGAATTGGAATTGTTCTTAGTGAAAATGGCCTGATGTATTAGAATAAATTGAAAAAACATATATATTTTTTAAATAGAATGGAAATAAATTGAAAAGCAGTCAAAATTTATGTTTGACACCAAAACAAAATTTTCATAATCATAAAACTTATTTCCTTCAGTTTTTTAACTGAATTTGATATTTGTTTGGTCAAAGATATCGTATCGCCCAAAAATCTCACAAGGACCAATGACTTACTGGAAAAAGGGAGAATGATCCAAATACAAAAATCTAACTAAACATCATATAACAAATGATGAGGGAGTTTATTAATGTTCCCCTTACTACTAAAGTCTTTCTATTAAGTTTTCCTCATAAAATTAGACCAATTTCTAATGAACAAAAACTATTATCCATTGCATTGTGAATTAAGGTGATATGAGATTACTTTGTTATGAAATGTTTGATTTAAATCATTTACTTATAAAGGTTCCAGAATCTTAATGAAGAGAATTTTCATAAATCCTTCACTTTGAACATATCCTGGTTGGAATCTCCCTGAAACATAACATATGATAAAAAAGAAACACCAATAAAGAAACAAAATTGCATAAAATTTTGACTTCTTTCTTCTATGCTATTGTTTCTTATATCATTGCCTTACAATGTTTCCTTTGCAACATGTGGTGCAAATGCTAGTTATTTCATTTTTAATGTGAAATAATTATTTTCTAAATTTATACATTGATCGCATTGAAATTGGACAAATAAAAAAATAATTTAAAGTGTGCCAAATTATTGAAAGGTTTTTCTTTTTCTAAAGATGGGTGTCTTTCATGATAATTTATATTATCTTTTTGGTATATTTTCTTAGTAAATTTATTTAATATATATTTTAATATATTAATATTTAATTTAAATTAATATAGTAATATTAAGGTTTATAATATTAAGTATATTAAGTTGATATTTATGGTGTATATCAAGCAAATTTATTAATATAGTTGTGTTAGTCTTTAGAAAAAAAAGGTTAAGTACATAATTATTCATTAATTTTATCAATCAAATGTCTCTATCCCATTTAAATTTATTTTGTCTCTATCCTATTTGAATTTATTTTTCTGTTTTCCATAGTTACTTGTTTAATTGGATATTTGCTCTTCAAAATTATTGATAAAATATCTTAACTTTTTAAAATAACTATTATTTTAGTATGATTTTAATATTTATGATATAAATCATAATAAAAGAAAATAATAGTTTAGTAAGAGGATATGTTGCCATGCAATGTCATATTTAAAAATAATAAAATAATATTTGCATTAATACATTAAAAATAACAAAAACAAAAAAATTAATGTGAACTATAAGTAAAGTACTTCAATCTCTTAGTTAATTTAACCTCAATTTTACATAAAAAGATAAGTCATTTTTTTAATATATGAAGAGATATATAATTTCTTCCACAATTGATGTGGTGACGCTGGTCACTTAAATCTCCATTATAGTCACCGCCAAATTTGGAGGTACTGAGACGAGCCATGACGCGGGCAGAGAGGTGATTGCCACTGAATTGTCACTTTAGCTACTAAACGGCGACGTTCGCGCTCCAAATTATGTTCTGTAAATACAGCGTTTTTCTTTAATTTCCTCGGGAGTCGGCCTATGCAACCTAGTGCAGGGCATTTAATGCCCTAATAGGCAGGCTGTGCAACGTACCACAACAGGGCATTAAATGATGGGTCACGGATTTGGCGTGTGTGCGCCATAACGAACACGATTTGACGGGTGGCCAAGTCTTTTCCGTCACGGATTTGACGTGTGTGCGCCATAACGAACACAATTTTTTTGGATGGAAGTACACGTCCTATCTTGACTTGTGATGCTATTTTTTTTATGTCTTTGTAACTGGGGTTGAGTTTTGAGTTTAGATTTGGTTAATCGATCTATCAAATGGATAAAAAAGTGATAGCATGTTGTATTTTAGAGTGATGTATAATTTTGTTTAGCCTTAATTTTAAGTTGGCATGTATTTTAAATTAACAATTGTTTTTAAAGGTGTAAAAGTACATCAAAGGAATAGAAGATTTGGGAAGATTATCTTGCTACAAAGAGAGCCCATGAATGAGGTTTACCAAACTCTCCAAGGCAAGTGCCATGAGGCAAGCCCACTCTTCACAGTCTATGCATAGACACAAAGTGTTGACAGACCTTGCCCTAGGTGTGGCATGCTTGGCCAGTTGTCTTTTCTCCGCCACACAGTGCAAGTACGATCAGAATTCGCTAGGGCGCCAAAGTGATCTTCGTCGAGGTCCTAGAGTCCAACTACTCTTTCCCCAAGTTTGATATATGTTATGTAATATATAATGCCTTTGTTCCGTCGCCTTAAAGGTTTTTCTTGTTCTAGCTTGTCTTTCACAGCATATAATGGGGCAACCAAGAGGAGGAAGAGGAGAAGAAGATATTGGGTATGTTAAGTTGATTGTCAGAATGCTTTCATGGGAAATTATAAACTGCAAATTTACCAGTTTTATAATATATCGTCAGTTACCCAATTGAAGCCAATGTCGTTATGGATTTTTGGGTCAATGCGATCTTGTATTTTGAAGTGAGTATAGATTGGTGATCGAAAGGGATTAGGGAAGAGTCATGGGAAATTAGTTAGCTGAATTTCATATTGATGAGTTCTACTTAGCTAAAATAAAATCTGACCAGGGTCGGAGATATAAAAATATTATTACAGTGGTTTTTTTTTTAGATTTGTGAGTTGGGCATTTCATTATCAGAACTTTAAATGTTTCGAGATGGGTAAGGGGCTTAGGATGGTTTTTTCTCTGATCTGTAGAGCACATATTGGCACTTTTATCTTATGTTAAATTGAAATGATGAACCATGCCCCATGTTAGTGTGTTGTTGGGGAGCCCATGGCCAAGTTAGAATTCATGTCGAAACTTGAATCATGGAAAGATTGAGGAATTTCTCTTAAAGGAGTGTTGTAGAAATGTACATGTTGGCCCAAAAGCTTACAACTTTGACACTAAATATGGTCCATTAATAATAATAATAATAATAATAATAATAATAAAGTGCATCATCTTTTATTTAGATGAGTAAAAGTGAAACTCCATTTCCCGTACAAAAGGAACAACCACATACATGAACAACATAAATTTGTCTTAATTCTGCTCTTAATTATGCCCTATCCACATCTGTTGGGATTTGAACTTGGGTCATTGTAGGGCAGACAATATTCATCCCACATCAATGCATTAAACATTGTATAGGTCAGGATATGCATGGTTGAATCTAAATGTTGTATATCCCACTATATATCCAATAATCTATATCTCGACCTATACAACATTTAAAGCATTGATGTGGGTTACATATTGTTTGCTTCATTTCAATGGTAAGCACCCCATTTGCACATCTTTTAGCATTTCAACTTGGGTCATTGCAGTGGTACACCACACTTGCCACTAGATCATAGTCTTAGGGACCACAACGGTTATTATTAATTTGAATGAGCCAACTCGATGCAACCTGGTCCAAGGTTATAGTTTTGACACGACATATGGTAAATTGGATTGAACCTTAATTTACGATTTTGACTCTAGAGTTTGTATTGAACCAACTCCAAGGAATAAAGTTAATTCTTCTGCACCTGTTCATATGTAAGAACTTATAAGACACCTTTTATTAGAGATTTATCCCAGATGTATCATCGTCTATTCTTATGGGTCGAACAATAGGAGGATGCCCCTATATCATAGAAATCTTTGTAGATTTTTTTTCCTTTAAACTCTGTTTCTTGAGACATCAAGGGAGTTATTTTAAACCACCCATTTGGAATTTTGTCGTTCTTGAAAAGAAGTATTTTTAGTCATCGTCTATTCTTATGGGTCGAACAATAGGAGGATGCCCCTATATCATAGAAATCTTTGTAGATTTTTTTTCCTTTAAAGTCTGTTTCGTGAGACATCATGGGGAGTTATTTTAAACCACCCATTTGGAATTTTGTCGTTCTTGAAAAGAAGTATTTTTAGTACATAACAATGTTACATGCTTGAAATCTGACAACAAAGAGTTTTGTTGCAGTTGTTTAAATTTTTGTATTTAGAAAAGAAAGTGGCACCAGGTTGAATAAAGGCTCTATATTTTGTTTGTAGTCTTGAATTCGAAGAAGCAAAATGTAAACTATGCTTCCGAGTCATCGTATGAAGTTTAATAAAGATTTCAAAACTGAAGAAGTTCCCTTGTAAGTAACATTCTCGGATATGAATGGTCTAAGTTGTATCCTAGAAAAAATTACGATAAAAGACCATGATTTCCTGCCTTGGTTGGCTAGGGATCTTCCACCTAGGGTGATGTAAAATGGAAATTTCTTTGAATTATCTTAGAATAGACTGGCTTCAGGTTATTTATTTCAAGAGACGGGAGAAAACTTTGCATAGTTGACAATTCCCGGAAGCTACGTGGACCCCTGCTTATTCCTTCCTTTACACGTGTATTGGAGAGATAAGAGAGACCCTGCATGGCTTAACAAGCCTATCACTTTGTGCAATTACATGTAAAATCTAAGCTTGTTTTGAAAGTTTTTCATTGCTGAAATTATTAGAGTTTTAGGTTCAATGGAGGAAAAATAAAAGAGTAACAAGATGGATTGGCTACAATGCATCGGTTCGAGTCCATGGGCCTGTAAGTAGTTTTTCCATTCAATCTTCCATTTGGTAACTGTAAATAAATGGGATATGGAATCCATCATCCCCGAAGATGAGACCCAAACCCATGCGATCCTGGTCAAACTCAATTTGGTGACCTCAAATGGAAATCTTTTACATTCATTTTTTGAAGTTTTGATAGAAAAGGGAATCAATTAACATTCATTTTTTGAAGTTTTGATAGAAAAGGGAATCAATTAACCTCTGTTGTCACCAACAAGTTTCATTTCATCTCATTTCATGAGATCGATGAGGATGATGTGTATATCTTAAAACAATGGGAAAGGAAAATGTCTAATTAATAATTATGTATGTTTTGTGTTTGCAACAATGATGTGTATATCTTAAAACAATGAGAAAGGAAAATGTCTAATTAATAATTATGTATGTTTTGTGTTTGCAACAATCCAAGATCCAAAGGGGCATAAAATACGAAGACATGCCTTTTATCACTTAGAGTAAGTCTATCACCCAATACCAAGACCTACCATCATCCCATTGCAAAGACCTACCATGTTTCGTGTTGTTCGACCCTTGTACTTCATCATCTTCTTCCATGTTTGTTTGTTTTGTTCTTGAGTTAGAGTATTTGGCCTACATGCTGGTCCTAATGATTTGTTCTTTCTATTTTTGACATTTTTTATTTTTTTGAATGATCTTCCATAACCCTAATGAAGCTATTGAGAATTAATTGGTTTGAGACATAGTTACCAAATTCGAATTTGAATTCGAAAATCTAAAATTCAATACAGAAAAAATTCGGAAGTATACATATTACAACTATTTAAATATATGTTTTAACCAAGAAACAAATTGAGTTAACCATTACAACTATTATAAATTATATAATATGATATTCAATAAAAATTAAATTTCTATACAAATTCATATTACAAAACGTACCCATTTCATATTATCATAAATTTATATTTAAATAAAGTCAAATATTTTTTCAAAATTTAAATTGTTAATTAATAATTAAAAAAAATCAAATTCCTTTTATTTAACTTAAATAAATATATCTCTCACAAATACTTACAATATAATTTGTAAATTAAAAATCTAAGATATATCAATATTATGTTTTACAAACGTCCATTTTCTAGTAGCTTTTCACTATATCTCATAATTCCTAACCTATTTATACATCATAAACCGTAAGTTAATATATATATCATAATCCCTAGCCTATTTATACTAACGAATTTCATCAAAACCTTTGCCATATACATCATAACCGATACTTTGATATGTATCACTCCGTATTTCATTAAAAACTTGCCATCTAATTTACGCTCCAAAAATTCATTTCAATCGGCACTGTTCTCCCTGTACCGAACTTCCAATCAGCGAACTATTCGACGAACCGAATCGAACCACCGAATTCTCGAATTTTTTCGACCAGTACGACCGAATTTGGTAACTATGGTTTGAGACTTTTAATTGGCTATTTTCTCTGTGAAAGCAATTAGTCTCTTCATTTGAAGAAGATTGACGAACCTATCCATTCACATTTCTACAGGATTCTTTGACTTGGTTGCTCCCATGTGTGTAGAATAACTTAGCGACAAAAGCATAAGAATAATGAAATTTCACAATTATGTTGTTTCCTCAGTTTTTCATCATTGAATAGAAATCCTTCCTTCACCAAAATATAGTAGTGCGGATGAATCTGTTGGCAACGCTTGAATTCCGCTTGGTCAACTGCAACGAGGAGGAGATGACTCAATAAATATTGTGCCCCTTCGCCGATTCGAAAGCTCTGAAGGTACAAATCTAATATATTGCTTTGATCTTCCCAAGCTGCGTTTAGTGTTGTGATTATCAGAGTCTTGTTTGGCTTTGAAGCCTTGCTCTGAGTACTTCCTAAATCAGTGATAGTTACAGGCGAATTCAACTCTGCCATCTGCAAGAGATTGAAATACTATTAAACAATAATATCCATTGAAATCTATTTATAAAAACTATGTGATCAAATCTCATATCTAAAATATACAGAGATTATGATACGAGTTCTAGAAAATCAGATGCATGAAATTTTATTATAATTGATAAAACCTTAACTTACAAGGTTGGTCGACGTGTAGAAACCCCTTCTGCCATCACGTTTTCCAAGTGGGGAGTTAAAATGTGACAGTGTGATCACTATTGTGAATATGCAAAAACATAATATAATCACATATTTACAAATTGTTTTTGCTTGAAAAGCCTGAAATTTGTTTTGAAGGCACTGGTTCACCATCGTTGGATCAACAAGACCAGTCTAATGGCGCTCAGACCGAAATCCCTATAATCATCGATGCACAACAAATATTTTAATACCAAATATTTTTCGTGCCCTTCGCAATATTAGTGTTTCAAAATTCTATATGTAATGCCAAATTGCTAATATAGTTAGTTATATTAGAAATGTATCTTTTCATGTCTGTTACAGTATTGATTTTACTAAATAAATGATATCACGAGTGGACCAATTGGTGAACAACGTCGCAGTAGTGGGTAGTTTGTTGTGCACTAAAGGTCCATTTTCGGGCTCCGGGGAGATCGAACTCGAACCCTATACCAGGCGGAGGGGCGGGCGACCGAATAATCACTTTTACATGCGTCAGTTTTTACGATTTAGTCGATGGAGGATGACGAAAATGGAAAGCCGATATTTGTTGGGATGAAGATTTTTTTCCCGGTCAACTCTATAGAGGAACACATTGGACGTAATACTCTCAATTGAATAAAAAATTCACTATAATAAAATATAATAATGAATATACATGTTCGACTAGTTTTAATTATCTCAATCTGGTTGCTAAATTAATTGATATTACAATATAGAAAACTTTCACTCTTTTTTGGTTGGTTGATAAGTGGGTGAACTCTTTTTTGGTTGGTTGATAAGTGGGTGAACTCTGAAAATCACGCTTACCTTGTGGTAAGCTGTTAAAGTCACCTGGGGAACGCACCACCAGCGAAAACCATGCTAGATTTTTGGTATCGGAGAGACTAGAACCGGTGACATTTTGCTTATGGAGTGCCTTAACAGCAGGTTCCTTCACCGACTGTTCTAAATCTCTTTGATTAAAAAAAAACACTTTCACTCTTACTCTCAACCATAATAAAACATTTTTGTATCCATATGAAGTAATAAAAATAAAAAATAAAAATTTTATATTTTTTTCTTTGAGCGTTAAAAATGTATAATTCTTATAAAAAATTTTAAAAATATTTCGATACAAAACATCAATGCCAATTAATTTATATTAATATCAATTTCATATATATATATATATAAATAATGTTGATCATAATAAAATATTTTAATCCACAATTAGAATAGTTTAAAGTTAAAAAATTCATTTACTTCATCATAACAATAATAAAATGGATTTGTGTAATTCATTCACATTTTTAATATAAAATTAATATATTATATTTAAAATATTAATAATAAAAAGGTCAATGTATTTGATAAATAAATAAATAATTTCAATATATAGAGTTAAATATTGATGACCATGATTAAAGTATGTGGTCTATCAAACCTTAAAAATATAGGAGATTAATTGAGATTCTTTAATATTTTATTACTATGATAAAAAAGAAGGGAGATGAGCGTTCCTAGGTCATTACAGTTATGCTAACTCAACAAGCCAAGGAGGCTGGTGGTGTGGCAAATATTTTTGTAATGTGAACGAATGTGAGTAATCCAAGAGTCAACATTTTAAAATTTTGGCTTAATATGTTGAATTTATATGAATATATTTATTTTTAAGACAAAAGATTTGTAAATATTAAAGGCATGGTCTAACTTATAGAAGTAATGGATTATTTCACCTGAATCGACAAAACAATTTCAAGAAAGAATGTGATTTTTTGTTGTTTAAAATGCATTTTTGAATTCACAAATGGATTCAACACCCTCAAAAACCCCATGGGTCATGCAAATTCTATAGATTAAACAATCTAAATTCAAGTTTAAAAAAATCTTTGCGAAATTTCAATTAAAAATAACCAGAAAATGTCGTGAAAAATGTCATTTCATCTATAAATTAGACTACGCCGATATTAAATAATAATAAAAGGTTAAAAATAATATAATGCATGATGGTAAACACTGGAAGCGTTGTACCGCTATCAGCGATATTCCAACAACTTAACAAAGTTACCTAATGATAGTACTATCAAGGAACATAAGGGGCCTTAATAGTCAGGGAAAACAGAGATACCTACAGGATCGATTGAGAAAGAAAAAGCCTCAATTAATTATGCTCCAGGAAACAAAGATAACAGGAGAAAATTAGAAGAGATTCTTCAGAAAATGAAACCAATATATGAAGCAGTAGCATTGGATGCGAAAGGAAGTGCAGGGGGCATTCCAATCATATGGAACCCGACAGAGGTAAAGGCAGACTACTGGATAGGAATGCAGAGAATCCTCACAGGTCGCTTCCGGAATATAGGAACTAAAGAATGGATCATAATCTTAGTAGTCTATGGGCTGCATATTCCTGTAGAGAAGGAAAACTTCATACAAAGTATAAGGACATTAAGCCAAATACATGATGAAAAACTTTGGTTGATTGCAGGGGATTTCAATCTAATAATCTCCCTCAAGGAAAAAAAGGTGGGATAAGAAGAGAAGAACCTGAAATGGAACAATTTAGGGATCTACAAGAAGAGCTCCATCTGGTAGACATTCTGAAAATCAATGGAACTTTCACATGGAATAACTGAAGAGGAGGAAATCGACAAATTGCGTCCTAGTTAGATAGATTCTTGGCCACTGAAAACTTAATAAGCAGAGATGTATATTATGAAGCGTCAATCCTGCCCTGCATGGGATCTGACCACTAGCCGATTAGATTGGAAGTGGACTTGAAACAAGGACAAACCAAAAGACCATTCAGGTTTGAAGCATTCTGGCTGCGTGATCCGACCTTCCTAGGAAAATTGAAGGAATGGTGGAGCTCAAGTAAGGAACAAGGGAGAAACAAAATGCATACATTCCAACTACACCTCAAATATATCAAAGGAAAAATAAAAAATGGAATAAGGAAGAATTTGGCAATATTCACAAAGACCAGGAATTGTTACAGGAAAAGATGAAAAGGGTGCAACAACAGATAATAACAAATGGCCACACGAAATCCCTAGTGGAGGAAGAAGGACAACTGTTGAATAGTTTGGAGGAAAGGAGGCAGTAGGAAGAGATCCTATGGAAGCAAAAAATCGAGAGTTCAGTGGCTGAGGGAGGGAGAAAGGAATACTAGATTCTTCCATAAAGCGATGATTCAACATCACCAGCATAACATGATATTTTCATTAGTAGACCAAGAAGGAAATTACCTAATACAAAAGGAAGAGATGGAGAACTTATTGGTCCAGCATTTCCAAAATATAATGATAGAACCAAATCCAGAAAGGACAGAGGATATAAATAAGATTACTAGGCATATCCCTCAGTTGGTCAGTAGGGATCAGAACCTAGCACTAATGAGGGAAATAACCATGGGAGAGGTGGAAGGGGTGATCAAAGGATTAGCAAAGAATAAAGCACTGGGACCAGACAACTTCACAACAGAATTTTTCCAGGCGACATGGCCGATTTTAGGAGAAGATATCCTAGAAGTTGTGGAGGAGTCCAGACGAACTAAAAGGATGCACCCGACCCTGAACTCAACCTTCCTAGCTCTTATACCAAAATTTGATCACTCAGAAGAGCCTCAAGGGTTTAGACCTATAGCTTTATGCAATGTAATATATAAAATTTTGTCAACAATAATGGTCAATCACCTCAAACTGATCCTCCCAGGTCTCATCTCACAGGAACAGACTAGTTTTGTAAAAGGAAGACAAATTGTGGATGGGATAGTAACGACTCAAGAGGCAATCCATTCACTGAAGAATCTCAAAGATAAAGGAATGATGATAAAACTGGATCTATTGAAAGCATACGATCAGTTAAGCTGGACCTATCTCCAAGGAATCCTGAAAGCCTTTGGCTTTGATCCCCGATGGATAAATTGGATCTACTCTATGATATCGACCCCTGTGTTCTCAATTCTCTTGAATGGAGCTCCGACAGAGGCTTTCAATGCAACAAGGGGACTAAGACAAGGAGACCCGATATCCCCATTCTTGTTCATATTAGCAGCTGAAGGGCTAGGAAGATATGTAAAAGAAAAGGTGCAAGCAGGACAGTTCAAAGGTCTGCGAATGTGGGGAAATTATTTTCCATTAACTCATCAACAATTTGTTGATGACATCATGATGTTCGGGCAAGCAACACTCAAGGAAGCCAGGGCCCTGTTAGACATCTTGCAAGACTTCACGAATGCCTCAGGAATGCAGATCAACAAAGAGAAGTCGGATATATTTTTCTTCAATACAACAGCCCAATCGCAAGCATTCCTGGCAAGAACAATGGGCTTTCGTATCAAAAACTTCCCATCGAAATACGAACCCTGCTCAGATTCATTTTTTCATTTTTTAAGGATTTTGACACAAGACAAGGAATTATGCTCAAATTCCTTGTTTCATTTTTTAAAGAGCTTGACACAAGACAAGGAACTCTGCTTTAATTCCTTGTTTCATTTTTTAACGAGCTTGACACAAGACAAGGAACTATGCTTATGGGAGCTATTTCATTTTTTAATGAGGTTGACACAGTAAAAGAACTATCCTCATGGGCCTATGTTCATGACCCATAAGAGGTCAGGACTTCCAAGAGGTTCTCATCATATGGGAGAACAATGCTATGGAAGGAGAGATCTGGTTCTAATGCCCACAGTACATAATGTACAACATCACAGAATTGATCGTCCGTTGATGTAGGCATGGAATGGGTTGCCACATAATTAACCTGTGGTAGGGATGATACCATTGGTACAAAAGGACCATTTAGGGAAGATGGTTGACTGGAAGCCATATTTGGACCGGGAAATGAACGCTGGTCAACAGTGACAATTCTGCTTTCATGCGGGAAACACATTACTCGAAAGAGTGTTGAAACAATAGCTCCAATGTCATAAACATAGTCACGCCAAAGAAGTAAATTGTAATCTAAAGGGCTTGGGACTACCATCACATTCAGATAAATGATTTTTCCTCCCAAAGCAATAGGCAACTGAGGAAGGATCCCTAATGGTTGACTGGTTCCTCTGTTAAAAGCCAACAGATTCTGGTTAAAAGGTACAAGTGGTGGTGAACTGAGCGCTTGCCAAGCAGTGGAGGAAAGGATACTCACAGATGCACCTTCAAATATAATAGTGTCAGATACAATCATATTACAAACCTGTACTATGATCTGGAAAGGCACATAAGAAGGAAGACAAAATTCTGCTAGTCGGTTCCAATCAAAGGAAGTGACTAGACTACTTGGAGGGGGTACCGTATGAATGGGAGAATTATCCCCTTGAGTTACAAGAATGGGAGGATTTTCCTCCTGTCTTGATGGAATAGGAGGGTTGCCGCCAAGCTCATTGGAATATGAAGAAACAAAAAGAACCTGAGTGGTATCATATTCACTCTCTTTAGGAAATGTATGATTAACTAAAGGTGAAATCGAGTCAACTGTTTCCTCGACCTATGATTGGTCAAGTATAGACTCATGGGATTCACATTCAGAGAGAGTGGGGTTGACCGACGATTGATTTTGGTGACTCAATTCATCAACTAATGAAGGATTAAGGGAGAGTATCCTATAACCAGATGGAATTTGCTGCGGTGAAGCAATACGGTTATCCAACACTTTTTAGGCTTCCTCCAAATAGGGACAAAGGTGAATGGGGTGATTCCATTCACATAACCTACAGGGAAACTTAACTTTACCCTTATTTCCATGAACTTTACTACCACTAGTTGATGGTGCGTCACCAGCATGATCTCCAGAAGTTGATGACATAGGATGGTGTGAACGAGAAGACCATTCTTCTAAGATATGAGGAATATCAGGGAAATTTCAAAGAAGATGGCCTCCTGCACAAAGTTTGCATGGATATTGAACTTTGTGAAGCTTGATGGACGATTTCTCATCAGATGTTGCATTCAAAGCAATGGTTGCTTGGTTGCCCCTCTGCTGAATTTGCTTCTTCTTCTTTTTCTTCCCTTTCTTCTTCTTCTTAGCCACCTGGTTACTAGTACCAATACATTCACCAGGCAAAGAGGAAGAAGGGGAGGAAGAAAAAACCGAGGAAGAAGGAAAAGGGTCAACTTTAGGATCAACTGGAGGTTGATTTTGTTCAGTTGGAGGAGTTAGGAGTACTCGATTGCGGAGAAATCACGACATTTCGAACCAAGGAGGTTGAAAACAACCATACTGGCAAGCCAATGGTAAGTCCTGGAAGGGACAATGTAGCCATATAAGGAGCACCAATATTTGCGAAAGGAGGAAAAGGACTAGGATTCCCATCAAAAGGAATTCCTTGATTGGTGGACTCCAGATTTGTTGCCATATGTATCAAACTAAGATCAACTAAGGGGTGAGCGTGGAGGATGTTATCCGTGGTCAATTAAATTTATTTTAATCAAAATAACAAAACAAAACAAAAGATGGATGATCTAGGCAAAAGGATTACCAAGTAACTGTGAACTGCAGAATACCTCCTGGCGAATCGAGAAGTATGGGCAGTCAATCTCCCCGAATGCTGTGTTTGGTGTATCATAGTGTACAAGGCGGTCGACTTGGTTACCTAAGGATGGATAGCAACCTAGTGGTGTCCTCCCATATATAACCGAAAGTACGTGGAGGCCCAATCCGTATTAGAATTTTCTAATGTGAAACCACACAATGAGAGCATTCCCATATACTTTACGTACTGTAACACTGCCCTATATACCTGAAGGTACATGAACGAGCTACAATATACTCATGTACGTGGAATGAGGTATCACACTCGGGACGTATCACAAACAAGTTAGCGACAACTGCTATGTGTTACGATGCCAGAACACGTCTCTAGCATAGAACCTCTAAATGTTATGCGTTAAGTTACAATGCTCCATTAGGTTAATTTAGATGAATTTTAAGTTAATCTTCTTTAGAAATTTCCTTTCAAGGTTTAGAGTGTGATGTATGTTTGCAATTCCTAGAATACAACTATTATGATAAGCATTCTTTCCATTCAATTGAACAATGAAAACCTTAGCTAGTAGGGATAGAGCAATCAGATCTTTGACAAAGAGCAAAGAGCACATCCAATGCAATTTCCCTAGTTATTCCTTTCAAGCATTCACAAACTGCAATATGAACGATGCAAGTTTTTCTTTTCAAATCCCTTAATGATATGATGAACAAAAAGGAAACTAATGCACATACAATCAATCAATCCTTTTATAAGAATGAAGACTTTACGACAGTTCAGTTTCGAAGGAAAATAAGACTTTTACGACACTTTCTTTCGAACAAAGATTAATTGACTGATCTAGATGATGGGAGTGATGTGCCCAAATGGATTTGTAATAATAACTCTATGCGCTAAAGCAGGGGCTAGAAATAGCTCGAAGAGAAAATTTCTAGAAAATAGAGGTGGAAGGAGACTCGACACTGGTTATAGACATAGTGAAAAAACTTCAACAAGGAACCCAATGGGAGAAGATAAGCCAAAGTTGGAGAACAACACGACTAGTCCAAGAAATAGGACACCTAATCCAAGGGATAGACTACATCATACCGACACATGTCCAAAGATCGCGGAACGTGGCAGCAGATTGCCTAGCAAACTGGGGATGTGGAAAACCTGGAAGCAACTTAGATATACCAGGCGAAGATATAAGCCGAACAGAAGGAATGAATAGCCTCACAGAAATTTTGAGAAAAGACAGGGAAGAAGGACAAAATCCCTGATCGAGGTGTGGAGGGAAATGGAGGGCAGAGGAGAGAAGCACAAGATAGATGGCAAGAGGGCAGGTAAGTTGGCGAAGGGAAATGGGAAACATAAGACGGCAAGAGCAACCGGAAATGGAAAGACGACAATGAAGGATAATAAATGACAAGTAATTAGGCAGGTAAGTGGGCACATAGACCGAGACTTACACACAAAGGAAAGGGAGGTAGACAGCAAAGCAATGCAAGTGGAGGGTACCTCGGTATCGAGGATAGGTAGGTGGGAGAGAAAGTTAAGGAAAAAGGTGGCAAGGGTGAAGGGTAATTGCATGCAGGCAGAGGAGGAAGAATGACCAGACGAAGCTGGTGAATGCCGAGACCCGGGGAGCGTCGACCTGCAAACGACCTTCGTAAGAAATACCCGGTATGTACTTATAGCCTCCCCCTGTGTTGCTAGGGTAACAATGCCATGGAATTTGAGAAGAATTTGGAATTTAAGGAGAAAAGTAATGAAAATTCTAGAAAAATGTTGGTTCTGTGTTACTGGTCTCCCAATCGAGTGAAGGAATGGAAACTCCCAAGTATTCAAGGATAATTGTCTGTTAACCTGGAATGGGCTCGACCTAATAGCTCTCCAGGAAGGGTGGGAGGAAAAAACTGAACCCTGTAAGATGACTGACTGGTCATGGGGAAGAACAAGACTATCAGGCCATATAGATGCTGAAAATAGCGAGAATTTAAGTGTCTCCCTTCGTAATTACCTGAGGAAAATCTCTTGGAATAAAGGGATGGCTACCCTGCTGGGATGGGTGGGGAAAAAAGGGCATTGTAAGAGGCTTGGGGGGAAACTAAACCTAGAGAAAACTCTAGATTGCCTGCCTGTAGGAACCGCCATAGAATTGCAAAGACAAAAGGCCTGGAGGCCTCTGCGAGAAGTCGAGGGTGCTACTGCCCCTTGGACTAGGTAGGGGAGAAGGACAGACACTGGAACTGGAAAAACAACCAAGGGCAGTCTGTCCTAGTGGCGAAATGGCCAACAAAGTTTAGCTACCCTGAATTCAGTAAAATCTCTAGCCCACTAGACCATGAGCGCGGAGGGGGTTACCTGGGATCCTTATGGGGAATGAGAAATAGAGGGGGCATAGAGCTGAGGATTGAGAATGTAGCGGAGTGGTTTCAAACTGACAGTGAGGAAAAGAATAAGGAAAAAATAGGCAGAGCAAAGGCCAAAACTCATACCATAAAACAAAGTAAAAATACTAAGGATAAAATTATTCCATATTTTAATGTTTTACTACTAGTTCACATTATAGGTAGTATAAAATCCAATGTTCATTAGGCTCCAACGCATCGGAACTTGAATCAAGTGAGGGCACAGGAGTGCAGGGGCTGTAAGAACAAAGAGCAAACAACGATGGTAAAGGAAGGCAAACAACAGAGATGAAAATGGAGCATAAGAACAGGAAAGACTGAGCAGAAAATGAAAGGCCCGGATCCATCAGCAAAAAAACCACTGAGGAAAAGAGGAAGAAAAACAGGATAGGAAAGTATGCAGAATCCAATTAATGCCTACTATGTAGGAACCCCGACTGAAGTAAAAGTAGTCATTTCTGAATGGGAAAGATAGTTAAATGCCAACATATAGAATGAAAAAATTCAGATAGCAAAATGGGAGCGTATAATGCAAGATCCAGGCCATACCCGAGGTCGCCAAACATTGTTTAGGCAGACCATACAATAATACTGGGTTAAGAAAAACATCTTGGCTAAAGAAATGACAACTTACAAGGATAGATGAGAGCCAGAAGTGGACAGACTAGCAGAACCAAGCATGAAAGATCTCCAGAAGGAGATCCAATCAGTTCAAATGTAGCAATATCATAACAATCTTTGCCTGAAGAGAATTGAACAGCAGCTCCAGACACTGATGCAAAGTGAAGCACCTAGGTCAAGTGCGAAAGACCCAACTCCAATAGATTCCTCAAATGAATGAAGAAGAAGTCCAGCTAGTAAAATTTTGTTATTATGTCGATTAACATTTACTTTTTAAGTATGAAGCATATAGTAGATAAAGTAGCAAATGTAACATGGATGATAAGAATTAAATTGTTTAAATTTTGGACAGCTTTTGATGTGGATAGGTGGCCAACAGACCTGGTTTCCTGCGGGCAGGTTGAGGCCACCAACAGTATTTTGAAAACCATATTTGACTATCTGTTTATGAAAAATTAATAGAAAACAGAGTACTACCAAGCTTACACAAAAAAAAATATAAGGCATGAGATGTTGTCCATAAAAGGTTAAAAGTAATAAAAATAATAAAATTCTTATATTGGTTTTTTTTATGAACAAATTACTAATAATTTTTTAAATATATAAAATATCAATGGGAAAAGAATGTCAAGAATAGTACGAAGGAAAAAGGTTGTAGGCACTTGAGGAGAGGAGGGATACAAGTTATTAGGCAGGAAATTGCCAGTAAGGTGCTCTTGAGCTGGTCTGTGAGCAAGTGTAGGCACATGAGGAGAGAAGGGATACAAGTTATTAGGCAGGACATTGCCAGTAAGGTCCTCTTGAGCTGGTCTGTGAGCAAGTGGAGACCTTGCAATCGATAATCAATTTTTGGATGGGTTGCCCGAGGAAATTGAGCTTAAAAGTCAATATCTAAATTACTGTTCTAGAAGCTGAATTGCTTGATGGAATTGACCTTAGAGGTCAATGTCTAAATTACTGTTCTAGAAGCTGAATTGCTATGGGGGATTCAAACGTGATTGTCTATTTTCGTGGCCGGGAGGAGAGGTCGTTCTCCCTGTGGAATTCCTCGATTGTGATTGTTCAGATAAGTATATTAAATATGTGCATGGATATATTTATAGGTATAGGGGTGAATTCTATTGAATTCTTTATGAATATCTCTGTTATTATGTGAATATTTCTTAAAGGACAATGCGAAATGTGATATATGTTAAAGGGTTAAATAGTATTTGTGTTGTAATGAAATCAAGGAAGGAAGTAGTAAAAAGAAGATTTTTTTTCAAGGAATGTGTTGAAATAAGGGCTTTGAAATTTTCTGTGACAGAGGGGTAAGTGGTGTTACCTGTAAATAAAGGTAACTGGAATATAGTTTTAACCTACCTGAATTGGGTCGGGGCTGTTACCGGCAAGACAAAGAAAAACAAATAATTATATACTTTGCACCGAGAAGGGCTGAGTGTAGTATCATCCAAACAGAGATAGTTGACAGTGGAATGGCAAGGAATTACCAGACCGTGTAAGATAACCAGAGCAATTCTCTGTGATGAAGGGAAGGGTAGCAAAATAATAATAAGCTTGATTGATACATTTAGAGGGAAACCAATTGTGTAAGGTAGGGAACCTTGATGGCAGAAAAGTGAGCCAATTCAGTAGAGACCTGTTTGGTTTCCAGGCCAGGCCAAAAGAACAACCACTCGGAATCCGTTCCGGTCGCTCGCAAATAACAAAATAAAATAAAATTGCATGTACCTAAGAAGAATGGAAATTTATTAATATATAACCTTAACAAACACATCAAACCCTCGTGAATACAATAACAATGAAAGAACTTGATAGAATAAGCTATACAGTCAACAAATAACAACTAGAAATATTGTTCCAAAGAAGGTCGTGAATTATAACTCAAAATTAAACTGTCAAATTGTATATAACATTGAGGTCAAGAAAATTCCTTGATCGTCACTTGTTTTAACATAAAGGAAAAACAAATATATATATTACACAGATACACGTAACAGGGTCGTCGCCCCCATAAGCAAATCAAAACCATGTCCATTGCTAGAGGGCGCTAATAGTTCCTATAACAAATCATGTACAACTCAATCAATTGTGCCAAAACCCTTGTATTAGAGAAAAAATAGATTTAAGCAGACATCATAGTCTGTAATTTTTTTGTAAACTCTATCATTAAAAATGTAATAAAATTCAATTTGATCTTAATGCTTTAAACTATATCATTAAAAATGTAATCAAATTCAATTTTTGTTTTAATGTTGTGTAAAGGTAGATTTAAATTAAATTGCTTTCGTCAATTTAGTTTTGCTGATATGGCTTATTAACTTTCATTCTGCGTTAATAGTAGATTCTCGGAAATTTGTTAACCCTTCGAGCTAGCGATAATGGTAGATTCATTCCTGGAGAATGCCGATATTTTCAAGTCAAAATGCGCACAGGCCGATCGAAAATTCGTAAATTAATTGATCATAAATATCTTCCATGCACATTATTATTTAATAAACTTGATTGTTGGAGCTTGATTTTAATGGTTATATATTTTGATTTTTTAAATTAGTGATAAATGTTTTATAAAATTTTAAATTTATATTATTTAAATGGTATTTCTAAAAATATATACAAATTTAATTAAAAAAAATAAAGTCAAAGTTTTGTAAAAATAACATTCTAAATTTTCAAATTATATACATTAAATATATAATTTTAATCAATCTACATCAATCAAAGTATATATATATAAACCAAAACAAAACAAATAACAATTATATTATATACTTTCGTGATAAGCATAATTTTTTATCCTTTTAGTTCAATTTTGAAATTAAAAATAAATTAAATTATTTTTATTAAATACTATTAATAATAATTAAAAATAATTCTTAATGATATTAATAATATTACTAATAATAATAATAATAAACTGATCTTTTCAGAGGAATGTCGCAATACTAAAACTGATCTCTTATGATGTTTTGTGGACTTTAGAAAAGCTTTCAACATTGCCTTTCAAGATAAGCTTTGGGAGAGACTTGAAGAGATCATGGTTCCTCCTGAAATGAGGATTGTTATGATCCGCCTCTACGAGACTGTCATTGCCAAGCTTAAGACCAATGAAGGGTGGTCTAAAGATATTCAATGAGATATTTGGGTTAAGCAAGGGTGTTCCCTATCCCCTACCCTTTTGGTATTTACATCGAGAAGCTAGAAGAGTGTCTAGAAACTATAGGTTGCAAGGGCACCGAGCTCGCTGGCATAATCTTTATTCTTCTCCTTTATGTTGATAACAGTTAATACTGATAAGACTAAAGTCATGATCATTAAATCCAAAAAGATCACCCATGGCAATTTCGTCTATTATAACCATTGTCTAGAGTAGGTTTCTTCTTATAAATATTTGGGTATTGACTTTCCTCATCAGCTCAACTGGAATTATAACATCAAGAAAAGAATTATTGGAAGTTGAAAAGCTTAATATTATGAGCTTGAAAATAATTGTAAGTCAGTTGATCTTTACATTTGGATTAAAAAAAGGTTCCTCTTTGAGACTCTCGTCACCCCTGTTGTCTTATACAGATGTGAAGTTTGGGGTTGCAGCATATCTAGAGAGTCGTGGAGAAAGATTGAGATGATCCAAAAGTAATTCATTAACCGATAACCTCAAGATCAAGGGAAGTACTCTCTATCCTATCCTCTTGATCAAAGTGGGCCTCTCCCCCATTGAAAGTATGGCTATGTTTAGATATCTAAGGTATAAGAAGAAGATTTACAACATGGAATTCGAGGGGCTCCCAAAAATTGCTTCTAAATTTAGTCAAAACCCCCACCTACGCCTCAAGCACAAGTGGCATAAGGATGCCTAGTCTTGGCTCAACCTTTGGGGGATTAAGTAGGAGATCATCATGGGAAGCAAGGATAGTATCGAAAATACTATTACCTCCAATTTTAAGGACAAGATGTAAGGAGCTGGAGGGTAAAAGGAAGCTAAGATACTATAAGGAGGTGATCAACCCCACCCTTGAAAACCAGAATTATCTCTCTATGTTGACCAACACTAATAAGAAAATGAACATCGCTAGGATAAGAACTAATTCTCATGAGCTTTGAAGTGAGACTGGGCGGTGGTCTACTCCCAAGACTCCCTTGGACGATAGGATCTGTCAGATTTGTGATACTAAGAAGGTGGAAGATGAAAACCACTTCCTTTTAGACTGCCCGGTTCTTGCCCACATTCGCTCTCAATTCCCTATCATCAACCATGCCTCCAATATTCTTGACTTATTAAGCCAGCCCAACTATAGCGATCTTGGAGCACTTCTTTCCCTTCTCCTTGATCACAAGAAACAAGATTTTGAAGAATGAAAATTATACTCATTTTTTTCCTTTTTTTTTTTTCTCGAGGTCTAATAGACCATATTGGTCTTAGTGTACGTTAATCATCTTCATCATCAATAATATCAATCCTTTAGTTTAAATTAATAAGTATTATTAAATATTAATAAACAATAATATTATTTAATATTAATATTTTTAAAAATTAAAGATAATAATTAATAATATTATTATTTTTTTGATCAAGTAAGAGTAGGACCTTCTATTAATCTAGCCAATAATACATAATTTACAAGAAGCCACACCAACTCTGTGAGAGTTCAACAGGCAGCTGGGCAAGCAAAGTTCTGAACCACGCACCCAAAAACATGAGAAGCTCGAACAAGAAAATCGATGAGTTACCTCCAAACACTCTGGACAAAAGCAAGCAATAGACCCTCTGGTCATACTGTCAAGCACCAAAAGAAACCCTGAATGCCTTGGAAGATGGGTCCATAGAACCGGGGCCCACAAAATGCCACAAGTGACCCGTTGAGGGTCCACAAGACTGCCACCAAAGACCAGCTAGAAACAACAGTAAGCTTGTAGAGCCGCAGACCGTACGATCCGACCTGCCAGGATCAACGTATACGCTCTGAATACGGGCCCACTACAAACCCACATATAAACCTGTCTTACGGACCCGACGAAAACTTTAGGCCAGCTCTCTAAACTCTTTCGGGTCTGAAACGCCAAACAACATGCACGATCAAACCTACACCGTTGATCACCCGACGAGGATCCAACGGTCTACGCAGATATCGGGTGGACAAGTAGCACGAGGGATAACCACCCGATGAAAGCGGTATTCTCTCACCTCTCACTGCTACGTGTCACACGAAGAGTGGAATCGGGGCCTTCCTCAGAAAAACCAGATACCACTTGGACCCCGCCCGATAAACCACTTGTGGTTTTAGAATCGAACACCTCGCGGAATAGCTTGCGTGCTCTTTTGCCAAGCGATAGCCATTAATAAAGAACATCGAATGGTTCTTGTGTCTTCCTCCTAGATTCTCAGCGAAACCCCAAACAACATCAAAATTTCCACATAAAGTTTTGGTCAATGGACGACCATGTTAGCCTCCTATACCAATAGGTTTCATTTTTCATGATTGACAGTGGAAGTGCCAAATATGTTCATTCTTTCCATGCTGCAAAGATTCTATATTTCCTAGAAAAACTCAGAAAATTTAAAAAATGTAAAGAGGGTATGCCCTAAAAGAATAATCAAAGGGCAAAAAGAAGAATGAATGGGCCAAAGAGAAAAATGAAAGAAATGAACCCCAATCAAAAGGCCAGGAAAGTGTGCTAGCTCAAATGCCACTACTATATTCCATTTTTGAAGAACTATTCCATTTTTGAAGAGTTTCACAGTTAAGGGAAGGCCAAACAGCTTAATATTGGCTTCCCTAGGTTTAAATTGCTTATTTTAGAGATAGAGAATAAAGATCTGTCCAAACTGTTTAATCTTGGCAGATTGTTAGATAGGTAGAGAATCAAGGGTGCTCAACAGCTTAATCTGAGCCCCTGGTAGATATAAGGGTAGATTTAGATAGGAGGATAGCCAAAAGAAAAGAAGAAAAGCTGGGTTTGCTAGTTCAAGTGCACCCAAACAAAAAGAGGACAAAATGTTAGGCTAAGTAGGCTGGGTAGGCAGTTTTGAGGTTGCAGAATGAAGACTTGTGATAAATTTTGTGTTTTAAAAGTGTTAAATCTACTTGATCACAAGTGCAAGGTAATTTTTCCCTTGGAGCAGCTCAAGCGAGGCATGACTAACTTCCCCTTCTTCCTTTTCCCCAAATCATTCACTAATTTCCCTTAAAGATGTTAAGATTTGCTTAATATCTCTAAAATTCATCATATTCCATAACATTTGCCTAAGTAAAGATCTACTTTGCTTAAAGGTGCTCATATTTCTTCTATAAGTCCTATTTCCCCTTTGTAGGCTAAGATTTCTATACTTAGCGCCTTCTTCTCAAAATTCATATTAACTTCTAACTTTAGTATATAAATCCCATGATTTCCCCTCCCCTTATTAAAAATATGATAAAATACCCCATATATACATATCCCCTCCTTTTGTTGAAATATAACCATAAATAATGCTTTGGGAATTACTAAGTTTACTTGAAACTTAGTAAGAGCCCTCTTCCTATGCATTTGGACCCCTTCCGATGCATTAAAAACCTCTTCCGACTTTAAAAAAAAAAAACAACCTTCTCCGATTCAAAAAACCCTCCTCCGATCTCATTTATCCCCCTCCGACGCGATATCGCAGTCGGAGGTAGCAGTTGCATTGTTGGCCCCCTTATGTGGTTTCCCCGATATCAATCCCGCTGATTGCGATTTCGCAATCGCGTATCGCAACATATATGTGCCCCAGTTCATTCCTCTGATCCATCCTCTGATGCGATATCGCTATCGCACCCAAAAGCGATATCGCTATCGCAAGCCCCCATTTCGCTATCGCATATATATAAGTCCTGACCTCTCACCCTCCGCTGACGCGATATGCCGATTGCGTGTCAGCCGTCCGATCCCCCTTTCATCTAACAACCCATATCTCATCGCTCCATCGCTTATATATAAAGCCTTTGCCCCCATGACACCCCCGATGCGATATTGCTAATGAATCGCAGCCGTTGGATTTGCCCTCGCTAGATCCAACGGCCCTGATATGTTCAATACTACAGTGATCGCTCTCGCCCCCGCAAAGTTCAAATTTCTTGTGTAAAGTGTTTTTTGCCTTATAAAGGGAAAAAGGGCTATTTTCACATATTTTTCAGTCTGCGCCCGCGCGCGCTTCTAGTTCAAAGGAAGCATGGCCATTCTTCGCCCATTTTTTATCGCTTCGGCCCAAATTAGCTCCGGACAGCTAGCTCGGCCTCAGCACAGTTATTGGTATGCAATCCTCCTCTATTATGCAGTTTTTACTCATTTTTTGATAATATTTTGATCGGCCAGTGCCGAAACATTCCCAAAGTCCGCAGAAAGCACCGCAGCAGTTCCTTTTTGCCATAAAGTGGTAGGCAAGGGCGATTTAGTAGAGTTAAAGTGTATCAGTGGGGAAAAAGAGTCCCGATTCAGTGAAAAGTGTATCAAAGCAGCCGAAAAGAGTATCAGTTAAAGAATATCAGTGGAGGACTTAATGCCAAAGCAGAGGAGCATTAAAGAAGATCGCAGCAAGTCAAAGAGTATCAGTGGAAAGTTTAAAGCCATTAAAGGCTCATCAGATCGAGATTAATGCACATTAAAGCCACCTAAGAGCAGCGGATCAGAGATCAAGAAGCAGTTATTGCAGAATGAACAGCACAAGAGCCAAAAGGACGCATATTAACTCATGTTTCGATGGAGCTGCCTCCAGCACAGCTCAAAATAGATATTTTTGCTTTACTTGCAGTAGAAGTTAGGTTAATCGCAGTTATTTCCTCAGATATTTTATCAGATCTGTTTTGTAGATATTTTTCTTATAAATACCTCCCCAAACAATGTTTTAAGGGTTGGTTGGTTGGTTGGTTGATTAAGTCATTCTAGACTTGCGCTGTAAGCCTGGGAACTTTTATGATCAAAGATTGCTGGAATGTTTGCTTCTAAACTGGCTGGTTGTGGTTTTAATGGCTGAAGAGAAAAATATGGAATTCTCGTGCTTCCTCATGGTTCAATAAGTCTTTCTTACCTCTGTTTTCAGTTTCTATGTTTAGTATATCATCTATGTATCATGATCTAGATTGCAGGAAAGAAGAATAGCTCAGATGTTACTTAGCTGTACTATGTGCTCAATTTCTGTGATTTCTCTATGTTTTCTTCAGAATTAGTCATGAATATGTATACTTCATTGATCATGTTTACGCTAGTTCCCTCATTTCTGAATGCTGTTTAGGAATCCTTCATTGCTCCTAGATATTATTCATTCACTTTCCCTCTGTTAGCTGAATGAAAGATTCTTAATTGCCTTTCATTCCCTGACCTCCATTTCATCTTAATTCCAGCTTTGAAGATTGTTCCATGTTTAGCTATCCTGCTCTGTATTCCTCTCTTTTACCAAAGAAAACACACCCGACAGTTCATATTCATTGACTCCATGCCCAATGGTCTGAACTTCTCATGCTTTGCATGCCAACTCTGTTTGAAACATCATCCATCCCACCAAACTCAAACAAAACCCATGTACATCATAACTAGCCTAAAATCATATCAAAACAAAGCTAAATTATAAAGAGAGAGCCCTCTCTAATTGCAGGTAGGCTAGGACCTGCAATCCAAAGATTGGTTTGTGGTTACCTCGGCTGTATCCCTTAGGAGCCAAGGGACAACCTGAGTGATAACATCATTGGCGACTCCACTGGGGAAAAATCCTTAGAAAATTCCAAAAAACAAGTTCAGAAGCTGGCTCCAAAGAAGAAAACTCGCTATACCAGGTCAAATCCAGACCCAGCTCCCCCAGCAATTTTTGAAAATCCCAATTTAATCCCAAAGACCCTCAGGAAACAAGAGCGAAAAGAAGATATTGCTGATTCAAGTCCTGAAACAATTCCCCAAAGCTATATTCCAACCCCTGCTAAAGTTTCATTCCATCTTCACACTGTTCAAACTTCTCCTAGTTCATCATCCACCTCTCAAAGCACCTTTTCTACACCTCCATCCACTGCACATACTACTACTATTATCTCCACTGTCCCATTTGTTCCACTTCTTCCTGCTGTTCCATTTATCCCTGTAAATATGGCGAATCGTTATGCACCTTTACAGTTACCTGCAAATCCAGGGGCTATGCCTCAGGATTATCAAACCAAAATCACATATTTTGATGGTACTGGTTCTAACACTGCCCTGCAACATACCAAGAAAATGCAGGACTATTTTGAGAATTATGAAATAGATGATGATCATGTAAGAATGAAGATTTTTGTCCAAAGTTTAACAGGTGATGTAAGGCCCTGGTTTAGAGCTCTCCCTGCAAATTCCATAGCTGACCCAGAGGCTCTTTACCAAACATTTCTTAACAGATGGGAGAAAAAGAAAGATCCACTGCACATTCTATCTGAGTATGACACTATCAAAAGAGGCCCACAAGAAGTTGTCTTAGACTATTGTGCTAGGTTCAATAATGTTTACAATGCTATTCCACAAAACCTTAGACCTCCATCTGATCTATCTTTATACAAATTCCTTGATGGTTTTGATTCCGACATGGCATATCAATTGAGGGAAAGAGCCCCTCAAAGCTTAGCAGACATGCAGAATGTAGCTGTTAGTGTGGAGGCAAACCTGATTGCCAAGCGAAACAGAGCAAGAGCTGAGAGAAGAACTACTTTTAAAGAAGAACCTTCAGCAATTGAACAAAAACTGGATGCAATCATCAATACCGTGCACAGTATTGGAGATAGAATGGGAACTATTGAAAGAAAAACATCATGGGAAGGACAACAAGGTAATGCTATCAGAAACCCAAACTTTAGAAAAAATCAAAACCCAAATGTTGGAAGGGCTAGCCCCGACCATGATATAAGACCTCCTTTTCAAGAAAACTATGCTGAAGCATCAACATCTAGTGAGCCAACCGAGGACACTCATATAAACTTGATGGGTCTAAAGGGTGAGCAACAAGTTTTTCTAACCCAAGAAGACCAAGATGACCATGATATCAATCAATTCCAAACCAAGTCCGGAGAATCATTTGACTTTAGAGAAGGCTATGATGCAACAGTATATGAGGTTCACAAGCAGTACAAATTGAGAACCAGAACCATAGATGTACCTGAACCTATCAAACCAAAGGATGCTAAACAGCCCAAGAATATAAAGGAAAAAGCTATCCTCACAGAACCTGCTAATAAAACAGACCCAAACTCAAAAGAAGTGACTGTAGAGGATGTATCAGACATGCAAACTTTTAAAAAACAGCCATTTGTATCCTCTTCCTCAAAAGAGAGTTCAAACAGCACTCCTGAAAGCCTTTCCAAAATAGAAATACTTCAAGATAGCACTGATAATCAAGAGAAAATCGCTGAAAGTGCAATTGAAAAAGGAAAATCTGCCAGTCACAACACAAAGAGCCAATTAGAGAAACCCTTCGATTTAGAGGCAGAAATTGGTAAATTAAAGATATCTATTCCTCTCTCTGAGCTTGCTAAACATGATGTATACAGACAGCAAATCAAAAGATCGCTGCAAATGCCAGAGAATAGGGATGATGTTAATGTCTTAGATGATCAACCTGAATTGCTTTTTGGTCCTGAGGTTGATGGTAAAACAACAAATGGAGGGGTTCTACCCTTTTATGTCAGTTTACACATCCATGACAAAGTGTTACACAATGCAATGTTTGATTCAGGTGCTTCACACAACCTAATGCCCAAAGCTGTAATGGAGAAACTAAACCTAGATATCACTAGACCATACAAAGACTTGTTCTCATTTGATTCCAGTCAAGTCAAGTGTTTAGGCCTAATTAAGGATTTGTGTGTGTCCTTGGTCCAATACCCAACCAAAACAATCCTGATGGATGTGGTGGTAGCTGATATTCCACCCAAATATGGTATGCTTTTATCAAGATCTTGGGGAGCCAAACTCCAAGGATCTTTGCAATTAGACCTCTCTTATGCCACTATTTCAGTCTTTGGGCAACCAAAGAGACTGTACTGAGAAACATTGATGAAATATGTGGTAAGCAATGAAGAAAAGCCCCAAAACTTTCCCATTTATTCAATCCATTTTGATATGGATTCTTTCATCTTGTTTAATGCTGATACAGGTCCTTCGAATGATGATAAGCCTTTGGATTTAGAGCAAGAAATATGCATAAATGAAGAATCAGTTGCCCAAAGCATTGAAACTGTTCAAACAATTGATGCAACCAGCACACAAGGAAAACTACCTGAAACAGAAAATTCAAATCTGCCCACTCCAAAAATGATTACAACTCCCAATGCTAGTCAGGACCAAGAAATCCTATGGTATTTAGAGTTTGATGGCTCGGTAAATAAACTAGGAGCAGGGGCAGGAGTCTGGATCCACAACACACAAACTGATCATGCTGAAGGTCATGCATATAGGCTAAATTTCAGATGTACAAACAATATGGCAGAGTATGAAGCCCTCCTTTTAGGCCTTAAACTGATCAAAGCTCTAGGAGCAACAAAAATCTCAATTCTGGGAGATTCAGACCTGATCATACAGCAAATGAAGGGAAATTTTGTCACAAATGATCAGAGATTAAGGGCTTATAGAAGAGCAGCCATTGAAATACTCAATACCTTCACAGAATCCCAACTTACTAAAATATCAAGAAGCCATAACTTACATGCACATAGCTTGGCAACCTTTGCTAGCACATGCAAGCTGCCATTCGAGCCCAATCACCATTTCACGGCTGAGATAAAAAACAGGCCTGCAGTCCCAAACAATGTCAAAGATTGGCAAGTCTTTGAAAATGATGCACAGATCAATAATTTCCTCACTTTACAAGAAGAATTTTCAGGTTTAAACGTTGATGAAGATACCATGGATGAACAACAACTAATGAGCAAAGATCAGCAGACCATATCAGCGGAGGCAGCTAAACAAATTTTGTAGCCAACAACTTTTGATGACAAAAATATACAAGAGCTCAAACAAATGAATTTGGATGAAACAGCTGAAGCAGAGGCTGAAGTAATTGAGCTAAAAGACAATTTTCTGCCCACAGGCTTGACTCCCTTAGAAGACATATTTGATTCAAACGATATCCCTAGAAAGCCAAAGATGCAACCCTTAAATGCTGCAATTGAAGACTGTAATATTGGGACCGCAGAAAAACCCAAAATGATAAAACTATCCAGATCTGTGCCACCCGATCAAAAGCCAAAATATGTTGACTTGTTTAAAGAGTTCCAAGATGTTTTTGCCTGGAGTTATGAGGACCTCAAATCCTATGACACTTCAGTCATTCAACATACTATACCTTTGAAACCAAATCAAAAACCTTTCAAACAGAAACTAAGAAGAATCAATCCTGTGCTTCTCCCCTTGATTGAGAAAGAAGTGAAGAGAATGTTTGAAGCTGGAATTATTGCACCAATCAGATTTTCAGAATGGGTATCCAACTTAGTGCCCACAAGGAAGAAAACAGGTGAAATTAGATTGTGTGTTGACTTAAGAAATTTGAACCAAGTCTCTCTTAAAGACCACTACCCATTGCCCAAGATGGACCATATTTTACAAAGGGTAGTGGGGTCTTCCAGAATTTCACTGTTAGATGGCTTCTCAGGATTCAATCAGATCTTAGTTCACCCAGATGATCAGGACAAAACAGCTTTCACAACACCGTGGGGTACCTTTAAATATGTCAAAATGCCTTTTGGACTCAAAAATGCAGGGGCCACTTTTCAGAGAGCCATGGATATAGCCTTTGCCAAAGAAATCCATGATTTCTTAGTGGTCTACCTTGATGATCTTACCCCATTTTCAAAATCTGACCAAGAACATTTAAAACATCTGAGACAAGTATTCTTAACTTGCAGGAAATATGGCATATCTTTAAATCCGAAGAAGTCCCTGTTTGGTCTTGAGGAAGGCAAACTTCTGGGTCACATTATTTCAAAAGATGGTATTAGGATTGACCCGGACAGAATTCAAGCTATCCTCCAAATCCCTTATCCAAGAAATATCAAAGAACTGCAAGCCTTTCTAGGGAAGATTAATTTCTTGAGAAGATTTATCCCAAACTTGGCCGAGCTGATAAGATTGTTAAACAATATGCTGAAGAAAGATTCTAAAGTTAAATGGTCTTTAGAAGCCAAACAAGCCTTTGAGGGCATCAAGATAGCCTTAACGCAAACACCAGTCCTCACAAGCCCGAGATTTGATAAAGATTTCATCATTTTTTCCTTTGCATCTGAACATACCATAGTTGTTGTCTTATTACAAAAGGATGATCAGGGATCTGAAAAGCCCATTGCTTTCTTCAGCAGATACCTTAGAGATGTGCCCTTGAAGTATCAAATCATGGAGAAACAAGCATATGCCCTTGTAAAAGCTATCAAAGATTTCAGAGTTTACATTTTATGCTCCCATGTGATAGCATATGTTCCAAATGCAGTGGTTAAATATATTTTAACTCAAGAAGGAATTGAAGGCAAAAGGGGCAAATGGATTGCCAATATCCTGGAATATGACATTGAAATCAAGCCCACTAAACTGATAAAAGGACAAGGTCTAGCCAAACTGATGACCGAAAACAATTTTCAAGCCCTTGACATTAATGAACTAGACAACGAACAGGAGCTGGCGACTCCACAGATCAATCAAGCCTTTTTAGAATCACCTTGGTATGCTGACATATGTTTTATATTGTTAAACCTGCATGCTCCTCCAGGGTTGTCCAGAACTAAAAAGAGATTTTTAAAAATGAAAGCATCAAAGTTTTGTATTTTAGACAGTGCCCTGTTTTGGAAGAATCATGAAGGAATTTTGCTTAATTGTCTAACAATGAATGAAACTGATAATGTTATGAAGGAGTTTCATGTAGGGGACTGTGGAGGGCACTTATATTGGAAATCTACAGCTGATAAGATACTAAGGGCTGGTTACTATTGGCCCAGCCTGTTTGCCGATGTGAAGAAATTTGTTGTTTCATGCCATAAGTGCCAGATCTTTGAAGGCAAAAGAAAGCTGCTGCCCTTACCCCTTAAGCCCATTTCAACTGAAAAACCATTCCAACAGTGGGGTTTAGACTTCATTGGTGAGATTCATCCCTCCTCTTCAGGCCAGCACAAATGGATTTTAACTGCCACAGATTACTTTACCAAGTGGATAGAGGCCATCCCTTGTAGGCAAGCCAATGACTCAATCATCATCCAATTCCTAGAAACCAACATCCTGTCCAGATTTGGCTGTCCCGAAAAAATTATCACAGACAACGCTGTTGCCTTTAAATCCAAGAGAATGATCAGTTTTTGCCACAAATACCACATTACTCTAGGTCACTCCACAGCCTATTACCCTCAAGGTAATGGTCTAGCTGAGTCATCCAATAAAAGCCTCATTAATATCATCAAGAAAGTCTTGGAGGAGAACAAAAAGAATTGGCACAAGAAGCTTGTGAATGCCCTATGGGCAGATAGATTAACAACCAAAAGATCCATTGGAACAAGCCCATATGAGTTAGTCTATGGCATGGAGGCAAGATTCCCTTCATCTTTGGGAATCCCGGTGATCAAGCTGCTGCAAGAGATTCAAGCTGAGCCTAATGATATCCAAAGGAGGATAAATCAAACCATTCACTTGCAGCAGACAAGGGAGGAAGTATATCAGAGAACGCAGATTTTACAAGAGAAGCTGAAAAGAATGTTTGATAAAAGAACAAAGGCTGAAGACTTCTTCATCGGAAACAAAGTGTTAAGGTGGGATTCAAGGAGAGAAGATAGAGGAAAGCATGGGAAATTTGATTTCCTGTGGAAAGGCCCATTCATTATTCAAGCTGTGCAAGGCAATAACACATATTTTCTGAAGAATTTGGATGGCACCGAAGCTGAAGATGGCCCTGTCAATGGGCGAATGCTCAAACATTACTTTGATCCCTTTTGATGTATATAAATCAGATCTATATTTGTACATTAATATTTGTAGTTTCAGCATTTTATTTACAGCAGTCCGATAAGGAATAACACAACAAATTTTGAAGGAAGGATCAAGGAAGAGCACCATTCTGATCGCTGTTTTGAATTTACCTCAAAGAAAGTGCTCAGGCAGATTTGAATATGTTTATAAGCACTCAGAAGGCAAGAAGCAGAGCTGTAATTTTTCTGCAATACAGCTCAAAAGTAATACTGCATAACAGCTTACAAGAATTCAGTCAAAAGCATCCAAGAGAAGGAAGTTTTCAGATTACAGCAACAGTTGAAGACTAAGGCATTCTGACCTGCTGTTCTTGGCTTTTCATCTGGAAAAGCCATCCCCATGTGGAGCCACTGTTAGCCTCCTATACCAATAGGTTTCATTTTTCATGATTGACAGTGGAAGTGCCAAATATGTTCATTCTTTCCATGCTGCAAAGATTCCATATTTCCTAGAAAAACTAAGAAAATTTAAAAAATATAAAGAGGGTATGCCCTAAAAGAATAATCAAAGGGCAAAAAGAAGAATGAATGGGCCAAAGAGAAAATGAAAGAAATGAACCCCAATCAAAAGGCCAGGAAAGTGTGCTAGCTCAAATGCCACTACTATATTCCATTTTTGAAGAACTATTCCATTTTTGAAGAGTTTCACAGTTAAGGGAAGGCCAAACAGCTTAATCTTGGCTTCCCTAGGTTTAAATTGCTTGTTTTAGAGATAGAGAATAAAGATCTGTCCAAACTGTTTAATCTTGGCAGATTATTAGATAGGTAGAGAATCAAGGGTGCTCAACAGCTTAATCTGAGCCCCTGGTAGATATAAGGGTAGATTTAGATAGGAGGATAGCCAAAAGAAAAGAAGAAAAGCTGGGTTTGCTAGTTCAAGTGCACCCAAACAAAAAGAGGACAAAATGTTAGGCTAAGTAGGCTGGGTAGGAAGTTTTGAGGTTGCAGAATGAAGACTTGTGATAAATTTTGTGTTTCAAAAGTGTTAAATCTACTTGATCACAAGTGCAAGGTAATTTTTCCCTTGGAGCAGCTCAAGCGAGGCATGACTAACTTCCCCTTCTTCCTTTTCCCCAAATCATTCACTAATTTCCCTTAAAGATGTTAATATCTGCTTAATATCTCTAAAATTCATCATATTCCATAACATTTGCCTAAGTAAAGATCTACTTTGCTTAAAGGTGCTCATATTTCTTCTATAAGTCCTATTTCCCCTTTGTAGGCTAAGATTTCTATACTTAGCGCCTTCTTCTCAAAATTCATATTAACTTCTAACTTTAGTATATAAATCCCATGATTTCCCCTCCCCTTATTAAAAATATGATAAAATCCCCCATATATACATATCCCCTCCTTTGGTTGAAATATAACCATAAATAATGCTTTGGGAATTACTAAGTTTACTTGAAACTTAGTAAGAGCCCTCTTCCTATGCATTTGGACCCCTTCCGATGCATTAAAAACCTCTTCCGACTTCCAAAAAAAAAAAAAAAACAACCTTCTTCGATTCAAAAAACCCTCATCCAATCTCATTTATCCCCCTTCAACGCGATATCGCAGTCGGAGGTAGCAGTTGCATTGTTGGCCCCCTTATGTGGTTTCCCCGATATCAATCCCGCCGATTGCGATTTCGCAATCGCGTATTGCAACATATATGTGCCCCAGTTCATTCCTCTGATCCATCCTCCGATGCGATATCGCTATCGCACCCGAAAGCGATATCGCTATCGCAAGCATTCCTATCGCAAGCCCCCATTTCGCTATCGCATATATATAAGTCCCGACCTCTCGCCCTCCACCGACGCGATATGCCGATTGTGCGTCAGCCGTCCGATCCCCCTTTCATCTAACGGCCCATATCTCATCGCTCCATCGCTTATATATAAAGCCTTTGCCCCCATGACACCCCCGATGCGATATTGCTAGTGAATCGCAGCCGTTGGATCTACCCTCGCTAGCAACGACCCTAATATGTTCAATACTACAGTGATCGCTCCTGCCCCTGCAAAGCTCAAATTTCCTCTGTAAAGTGTTTTTTGCCTTATAAAGGGAAAAAGGGCTATTTTCACATATTTTTCAGTCTGCGCCCACGCGCGCTTCCAGTTCAAAGGAAGCATGGCCATTCTTCGCCCATTTTTTATTGTCTCGGCCCAAATTAGCTCCGGACAGCGAGCTCGGCCTCAGCACAGTTATCAGTATGCAATACTCCTCTATTATGCAGTTTTTACTCCTTTTTTGATAATATTTTGATCGGCCAGCGCCGAAACATTCCCAAAGTCCGCAGAAAGCACCGCAACAGTTCCTTTTTGCCATAAAGTGGTAGGCAAGGGCGATTTAGCAGAGTTAGAGTGTATCAGTGGGGAAAAAGAGTCCCAATTCAGCGAAAAGTGTATCAGAGCAGCCGAAAAGAGTATCAGTTAAAGAATATCAGTGGAGGACTTAATGCCAAAGCAGATGAGCATTAAAGAAGATCGCAGCAAGTCAAAGAGTATCAGTGGAAAGTTTAAAGCCATTAAAGGCTCATCAGATCGAGATTAATGCACATTAAAGCCACCTAAGAGCAGCGGATCAGAGATCAAGAAGCAGTTATTGCAAAATGAACAACACAGAGCCAAAAGGACGCATATTAACTCATGTTTCGATGGAGCTGCCTCTAGCGCAGCTCAAAATAGATATTTTTGCTTTACTTGCAGTAGAAGTTAGGTTAATCGCAGTTATTTCCTCAGATCTTTTATCAGATCTGTTTTGTAGATATTTTTCTTATAAATACCTCCCCAAACAATGTTTTAAGGGTTGGTTGGTTGGTTGATTAAGTCATTCTAGACTTGCGCTGTAAGCCTGGGAACTTTTATGATCAAAGATTGCTGGAATGTTTGCTTTTGAACTGGCTGGTTGTGGTTTTAATGGCTGAAGAGAAAAATATGGAATTCTTGTGCTTCCTCATGGTTCAATAAGTCTTTCTTACCTCTGTTTTCAGTTTCTATGTTTAGTATATCATCTATGTATCATGATCTAGATTGCAGGAAAGAAGAATAGCTCAGATGTTACTTAGCTGTACTCTGTGCTCAATTTCTGTGATTTCTCTATGTTTTCTTCAGAATTAGTCATGAATATGTATACTTCATTGATCATGTTTACACTAGTTCCCTCATTTCTGAATGTTGTTTAGGAATCCTTCATTGCTCCTAGATATTATTCATTCACTTTCCCTCTGTTAGCTGAATGAAAGATTCTTAACTGCCTTTCATTCCGTGACCTCCATTTCATCTTAATTCCAGCTTTGAAGATTGTTCCATGTTTAGCTATCCTACTGTGTATTCCTCTCTTTTACCAAAGAAAACACACCCGACAGTTCATATTCATTAACTCCATGCCCAATGGTCTGAACTTCTCATGCTTTGCATGCCAACTCTATTTGAAACATCATCCATCCCACCAAACTCAAACAAAACCCATGTACATCATAACTAGCCTAAAATCATATCAAAACAAAGCTAAATTATAAAGAGAGAGCCCTCTCTGATTGCAGGTAGGCTAGGACCTGCAATCCAAAGATTGGTTTGTGGTTACCTCGGCCGTATCTCTTAGGAGCCAAGGGACAACCTGAGTGATAACAGACCAAACCTGTGGTACTTCCAGAGTCGATTCCTTCGCCACACATCCAATGGAATACTGAGCTTTGGATTGCGGCCAATACCCAAAAAGGGCAGATAGTTTAGTGTTCCCTGTCCTCCCGCCTGTCTCCTGAACCACTTCAATCCTTCCTATGAAACCATAGCTCCATATCTTTGTCCGCCTGACAAAGACAATCCTCCAACAATTTTCCTGGTGGTAACAAATCCCAAGCATACCGAGAATCCCTATCCATATTGGTGACTCCTTCATTCGCCAAACGGTCCGCTAACATGTTAGCTTTTCTTTTCACATGGACAAAGCTAACAGTTTTTAAGGTTTGCAGGTGGGAGTGGATATGGTGAAAGACCTGCAAAAGCCTCCAATGCTTCGATACTTTATCCGGAGAAGTGCCATTACAAATTTTCTTGGCTGCTCTAATGATCAATTCCGAGTCTGCTTCAATGATAACATTATGCGAATTTGAATCCAACAGGATTTCCAAGCATTGCTCTAGTGCCATGAGCTCTGCCATGTTATTAGTGGCCTTACCCAAGTGGCCATGGAAGATCTTCTTTATTTGACCCTGTTCATCTCTTATAGCACCCCCAAAGCCAGCTAACCCTGGATTGCCCTTAGATGCTCCGTCTATATTAACCTTTAGGAAACCATAAGGAGGAGGCTGCCAAATGTCACTATCTGCATTTATTTGACTTACTCCCTTGATTATGCCCTGTGGGCTTATGGACTGGAGACCCAAATGAAGTATAATACTTGCCTCTTGGGGCAGAGGAGGATCCTTAGGAAGTGTCCTCAACAGGCTTCTTACTGTGTCTTTGAGCTGCCTTAAAATTTGGTCAATTATGTGTTGTGGCTTGCTTGCTTTGTTTTTGAAGATCTGACTATTGTGCTCTTTCCAAACATTCCAGATAATAAATCCTAGAACCAGAATCCAGGCTTTATTAATAATTTCATTCCCTGAGAAGTTGTTCCTCCAATTCTTCAAAGTATTGGATATGCTGAGACTATCCCTATCTAAATGTCTAAAGATTGAGGCTACCCAGTCCCACACGTTGGATGTGAAGGGACAGAGGTTGAGAAGGTGATCCATCATCTCCTCTTGTGAGCCACAGAGGTAACATTTGGAAGGGCCAATAAAGCCTTTTTTTAGGAGATTCTCCCAAGTTAAGATTTTCCTTTGATGCACTAGCCAGATGAATAACTTTATTTTCATCCAGTGGGGGCTCTGCCATAGTTTCTTCCAGACTTGATCAGGATTCAGATAGTTAAATCTCGTTACTTCCTGTTTAGCTTCTTTGAGGTTAAAGTTACCTTCGATGTTCTTTCCCCATCTTAATTGGTCAGGTAAGGAGGATACTAGAATCCTTCTATGATTTAAATCCTATGTGAGAGCTTTTGCTTGGGCCTTCAAAGGACTCTCATCACTGTGGCCTAGATCCTTCCAATTCCTCCATTTTCCATTATTCCTTTCCTGGTCCCAGAAGTCTTTGACCATAAGCAGACCTTTGTTATCTGTGTCACTTTTGAGAGCTGCTAATTCATCCTTATATAGGTTGGGTTCCTGTTGCCAGTTATCCTCCCAAAATCGTGCTAGGTTCCCTACTCGAATTTCCCAGAAGCTATGTTGCTGAACAATACTTTTATTTTCCCAGGCAAGGTTCCAAATATGGGAGCCCCTGATTTGCCCTGACATTCTAATGTGATCCTTCTCCTGCCAATACTTGGCATATTTTTGTTTCCAAAGCTTAGCCCAGGGAGCTGTCGACTCCTTAATCCATCTCCACCAAAGTTTGGCTCCTGAAACTCTACTGAGGGTTTCAGGGTCATGCAGCCCCAAGCCACCATGGCTTTTGGGCTTGCATATCTTATCCCAGGCAACTAAAGCCCACTTCTTTTTCTCTTCTCCTCTGCCCCACAGAAAATCCCTTTGTATGCTCCTGATCTGCTGCTTAATACCTTTAGGAGCAGGAAGAGCTGAGAACATGAAAATGGGAATTTCCTGCAAGACCGCCTGTGTGAGCACAAGGTGCCCTGCCAAATTTAGTGACCTGCATGTCCATTTTCTGACCTTGTCCTGAAGTTTGTTTATTATTGGCTCCCACACTTTCTTTCTTAGAGGTTTATCAGTAAGGGGTATGCCTAGATACTTGGAAGGTAGTTGTTCCCTTTGAAACCCAAGAATTCTGGTAATATTTCTCTGAATAGCAATGTTAGTGTTAAAGAAAAAAACTTTGGATTTGTTGAGGCTTACCTCTGTGCCTGCTGCCATAGCAAAGTCATTTAATATGTGTTTGATCTCTCTGGCTTCCCTGACTGTGGGTATGCCCTGCAGCATAGTGTCATCCACAAATTGTTGATGAGTGTTTTCCACTCCATCTAAGGTGAGTTTGATACCCTGGATTCGTCCTTCAGCATTTTCCATTTTGATCACTCTGCCTAGCCCTTCCATCATGAGAACGAAGAGGAAAGGTGAGAGCGGATCTCCCTGTCTGAGACCTCTGGAGGGTGTGAAGGTTCTTGATGGAGCTCCATTAAGCAATATGGAAAAACTGGTCATGGTGACAAGTGCCATAACCCATCTTATCCAATTTTGGTCGAAGCCATAGGCTCTTAGAACTGCTCTTATATAAGACCAACTTAGCTTGTCATAGGCTTTCGCTAGGTCCAACTGAATGATCATACCAGCTTGTTTGTTGCTTTTGAGAGAGTGTACCACCTCATGAGCTTGGATGATGTTGTTGAGGATTTGTCTTCCTTCCACATAGCTCGTTTGCTCCTCCGAGATGAGAGATGGTAGAAGGGGCTTGAGTCTATTGGCTATCACTTTGGAAATAATTTTGTACACCACATTACATAAGGCTATGGGTCTAAAACCATCCGAAGTCATGGCATTTTCCTGTTTTGGGATCAAAGCTATGAAGGAAGCATTAAGAGCCTTTAGAACCTTTTTGGATTTTCTTGAGTCTTTTAGAACCTCAAGGATATCCTGTTTGACTGTTTCCCAGTAGACTTTGAAGAATTCTACATTAAACCCATCCATGCCTGGGGCTTTTCCATTTTGAATTTCATTAATCACTCCAGTGACCTCCTCTTCTGACACTGGCCTATTAAGATTGTGGTTGTCCTCTCTGGTGACCAGCTGAGGGATATACTGAGTAAATTGGTTAATAAACCTAGATCTATCCTCCAGAGGTTCCTCTGCTATACTGAGGCAGTGTTGTATAAGGACCGATTCCATATTGTTGTGAAAGACAAGCTCTATCCCTTGAGAATATTTGAGCTTTATGATTCTGTTGTGTGTCCTATGAGCCATGGTGGATTTATGAAAAAAAATTGTATTCCTTTCTCCCTATAATCCACTGTTTCCTTGATTTCTGTCTCTAGAAAATTTCCTCTTACAAGCATCACTCTTCCCATTCTTCCTGCAAAGAGTCAGTTAGCTTTTGCCGCTCCTCGGTAAAGCCATCTATGATGCTGATCTGATTGATCTCCTGGAGCTTCTGCTCAGCTTCTCTTTTGGCTTTGAAGATATCACCAAATTCCTTTTTGTTCCAATCTTTAAGTTTGGATTTGATGTGTTTGAGTTTCTGTTGGAGCATGAACATTCTAGTGCCTTGAATGTTCAAATCCTCTCTCCACCATTTGTCAATATTACTGGTGAATTTAGGGTGAGAGAGCCAGGCATTTTCAAACCTGAAAGGTCTGTTTCTTGGTGTGCCCATAAAGGTGGCTTCCAGCTGTACAGGCCAGTGATCTGATCCTCCAAAGGGTAGAATAGAAGCTGTCATGGCAGGGCCTGTGAGAAGGAGGTCCTCTGAAATAATAAATCTATCAAGTTTGGAGGCAACTTGAGAAGTCCCTCCCCTCTGATTGTTCCAGCTGAAGGTTTCATTTATTGTTACAGTGTCCACTAGCCCCATGTTCATTATGAAGTTCTAGAAGGCCATGGAGTCTCTTCCTAGCTGTCTAATACCGCATTTTTTCTCTAAGAGAGATCTTATCATGTTGAAATATCTTAAAACGATCCAAGGCATATTGGGGTGTCTTGCTCTTAGATCCTAAAGGGAGATGAGAAGCTTGAGTTTGTCTGCTAGCTTTTGAGGTCCATAAACATTTGTGATCATGTATATTTCCTTATCACCTACAGGTTGACATACCAAAGAAAGATAGTTCCTGGATGCTTCAACATCCAGGATTCCAAATTTTTGTGGATCCCACAGTGTGAGAATCCCCCCTGCCGAGTTGCTTGCTTTAACCTCTAGATACTCATACTTGATTAGCCACTTATTATGAATTTCTCTAATCTTATCCATCGAACATTTTGTCTCTTGAATAAAAACCATATCTGGTTTTTCTTCTTTAATTCTATTACTGAGATTCCTTTGTTTCCTTCTATTTCCTATGCCTCTAATATTCCAGGTTGTGAGCTTCATTAAGAAAGGTTAGTAAAGGAATAACTGGTAAGATCTTTCATCTTACCTGAGTTAATCAGTAGTTTTCCACATTCGTTCAACAGCTCATTCTGTCTTTTTCTTCCTCTTTTCCTACCTGAGTTCTTTGGAGATTGTGCCTGTACATTCTCCATCATTTTGACCCCACTGTGCTCCTGGCTTTCATGATTTCTTTTGACTCCAGTTCCCTTCGATTGTGATCTCCATAGAAAGAGCTGTTGCACCCTATCATAATCCTCTTTTGGCAGGGAGTCCACTCCTGTGATCGTCCCTTGTTCCAGAAATTTTTCTAGATCTAGATTTTCCCTATCTAGAATCTCCTGTAGTTCATGGTCCTCCATTCCCGCTTCACTTGGAGTCATCTCATGGTCCCTACTTATCTCCATACAGCTTGGTAGATCATCCTTTTGCTGGTTGTTTACTGTGATATCCTCCATGTCAGCTTCCTTTTCCTTCTCATTGATTATGTTCTCCATATCCTGGACTGTTTCCTTGTTCCCCTCTTCTTCCTCTAGGATCTTGAAACGATTGTGTCTTGAATGTCTATCCTCATTCATCTTCTTTTGTGGACGTTTACCACCTTTCCCTTTGCTCCCAACCTTGGTGAAACCCTCGTGATTTTTATCCTCAGTAATTTTCGCATTTCCTTCCATATTGTTTGCTGGGCAGTCTCTGAATAAATGCCCATGTTCATGGCATTTGCGGCACCTAAATGGGATGTGCTCATAGTCCACATTCTACACCCTTTCTTTGTCATACACTTCTAAAATTATTACTTCCGGAAGGGCTCTCGATAATTCCATTTCCACACATATTCGGGTGAAGGAGGTATATTTTCCTTTCAGAGTCACCTCTGAGATCTTTAGAAAATGCCCCAGCTTGTTGCCTATTGTTTTCAGAGATTCTGGTAGCCAATAATCTAGAGGAAGGGAGTATATTCTAATCCATACCGGTACCGATGTGAATGTTTCATGTTCCGGGACAAATTTCATCATCCATGGCCGCATATAGAGTCCTGCAGCAGCGTAGAAATATGGTCCTCCCTCGAACACTCTATCTTTATCCTCTAGGCTCGTGAACACCACTGTGAAGAAACCCTTAGAACCCAGATGTAGGTGTATTTCCCCCTTTGGCTTCCAATGGCTCCTTATCCAGACGTGTAACGCCCTCTCCATCGGCCATAACCCCATAAATTTGCATATGATCGCATGTTCCGTCATATGATCCCTATGCGCTTGAAGCACTGGATCGCTCAATATGACCTGGGGAATAATGCTCGACTTGGGTTTGCAGACCCCAGTTGTCCTTATGGAATTAGGTTTTCCACTGCTGCCTCCATTCTCCTTCTCCTTATTTGTTTCCAGTTGATCCCCTTCGTGTTCCTGAAGTCCGTTTCTTCCCAATGTTCCTTTGCTTCTTGCCTCTGATACCTTCTCCAGAGGTTTTTTAAAATGCTGCTTTCCCGCGTCCTTACTTCTATCTGTAACTACCTGACTATAGGAGGGAGCAACACTCCCCCCTACGCGTCCCGCCATGGTACCCAAAGTCAAAACCCTAGCACCAACTTCAACCCTAGCTCAAGTTGCAGAGTTTTTCCCACGACTGCTGCAACACAATTTCATCTGATACCTCTCACATTATCCTTAATAATACTATAATTAAATAACAATATTTTATTATATTAATAATTTTAAATAACATTAATAACAATATTTTTTTTATAAATAATTTATAATTGAAAATATTGGATAACATTGAACATTAATTTAACCATGTTTAGATTACTATATTAATATTAATTAATATATTAACATTGCTATTAGTATTAATATTAATTATTATAAATAAATAACCTTAAATCAATTACTGAAAATTTAATTAATTAATTAATACTAATTAATAAATTAATTAATACTAATTAATAAAATTTATTAATAAATAAATAAAATTGAATATTGTCAATCATAGCTAAATTTGGTCAAACATGCTCAAACATGTTCAACCATGGTCAATCAATGTCAACCATTGTCTACCATGATCAACCATGTTCAATGATGATCTTCCATGGTCAAACATGCTCAACCATCAATGATGGTGATAATGGTTAATCAATGTCTCTAGTGTGAACCATGATCAACGATGGTAAATCATGCTTGAATATGGTCGACCATGGTCAATATCTTTATGCTCAACCACACTCAACCATGGTCAACCATGATCAATAATGGGCAACCATGATTAACCATGGTTGAATTTCATCAACCATGATTAACATTGATTAAAATCTCTTTCATCATGATCAACTATGATGGTCAACCATGGACAATCATGGTTAGCCATGGTCAACCATGGTCAAATGTCACATTGTGACAAAGATTGTCTCGATGTGAAAATAAACCATGGTCAACCATGAACGACCGTGGTGAAGGATGGTCCACCATGATTAACCATAGTTGAATTTCATCAACCATGATCAACCTTGATTAAAATCTCTTTCATCATGATCAACTATGATGGCCAACCATGGACAATCATGGTCAACCATGTTTTATAAAATCAAACATGGTCAACCATGATCGAACGTCACATTGTGACAAAGATTGTCTTGATATGAAAATCAACCATGGCCCAATGTCGCATTGTGACAAAGTTTGTCTTGATATCAAAATCAATCATAGTCAACCATGGTCCAACGTCGCATTGTGACAAAGGATTGTCTTAATATGGAAATCAACCATGGTTAACCATGTTTATTTTAGGGTTTATATACCTTAGGTTTATAATATCAATCCCTTGGGTTTTTTAATCTAAGGGTTCATATTCCTAGGGTTTAATATTATTTACTTACGTTTATAGTCCCTTGGGTTTTTAGTATTAATCCCTAGGGTTTCTTATTTCTTTGGGTTTATAATATCTATCATGGTCAACTATGGTCAACCATGTTTTATAAATTCAATCATGGTCAACCATATTAGGGTTTAATATTCTTCACTTAGGTTTATAGTCCCTTTGGTTTTTAGTATTAATCCCTAGGGTTTTTTATTTCTTTGGGTTTATAATATCTATCATAGTCAACTATGGTCAACCATGTTTTATAAATTCAATCATGGTCAACCATATTTTATAAAATCAATCACGGTAAACCATGGTCCAACGTCACATTGTGACAATGATTATGTCAATATGAAAATCAATCATTGTCTCAACCATGGTCCAACGTCGCATTATGACAAACATTGTCTCAATATGATAATGATGGTCAACCATGGCCAATCTGTCAACCATTCTCAACCATGTTTTATAAAACAAAACATGGTCATCCATGGTCAGTCATGGTCAACCATGGTCGAACATCACATTGTGACAAAGATTGTCTTTATATGAAAATCAACCATGGTTAAGCATGGTCAACCATGGTCCAATGTTGCATTGTGACAAGGATTGTCTCAATATGAAAATCAACCATGGTCAACCATGTTTATTTTACTGTTTATAATATTTATCTTAGGGTTTATATACCTTGGGTTTATAATATTAGTCTCTTGGGATTAATATTATTCCCTTAGGTTCGTAATCCCTTGGGGTTTTTGTATTAATCCATTGGGTTTATTACTAGCATTTGCACCAAACGTTGCAAAGGAAACGCCGTAAGGCATAAATTGAGGAACAATTCCGACATGGGAATGGGAAAATGTACATAAGATGCAGATATGTAGCATAAATGAGATTCTAAAGATGTATAAATTGAAGTTTATTTAGGGTGCTTAAGTCTATATTTTTTTTAATTATTGAATCAATATTGCATATAAATCTCATAAAATTCAACCAACTTATAATTGAGGGCTCTGATCTCTAAGTTTGACTTTGGGTCATTAACATGGTAATGCACTGTCTCAACCACTAAACCACATAACAACAAACAAAAGACTACAAAATGTTACGATCATTACTATAGTAAACCCAATGACTCTACACACAATAATTTATTCTTTACTCGAAGAGAATATTGCTTAACCATATCTACAAAAAGATTGCAAAGTGGAAAGTATTATGCAGAACAGAATCTCTGTTATTATAACTTGTAAGTTGTAGCATTGTTCCAACCAATAAAACTATCTTCACATTTTGGAAGATCAAATGGAAATAAGTTTTGAAGAATTCAATAAAAAACGTCCAAGATCATTGGATCACATGATTAATGGTACCCTGTCCTACGAATCTAATATTTTTATGCACTTACAATTAAGGGAGAAAACAAGGTCCAAACAATGTATACCACAGGGACCAATAAATAGTATATTTGCTAATCCTTGCTAGGATAAAAAAAAAACAACATTACTTCTCCTTAAATCCTTCACAATCAAATTATACAATTGTTGTACAACACAAGGCCCATGCTGTTGTCAATAGTTTTGATTGAGAATGCGACCATATTCCTTCAATCTCATACAGTGATTAATGCACCAATTATACAATTGTTGTACAACACAAGACTCATGTTGTTGTCAATCAAGCAATAGTTCTGATCGAGAATGCGCCAGATTCCTTCAATCTCATATAGTGATTAATGCACCAAACACAGATGTACTAGTTGCAACGACTTTTATATCATTTTGCTGATGTTGTCATGTCAAAATCAATGTGATACAATTAAGTCACCTTTAAGAAGAACCTCATTGCAATTTCTATACAAGGATGTCTGTCTTATCATTACTCATTCTAATTTCACCTCTTTTATTGTCAGACTTCACGAATTAGCCTCCAAATGCTTGCTTCATCCATAGACCAGTGAATTACCTTTTATAAATATTTTGTTTGAGCATTGGAACTCAATAACATTTACAAAATTATAAAAAGTTTATCTCCAATCAATTTCTTTTATTCTCTTTTTCTTTTTCTGATTTCCACTTATTATTGTTATATAAATATCTAAACTCATTTTATAATACTTTAAAAATAAAAATTTCAGATATTATAATCCCTAAATCCTTTCTTCCCATTCTTAATGACTTTTGCAATTGGAAATAGGGCTTTGCAATTAGGTTCCCTCTGCATTAAACTCTGCAACTGACCCACCACGGTTAGTGTTGGAGTCCTTGGAGGGGTTTTATTCTCTTGAACAAAAGTCAAGTGACAAGAAAGAGTCTGGGCTCCCGGCTCTACGCCGGGCCTGTACATTATTACTGGAATCTCTTGTACCTGTTTTGGCAGATCCTATTTTGGGTGTTGAACATCCAGTTCTGCCCTTAAATACAAAGGAGCAAGCCAAAAGTATTGCACATGAATGGAAGTCGAAGATAAACCTTGAAGGAGATGTTGCCAATGGCAATTCGTTGGAGGCCCAAGCCTTCTTGCAACTTCTAGCTACTTTTGGAATTGCGTCAGAGTTTGATAAAGATGACTTATGCAAGCTTGTTCTTGCATTTGCACGGTGCAGGCAGACACCTGAACTCTGTCGTTCCCTTGGACTTGAATAAAAAATGCCAGGTTGGTTGGCTGGTGTTCTGTAATGTTAGCCTCAGTGGTTTTTCTGGCATTCATGGCTAGCTTGGTTTTTTTGAGGGACTGGGGGATTTTATCAGTATACTTGGTTGTGGCTGATTGAGTTGAAGATAAATTTTGGTAATCCTGGCTGTAATAAACCTTCCCATCATTTTTTGTTTAGTCCAGTGAACGGTTTTCTAAGTTGACGGGGTTGGTAGTCTTTTCTTTAGATCTCAACATTTCATATGCAAGGCAGATACTGAGTGGCCTCTACTAGGTAGACATCTTTTTATGAGGTAGAAAGTTGTATGTAAGTTATTTTGTTGATATTAATAAAGGCACCTGAAGATGATCAGCTATGGTAAAGTGTCATAAGGCCTTTCTTGAGTGGGGAACTATTTACTTACGAAAATGGGCTCAAGCTGGCATAGCTGTTATCTTTATTGACAAATCCGTTGAAGTTGTCTGTATTGTTTTTTCTTTCACAGTAAACTGTCTTTTGGTATTTCAAATGTTTGTGACATATTCAGATTAACTGAAATTTTTTTGACAATTTCATGCAGATGTTGTAGAAACCCTGGTCAATAGTGGAAAACAAATTGAGGCAGTCAACTTTGCTCATGCATTTGGGCTGACAGAGAAGTTTGCACCTGTTCCTTTGTTGAAAACAAATTGAGGCAGACAACTTTGCTCATGCATTTGGGCTGACAGAGAAGTTTGCACCTGTTCCTTTGTTGAAGGAATATCTGAAAGATGCTAAGAAAGCTTCTTAGGCAAGTTTAAAAAGTGGGAATAACTCTACTGTTGCACAAGTACGATTGTATTACTGTTATACAAAATGTCTTGTTATGTGATGATCATTTTGGCTTAGTATTGTTGGTTATATTGGAAGTTCCTTTTTTGACCGATATTTTTATTTGCTGCTACAGAATGAAGTAAATACAAAAGAGCTTTCTGCTTACAGAGCTGTTATAAAGTGCATTGAGGAGCACAAACTTGAATCGCAGTTCTCACCAGATCCTCTTCAAAAGCGTGTAGCTCAGCTAGAGAAAGCTAAGGCTGACAGTCTGCAGGTGCTGTTAAGTCTCAACCTAAGTGTCCTCGTGCTAATGGAGGAAATGCTGGTGTATATATGCCTCCGTTAAGTGCAGATGAAAGAACTCCGACTCTTTATGCTTCTTCCAATGGTGCAGACAGAAGCTTTTATAGGTCTTTGGATAGAGTACAATATTCTGGTGCAGCTCCAGGTGTTACATCCTACAACCTACAGGGCCAAAATGCATATGACAGATCAAACCAAGGATTATATGGAGCAGGCTATGGTGTTGGAAATAGGACTCCAGTCTCGCTCTCAAGGCCATATATGTATCCATCAGATAACATGGGGCCTTCGTTGTTGGGTTCCGATTCTTACAATTCCTCTACTAATTACAACAACCATCACTTTGGCAGTAGACTGCCTGCCCCTCCTCCAGCTTATCAGTCTTCTTTTATACATTAGGTAGGTACGGTGCTTATCTTACCGTGGTCAGGCAAGTTCTGATCTTATCAGGCCCCATAAAACCTTTTCTATTGGATGTGGCTGGTAGTAAGAACTTAGCTTTGAAGAGGTTTTTTGACTTTATTTCTGTAAATCTAAAAGATTGGCAAAGTTCATTTGGCAGCTTTTCACAATTTTCAGTGGTGTTTTCTTCTATTAAGGAATCTTCTATTAAGGAATTTTATTTTTGTATGGTATTGAGGTCTTCATCACTTTCCCAGGTTACTATATATTGTAGTGTTTACAGTTCAAAGATGATTCTATGCATAATTTTGGTATTTTTTTATTTGTTTGACAAATCAGAGAGGATCAATCTGTCTCTTTGTGGAAGATTAAAATTTGGTGAATAATATATCATTTGTGATCTTGTTCGGAGCTCATAACACAAGACTTTCAATTGCATTGTATGCCGAGGGCTGGTCTTGTGCTGAATATGATTTAGTTGTCCACTTGCATGTTACCTCATTGGTACATATTTACTCTACGCCTATGAAGCGAATCAGATTTTATTTTGATTAGTCCAATTGTAAGGCTCTTTTTGAAACTGGACCCTGCCCTTCTTAAGCTGGACCCTGCCCCTCTTAAGCTGTTGCATGATTTAAATCCCCCTTTTTGAGCAGAAATGATTTGTAGTGCTAGTGGTATAGTTGTTATACCCTCCAATAATATTTTTGTGTTCTCTGTAACGAGGACAAAGCACATTGGAGTTATATGTCCCATCTAGAACTAGCAATTGTCTCAAAAGGTACAAAGAGAGGCCGATAGGATTATTAAATTAGAATTGTTGAATTTCTCTAGAAGAGATGTTGGTTCAAGCCTACAAGGAGCAAAGAGATTTGATGTTTGGAGTTCACCCTAGTGGGCGAAATTGTTTTAGCCCAATCCTTTACCCGTGGAGCTACCGGGTTGCCAAGGGCCAAATTCCAAGAGTGAAGGGCTGATTATAGAGTTTGCGAGTTAATTAGGGTTTGCTAAGGCAGAAACAAGGTGTTGTGGTGCCTCTGTCTGAAAGTAGTACCCTAAAAAATATGGTGATCCTCTATGTGAAGTCTGGTCTGATGGGATGCTGAAGAATATGAAGCATATTCTGAAGAAAAGTGAATAATGAAGAGGTTTTTATCGAATTTTAAGAAAAGATGGTGCCATTCTAATTTTTGGGGCATAGAACAAAGTTTTAGAATGGCTTAGAGTATTTAGTTCATAGAAAGATAGTCAATTCAACTAATATAATAATGACCGAGGAATAACACATGATCAATATTTGGTTTGTGTCCGACTTCAAAATTGCTAGAGATCAAAGTCGGGTTTCGAATAACTATTATTGCTGGGCACTTCGCTAATAGAAGCCTATTTTAAAATGCCCTTAGGGATTTATGAAGCAAATCAAGCTGTTTGTTATCTGGTTGTTCTAAATATAGTGTCTGTATTTGCATGGATCATTTTCTGTTCCGATTCGATATACTCAAGCCTCAGTTTCAACATATTTATGTAGCTTGGATTATTGGCTCACTAGCTTGGATGGTGAACTCATTGGTTTGTTAATCCCATATCCGCTTTGGAGGGACAAATTTTCTAGAAGTTATTGTGTGGTTCCCTAATCTGTTACCAACGGTAGGTGCCGTATTGAAAACCAGTAACAAGCGATTTTTTGTTCCATTTTTAGTTCTGGCATTCACTTCTTTGGAGGAAGGCGAGGCTTCATTATGTCATCATTACATAAAATGTCGGGATTGAATTGGATATGTGGTAGAGTTCGCTGAGTAGTTCCAGCAAAGACAGTCCTGAGCTCCGATTCGACATTTTTCTTGGCTCTAAGGTTAAAGCTAGTGGACAAAATTCGAGTTATTATGGAAGATGGGTTTTTTTACAGCAGCTTTTTAGAGCAAGAGATCAACTTGGACAGTTGACTGCATCCAAAGATGTCCTTAGTTCATTGGAGGAGGTGACAAGGAAATTACAAATGGCAGGACAACCACCTTCTCAGTTGACTCTAGCAATTATGGTTCCAACAATGATTAACTTGGGTGAGTATAGGCTATTGAGGCATAAAGATAGAAAGATAAGGCTCCTTGTTGCACATTGTCCGAGTGAAGTTTTAAGGGTTACAGTTCCTAAAACCCCTTGTAAGGGAAATATAATGCAGGAATATTTCAGCTGATTGTGGGAAGCTTCCAAGGGCTAGATCAAATTGACAGTCCCTCTTTTGGCAAGAGAGCCTAGATTCTAAAATTAATGGCAACGGTAAGGTCATGTAGGCAAAAAAGCCTAGATTCTAAAATCAATGGCAGAGGTAAGGTCATCTTCTTGACTATGATTTTCATGATCTTGTTCTACAGTTGTTTCATTATTTCCTCGATGCTATCAGTAAATACCATGGCAAATCCATTAATGATCACATGAGAATCATCATGGGTACAATTATTGATAAGTGTGATGAAAGTGATGTGATTTTCCGACCCATCATATCTTTATAATTGGTTGTCCAGAAACAGAAGCAGGTTACTTCTACAATTGCTTCTAACTTGGTACAGAATGTTGTCAAACAACATGAAAGGAAGCTAAACCCTTACTTGATGAGGAGTTGGTAAGGTTCAAGCCAGAGGAGATGGATGAACCTTGTGCGGAAAGTCAATCTTATATGGCAGCCACAACCTATGAGGACAATTGTATCACTTCACTGATCTCTTCTACAGGACTTTCCAATGGCAGTCGCCAAGAACATACTCAAAAAGAGATTGAACATCTTAAATAAGGCCTTCTAGAAATGGAGAGAACAAGATGCTCAAGGGCATCATATCACAGTAGGGAAATGGGCTTAAGTCCCTTGGAGTTAGATGTGCTAGGCCAGCTGCAAATCTTACCCATGTTGGGAAATAGTGAAGAGTTTCTAATGAGGCAACAAAAGAAGCCTACTCAGAAGCTACAAAGCATCCCTCTTCAGTAGTACACAAACAAGGCTTGCAGTACCATGAATCCAGATTTGCATAGTCGGGAGGTGAGTTGGTACGAGGAAGGATCCAACTACGTCTGGTTTCTTTTACAGGAAAATCGGATCATGAGATAGAGCTTCAATCTATTAGCATTCCATTTGAAATCAAAGTAGCGCAGCATCAGTATGGTGGAAATTTTCCTTTTGTTGGAATTTATACACAAGGTCTTTGTCAGGGGTTGTTGATAACTAAAGATGATGGAAGGCACATTCCATGGGGGGTTATGGATAATTGCTATTTCAGAACTTAGAAGTCCATTTCAGTTGGGATGGAGGGAGATTATGAGTCGGTATCCCACTAAGTTGATGTTTCCTAGGAGACACTTCTAGCCAAAGGCATAGTGCAACAAGGACCATCACATATTTGGGATGGGAAACTCCCGAATAAGCAAATGGGAGCCAGGTGGATCACGTCGTCATACAACAGAGCTTGATAGTGAGTCAAGGGTCCATTTGATGTAGATGCAATTTCTCAGATTCAGTCGAAGGAGGATATCATGGGCAGCAGGATCAGATAGATCTTTTGACGGAGTGGTGGGGTGCACCATCCGATTTATGGGGAGCATGGATAACATTATTATCAGTATTTTATCTAGGAGATCAGCAACATGCAGAGAATGGGTATTCTAGTTGAGATGGAACATTCAGAAAACAAGTTTGCCTCTGAGTTGAGGGATGGACACCTACAGGATGAGAAGTATACAGTAGAGGACGACATCACACACTGGGTCCCTGAGTCCACACTCAAGGACAAGACTATGAGAGTGGTCCATGCTTCACTATTGGCACTTCATCCTGACGATTGCCACATTTACAATCAAGTTAGAGAGAGGTTTTATGGAGAGGGCCTCGAGGGTGTTATGCCAAGTAATGAGATGAAGTATATGACTATTCAGCAGAACAAATCGAGGCACGATTGTTCGGCAGGCTTACTATAGGACTTTCCTAATCTAGATCTGGAATTGAGTGTATCTATGGGCATTATAATAGGTCTAGCAGGGGTGCAGGACTATAGTTACATTGATAAAAAATTTGGCTAAGTGAATGAGTTTGCACATCCTTTCATGATCCCATCGGAGTACAGGTCAGCCCAACGGGCAGGATTGTCTGGCAAGGAAGTGTGCAGGCCCCATGAAATGTCTACGTATACTCTCAGCGACCAGGATAGCAGGATACAGTCTGTATGCAACAGATTTCATCAATGGATTTTACAAAAGGAATTAATATGGCATGGAAGGTGAGTAAAATTAGAATTTATATTTATACCTCTGGTGGTTGATGGCATTCAGGGTAGGTATGAAGGGATGTGAAGCCTTTCTTATCTTATCTTTTGTTCAATACTCAATGTTGTTTTAGTATTTAACAAAATGGCTTTAAATATAAGCATACCTGGAGTTACTTTGTAAAGACGCAGCTGAAGAAGTTGAAATCCCAAAGTAGTGATCTCAAGATCTGCTATGGCAGCTAGTTTGCTCCACCCAATTCCACTTTCGTTTCCTTTCAATGCCCGTATGCAACAAATTTCATGAATGGATTTTATAAGGGAATTAATATGGGATGGAAGGCAAGTAAAATTATAATTTATATTTATACCTCTGGTGGGCGATGGCATTCAGGGTAGGTATGAAGGGGATGGGAAGCCTTTCTTATCTCATCTCTTGTTCAATACTCAATGATGTTTTAGTATTTAACAAAATGGCTTTAAATATAAACATACCTGGAGTTACTTTGTACAGATGTAGCCGAAGAAGTCGAAATCCCAAAGCAGTGATCTGAAGATTTGCTATGGCAGCTAGTTTTCCCCACCCAATTCCACTTTCGTTTCAATGCCTGCATGCAACAGGTTTCATCAATGGATTTTACAAAGGAATTAATATGGAATGGCAGGCGAGTAAAGTTAGAATTTATAACGAAGCAGGCGAGTAAAGGAAGCAGTTGATAACGTTTCGGTGGAATCAATCCGAACCCAATTCCACTTTCGTTTCAATGCCTGCATGCAACAGGTTTCATCAATGGATTTTACAAAGGAACTAATATGGAATGGCAGGCGAGTAAAGTTAGAATTTATAACGAAGCAGGCGAGTAAAGGAAGCAGTTGATAACGTTTCGGTGGAATCAATCCGACGGCTCAAACCATTTTAATCGTCTAACCATTAAATCAAGGGCTCACAAATGGACACGTAACCTCAGAGGAGAGTTGGTTTCAGAGGGGAACGCCTTACGGCGTAATTACCTTGGCCTTATAATATCAATCCCTTGGGTTTATAATATTAATCATGGTCAACCATGGTATATCATAGCCAGCCATGGCAGATGGCAAACATACTAGATTTGAGGTAGAGAGTTCGATGTCAACCAAAGTAGATGGGCTCAAAGCCTATATCAAACCTTCTCCACTGGAAAGTGCTCTGAAAGAGATTTCCAACAGTGTCTTGAAGTCTTCAAATGGCCTCCTGGATCAAAATTTATGGACTTCTGAAATCATGGTCTTGAAGTGCTAAGCAGGCCAAAATATCGGAGGTCTGAAGCTTAGGACCTCAACGATTTATTTAAAAAGGACCTGAAATGGCATGAAGGCCTCAAACCTCGGAGGGATGGTTATATCGGAAGCAAAATGGAACCTCGGCAAGACAGGACACATGGTAGCATTTTGGGACCTCGAAGCATAGGGCCATCGGAACATTGAAATATCTTAAGTCCTTAAAAATTTCTTTTCTTGGAAGTGATGAGGTTTACGAAAAGGAGGAATTACAAAGGAATTCAGTGAAAAACCGAGGACCAAGAAGACCATTTCTCTCTCCTCTAATAGACACATGGAAACAACTAATTAGCTCCTTAGGTGCTGATGAGACAGATGACGTTAGCACGATGTGACTGTATATTGGACATGTGGCAGTCAAATATGACATTTTTGGTGGCCTAATAGGGAAAATATGGGTGACATGTATCACCACCAAGGAGGCGCCACGTGGAGTGATGATGACAAAATGATGTCATCTCGGAGGTCAGCATATCGAAGGTTGGAGTTTTTGTGACTCTTGACTAATTGCCTCATAGAAAAATTATGTTCCAACAAAGGGGCTCTGATGTGGACTAACACATGGTCATGGGAGATCCAAAGGACCAAGGGCGCAGAGAATGCCTAAGCACCTAAGTGCTATGTGATTCCACGTAGAAAGTATTTCGAAGGATGTAATTTCAGAAATCCTCCATAATTGTAATTCAGAGAGAAGTTGCGAAATAGGGAGCTCCGATAGTGTTTAACACTTGGTCAAGGAAACTCAAAAGAACCAAGGGTGGAAGAGCTATACATAGGGAGCTAAAAGAATTCGAGACTTTGTAAATTCATAAGGTTCATTGAAGAAAAGTTACAATATGTAGGGGCTCATATATAACACTACAGTGGTATGAGAAGACGTCGGTCACAACTCCCGGTCCCATGATGAAAGAACAAGTGATAAGGGCTAAGCACCAAGCAACTAAAGGCATCGACATTGTGAGGTTTCATAATGTTCTTTTCATAGAAGTTATGATGAGTTATGTCTTGGATACACTTGTACATAGTGTTAAAGGATGAATGGGTTGGAAGCTGCTGAGTAAATGTGTGCAGAGAAGTTGGTTGATGGAGTTAATGGGAACTACAGAAATAATTGGGTCAAGACAACAAGGACAATGATTCACAGAGAAAAACTATTGGACGTGTTCCAATGATGGAAGAAAGCCATCTCTGACCTCCCTTGCATGCATTATAAACTTAAATAAGAAACAAAGAGGCCATGTTGTTGTACAAGAAAGCTCTGTGAAGCCATGAATAAGCATTGGGAGTATCATTGGAGTGTGCAGGTGGATTGAGATTAAATTCTCAGCATGGAGGATCACATAGCGGGTTGGTGAAGCGCTCAGGAACCCATCCTCATGTTTAAATATAGTGACAAAACTAAGGCAATAGATGAAAAAACAATATGGAGGTGTCATACAGAGGTACACTCGAGCAGTGTGGAAACATGGAGCAGAGGCAACATTTTGTAAAGTGCAACAAAGGATCAAAACCAGTGATTTCCATTGAGCAAAGTGGGGAAAGAGAGTATTGTTGCATGTGTTGGAGAGTGTAGAGCAGAGTGTATGAGCGCTGAGCAACTGGTCCAAGTGTCGAACAAGTGCAAAGTGTTGCAGAGAGCCTGTGGAATAGAAGGCAAATTACAGAGGATAGAGTGCAGTTGTGTACAACCGAGAGAGCCTACAGAATAGTAGAGGACCAAGAGCATAAGTATGTTTATGCAGTACTCCAGATTGGTATCTTTCTGTATTTGCATGTGCCTCTATTTTCATTTTGAAAAATGTATGAAAAGTAGAACAGTGGATAGAGCAGGTGGTGGCCTAAATTCATAAGAAGTTGGTGCCTCTTGGCAAGTAGGTGCTTGCTATCCTAAGGGGGTCGGTGCCTCCTGTGAGCAGGTGCTCAAAAACAAAATAATGTAATTAAGTAAGTGTTTAATTTACATCATAACAACAAACAGTTTGGTGGTTTTTTTCCCTTTGGTTTTCCACGTGAAAATACTGATGTCAATATGTGTATGCTGCTCATGTGATGGATTGTATGTACATATGAATGTCTCATCTCGCTGCTCATTTGCATTATGTATGAATTCTCTCATAAGTAACAAACAATCTAAGAAAGAAAGAAAGAGATATTCATAATTTTTTTTAAGAACCTCACTATCACTGATTCACCCCCACCCTTAGTAATTCCTTATTTCAACAAGAACAATTTCCATCCCTGACATGAGAGCCATAAGTTTAGTGGTGTTATTGTTGTTTAGACCAAGCATCATAGTCTATATGAAGAGAGGCATGCCCATGATGCCACCACATCCCATTAAGCCTATATTTCCTCTAGATTCCCCATTGAAGTTTAGTTTAAGGAAAGTAGGTGGAGGGGGGAGTCAGGAAAACATACTAGCTAGGGGGAGGGGTGGGAGAAAAGGAAGACAATGAAGTGGGGAGAGTAAATTAGATGTAGAGGAGTCTAGATTCATAGCCAAAATCCTTCCAGTCCCGGGGAGACCAAGAGAATGCAAGAGTAGTTTCTCTAATGTTACAGAGGATGGAGTTCTAGAGGGAATCTAAGGGAATGGAAGAGCCCTTGAAAATTCTTCTACTGCACACCTTCTAGATTGCCCAAAGAAGGAAGACAAGGGAAAGAGTTTAGATGTAATTGAGAATGGAGGTATAAAAGGACTAAGAATTCCAGCTAGCAATAATATTGAGAATATTAGCGAGGTCCCTATTAGAACAAGTGAGGCGTTCTTCCAACTTGGTCCATAAACCCAAGGAGAAAACACAGTTGTTGATTAAATGTTCTAGGTTTTCTAGGTGAAGAATGTGAAGTGGACAATGTGATAGCCCCTAGTAGTTACACTTTTGAATGTTATCCCATGTTAGAGGCTTACTCTACATCAAGAGCAACTGAAACAATGTGATATTAGGCCATGAATTATGTTTCCATATTTTGAACCAAACCTCTTATTTTTGTAGTGCTTGATGACCAATTTCCAAGTGGTAGGCTTCACGTATAGAAAATTTTCCTTTTGATGTGTAGCGCCAATGAATTTTTTCTAGCTAGGATGAATAGGGAATGGGCCTTTTCTGTAGTTTGCTCCAATTTTTTTCCATGATTTAGTTTCTGACTTGGTGTGCCATGCCTTTGGTGGGAGCCATTATCACCATCATGAGTTGGTGTCAACTTTTACCAACAGCCTGCAAGTTTGTTCAGGCCTTGAATAATCATCTGTAATATCATCATATCTAATATATGGTGAAAACCAATTTTAGAAAGTTGTTGCCATGAATCATCCCCAAATAATACAATATGGCCATGTTTAACTTCTCAAAAATAATGTTGTTGAAACACATGCATACTTCTTTTGGGAAGGGGCAATATGGAGGAGCCAAGGGTCATGGAGTGCATTTGTACGAGGTGTTTTGGAGGTGTATGAGGAGCATAATTTCATTTACATATACTTTTCCAGAGATCTAAGTCTACTTGGAGCCATCACCACCAAATATTTGCCCCCAGGATTGTTGTCATGATTAAAGGGTCAGACACACCAAGTCCTCCTTTTAGCTTTTCCCTATAAATTTTATCCCATGCCACTAAGGACCATTATTTTTTTATATAGGAGCCACCCCAAAGGAACATGCTTTGAACACGATGGAGTTCCTGTAGAAACAAGAATGGAGGCATTAGTGCTAAACATAAATAAATAGATAAGGCCTGCAACACCGCTTTTAGGGGGACCAATCTTCTAGCAATGTTGAGAGAACAAAAGGCCCAATGATCCAGGTGGATATTGGTGGCCACCCACCTATTCCACCTAGACCTCCAGTCAGTTTCATCTATTTACTATTTTTAGCAGTTTTTTGGGTCCTAAACTTCCAAAGCTATTTTGAACCCATAAACAACATTTTTCTGAGGCCCACAACAAGGCCATTTCCATAGGGCTTGCCATGAATAATGTAGTAATCGGATACATCTTTCCAACGAGGTATCATACGCACCAAACGGAGATCATATGACCAAGTTACAACCCTGGGAAGTTGGCTACCTAACTAACCCCAACGTGGCCCACAAACTCTTGGCATTCCATCTCTTGGGGTTAGGGTTTTGGTTGTTTAGGGTTTTTCCTTGCTTTTCAATAATAAAAAGGCCCTTGAGCCTCATTGTAACACAGTTTAGAGGCATGTAGCCGCCACATCTATTCTCAGTGTTATAGACATTTTTGGGCACTACAACCCCAAGCATGAAATGTCCATAAACCAAGGGCTCCTAAGTCCCTAAAAGTGTTGTTCTAACCCCTAAAGGAACAAGGTCAACAGATTACAGCTTCTCTCAGAAGTTCTCCATGAAAAACTGCTCAGAATTGGTCAAAACAGAATCATTTCAGCTGCTCCACTGGCCAAGTGCGTTGCATCTCACCTAAATACACTGTGTGGGTGCGTTGCATTTCAAAAATCCCTTATATGGGGTGCGATGGGCGAGAAATGACAAATGGCAGTGTCATTCCGCGAGGTGGAGAGGCAATGGAAGCTTCCAGAAACTTCTCCTGTGACACTTGCCTCACTGAATTCGACCAAGGATGAGTAAGAGATCATCAATCTCCAAGTGGAAGCAAGAACTATTAGAGGGAAGACACTAATCAAGTCATGGGCTGACTCATCTCCATTACAGATATCTATATATGGATCCCTCATCCCAGAGATCCAGAGGCTGGAATTTTGCATATTGTAAGGAATTGTTGTTGGTTTCTTGAGACAAACATCAGATTGTTGGGTGATCTAAGCTTTGTATGAGGTGAAGAGGGGCTTCTTTTGCTGAGAGGTTGATGCTGGGTCAGAACAACTGGTTGTAACTCCTCTTGGCTCTTTCTTGTTTATCAATAAAAAGCTATTCTAGTTTTCCTCCATACTCTTGTGTCACTGATATTTGTTGCATTTGTATGGTCAATTTACATCTGATCCTAGATTGTTTATGATTATAGATCCATGTCTTTGTATAGTACTATGCTACTGTGATCTTACAGGTACTTTGAGAAGCTGGGCGTGCAAGGGAGCAGGTAGCGAAAGACTATCAAAGAAGAGAGGAATCAAATCAAGAGATTAGCGCAAGACAGAGGTTGGTCTTCTTGTTCCTCTCTATTTATAATTCATAAAGGAAAAACGAAAGTAGCTTTACTCTGTTTGTTTCTAAGGCAGCTGTCACACCTTAGTGGGATAGAGCAGTTCTATATAGACACTTTTCCCTGTAACAAAATGGCGACTCCGCTGGGGAGAAATTAGTTTGTTTGTTTATCATTCTTTGTTGTCTATTTCATAAACTTACAGGTAGCATTCGAACTGCATTTGCCATAGCAAATGCAAAGTAGATAACTGCTACTTCAGTCCATCTACTGGATCTGTTTATGATTTAAACAACTGATTCACAAACTCTCTGATTGCCCTTGTGATAGCTCTTAGATCCTCCTTAGATCTACCCCTGATTGTTGCATTACTGATTACCTTTTGCTCGGCCAAAACCCATGAACTGAACTGCAAACTGTGACCCGGAACCCAAACAGAGTCTCGTTTCTGGCCCAGCGCAGGTACTGTTCAGAGAATCTGAACTTCAGCGCACTTCCCGAGTGGAGAAGGTGCGTTGCATTTCAAATTCTCTGTGTTACAGGTGCGCTGATCAGACTAGGCTTTGTGCAGTTTTGGTTTCTGTGATTCATTCTTTCCAGTTCTATTCCTGAATTTTGCTGCCTGTGATCAGTATATGTCTGTTTGAAACCCCTTTTCCTTGTTGTTATTTCGCCTCCTTTGTACAAAAGAACTGTAAATTTTTTTGTGTGTTTCTTGAGTCATTTTCAGTTCTCCTTTGCAAAAGTAGCATAATCGCACTGTCGTCCTTTGATTTGAAACTGTCGCAAGTGTCGATTTCAATCGTAGGAAAGAATTTGATTGCTGTTGATGGTCGATTATCCTGTTACTATTGTTTTTGGTCTGAATTTGTAATTTTCTAGTGTCAAGAACAAGTATTCATTTCAAAATCGTAAGGTGTTGTGATCGTCTCCATTTTTTATTTCGAAAAGGAACTTGTTGATATTTGTTGCTTGAAAAGAAATTCAGATTTGTGCATCAACTTTCTTTTTATCATTCATATACTAAGAAAGTCGAAAACAAATACATGCATGTGCATTTGCATATAGACAGTCTGATTGGTTTGATTTAGGAAAGTGCACTTAGAGTGTGCTCTTTGCTCTTTGTGAAAGGATTCTGTCTTTCTTTCCTTAGTAGCTAGGATTTTCATTGCACAAAGAAGATAAAAAGATTGTTTATCATCTTAGATTGCATTTTAGGAATTACATCTACATCTCACGGTGAACCTGAAAGGAAAACTTCATAAACAAGATCAACTATAAAATAAATTCAATGTATCTAACAACGCTTTGGAACTTAACGCACAACATTTAGAAGTCTAGGCTAGAGACGTATTCCAGCGTCGTAAAGCCTGGTAACTGTTGTTCTCACTGATGGTTGGGTGATTCCTCCACTTTGAGACGATAAGTGCCAGTACGGACTTGTGCTCCCACGTACCGTCGAGTATATTTTGGGAGACCCCAATAGGCTTAATCCTTTATCCATAGGAAGCCGTGTCTGCCGCCCTATCGATCGCAATGCACTGAACACAACATTCGAGAAGATTGACTGTCGTACCGTAAAACGTATTCTGCAGTTTTGCGATTGGTTTGGTAATCCCTCTACCTAGATTTCCAGAGCAGTCCCTTTCGTTCCTTTTCATACTCTTTAACAGAAAAGGTCCATCTGAGCACTTGTCACTTCAGGCTCATTAAAAATCGAAGGAGACTAGAGTCATCTTTTGTTTTTTCTCGACTCTTAAAAATTGAAAAAACAAGTTGTGTTAAAGCGTCTAAAATTCATTTAATTCGGAAACATACTTCCCCTTTATTTTTAGTTGATCGAGTAATCCGCAATCGTGGAAGAAAGTCAATTGAAACCCTGTCGTTCGCGGAGGCTTACGAGTCAACCGTCTTTGTCTCCGGAATCAAAGCTAGTATGGACAAAGCGAACTCGTTTAACCGGTTCCAAATCTCCTGTTAAAGTTAGAACAAGTATTCCAACAACATCAGAGACTCCGGTTACTCCAAACATTTCTGGAATCTCTGCCTCTACAGAAGAAGTTCAGCAGCCACAGAAGGACAGTAGTACTGATCCTAGTCTGAGGGTAAACACTTGTGTTACCGAACCAGTTCCATTTACAACCGGTTCGGAGAGTCTTGCTCCTCAAACATCTGTCGCTGCCGATTCCATACCTTCTTCGGCACCAAAAATATTCTATGGACCTGACGGTCTACCCCTTCCACCTGGTTTGATTTCCATGGAAGAGATTGTGGAAGATCCTCCAACTAGTACTCCATCGCAATTTGGAGTCGGGATCACTATGTATCCTTCTTCATCAGAAGTTAGTCTACTGCCAGCGGAAGCTCCTGTAGAATCGCTAGGTAATCTTTTGGATAGACTAGAAATGTCTGAACAATCGTCAACATCTAGGACTGTGTCGTCTGACACAGCGACGGCAGAACCCCCTGCTATCACTCCAACAATGTTCGCCGGTATACCATCTGTCCCAACTAGCTCTCAACCGCTAGAAGGAGCCCACTCAGGGGCCATTTCGACAGTATGGTCTGTTCCTGTTTGTTCATCCGGAATAGTATCCGAAAACTCTTATGTTGAGTCTCAACAAATTGATCCATTTGGAGGTCAATTTGGGCAGTCTGGCCCTCAAGGGCAAACCATTCCCTTGAGTTCTGGATTACCACCATATGGGGGGCAGTATACCCTTTCATTATCCCCTCCGGGAGGATATCCATACGGGAGTTCACAACAACATTCGGGTTATACTGGAATTACCTCAAGCGGTTGGGTACCGATACTACCTCAACAACCAAGAGTTGTATATTCGATGCAACAATGCTTACCTATGTCAAATATACCAACTACGCCAGCTATTGTGACGGTGTCGCAAGTTCAAGCGCCGCTTGTTGTATGCCAACCTCAGGTCTCTCAGGTTGTAATGCAACAGCCCCGTGACCCTGCAACTCAACCACAATCGCCGACTGGTGGAATGACACAGGTTCAGACGGGTACAATTACCCCTCATCTTGGCCAAACTATTAGTATCGGGCAACAACACATGGCTTCACAACCATGGCTAGTACAATACCAACAATCGCAATTCCAACAAGTATACCAAGGTTCTGAGCAACAAATCTTTGCAAATAGTGGACAGCCGTATATTCAAAACGGTCTAAATCAACCATTTTACAATGGTCATGCCCACCAACCTTACCAAAGTTACCAGCATCAAATGCATTATGCCGGTATGCAAAGACCAACTGCTCAGGCAATCCCATCTTATCCTGGGTATGCTTCACCTAACCTGAATCAACAGTTACCCTTTGTGGCGACTTTAGAGTTACCTGATTTAAATCGGTTAACAAACGATCCAATCGCTTATGCCCCTTGGTGGCCAGCGATTCCGCATAAACTTCCATCAGATATTCCTAAATTTAATGGAAATCCGGGTGAAGATCCGTCGAATCATGTGATGACCTTTCATCTGTGGTGTTCATCAAACACCCTAAATGATGATTCGATTAGGCTTCGCCTTTTTCAGAGGACGTTAACTGGTCCGGCAGCAAAATGGTACATCGAATTGCCTAGAGCTTCATTCGACAACTTCAGTACCTTAGCCACAACCTTTTTAACCCATTTTCAATTACCGATAAGGTACGAAACGGGAACGGAACTCCTTACCAACTTCAAACAGACGACGGCCACTCACATATCTGATCATATACATGAGTGGTGATGTCGTCGTAGAATGGTAAAAACATATGTTCCCGATCAGCTCTTAGCTGAATGGTTTATCAAGTCATTACTACCTTCCATCACGGAAGATGTGGCAAAAGGGGGGGTCGTCACAGAAGAGCAAGTTATCGCTCGTGCGCAATATTTGGACTTGATTTACACTCAGTCCGGCACGCTCTACGATAAAATACCTGACGCCCCTAGACCGGAATTCTCAGTTCCTCCTCCTCCTAAATCAAACAATGACTCTCATGCCGGCGATGGCGTGATTGGCACAACAGACACGAAATCGACAAAGGCTACATCCAAAAAGGCCCGTAAGATTTCAGGTCAAAATACAAAAGATGAACTTCTTGCCTCGGAAGTAAATGCCGTATTGACAGATAAAGGCAAAGAAACCAATCAACCAGGGGGCAAGAAGAAAGGCAAAGGGAAGAAGAAGAAACATGAACAATCATCACCTGAAAAATCTTTTGCAAACCCTCCTGGAGATAGGAAACCAAAAAATCCATGCTTTATATGCGATGAGGATCATTGGACCGCAAATTGTCCACACAGAGCTGAGCTTAAAAAATTCTTCAAGAATTCAAAAACCTCCGCAGTGTTAACTGATCCGTTTCCAAATCCAAGAACAAATCTGGTTGAGAGTGGAAATGCTTCCCCGTCTCAAGTGCTAATGTTGTCGGTTTCAAAACAGCAAAATGATGCTTTGATATCGACAAGGAACAAAGATTATGGGAATCCATAGTTGTCGAACAACAAGGATAAAGATCAACCTAGTAGTTCGACAACAACTTCGATAGAAGTTGTGCTGCCCATCATTCCTGAATTGACAATAAAACCGCCAAAGGGAGTAGTACACAAGTCGACGTTTAATCCCCGCGCTAGAGCGGCACAGCATTATAATATAGTGGAAGATTTGGCCCAATCACCATCCGCTATGTCGACTCTTGAAGTACTACAAAATTGCCCATCCCAAAAGCAGGCTTTATTATCAGCCATTGGTGGGATAGACCCAAAGGATTCCAATCTTGTATCCTTCGATCATAAAGGATACGATCCTCAATTACCAGCTCAACTAGCTTTCCTTGTTCAAGTGAAATCCCTCAACAAAACTGTTCATCGAACAATTATCAATGAGGGGGCATCTACATGCATTATGTCGATGAGTTGCTGGAAAACTTTAGGATCTCCAACCTTGTCGCGATCTTCGACGACATTAAAAGCATTCGACGGAAGGACATATACCCCATATGGTATTTTAAGTAACTTGAAGGTTGAACTAGGAGGGAAAACAGTAGAAATAGATGTTGAAGTAATCGATGGAAATCTCGATTACAACATCCTACTAGGAAGACCATGGATATATGCTATGGCTGCTGTTGTGTCGACCTATTTTAGGAAGATTGCATTTCCCTTCCAAGGAGGGATTACAATCGTCGATCAACAAAACTTCCTCCCCAATGGTTCTCAAGTTACGAGAAGCATTCCTATGATCCATGGAAGCCCCCATTCGCTTCAAAATATTGGAGCAGGCCTACTAAAAGATCCTATATTAATGGGAACTTTCACCCTTCCACCTCTGATCAATCTGGCGGAAGTAGCGTCGGTAGGAACCTGCAATATGATATCTTCTAAAAAGATCTCAGAAAACGATATCGACATGGATCATGCAATGGTTTTGCCTCCAAGCCCAACGAAGATATTGTAGCAATCAATGTTCCTAGCATGGGAGGCAAACCCAAATCAACGTTCATCAAGCGTTTGGATAGACAGGTCTGAGGAATATGGTACCCCTTTAGATCCTTGGTCGTGAGTGCATGCCACCGACGAAGGAATTGTTCAATCAATGGTAATTAAAGGAGCACCATGGAATGATTCCCACCATCGTTCCCTTCTTCCGGATTGTGGAGAAGATACCCCGGATGACCTTTATCATCCTTCAGTTTTTGATTTTCTATCAAATACTGTAAACATGGTGGATTCCGAGCGAAACTTGTCCAACATTGAAGAGACTATCGCCATAAATATCTCGACCAAAACAGATGTTGTAGAGAATATTTATGTTGACAAATGTTGTTCTCCTTCAGAACTGGAAATATATGACGCTCTTTTTCGCGAATTCAGAGATGTCTTTGCCTGGTCATATAGTGAAATGCCAGGCATCGACTCGAGTATCGTTGAACAAGAAATTAAGATGTATCCAGATGTCAAACCAGTACAACAACGGCTATGGCAGGTGCACCCCAAGAAAGTCGCTGCCATTAAGGCAGAAGTTGAGAAACTTCTCCATGCTGGTTTCATTTACTCGGTTCCTCTAACCGATTGGGTATCGAATATTGTCCCTGTTATGAAAAAACAAGGGACAATTAGAGTGTGCATTGATTATAGGGATGTAAATCAAGCTTGTCCAAAAGACAACTACCCTACACCCTTCATCGACCAGATAATTGATGAATGCGCCGGATGCGAAATCTTTTCATTTATGGATGGATTCTCCGAGTATAATCAAATAAATATCCGCCCACAGGACCAGTCAAAGACTGCATTTATTTGTCCATGGGGCACATTCGCATATCGAAAATTACCCTTTGGTTTAAAGAACGCAGGGGCGACGTTTCAGAGGGCAATGAATTATGCCTTCCATGACATCAAAAACATCGTTCAACCATACCTCGACGACCTTTCGGCTCATTCGCGAAAGCGGACTGATCACCCGCAGCATTTAAGAGCGATATTTCTACGTTGCCGACACTACAAGATACGACTAAATCCACACAAATGTGTATTTTGCGTCAGTTCTGATTGTTTACTTGGCTTTGTAGTCTCAAAGGATGGAATTCGTCTCGACCCATGTAAGGTTCAGGAAATTATAAATTTGCCTCCACCTTCAAATTTGTTTCAGACTCAGAAACTCTAAGGGAAAGCAAACTTTCTAAGGAGGTTCATTCCAAATTACGCCAAACTTGTTAAAGGTTATACACGTCTTTTGAAAAAGGAAGTACCCTTTGTCTGGGATCAGGTTGCGCAAGCTTCCTTTGATGCTTTAAAAGAATCCTTAATGAAAGCATCATTAATGTACGCTCCTGATTATCAAAAAGATTTTAACCCGTATCTGGCTGCGGTGGATACAACCATCGCAATGGTTTTAGTTCAAGAAGACAACGGAATCGAACATCCTATATATTATTTAAGTAAAAACTTAAATAATACAGAAAGCAAATATTCTTATGTTGAAAAGCTAGCGCTCGCAGTTGTTCAAGCGATACAGAGATTTCGACACTATGTCCTCTTTCGAAAAACTACCATTCTATTAGATTGCAACCCCATGACTTATATATTGTTGCGACAGTTGCTGGGGGGCAAATATTCAAAATGGATAGCAATCCTACAAGAGTTTGATCTGGAATTTGTAAAATCCAAGTCAAAGAAAGCTCTGGTTTTCGCAGAATTATTATGCGATCTCCCATCGTCGTCCAACGATGAAACATCCGAAGAAACGATCGTGGACGAAAGTTTGTTTCTGATATCTTCAAGCAATCAATGGTATGGGGATATAATCATTTATCTCCAAACCCAAAAATATAGGCCAAATACCTCTCGCTCCGAACAAAAACGTATTCGATACCAAGCAAAAGACTACATGATCGTCGGTGATACACTTTACCGTCGCGGTATCGATACAGTTCTGAGAAGGTGCCTCATGCATGAGGAGGCCGAAAAAGTCCTGAATGATTGCCATTCAGGCACGTGTGGGGGGTATCAATCCGGTTATGCTACAACGCAGAAAATCTTACGAGCAGGATACTTCTGGCCAACAATGTTTAAATATTGCATAAACGCAGTCAGAAGTTGCCATGCTTGTCAAATTTTCGATAGCAAAACCAGAAGACCACCCGCACCTCTGCAGCCAATAGTTGCTGTCGGGCCATTCGCCAAATGGGGCATCGATTTCATGACATGTAACCCCACCTCGACCGAGGGGCATGGGTATATCATAGTCACCGTTGACTATTTTACAAAATGGGCCGAGGCGATGCCTACATTAGATAATACTGGTGAAACAGCCGCCCTCTTCTTTTTCAATCATGTAGTCGCCAGATTCGGCGTACCACAAGCTATAGTCATAGATCATGGATCGCATTTTCGCAATCACATGATGATCGAGTTAGCTGCCAAACTAGGGTTGTCTCACGACAGCTCTACTCCGTATTATCCGCAAGCCAACGGACAAGTTGAAGCAATCAACAAGGTCCTGAAACGCATGCTGCAAATGATGATTGGAGTGCACAAAAGAAGATGGCACCTAATCCTGTACTCAGCTTTGTGGGCTTACCGAACATCGGTAAGGAATGCAACTGGGTTTACACCTTTCCAACTGGTATATGGCCTGGAAGCAGTCTTACCAATCCAGTGCGAAATCTCGTCTCTCAAACTCGCAATTGATCTCCTCCCCGGAACTTCAGGAGAAGAAGCTTGTTTCTTGGAACTAATCCAATTGGATGAAACCCGTCGTGATGCCGCTTTGGCTAACGAAGCCCATAAGAAACGAGTCAAAGCACGGTTCGACAAAAGTGTCAAACCCCGTGTCTTCTCAGAAGGTGACTTGGTCTTGCTTTATGACCAAGAATCCGATAAATTGGAAGCAGGTAAATTCAAGTCTTTATGGATGGGCCCCTATATTGTTAAACGAGTGTTAGCAAAAGGAGCCTACGAGTTAATGGATTATGACGGGATTCCACTGGCGCAACCTCGTAACGGGTTGTACCTCAAGCGTTACTATGCGTAATGGTAACCTGTATGCTTTTGTTATGTTTTTGTTTTCGCTAAAATGTTTATTTTGGTCAAGTAATCCACTTTTTACATTTATTGCAGATGTCAAACCTATTGGAGTCATGTGTTGGATATGTCGACGGAGCGAGTCGTAGTTCGCGGAACCTATCTTCCACGGCCTGGGCCATTTTTGATCCAAGCGGCGAGTTAGTAAGTTTCAGAGGGGTATGTATTGGTCGATCAACAAATAACATCGCTGAATATAGCACGTTGATAGAACTTCTCTCTGATGCCATCACACATGGTATACGCCAACTGATTGTCAGGCTAGACTCACAACTCATCATACTACAACTCACTGGTATCTATTCTGTCCGAAATCCAGTTATTTATCGCATGTTCCTAAGGGTTAAGATTTTGGAAAGACAATTTGATTTTATTCAATATCAACATATTTCCAGAAACTTAAACACATTAACTGACTCATTGGCAAATTATGTGTTAGATAGACATTTGCAACATTTATAAAAAAAAGCATACCATCAATGTTTGCATTTGGATCATGTAACTTAACCAAAATAAAACTCCGAAAATCAAAAATATATATAACTGTTTATGGTTTACACATAATGTTCTGTAACCAAGACAAAATCGGTCAAGTGACCAAAAACTCAAAATGCTAGGGGGCACCCTAGTCTAATGATGCTCGTGATAGCAAGTCACAGCCTGTGCAATCATGCGTAAGAGACGAGTCCATCGTCTTGGCACACCAGTAGTATGCCGCTGCAACCTTAAGGGCAGCTCGTCAGTCCTCACATCTGGAATACCAAGAGTGAGGCCCTCAACCTGCTCCTGTAACGCTGTGAGAGTCTCGGCCACATCGAGGTCACGAAGGATAGCCCTTCCAACAGCCTCTCCTACTGGGGCGGCAGCTAGCACTCTCAGGCATACTATTGGCCGAACAGGACCAACATTTGCATGAACACATGAGTTTGATTAAAGTCTTGATAGAATAGAACACAAGGACATTATAAATGAAAAAACGATAAACAAGAATATGGTCAAGGATTTTACCAATGGCGCCCCACTGTTCGCCATCCGGCAGTACTAAATCTGGATCACCCCGGAAGTCCATGCCAGCATATGGATACTCGGAATAAACCATCTCCTGACGATCAAACCACCTGAAGAAGGTATCAGAAAATGAAATCTGAGACTGACCAGCATGCCTAGACATATGGTCAACCCATCTCTGCATACGTGGTTCAGTAGGTGAAGGTAAATCGACTGCAATATACTGCAGCTGCATCAGTGGTATCTTCTCCAAGGAAAATGCCCATACCCAAAGTTCTTCAACCTCCCGCTCTTTATCTTGGTCAACTGTTCTTTCATCACAAGAAGTACTGCGTCGCACCAGTTGAACACCTTCGGTTGGAGGCATTCCAAGGCATACTGCATATAAGATCAGTTGGCTACATGAAGAGCCGCACCACCAGCCATCCTACCAAAAGTAAACAGAATAGTCCTGAGGGACCTGTCAGTGACATCACGGATGATGATCTTGCCGTCTTTACTCAGCTGAGATCCCTCTCTGCAGTACCGGCGAACATAATCTCTCACAGATTCACCTCCTCGGGCCGAACCTGATAAAGAGATGGGGGCACCCCGCCTCGACAAGCCAGTTAAGAAATAGATGTCTACTACAGTCAAAGGGATAGATTTGCCCCTGATCTGGAACACCTGGTTGGCAGGATCCCAAGCATCGAGCAAATACTGCAGTAAGTTGATCTGTTGTCTCATGCTAGAAATGCGGAAAAACTTCAGCAAGCCACAGTTCCGCAGTGCGTTTACTGTAACTGGATCATGTAGGGCAAGCATGTCCTCTTCTTCATGCTCACGTTCTCGCCATGTAATGGCCATCTTACTCCAAAAATCTCTGAAAAACAAATAAGAGAAGAGTTAGATCCTGATTTTGGTAAGAAACAGGCAAAATTTCCATCAAAAACTCTGCATAAAATTCCTTCTCTGCGCCCATCGCACCTACAGTAGTGATTTAGGTGCGTTGCATGTCAGATGGCCATTAGACAGCCCAACATCCAACGCACTTTTCGATACACAGAGGGTGCGCTGAAGGCAGAATGAGTTTTTCAAACCCCAGAGGCCCAGAAAAACCAGGAATCAAGCTCAGAATGCAAAATGGAAAGCATGAAATGGAAGAGCTCAGGTTTAGCTCCTACCTGGTCCAGACGGCGCCGAGAATCGTCCACAGAATCTCCCGAAATTAGCTGATGAAAATCAAAGGGGGAAAGCACCTCCAAAGCTCCAACAAACCAAAGTTCAAATGAAATGGTAAAATGAGAGGTAAAAACACTTTTCATTACTTTTTACGTAGTTCGAAGTAAAATATTAGTGTTCTAACTCATTTTTCAAGCATATATGGTTCATTTCTGACTAGTTTGATGAAGCATTTGAAAATACAGTACAATCTTTCAAAGAACAAAGCTATTTATGGTAAATTCAAAAAGAGACCATTCAATCGAGCAGTTTTAACGCGGACTTCATGCTCGTTAAAAAATAAACATAAGCAATGAGCACATGTTCCCCCAGAGTTTAAGCTCATTAAAAAATAAACCAATTTCCGGTAAATAACCATCGTGAATGTAATACTTCAGCCTTTAAAGCCTTGGTCGTGTTTGCACCGTCACCTCCACTTTTGCATTGGCCGATCATTCACCTCCATTTGATTGTTTACCCATTTTGAGGAACAGCTGCGAAGAGTGATCTCACTAGCCATCCTTGTAACACTGCCATGATTGGAAAATTCCAAACCTTACCTGGAATTAGTTGCTACCCATTTTATCACTCGTTCCTCAAAAGACGAGTCTCCTTTAAGCTCTTTTCAACTGACTCGTAAAATATGAAAAGATTGCCGAGCCATTGGCCTCTCCAACTCGTTAAAGGGACCGGAAGTGCGATCCCTCCTCTAAATTTTAATCTTTTTGGACCTGAGGGATTATTACACAAAAAGATCGAGCGCTTGTTTTGTTCGGCTCGTTAAAACTATCGAAAATTCATCCCTTCTGTATTGTTTTATACTTTTTCGGACTTAAGGGATTAGATGACGAAAAAGGAATTTTGGAGTTACCTTTACGTTCCTTTTCAGACTCTAAAATTGAAAAGGACCGAGTTATCTTTGTCGTTAAACTCGTTAAAATTTTAATAGCGACAAACTTGTCTATAGACGAGAACGAGTTTCACTATCGCTAGGCTCGTTAAAACATAGTGATGGGTTTGCCCGAAGGGAAAATTATAGAACAAGCATATGTTATCCTCCTCAAGCATGATAAAAATAAAGAGGTACTGGTCAACAATGACTGGGAAAAATTGGGAAGAAAACTTGAAGAAACTTTGTTGGTAGCAAGTCGCTCTTGAACATGACACTTTCGCTCCGCATCCAAGTCAGGTTGGGTTGTTTCATTCACCGGTCACATCACCATGGTCCCATCACACCATCTACATTTGGGGTAATTCTACCAATCCATCATTTCAGTGTCGCCGATATGTTCAAGAGAAGTCATTCAGAGAATTCACCTGTGTCTCACCCACTACAATACATTTATACTCTATTCTTTCATGACCGCCACCCTGAACCTTATATCACCAGATCGTTTTCACCTCCATTAAAATCATTTGCTCCATTCCGTGTCATTGATGTGGGATTCACTAAGGCCCTCCTATGATGGATCACTTCTTGTCGACATTAGCTCATTATCCAAGAAGTGGATCTAGGAACACCACATTCAGTACTTTGAAGCTTGCATGCCTCAATGGCAAGTTTCTCACTTCCGGCGACAGGTTTACATCAATGACCTTCGACCGAGAGATTTTGCGTGGTGTTCGACGCCAAGTCCTTTATTCACACCACGTGAATTGTACTGTAGTACCTTGAGGGTCATTATCATTATCGGTGATTCCTCTCGTGCTTGTTAACAGCTTACATCATTGGCTGGTAATCAAGCGATGTCTTTACATGTTCGACTTCAGAACATTTCTCACATGGATAGACTTGTACTTCGAGTGAAGATCGAACAAGATTGAAGACCCCGGATGTAGTTTCATCCATCCGGGCTGCGATATACATTCAGGAAAATAAAAACATCAAATGTACATCATGGCTGCACAGATAATCATCCAATTAAAGGGATGATGGCTCTACCAGAATCATCAGTCTTCACTCAGACGATTGTCTGTTCTATGTACATAAAAATGAATTTATAAAGCTGAGCATGGGAATGCCCACCTCAGCTAGATCATGAAAATATTATGAAGAATATGTATTGTATTGTATCTTATTACAGGTCTCCTCCCAGCATTGAAAGAACTTCGGATCCTCATAATAAAGCATTTCACCCGACATCAAAAGATTAACGACCTCATGCTTTAGGGTGCAACTGTTATAGACATTTTTGGGCACTACAACCCAAAGCTTGAAATGTCCATAAACCAAGGGCTCCTAAGTCCCTAAAAGTGTTGTTCTAACCCCTAAAGGAACAAGGTCAACATATTACAGCTTCTCCCAGAAGTTCTCCATGAAAAACTGCTCAGAATTGGTCAAAACAAGATCATTTCAGCTGCTCCACTAGCCAAGTGCATTGCATCTCACCTAAATACACTATGTGGGTGCGTTGCATTTCAAAAATCCCTTCTATGGGGTGCGATGGGCGAGAAATGACAAATGGCAATGCCATTCTGCGAGGTGGAGAGGCAATGGAAGCTTCCAGAAACTTCTCCTGTGACACTTGCCTCACTGAATTCGACCAAGGATGAGTAAGAGATCATCAATCTCCAAGTGGAAGCAAGAACTATCAGAGGGAAGACACTAATTAAATCATGGGCTGACTCATCTCCATTACAGATATCTATATATGGATCCCTCATTCCAGAGATCCAGAGGCTGGAATTTTGCATATTGTAAGGAATTGTTGTTGGTTTCTTGAGACAAACATCAGGTTGTTGGGTGATCTAAGCTTTGTATGAGGTGAAGAGGGGCTTCTTTTGCTGAGAGGTTGATGCTAGGTCAGAACAACTGGTTGTAACTCCTCTTGGCTCTTTCTTGTTTATCAATAAAAATCTATTCTAGTTTTCCTCCATACTCTTGTGTCACTGATATTTGTTGCATTTGTATGGTCAATTTACATCTGATCCTAGATTGTTTATGATTATAGATCCATGTCTTTGTATAGTACTATGCTACTGTGATCTTACAGGTACTTTGAGAAGCTGGGCGTGCAAGGGAGCAGGTAGCGAAAGACTATCAAAGAAGAGAGGAATCAAATCAGGAGATTAGCACAAGACAGAGGTTGGTCTTCTTGTTCCTGTCTATTTATAATTCATAAAGGAAAAACGAAAGTAGCTTTACTCTATTTGTTTCTAAGGCAGCTGTCACACCTTAGTGGGATAGAGCAGTTCTATATAGACACTTTTCCCTGTAACACATAGATAAGCTACCATCGCCTAAGCTAGTTTATTTCCATTCTGTATGTAAGCATATTTCAATTCTTTGATATTAATGCAATGAAGTTTTTATTTATGCTACATATTTGTGTTTATGTTTTTATATGTCTTCTGTTGTGTTCCTTAGTATGGATCAATGGTATCAGAATGACCTTCTCTTTCTCTGTTTTTCTTTGCATGTCCCCAACAAGGTCAGGGTATAAGGAGTTAGGGCTAGAACTCGTTGAACCTTTGCCCAGCCCCACAAACCACGACAACCTCCCATGGCGGAAGAAAACAAATATGAGGGAGTAGGAGATCCTTTCAAACTATTGCTCAAATAAACCCTCGAGAAACAAAGGTATGAGATGATGGATAACTTTGCCCTAATCCTTCTATGGATACCCACAGGCGACACATCTTCATCCAACAACCACTCTCGAGGCGCCACTCCCTTTAAGGTACAATTGAACTTTGACATTCCCATATTTGAAGGCTAGATAGATACAGACGTCATAGATAGATGGTTAAATCTATTATAAGGGTATTTTTTGGTTCATGACTTTTCCAATCAAGAAAATATTACTTTTTCACTTCTCAAAGCCACCCCCCATGTCAAGTACTAGTAGGAAACCTACTGTGAACAGAAGGATGAGAGGGAACCCTCACTGTTTTCAGCCACAACCACTTAAATTCTTTCTGAGACGCCATCAAGGAACAATATTACCTTGTCGGGAGCTATGAAGTTAAATGTATAAAGTGGACCACGCTGTGGAAGGGAATGGACCAAGACATGTCAGTGTTCACAAATATTTTTCATACCCTTCGCACGAAGTTGGGTATCAAGGATTTTAAGCAGCATTTGGTACTCAAGTTTCGCTGCTATCTACACAATTACATCTAGGACGAGGTGGAGTTCCTAGACATCTCCTCGCTTAGCGTCGCCTATCGATACACTATCAAGATCAAGAAGAAATTTAGATAGAAGAAGTGAGACTTTGGATCCGTGAATCCAAAGCAAGGGAAAGGAACCCCCAAACCACAAAAAAAAGGAAAAATCCAAGGTGGGGCGACCCCGGAAAACTCATTGAAGCTGAAAGCAAAGAACAACACCATGAAGACAAAGAAGGACACAGGGAAATGGCGTGAGTTCCATATGAGCCCCACTCACAACATAAGTGAGTTTCAAGCCAAGCAGTCACTAATGGTTGAGTTGAAGGCTTCCAAGTCAGATGCAGGTTTTGGCTCTGAGTCAGAACCTGACAAGGGAAATGACAAAAGGAAACATATTATTGATGCAGAGCCTAGTGCCAACATTGTCACCACCAAAATCCAGAAGATTGAGTTCAAAGATCCAGAGGAGGGTGTGTCTCTTCCAATCACAGATGTGGGTGAAGGGTTCTCCAATGTAGTTCATTATCGAAAGCGGAAACCAAAATAACCTCATCTCAACAGAGGTTGTGAAGCGGTTGGACCTACCAACCACACCACACCTGTAGCCATACACCATCAGGTGGCTTCACCAAGGATGAGATCTTCGCGTCAGCCAACAGTTCCACCTTCCCTACAATATCAAGCCTTTCATAGATGAGGTATTGTTTGATGTTTCTCCTCTTGAAGTTTGTGATGTATTATTAGGGCAACCATACTTGTGGAAGCATCATGTTATGTATGAGTTTAGGACTCACACTGTTATTATTTCTTTGGGCAATAAGTTATAGGATACCAAAGGTAGCACAACCTACCACCATCTCTTTGATCTCTACGAAGCAATGTAGTAAGATCATTTCCCAGATCGAGAAATTTTTCTTCCTCATGATTCACCCTCAAGGCAAGAAGAAGATTTTGGCCACATCCATGCCTCTATTCAGGACTCCTCCACATGGAAACAACAGGTGGACAAGGTCACGGAGGAGTACAGGGACATCTTCACCTCACCCACAGGGGTACTCGTACATTGTTAGGTCAAGCACTCCATCAATTTGACCCTAGGCGCACAGCTATCCAACGGACCGATTTATCGACACTCTGTTCTGGAGAACAATGAAATCAAGAGGCAGATTTAGTAGCTATTGGAGAAATGGCACATCAGGCCAAGTTCATCACCCTGTGGGAGGCTGATCGTGTTGGTACAGAAGAAGGATGGGACTTGGAGACTTTGTATTGACTATCAGATGTTGAATAAGATCATTTTTTCGAATAGGTATCCAATCCCATGGATTGATGACCTTTTTGACTAGCTCAAGGGGGCCAAATATTTCAGCAAGATTGACTTGAAGTCTGGTTATTACCAGTTACTAATCGAACCATCCGATGTGTGGAAGACTTCCTTCAAATCCAATGAGGGCCTTTTTGAATGGTTGGTCATGCCTTTGGGGTTGACAAATTCCCCCCATAACCTTTATGAGGTTTATGGACGACAACTTGCGGCCCTTCAAAAACTCATTCGTGGTAGTGTATTTGGATGACATCCTGATATTCAACTAGAGTTGGGAAGAGCACCTCCACCATATTCGACGTGTCCTCCAAACCCTGCCACAACACAAATTGTGTGCCAATTTGGAGAAATACACTTTTGGTATGAACTAGGTACAATATCCGAGGTACATCATTGATGAGTGGAGTGTGCACATGGACCCAACCAAGATACAAGTTATTTGGGATTGGCCAGCCCCAACCACTCTAATAGAGCTTCACAAATTTTTGGGTCGTGCTAATTTCTACCATAGGTTTCTGTTGGGGTTATCTCATATCGCTTGACCTTTGAGTCAAGTCACCAAGGGTGGAGCAAAAGCAAAGTTCTTTTGGTTTGAACCCCAATAGAAGGCGATTATCAAGTTGAAGCATTGCCTCTGCTCTACACCATTGCTCACATTACCATACATGCAACAACCATTTGAGATTGAGACATATGCCTCCGACTATGTTATTGGTGTAGTTCTTACTTAGCAGGGGCATCTAGTGGCATATCACAATGAGACATTTTCAGACACAGTTCAAAAGTATCCCACCTATGACAAAGATATATGTTCCATTGTGCAAACCTTATGACAATGGAAGCATTACATTATGGGGAAAGAAACGACCTTCCACAAAAACCACCAGCCCCTGCAGTTTGAACAGACACAAGGAAAATTGCATAACGATCACCATCAGAGATTTTCCACATACCTACAAGAGTTCCATTTAAACATTAAGTACAAGAAGGGTAGCAATAATAATGTTGCAAAATACCTCAACGATCCAAAATTTGGCAACACATACCAGATGCTCCTGAAAGGCAAGCAAGTTCCTGATTTTCACCTCCAGAGTGCACTATAGGCCAACAAAGGATCCAACTATATCAATTTCCTCACTAGGCACCAGGTTCAAAATAAATTTCCTCACCTCATGGAGGCTCTGCACGCAATGGGGACCATTGCTTCCTAAGGGGGGAGGACTCATTGAGGTGGATATTGGTGGCCACCCACCTATTCCACCTAGACCTCCAATCAGTTTCATATTTTTCCTTGATTATAGCAACATATACTATTTTTAGCATTTTTTCGGGTCCTGAACTTCTGGAGCTGTTTTGATCCCCTAAACAATTTTTTTTTTGAGTTTCGTGACAGGCTTCAACTTGTAGGTAGGGGCCTGCCACAAATATTGTAGTACTCAGAGAGATATTTCCAACGAGGTATTGTATGCGCCAAACAAAGATCATATGACCAAGTTATAACCCCAGGAAGTTGGATGCCCAACTAACCCCAATGAGGCCCACAAACTCTTGGCATTCCATCTCCTAGAGTTAGGGTTTTGGTTGTTTAGGGTTTTCCCTTGTTGTTCAATAATAAAAAGGCTCTTGAGCCTCAATGTAATATAGTTCAGAGGCATGTAGCCACCACATCTCTTCTCAGAGATAAGATACCATCGCCCGAGCTAGTTTATTTCCATTCTATATGTAAGCATATTTCAGTTCTTTGTTATTAATTAATTGAAGTTTTATTTCTGCTGCATCTCTGTGTTTATTTTTGTATCTGTATTCTGTTGTGTTCTTGTATAAGTCTGGATCACCCAACCTGCCAATTTTTTATTCAGTTTGGATAATAATTCCTCCCATAGACTACATTTGAGATAACTTTAATCCAATGGAGCACCCAAGTATTTTTAGGGGACCTTACATTTTTGAAAATCCAAAATTAAGGTAGTGTGTCTTTATACTAGTATGGGGGTGTTAAAGAAGAAAACTTGGGATTTGGCCTTGTTTATTGCCATGACTAAGGAAAGAGAGAACTACTCTAATATTCTTGTAAATTATCATGCTTCGTGAACAGTTGGGGTGCCCATGCCTAAAGTGTCATCAACAGGTAGGGTAGGAGTAAACCTAAATACTTGTTGTTACACAATAGAAGCCATTATTAACAATAACCATTCAATCAATGTTCAAAATGGAATAAAACAACTTGACTTTTAATTTTAATTTCAAAATTGTAATTAGAGAATTAGGGTAAATGTGGATGCATCAACTATATATTGTTTTAATATAGGATAGTATTGTTATTTTTTGTTTTAATATAGGATAATATATAGTATGTTTATTTTTTATTTTTATTTTAATACAATATAATATTTTAATTTTTAGTATCTTAGTATAGCAAAAGATAAATGTTAGATGCATTACAATGCATTGTTTTAGAAACCATAGTCACCATGGGCATTTATTTTAATATTGTTTCCAAAGTGACAAACAACAAGCAACATCACAATGTAACACACAATAAACAACATCAAAAGGTGACAAAAAAAAATCGTAATGTGATGAACAATAAACAATGTTGTAATGTGATGAACATCAAACAATGTTATAATTTGATGAACAAGAAATGACATCACAATGTCATAAACAATGAATAATGTCATAATGTGAAAATAAAAAAACCACATCACAATGTGACAACACTGAGATGTCACAAACAACAAACAACATTTCAAAGTAAAAAAGAACAAATGACATTGCAATATGATGAACAATAAATGACATTGCAATTTTCTTAAATAATAATTGTTGTCACAATATGAACTATGTTTACTAGGTTGATTTATGTTTACTAGCTTGACGTAGGTTCACTAGGTCAACCATTGTCAACCATGGCCAACCATAGTCAACTAGGTTGACCTAGATTTACAAGGTCTACTATACATTGATAACATATTAACTATACATTAACACGTCACTTATGGTAGACTATGGTTAGTTATGGTTGACATGGTCAACCATAGTTAATATGAGCATCAAAAAACAAACAACATCGCAATGTGACAAACAATAAACAACGTCGCAATGTGACAACCAAAAAACAAAGTTGTAATGTGATGAACAACAAACAACGTCGCAATTGGATAAAACAATGATGTCATAACGTGATGATGTTGCTTTTCATGTATTTTCAATTTTTTTCAATGTGGATCTACTGAAAAGTATACAAAGAGGGTACTTGTTGGATGTGGAATTTAATTTTGCATCCAACGGGTGTCTACTCTTGAAATTTGAGTGAACCTACAAGGAGACAAGTCGAAAATACAATAAAAAAATAATTTTCATTTTTTTTCTTTAAAAATTCATAAGCCTTATTTTATTATTTTCCTTATGAGGTCCATTTTAAATCTCAAAATTTTCCTAATGATTTAATAGATTTACTATATTTACTAAGTTGAGTTAAGTTTACTAGCTTAACCATGGTTTATTAGGTTTACTAGGTTGAGCTAAGTTTCTAGGCTTTCCAAGTAAACCTAGGTTTATTAGATTGACTTAGCTTGATGTAGGTTGACATATGTTTCATAATTTTACTAGGTTTAATACATTTAATAGGTTGACCTAGGTTTATTAGGTTGACCTATGTTAGCTAGGTTTACTACATTTACTAGGTTGACTTACGTTTACTAGATTTACTAGGTTGATCTATGTTTGCTAAGTTGACCTAACTTTACTACGCTGACCTATTTTTACTAGGTTTACAAGGTTGACCTGAGTTTACTAGGTTTACTATATTTACCAGGTTGACTTAGGTTGACTAGGTTGACCTACGTTAACATATGTTTACCTAAGTTTTCTAGGTTATATACATTAACAAGTTCAATCATAGTCAACCATGCTCAAACCAACTCAACTATAGTCCACCATGGTCACCATGGCCATACATAATTTAGTTGGTCAACCATGCTCAAACCAACTCAATTATAGTCAACCATGGTCACCATGGCCATATATACTCTAGTTGGTCAAGCATGGGCATCCACATTTACTAATGTGGTTAAACATGGTCAACATGTTTATCCATTATTAGCCATAAACAACCATAGACAACATGGTCAACCAATATCAACTTGGTTAAATGATGCTTGGTCATGGTCAACATGGCTAACATAATTAACCATGGCTGACATGAGGGTGTGGTCGACATGGTCAACCATAGTCTTTTATAATTAATTGTTAGAAACCATGGTAAACCATGTTCTCCCATGTCCATCCATAGTAAACCATACTAACCCTTTGACAAACAAGATCAACCATAGTCAACCACAATCACCATGTTAAAAAATCGTCAACATGGTCTTGCTTAATCCACCATAATCTATAATCTACATCCTTGGTCAACCATGGTTGAACATGGCCAATTGATGTCAACTATAACCAATTGTACTCAATCAAGGTCAACCTCAGTCGACCAATGTCTATCTCAATCAACCATGGTTAGCCTTATCAACCATGGTCAACTTCGTCAACCCTCTTCAACCATTAATGTAACCATTATTGTAACATTAACATTAACATTAATGTAACTTTAACCATGCTCAACTGTTAACATTAATATAACATGAACGTAATAATGTAACAATCATCAACATTAATGTAATAATGTTAGATTAATGTAACATAAATACATTGTTACATTAATGGTTGACCACAATCAACCATCATCAACCCTTGTCTACCATGGTCAACCATCGTCAAACTTTAACCATTTTTAACCATAATTAGCCAACATGAACCATACTCAATCATGGTCTACAAATCTAGCCCACGCATGTAGGTGGTCTACTAGCACAGTCACATTAGTAAACGTGGTTGATATATGCTAATAGACGCCATTTTCTACCTTTTATACATCAATTAGCATTTAAAAATAACATTGATCGGCTTATATCAACCACATTTACTAATGTGGTTGTGCTAATTTAGTAAGGCATTACTAAAAAATCAATCATCTACTCCAACGACGATGTGAAAGAGCCAAGGCAGCTAGCTCTACATGATCTTCTTCTCTTCTCAAGGAATAAATGGCATATGTGACACAACAGTGAATGTGGCATAAAAAAATTGCGGCAGCAATGAATGGCATATGTACAGAAATAATGATGCCGCAATATAGTTTATAATAATAATACAACTTGAGTCTGCCTAATGGTTAAGAGCATGTGTTTCCTCCTAAGAGGTCACAGGTTCAAAACTAGAGAGGGTAGAGTATGTATGACTTTGTAGACTTAGCAGTCAAATCGTTGCGCGGAGGTGGGTCCCTTCCCCCACAAACAAGGGCGTCTCATAAACCAGTTTGGTGTCTGGCTTGGTCGTGACCTTAAAAATGGATAATAATAATAATTGATATAAAGAAAGTTAGATCTTCCCATTTAATTTCTTTGTTTACTAAAGGGCATGAATGGCTAGAACCATAGTACTTTTTTTTGTTGGTAATTAGATTGAAATAAGAATCACCGATCAAGGAATGGGTTTGAAGGCCATCTTATTTTCCTACCCTATTTAAAGCCAAGCCAACAAATAGTAGCTATAAACATCCACAATGGTTGTAACAACGTGTGTTGCATACAGAGCGTGGCGTTGGTTGGTTGTTGTAACAATGTGGATGTCCACATCTCTAACATGGTTGAGTAGTGAATGTAATAGAAATATTAATATGATTTTCATATGGCCAATTTCCCCCAACCTAGAATATGGCATAAATGAAAGCTACACTTTCGTTGTCCCAAAGGACCTCTCTGTAGAAATAATAGGGCTTTAATTTTGCACAATGGAATTTACAGATTCCTCAATACTATTTATCTTCTTCACTATCATATCAAGATGGTGGAGAATGGTTTGAATGGCATACCATTTTTTTACGCATTTCAGTATCAAATCATGGGATGTCACCTATACATAAATTCAAATTAGATTACAATCATAATCCTTTAATCCCTTATTTCATAAGAGATTAGATTACAATGGAATGAAAATCATTGAGTACGCATAAACCAAAAGCAAACCCATAAGAATTGGGATACTAAGCACCTCCACGTGAACCATTATAGTCAACTTAGTGGGGTTAGGGGTAAATCAGGAAAACACACCAAGTCATGCTGGCATGGAAAATTTGGCCCTGAAAATGAAGCTAGTGGGGAAACAGTGAAGGAGAATGCAAAGGCAATAAATAACAAATTTTTTGAGTTGGAGAACATGAAAGCAGAGAACTTGATTATAAAAAGCAGGGTATTTTGCATAGCTGTTAAAAGGGGGATAGATGGTTCCAACATTTGACATATTCAAATTTAAGGTGATGCAACCAATTTGAAGGCCAAGATTCCAAAAGGAAATGAATCTTCCTTTGCATCCATTCATAGGCACCATCTCTTGCCAAAAAAATCATATGGACTTGCAGGCGAGTGATCTATATGTGCATTGTATCCACTTGGACAATGAGACCACATTGCCAAAAAACTAAGGAGGTTAACAGAGCATTGAATCCTTGCTACTAGTGTTATAGTGCAAGAGCAGTAAAATCTGTAAACCTACTTTGTACCATCACTCATAAAACAACAATCGTTTTTTGTTACTTTGGAAAGTTTCTTTTGTATAATAGAAATTGTTTTCTTACGTGTGACATGGTTGAATAATAAAGATTATTGGCATATTGTTATGCCATGTTTCTGAGCATCTTCATAGTCATGGTTTCTTGTTCTCTTCCCACGTTGTAACATGTACTTACATGGTTATCTAAGCATCATTTTAAGTTTAATGGCTATGTTTCCCTTTGCAAACACTCTATTGGCGATGTGGTTTTCTTGTCGTTACAAACCCTATCAGTAGTGTGGTTCCTCACTATAAATTCTTCTTGCTGCAAGCATTGTATTGGTGGTGTGGTTTTCTCGTTGTTAGGAACCCTATATTAGTAGCGTGGTTTCTTGCCATAAATTAATTTTGTAAGAATTCAAAAACAAAAATTAGAAAAAATAACGAGTCTTTCGGTAGCATGAGCAGATTTTCTTTGCCCCAACCGATGCTACTACCAGGATTCCCAACTCCAGATAAGTCTGGAAATTTTTGGCAATGTTGTCGATAAATGAATTTGCCTCGTTTTTTCATATTTTGCATTAAGGCTTAAATCCTTAAGCAGACTCTGAAAATTTCTTAATTATTTAAAATGAATTTAGTTTAATTGTAACATTGAAGGGATGTTTTTCTTATAAGCTCAGTGAAATTCATTTTGATACTCCTAGATTAAGGCTAGCTATGCTTAAAAAACATCACAATGTGAAGGAAAAATAGATAACAAATGTTGACATGAATAATTCATATGTTGTGAATCTACAAATCAATTCCAAAAAAATGCATCGCTGCAAATGCTGTCAACATCTCTGAAAGAAAAATTTCAACCTTAACTTGGAAATGAACTCAACAATTTGCCCTACTACAGAAGCTAGAAACAAAAAAAACAATTTCAGAGTAATTTTTGACCCTTGCATGAAACATATGAGACCGTTCTTGTAGCAATTCTAGAATTTTCCATAGAAACCATTTATAGAGACAAGTTAGTCACTTCTTGGCCATCTCATTATTGGAAACTATGAAAGCTACCTCTCGTAAACAAAGGTTCTGCTATTGTCTTAAAGGCTTGGATTTTTAACTGTGGAAAGACAAGACCAATGCTAAACACCAATGCCAATGCATTCTAACGCCATATGACAATTAGTTGAGAACATGGCCTTCAAATTTGGGTTCAAGATTTGAGCGCTTATATGCCAACTAGATAAACAAGCTTGTGTTTACCAATTTGAAGCTCCCAAAATATGTTAGTGACAACACATAAAAGCATGGTAATTTACAAATTCACCTCCATAGGAAAATGGATTTAATGTGCACACATAAAAATTATTTTTCCTCACTATCTCATTCACAAAAAAAATACATATATAGGATTGAGATTTAACTAATTCTAACTTTAGAGATAGGAGTTGAGAAAATCTCCCAACTACATCCTACAAATCTCAAATCAATTCTAAACTCAGCATGGAAGCATTATCTCCAAGTGTCTGCCTTAATGCTTACATGCCACAAATACATATTACAACAACAATATTGATCTTTGTTTGACTGGGCTTCATCAAAACTTACGTCCACTGTGGAATCTGTAGACACCGCTCTTTCTTCACCCACAACTTCGAGTTACCACTTGACCTCCATTTAAAACATAACTGCCTTTGACCTCCATTTAAAACATAACTTCTTCTGACCATCGTTGACGTACTTTGCAGAATTCAGGCTTCTTGACCTCCCAAAAGACAATCTCGATACTTAATGATTCTATGGACCAACTCCAATCTACCAAAATGCCACAAACTAAAATTTTGATAGTTACTACAATTTTGATAGTTATATTGGTGAGTTGTCTCGGTACTAAGTGTATCAACAATTAATTATACATTGGACAACTGACTTTTTTTACATACACACTAAAATATTCACAAAAATAACTTGTAAATGATGATTTTGAAGCCTGAAACACAGCAACAAGACCCATCAACAGACTCACATAATCAAATTAACAATACTTTTTCTCAACACCTAAAAATGTCAAAAACCACTAATTTAAATTATGCTAATCTATTCAACCATTAATTCTTTATTATTTTTTTTTTCAAAACATCATAAACACATAATTCACAAACTCAAACAAATTTTCGCTTTGCCATCCATCATCACCTAATTTTCAAGTGTGGTTATTGCACCATGGAGTGTCTTCCATCTCCTCTTTCTTTTTCTAGTTTAATTGTTTTCTTGAATCTCTATATTTTTTTTGTTATGAATTCTAACAAAAACAACTTTTTTTCATATTAAGGTCCGAAGGTCAATATGATTTATTAAATCCAAGATTACAAAGACATTGAAAATAAATTACCACCATCTTACCCATGTTGTGACGGCAACCCAGTAGGTTGGCCATCACCTATTGAGCCTATAATGCAGGGCTGATAAATTGTCAAAGATACTCACTCATAGCATGCCATCAATAACTACGAATTCTGCTGGGCTGCTGGCATTTATGTTGCTACTCCAACTATGTGTGCTCACATTGAATCCATCAATGAGGGAGATGTCGAGAACTGCGGTAAGTGTTAAGGCGATTCAACATCTTCTCATTGCATAGGATGTCGAGATAATAACTGGTGCAGAGCCTTGATGTTTCAACAGTTGTCTAGACCATCGCAGGGTGGGATATGCTTTGATATTATACTTGGAGGTGCCCTAGTGTGCGTCCTCATCCATTTTTGCAAGTAGAAGTAAACTACCCATTTCTCACTGCCTTGGCCTATGAGATTCGCTATTCAGAGAGAATGGCATGAAGTCGAAAATCCAAGCGGTCATCGGACACAAAATTTGCAAAGACAAAATTATCTATAGGCATTCATTGCCAAATATGATCTCTGGTCACAGAATCCCCAGGATGCATCTGATTAGATAACGCTAGTTCTCGGCTCTTCAGTTGTATGGTGTCCCAGTTATGGCCCAGGCGTATGCAAGAGCACGTCTTTCACCCAAAAATGATTTAATTTGCAAACATAAAATATATAGAAGGAGTGAGATCCAACTGATTCTAACATGGAGTTGAGAAAATCTCTCGAGTACCTTTCACCGATCTCAAACCAATTCTAAACTCAGTATAAAAGCATTATCTCCCAATATTAGTTCAAATATGAATGGTGTTCATGAGTGCCCACTCACATGCCTGCCTTGGTATTTGATGAAAATGTACACAATGGTGCACTGGTTATTAGCTTGGGAAACAGAGAACAAGCTTTTCCCACGCCAACAAATCTGACAAGAATATATATGAGATGTACATTTAATATCTAAGCGAATTTATAAGTATGATGCATGTACTAGTCAACGAATCAATCAAATGATTTTAGTTTCGTAATATGGTTTACAACATTTACCCAGGTGAATATACTATAACCAACCTACCACGAATGGATGATACATTGGGAGCTTGAGGGCATTGAACCAAGAAATAAAACAATGAGTTGAAGCTCAATGTGGATGATTGTGAGCAATGGAATGGTTTTAACTTTCCACTCAATTACACCAATGATTTGAGGGCAAGTTGACTCCCAACAAACAATGAACTAATCACTAGAATGCCCAGTGAAATAATGAGGTTGGATGCACATTCAATTAACCTAAAAATCCTACGAATTGAAGACACTCATGTGATTTAACAATCCAATGAATTAACTATAAAGAGAACACTGGACAGGGAATCTAATGTTGCGAGTGTGGGGAGAATACATATTTGTAGATAATTGATTGCGAGAGTAATATAGGATATTATTTTTAAACATCAAGAAATCACATCAAATTGAAGTTATTACGCAACCAAACTCACTCGCATAGTTTTTTGTTTTTTGTTTTTGTTTCTTTTAGTAGCAGGAAAAAATCGTTTGTTTTATATTATGTTTACAACATTAAATATATATGATGAACAGAATGTCATCATAGATATGATATTGTATCCAGTATTTAACTGCACAGGGAATTACAATTTACTACAACCTTTAGCATCAGCCATATACTAAAAAAGGCATCAGAGCTTAGATTCTTACAACAACATCTGCCCCTTCCTAAATATCTCTTAAATTCTCATAATGGAAACGAGAAAGCTTTAATACACATCTGATCTAGAACTTGTTCTTCATACAACAAAATATATAGTGATCTTTCACCTATCTTTTTTATACAAGACCATATACAAAACATTTACAAAAAGTGATACATTTTTTTTTTCAAGGTACTTATCTGTGCTGATGTTCTGCTCCATTGTCAAGGACTTTAGAGCACTATCCTAGCATGTTAATGCTTCCTACTTCTGTCATTTTTGATCCCATTTTTACCTGGATATGCATACCTTCTTCTGTGGCTAGTAATCCTTTTTTCGACATTTCATCTACATTCTTGTTGTGCACTCTGCTGATGTGCTGTATGGAAGATTGTTGAAGAGTGCTCCATAGGCTTTGTATGCGTTTTAGCCAGCCTTGTAGGGAATTTTGTTGAATATTATTCTTCCCCAAGATGTGATCAACCATACACCTGGAATCACCATAAATTTGTATTTGTGGGATATCCAAAAATTTGGTAATCCATAGTAATCCCCATAAGGCAATTGCTTCTGCTTTCATACTTGTTCCCTCTCTCGCATTCCAGTGAATCCAGTACTCTTGTTCTTCCGTCACCTTTAGCCAAATTCCACATCCACATCTCCCTCCTTGTGATGCCCCATCAAAAAACCCAGCCGGGTATTTGGTAACCTGTACCATCCCCTTGTCTCCCTTCTCTTTTTGCTTGGTGCCAGCTCTCTAATCTGATTTGGTCCACTGTTCTATGTACTCACATATTAAATCCTCTCTCCATCTATTGGTTCCAAAAATCAACTGGTTACGGCCTTTCCAGATCTCCCAGAAGACAACCAAGATGAGCAATCTCCAACTTGTGCATTGCGAACTCCACCATTTTAAGCGTTCATCAATTGTATTAAAATGTATGTATGGAATTTGCTTCTTGGTAATGAAGTGCTTCTAGATACTTATATATCTTAGACAGTGTAAGAATAAGTGACAATTATCCTCTCCTTCTTTCCTACACAGATAACATATCCTAGGTCCATGATGATTCCTCTTCTGTAAATTTTCCCATGTAAGATTCTTATTCTGCCATGTTAACCATAGGAAAATGATAATCTTTATGGGAATATTAGTTTGCCAAAACTTATAAAACCAGCAGCATTCCACATCCTGTAGCTCCTTCATACACAGTTTGAGATAGCAATCCACCACTTCAATCTCTCCGGATTTCTTCTTTTTTCTAGCCCAGGTGATGCGATCCCCTTTGCTGTCATAACATATACCTGCATCTTTTAATGATTTCACAAGCTGGAACCAATCCAATTCGTACTATCCTGTAAGGTTCAGTTGGATGGAGTCAAGCCAGATTGGTATGTTACCACTCCATTCACTGATCATCTGATTCAGAACAAATATGCCATTTCTATTCAGGTGGTTTATTAATTCCGTTGTACCAAGTGGGGTCACACCAGATCCAATAATATTGTCTATACCCAAAATAATTCTATTTCCAGAACCAAACATCCATGAGATGTTCTGAAATAGGATATTTTTAACCATGTTGAAATTGTTCCATATCTTAGATCCACTTTTTTTCCCAATTGCACCTTGTCTCATCCAACAATTAAAATCCTTATTCTTCATGTACTTGAACCAAATCAATTTTCCCCATATACCATTATTGTTGATACCCCGCCATAGTGATTTTAGAATCAGCACCCAACCAAAAATTTTAAGATTTAAAACACCCCATCCGCCCAACTTTTTTGGTCTAGTGATCCTCTCCAACTTGACCAGATGATATTTGCAGCTTCTTCTTGCACCTGACCAAATATAGTTTGCCATTATGTGATTTAGTGATTTTATTATCATCTGCGGGACGCAGAATGGGTGAGCCCAATAGACCCCCAGTTGTGTAAGAACTGACTGTGTGAGAGTGATACAACCTCCCATTGATAAACATCTGTGCTCCCACCCCTTAATCCTCGAGTGGAATCTATCCACAAGCCACATCCAGTCAACGTTTTTGTAATTTCCTGGCTTTAGGTGGTATCCCAGATATTTCATTCCATTTTCCAAATTTACAATGTTTACCCCAAAACATCTCTGGATATCGTTGATATCATCATGGTTGCGGGATCCATATAGGATGACAAATTTGTGTTCAATTTTAACAAGACCATTAGCTCTTCCAAACTTCTTAAATATTAATGACAGTGCATGCCACTTGAGTTTATTTATCATACCCATCAACAAGATATCATCAACAAAGAAACTGTGGGAAATAGAAATATGATTGCTAATTTTTAGCGCTTCAAACTGACCTGTGTTCACAGCTTTTTTAATTATCAAACTTAGGCCATCCATCGCTAGTATGAAGAGAAGGGGGGACAAAGCACACCCCTGTCTAAGTCCCCTGCCCGCAGCAAAGAACCTTGATGGGTATCCATTAATTATCACAACATATCGAACTGTTGTAACACATCCCATAATCCATTCTGCCATGTTTGTTCTTATGCCAACTTTATGAAGGACTAGTCTCAGATAACCCCAATCTAAGCAGTCATATGCCTTTTTAAGGTCCACCTTCATTACTGTTGCATTCATCTTTTTTGTCTTGATACTGTGCATGCATTCCTGAGCAACTGCCACAACATCATGGATTATTCTATTATTAAGAAAGCCATATTTCTCTGGTGAGATGAATTTTGATAAAGAAGCCTTGATTCTGTTGGCTATTATCTTGGAGATAATCTTATATGTAAGATTGCACAGGGAAATTGGGCGATAATCAACAAAGGTGGCCGCCTCTATTTTCTTTGGAATAAGGGAGATATAGGTAGAATTTAAATGAGGATGTATGATTCCCTTCGTTCTAGACTCTTCTATTATCTGTAGAAGGTCCTCCTAAAAGATGTCTATGAAGTGGACAAAGAATTCCACAGTCCATCCATCTGGACCTGGGCTTTTGTCTCCTTTCATCGATTTGATAGCCCGAATCAATTCCTCCACCTTAACCTCCTTATACAACTCCAGATTGTCCTCCTCATTAAACATTGTAGGATATTCATTTACTACCCATACCTGTGAATCCGCTTCCTCCACTTCCATTCTTTTGTATGCTTTTTGGAAATATGATACCGCTAAGGCTGTAATTTCCGATTGTTTCTTATAACAATCTCCTTCACCATCAGTCATGTGCCAAATTGTGTTTTGTTTCCTTCTATGATTGGCAAAGTGATGAAAAAACTTAGTATTTTTATCCCCTTCACAAATCCAGGGGGCTTTGCTCTTCAGTTGCCATGTCGTCTCTCTTACTTGAAGAATATTCTTCTTTTTCGACTTGAGAGCATGGATCCGCTCACTTACTTCAGCAGAAAGGGAGTGGGTGGCCATTTGGCTATGCAGTGGTTCTAAGGCCTCCTCTATTTCTATCAACTCCATTCTTAGGCTTGCCTTCTTCTTCCGCTCCCATGTTTTTACCTCAGTTTTAAGGTTTCGAAGCCTTCTGTGAACGAAAGGTCTTCCTCTGTATCTCTTCTTTCCAGCCAGTGTGATCAGATAAGTTATTCAAAATCTATATCTTCAAGCCAAACTCTATTAAACTTAAAAGGCAAGCCAACTCTAATATCAGTATTGCACCAAAAAAGTGTGATTGGGCGGTGATCTGATACATAGTTTTCAATAATGTGGGATCTTACATCCCCCATCTTTTCCACCATATTTTCTTGTACAAGGAATCTGTCAAGTCTCTTTGCTATATAATTATTTCCACTTCTTCCATTATCCTAGGTGGGGGCATTATTTGGTGGACAAATATCTACTAGATTATGGGAAAAAATAATGTCCCTAAGCTTTTGCGCCATCTTATCCACCACCCTAGATTGCCCCCATAGCTCCTTGATCCCTATGGTATAATTAAGATCCCCCACCAAAATAAGAGAAGATGAATGAAGGATACCAGATGCCTCCATAATATCCCAGAAACATTCCCATTCTTTGTAAGGAGCATACACATTAAGGATGTGTGTTCTTCCCGGGATACCTCTGATGCTTCCAGCCAAAAAAATACCCGCCGAACAGGAAAAGGCCTTCAGATTTGCCCATCTAGGGTCCCAAAAAGCTGCTAAACCCCCAGATCTGTCGGTGGCATCAGTAGCCACAATATACCATGTCAGAAACATCCTCTGAAAGTAGTCAACAATTTGTGATGTAGAATGCATTGATTCTTGGATGAGAATAATATTGGAATGAGATGAGAGAAACAGGTCTCTTAAGGCGAGGAATTTTGGAAGGGCCCCCAAACCCCTGATATTCAGAGAGAGAATGGAGTTCATTTAAGCCTATTAGAGGGCATACATGCTCTAAGTGCCCTGGGAGAGATGGGTGAAGAAATGGGGATATCAATGAGGGATGACGAATTTGTCAGGGTTGTATGTGTTTGGCGTGGGCATCCTCTGAAATGTCTACTACCTCTATTATTTGTACGCCTAACAGTTATATTCCCGGCAGAGGAGGGGCTTATTACAGGGGACCCAAAACCCTTTGGCTTATGAATAGTGAGAGATTTAAGATCAAGGGTCTTCCTTTGAAGTAGGAAGTCGAGGTCGCTGTCTACAGAGTTGTTAGGTGATGAGACCAGAGATTTTTGTGAGGGAGACTTAGAAATGGGAGAGTTTGGTTGTGTAGCCAGTGAATGGAGCCTTCGAGCTTGAGTATACGTGGCATAAGAGGTAGATGGAATGTCAACCATAGTGTGTTGTGACAGTACCGACAGCTGAGGCATAATCGACAATGATATGGAGAGTCGACAATGATATGAGAACCAGACAACTCTAACATCGAGGAGGAGGAGTGTACATGAAAAAAAACCTGGTTAGTGTGAATGGAGTTACCTGAACCCGATATGTTTCCAGCCTGTTTCGTGGAAAAACCATGACGTGGAGAAAAACATTCCAACTTGTTCTCCTTCTGTTGTCGATGATGAGTCCCTTTACGCTCCCACGAAGGCCGCCACCCTCCTCTTCCTTTAGGACAGTTAGCTATTAAATGTCTAGTTTGGTGGCAATTGAGGCATCGAAATGGTATTCCCCAAAAATCCAGGCGTTGTGTGAGGTTAATGTCCTCCCACCTTAACTCAATGTGATCCGGGAAGCCTCACCAAAATCTTTTTCTATAAGGACCCATGCAATCCTTTTATCCCTGGCTCCTAGACATCATGGATCAACATATATGAATTTACCAATGGCATTGCCGATATCGATAAATACTTCCTTCGTCCAAAATTCTAAAGGTAATCCAGGCAATTTGACCCAGATAAGCTTGTTTTTGGGCATTTGCTTCAACGGATTGAAGCCCACATACCATGCATACATTGCCAGAAATCTACGATCCTTGACCCATGGCAGTGCTACGATTTTCCTGAGATCCTCTTCGCTCAGAAAATGGAAGTTGTACCAGCCTCCCATGAGCCTTACCACCGTGGGAACATATCCCAACAAGATTTTCCATTTTTTTTCCAGCCACTGCCTCATCTCCACTTCTTCTATCTCCGCAAAATACCACTTACCCACTAAGGCCCTCTTCTGGAGACTTGTTACTCTATCGAGGAGAACATCATGGCCGAATGAAAGTATAGGTGCAGGTGTTGTAACCTTGATAGCACGATGTTTTTTGCCACCCCACCTTCTGCCACATTTTTTCCCCTCCTCCAAATTATTTTGTAACTGACAGTCTGCATCTGCCCACATGTCACTTCTATTGCCCATATCCGAGGGGAGCGTACCACATTCCTAATCATACCCATGTTTGCGTGGCGTTGTGACTCAGCCTCCATCATGGCTTGGATGAAGGCCTTGTGTAGAGAGGTGTCAAACTCAAAAGGGTCCATTGGCATTTAAGGTTGGCGGGTACACCCCCCAGGACCTAATGACGTCCCTCCTACCAAGACAATACACTGTAAGCAGTAAATTTTCACCCGACCTACTACAATCAATATAATTCCCATGCCCCAACCCACCTAGAGACCACCTCCCAAGAGAATGTCAACTTCGCCAGGCAAGATAAATGGTCTATCAGGTACATCCCTCGGGAATTACATTCATTCCACCTACCAGGACAGACTATTGCAAGCAATAAATATTCACCTGTCCACTTGCGGTCGCGTCAGTTCCCACGTCTCTACCCACCTGGGACTCGCCGCCTAAGACAATGTCAACGCTGCCAAATCGAGCGCTTGATTTGGGATGATACCACCTTGGAATCCGGGGGAATAATAGTCTGAAAACAGTAATATAACACGTAGGAGGATCAGGGGAGGATATCAGGGGGAGTATGCAAAGTGTAAGGATAAGGACACCCGTCACCTCAGATGGGCACCAGCTAGTGGGGACATTGATGTTTTAAAAATAAATAATTTTAAAAAACACCCCTAGAAAGTCCCGGAATCGGAATCTGGTTACCACACATCCCTGGAAAAACCAGTGAGTGCATAAACCACCTTCCGAGCGGGTTCAGGACTCTAGAACCTCGCAGCAGCAAATGCAATACCAACCATGGCAACACCACCACCTATAGAAAATTCTAATGTTGAAGCTCTTGCACGGTCGTGCCACAAAGAAAGTGTTAGTCCACTTATACCAGAATGTGTTCAGGGCATGTGACTGTAAACATGGAGTTTCTATCGGGAAAAAGGAAGGACATGAGGGAGCTGTAAGGTTATTGCAGGTTGGCATTCGGGCCACGAGAGAAATGCAAGGATTGTGTCTTGTAAAAGCAGGCCAGTATGTAAATGGTCGTAAGAATAAGATGGGAAATGAAGAATAAAGCTGATATAACCAGGGACGGGGGAATTTCATTAAATATACACAACATTACTACATCATTCAATTATAAACCACCCTTGGAAAAGACAGACATACATAACCATTACTACTTCCTGTTTTCTACAGACATATGAGATTTTAATTCCTAGTAAATGGGAATTTATCCAGGTTTAAGAAATTTTACCCAGACCCATTAAACTACAACCTTTTGTGCTTTAATCATTTGAATACATACCTTTTCCTTAGGCTCGGCAGCTTTGTTGTTCCATGTCCGCTTCAGGTTCTCGCCAACAACAACCCTTTGTATAAACCAGGAGATGTCGGTGTATGAGTCCGTCACAGGCCTTAAACCGATATGCATTCCCCGCATAAAACTAATAAAAGTGTTGGGATTTCACCATCTAGCAAGAAGGCGATGAAGTCTGTGTTTGCGGATATTATCGTCAGTCCTCACTGAGGACACTGATAAGCTCAGTGGCTAAGTTCCCTTGTAGCATTACACAATCCGAAATTTGAAAACCCTTGTCTTTAAAATTCTATCCTCACCGAAGACACTAATAAGCTCAGTGGCTAAGCTCCCTTGCAGCATTACACAATCCGAAATTTGAAAACCCTTGTCCATAAAATTATATCCTCATTCGCATAGTTATTAACACAGGCACACCAAATTTTTACTGAAAAAACCAATTGGAAAAACTAACATTGGTTGGGAATTTTGTTTTTCTCTAAGAATATTTAGAGATAATGAAATATACACTCAGATTTCATGCATTATTACTTCCTTATAACGATTGCAGATTTCCATGGCTTAGGAACAACCTTTGCGATTGCAGATTTCCATGGCTTAGGAACAACCTTTGCTCTCTGCATGGAGAAACTTAATTGCCACTTCCTCCAATCTTCAAGCATATTTTTTCTTTCTGAGTTTTTTCCTGCTATTTCCCTTCATTTCCTCTCCATCTCTCTTCTTCATTGATTTTGCATCAACCAACATTATCTATAAATGCACTGCCTTGGAATGCCAACTGTCAAGAAGATTTATTTCTTCTTACGGCCTTTTTCCATTTGAACTTCAAGAAGTTGATTGCTGCCGTATCAGTCAATGAAGAAAATTAAAGGTAAAAGCCTTTGGGCTTCCTTCAACTTCAATTATCCTGTTCTTGCAAGGTGGATAGTAAACAAAAAATAACTCCAGTTCCACGGTAAAGAATGTTTCTTAACGTGTTTTTTTGGTAAGTTTTATTTTATGGTCGAATGGATATGTGCAGAAGCTTAAGAGTTTTTTTTTTTGGAAGCTATGGGGTGATTTAGGAAGGTGTTTTTAGCTAAAGTGATTAAGGAAGGTATTTAAGCCTAAGATTAAATAGGATTGCACAAAGTATAGAATAATAGTTGATTTTTCATTTTTTAATAATTATTTTAAGATAATATATAGTATATTCTCTTAATTTATGTGTAATATTTTTCTCAACTAATCCATTTTTAACCTTAATTTATATTTATATTTGAAGTTTAAAATTAAACAAATTCAACTATAAAATTAACAAGAGTGAAGGAAAATATTGAGTAAAATGTAATATTTAAGTGGGCGATTGATGAGAAATATTAAATAAAATGTAATAATATTATATTTTAATTAATAATCCCCACCCCTTATAGCTTTTTAATGAGTAAAAATAGTAATAAATATTAGGTAAAATATAATACTATAATATTATATTTTATCTAAAATTTTCTCACAAACTTTATTTATTTATTTAAAATTTATAAATAAATTAACTAATATACAAATATTTAATTCCAATATAATAAAAATATTGTAATGTTTAACATTAATCAAACTAAGATAAAAATAAATAAATAAAAAATAAAATAATCCCTCTTTAGTTTTTTAAATCCACACCTCATTATTATTATTATAAAATGGTGTGTTCAATGTACTCAATGGAAAAAAAAATTGTTTGATGTGCATTTATATCATAATTTCCATGTAGAATTTTGAAGCATTTTATTTTACGTACTCATCCTTCTAGGTTAAAAATAATGTAAATATGAACTTGTGTATTCTTTTTTATACTTACCTGGCCATGATCATATTTATGATTCAAGTATCTGTTTTATCAAATGGCTCGTGTGTAGTAACTCATTGTTATCATAGAACTTTGATCTTCCAAATTCAGAGTTCAAATAACTAAATAGTTGAAACAACTAAATTCCATATATCTGGCTCTTCTTTAACCATGCATTATCATATCAGGACTGAAACTGATTTATCATGGTTATTAAATATATTTATTATAATTAAGCATATTCAAAGTATAAATTAATTAGATTTAAGTATGTTCAAAGCATAAACTAACTCTGGTTTAAGCACGCATTATCATATCAGGATTGAAACTGATTTATCATGGTTATTAAATATATTTATTATAATTAAACATATTCAAAATATAAATTAATTACATATGGTTATTAAATATATTTTATTATAATTAAACATATTCAAAGTATAAATCAATTAGATTTAACCGTATTTATCATAGTTGCGTATTTTCAAAGTATAAATCAATTAGATTTTAGATAGGTTTTTTTGTACGATAAGAAAATTTTTATCAATCTTTGTATTGATGTTATTGGTTTATGTTTCTTCTATATTGATGTCAAGAGAATAGAGCTCATGATTTTTCAATAGCAAAACAACAAGGACTTGACCATTTGAGTTAACATTAATGTTAATATTAATGTAATATTAATTATGATTGAGAAACATTAATGTAACATAAATACATTGTTACAATCTTTCTCAACCATTGTCAACCCAGTGAAGATTAACCATAGTTTACTTGGTCAACCATAGTCAACCAACATCAACCATCAACAACCCGACAACCGTGGTTAACCATTATCAACCATGATCACCCTCATCAGATTTTTTTTAATGATACTTAAACAATTTCAACGATGGTATGCCATTATAAGTGGAAATCATTAATATAGTTACATTAATTAATTTATATATATTTTATGTAATAATAAAATAATAAATTAGATTTAAATATTTTTTATAATTAATTATAAATAATTTGTACATAAAATTTTATAAAATCCAATATTTCTAATTATCTATTATAATATATAAGAGATAAATAAAGTTAAAATAATAATAATAATAAAGAATATCAGGCAAGGTTAATATTTTAGGGTAAAAGTTTAAAGTTAAGGATTATGAAAAAAATACGTTAAATATATGTATTAAGAGAATAGAATTCATGACTTCTCTTAATCTTGATCAATTGAGCTAACGCTTGTGGCTAATGTAATATTAATCATGGTTTATCATGGCCCAAAAACATTAATGTAACAATAATTAACACTAATGTAACATAAATACATTGTTACAATCCTCCTCAACCATGGTCAACTTTGTCAATGAAGATTAACCATAGTTTACCTCGTCAACCCTCTTCAACCATAGTAAACCATCATCAACCATCAACAAACCCACAACCATAATTAACCATTATTAACCATGATTCGCCTTCATCAAATATTTTTTAATGATATTTACAAAATCTCAACCATAATATACTATTATAAGTGGAAATGATTAATATAGTTATACTAATTTATTTATATATATATATATTTATGTAATAATAAACTAGTAAATTAGATTATATATATTGTTTTATAATTAATTATAAATAAATTTATATAAAATTTTATAAAATCTAATATTTATAATTATCCTATAAGAGACCAACAAAGTTAAAATAATAATAATAAAGTGTATTAGGCAACGTCAATATTTTAGGGTAAAATTTAAAGTTGAGGATTGTGAAAAAATACATTAAATATAAATATTAAAAAATATTTATTTATATTTATATTTTTTAAGTTAAATTTAATTATATTTATGAGCATTGTCTAGAGGTGTAGCATATATGGTAATGGGGTGTATCATTAAGACATTCTTTGATGTGAAGGTTACTAGTTGGGAATTTCATGGGTAAAGATCTATCCATATTAAGTGTTGGTGTGGCCCAAGCCCAATGCAATTCCCCCAAGACTTAGATGCCTCTGATTCGGAAACCAGTCTAGATCCATCTTAACCCCGAATCTGGTGTATCATTAAGACATTCTTTGATGTGAAGGTTACTAGAATCTATCCATATTAAGTGTTGGTGTGGCCTAATCCCAATGCAATCCCCCAGGACTTAGATGCCCTTGATTCGGAAACCAGCTTAGATTCATCTTAACCCAGAGTCTATCAAGCCCACAGAGCGATCAAATCTCTTTTCACTTTAAAAAGAGTTTCTATCTCAAGAGATTTGATCCCTCAAAGTGCTTGATAGATCCGAGGTTAACATGGATCTAGGCAAGTTTAATTATTAACTATAATTATTAATTTTATGTTTTCTTTTTTATTATTTTTATTTTTATTTTAGTTTAAGCAATTCAAAATGTTAAATATTACAACATCTCTACCATATTGGGATAAAATGTTTACATAGGATTTAAGTTTACTTATGAACCTCAAATATAAATAATTTTTTTAAAAATAAGTGGGTTGAGTGAGAAAATCTTGGATAAAATATATTATATTATATTTTACACAATATTTGTTACTACTCCTACCCGTTACATTTTACTCAATATTTCGCGTCGCCCTACTAATTTTATAGTTGAGTTTGTTTACTTTTAAACTTCAAATATAAAGAAAAATTACAATAAAAAGTGGACAAGTGAGGGAAATATTGGGTAAAATATATAATTATAGTATTATTTTTTCCTCAATATTTCTAGTAAAAGTGCATTAAGTATTGGGGAAAATATAAAATTATGGTATTATATTTTACCTATTATTTCTAGTAAAAAGTGGATGAAGGTAGGCATAAATATTAAATAAAATGTAATAATTACATTTTACCTAATATTTATCCCACCTCCTCCCCTCACCCCAACTTGCTTTCATATCTAACCGTATTCATTTCTAAACTTACCATCCTAGATCTATCATAGCTCTATTTCTATAGCACATTATTACACATATCTTAATTTACCATCCTATATCTATCAGAGCTCTATTTCTATAGCACATTATTACACATAAATTAAGATAATATATTATATATATTATCTTAAAGTGATTATCAAAGAACCCATTAAAATGAAGAAGCAACTATTGTTCTATAATTTGTGCCATGTTTACCCTTACACTTAACACCTTCCTGAATCACCCAATAACCTCCATAAAGCTCTAAAGCTTTAAGCATATCCATTCAACCATAGAAGCAAAACTTACAAAAATACATGGAGCCACATAACATATCCATACAAATGGAAAGCCCAAACATATCCATAAAAACGTTTTACCTTTATAGGCTACATGGATTCAACACCATCATTTTCTACAACGAATTATGTATCTAAATATAACATCAAGCTAAGATAGATCTAGGCTAGTTTAATTTCCCCGGTTAATAGGTCATATTCCACATGAATACCATGGGTCAAATTTGTCCCCTTTTATTATTTTTTATAGAATTATTTTTATTTTATTTTTAGGAGTTAAAATGTGTACATTATATTACTTTACATTAATTTGCACATCTGTAACATCCTGGGCTTGAGAGCGTCCAATATAAAATGAATAATTTTATTAAAAATAAATAAAAAATATTATATTATGTTTTAAAATAAAAATATTATATATATATATATATATATATATATATATATATATATATATATATATATATATATAATTTTATTATTATTATTTTCCCCGAGGAAGAATCGTAACTTTCCATTAATTTAATAAATTACATGTAGTAGATGCCCTTGGCATATGCATATCTGCTGGAAGAAGCCATTCAAGTAGTGATAAAAAATAAGTTAAGGCGGAGACCATTCAAAAAGAGCTAGTGTTATACATAATTTACCACGTAGGGTATACTTGATAAGTCTAGTAACATAAATAAAATATATATATATACATAAGTCAGCATAGTGAAACTATAAACTGCTAATAATAACCAAAAATTTTAGGGCCTAGCTGCCCTAGGATATGCCCTATCAATGTAGGGCCGGTGATAGTATTGATATTTCTCTTCATCAATCTGTTCTTGGATCATCCACATGCCTCTAGGATGTGTCGTAGCCTCCTTGGATAATTTGTTAGCAACCAAGTTATGTTCCCTGTAAATATGTTGACATGTAACATAGTTAAATTATGTTTTGAAAACTTGTATTTCATCCAAAATGTTTCTAAGTGAATGTTCATGACAAGTATTTATGTTATTGAACCAATTTATGATGATTTTGGAATCACCAAAAATCTATAAATTATTGCATGTGTGAGCCAATGCAAAATGCAAAAGATGTCTGAGGGTGATCAGTTTAGCATAATTGTTTGTTCCCTCTCCCAATCCCATTTGTATTTTGTAGTCATGGCGTTCAGATAGATGGATTAAAATTCCACTGCCACACCCCTGAGCTTGGGTTGCGCCATCGAAATAAGCCCAAGGGATGGTGAAATCAATCATTTCAGGGGATAAAATTTGATTTGTAGGAGAGTGTTCCTCGTCCAGAATCTCATGATAGGTAACAATGATTTTTGCAGTTGCATGCAGCCATCTAGCCTCTTTCCCCTTGAATATAATCATGTTTCTAATAAGCCAGATTGACCAACAAACAAGGAGAGGTAGACAATGAGTTTTTGAGTCACTGGTTGCAGCTCTCCAGAGATCCCAAGCCTCAGATATCGATTGACCCTGCCATCTGGTAGTTTTGGAGAGCATATCTAAGACTTGTATCCATAGCTGAGAAATCATCGGGCAGTGTAAGAATAGATGATCGTTGGTTTCCTCGGCCTGTTTACATAGCACACACCAATGTGGGTCGTAATAGGATCGATGCATGAGATTTTCTCCTATTGGGGTTTTGTTCCTAAGCACGTTCCACATGAATAATTTCATTCTTGGTGGTGCTTTAAGTTTCCATAGATTTCCCCACCAGTCTAGGAGTGTTAGTGGCTTACGCGCTGAGTGTAGGATGGGGTAGCCATATTTAGGAGAGTATAATCCATGCTCAGCCGAAGTCCAGATGAGGTCATCGGGACTTTCTTTGATGCGCACATGGGATTCATTCAGGGCATTGATATACCTTTCCCAATCCTGCTGCCAATGTTCGGGGATTTCTAATTACAGTGTTGATAACCAAGCCTGTTCAAAGATGGATTTGTTCTCCAAGTCAACAACCTGTGCAATTACTTTGATATTCCGTTGATTTAGAAATAGGATGAGGTCAGGGGGTAAACGATACATATTCCCACCTCCCGTCCATGGGTCCATGCCTATACGGACCAAAGTGCCATTATTTATTCACCAAGCTAGCCCCTCTCTGATAGAAGGAAAGGTGTGTAATATTGCTTTCCAGACCATTGATATCCCAGATCGAGGCCAGGAGGGTAGTCGAATCCAGTCCATGAGATGATGTGGCCATATATATTTATGGTAGGAGACTTCAGTCCAAAGGTTTTGTGATGTGAGAAGGATCCATCCCATCTTGGTAGCAAGAGCATGTGCAAATACTGATAAGTCCTTTAGTCCCCATCCACCCCATTTCTTGGGGAGGGCAATGTGCTTCCATCCCACCCAAGAAAAGGGTTTTCCCTCCTTATACCCATTCCAAAGGAATCTGCAGCAAATCTTCTGAATTCGGGAAAGGATTCCTTTAGGGATCCAAGCCAGCGACATCCAGTAGACTGGAGTAGCCTCCAAGACAGATTTTATGAGGACTAACCGACTAGCTCTGGATAGGAATCTGTGGTTCCAGTTTTGTAAACGTTTTTCAATTTTAACCACAAGCCAGATCCAATCAGCTATCCTGTAGCAATGAGGCTTGATCCAGAATCCCAGGTACTTAAGGCCATCCTCCAGTTGATGGCTTTGAAAATGGAATTTCTATTGTGCGAACCTTGTTTCCTATGGAGATGCATTGGAAAGAGTAATGGTAGACTTTGAGTGGTTTGCTTCCATACCAGTAGCCAAGGAAAATAGGGTGAGAATTTCATGGAAAGTAGAGGAGTCCCTGATGCTTCCATTTAGGAAGATGAGAACATCATCTACAAAAAGTAGATGAGTGAGGAAGCAATGGTCAGACATTTTAAGCCCTTATATCCGCCCTTCCCGCTTGGCAGATGCAATGAGTCTGCTGAGGCCTTCCATGACAATAAAAAAGAGGAGCAAGGAGAGTGGGCATCCTTGCCAAAGTCCTCTCTCAGCATGGAAGAAGTGTGATGCAGAGCCATTTATGAGTACACTGAAGGTGGTCGAGGTGATACAACACATAATCCAATCGATGAAGGGGGTGGGAATCCCAGGTGTGTAAGGATCATCTTAATGTATAGCCAACTGACCTGGTCAAAAGCTTTAGCAAGGTCAATCTTAAGAATAGCCCCTTTTAGCTTTTTTGTTTTCAGGGAGTGTAGGGCTTCCTGTGTTATGCCAATAGCTTCATGGATTTGTCTATTCTGGAGAAAAGAAAATTTCTCAGGGGAAATGTGACAAGATAGGATGGGCCTGAGACGATTGGAAATAATCTTGGCAATGATTTTATAGAGGCAATTACATAGTGAAATAGGCCAAAATTCATTGAAAGATGAAGGAGAGTCAGATTTAGGGATCAGAGCAATGAAAGTGGTGTTGATGGCCTCATACATACGCCTGGAAGTCTTGCATTCCTCCATGACCTTGAGCAGGTCCCTACCAATGATATCATAAAAAGCAAGGTAGAATTCAATTGTCCAGCCACCCAATCCTGGGATTTTATCTTTTTTGAACCATTTCAATGTACTTTCCAGTTCCGCCTAAGTGACAGGGGAATTGAGCTCCTCGGCCTCTTCCAGGTCCACAAATTTGGGGAAGTGGCCTGCAATTCAGACAATTTCAGCCAGGGAGGCACCAGGAGGGGCCTTGTAAAGATTTCAGAAGTGAGAATTCCCAAGACGGGAGAGCTAGTTGTAAGTTGTTGCTGTGACCCCATCCTCCATGGGCATATTCCAAATGGTATTGCAGACTTTCCTTCCCTTGGAAAATTTTTGAAAGAATTTTGTGTTCCCATCCCCTGCTTTTAGCCAAATAGCTCAACTCCGGAGTCGCTAGGTTTCTTCCCTCTCCCTCAGGATTTTTGACCTCTATTCTTCCAAATTGATGAGATGTGTCTTTGCCTCTGCCAATGTCAACCCCCGTCCCTGGTCATCCAATAGAGTGGCAAAAGTATGTTCAAAATCTCTAAGGGTTTCTTCTTCCCGCTCTCTTTTATCTTTAGCCCAAATAATGGAAAGTTTCTTAATCTCAGTGAGATTGGTACAGAAACCTTCTGCTAAGGTTCTCCCCGAGGATGGTGGATTTGATAACCAGAAATCAGAGACCAGTTGAATATAAGAGGGGTCTGATAGCCAGGTGGAGTTGAATTTATAAGGAGCCCTTGGTTTCTGAGAGGGGCCAGTGATCTCCAAGTAAATGGGGGAGTGGTCCGATAATCCTCCAGAACCAACCCATTGTCTGAATAAGGATAGTCTTTGCACCAGTGTGTCCTTGATGAGGAAGTGATCCAAACACCTGGCCAGGGCAGCCTCCCCAATTCTGTGGTTGCACTAGGTGGGAAGAGGCTTTACCATGGGGATATCCATCAAATGATGTTGTTCAAGCAACTGCTCCATAACATCCGAAAGTGGATCCACCTGAGCATTTGTCCCCCATGATTCCCCATATCCAATGGAGAAGTTTAGGTCGCCACCCAAAATGAGATTTTTAGAATTTGTGAGGGATAGATTAAGGAGGTGGTTCCAGAAGGCCTCTCTATTTTTACATGGGCCATATAAATTAACTATCCAGAGATCCATGCCCAAGTCCAATGATAAAATATATATTCCAATAAAACCAACACCACCCTAGGAGGCCTTGAGGTAAATAGTTCAGGGGTTATATCCCGGGGCCAGTCCACCCAATCGTCCCATGACATCAAGGGATTGGAAGATCCAACCAGTTTTCAGGGAGCAAAGTACATGAGAGATATGATCAGCCGCACCCAAAGTTTCTTGTAGGAAGATAATGTCTACAGTCTCAGATTCAAACAATCGTCTGAGGGCTAGCTTTTTGGGCGAGCTAGCTAGACCCCTGTAGTTAAAAGAGAGCCACTTCATGGGGGAGATTTAGGAAGGGCGTTCAGAGCTCTAAGTACCCGGTCAAGTGATGATTGTCTTCCCGAAGCCACTTCCACCCCGACTAATTGAATGGCCTTTGATAAATGGGATTTGCATCCTCTAGTGGATTTGGGGGCGCTTGTAGGGGGGGTCAGTCCCAAACCAGTGGATTCAGAGCAGACCGCTGAGAGAGGGAAACGGGGGTAGAGATTGTAAGGGTGGGGGGGACCTAGGAGGGAAGATGATGATTCGACAGTAGAGGATAGAACCGCGGGAGGGAAGGATGGTGGTGTAGTCGAGAGGACCAAAAGATGAGAGATGAGGGGGAAGGGGATGGAGGTAGAGGTGAAATCCTAAACCGATGCAGATGTAGTGTGCAAATGCAATGCAAAATAAGAAGGATAAGATGCAAATACAGAGTTAAGGAGAGGAGGAGTACCCGAGGAACGAGCAGCCTCAGCAGCAGCCCTCGATCGGGTCATCGGCGGGGAGGGTGGATGAGGAGCGCTCGAAGTCGGCATTTGATTTGGTGTCCCCTTCCTGGTCATCGGTGAAGAAGTCAGAGGAGTCTGCCCTGGTGCGGATGCAGGTGCCCTAGCAGCCTCACCTTCTAGTACCTTAGTAGAGTCCGAGTCCTTACGAACCAAGGGACATTCCTTGAAAAGGTGCCCTACCTTGTGGCACCTGCGACATCTAAATGAGACTCCTTCATAGTCAGGATTTGGATCCTGGTGAAATTCTTCCATTGCAGGGTGATTTTTTCCTCTAAGCCCTCTCTTGTGTCAAGGTGGACCAAAATGCGAGCCAGAGACTGGTTGCCCGATTTGATATAAGTCCTGTCGTAGTCCAAATAGGTGCCCAACACATTCCCAATATGAACAAAAACATCCTTGGACCAGTACTGCAGAGGGAGCCTTGGCAACCTAACCCATAACAGTCCAGCACTAATGTGTTCTCTCTCTAGGTCAAATAGCGGGCTCCAGCGTTTAAGCATGACCGAAGCCATTTCAATGTGCCAGTATCTGGCAAGTGCCTAGTTGGTATACTCCTCTTGCAAGAAATGGAGCGCAAACCATCCGTGAGCCAGAGTCTGCACCTCAGGAAGATCTTTAAAAATGTTGCCCCAAATCTCCTTGACCCAGAGTCTGAGCCACTCAACTGAATAGGCACGACCCCGAACCCTACCCACCAGTACCTTACCAACCGTAGTGACAACTTCACCCATGTTCAAACCTTCCCCAAATTTGAGGGTGAGGTCCTTACCAGAGGCCTTCACACACTTAATCTTCCTCTTTCTCGATCTAGGTGCAGTCGAGTGGTCCTGCAAAGGGTCTGGAGAGCCCTGATTCTCTAGTTGATGATTCTGCGCAGAGTGCCAGACCTTAATGAATGGGGTCTCAAAGCAGCCGGATGGGATGGTGGAGGGTGTCGCCGCAGCAGAGGTGGAAGGAGCTATAGGCTCAGGCAGGGTCTACCCAGGCTCAGAGATGTGACCAGCCTCAGAGGGGAGCACGAAGGGTGGTGAGTGCGATAGATCCCTGGAAGGCGAGGGATCGAAAGGAGGGGATGATGGTGAGCATGCAATAAGTAGGTGGAGGGTCTCCAGCAAGAGCAGGGGAAAATCAAGATCCGAGGAATCAATGGAGAGGGCGGCGAAGGGAAGGTCGGATGAAGATGGTCCGGGGAGAGTAACGACGGGAGGTGAGACGAATAGGAGCAGTTCAGACAGATCCCCCTAAGCAGTAGATGAAAAAATCGGCATAGGGTTAGGGCTACGAAAAATAGGGACATAGGGGTTAGGGTCGGCGAAATAATCCACCTCTTCTAACTCCATGTCTGACATAATGCAGCAATCCCGACGAAAACGAAAGGCAACAGTGACAACAGGAAGCACGGAGGGTAGCCAACAGATGACAGAGAGTGACACTGTGCGCTTGCAGAGGTCAAACGATTAACAATAGAAATGGAGAAAAGCTATCAGTAACCCATATTTGGAACGACCACCCGTGTTATGTTTTCCTCCATCCCATTTACCCCTAAAATATTATATTCAAAATCTAGAGTCCTAACTATTTTACTTTAATTATTTCACCCTTTCTCACAAAGGAATCCCACTTTGCACCCTCCCATGAAACCAATTCCACTTCCCTTTTCGTAAAACTAATGTTGAATATATATTTTGTTTATACATAATAATTATATCAATTTTTAATTAGGGCACACTGAAATTAGATTAAATTTGTTAAATTTTAAACAATTATGCTTGACATCTACCCCATACTGGGCTATAGAATGTCTCTCGGCGCAATTAAAAATTTATACAAATCACAGTTAATGTTTGTTTTTTCGAAGTTTTTTTGAATATTCTCTCTGGTCTCATGAATGATTTCATTATTCTAATGATTGATTTATATAAATCATAGTTACTGATATTTTTCAAAGTTTCTCATGAATAATCCCTCTTGGGTGGTTAACGATTTCATTATTCTAAGAAAGATAAGCCTTGACCATTAATATATTTTTTTAATGTTTGAAAAACATAAAGACTCATATAATTAGATATAACATTTTAATCTAGATTATGTGTGTGTGTGTGTGTGTGTGTGTGTGTTGATTTAAATTATATTGTTTGAAAATGATTCTATACAAAACTATATATCATTATTGGAGTTGAGTCCTATTATAGTTTGTGATAAGGGAAATCGGTACTATTGACTAAGGGAAATAGTCTTGGTATATCAAAATGTAAGAAACTATAACTATTGAGTTCATAACTACTAAAATAAACTTAACTATGGAAAGTAAAAGACATAAGCCAAGAGGCTAAATTTGATGTCAAGTGTCTAATGAATTCACTAGGGCCAGATCTTGGGCACTAATACTTGATAGTGCTGGAGGTTTCAGGTCACATTGGAGATGGCCTTCTATGTGAGGTAGCTGAGTATCCAAGTTGGAAAGACAAGAACGATGTTGACATTGAACTCATTGAATTCCATTCAAGAAAGAGATGATGTCATTGTGATATTTTTGGTTTTCCTTCAAGACCCTTCCCAAAAGTGTCTTCATTTGCTAGTAGAGGGTAATGGAATTTAGATATTGGCTTCACCTTCCTTTAGTATGTCTAGGGTCAGGAACCACTTACCTTAGAGAGGATTTTGAAATATGATTAGGCTTGAAAATAATTAGTGGTTAAGGCTTCTTGTTGATGAATTTCCTCTTGGATTTCCTCGGGAGTGGAGGAGTGAAAAATAGTTTTTGCATTTTTTGCTTGGGATTGGGCTCATATCCAACCTTGAGATTCTCTTCCCCTAAACCACGAGGGGAAATGCATCCTCTCTTTAGGTATGTTGTGCCAAGTTACTGGAGGATAAAACAAGGACAACCCCTGGAAGGCAATGAAACCAAGGAGACTATAAAATAAGAACAAAATAAAGGATTTCCCAAAATGAAATGAGCTTCCAAGGGAATTTTGGAGTGGACCTTTGTAAGATTAAGAAGTGAATTAATAGAGAGGGAAGGACTTCGAACAAAGTCTCACCACCATAAAGAACCAAGAATACTAAAACCAATGCACACAAGCATTGCACTTTGAAAACTAATTTCCAGCATCCACCAAATGAGAGCTAAGAAATTGAAAGAGTTGAATAAATTGGAGAGATTGGACATAGAATGGATTACCCAACATTAGTCGTCCCATCGAGCATGAACCTGACGCAAAGTGAGGACGAGTTATTACATGTCACCACCCTCCCTTGCTTGAGCTTCTATCGTAGCTTCCACCAGAATCCCATAGGTCACCTCCTCGCTTGTCTTTGTCCCACTCCTCTTAAAAGTGTTTGTCACCTAATGTGTGTATTGGAGGTCAACATTCCCAGGTTCAGTCCTCTGTGAAGTACCATGTGCATAAAGCCATTTTCATGGGAATGAACCATCTTCAAAACCAAAACTGAACCAAAAAATTGCCCCATAACACTAGGTCGTAATAGATGGGGTCAAGATCTACAAAGAAAATGTCGTGAGGGAATTGTCCCACTTGCAATGAAGGAATGTCCCAGGCATACTAGAGAAATGTGGAGCCTATAAGACAACAAATTGGAAATAAAATTAATTGTATTATTAATGATGATCTCAAAGAATGATGTACATAGTGTACATATAAATACATAATGAAACCATTGATTCATTTTTTGGGTCTTCTTGGACTCCAATGACTACTCACCATAACACACACTAACCCAAAATACAATCATGAGGATTAAATGTATAACATTCCCCCCTTAATCCGAAGGGATGTATCAAAGTCCAGAGAGCTAAAAATGCAAAAATGCATCTCAGCCAAGAGCTAAATGTCTCTCAGAAATCGTTTTTAAGGATGACCAAAAACCAAGGATGGTGCTTTTTAATAGAAAACCGCAAACAATACCAAAATGTGGGAGAAATCAAGGTATCAAACAATGATGGTTTAAGGATGACCATCAACTTTGGAACCATCATATTAGTTCCTATAACAAACCGACTCTGGAAAAATTTCTAATATGTATCTTTTGCCAGTGGAAGTGCTCCATAACAAATCTCAGCATGCTAAAAACATGCAATCATGCTCATTCTCATAAAGCATAAATCAAAACAACTTTGTCTACAACTCTAAATTTGATTCATGAACTCGAACTCTAGGTTGTATCAATACAAATTTGATTATCTTTGACTCAAGCTCTCTTGACAAACCTTTGAACCTGTAGCAGACCATATCAATTCCATCAATTCCCCCCTTGTCGTATACAGGGTGAGAAGATGAAGTACTCTTCACTACAATATTGGTCAATATTCTCAAACATATCCTGCAGTATGACCTGTAAATATTTGGTTGCTTTAGACCAATCCCCAAGAAGCAATCCATTCAAAACTTAGTTTCTCTCTTGCAACAATCTTCTTTTATGAACATTTTTTTGAATGGTGATTGTGCTTTCCACAATGCTCACATGGGTGAAGATCAAAACACCTATCTTTCACATTTCCAACTCTATCACAATGTTGAAATCGATCCATTTGTTCTGGAACAACATCATCCAGAAATTTAGTACTACAAAATTGTATAGGTTTAGAAAAATCGGGAACATGAAAAGATACATCCAAAACATCCTTATTATATCTCAAACCAGTTCTGTTTTTGTTGTGTACAATTTCTTCCAAGGGTTTAACAAATGTTTTGGGAAGTGGAGGCTCAATTTTTACATTTGCATGCAATTTTTCTTTTGAAATGTTTCCATAAATCTATGACTTTCATTTGAAATTAGGATTGTTTCATTGTAATTGAGACTCAATTTGGAGAAATTCAACTATCTCTAATGCATCATGTAAACAGATTTTGATATAAACAAGAATTAATTTGCTGCGATTTACAATTTCATCAACAATGGAACTAAAGAGTTTGTTAAATATATCTAATACATTTTTAATTTGATCCAGTTTAGTCAATCTCGGGTGTCGGGTTCAACCGAAAATGCACTAGTTTTACAAAGTAATTTCAACAAGTAAAAATGCATAACTTCACAAAAAAAGCTTATCACAACAATCTTGATTTTTCAAATATCTATGATATTATATTTCCTTTAAAGTCAATTTCTATTCACTACATCATGTATAATCCATTCAATCGGACTTCAAATTAGTACTTCAAAATTTTTCACCAAGAGATGTTTCATATATTTGACTGCTTTCAAATCGCCCCCTCAAACAATTTTAATTTAAATATGTTGGCCTAGAGTAAATTGTTGAATTGTCTAAAACAATTTCTTATTGGCATGGAAAACCATTATTACTTTGTTAAATACCCTTATGAATCATAGAAATCGTTTAGGTAGTTACCTTGCTTAATCGTCTTTCCTCAAGGAAAACAAATTTTGCAACCTTCTCTTTCTGGCCAAAGGTAAATCCAATCAAACCCTAAAGTCTTCAATACTTTCCAGTGTAAGCTCCATCTTACAACGTTCTCACAGATTCAAACTACCTTCGTCAAGCTCACTAAGCATAGGTCAATTCATATTCAAAAACTTCACAAGGATGACAGGTACCACCTTCGATGCTCACAATGACTGAAACTCTTTATAATGTCAGGTCCAAATGCAACATTCAACTTCCTTCTCTGAAAATAATTAAGAAACTTCAGAGCTACGAAGCTATGAAATGATAGGTTTCTGGGACATATGCACTTTTATAAATCTTAATAGAAAACCACTTCTAAAATGCAAGACCTAAGAGTAGGAAAAAAACGCAGTGCATTTGACTTTCTATAAGTTGCAACGTGGCTAGCCTCTCTAAGAAAATGCATTTGCGATTACAAATTTTCATTAAGGGAATTTTGAGGTCTAAAATGGGCCTCCTAAGAAAAATGTAAAAACAAAATAAACTTTATAAGAACCAATAGGATTCAAGATGTTGATGTCAACCATGGGGGATGATTCACCATTTTTGGAGTAAAAAGGTAAAAAGATTAAAAATTAATAAAATAATAAAACTACTTTTTTCAACTTGCATTTTCAACTTATCTCCCTAAGATTTTACTCAAATTTCAAGCGGGAGTACTCGTTGGATGCAAAATTTAATTCCTTATCCAAGGATTACCCATGTTACATACTTTCGATGAACACTGCTACACAAAAAATGAGAGATACATGAAAAAACGTGATTGCAATCATGTTTTTCATTTATTTCTCATTTAATATAGTACGGTCCATCGAAAGTATGAAACATGGGTACTCCTTGGATGAGGAATCAAATTTTGCATGCAACGAGTGTTTCCGATCAAAATTTGAGTAAACCCATAGGGAGATAAGTTGAAAATACGAGTTGAAAAAATAGTTTTTTCTTTTTCCCTTCTAAAATTTGATGATGTAATCTAATCTTATTTTATTATTTCCACTATTATTTTATAATTCCTTAGGAGGCCCATTTCAGACCTCAAAAATTTCCCTAATGAATCCACATTGAAAATCCTATGCAACAACAACAAAAACTAGCAAAATAATCATTCGTAATTAATGCCCATATTAAATTACACTGTCAAAGAAATGAATAATAGATATTGGATATCACTTCATATGGAAATGGTGGAATGGACCCACACAATGATATCACGTTCTGGGATATAGCCTAGAATACACTGTCAACACAAAATAGACTGTGTAACCTTTCTCATCCACAAGCTATCCAATATTAAACTTCTCGACCATGGATTAAACTCTCTCCTTCTCGGTGTGTGTAGCTTTCCAGTATTGTAACTCTTAATGATGGCTTCACCAAAATTTTAAGTGGGAAGGTTTATCGAAATTCAGACAAGAAATGCTAGTTATATGTGGGAAAAACAACAACCTATATCAAAACAAGAAGCCCAATCCTCAACATTTTATAAAGGGCGTTTGGAGGCTACCGCTTAATAATTTCTTCCAGCAATGTTAGCAATATCATACATGGACAGTGTATAGGGACTTACTTGTAAAAGAAAATGCATATGTTTCCGCATGTGATGTATCATCAGTTTTTACTGTCCAACTTAGATTGAATGGTTGGGTAACAAAACTTGGAACATTCTAGGCAATTGAACCAAGTTGCGATACTATTGAAGGCCACTTCACCAATTCAAGGAGTCTGAAAACTTGTATCACAAACTTCCCAAGCAAGAAAGCACACTTGTTCAAATTAAAACGCTCTTCAAATCACGTTTAATTTTATTTTTTTAGCTTAATAATTTTTCACTGGTGTATCTACATTAGCCATTATGGAATACGTTTAACTACCAAAACAATGAACAGGTAATAGATCTTCAATCACTTAAATCACTGGGGGGATTGTTTCCCATTAACAAATGGAATGGAGTTGGAAGCCTCACTAAAATGATCCTACTATCCACGTCATCAATTCAATCATTTCCATCATAAAGTGAGCAGTTTTTTTTCTCTTGTAGAACCCCAGATGCAAAGACAAATAGATTTTGAAACTTTCGCTTTTAAGTCACCCCTAAAAAATGCTTCTTATTGCTTCTTTCAGAAACGTTACATTAAAAAATTTGAAGCATCCTATTACCAAATCAACAACAGTAGCAATTTTATGACATCAACAACAATTTTAGAGGGTGCTGGGATGCACAGTTCATATCATTCAAAAGAATGACCCAAACATCTTTCTAGCGAGAGTTCGAGGCAATGACCCCTTCAAATGTAAAATATTTCTCCAACTTCACTATGTCGCATGCTCACTGACTTCACCTGCTCACATTCTTGTGTGGTAACAACGACAACGCGCTCAAGAAGGCCATAAAACTAGTGGCTTATGCTATTTAAACATAGTAGATTAACCTCCGCTCTAATATCGCTGTAAGACAACAAATTGAAAACCAAATTAACTATATTATTAATGATGATCTCAAAGAATGATGTACATAGCATACATATAAATACATAATGAAACCGTTGATTCAGTTTTCGGGTCTTCTTTGACTCTAATAACTACTCACTATAGCACACAATAACCCAAACTACAATCACGAGGATTAGGTGTCTAACATAGCCAAGATTACCCAACCAAGAGCACTCAGATCGAGAATGGGCTGCCATATTATTGTGAAGAAATAAATATATGTTAGAATGTGTGAACGCATGAGGTGAGATGACCACACCAGCCCCTCATAAATGAGATGAGAGACACTGAGGTTGTAGGCTCCCTTTCTCTATTGATGCAAATTCAAACATCCTAATAGAAAAAAATATATAATATTTATTTTAATAATAATATTTATTATAAATTAATTTCATTTATAAAAAAACACTTAAAAGATTTTTATACTTACCTAATTTATTTTTAAATTAATTATACATTAAATAATATCAAATTTCAATAATGATAAAGGATCTAAAATAATAATTTTTTTATTTTAGTTGTGAATGGAAGATAATACATTAACGCTTCACCAATATTTTATATAAAACCGAATACTAAATTTAGATGATAGCTTAAATACATGAAAGTGGTAGAATTTATTAATTTAAATTCATGTTTGATATGTCTTCTGAAATTTTAAATTAAAATTTTTAGTTTACGTAAACTTACTTTTCATGATTAAAACTTTATATCTACTTTATTTTAATTAATATTACATTATAGTTTAAATTTGGTTAAATGTATGAAATTTTTGAAAAACTCAAAGTTTAAATTAATAAAGTTAAGTTTAAAATTGAGTCTATACATATATTTAAGCCAATAGAATTTTTATTTAGAGGAAGAAATTCTTCCTTATGACACTGTAGCAGATTCGTTGGTCTAAAATGAATATTCTTTCCAACAAATATTCTTTTCAGTGTGACAAACCAATAGTATGATGGTTGCGGGATGATTTAAACTTCAAAGCGGAGTTATTAGACGATATATAACTTTACCCTACTTGCGTCATTTGTACTCCATAGTAATTAATAAATTCCATTTGTTGGAGATGTTTTAATTTGAGAAAAAATAGTTATTATAGTAATTAGCCATGGATATTCACTTGTTGAATCACAGAGGAGACATCAAATCCGCGCAGCTCCAGGTTTTGAAGTGCATGTTGCACGTCTTGAACAACTGTCTGGAAGGTGGGATCAAATTGAGTTTTAGTTGAATGAAGAGATAAAGCAATGGAGGGCATATCCCATAAATCAGAATTTGCATAGCGAGGAGCTTTGAATTCATCATCATCCATAGGACTTGCAGATCGCCGATTTCACATACAAGAAGAAATTATTCACTAAACAACAAGGCTTTCTTTTGAAACGAAGCGATCATGTAGCTTGACCGTTATGCAACCAACTCACAAGATAGAATAAGAGATAGTTCAATGACTTCAAAATGAGCCTCTTCGAGGGGGAAACCTCCTTTACACTACACAAATGAACAATTCTTCAATGATACAAATGACATGACCTCCTTTCCATATATAGGAGTCTAAGGGTCACAATATAATCAGAACCTACATAACAATAATATTGTAAGGGCACAATAATAATAATAGTGGGGTTCTATGGGGCATAACAATAACAATATGGGGACTAAATGGGCACAGAAATACAACAAGGGGGTTGCACTAATAACAATAAGGGGATACACTAGTAGTATAGGGACCTAACATGCCTCTCTCCTCCAAAAAATTGTTGTCCTCAATGCTTGAGTAGTTCTGGATCTTTTGTATAAAATTCTCAATATCCCATGTGGAATCTTTAGCGGGTAAGTTCTTCCACTTGATGAGATACTAAGAAATTGATCGATTTCGTAACTATCAGGTTCTTGATTCCGTGACTGCTTCAAGTTCCAATATGATTTTTCCTTCTTCGTCAAGTTCTGACAATATTGTTTGAATTGGGAGCTTGTCACCTATAACCTTCTTTAAGCATGAAACATGGAAAACTGGGTGCACTCGGGAAGATGGAGGAAACTCCAATTTGTATGTCATAATACCAATCTTTTGCAGCACGTTGTAAGGACCATAGTACTTTGGTGATAATTTATTATCCTTCTTAGCTTGCTTGAGGGACATTTGTTTTTATGGTTGTAGCAGTGAAAATACCTAGTTGCCTACATCAAAACTTCTTTCACTGCGATATTGATATGCATGTTGTTTCATTCAATTCTGTGCCAAAGTGAGGTTATCCTTTAAGAGTTGGAGAACTTGTTGTTGATGCTCGATGTGATCCTCCAAGTGCTTGAACCTTAGAATTTTCATTAAATATGATGTGATGGATGGTGGATGATATCCATAAAGTGCCAATTCATTACAAGATATGGTCGGATTCATTTCTTCTTTCTCTGGGGTTGGTTCCTGGTGTATATCCTCTTCTTTTGATGTTTCTTGATCCTTTTCTTCCTCCTCTTCACAATCCATGTAAAATATTTTTTTTTTTCAACACACTTATGCTTTTAGTGTATTTGACACAACTATAACAAATCCCTTTTGCTCTTTATTCCTCCAATTGTTGTGGTGTCAACCTTGTAGGTTGTGGAGGGTTAGGAGCAAAAACACTCCTGTCTTTATAGTTGTGAGTGATAGACTTCCTTGTTGCCGTAATTTTTCTTTCCACTTTTCTAGCCACCCTGAATGCCTTCTCCAATGAATCAAGTTCCCAAAGGTGAACCTCATGTTGGATGTTATCCTTTAAAGTCCCTACGAAGACATCAATCCTATGTTCCTCTCGAATATCATTTACCCTTATATTCAATTTTTGGAAGTCCTCAATGTGTTCTGCCATTGAAACCTTTTGTTTGAGATTTATCAATTGCCTAAAGAAGGTGTTTCTCTTTGTATCCTCATATTGTGCTATCATTTCCTCCATAAAAATGGACCAAGTGACAATTTGTTTACAAGAGCAAAGCCATCGATACCATACAAATTGATTGGGTTTTAAATATAAAGTTGCAATACGTACCTTTTGTGTGTTTTTCACATCATGGAGATCAAAATATTGCTCCATATGTAGTATCTATGTTATGGGATCATTGCCATCAAACTTCCTCATATCGGTCTTTGGAATATGTTGGATCTTCAATCCAACATTAGGTTCTATGAAATCATTATTAACATTTCTTTTGTTCTCATCATAAGTTTCCTCTACTAGCTTTTCGCCATTAGAAATCCTCACCAAACCTTTTGTTAAAATTGTATGAGCTCACCATAATCTTCTTGTTGCCAGCAATTTGTCAAGCGGGAATCTTGCAGGATCAATGCCTAATAGTATTGGATAATTGAATGCCTTATGTTATCACTGGGCTAGAAAGAATTGGGTTGTGTCAAACTTCAACCCATCATAACTATTTCAAACCACTTGTAGCTAGAAGTTAACCCTTCTAGCATGAGAGGGCTCTCTCAAGGAAAACTAGATAATATTATAAATAAAACCCAATTTCAAATGGATAACTCTAGATTTTCATGTGATTTTGCAGGAAAAAGAGTGTGAGGACAACCACCATTGGGCATGAAGTCAATTAAAGAAAATTAATTACAAACAACACTATTTTCATTGAAGCTGAGGCATTTTTGACTTTGAAATGGAGTGAATTAAACTATTATAGTAAAACACAACACATTTGAAAGAAATTGGAGCAATAATACATTTAATTCCAAGTTATCAAACAAGCTATGAAAACTGATAATAACATAAAAACATGAAGGGATGGAATGAAACCAAAATAAATCTTAGGTTAAAAACAGAGTATGTTGCAACTGTAATTCTTATTAACTTGAAAAAAACATACAAAATGTGGTCTCTCTCACATTCTCGAACCCTTTTTCAAGGGAAAAAGTTATCCATATATAGAGTGAGGGCTCCATTTAATAATTTGCCACCTGGACTAGACTCGATGCATAGCTAATAGACCTAATTCTATTTGACTAACAAAACAATATGGATATTTATGTTTTAACAGAGTTTGAATACAAATAGGAGTCTCCTATCATTTATGAACTCAAAATTTTTTGTTTCTAAACCTTATCAAATCCAAACAAATGCTAAATGTGCTGTTGATGTGTCTCATGCCACGTGAATGTGCTGACCTGGTTGACTTTGCTGACCTAGACCCCACCAATTCAAATTTCAAAATTTCTGGCGATAAAAATTTCTGTAAAATAGGCCTCAAAGAAAAGTACGTATTCTCCAAACCCTTATAGTTGTGTATAAACTAAGAGAGGTTTTTGCAGATGAGCCTGTTCTAAACAAAAAACTCCTTCATATGTCCAAAATTTTCTTTTTTTTTTGGTCAAAACGTGAGCCCAAAATTGACTACTAAAACAATCATTTCAAAACTTTTTGTAGCAAATTTTGGTAGCAAATTTAAAAAACCACCCCTATGCTGTCATTTTGACGTCTTTGCTGATTTTGAGGTGTTTAGTAATGTTTTTTCATTAAACTCATGCTATCAAAACTCTCCTAACTGAAAATTTTCCTGGATTTTCTTTCCATGGAAAGCTACAACAGTTTTGTAGCAAACTCTGAGCTTCATTATTGGTAGTTGCTATGAAAGTTCCTAAATTTTGAGTTTTTATAGTTTTCATGATTCTTAATGCCTCCTTATGACTCCTAATATCATGTTGACTATATATATGGCTAAGTTGACTGATTTAGGTATAGTGAAGACAAAATTGAAAACTTTACCATATCATGGAGTAGCATCTACTTGTACTTGCAAGTCTTTGACTTGAGATTGCAACTTCCTTCTGTCATCTTGCAACCACCTATTCCTTCTGTACATAAGTTTCAACATCTTTTGAAGTGGTAGAATTCTCTTTGTCTTTTCCTAGCCTTTTTTTCAGTTTCCTCATCAAAATCTAGTTGCTCCAACACCTGCTTCTTTATTTCTTCAACTTCTAATTTGGCCTCTATCAACTCTTCTCATGAATTTATGTTTGTGTTATGGCTGCAACACGTCAGGAGCTGCTTGTGAGCTTCTTCCTCTTTACCTGCAAATCAATTTGAGAATACCTAGACCACACTTAGACCACAACTAGACTCGTTTTGACAATGCAAAACCCTATTCAACGACAACAATTGTGAACTTTTGATAGCAGCAGATGGTATAAAGAGGAAAAGGAGAGGTAAGGGTGAATGAAAAGAAGTGGAGGACATGAGAATAAAGGTTTATAATGACTCAGTACAACTCTGACATCACTAACAATCATTTGAAATAAAACTGTTACATAGCAACATAATTTTGTAGCAATAGAAGTGTTAGGATGGACTGTCTTGCTACGAAACTCTCAGGGACTTTCGTAGCGAATTCTGGGATCGCTGAACTAGAGTTGCTGTGAAAGTTTTTAAAACTGTCAAACAATTCAATTATGAAACGATGACCTCAAAACAAATGGAATTATGACCTTTTCTCTTTTATGATGACCCTATCAAACGCTAAATGTACCATATGACAACTTTCACATGAGCCTAAACATAAAAACCCTATCTAAGATGACTAATCAAACTAAATTTTTTTTCTAGGGGTTGTCATGGATACCAATGGCTCCAATGGGGATGTTTTGCCCCTATGGTGCAACAAAGAACTAGCAGACCAGTTGCTTGACCATTGGGTTGATCCCAATTTGAAAACTGAAAAGCAAATTGCACTCCAACTGGAAACCAACTACTACTGTTGCAATATGACATCAAATTTTTGTACAAACCGAAACTAACAACTGCAAAATGTAGTCTAAAACTTAAGGGAATTCTTGCCCAACAATCTTATTTATGTACCAATAACCCTACTCTAACAACTGAAAATCCACTTGCTTAATTCAAGCAATATGAAACCTCGAGTATAACCAATCAAATAGTTGATCCAACACCTGGGCTCCTTGACTGTATTTAAGTAGACCATTTATTAGCAACTCAGAATAAAAACAGAATCCATCACCTGAGCTTATAAATGAAAGAAAATCCACCTTCACTGATGACTCAAAAAGATTTACCAAAGGATCTTGATAATCATGAAAAATTACCTCTTCTTGATGAGTAAAACCATGAGGGCTGAATTCATTCATAACTGATGGCTTTGTTTGTCCTATGTCTTTAATTCCAAGGACATCATCTAATAGAAAGACATCAATAGATTTTTCTTCCCTTCCATGTAAATAAAAAATAATATCCATGCATCCTTGAACATCTTCAAACATGACATCCATATTGTGTGTATCAAAACTAATCTTTTGCTCATCAAATAAATTAGATATAACCTTTGGTAGTTTTTCTTGAGAAATGTCATCTTGAGTCTAAAAACTAACAACTCCTATACAAACAACTTTATGCATATCATTCATGTCATTTTGATGATCCTCAAATAGAATAGGTAAAACCTATATATTCAGCTCTTCAAGTATCTCAAGTTTACCTAAAAGTGAACTTTCATGCACTTTAATCGAGACAACATCATTATTATTTTCAACGGAAAAAAGTTCTTGTCTAGGTAGACAACTTTCATCACATGTTACCTGACTGTTCAGAATTTTCATGCATGTATTTTCAAAAACTTGATCTTGAGGAGTTTCTTCTAGACATAAAATATCAGAAAAGGAATGGGCTAAAAAACAATTTGAATGATTTGGCTCATACCTTTGACTGCATATAGATTGACAACGCTGCAAATCCTCATGGATTTCATGTACTATGACTTGACTGTCAAATTGTTGATCCATTTCATATTCAACTAAAGAAGAGACATATGCTTGTTGGAATGCCTCTTGATCATCATGACAATTAACTTGAGAAGAAAATTTATAAAGTTCCTCTAACATCTCCTCATCATCCATACATTCTACATCATCATCAATACTTTCAAGATATTGAATGAAACATTTCCAAAAATTTCAACAGTCTTGAAACAATGACGATGAAGGATGAGACTTCCCATAATGTCCAAAAAATATTCTATGTAAATATTTAAGAGAGCACAAGCTTCCTAATGGTAACCCTTCATACCATACTCTAGCTTTGTCTTCTAGGGTAGCCATAAACATCGTCATGAGACAATCCTCAGGAAACTCAACCCTGAGTCTACATACATGTATATGGAATTTATCCAAATTCATATGAGCATCATCTTTCTTTTCATGTTTGAACATGTGAAGATGAGTTGACCAATCAACACAAGGAATAGGATTTGGAAAACCATATATGTGAGACCGATCCATAGGAGCATACCTGAAATTTCTTCTTGTAGTAGAAATCATCTTGGAACTTCTTCAAGCTACTGATCTTCAAGCAATAGAGTCACCATGAAGCTTTGATCTTCTCGATATTTTGAGATTGGAGTCGCCAATGTAATATCACAACCTTTAGAAAACTCTAATTTCCTGTTACCCTCAGGAATCAGAATGAAGAAACTCAAAGAAAATCCGGGAAATGGAGTTTTTCGTCTCCCGACAAATGCACCAAAATTTTATCACTGAGCTAGAAAGAATTAGGTTGTGTCAACCTTCAACCCAACATAACTATTTCAAACCACTTGTAGCTAGAAGTTAGCCCTTCTAGCATGAGAGGGCTCTCTAAAGGAAAACTAGATAATATTCTAAATAAAACTCAATTTTAGATGGCTAACTGTGGATTTTCATGTGATTTTGCAAGTGAAAGAGTGTGAGGATAGCCACCATTGGGCATGGAGTCAACTAAACAAAATCAATTACAAACAATACTGTTTTCATGAAAGCTTAGGAATTTTTGACTTTGAAATGGAGTGAATTAAACTTTTACAACATTGAATTCCAAGTAATCGAACAAGCTATGAAAACTAATAATAACATAAAAACATGAAGGGATGGAATGAAACCAAAATGAATCTCAGGTTAAAAACAAAGTATGCTGCAACTGTAATTCTTATTAACTTGAAAAAAACATACAAAATGTGGTCTCTCTCACATTCTCGATCCCTTTTTAAATTGAAAAAGTTCTCCATATATAGAGTGAGGGCTCCATTTAATAATCTGCCACTTGGGCTAGAGTTGATGCATAGCTAAGAGACCATATTCTATTTAACTAACAAAACAATAGGGATATTGATGTTTTAATAGTGTTTGAATACAAATAGGAGTCTCCTATCATTTATGATCTCAACAAATTATGTTACTAAACCTTATCGAATCCAAACAAATTATAAATGTGTTGCTAATGTGTCTCATGCCACGTGAATGTGCTGACCTGGTTGACTTTGCTGACATGGACCCAACCAATTCGAATTTCAAAATTTCAAGCTAGGAAAATTTCTGTAAAATAGGCCTCAAAGACAAGTAATATTCTTCAAACCCTGATAACTGTGTATAAACTAAGAGAGGTTTTTGTAGATGAGCCCGTTCTAAACAAAAACCTCCATATTTCCAAAATTCTGTTTGATTTGGTCAAAACGTGAGCCCGAAGTTGACTACTAAAACAGTCATTTCCAAAATTTTCATAGCAAATTTTGGTAGCAAATTTCAAAAACCACCCCTATGTTGTCATTTTGATGTCTTTGCAGATTATGATGTGTTTAGTAATGTTTTTTCATTAAACTCATGCTATTAAAAACTCTCCCAACTGAAATTTTTGCTGGATTTTCTTTCCACAGAAAGGTACAACAGTTTCGTAGCAAACTCTCAGCTTCATTATGGGCAGTTGCTACAAAAGTTCCTAAATTCTGAGTTTTTATAGTTTTCATGATTCTTAATGTCTCCTTATGGCTTCTAATATCATGCTGACTATATATATGGCTTAGTTGACTGATTTAGGTATAGTGAAGACAAAATTGAAAACTTCACCATATCATGGAGTAATATCTACTTGTACTTGCAAGTCTTTAACTTGAGTTTGCAACTTCATTACGTCAGCATGCAACCACCTATTCCTTCTATACATATGCTTCAATATCTTTTGCAGTGGTAGAATTCTCTTTGTCTTTTCCTAGCCTTTTCTACAATTTCCTCATCGAAATCTAGTTGCCGCAACACCTACTTCTTCATTTCTTCAACTTCCAATTTGGCCTCTATCATCTCTTCTCATGAATTTATGTTTGTGTTATGGCTGCAACACGTCATGAGCTGTCTGTGAGCTTCCTCCTCTTTACCTGCAAATCAATTTGATAATACCTAGACCGCACTCAGACCATAACTAGACTCGTTTTGACAATGCAAAACCCTATTCAATGACAACACTTGTGAAATTTTGATAGCAGTAGATGGTATAAAGAGGAAAAGGAGAGGTAAAGGTGAATGAAAAGAAGTGGAGGACATGAGAATAAAGGTTTATAATGACCTAGTACAACTCTGACATCACTAACAATCATTTAAATAAAATTGTTACATAGCAATAGACTTTGGTAGCAAGACAATTGTTAGGATGGACTGTTTTTCTACAGAACTGTCAGGGACTTTCGTAGTGAATTCTGGGTTTGCTGAACTGGAGTTGCTGCGAAATTTTGTAAAACTGTCAGACAAGTCAATTATGAAACGATGACCTCAAAACAAATGGAATTATGACCTTTTCTCTTTTATGATGACCCTATCAAACAGTAAATGTATCATATGACATCTTTCACATGAACCTAAACATAAAAACCCTATCTAAGATGACTAATCAAACTAAAAATTATTTCTAGGGGTTATCATGGATAACACCTTACTTAATATGTAAGCATAATTTTGACTCTTCTTTTATGTGTAACCCTGTGTGAAAAATCCTCTAAGTGAAAAAATATGTACAACAAAACCCAATCTAGATTATAGCATCACTACTTGTTGCTTCACTCAAGTTAGTTATAGAATGTCCACAAGTAAAACTAATTTCAACATAAAATGAAGTTTTCAGGAGATCATTGATTTGGTAATATGTATTTTTATAATGAAGTCATGTAAAAAATATTGTATACTTTCATTAGAAATTATGTCATTAGAAGAACATAAGATGAAATGTTTCCATGTCTTTGAATATCATATCAGGCCTTAAACATGTTCAATATTGATGTTGAAATCAACAGGTCACTGGAGAATAATCATTTAATTGGAACCTTGCCAGATTTATCCAATTTAACCATGTTGGAGAGGCTGTAAGTTTTTTTCTCAAAAAATAAAATGAATATTCATTTTGCAGTACCCATTCCTTATATTTGACAGAAAAATTTACATTAATTGTTATGCAGATATCTCCAAAACAACAACCTGAGCGGTAGTGTTCCAGAGTGGCTATCTGAACTGAAAAATCTTAAAGAGTTGCAAGTCTCCCTCCCATTTCTTGTTCAATGTTAAATAAAATCAATTATAATATTTGTAATGAAATGTTCTTTATTTATTATTACAGGAATATAGAGAACAATAATTTCAGCGGTGCAATTCCTGCCAATCTTTTCCTCCATTGTTCGTTGAAATTCAAGTATTATATTTCCACACAAATTCCCTTTCAAGATATTTTCCAGATCAGGATTTTTTCATATTTTAAATAGAAATGCCACATAGTAATCATGAATAGTTCAAATTTTCATCATCTCTCTGCATGACGTTCATTAAAAATCTCTCTTTATTATGTTTCAGTTATTCTGGAAACCGCTACCTACGTATGGATAAGAGGGAATGTACTCCAAAGAAATAAAAAAAATAATGTCGAAGGTGGTCCTTGTAACAACACTCAGTGGAATTCTAATCGTCACTGTAGCATTGATAGCAGGTATTGTTGTGTACCTCAAACTGAGGCGAAAGGAAGTCGGGGTTACAAACAACAACAGATTGGTGAAAACAGAAACGAAGCCTTTCTTGTACCAAGGTCAATATTAGAAGATTATTATGCTATATAATGGAAATGTATCTTATAGATGAGAAATGATTATGATTTTTTTTTGCTTAAGCAAGTGTCGATCCTTCTATTTCATTAAGCCAAATTTAGTTTACAATATATACAAACGTCCACCCGATGCCGAGGAAATAGGAAAAATAAAAAACTAGCCACCTAAGGCAAAATTTCTGGCCTTACAAAGAAAACCTCCTAACCCAAGGAATACGAACCATGTTTGTATCCTGAGTTTGGAAAAAAAAGAAAACCCTTGGAATCTTTCGCACCCCAGCCCCACGAAAAGCCCCTAGAATCTGAGTCGTCCATCTCTGCACCCAATTCAACGACCGAGGAGTAGATCGTCTAGCAAGGATGAATGGTGTATAACGTTCCCGCCCCACAAAACAGCATGAACGGTCTTGACCATTGATCCGCGCTGCGAAATCCAACGGATGAGATGGATTTCGCATCAAACAAGATGACCGGACGATAGTGTGCGATGGAGGGCGGTATACGAAACCACCTCCCTGCCACGTGTTGGAAGCCGAATGGAATCGCTCCAAATTCGCAAAAACCATTTTTCGCTTGAGAGCGGTGCGATCAGCCGAAAACTGCCAAGGAAGCGGTATTACTTCCCGGAACCCAAAATTCTGTGTAATCCGGCTGCCGAAAAGTTTGGAGTCATGTTTCGCATTCATTTTTCCTTTGCCTAAACCTGGAACCAAGTAAATATGAGGGTCTCCCCACTGATTGACAATCCGATAAACAGTGATATCCGTTTCACTAACCCCTGGGTTTTCAGCGACCAACAGTGGTTTGCCCCCCACCCAAAAATAGATTGCCAGAAACATTAGACACATACAGAGGATAATCGTTTCGAGCTCGCCTCCATGGCTTTGTTTCTAAACACGACCCTGTCTTCTGTGCAGCTGACACCTTGGTTGGCAAGAAGATCCGCCAGTTTATTGGCCTTTCTACGAACATGGTTGAAACTGACAGTGCATAGACCTTGGAGATGACCCTGAATTCTTTGGAAAACTCGGATTAGTTTCTAGTGTTTGGAGACTTTCTCCGGTGTTGTTCCACTACTAATTCTTTTCACCGAGTTGATGATTAACTCAGAGTCTGCTTCTATTATTACATTCGAGCAGTTGTTTTGACTCAGCAATTCTAAGCAATGCTCCAAAGCCATTAGTTCAGCCATATTATTGGTGGCTATTCCTAAGTGACAGTGGAAGATGCAGATAATGCATCCCTCTTCATCCCTTAAGACTCCTCCATACCCAACAGTTCCTGGGTTTCCTTTTGAAGCCCCATCAATGTTGTATTTCAAATATCCTTCCGGGGGAGGATGCCAGAAATCCTTCTCCGTGTCCTTAGAGATAACCTTCCTGTCTAAGCCTTGAAGAGTGAGTCCCTGCATACCCAGCTGCCTGAGAATTTTTAAATCTGTTTCTGAGGGAGGATTTTTAGGGTAGTTACGAATAGAGGAACCCACTGTCTCCTTCAGCTGTTTCAGGATCAGCTCCAACAGTCGTTGTGGAGGATTCTTTTCATCCTTAAATATCCTTTTGTTCCTCTCTTTCCAAACGTTCCATATGATGAAGCTTGGTGTTAGGGCCCAAGCTGAGTTGAGAAAATCATGATCTGAAAAATTTCTTCTCCAATTATTGAGGGTATTAATGATACTCCCTCTGTCCCTGTCGGTTTGTTGAAAGATAGTGGCAAATATGTCCCATAACCAGGAGGTGAAAATGCAGCTATTGAGTATATGCTCCATTGTTTCCTCTTGAGCTTCACAGAGCTGGCATCTTGAAGGCCCTAGAACACCCCTCTTCCTGATATTATCCCAAGTTAAGATTTTCTTGTGATGCACCAACCACATGAAGAGTTTGATTTTCATCCACCCTTGGTGCCTCCATAGATTCTGCCATTTTTTGTCTGGAACCTGGGGGTCCCGTGCTTGGAGAATACCTTTTGCTTCCTTAAGATTGAAGGTGCCCTCTTTATTATTGCCCCATCTTAGTTGGTCTTGCCCCCCTGATACTAAGATCTTCCTTTGTTCCACCATTTTCATGAGTTCCTCTGCTTTTGTTTTCAGGGGATTGTTATTTCTGCAATCAATGTTTCTCCAGATTCTCCATTTTTCTGTATGATGAGTATGATCCCAGAAGTCCTTTACCTTAATTAATTCTTGGGTATCTGTCTCCTGCTTAAGGTCAAAGAAGCCCTCTTTTAATAGAATTGGTTCTTGTTGCCACTTGTCTTCCCAAAAAAGAGCTAGATCTCCTTCTCTGATTTCCCAAAAACTATTTTCTTGAACTAGACTTCTATTCTCCCAGGCTTTGTTCCAGATGTGTGAACCCTTTATGTTTCCTGACATTCTTATGAGATCACTATTTTTCCAGGAGCTAGCATATTTTTCTTTCCATATATTTGCCCATTGGGCCTTTGGATTCTGAACCCAACACCACCAAAGTTTGGCCCCTAAAACGTTGCTGAGAATTTCCTGATCATCCAAGCCTAGCCCTCTGTGGTTCTTGTGTTTACAAATTTTATCCCAAGACACTAAGGCCCATTTTTTCCTAGTCTCCTCCTTACCCCAAAGAAAGTTTCTTTGAATATTTCTGAATTGTTGTAAGACTCCTTTTGGAGCTGGGAGGGCTGATAGCATAAATATAGGGATTACTTGTAGAACTGCTTTTGTAAGCACCAACCTGCCAACAAGATTTAAAGATCTGCTGGTCCATTTACTGACCTTATCCTGCAACTTATTGATCAATGGTTCCCAAATGCTCTTGAGCATTGGTTTAGCAGTAAGAGGGACCCCCAAATATTTTGAGGGAAGAAAATCCCTTTGAAAGCCTAGAATTCTGGAGATATTTTTCTGAATAGCAATATTGGTATTGAAGAAAAATATTTTTGATTTGGAGAGATTAACTTCCATACCTAAAGCCAAGGCAAAGAGATTCAAGATTTTTTTGTAGGTTGAAGCTTCTTTGACTATAGGAATTCCCTGTAACATGGTGTCATCTACAAATTGTTGGTGAGTTAGGGCCTGACCATTATCAATTAGTTGCAGGCCCTTGATCTTTCCTGTAACTTTGGCATGCTTGATAGACCATCCTAGTCCTTCCATCATGAGGATGAAAAGAAAGGGAGAGAGCGGGTCTCCCTGTCTGAGGCCTCTTGAAGGATTAAAAATCTTAGAGGGAGAGCCATTTACTAAAATTGAAAAGCTGGGAGAAGTCACCAGTGCCATTACCCATCTGACCCAGTTATGATCAAATCCAAAAGCAATAAGAATTCTTTTGATATAGAGCCAGTTCACCTTATCATAAGCTTTGGCTATATCCAATTGCATAATCATGCCCGCCTGCTTCATAAAGAGTGAACCACCTCTTGAGCTTGAATGATGTTGTCAAGAATTTGTCTGCCTTCCACATAACCGGATTGTTCCCTTGAAACCAGAACAGGGAGTAGAGGTTTGAGTCTGTTGGCCACTACCTTGGATATTATCTTGTAAACCACATTGCATAAAGCTATGGGTCTATACTTCTCCAGTGTTTGAGCGTTATCCTGTTTAGGTATCAGGGTGATGAAGGAGGTATTGAGTGCTCTCAGGATGGTTCTGTTCAACCTGGAATCCTCCACAACCTGCAAAATATCTTGTTTAACAATATTCCAGCAAGCTTTAAAAAAATCCACATTGAAACCATCCGGGCCTGGTGCTTTTCCATTCTGCATATCTTTGAGGACTTCACTGATCTCCTCTTCCATTACTGGCCTGTTAAGGTTGAAATTATCCTCTCTGGATACCAGCTTCGGTATATGACTAGTTACCTCCCTGATGAAATGCTCTCTGTCTGAATTGTTCTCCTGAGTTATACCTTGGAAGTGCTGAACTAACACCACTTCTATGGCCTCATGGGAGTTCTGAAGCTCCCCCTCCTCATTCTTTATCGAAGAGATTCTGTTGTGAGCTCTATTGGCAATGGTGGATCTGTGAAAAAATTTGTATTACGCTCTCCTTCTTTTAGCCATTGAACTCTAGACTTTTGTCTCCAAAAAATTTCCTCTTGTTTACATAGATTTTCCCATTCTTGATGATGCTTATCAACTTGATCACTTTTGACTTTATCAAAGCCTTCCGTGATCAGAGCTTGGTTGAGAACCTGCATTTTGTTTTCAACGGATTTTTTTTCCTCAAAAATATTGCCAAAATCCTTCTTGTTCCAATCTTTGAGCCGAAGCTTGATGTGCTTTAGTCTTTTATGAAGTAGGAACATGCTTGTCCCCTGAATCTGCAAATCTTCTGACCACCATTTTTCAATATTGCTTATGAATTCTGGGTGGGACAACCAAATGTTTTCAAATTTGAAAGGTTTGTTCCTAGGAATACCAATGCCCTTGATCTCCAATTGAACTGGCTAGTGATCTAAGCCTCCAAATGGAAGAACTCTCGCTAAAACTTCCTGATCTGTTAGCATAAGATCCTTTGAGATAATAAATCTGTCTAACTTGGAGGCTACGTGAGCCTCTCCTCCTCTTTTATTGTTCCAGGTGAAGAGGCCCTTATTCATATCTGTGTCCACTAGTTTCATATTATCTATAAAGGTTTGAAACTCTAAAGAGTCTTTACTAAGAGTTCTGGTTCCCCCTTTTTTCTCCGAAAGTGATTTGATCATGTTGAAGTCCCCTCCCATGATCTAGGGAATTCCTGTGTGTCTGTCCCTGAGGTCCACAAGAGAATCTAGGAACCTGAGTTTATCATCCATTCTTTGAGGGCCATACACATTCGTGACTAGATAGGTATCCCTCTCTCCTACAGGTTGAATAACTACTGATAAATAATTCCTTGATGCCTCCGCATCTATTATGGCAATTTTCAGGGGATTCCAAAGGGTGAGGATGCCCCCCGCTATGTGCTCTACTTTGACTTCTAAAAACTCAAATCTACTGAGCCATTTGCTATGAATTTGTCTTAATTTCTGAATGGAACACTTCATTTCTTGGATGAAGATAATATCCGACATTGCTTGTCTCATTCTATTACTAAGCAATCTTTGCTTTCTTTTACTTCCTAGACCCCTAATATTCCAAGATGTGAACTTCATAATTAAAGATTTGTAAAGGAGTAGCTGGCTAGGTCTTTCATCTTACCTGAGTCTATCATTAGCTTTCCACACTCCATCAAGAGTTCATTCTGCTTTTTTCTACCTCTTTTCTTTCCTGGGTTTCTAGTAGCTAATCCAGGAGTTGTTTTCATCGTTTTCACACCTCTGTTGTCCTGCTTGTCAATGTTTTTCCCCTTCTCCACACCTTTGGCCTGAGTTTTCCATAAGAACAGTTGTTGTATTCTGTTGAGCTCTTCTTGAGGCAACGAGTCTACCCCTCCCGTGGTTCCTTGAATCAAGAACCCTTCTAGATCTAGGTGTTCTTTATCAAGAATCTCCTGTAGCTCGTGATCCTCCTGTTCCATTTCACTCTGGGTCATTTCCTGATCCATCTCCAGTTCTGTATCACTTATCATGGTCGCTTTCTGGAAATCAATATCCTCCATTTGTTCACCATTTTCTTCTACCTCCTTTTCCTCATGACTTCCTCCCATTACTTGATCTTCTTTTGTGGTCTCTTCTTCTTCTTCAAGAACGTGGAATTTGTTCTGACTGACCTGTTGCCCTTCATTTTGATGTAACTTTGTCCCTCTCTTGCCGCCTTTTCCTCTATTAACCACTTTGTGAAAGCTGTCAGTATCCTTCATTGTGCTAGCTTTGCTTTTATTTACTGCTTTACTAAGAGGGCAGTCTCTGAATAGGTGCCCATGTTCATGACATCTACGGCATCTGAACGGAATATGCTCATAGTCTATTGTTTGTACCCATTCTTCATCAAAAACTTCCAGGATCACCTCATCCGGAAGAGCTCCTGATAGGTCCATTTCCACACAAATCCTAGCAAAGGACATATATTTTCCCCTTCTGGTAGCTTCAGAAGCTTTGACAAAACACCCTAATTTATTGCCTATGGCAGCTAGCGATTCAGTTTGCCAGTAATCAAGAGGTAGAGAGTAGAGCCTTACCCATACCGGTACCGAAGTGAAAGTCTCCCGTTCTGGGACAAAATTCATCATCCAAGGCTGCATATAGAGGCCTGCTGCTGCATAAAAGTAGGGCCCTCCTTCAAACACTTTGTCTTTGTCTTCAATATTTGTAAACACCACCGTGAAGAAACCCTTTGACCCAAGATGTAGGTCAATGCTCCCTTTAGGTTTCCAGTGGTACTTGATCCATGTCTGTAAAGCTTTTTCAGTGGGCCATACTCCCATGAATTTACAGATGATAGCATAAGTCTGCATGTGATCTCTGTGTGCCTGCAGAGCTGGATCATTTAAGACTACTCTAGGTGTGAACTCAGCTTTGGGTTTGCAGGGTCCCTTTTGTTTTTTATCTTGAGATCCCTGTTTTTTGTCTTCTTCCTCCTTGTCTTTAGTGCTGATATTTTCCTTATTTTTGGTTCCTTCTATCTCTTCTTCCACATTCCTTTTCCCTTCCACAGCAGTGCCTCTGGCATTCTCTAGAGGTTTCTTGCCTCTACTTGCTACGGCCTCCTTATAGGAGGGAGTGGGGCTCCCTCCTCTGCGGCTCTCCATGAAGATCAACCCCTGAAACTTATCTGAAACCCTAGTTGATCGCCTTGCATCCGCCTTAGAATCGCACACTTTAGAAATGATTATGATTTTATTTCAATAACAAAATTGGTATAAATATGACTTTTAAATTTTGTTTATAAAAAATCTAAATTTTCATTTATATAACAAATGAGTTTTGCTATAGTAAATATCAAGTTTAATCTATATGAACTGATTACATATTCCTCAATGATTATGGTGTCAAATCCAACAAACATTAGGGGAATTTTGAGGTCTAAAGTGGGCCTCCTAAGAAAAATGTACAACCAAAATAAACTTTATAAGAACCAGTAGGATTCAAGATTATGATGTCAACCATGGGGGATGATTCACCATTTTTGGAGTAAAAAAAATAAAAAGCTTAAAAAATAATAAAATAATAAAGCTACTTTTTCAACTCGTATTTTCAACTTGTCTCCATAAAGTTTTACTCAAATTTCGAGCAGGAGTACTCGTTGGATGCAAAATTTGTTTCCTCCTCCAAGGAGTACTCATGTTACATACTTTTGATCAACCCTGCTACACGAAAAATAGGAAATACATGAAAAAAAATTATTGCAACAACGTTTTCATGTATTTCTCATTTTTCATGTAGTAGGGTACTTTTTAGATGAGGAATCAAATTATGCATCCAACAAGTGTTGTTGCTCAAAATTTGAATAAACCCATAGGGCAATAAGTTGAAAATACGAGCTGAAAAAAATAGTTTTTTTCTTTTTTTCCCTCTAAAATTTGATGATGTATTCTAATATTATTTTATTATTTCCACTATTATTTTACATTTTCCTTAGGAGTCCCATTTTAGACCACAAAATTCCCCTAACTGCCCGTGCTTTCACTTTAGGTGAAATGATTGCTGCAACAAAAGACTTTAGTAGAGAGATCGGACGAGGGGGATTTGGATATGTGTTCTTTGGTGAGTTGCCCGAAGGGAAATATATTGTTGTAAAAGTGCTTTCCCTCTTCTCCCACCAAGGATTTCATGAGTTCTTGAATGAGGTAAAATATATGCTCAATTTACAGGTTTTTCTGTGTTCTATTTGGAAGTGTATTGATTCATCAAAATTGTTAGCCAAATGTGAAAAACATTATTTGGATTTTTAGTTAAATTTTATACTTGAGTTTATGTAAAGTCTAAATCCAAGCATTCCAATTGTTAACTTTACTCTGTGCTCGTTGAATGTATGTGATCATAAGAAAAAACTCAAATTTTATATTTAAAAATTCATACAATTTATACTTGACTGCACTATAAATAATGATTAGGGAAATAATGTAACACAAAAGCAAAGTGGTTTTATTTTTATTTTTATTTTTTTTTAGTTACTGTGAAATATTTAATATATGTTTTTCATTTGTTTAAATTAGAATTAGAATTGTATCAATCTACATATATTAATGTTGTTGATGATAATTAGCATTTACTAAGGTTTAAAATTGATTTAGCATATCTAATTACTAAATTATTTAGCATATCAAATTTAATGTGGAATTTTATTTCAAAAATTTTGTTGTCGATTTTTTATTGAACGTCAAGGTCGTCAAACTCGAATTCAAAATTGAACCAGGTGACATAGGATGCAACAAGCACACGTTGGGTTTAGGAGAGCTCAAGGGTATTCCTCCTCCTTCTGACAACAATGGCTTCCAATTCCTCAGAAGACATGACTTTGCCTATGTTGTAGAGGATAATGTTTAGGGTAGACCCTTTTCCTAGAAGATTTCCACCAAAAGAAGATGATATGGACTATTTTAATGTGAAACCATTCCCTATACAGGAACTAATTATGGATCAGATCTCTGAATTTCTTATATGTGAAGCTTTGAAATTTACCAAATGTTGTGTTGAAAGTCCCTAAATCTAATAATATTTCAACTATATATAGTTTTTAGGTATATTTTAGGTAAGAGCATGCTATAATTTTCATATTTGAAACCTATTCAAGCATTGGTGGATGATGATTGTTGGATCTAGGTCCAAGGAAGAGTTATGGCTCTGGTGGTTACATGAAGTCATGGGCATTCTTTCATAAAGATATTTGAAGTTTGTATTGCATTCATGGATTTCAAGCATATGTAGAATATGAAAAGAGATGGATATGAGTTTTATGCAATTGGTTGACAATTTTTAGGTGTTGTAGTTGGAAATATAAATTAAATTTATTTGATGGAATTTTACTTAAATGTTGGTTTTACTTACTTCCATATTCCCCACTTTTCCTATCAGTGTTCCTTTGCACCTCTCAGTGCAAATGCTAGTTTATATAATGTATCTCGCATGGGGTGAGGATCATAGAGTAAACGTGGGAATGGAGGCTCTATCGTTGTCATCTCAATAAATTGAGGGGGTGGCATGAAAAACTCATTCCCATAAATGGTGAGTGTAGACCACCAATCGCATCAAAACTATTATTTTCTCATTAATGGCACGATACGGTGGCATGTAGAACAATATAGAATGGGGTGGCTTATTTGGATTCCACGAATAAAGTTAGTGGACATACTCTCCATCTTTAGCGGGATGGGTCCATGCTTTGTCCCTTGGTTCTAGCTCGACGGAGTGCATAGTTTCCTTGTAAAGTCTATTGTTTCTATTCATATTCAGGGGGAAGGACCGAGTCCTCCTGACCTGACCTCCCATTACCGTGGGAATTGTCCAAACTATTGAATTATTTGATGGTGTTGAGGAGAGCGAAGGTTGTACTAGTGCAAGACACAACCTCCATAGGAGGTCTATCACCCTTAGCGTTGGGTCACAGTGATTGAATAACCTTCTCTTGCTTGCATGCACTTGTTAACCCCCCTCTTAGTATAATTGTGAATCCAATGGATAGGGAAAAAAAAGTCTCATTTGATACCTCAAAATGCCCCCCAAATATTTTATACATTTTCTAAGCCCATTTTTCCAAATTAGAAGTTTTTTCTAAAATGGTATTGCAAGCTTGCCTCCAATTTTTTCACCTAGAAAATATCAAGATAAATGAAAAATAGTTTGAAATCTAGTCGAGATCAACTTCAATGTAAATGAGTGTATGTTAGAGATAAAACAAACAATCTTATAAACTAACATCATGGTAAATATCTCTGAGTTTTACACTTATTAAACATCCTATGATATTCTAAAATGATTGAAATATAGTTCTTCCAATGTTTTAAAAAATTAGAGTTAAAAATGGATCTCATTTGATGTGAATATATATTGTATAAATCTACGTATATTTATCTAAACTTCATATTTATCATGTTAGAAAGGATCAAACTCCTCGAAGTGTAAATGGTTTCTCAATATAAAAATAATTTTCACTTGAAGGAACTTGGTCCCTCTCATTAAGTGATAAATTAAAAAATCATAGAGATCTATGGTGATTGTTTCTCTCTCTTTATATATATGATGTGTCAACTCTATTTACACAATCTCTCTCTCTCTCTCCCCCTCCACACACACAGATTATATATTGACATATATTTTGATATATTCACTAGTATATATATTATAGGTTAGTTGATCTCTTTCTCTCTCTCTTTCTCTTAGGCATTTATTTTTTGTAAGGGTTAGAGGGAATAAGAAAAAGGACATAGAGGTTATGTGAATTAGCACATGTGGGTTAATATTTTTAGAAGTGAAGAAATTGTGTACTTATCTACAATAGGGATTAGGGGTTATATTGTCTTGGATATAGAGGTTAGAGTTGTAAGGATTAGGATTTATGCTATGGGTTATGGGGTTTAGTGGGTGGAGGTTAGGTATGATATGAGTTATTATTACTTAGAGGATAGATGTAAGAGATTAAGGGTTAAAGGTTGATAAAGGAAAATGGTTAGGGGTTATAGGGATTGAGAGTATATAGTGGTTAAGAGTGAAAGGTCTTAGATGTAGTTGTTAGTGGTTAAGAGGGTTATGGGATAAGATTTACAAATTAGGTGTGATATACTTATTGAGATTTAAATGATATGTGTTAGTTGATATAGATACCTATGTATATATGACATATTTTATTATTAGTTAGAGTATAGATATACATGATTAAGATTAAAGGGTGATAGATGTAAGTGGTAAGGGGTTAATGGGATTGAGGCTATGCAGTAATTAAGAGTGAAATGTGTTAAAGGTAAGGGTCAGTGGTTACAAGGGCTATGTGATAAGATTTACAAGTTAGACATTTTAAACTTATTAATATTTAAAAGGATATGTGCGTTAGGAAATATATATATTAATAGGCGCAATGTGACTAATAGACAAAATGTTCTTTTTACACTAAAATCTAGCAATACAATTTTAAGAAAGATTGTGATTTTTTGTTATTTAAAATGTGTTTTTGAATGCATAAATGGATTCAACACCTTGAGAAACCCCACAGCCACTTAAACTTTTCAAATTAAAAATCTTAAACTTATGATTTTTAAAAATATCTATTAAATTTTGGCAAAATTAACCTTAAAAAACACCGAGTAAAAACCATTTTTCTATTAATTAAACTACACTTATATTAATATATATACCATCAGATATCTTAATTCATATAATAATGTGTATATACATATACACTAATAATATAATATATATTAATAATTATAATGTAAATATATTAATGAATTTAAATTACAAATCATCAATTTTAGTTCATAAATAGATCAAGATTAATATTATGTTTTATTTGATACAAATTAATATATTAATTATTTGAGCATTTCAATTATTATAGATAATAAATATTTTTTTTTAATTAAAATATAAAAGGGGAAAATATGAATTACAAAGTTGTTTTTAATAATTTTATGGCTTTTTAATTGTATCATATTAATATGTATATAAATTTTATTATTTTCATATGTATATAAATTTTATTATGTGTATGTGAATTTAATTATTTTCATATGTATATAAATTTTATTGTGTAGGTATAAAAGCATAAAATATAAAAGGGGAAATATGAATCATAAAGTTGTTTTTAATCATTTTATGGTTTTTTAATTATATCATATTAATATGTATATGAATTTTATTATTTTCGTATGTATATGAATTTTATTATTTTCATATGTATATAAATTTTATTATGTGTATGTGAATTTAATTATTGTCATATGTATATAAATTTTATTGTGTAGGTATAAAAGCATGACGTGTAAGGGATACAAATGTATAAAAAACGATTTAAAGATAATTTTAAATAAATTAAAAAGAAAGAGAGAAAGGAGAAAGATATAAAGAATGCATTGGAATACATAATTCAAATTAATTAATAATATTTTATAAATTTAAATATAAAACGTAAAGAATTTTAGTATATTTCATTTATTGTAAATAGTTGGAAATAAAAAGATGTTTGGAATAATCGCAACTAAAACAGAGTAAATATATATTTACTCCAATATTTTTAGAAAAATCATAAAAGGAAATGTTTTCTATTTTTAGAAAAATCATAAAGGAAATGTTTAAATTTTAAAATTCGAACGTAAATTTTAAAAACCTATCAAAAATATATACTCACAGTTTTAAAATTAAGAGTAAAATGTATATGAAGTGTTTTATGTGTTATTGTTTCTTTAATATCTTGATTTATGGTGTGGGTGTTTCTAAACATTGTTTGGTTTGTCTTTTACAAAATTATACAATTTTTTTATACATAATTTCTTTTGGTAACAAAGTGCTTTTGACCCCTAGGTTTACTCAGAGCTTATGATAAATAATGTTTGGTTTGTCTTTTACAAAATTATATAACTTTTTTTAATACATAATTTCCTCCAATAACAAAGTGCTTTTGACCCCTAGGTTTACTCAGAGCTTATGATAAATAGTGCATTAGATATTTACTTAATACAAAATGAATGACGTAGACATGCATAATAGAAATAAACATGGAAAAAAAAAGGGAGTACACCTTATATTGGACTGCAGATGTTTGGTGCCTTTAAGGGTGGAGCTCCTCAAAACCTTCCCTTTAACTCATTATATCTTTAACCTACATACAAACAATAAAAACCACTATATCTATCTTCCCACAAACCACATTATCATTAGCATCATGAATAATCCAAGAACACACATTAACAATTACATGTAAAATATATGTAACTAGATGTAAAAGTGTGATTTCTTTACTATACCAATATAATATTACAATGTTTCACCCTTCGTGGTCCTTGTTCTTGGCTCATCCTCTCACCATAGCTCATAATTAGGCTTCACCATGTTCTGCGACTTATTGGAAAGAGAAGTGGGTTCTCAATTCGACAACATTTCCTTATCTCTAGCTATTGTTCCCTTACTCCATGGAGAGTATTGATTTTATAGATAGGTTGAGAAGTGATCAAATGTATCTAGACACTTTGTTGGCCATGCTTTATACAATACTCTCATCCTTATCTTCTAGATCTTATCACTTTTTCCCTTTTCCACCTTTATCCATTCACACTACCAACTCTAGCCACCTCAACTCTCTTTTGTTGAAGAGTCAGAACATTGTGACTCTCTTTGCTAAACCAATTGGAACGTTGCAACTCTCCATGTTAGTTTACTAGGGGTGTTGAAGAGGAAAAACTAATTTTTTAAGAGGGTCTCCATGGAATTTTTTCTTGCATTCCAACCCTCATTTTTAGGTGCTTCCCTAATAGACCCAAGGGGGGTGTCATTTTGAGTTATAGCAAACATACACGTGTATAAAAATTATATAACATACATTTGTAAATGTGTTTACCATGAAGTGTTTTTGAAAAATAACTAGATTAAAAATGCATTGCAAGATTAAGAAAAGTTGATCCAAGTAGATATTGGTGGCACCCACCTATTCCATTGGCTCAAAACGCAGTTCTCCATCTTGTCAATTTTTCACATCCTGAAAATCTAGGGCTCTTTTGGGGCCCTAAACGACACTTTTTTTGTGGCAAGCACCCATGCAATAGACATATTATTTATCCCGGGCCAGTCGAAAGGTGTACTTCTAAGCTAGACCTTTCCAATGAGCTATTGAACGTGCCACAGAGAGATCATAAGCAAAAGTTATGACCCCGAAAAGTTGACATACCAACTAACCCCATCGAGGCCCACAAATATTTTGGAATTTCATCTCTTAGCATTATGTTTTTGATTTTTAGGGTTTCCTCATTGTTGTTGGGTGAATGAATGGAGCTAGGTTACACTTTTTAGTTGGGTGGAAAACACAATGTCTCGATTGAGCCATTTAAGTGCTCGATCGAGCCTTTTTTAAGAGCTCGATGGGGTTGTTAAAGGGCTTAAACAATGTAACTTGAGGTTATCTAGGAGCTCTATTGAGCCATGCTTTTTGAAATTTCCAACCAATACAACCTAGGCATGGAATTAAAAAAAGTGGTTTGATCGAGCCTTAAAGCTAGATGTAGCCTTCAACCTAGATCCAACCTTAAAGCTAATCGAGTTATAGGCTAGATCGAGCATTAAAGCTAGACCGATCCTTTATTCAATCTTAAGGGTTCAATCGAGGGTTTCTTAAACCCGTAATTAAGCTATTTGAATTTCAAAATCAAGCACTCGATTGAGCCTCTGAAGTCCTAAACTCAACAATTTCAGCACCCCTTCTGCAAAATTTTCTGCAACTCCATTTTGTACCCTAGCATACTTAGGGCTAAATGTGTCCTTAGGTGGAGGAGTTGACCACATTGGATTCATTAAGGAATCCTCTATCCAATGGCATATGAGTTTGAAATTTTCAAATTCAATTGATATTTTTCATCTAATTTTTTTTTAAACATAATGCTTGAAATTCTTTTGAATTGTTTTAAAGAGGTTGAGTAAAAAATCAATATCATAAAATATACACAACAAAAAAATTTCAAAAAATACCACTACCTTCATTTACGAGTCCTCTTCAAAAGGGTACTTTTGGTTTTTCAATTTATTTAAATAGTTGAAAAACACCTTAGGTCAACACATGTGTCTGAAAAATGCAATTGAAATATTACTTCGCCAATTTCGAAAAATAATAAAAATTATATTTTTGCATAAAAGAAAAATTAATATGAAAATGTTATTTCTCTGCGTGTAGATCATGTTCACACACACACATATATTAAAATTACACATTTAGTCTAAGTTATGCTACATGAACACATACATACCTCTTAAGATGTGTGAAAATTTGCAAGGACAAGTATTTCGTTTAATGGAAAATTGAATATTATATGACACTAGTATTTTTGCAAAAGATATCATTAGGACACAACATAATTCTCCACAATTTGTCTTTTGACTCATAATCAAAATTCACAGTTCTTATATTAATTTTGAGGGTTTCAATTTGATAAAAGAGGAAAAACTTAAAATTTCATCGCCACATTTGGCCCAAAAGTGTAACCCATCTTCATGCTTTCGCCCTGCTTTATGTTAAAAGGTTCTTTCAGCCTCAATGTAATGCACTCAGTGAATTCATGTAGTCATCACATTTCTTCTCGGAGATAAGCTACCACCATTCAAGCAAGTTTGTTTTGTTCCACATTTTTACAGTTTTTAGAACTGATCCCATTTATTAGTAGAAGTCGATTTTTACAGTATATTTGTGTTTTGTTATAAATCCATATATCATTTTCTTCTCTTCATAAATTTGAATCAAAAGAAATTGGACTCCTTATTTGTTTTCCATTGAGTTGAGATTTAGTACAGTAGTTTCAATGGGAATGGGACCTTCAACCCTTGTTAAAGTGGTTGTATTCGTGCCATGCCTTTCATTTGAAGAAAAGTTGCTCATAATCTAGGTTTTGAAGATGTAGCCAATTTTCCAAAGTCAGGTTTATGGCTTTAAGAAACACCTTCTCTAAATCCACATCAACACATGTTCAAGTACATGTGAATATTCACCCCTTATGATTTAATTTATTTGTAAATTTTCCTATAGAACTTCAAATTACTTTTAAAGGTTCAACATTCCATTAATAAAGAGAAAACTGAGAGAGTTGAACCAACACAAGAGCTATTGAGTGAACATCCACTTTTAAGTACATTCCCCCAATCTCATAAACTATGGACCATTACAAAAGATAAAGTCTCTATACTAAATGAATTCAAAGAAGAAAGTGTAACAACTTCAGTAATAGAAGTAATAGGAGAGCTTCCCTTTAATCATCTTCATCCCATTCTTCTACATCCAAATCCATAGCTCGAGGAGATGGGTAGAAACCAGTGAAATGATTAATGAGGGCTCAATTTACAGAGAAAGAGCCTTCAATTGAGTTGTCATCAACTTAAGAGATACATTTGGGCTACCATGACCTTTTTGACAAATCAAGATGGTGGAGCTTTCTTTATTCCTCAATGTTTAGAAGCCACAATGGATTGGAAGGCAAGAGATTTAGCAAAGGGGAGTAGGGATTGAGAAGGACTTTCTCCAGTTTAATCCATGGCCAAGAGGTCAATGAAGTAGCACTTATAGACAAAAACGATCTTACCAATAAATAGTTATATATGTTAAGTTTTTATAATTTTAAAAATATTGTTTTTACTTAATTTCCTTAAATTTTTTTTTTTTACCTTCTTTCTAATAACTTCTATTAAAAGATTATGAAATTATTTGGAAAAAACTAAAATAGTAAATTTATATAATAAAAAAAAAAAATTATTTATATTTATATAATATTTTAGTTTAAAAATATTAATAAATAAAAAATAATAATATAAAAAATAATAATTAAATTGAACCCTTTATTTTTATGAATTATGACTATTGCTTGAGTCCTTTTTATTAAAAAAAAGGCTTTCACAAACTCCTAAAATGCATGTTATTAGCCGTGCCCCTTCGGGGATGTAGGGGCTATAGTAATCACTTTTCATGTGCATATTAGTTATGCACATAAATTAAAGAAGTTATTTTTATTTTAACCAATTTTTTTTTCTATATTCAAACAAATAAATAATTCAAATATAGTTGTGAAACTGCCAATATTTTTATTCAAAGAATTATAATTGTGGAGGTCTTATTTGGCCTCTTCTTGAGACCAAATGGCACATTACATTTAAAAATAGCAGCATAAAGTAAAATTTACATAACCATTTTTGTCGAATAAAGTGATGCTAGAAAATCCTAACATTACTTCGTACCATTAAATGTTAATTTTACATACTCTATAGCCCTTTTCCCCTTGGGATTCCATGTACACCCACATGAAAATGTACGTGTTGGTGTTCTCGTCTCTCCGTGTTGGTTTAAACAACCCTTGTTTGCATTCATTTAACTTTGATGCCCCCATTGTTTGGATTAAGCTTTGCTCCATCGTTTTTTGTTTGGACAAAGGGCCGAAATGGTCAAAGCTAACTTCTAGACTATTATTGATGTGACTCACAACAAGGTTGAGGTAATTCTTTTGTACCTCTTTTGTTCTCGGTTTATAAACTAGCTTAGAAGAACTAGGTGTGAAATCATGAGATTGTTAACTGGCAGATATACTAGACATTTTAATGGACTGAGATTCAATTGCATAATTGTGAATTCAAGGATATGAAAGTTTATTGATCGCTCGGAAGTTGGGACATGATATATTAAAGACATATCTTCATGATGGCTAAGATATTTGATATTTTTGGGAGGATATGGAGGTTTGTTTTTTATCTTTTTAGAAAATTGAGGATTAGAATTAATTCTTCCAAGATTGATTAGTATTCCTATTTATCAAACCAAGCATACATGAATGAAGGAGGAAGGGGAAAGAAAGAATAGGTAAGAGTGTTTAGGGCTTAGTAATGCTGATATCTACATGAAATTGGATGAGATGGAGGGAATTTCAGAGGAATTTTTGTGGTTATAGTAATTCTTGTACAACTGTTGAATTAATGGAATCAAGGCATTTTGTAAGAAAGTAGGCAGAAGTTTATTATCAATTATAAGGAAAACTCTATTTCCAGGGTTGATCTACAAGAGAATTTTTTTAGATATCATTGAATCATCCATAAATATCATTACACCATAAATGTAGAGTGACAAGGAATAACTTCTTCAATCCTAGGGCATGAAATACTAAATATGTAAACCAGTATTTCCTGAGGTTTATTTTGTGTATGCAAGTGAAATTTGATGAATCTCAGTTGCTTAAAAATCACCAAAAAATAATGAGTAGAACTAAAGGTAATTTGTCAACTTCAAATAAAAAATATAGGAATTCAATGCGAATGAATCAAACTTACCCAATATCTATAAGCAACAACTTTCGCTAATGTATTTTTGGTGTAGGATCTAGATCGAAGTATAATTTACTTAGAAACTTCAATTTGGACTGCCTCATCACATTATTGGTACTCAATACCGTAGCCAATTCTATTTGATACTCTTCCTATGTGGTTGGATCAACAACTTGGACTTTTATAAAATTTACCGGTTTTGAATCACTTCTAAGTAACTCAAAACTCCTATTTTGGGTATGGAAGCAATCTCTATTTTACATTATATTCTTCCACTTGAATTAGTCAGTCTAACATGTGATTCAGAGGGAAAGGTATTTCTTGCCAGATAATTCAACCATCCAAATTTTGAAGTCTTGTCACAATAGAGCTGCTACAATCACAAAATAAAGCTTTTATGGAATCTACTACAATCTCTTCTAGTGGGCTATCAACTCAATCAAGAAAGCTCAATAGTTGTACCACGGACCACCTCACAATGTTACCCCTTCCCACATACTCCACATATGCGCTATAGGGGGAGAAGATCTGTACTCTACGGAAATGGATCGGAGAATTATAGTTAGCATATTAGGCCCTGCAATTCTTGGATTGGTTAGTCCTCAAATAGGTTTCTCTCTCTACTCAAACTCACCATGAGTTCTACCCATTCATAGAAGAAAAACTACTCCAAGAGCTTGTTCTAGGATCCTTTGTCGTTTGATCAACGAAATTGAGACCATTTACATTCCCCATCTCCAAGTTTAGTTGCGACGAGATTCCCTTCCCAGTTATCACTTCACCACTTTTTTCATTAGTCTCCTGCCAGAGCTAATCAAATAACCAGAAAACACAGTCTGACATTGAGTTTCTTATAGTGAAGTCGACCATGGTGACATGGCACACAAACAACTCATTGGCCTTGGTGAAACTAATCCCTCGGGATGGAAATGATGGAGCTTAAGGCACATTTGATTGGTCACCCTAGCCATGCATGACACCAGTGATTTACGTGCATTCAAAGTTTCCATGTTGCGAGTAGTGAGAATAAAAATATGTAATAAGCAATTTTGCATGGCATGAGGCAAGCCACCGGTCATGGTTTTGGTTGTCATTACATGCATGCAACTACCTGGACGAATTTTTTTGGTAAGTTCCTATATTTTATAATTAATTATCAGATGGTTTTGGTTGTCATTACATGCATGCAACTACCTGGACGAATTTTTTTGGTAAGTTCCTATATTTTATAATTAATTATCAGAAAGGGACTTCATCATTCAAATTTGAAGATATCAACTTGTTTTAAGCACTACATTTATTTATTTATTTATTTTTTAACAAGGTGGAGTAGTTGATATATTACCAAAAGCTTTGATGGAGCAAGCTCCAATTACAAATGACTGTAACATGAAAAACATATAAGCCATGAGATAGGAATGCAGTCTCTTCTCCTAGGCTTGTGTTCAAGACTTCATGTATTTTTATGTGTATTCTAGAGTACTGCCTAACAAACTGACCTACTAGAAAGATAAATTTACATGTCATGGGCTCTCTGACAGTTTTTCCAGGCTTGTAGACTGATTGCTCCTGAGTTGACTGGTTCTTGGCATAATTGACCGAGTTCTCTCGTTCGTTGCTCGAAGAGTTGTTTTTTTAATATGCCACTGCTTCTTCTTAAGTGGGTTGAAATCCATTTTATTTGTTTTCTTGTTCTTCCTTTGTCTCTGCTTACTGCTCCATATTTTGTTGTGCTTCTTTGATGTTGTGTTTCCTGAGCTACTTCTTCTTCTATTGCTGTTGATCACTTTCCTTTTGGCGTACACGGGAACCGTTGGATATCGGATATCAACAGACAAGGTTGTCAGATGAATAGTGGCCAAGAATAAGTCGCATAGACTGGGATCAGGGGATGAACAGTGGAGATTAACCAGAGGCGCTAGTGGAAGGGGAAACTAGAGGAGCCGTCGGGCACAAGAAATTCTGGATGTTAATCAAGAAGAAAGGCGGGATTATACACGAAGACGGTATTTTGGGCGGGGTAGAAACCATAAGTGGTAAAAGGGGGAGGTTGCCCGATTCCATTGACCGAGCGACACGTAGCATCGGAGGAGAGAGAGAAAACCACTTTTCGGGCGGGTAATCTTCGTGCTTGTTGTCTGCCCGAAATCGATGGGAACTGGTCAATCCATTGAGTACAGATCGACGGTGGAGGAGAGTCGCGCAAGTTTGATTGAACAGGCTAATCGACGACTGTCGGATCAAGCGCCAGATCAACGGTCCTGATTTGATCGGAGATCGGAGAAAGGAGGGAGCAGTGCTGCAGAAAAGGCTTGGGAGTGTGGGCCCGACGATAATTATAGTTGCGAATGAATGTTTTTTTGAAGTCTGGTTTAAGCGCTCGGACGGGTTTTTCCCGTGTATTCCGATAGAGCTGAAGTCCCTGTGAACGACAGAATTGAAGGAAGGCCAAAATCTGGTTATAACAGTCAGGGAGGAGGGCTGAGATAATGGGAGGGGCAGATGGAGGGCGTGGATGCTCATAAGGGATTTGTGCTCGCTGAGAGGAGGGAGTGAAGGGAGTGAAGAGATACAGGGTGAGTGAGCTAGGTAAGAAGAAGGGTGGGGGCTTAAGATGAAGTCTGCACGCTGAGCAGAGGAAAAACTGCGGGATATTGAGGAAGACAGGGAGGGGCTTTGAGACCAAAGTAACACTATAATAACATGGGAAGTGAAGATTTCTTTGCTAAAATTGTTGCTGTGATTTTTTTGAATGCACCCTCTATTCTTATAGTGCTTTATCTCAACGCGAAACCTGCCTTCAATGAGATAGATTGCAACGTGGTTCTTGTGACTAGGATTACAATCTTCATTCCTGCTGTTGCTCATACGAGAGTCTGAATTTTCATGATTTTTCCTTTACATTCCCACGATTTCTTGGCTGTTGCTACAGAGATGTGTCCTTTGTTGTTTTTTGACTGTTGTTTTTTGATTTATTTCTTTTATCATTGTGATTTTTCCCTTGGATTTGGTGAGCTTTATACTTTTGATTTTTTCTGATTATTAAGGAACAGAGTTGTGATATTCCTCCTGGTTTTCACGAACAAGCCCTTCATTTTTTTTCACTGCTTGGTTTGCAAAATAATCCACCTGTTGATTGTGAATTCTCAAGACATGTCTGTAGATTACATTGCCAGAGCCTTCTAAGTTCTTCCTAATTCTTCTAAAAAATATGTTCATGAACTCATTGCTTGGATTTTTGTTTCTTGCCATTGCCTCTATTATTATGGCTGAGTCTCCTATTATGATAGGATTTTGAATTTCTCTTTTTTTTATTATTCTTGTTCCCATCAACAAGCTGTATGCTTCTGCCTTATTATTTGAGATTTGTCCCAATCCCCATTCATATGTGACATTTTCTTTCCCATCAAGATCGAGGATTATTCCCCCTACCCCTGCCTTTCCCGAATTATGCTTTGAGGCCCCATTAAAGTATAGACAGTATCTATTCTGATTTTTCCTCCAGTTTGTCAGTTCCTCTTCACTCATTCTTATTTTCCATATATTTCACGAGTTTGTCTTCCTCTGTCCTTTTTGTCCATTATTATTTATTATGGCTTTGCTGAGCCAATCTCGCTCTTCCTATTGAAGAGTGTTGTAGTCTGCTAGGGCTGTTCCTTTGACATTGATGATTTCAGAAGTTAATCCCCACGTTTTTGAGAGGGTCTTCCGTATCCTTGGGTTTTGATTTTTGAAAATGCACTTGTTTCGTGTCAACCAAATTTGCCAGCATAGAACTACTGGAATGCATTTCCATATTCTCTGAATTGTGGCTTTTTCTTTGTTGTGTATGGGTAGGCCTTCTCAATGGTTTGAAGAAAATCTGGTAAGGGATTTTTGAAATTTATTCTTATTTCCAAAGGATTTATCAGCTGCTGCCAACATTCTTTGGCAAAAGTGCATTCTTGGAAAAGGTGTTGTATATTTTCTTCAACCTGCATGCATAATGGGCATCGTGTAGGACCTTGAAAGCCTTTTTTTAAAGTTTTCACTGGTCAATATTCTCCCTTTTAAAAGAGTCCAGATGAACATTTTGATCTGAGGTAGACTTTCTGATTTCCATGCTATTTTCCAAGAATCCAAATCTTGTTCATTTGGTTGTTCTTGAAGGATTTTATATCCAGTCCTAACTATGTAATGTCCACTGCTTGGGTCCCAGAGATAATCATCTTCCTCATCACGGTGGATTGGCACTGCCCCTTTTAGGAGCTGCTTGATTTTTCTCCATTTCCCTTCCAGATCTGCCGGAATTGCTGAGATTTTCCAGTCTTGCCACTCCTTTTGGTTCCATAGAGAGATTGAGTGTAAAGTATTGAAACCTTTACCTTTCATCCACTCTTGTATGTCTTCAATTTCTGGATGAGTCTGTAGTGGTTCTTTTCCCATGATTCTGTCCTCCCAAATTGAAATTGTTTTTCCATTGCCTGGGATTTTAGAAATGTATCTACTCATTAATGGAATTGTTTTTTTAACCAGCTTCCAAACTTGGGTACATTGTCTTATTGGGATATTTCAATTAAGCAATCTTTTCCTAGTGTCATACATATATTTTGATATAAGAGTCTTTTTACACCAGCTCTCTTTTCCTGTAATTAGTCTCCATACTATTTTCATTCCCAGTGCTGCATTCATGAGCCCAGGTATCCGTATTGATAGTCCTCCTTGTTCATAAGGTAGTACTACTTGCTCCCACCTGACCAGGCTAAATTTTTTGTTTTCTTGCTTCCCCCCCTGCCACAAAAAGCTTCTTAAGATTAACTCCATTTGTTTGTGGGCACTTTTTGGGGCCATGATTATTGCATATTGGTAGATAGGTAGTGTTGCAAGGAGTGCTTTGATTAGTATTACCCTCCCTGCCATATTCAGCCACATCATACCCCAGCTTTGTATTTTGCTTTTCACTTTTTTCGATTTGTTTAGTCCATATTTCTGTCTTCATGTTCTCTTTTGAGATTGGAAGTCCCAGATAGAAGAAATGTATCCATTTTTCCTGTATAGGGATGTCTAAGATTTGTGAGATCCTTTGCATAGTTCTGGGAGGGTATTCCTTCCATATATCCTGTATTTTGTATTGTTTAATAGCTCACTTGAAACCTGTTAAAAATCATCTAGAACGTTTTTGAACCTCCTTGCTATTATTGTTGATGCCCCTCCCAGCAGCAATGTGTCATCAACAAAGAGTGAGTGGTTTATTGTTTTTACTCCTTTTGCTATTCTGATCCCTGTGATATTTCTTTCCTTTCTTTGTTTTTCCAAAGCCCTGCTTAATGTTTCTGCCATTATAATATATAGGAAGGGAGAGAGAGGACAACCTTTCCTAAGGCCTCTTGTGCTTTGAAAGAAGTCACTGGGCCTTCCATTTATGAGGGGGGCAATCCATGGAGTAGAAATGCATGCCTAGATGACTTCTATTATTTCTCTTGAGAAACCAAGTTTCTGGAGGACAACCATTAGATATGGATGGTTGACCCTGTCAAATGCATTTGCCATATCTAGTTTGATTATGAGGCCTTTTTCTTGCCTTAGCATACTAGAGTGTACAACTTCCTATACAATAATTACATTATCTATGATTTGCCTGTTGGGCACGAATCCTCCTTGGTTTTCAGATATGATTATTGGAAGTACTTCCTTGATTCTATTTGCAATTATTTTTGTTATTATGTTATAATATGAATTGCAAAGAGAGATAGGGTGAAACTTGTTGAAAGTTGAGGGGTTTGCTTCCTTTGGGATTAGAGCAAGATAGGAGGATTTTGTGTTGCCTCCTTTTTTTTTGAAGACATTCTTCACCATTCTTAAGAAATCCTTTCTGATAGTAAAAGCTATTATGAAACCATCTGACCCTGCGGCTTTGTCCAGATGTAGGCTGCATATGGCCGCCACTACCTCTTCTTCTATGGGATCCTTGCACATTGCAACATTTTGGTCTTTTTTAATTTTTTTTTTTTTTGTGCTTTAAGAAATCTTCACTCTCAGCCATTTCTTCGTTGGCTAAAAGTAAGTTTTTAAAGTGATGATAAGCTGCTTTTTTTAGTTCCTCCGCACCTTTGACCTCTTGGCTTTCGACTTGAATTTTTTCTATTTGGTTTCTTGCTCTTCTTATCTTCATTGTGTTGTGGAAAAATGATGTGTTTTTGTCCCCTGCCTTGAGCCACAAACTTCTAGATTTCAATCTTGCCTCTTCTTCTTCTTTCCTGTTTTCCCTATATATTTCCCAAAATATTTCCTTCTCTCTTAGATAATCTTGCTTGCCTTCTTCTCTGTTTTCTTTTTCAATTTGCATGCTGTCCATTTTCTGTTGTAAATCTTTTTTTTTTTTTTTCATTTTCTCTTGCCCATTCCTTTAATTTGGTTCTTGCAGTTTTTAATTTTGTTTCCCAAATATACTGTGGTGATCCTATTACTCTTGGCTCCCATGCTTCCTTTACTAGTTCGTTGATTTCTATGTTTTTGTCCCAAATTGAGCTGTATCTAAATGGGAGCGGACCCTGGTTTTCCATTTTTCCTGTGACTATTGTCACCGGTTTATGGTCAGATGATGTGGTGTGTAAGATTTTTGATTTTATGGAGCTGTGCACTGCTACTATGTTTTCTTGTATCAAAATTCTATCCAGCCTTTCTTTTATGTTGCTTTTGCCCACTCTTTTATTGCTCCAAGTGTATTTCCCGTTGCTTGGCGGGATGTCTATTAAATTGTGTTATTCCATTATTTCTTCTAGAATATCCTTGGATGGGTCTATGTGGTAAGTTCCTCCAAACTTTTCTTCTATACTTCTTACCAAATTTAAATCTCCTCCTAGTATTATTTTCCCAGTTTGCATTTCTTTTAGTGCTTCTTTTATGGTGGCCCAACATTGCTCTTTTTCCTTGTAGTGATTTGGGGCGTATATATTTATAACATTGTACCTTTCTTTTGTACTGATTTGCATTAGATCCGTTTGGATCCAGTGCTGATCTTTTTTGTATTTTATTAATTCCCAGGTTCCTTTTTTCCATATTGTGCAAATACCTCCAGACGCTCCTGTTGCCTGTATTGCTTCCCCTTCATAATTTCTAATTGCTTTTTGATATTTTCAGTTTCTTGGATGTTTGTTTTTGTCTCCTGAATCATAAGGATGTCTGGGTTTTCTTTTTCTAGAATGTCTCTTGTGGCATATTCTTTGACGGATGATCTCATTCCTCTGCAATTCCAGGAGACCACTATCATTATTTACTTGTTGGGTGGTGCATGGCTCCTTTCCCTCTTTGCTAGATTTTTTCGTTGTTTCCTGTACTCCTTCATAAGAAGGTTTCCATAGGTTGCCGCATTCCTAATGCCATTTCCTTTGTTGCTACTTCATCCCTGAGTTCTTTGTTTGTCTTTCTTCCTGCTTTTTTTGATATTCTACATTTGGGGATGCTTCCTTTGACTCTTTTCTGGTTAGGATTCTGTCTACTGGGGGGGGGGTTGAGAGTTTGATACCAAAGGGGATGAAGGGGGGTTGGGGGTATGTTGTGGGGATCTGGATCTTGGTCCAAGGGATGGGGGGGCTGAAGGATCCAGAGGCTCAAAAGGATTAAGGCTAGCAAGAGGATTATTATCTTCTTTTGGTGATGGGGGATGGAGATCAGAGGATGTGGAGGGCTGCATGGAAGATAGATTTGGTTGTTTGTGGACTGTCTTCTTTCTTTTAACCTATTCCCATTTGTTTTCTAGTTCTTCACTCTTTTCATTTTCATTTTCTTTTTTTTTTACATCTATTTGCAAAATGACCGTATTGGTGACATACCTTGCATTTTAAGGGGATTTGTTCATAATCCAGCTATTGTATGTGTGTCCACTGGTCCACTTTGATTTTGATAGCTTCTGGTAGCCCTTTCCTAAGATCCACTTCTACACAGATTCTGGCGCATGCATGCATATTTTCCTTTGGCTCGCACTTGTCGATATATTTCCCAACTATATTTCCTATGGCTTTGATAGAATCATCCCCCCAACAATGAAGGGGAAGGTGTGGAAATCTGACCCAGACGGGGACGGCATTGGGTACATCCATTTGTGGATCAAAATCCGGCGTCCATCTGTTTAGATACAAACCCCTTGTATCCATAAAATAAGGTCCATTCCTAAATATCAGATCTCGATCCTCCTTGGTTTCAAAGTGAAAGGTGTAGTAACCTCTTCCACAAAACCTAATTGAGATTTTTCCATTTATTGACTCAGTCTAGTTCCTTTCTACCCATTTTTGCACAGTTTTGGGCGATGGCCATAACCCAGTAAATTGCCCCACTAATCCACGCTCCACCAGTGAAAGTGCTGCTCTACGGGGGAGGGAAGGAGGGAGTGAGATTTCAGGAATGTCTTCCAATCTTTTAACAAACTTAGTGACTGATGGTATGTTCTTTGTTGGGCACATTGCAAAAATGAGAGAGGTGAAAGCTTTAATCATCGTGACGAAATTGTGTTATCAAATTAACAATGCCTCTGTCTCCTAAACATTAACTGTAATATATACGCATATGTCGATGGTTTGATGTATATACAAGAAGACATCCAACAATATATATATATATATATATATATATATATATATATATATATATATATATATATATATATATATATATATATATATATATATATATATTCTAATAAATGATATATAAATCAATACATAATATTTGACAATTGCTCGATCTGTGAAACCGTATTCTTTTTGTTTGGTAATTATTTTTATGAAAATTAAATTTAAATTAAAAAACAAATATTCATTTTTTCCAATTATTCAAATTAAATATATTAAATAAATTTATTATTATATCTATTGATAATAAATATAATAATTATTTTGTCCAGCATGAAAATACCCACATGTACCTTGTGCAAGAACCACGATTAATTTGATCCCTAAATGAAGGTTTTACACAGATGATTAAATATTTTTATAAACTATTGATTCTAAATGAAGGTTGTAATTATCTATGTTTGTGTGTTGTATACAAACTATTGATTCCTAAATGAAGGTTGTAAACATGTTGGTGTTGTTGATTTTTTCTCAATTTGGAATTATGAAAGGTCAAATCCAAATATGCTTTTTCTTTTCTTAAACTATAAGTTTCTAGAGAAATATAATGTCTTCTCTATAAAGGTTTTTTTAGCAACAAATCCAACACAATTGCGTCTACCCATTATGAGCCCATGTGACATAAAGTTATTTTAAGAAATATTCTTCTATTGATAAGAGAATAATCTTCTTGCATTGTTGTTAAGGTAAGTGTCTTAATGAGAATTGAGAATTGTATGGAAATTTCTGTTGTAAGAAGGATGCCAAGCCAAACAAACGGGCCTATAACGCAAGATTGGATGAGTGAAGCACGAGATTCTAAGGCCATTAATGTTCAACCGGAGTAAGTGAATAGGTTCACAACATTAAGAAATTGGAGGAAGGAACTAACAAGAAGGTTCATCCTCCTGTCATTACCCAAAAATTGGACAAGGAAACTGAACCGACTACCCTGCAAAAGGTACCTATAGAGGTTTGACAAACAATTCAGAAGGCGCATCTTAACTAGAAGTTGAGCCAGGCGGAGCTATGGAAGCACATAAATGAGATAGCACAAATAAATCAGGAGAATGAGAATGGTGGTTTGGTTGCTCATAAACTGTTTGTATAATTTCCTGAATGAGGTAGGTGGGGCATCGATGGTGATACTTGAGATATGTTTGTCAAAATGCATCAATGGGATGAGGAGGATAGTCCTTCATTTGTCCCTCACTTCTTGTGCCAGGAGGTGTTCTTGTGGAGCTCTATCCCATAGAAAGTACTTGTCAAACAAAGATATTTGGTTTCAGACCCACTCTACTTCTCAATATTTGTAAAAACATTTTCCTAAGGGACTCTTTATATCATGATTTTGGCAACTGATACAGTAGCAATGCTCATTGCCAAAATACAGGAATGTGAAAGTATTATGGTTTCTCTCTCAAGGCTTCTTTTTTAAGGCAGGATACTCAAGGAGGATTTCCTTCTAAAGGAATGTGACATCAACAATGAGGCTTAAATATCCCTCGTTGCAAGGATTAAAGGAGGGGCTAGGGTTGGGGGGGGGGGCTCCCTCTACTACTAAGACCATCTATTTTTCAAGATGTCCTTAAACCTGACTCTAGTTCTCTGACTATCAAGGATATTTCAGTTTTGGGCTTCATAGTTGAACATTATATGGATACTCTGTGCCTTGAAGTGACAGCTGCATATACCAATTTTAAGGTTGTCGAATTCTTAGATAAGGCAATCATATACCATTTCAACAAATTTTGGCCCTCGTCAGCTTCTCTAAGAGATTGGGTCTATCAGAATTGGACTCAGAATTTGGAGTTGATATTCTTGTTAGGCGGAAAAAACACTTCTTGAGGACAAGAAGGATCTCCCTAGATTTCCAATAAAGCCTAGTAACAAGCATCAAAAGAATTTCTACCTTTCCTTAGCTTATAAATGAAACATGAAACGTGTAGTATGCAAAGAATCACTTACCTATTAGTGATGTTCTTGTAGAATTCATTTCAGTTCTTTCCACAACCGGCTTTTCCTCAATTCCTTAGAGGTTTTCCCAATTCTTTCCACATCTTCTCCATGATTCTCCAAAAGAGATCTGCATAGACAAAAACCTTCAAAGGGATCAAAGCATCTCACATATAAAATCAAAGGTAAATGAAATCCCTAACTTCACATACAACATATAATTGAACCAATAATCAATTATAAACCATGCGAGTGATCAAGGAATCTCCCAAATAACATCAAAATAGACGCAATTAGGAAATACCAACTACTTTGTACTAAATTCAAAGGAGAACAAGCTTATAACCTGATTGCCTTGATGTCACAAGCCTCTTCCAATGGTCTTCGTTCCTCCCCTTGATGAAAAGCTCTTCAGAACCAAAATCAACAACATAAGTTTACAAATCCAAGTCTATCTCCTTCCTCTAGTCCTATGCTCAATTTATAAGCAAGAGGAGGAGATTTCTAATTCCTCTTATCAAGGGATATGATGCTTAAGAAGAGGAGATTAATTCCATGAACCAAGGGATCAGGTGCAGGTATGTAGTAGTTTGAGGTTTCTAATTTGGATAAGATTCCTCTATCAAAGCTTCTAGAATTTTCTTTCTTATTTTTACTTGTGCGAACATGATTGCACAATTTATAGTGGAAGACAATGCACATAATTGTGCAGGGCACAATGGTAAAAAATACACATGCGCAGGCAATGGTTAGGAAAACTACATAGATACTCAAAAAAGGATTTTAAGTAGTGCAACCCAAAATTCCTTTTGTCTCTGGTATTTTTTTACTTCAAGATTTGTAGGGGATTCACTTGAGACACTCATCGGATGGCAAGAGATCTAAACTGACAATCATGGTGACAAAATTTAGTGTAACAAATTCCCCTCCTAAAGTGAGAAGCCATAAAATATGTTTGATGATTGAAGCATTGTATCAAGTCAAAGGTTCGGATTAGAGACCAATTGGTTGAAGACCTGAAACAAACAATCAAGGATTACCATATCATGCTTTCATATAAACATCATTGAGGTAGAAATTTCCATACTCAGAGTACAAGTATCTTAAAGAATAAGTATGGAAATAAATCTGAAGATCCATGTCCACAAAATACACTGTGTGGATGCAACCATCAATGGATCTATGTTTATAATCATGAATATTTAATAACTCCACGCAACTTTGATGGATGAAACTAAATCCAGGGTCTTGATCTCCATCTCTCGATGTACGAATCTAACCATGTGAGTAAATGTATTGAAGTCGAAAATGGTAGAAACCACCTGATTACCAATCAATGATGTAAATTATTAATAGGTGCAAGAAAAACCACTAATAATTACAATGTCTCTCAAGGTACTTCCAGTACAATCGATGAAGTTTGAAAATATGTCTTGAAGTTGAACACTAATAGAATCATTCAATCGAAGGTCAATGATGAGAAGTTGCCATTAAAGCATGCAGGCTCCAAGGTACTAAGGAAGTCTTCTAGATAAACTCCCTAAATATGAGTTGAAGTTGACAAGAAGTGACTCATCGTAGGAGGGCCTACGATACGAAATTCATGTCAAGTTTTGAAGAAAAAAATGGAGTGATTCAAGACTGACATAGGGATGACCGACACGATTGAAGGTTATGATTTGCAAGGTCATTTTGACTGAGGTTGGACTTCTCTTGTACATATTGGTGACACGACATTTCGACTTGGCAACATTTGACTTAAACATAAGACCCAAAACCGATCTGAATACTTTCAATAAGGTGTGGTCAATGAAGAGGCAAATGGATTTCCTAACCCGGGCACAAAAGTGATGGAGTTTCATATTCAAGAGCGACATATTTCCTTCCTACAATACAAAAACAAATGTTTCTTTCCAATTCCCCCCACCATTACTGGCAAGTACCTATTTATTTTTACGCAAGCTTGAGGAGGATAACATGTGCTTGTCCTGTAAGTTCATCCTTCGGAGTATTTTTAACGAACCCTAGGAAGGATTGGTTTGGTCTCATCATGCTTGACGAGTCTTTCACTGTTTATGTTTAACGAGTCCAACAAAGGTATAACTCAGTCCTTTTTCATATTTAGAGAGTTTGAAAAAGAGGAAAAATTCAAAAGTTTGTTGAATAATCTAGGGAAATTAGCATTAATAAGATTCTTCTAGGCATGATAACTATTTGAGAGGCATTTTTAATTTTCTTATTAGCACAATCTTCTCTTTGACTTTGTTAGTTGTGTGTTTCTTATTTCATCAAATAGCTACCAAAACAAGAACATAAGATGTTGGCATTATGCCAGGGCCAAAACCTCTCCCTTTTGGTGAGGAAAACCTGCACATAATTCTTCTTATATAGATTTCAATTGACAAATACCAAGACCATGACCCTTGACCTACTAGGCCACTCCAAGACCAAGGCACCAATCCTCTCCTTACTATTGAGATCATCATCAACACTACTTCTTCACCATTGAGGCCATCACTTCTACACCACTTGCTACACCATGACTATTCCTTCATTGAGATATTCATCACAACCTTGATTCCATGCACTGAAATCTTGATATGACCTTGTCTTCATTGGGATTATGATTGAGATGATGATTTTCATTATGCTAAGGTCTTGACTGCATTTATTAAGCTGAGATTGTATTACTTGTGTGATACCAATTGTGATGATACAGTGATTATATCCTCTCCATCTGATATGTCGAGACAGTGTGTTGTAGCGGCTGCAACACCCTCCAAAATTTTGGCCTACATCCATTTTCGGAGCCTTGGTTTTTTCCTTGATGTTTGCAAACACTCGAGCTTATCCCATGAGTTTGTGTCGAGTCTTTACACCCTCCTCGCTTGACCATTCATCGGACATATTTTATCATGTTGGTCACAATGTCATGCTTGGAGTCACGTTCTGGCTATGTTCAAGCTTCGTCTTCGTGTGTACAAGTTGTATTCGCTATGTAAGCATTTGTCGCACTCACACACGAAGTTGTATGAAATGTTGTGCAAGTGTCATCGTAGTTGTTCAACGATCTATCTCAAGTGTTGCACTTGTCGCTCGCACGTGTCAGTCAATCACAATGAGCGTATGTTGTCTTGTTGGTTCGAGGTGTCTTGTCATCGAGTCATGTTGAGTGTGTGTTCACAAGGTCATGCATGCTTGAGTTCGCTCGCTCACACACTTAGTCATTTTGTCGAAGATTTGTTGACCAGAACACCCTCCACCAGCCGTAACTCCACTAAGCTGCATTGCGTAGTCTCAACCCTCAGTGATCATGTAGTGTTGCCCAAAATTGCACAGAGCTTGAGGCTACCTCCCAGGCAGTATCCACTGCACAATCCTTAAATCAACCTCGCTAACTGTCACCTAGAACAACGCAGAAGTTGCCCAAGAAGCCATCTCAATCTGCACTACCCACATGCAAATCTATCAAGCCTCTTGTTGGTCAACCAAAGAGTTTGACCGGGGAGTGAACCTGGGCTTCACTCCTCCAAAAAAATTGTGTAGAAATTGTCAACATGCTTGCCTCCATTGACTGAATAAATTATGCAGACATGAGGAACATGCATCTGGTGCTTGTCATTGCACTGTCCCCAAAATTTTTGAATTTCTATTAGCCAGTCCCTCTGTCAGCCGACCTGCTTCTCCTCGTGAAAATTGCACAGTTTTCTTGGATTGTCCTCCAGTTTCCTGACACCCCACTCAGCCTGGAAACTGCAGACATTTCCTGCATGCCTCCCCCCTAGATCTATGCAGTTTTTGCCGGAAATCTCCTGCAACCCACTCCCAGCCTCCCTTGAGAATCTGTGCAGTTTTCATTGTCAATGTCCTCCCTGCTGGCCGCACTGCTTCCCTGAAAAAATTGCGTAGTTTTGCCTCCCAGCTGAGCAAGATCCCGCAAATTGTCACTGTTGTTCCGGACTTCTCATCTCAGCCTCCCAGTGACCTCTGTGAAATTTTCCTTGACAGTGCCTCGGAGCCCACATCCCAGCCTGAAATGTGCTCTACACAGTTTCAAAGCTTTGTCCTCTCTCTTGGTCACCTGCATCCGAAAACGAAAGATGACGCATCATGGAAGACTAGGAGATTTTTGGATTTGATGTCGTCTCGTCATGAGTGGTTGCAGATATAGGTACATGGATGAGACATGGCGCATAGGATGAACAAGGAGCACATGCTAGGATACGTGTTCATGAATAGATGAACACATGAAGCATGACAAGTACCATCACAGGGGATACATGCACGTGCAACATCAATCAAACACCAAGAGCATCAAAGACTTTGCACACCTTGTCATGCAGAGGTGATGCTAGGATACACCAAGAGCACACTCATCACTCAACAATGCTACAGCTCGACATGGACACCACCATCAGCATGAACATACCAACATTGTCATTTCGAGATGTCGTGAGTCATCTCAGCCACATCACTATTGTGGTCCATACTGTTGTAATCAATGTAATGTAATGTGGAAGTCCAAGAGACCCACATGTAAATCTGAAGAGTCATGTAAGTCAAATAGTCATGAGGGAAGTTGAAGAGTCATAAGGGTCAAGTTCACCCATGGCTATATATACCCCTCATTTGTACATGCAAATGAGTTTTCACCTTGGCTCCTCCCACATAGCCTGGAGAGTCTGTAGTATTTTGTTTGAGGAGTGAGTAGTGGCTCCAACACCCCACTATCAGGGCTAGTGATGTATGGTGTACCGATGTGTCTTAGAACCTTCGCTTAATTCAGAAGCCTGTAAATAGGCCAACACATTTTCACACATGTATTGTATTCGTTTGTAAGACTATTCTTTGGACACTTGTAATGCATGTTACTTTAACCTATATTAAGACAATTGAACTATTTCAATTTCTCTAGTACATATGCTTTTGGAAATGTGTTGTATCATTTGTTAACAATGTCTTTCCTGTGTGGACTATTCCGCTAGACACTCGACAAATCCATTCTTGTAAACTTGTTATAACGATTTTCTTACTCGTGTGGACTATTCCGTTGGGTGTTGTACGTGATAGCTATTCACCTCGTGTTTTGTGACTGTCGCATCCATGTGGACTACTCCGCCAGAAGTTGTGCATGTCTTGCTGTGTTTTGTGTCTCTAACAAAGTTGGGACTATTCCCTTCCGACTTGAGACTCACTCTCACGCTCTCCCTCTGCAGTGAAAGAACCTTGACACAAGCGACACTAAGCACTCACCAGGCACGCGAACCTCATTGTTCGAAGACAGAGTAAACCACTCTCATGTGTCAACAAGCAAGAGCTAAGGTAAATCTTTAAGATAGTGGTAACTGGGCCATCATACCAGATGGGACTCCTACGCCAAATGGTGTGAGGTTTAGTTGGGGACTTCATACCGGGGAGATCCCCTGAATGTTGACAGGTCCAACATCGTCAACATTTCTGGCGCTAGAAGGAGGGTCACCTGTTGTTTATGGTTGAATGTCCTCTCACCCCCACTCATCAATCATCTGGTCAAGGCAGTAACTCGCACTCCCTCTCACCTACGCACAACTCTAAAATTGGTTACTCCTCACCTCCCAAATGTGAACATGAAATTTCGTATCAGCACCTCTGCTCTGTCCATCCCATCACCCATCAGTTTGCCAAAGCAATTGGACTGATCCCAGGAATACAAGATCTTCCATACGCATCAAAGAAGCCAAATACCACTCCCACAGGAGTTGTTGTATCATCAGTGGAAGAAGAAGTTCTTTCCATGCTCGAAGGTCTGGCAGAAGCTGTTGAAAATGAAGAGGAACCTCCAGTCTTTCGACAGGGAGAATAGGACACCCTCGTGATCTTGGGCTTAGACTCCAGTACAGGAGGAAGAGGGGAAGGAAGTGGAGTAGGTGGAGGCAGAGACGAACCAACAGAATCAAAGCCAGAATCGCCAAATTCTGAAGAAGAAGAGGAGGATGAAGAAGAAGAAGACATGGCTGACCAAAACTTGGAATGGACGATTCAGGGACCATTGGCTCTCCCAAGTGCTTTGCACAGGATGCCAAAGCATTCGAATATGATGTTGAAAAATTATGACCCTAACATAATAGTGAAGGTAGAAGACGACTTGGACAATTTCTATTTGCAACTGCAAAAACTTGAGGTACGACATGACGAAGTTGCATGCAGATCGTTTCCGTGTACCTTGGATGGTCACACATTGGTATGGTATCACAACCTTCCTTCCAATTCCATCCATAACTGGGGTATGTTCAAAAGGATGTTTTTGGAAAAACTTTCTGATGAAAAGAGCCCTACCATGTTGCTGAAAGAGGTCGAAAGTTTGAAGATGGATTCGAAATAGAAAGTAAAATATTTTAATCAAAGGATTTTGCGCATATTGAACAAGTTTGCTGCAGATACAAACCTCATGACTCCATCACTATCTACTATTATATGTCTGCACTGCCAACCAGTATTATTCAGTTCATCAAGCAAGTTGTGAAACCAATGTTACTAGAGAACTGGGAAGAGGCAATCATTGTGGAAAAGTACCTCTACATGATTGGAGTCATCAACGATGATGAACCAACAAAAGACTCCATAGATGCGAGCAGGAAGCCCCAGGCTACGGTGAGCAAGGGTAAAGTCAAGGAAGCAAGTGAAATTGAAACCCTTACTCATCTCATCAAGAACTTGACAACATAGGTCTCTAAACTATGAATGATTGAGGCATCTACAAGTGGTCAGCCTCCCAGAAAACAGAAGGGGAGCATGTCATTAGGCAAGAACCGCTTCTTGGCTAAAACTACGCAGAGCTCTAGCTCAGTGTTCGAGATGGAACTGTGTGAAAACGAAGATATTTTCTCATTCCATGAAGACCGTCACCTGGAAGGAACTTGTCTGGGATGGAAATGAGTTGTGGACTTAGTATGCAACTATATGCCAAATGCGGTAAACAATGTGCAGTACTAGCCGAGAGACGAAGACGATGAGGAGCCCAACACTGGGAAGGTGATCAAAATGTATCAATGCTTGCAAGAAGCACAGAAAACGAACATCGAGAAGCAGATCCTAAATTAAAGTGGTCGATACAATCTCAGAAATCAAGGGGCTCCCCCTACGATTGGGGAGATGCGAGAAATGCTTGAACTGTTGAGGAAGGTTGATCCACCAACCATCCAAAAGCAGAAAGCACAAAGCAAGTCCAGGAAGACAACTGTAAACAAGAGTACGCCCATGAGTAGTAAATTGAACAATCTCTCAAATAGTACAAACACGAGTCTAACAGTGGACATCTCTGTGAGTTTACCCACTCTTGATTAGAATATTGTGGAATACATGAAGAAAACTCATGCAAACATCTCTTTGTTTGAGTTAGTTAAGATCCAAGGTCAGCGGGATATTCTGCTGCATGCATTGGGGCAAACATCCGCAGATAGCACAACCTCTACTAGCAAGGGAGAAAGCACATCTCCCAGTTCACTCACAAATATGCTCAACACACTTCGGATGGAAGAAGTAAGCTTTGTTTTCCCTCGATTCTTGCTTTCATTTGAAATCTTTAACTACAATATTCACAACAGTTTGGTTGATTCTAGTGCATCACCCAACGTCATGCCACTCTCCATTGCCAAGCAGATCAATGTGCAATGGAGTAAGATATCTGCATAGATCATCTAGCTAGATCGAATGTGCATACCAGCCATTGGTGAACTTCGGGACATGATCATCCGATTATCGCATGATAGACGAGTTCACAAATGCATGAACATTTTCATTGTGGACATACCGGAAGCATATGGCTTACTGCTTAGCAGAGACTAGTCCAACAAGTTGAACGGGGTACTTTGCTACATACTGGTCACACTTGTGGCTTCCGTACTAGGGAAAAATAAATCAAATCTGGGTGTTATCCGAGAGATAGATAAGACACAATGTCACTCCCATTAATGGTGAGAACGAACCATTGGATTTCGCAGAACTGGTGTTTAGCAAATGCCTCTTAGAAACACAGCTTGGGTGTTATCTCGCACAGCCAGCTCCAACCCCATGAGACACGCAGTTGGGTCTCCTTCCTTGCCTAACTAATGGAAATGAAATTTGTATAGTACATTGTAACACTAATAGTAGTAGCAGTAGCAGTAGTAGTGCAAGCACGTCAAGCGGTCCGTGTACAGACAAGTTGTGGACCATGTATTTTGATGGATCAAAGACACATGATGGCTATGGAGTTGGGTGTGTCTTGATAGACCAAAGCACAGGAAAATTTTGATCTCAACCCGCTTGGAGTTTGAGTGCACGAACAACAATCTTGAATATGAAGCACTCGTATTAGGCTTGCACAAGGCCATTAGCCTCAACATTGCGGCACTCAAAGAGGTAGGTGATTCAGAAATCGTGGTACAAAAGGAACATAACACCTTACACTGTTTATCACCTCATCTCAAAAGCTACCAGCAAGAGGTATGGCAACTAATCTCTAACTTCCAAACTTTCAATATCATTGTTGTGCCCACAGTGCGTAATGCAGCTGCAGATGCTTTGGTCAATGCAACTGCTAGGATGTCACCGCTTAGGGATAGATTTACTATTGAAATTTTGTATAAGCCTTCAATCCCTAATAACATAACTAATCTATGCATTTTTTACAATGATCAACAGATCTGCACTTCAAGGCTAACGATGATGTCTTTAAGGGCGTCGCGATTGAGGAAGATGAGCACGAGTAGTCTCTACAAGCTACAACTAATGACAAGAAAGGAAACTTCATCCCCAAGGGTGTGGTATCTCTCGAAAATCTCTATGACTTGCAGAATCACTTTAAACGGCCAAGGAACAACAAAACCCACAGTTCCACCATGATGCATGAACATATAAACCTGGGAATAGAATAAGATCCAAAGTTTTTCAATCTCGGCACGTGTTACACACAACAGGAGCTACAAGCCTTTGTCCACTTCTTCAAACAGTAAAAGAATGTGTTCACCTGGACATACGATGATCTGAAAACATGCGACACGTGAATAATCCAACATGTGATTCCGATCAAAGAAGGGGTCAATCCATTTCAACAGAAGTTGAGAAAAGCACATCTGTCACTTAAACCCCTCATACAGAAAGTGATGACTAAGTTTTTGGATGCACGGATCATTTACAGAGTTTGTCATTCCACGTAGTTTTCTAAGTTAGTTCCTATACAAAAGAAGTCCGGGGAGATTTGCTTGTGCGTTGATTTCCAAAACTTAAACCGTGCCTCGAACAAAGGCAACTACCCTGTGCTGTCAATGGAGCATATTTTGCAGACAATATCTAGGGCAGAAATGTTTTCCTTACTTGACGGTTTTTTAGGATACAACCAAGTTTTGGTAGCAGAACCTGGTAGACTAAAGACTACCTTCCGTACCAAGTGAGGTACGTTCACATACAGGAGAATACCATTTGGGCTCGTGAATGCAGGTGCAACCTTTCCGCGCACTATGGAAATCACCTTCTGTGGAATCATCAGATAGAGCGTAGTGGTTTACCTTGATGACGTAATTTTCTTTTCTAGAAAAAAGCCAGACCACATACGCCATCTGAAGAAGATATTCAAGAGATGCCAGAAATACGAGATTTTCTTGAATCCCAAAAGGAGTGTATTTGCAATGTCTGAGGGGAACCTCCTTGGGCACATCAATGCCATAAGTGGGATCAAGGTTGATTCAGACCAAGTTTGGACGATTATGCAGATTCCTCACCAAGCCAACAAGAAAGCAATGCATACCTTCTTTGGAAAGATAAACTTCCTCCGGAGGATCATCTCGAATTATGTGTAGATAGTGAAACCTATGCAAGACATGGTCAAGAAGGATGCAGTATACAACTCAAGCAAGAGGGAAAGAATTCATTCACCCATATTAAGCAGGCTATAGCAGATGCGCATGCACTTTATAGCCCAAATTTCAACAAATATTTCTTGCTATACTCCTTCGCCTCTGACAACTTGCTGGCTACAGTACTCACTCAAAAGGATGAGCTAAACAACGAACATCCCATCTCCTTCATGATCACAAGCATGTAGGGACTTGAACTCAACTACCCCACTGTTGAAAAACAAGCATATGCAGTGTACAAGGTGGTGAAATACTTCAAACACTATTTTCTTAAGAACCATTACACAATCTTTGTGCCACACCCAAGAGTTTGATCACTGCTTGTACATAAAGAGCTAGGTGAAAGATGTGTGAACTGGATGACAGGATTGCAAGAGTATTATCTTGACATCAAGATAGTTCACACTGCTAAGGGTCATGGTCTCTGCAGACTTGTAGCTGAAGCAGTCCATGCATAGGAGGAAGAAGAAGATCTCGTTGGTTGGGAGCAAGAAATCGAGATGTATGATGTAGGGTGAGCACCACCCGCTTCATGTGGAAACTATTGGTATGAAGATGTGCACCAGTACCTTGAGCATGGCACCATACCCTCCCACTTCTCCATGAGACATAAGAGCGAATTGTGCCTCAAAGCTTTATCTTATCAGTTGGTGCTCTGAGTGCTTTAGAGAAAGCACAGTAATGGAATTTTTCTCCGATGCCTAGAGGCACATGATTCAGAGAAGGTCTTGCATGATCTGCATGACTGACTAGCTAGGGGCCACTTCGCGGTAAATACCACTGTGCACAAAGTTATGCGAGCCGGTGTCTACTAGCCCACATTGTTCAAGGATGCACACGCTTACACCTGCAAGTGCCTGGTCAGTCAGCGATACGTCGACAGAACACGAAGGTTAGTAGCCTGGCTGCACCCTATTGTAGTAACTAAACCGTTCCAACAATGGGGCCTAGACATCATTGGGGAAATCTTCCCACATTCATCAAAACAACACCGATACATCTTAACAGCTACAAATTACTTCACGTGGTGGACATAAGCAGTTCCACTTAAGCAAGTGAATGACCAGGAAGTCATCAACTTCCTCCAACAGAACATCATATCACAATTTGGTGTTCTAATATCACTTTTGTTTGCATTACAACTTACTTTTCGTCTTTAAAACTTTATGATTTTGCATTGTAGTATGGTATCTTTCTTAAACACTCATATAACTACTACCCATAGGGAAATGGTCTCACAGAATCCATAAATAAAAATCTTAACTGCATCATCAAGAAGACCATTTACTTTGAACAACGTAACTGACACTCCACTTTGACGAATGGTTTATGGGCTGACCGTGTAACACCCAAACCCTCTCTGAACACTTCGCCATACTTCTTGGTTTATGGGAAAGAAGCCATCCTTCTACCAAACATCTACTTTCTTGCACTCCAATTGTCCCAAGAATCCCAAGGCAAGCCTTGTCTGCTAGTTCAACGTAGGATGGATACACTTCACAAGTTGCAGGAAGAAAGGATGAAAGCAAAAGAAAAATTCACACTCCACCAGAACTGTATCAAGAGATGGTTCGACAAGAAGTCTGTAGGGAATGCTAACTTCGATGTGGGTGACTTAGTCTTGAAGTGGGATAAACCCCATGAAGACAAAGGCAAACATACAAAGTTCCATTCCCTATGGATTGGTCCGTACACTGTTCAAGAGAAGCTTGGCCCACACACATATCATCTCCAATCACTTGACGAGAGGATTAACAACCTTCCTATCAACAACCAAGATCTCAAGCACTACTTTTAGTAAGTCGGGGCCACACGCCGTGCCATGTACATAGTCTATTTTTTGCTTGTTATCTTTTCTCTTTGCTTTACTATTTTTGTTCTATTTTCTTTTGTTTGCTTAGTATCATGCTATTTTTGGTTTTGTCAATAAGTGTTGCTATCTACTGAGTTTTGGATTTTGAATGAGTATGTGGCTGAGATCCAAAGAGTCTGGTGACACTGCAACACTTCACTAGACCTGCATCCGTATTCTCTATGCTTGGTTATAAACCTCGGCCGATGAAGTCTTGATGGAAAATATGAACTGCCTACAAGGGAAGCTCCGACCCAACCATGAACTTGTGTCCACAATGGGAAACCCCATGCATGTACTCAACCTTTTTCTCTGTGTGTTGTTAACGGGGTGTTGATGCCCCGAAAATCGTTGTATCAACATTATGGGATAACCACTCGGTCCGGACCTTAATACAGCTCCTTTTCCGTTTGGAATGGTGGCTCCGACTGGGGATAATGAGACTAGTTTCCCAGTAATGAATAAAAGGGGTGGATGAATGATTGATTATCTAATCTAACGATAGGCGAAAATTTAATCTATCAGCAAAAATAAAAGAACTACTACTAATCCCGGGAACTCTTTTCCTTTGAAATGTAGCGCTTGATGATATTTGTCTATTGACAGGCATATAGATGACTCTATCTAATGAACATAGACATTTATTCATTCAATGATTACTTTGTTTAAATAGTTAAACAAAGTGATTAACACAAAATTGCTACACTTATCATTTATATTATCGATACATATATGATCAAAAGGAAAGCATACTGTAAACATCCAATAGTGGAAGGAATAAAGAATGCTGATAAAACACATACATATATCAGATAATAGCAAAAGCGATCAAATGAAAATTCATATAAAAAGAATGAATTCAGACATAGATAATAGTACCATATGAGCTGCTTATCACTCCTAATATCAATCACTATTTTAAATTCTTCTTCGGACTCAGAGATACTTTCAAACAAAGAAAGTAGTGCACATTCGTATAAAAGCTTCTTTGTCAAAATCAGAATGATTGGTCCAATTTTATAAAAGAATACGCTTGAAGTACAGTGGTGCAACTTCAGGCTTTAAGTCATATACAAAACTTACGACCCTTTCCAAATACATGAAAGGGTCTATAAATACTTAATTAAGCTAACTACCTATGAAACTGAGATCCTACTTAATTGGTATCAATTGATTTTGAATATCTCCTTCACAGCAATTTGGCAGTCGGCGGCATGAATCATTATTTAGGCTGTTTGCCTTTAAACCTGAGTTGGCATATTGCAAGCATTGGCTCCACTTCGGGTGGTCTGTTGAGGCGAGAATTCAGTTGGGCAACATAGGTGGCATCCTGTATATCGGGAATGATATACCCGATTGCATCTGTAAGGCATTTGAGGGCGGCTCTTTGGCTGTATGGTTTGACTAAGAAGAACCAATAGGTGTCCCATGTCAAACTGTTAATTCTTGCGATTAATCTCCCATTTTTCTCTAGTTCCGGATAACATGACTGCTCCAATGTTTTAGCCGCTGTAAATTTACCTGGAGTACATTGAGAAATCATGTTAGACAAGTAGAGAGTATTACTAACCAATTCAACCAAATTACTTGTGGTTGATTTGCATCTTGAAATTGCTCTCTCTGCTTTCATTAACTGGGACTGCCATTCTGTAAATAATATCTCCTTATGTGATTCTAAAATCTTTGGTAAATTAGTCGCCTATCCCTGATCAGTATCTTGCCACTTAAGAAAATTAGTTAATGTTTCATCGGCTTGATCCAAGTCTGTTCTATCTTTTTCCGATTTTTCACTTATTGATGTCGTCAAATCGCATAATGGTTCCGCCTGGGCGATTTGTTGACATAAAAGCTTTATCTATGTTATTAATGCCTTGTTTATCTGTAATGCCTCTACTCTGAATTCAGCTAGTTGTGGAAGATTCTTTGTTTTCTCTAGCTGGGCTGATAGTTGAGAAATTTGCTCATCTTTTGATTTCAGCATTTGTTCATTCGCTGCTTTCAGTTGTGCCAATGCCTCAGACAGCTCTTTCTGCTTTTGGACTGCACTGTGATCAATCCTCTGTTTCTCTTCCTGCAATTGTTTAGTCAATTGATTATTTATTTGCTGTTGTGTTAAAAATTGTCGTTATGCTTGCTCCGCCTTCTGCTGTGCCTCTGATAGTTGTGCTTGTAGTGAAAAGATCTCCTGGTCTTTTGTTTTTAATAAAATACTCACCTCTGACGCCTTGTCTATTGTCGCTACCAAATAGGCTCCAGCATATTGTGATAGTTTTGTTAGGTCATCAGAGGGGTCAAATTCCTCTTTCCAAACCACGTTGCTCGTCACCGTTTGTTCTGGGAATAGAGAAGGTTGATCAGTCCTTCTCCTCTTCCTCTGTTGTTTTACCATAGCTTTGTGTCTTGGGCTATAGAAGACATCTAAGGGAGGAATTTCTTCTATTTGCAAAATAATCTAATTGGAGGGATCTTTTGGGATTATCTCTACTTCTTTCGAACTGGGTAGGCCACTGGTTCCACTTGGAACCTGTTTTGAAGTTGTCTCCTGTGTATCAGCTGCTTTTGATGTCTCGGCTTCCTTAGAGCATTCAAGATTGTTGATAATTGAATCGAATTGCTGCCATTCCTAGAGCAATTTCGGGTCAATTTGAGTATCTACATTCACCTCTATGCTGCTCTGTTCCTGCTCTTTCGTCTGGGTTTCCTCTTGTCTTTTCATATGCACTTCCTCCTGTTCTTTTGATGTAACAGGAGGTTCCTTAGTAAGTCGCTGTTCAGGCTCGCTTGATTCTGTTGTTGGGGTTGTTGCTAACAGATCTAGAGGCAGAGTTTGCAACCTCTGTTCTCTAAGTCTGTTGAATTCAACTAACCCGTCATCTTTGTATTCCATTCTAGCCAGCGATTTAACTTGGGACATTGACTCAGCTGAGGAGAACAGGTCATCGAACTTATCTTCTTTATGATCAAACTTTGTCAATTTGGCCTGTTCAAGTGCATTATAGGCGATTTTGTTTGGATCAAATCGCCTATTAGGGAGAGTTGCTAGAGTTAATGCCTTCATCTTTTCAGCTTCTTTCTCTGCATGTTTAAAATCATGCAAAGTGTAGACACCACATCTCAGAGGAAAAGAGGGCCAAACCTACTTCTTATTTTTCTTTAGAGTTTGTGTAACTCCTTCGGACATAATCTGATAGGCTATCTCCCTAGCCAACAGTTTATCGGGTATGTACAAAGGAAGGACATGAGGTTTAGCTTGGCTACCGAAAATTCTTATATAATTAAATTTTTCCTCTCCGAACCATCTTCCTATGGATGTTAAATCGACTCCTGCTTGGTAGGAAATCTTGGGAGCAAGTTTATCAAAAATAGTGTAATGAATGGGTAACATAAAGACATTGCAGACTTGGTATAAATGGTGCTTATAGTAAGTTTTCCACAATTTCTGATGGTATATGTGAATGGGCATGGGGTCTTGTGAAGTCCACCTCCATCCGAGCACGGGAAGTTCAGAATTAAAACACAGTGTGTCCAGGATATAAGCACTGTAGTAGAATGGGGGAATAAGCCTTTCAGTGACGCGGGTTTTGCTTCTAAAATCAAGAACCGTTGTTTCTAGCTTATCTGACAGTATAGTTGCCCAATCCATTATTTCACTATTACACGCCGCCTCCATCAAATGAACCATTTCTATAGTGAAATTAGCGGAATCATGCAACCCCCACAATCTACACATCATTATCCCAGCATAAAAATAAGGAGAACATAGAGAATCAGCAGAGTACTTACCCGAAGATTCATGCTTGTGTTTTGCCGGATTTTGCCTCCAATCCCGAATGGGTTCGGACTCAATTTCGTTATCATCTCGGAATTTCTCCAGAAATGCCTTGTTGTACTTCTTCTCAGGCACAGGCAAATGATACATTTGCCTCAAATCATTAGATTGAAATGAACCGAAGATTCTCCCATCTCTGGTGCAAAAGGTTTTTTCTGTGATTGGGATTTCCTCAATTGCCCACCTCACTACATCCATATATGGGAGAATTTGTTCCCGAGCTGTTATCCGATGAAGGAAAGAGTCGGCTAAATCCTTTAGAGTAGCATCAGATTTTCAAGTGGTATCTACTGTGGCTTGTACTGCTGTCACCTCGGGTTCTTCAACTTCAATCAAATTATAGGTACTTTGCCAAGTAGTTTTGCTGAGTCCTAGACATGTAGTGTCGGATATCAATCCTTTTCTTTTAGTTCCTGGATCAGCGATGAGTTGTCCTGTAGCTGGCGAAGCGGAAGTGATTGCAGTTTTCTTAGACTTCTTCCCCATTCTGCTTGAATCTATTGCTTCGGAAGAATTCTGCACAGGAGTGAAAATGAACGTAATACAGAGAATTGGTAGCGCAAACCAAATATGAGCGAGATATATTCATCAATGCACGGTGAAGGATTAACTTAAAGTGGCAGCGGATACAATCTGTGAAAATATTTTTAGACTTACTATTTCATTAAATGGCCGTTAAAACCTGCCAATCCTTTAAATGTCCATCATATCGTTTATTGGCCGAATGATTTGTTTAAGCATGCCTTGGATGTTTTGGCAGTTGAGCGCAGGTGAATCGTTGTTGGAAAGATAAGGCCTTTAATACAAATTAATCATGATATCCCTACTTTAACATTTCTTTGAATTTCGCGCTTTTGGCTTTATCGCAATCGGCCGTCGGGGAAAACTTAAATCGTTATTTTGGTTTCTTTTGGAATCCCCGATTGCCGATAGCGAAATCGCATCGCATCGGGAATATTAACTGAGCAGTTTGAAAAGTATGCATGGTACATCCCCGATCGCCGAAAGTGATATCGCATCGCATCGGAGCGAAAGGGGCTTTTGTTATGCTAACTCGTTATTGCCGATATCTGATAGCCTTTTGCGTATTGTCGCGTCGGGGAAAACCAATGGGTCTTTAAGTTATGTCTCCTTTGTCATTGCGACATGCGATCTTGCGATCACTTTATCGCAATGATAAAAGATTAATCATTTATATATTATAAGACCAAATAATTGGTTTATCAAAAAGGTTTTGTAATGTTTTCATTTTATTTTCGGACCTTTTTGAATAATACTAAGTTGATACCAATTAAAATAAAAAGGGACCCATTTCATATTATAGTTTTGAGAATAAAAATGATATGAAATGGGGGGTTGTTGTAGAGCACAACAATTGGCGATTCGCTGGAAGAAGCAGTTATCTCTGAAAAGTACGGAAATACTTAAACTTTTTCAAAATAGAAATCTCATCAAAGGGGAAAATTCTAATATAACTAGGTATATATGCATTCCAAATAAAATGAAACTATCTTTGCTAATTTCCTCTCTTGTTTAAAATTAGATACATTCTAAGTTTTAAATTGGCCTCTATTGGTTGATAATGATAAAACAGAAAACCTTTCCAAATCAACTTTTAGAATTGACTCCTTTGTCATAGGTAGAGCCTCTGCTGCCAGCAAACGTTCATAGTTTCGACAGGGATACCTTTTAACCATGTTATTGTCCATTGTCCCATTCATTTCAGAGTATGATTAACAGAATGAATTCAAAACATGCTTTTCACATTTTGCATTTCTTTTCTACATTTTTGTTATTTTGTAAGATAAAAAGCCATTGTCCTGGTTTGGTGACCAGCTGAGTGACAATGCCATTCACTGGTAGTAATTTAACCAAACAAGCTGGCTCGTGATGAGACCCCTTGTCTTATAATTCTAATCCATTACCCTGTTTTGGTATGCAGTATTGGTAATGTCGGTTAAACTATTTCCCTATGATCATGGTAAGCAGGCTTGTAATAAGACCTCTTATCTTTTATATCAAATATTTTGGAATTACACTCTGAGTAATCATAAGCTTTAGTGAGTGGGATGGACAATTTTCTCCTTAAGAGTAAATGGATGACAAGGTAAGAGTTAAAGATGCTGAAGTTGGATTAGTTCCTATTTTGATAATGATAACCTTTTTGTGACCACTTTGAAAACATAAAATGATTTACAATACTTCTAAACTTTGAGAAGAGTTCACAAAAATTGAAGTGTGGTTTCAGAATGCAATTATACCTAGTTTCCTAGAAATTATCCCTTTTGTTTAAGACTTCTATAATTTTAAAAGCAAATATCAACACTACTTCTTTTGAACAACTTTTAAGTACAACAAAGGTCAATGGAAGATACCTCACAACTTTATTTTCTAATGGTCCTACAAACTATAAAATTCTATTAAACTAGAAAGGAGAAGGGGTTACCTCCTCAATTGAAGAATTTTTTTAAGATAAGGCCATTAACAAGGAGAGAATCTCTCAAACTTGATAAATCTTGTAATATGAAGGTCGAATGGCCTATCTTCTCACATATCTGAAATGGCCCAAGCCACATCTTCTGGAACTTGGTGTGTTTTCCTTTATCTTCATGGGCTTTGTCCCATTTCAGAACTAAATCACCAATTTGAAATTGTTTTGAACCGGATGAGGCTGAATCAAAGGATGACTTGATAATTTGCTGATGTTTTGCATGAATAACCTTGGCTTTTTCTCTTTCCTCTTCTAACTTTAGAATTTGGTCATGTCTAAGTTGAATAGAAGAGGAAGGGCTTTCCTCAATAAACTGAACTAGGGCTAGAGAAGGAAGGACAAGATTTGTTGGTAGCACTGCTTCTTTTCCATACACGAGATTGAACGGGGAAGAACCTATGGAAGCCTTCTGCGTTATCCTATCAGCCCATAGTGCAAATATTAAGGATTTGTGCCATTTTTTATGATTCTGTTCGATAGTTCGCTTAATAATTTTAATCAGATTTTTATTTGTAGACTCTGCTAAACCATTACCCTGGGGATAGTAATTAGCAGAATATTTCAATTTAAATCCTCTTTTAATAGCGAAATCAAACATAGCATTGCCTGAGAAGTAAGATGCATTATAAAAAACAAGAGCATTTGGGACACCAAACCTGGTAATGATGAATTGATCTATGAATTCTATAATTGCCTCAGAATTTGTTGTCTTTAAAGGAATTGCTTCAACCCACTTAGTAAAATAATCAGTAGCGGTAAGGATATACTTATGCTGTTTGGAAGAATGTGGAGTAATTTCTCCAATGATGTCCAATCCCCATTGCTCAAATGGTTGTTCAATGTTGACTGGTTGCAAAGGGAAAGCTGGTTTTCTTTGTCTTCCACTAGAAGTTTGACAATTTCGGCATTTCCTTACATATTCATGAGCATCTCTAAACAGAGTGGGCCAATAATATCCAGCATGAATGATTTTGTGGGCTGTTGTATCAGCTCCAAAATGTCCTCCTACTGGTCCATCATGTAATTCCTGCAAAACCTTTTGTGCTTCAGGTTTTTCTAGGCATCTTAATAAGATTGAATCATAATTTTGCCTAAAAAGCACATCATCAATAATTGTGAATTTTTTTGCTTTTAATCTAATGGCCCTTTTGTTTTTGTAAGACAGGTTAGGAGGTGCATATCCACTTTTCAAATAAAATATTAAGTCAGCATATTGTGATTCAGAATCAGTAATACTTATCTGGTTGATCTCTTCGGTTTGATCTGTATCACCTGATTCTTGAATGTTGGATGCTCCTGCCAATAACCTGCAAAAACCTTGGCCTCTAACAATATTTGTTGGTTTAATTTCTAAGTCATATTCTTGAAGTGTTGTAACCCAATTTTCCCCTTTTTCACCTAATTCCCTTTGGATTAATAGTTGCCTGACCGCAGGGAAAGGAACTATAACTTTTGTATGGGATTTTAAAAGGAAGGGTCTATAATGTTTGACAGCTTTATATACAGCAAAGGCTTGTTTTTCTACTTCAGAGTAATTCAATTCAGCACCCTGAAGATTTGAACTATAGAATGAAATGGGTGCTTCCGAATTGTGATTGTTAATCTGTGTGAGTACTACTGCATAAGACAAATCGGATGCGATAGTATACAATGTGAAATGATTAGAAAAATTAGGAGTATTTAAAGCAGGGGCATTGATTATTGATTGTTTGATTAAATCAAACGCTTCCTTTTCTGTTGATCCCCATCTAAAGACTGAATTTTTCTTAATCATAGTTTGAAGTGGCAAAATGATTTGAGAAAAGTCTGGAACGAATCTTTTGACAAAATTGATTTGGCCTAAAAATGACTGCATGGATTTTTTATTATGAGGGAAAGGGATTTCAGAGATTTCTTTGATCATGTCCGGATCAATATAAATGCCATCTTTAGAAACAATAAAGCCTAAGAGCTTTCCTTGGTCAAGAGAGAAGAAGGATTTTTTAGGGTTAAGTGAAATACCGTACCTTTTGCAGCGTTGAAAGATTTGATTTAAATCATGCAAATGATTGGATTTCTCTTTAGAAAATACAGTAATATCGTCTAAGTAGACAACTACTGTTTTGTTAATCAACCCTTTAAAAGTTATATCCATCGCTCTTTGGAACATGGCTCCTGCATTAATAAGTCCGAAAGGCATTTTCTGATACGCATACGTTCCCCATTTTGTTCTGAATGTGGTTTTGAGTTGGTCATCAGGATGGACCAAAACTTGGTTATATACTGAAAAACCGTCTAAAAAGGACGTCAACTCAGAGCCTTCCACTGATTGGAGTATCTGCTCCATCGTAGGTAATGGGAAATTATCTTTTAGGATCGCCTTATTCAAATTCCTGAAATCTATACAAATCCTGATGTCGCCATTTTTCTTTCTGACAGGCACCATATTGGAGACCCAGTTTGAGTGCCGAACGGGAAAAATAATCTTAGCTTTCAAGAGTTTATTGAGTTCAGATTTTATTTGACTCTCTAAGTTCGGATGTATTTTTCTCAACTTCTGTTGAATTGGTTTCTGTTCAGGAAGCATTGGAATGGTATGTTGGATGATGGATGTATCATATGTCTTTAAATCGTCATATTTCCAAGCAAAAACATGTTTATTTTTCCGTAACAGTCTAATGAATGCTTCCTTTTCTTCCACGGAAAGTCCCAATCCTAAATTAATGTTTTGAGGATTTTTCTCAGTGCCAAGGTTTATCAATTCAAACCTTAAGGTAGAACTTTGGAGCTTTGTATTGGTTACAGGTTTAAACCTGTCTTTAATATCATAAAGATCCTCAAGTTTCACCACAGGCTTTGGGATTGAATTTTCCTCGTGTTTACCTCTCATTTGAAGGTCATGCTCGTTTTCCTCAATGATTTGATCATCATAGGACTTTTCGGAAGTTAAAAATTGTAAAATGTCTTCATCGTGGTTGAATACTCTCCAATTAGTGACATTGTCAGGAATTGATGGCCTAAAAAGTAATTCTACTGAAAATCTATCTGGGCTATAATCTTCGGAAGGTAGGAGCTTGGAAGCAACATTGGCTAGCAGGTCGGCTGCTGAATTTTGAGACCTGGGAATGGAAGAAATATTGAATGCCGAAAAGTGGGAGGTGAGTTCCTGTACCAGCGACTGATAATGTTTGAGATGGCTAGAAAGACAATGAATTGTATTCCTTACCTGTTTAATAATAATTTCAGAATCTCCAAACACTTTCAAATATTGAACCTTGAGGCCAATCGCTTTATATAGTCCTTGGACTAAGGCTTCATATTCAGCTGTATTATTCGTGCATTCAAACTCTAGCCTACAGGACAACATTGTTTTTTCTCCCTGTGGGCTAACCAAAATACATCCTGCTCCTGAGCCCTCGCTAGACTTGGACCCATCGAAATATAATGACCAAAATAAAGAAGTATTAACAATTTTATTTACAGTTTCCTTAGTATCATTAAAACATCTTGACCTATCTGTTTGTGAATAATTTTCGATCTGAGATGTGGAATTGTTTACTGAGAAAGGAGATGGTTGGGCAGCGAAGTTGCCAAAGAATGACTCTGATGAATAATTCCCCAAAATGTTGTTATTAAATGCTATTGGTTGGTTTTCTTGTTCAAATTCTGTAACTGTATGGGTCATGTGTTTCTCCCGATCGATTTTTATTTGATTTGGCTTACCCTTATAGGGAAGCCACATATGGGACCAATCGGTAGAAATATACCCATGGAGTTTTTCAGACCAATCCCTACTCAAGATCAAACCATAAAATTCAGGTATATCAGCGATTAAGATATCAATTCTTTGAACTACTCTAGGATCAGCTGATAGCCTGATAGTTACTGAGTTGATTTCCCCTAAAACCTGTACTTTAGTCCTGTCCAACTGCACAATATGAATAGTAGACTTTTGGGGTTCAATGTTCAGTTTGGAACAAACTGAAGCTGGCATTATATTAGAGGATGCCCCTGAGTCAATCAAACAGTTGTGCAGGTTTCTATTGTAGATCTCGTAGGTTAGAAGGAAAGGTGGAGTATGAGAATTTGATCTATCTCCAATCAGAACTGCGTTAGTAGCTTCGACCATACCAAAAGGTGGTTGACCTGCATCATTTGCAGCTTTAGCACTAGGAAGGGGTGAAGTAAGAACAACATTTAATTCTTTGAGAAGCAATTTTTGCTGATGTTTCAATTTACTAAGTTCAAACATGGTAATGTTTGCCTTAGTCTTTTTCATGTCATCAACAATATTGTAATCCATTGAATCGGACACTACCAATGTCTTAGATGTTGACGGAATATTTGAGGTTGAAGGTTGGTTTTGTGGAACTGTTACAGGTGGCTTCTTTGGGGGTACCTTTTCCTTTGTTGTAGTAGCACCTGCACTCCTTTTCTTTGAAGTTGCCTGAACAGGTTCGAAGGTACTTCTACTCCTAGTAGTGATAGGAAATGCTTCTTCTTCATTTTCTGTATCGGAGTTAGGCAATATAAAATCCCACATTCCATGACATTCAACAACTTCCTCTTCTTCATCAGTTGGTGAAACTGTTTCTTCTTCTCCTTCTTCAAGATCTGAATCTGCATTAGATATAACATTCGGTGGTTTTGATTCAGTTTTCTTGTAATTCCTAAAGGGTCTTTTGGTTGAGGTTTCAGCTACTTGTTTTTTGATTTCAACCATTTCATTTGACATAGTCTTGAGGACCTTTTGTAGACCCTCCATGTCATATGGATCTTTAGGGGTTTTCTTCTTTGAATCATCTTTAAAAGAAACTTTTTTTGATTTTTCTATCTTCAAGAGCAGCTTTCTTCTCTAGAGCATTAATACGTTTCTCCACAGCAAGTGCTTCTTTCATGTTTTCAGCTAAAGTTGGTTTTCCAGCCCTGTCTACAAAAATAGCTATATTGGCAGGTAGGGCAGTTATATACCACTCGCTTCGGATTTGCTCACTTGGTTTGGAGGCCGTTGGGATTTTATTCAAGAGTTTATTGAATCGCGCATTAAATTCTTTAATTGGTTCCCTATGCTCTATCCTAAGATTGGAGAGATCATTTATTAATGTAGCTAAAGACCTATCATCTCCATACTTAGTAAGAAACTGTTCTTGGCAAGTCGTCCAATTGGTAATTGAACCAGAAGGCAAGGAAAAATACCAGGATCCTGTTGATCCTTGCAAAGTATAAGTGAAAAGCCTAACGACAACATCCTGCTCCGTTACTCCCTTCAAATTAACCGCTAACATGAAGTTATTAATATGTTCCTCAGCTTGTGTTCCATCATCTGGATTAAACTTGGGTAGCCATTTCTCAGGTGCATCAGGTAATGCATGCAATGGTGCAGGCATGTTGACTGCACCAGGCATGGTCCATGGATCTGCCATTGTAACCGCACTAGTGGATGATACTACTGTTGAACTTCCAGATGTCTGGGAAGGAGTTGATATTGAGGATTGCGCAGGTTGGGATGCTGAAGTTGCTAATCCCTGATGAACAATAATGTGTGATGAGGGAGTGGATGGTTGACTTCGCACTGGGGAAGGTGAGATGGAGGATGTGGATGAAAGTTCTTCACTGTCAGATCCTTCAGTGTTTTTCTTCACCTTTTTCCTTTTGGGTAAAGGGAACTCAGTAGGTTCAATACCGAGCTTTTCACTCTGAAGTCTGGTGAGAGGGTGAGGTAAATTGAACTGCGAAGTCGCACTGCTTTGAGATACCTCAGATTTCTGTGGTGATATCGAGAAACTCTGAAGTTTATGGATAAGAGACTGGACTTCAGGAGATTCAAGACTTAATTGTTCTGGAGTATGGTGGGTTTGAGCAGTGGTAGTTGATTCCTCTTCTTCTTGTTTGGATACTGGAAGACCAACATGCAATTGGGAAGAATGAGGTGATGTGGAGGGAGAATTACTCTTAGAATGGTTTGTAGATTTGGGTTTACTTGCCATTCACAGTTGAAGGCCCTCCTTCTAGCACCAAAAATATTGATGCCCCAAAAATCGTTGTACCAACATTGGGGGATAACCACCCGGTCCGGACCTTAATACAGCTCCTTTTCCGTTTGGAATGGTGGCTCCGACTGGGGATAATGGGACTAGTTTCCCAGTAATGAATAAAAGGGGTGGATGAATGATTGATTATCTAATCTAACGATAGGCGAATAATTTAATCTATTAGCAAAAATAAAAGAACTACTACTAATCCCGGGAACTCTTTTCCTTTGAAATGTAGCGCTTGATGATCTTTGTCTATTGACAGGCATATAGATGACTCTATCTAATAAACATAGACATTTATTCATTCAATGATTACTTTGTTTAAATAGTTAAACAAAGTGATTAACACAATATTGCTACACTTATCATTTATATTATCGATACATATATGATCAAAAGGGAAGCATACTGTAAACATCCAATAGTGGAAGGAATAAAGAATGCTGATAAAACACATACATATATCAGATAATAGCAAAAGTGATCAAATGAAAATTCATATAAAAAGAATGAATTCAGACATAGATAATAGTACTCAGAGAGCTGCTTATCACTCCCAATATCAATCACTATTTGAAATTCTTCTTCGGACTCAGAGATACTTTCAAACAAAGACAGTAGTGCACATTCGTATAAAAGCTTCTTTGTCAAAATCAGAATGATTGGTCCAATTTTATAAAAGAATACGCTTGAAGTACAGTAGTGCAACTTCAGGCTTTAAGTCATATACAAAACTTACGACCCTTTCCAAATACATGAAAGGGTCTATAAATACTTAATTAAGCTAACTACCTATGAAACTGAAATCCTACTTAATTGGTATCAATTGATTTTGAATATCTCCTTCACAGCAATCTGGCAGTCGGCGGCATGAATCATTATTTAGGTTGTTTGCCTTTAAACTTGAGCTGGCATATCGCAAGCATTGGCTGCACTTCGGGTGGTCTGTTGAGGCGAGAATTCAGTTGGGCAGCATAGGTGGCATCCTGTATATCAGGAATGATATACCCGATTGCATCTGTAAGGCATTTGAGGGCGGCTCTTTGGCTGTATGGTTTGACTAAGAAGAACCAATAGGTGTCCCATGTCAAACTGTTAATTCCTGCGATTAATCTCCCATTTTTCTCTAGTTTCGGATAACATGACTGCTCCAATGTTTTAGTCGCTGTCAATTTACCTGGAGTACATTGAGAAATCATGTTAGACAAGTAGAGAGTATTATTAACCAATTCAACCAAATTACTTGTGGTTGATTTGCATCTTGAAATTGATCTCTCTTCTTTCATTAACTGGGACTGCCATTCTGTAAATAATATCTCCTTATGTGATTCTAAAATCTTTGGTAAATTAGCCACCTGTCCCTGATCGGTATCTTGCCACTCAAGAAAATTAGTTAATGTTTCATCGGCTTGATCTAAGTCTGTTCTAGCTTTTTCCGATTTTTCACTTATTGATGTCATCAAATCGCATAATGGTTCCGCCTAGGCGATTTGTTGACATAAAAACTTTATGTGTTATTAATGCCTTGTTTATCTGTAATGCCTCTGCTCTGAATTCAGCTAGCTGTGGAAGATTCTTTGTTTTCTCTAGCTGGGCTGATAGTTGAGCAATTTTCTCATCTTTTGATTTCAACATTTGTTCATTCGCTGCTTTCAGTTGTGCCAATGCCTCAGACAGCTCTTTCTGCTTTTGGACTGCACTGTGATCAATCCTTTGTTTCTCTTCCTGCAATTGTTTAGTCAATTGATTATTTATTTGCTGTTGTGTTAACAATTGCCGTTCTGCTTGCTCCGCCTTCTGCTGTGCCTCTGATAGTTGTGCTTGTAGTGAAAAGATCTCCTGGTCTTTTGTTTTTAATAAAATACTCACCTCTGATGCCTTGTCTATTGTCGCTGCCGAATAGGCTCCAGCATATTGTGATAGTTTTGTTAGGTCATCAGAGGGGTCAAATTCCTCTTTCCAAACCACGTTTCCCGTCACTGTTTGTTCTGGGAATAGGGAAGGTTGATCAGTCCTTCTCCTCTTCCTCTGTCGTTTTACCACAACTTTGTGTCTTGGGCTATAGAAGACATCTAAGGGAGGAATTTCTTCTATTTGCAAAATAATCTGATCGGAGGGATCTTTTGGGATTATCTCTACTTCTTTCAAACTAGGTAGGCCGCTGGTTCCACTTGGAACCTGTTTTGAAGTTGTCTCCTGTGTATTAGCCGCTTTTGATGTCTCGGCTTCCTTAGAGCACTCAAGATTGCTGATAATTGAATCGAATTGCTGCCATTCTTGGAGCAATTTCCGGTCAATTTGAGTATCTACATTCACCTCTATGCTGCTCTGTTCCTGCTCTTTCATTTGGGTTTCCTCTTGTCTTTTCATATGCACTTCCTCTTATTCTTTTGATGTAACAGGAGGTTCCTTAGTAAGTCACTATTAAGGCTCGCTTGATTCTGTTGTTGGGGTTGTTGCTAACAGATCTAGAGGCAGAGTTTGCAACCTTTGTTCTCTAAGTCTGTTGAATTCAAATAACCCGTCATCTTTGTATTCCATTCTAGCCAGCGATTTAACTTGGGACATTGACTCAGCTGAGGAGAACAGGTCATCGAACTTATCTTCTTTATGATCAAACTTTGTCAATTTGGCCTGTTCAAGTGCATTATAGGCGATTTTGTTTGGATCAAATCGCCTATTAGGGAGAGTTGCTAGAGTTAATGCCTTCATCTTTTCAGCTTCTTTCTCTGCATGTTTAAAATCATGCAAAGTGTAGACACCACATCTCAGAGGAAAAGAGGGCCAAACCTGCTTCTTATTTTTCTTTAGAGTTTGTGTAACTCCTTCGGACATAATCTGATAGGCTATCTCCCTAGCCAACAGTTTATCGGGTATGTACAAAGGAAGGACATGAGGTTTAGCTTGGCTGCCGAAAATTCTTATATAAGTAAAGTTTTCCTCTCCGAACCATCTTCCTATGGATGTCAAATCGACTCATCCTTGGTAGGAAATCTTGGGAGCAGGTTTATCAAAAATAGAGTAATGAATGGGTAACATAAAGCCATTGCAGACTTGGTATAAATGGTGCTTATAGTAAGTTTTCCACAATTTCTGATGGTATATGTGAATGGGCATGGGGTCTTGTGAAGTCCACCTCCATCCGAGCATGAAAAATTCAGAATTAAAACACAGTGTGTCCAGGATATAAGCACTGTAGTAGAATGGGGGGATAAGCCTTTAAGTGACGCGGGTTTTGCTTCTAAAATCAAGAACTGCTGTTGCTAGCTTATCTGACAGTATAGTTGCCCAATCCATTATTTCACTATTACACGCCACCTCCATCAAAGGAACCATTTCTATAGTGAAATTAGTGGAATCGTGCAACCCCCACAATCTACACATTATTATCCCAGCATAACAATAAGGAGAACATAGAGAATCAACAGAGTACTTACCCGAAGATTCATGCTTGTGTTTTTCCGGATTTTGCCTCCAATCCCGAATGGGTTCGGACTCAATTTGGTTATCATCTCGGAATTTCTCCAGAAATACCTTGTTGTACTTCTTCTCTGGCATAGGCAAATGATACATTTGCCTCAAATCATTAGATTGAAATGAACCGAAGATTCTCCCATCTCTGGTGCAAAAGGTTCTGTCTGTGATTGGGATTTCCTCAATTGCCCACCTCACTACATTCATATATGGGAGAATTTGTACCGAGCTGCTATCCGATGAAGGAAAGAGTCGGCTAAATCCTTTAGAGTAGCATTAGATTTTCGAGTGGTATCTACTGTGGCTTGTACTGTTGTCACCTCGGGTTTTTTGGCTTCAATCAAATTATAGGTACTTTGCCAAGTAGTTTTGCCGAGTCCTAGACATGTAGTGTCGGATATCAATCCTTTTCTTTTAGTTCCTGGATCAGCGATGTGTTGTCCTGTAGCTGGCGAAGCGGAAGCGGTTGTAGTTTTCTTAGACTTCTTCCCCATTCTGCTTGAATCTATTGCTTCGGAAGAATTCTGCACAGGAGTGAAAATGAACGTAATACAGAGAATTGGTAGCGCAAACCATATATGAGCGAGATATATTGATCAATGCACGGTGAAGGATTAACTTAAAGTGGCCGCTGATACAATCTGTGAAAAGATTTTTAGACTTACTATTTCATTAAATGGCCGTTAAAACCTGCCAATCCTTTAAATGTCCATCATATCGTTTATTGGCCGAATGATTTGTTTAAGCGTGCCTTGGATGTTTTGGCAGTTGAGCGCAGGTGAATCGTTGTTGGGAAGATAATGCCTTTAATACGAATTAATCATGATATCTCTGCTTTAACATTTCTTTGAAATTCGCGCTTTTGGCTTTATCGCAATCGGCTGTCGGGGAAAACTTAAATCGTTATTTTGGTTTCTTTTGGAATCCCCGATTGCCGATAGCGAAATCACATCGCATCGGGAGTATTAACTGAGCAGTTTGAAAAGTATGCATTGTACATCCCCGATCGCCGAAAGCGATATCGCATCACATCGGAGCGAAAGGGACTTTATCGCATCACATTGGAGCGAAAGGGGCTTTTGTTATGCTAACTCGTTATTGCCGATATCCGATAGCCTTTTGCGTGTTGTCGCGTCGGGGAAAACCAATGGGTCTTTAAGTTATGTCTCCTTTGTCATTGCGACATGCGATCTTGCGATAGCTTTATCGCAATGATAAAAGATTAATCATTTATATATTATAAGACCAAATAATTGGTTTATCAAAAAGGTTTTGTAATGTTTTCATTTTATTTTCGGACCTTTTTGAATAATACTAAGTTGATACCAATTAAAATAAAAAGGGACCCATTTCATATTATAGTTTTGAGAATAAAAATGATATGAAATGGGGGTTGTTGTAGAGCACAACACGGGGTTGGACCCTCCAACATGGAAGGGGATCTCCCCAGTAAGAAGTCCCAATTAGACCTCAGATCGTTTGGTGTAGGAGTCCCAGCAGTGGGTCGTACGGTAATGCCTTGACCGCAGTTTCGCACAGAGGCAAGTCAGATGTCCCTATTGGTAGCAAGGGTGTGATAGCTGCAGTAAGTCAAGGAAGGTATATGAACGGTTCTAACACACGGAGGGTGATGTGAGTGCCCCCCTTAGAAACCTGTGATAGCACAAACTTAAGAAGGGAACACACGAGAAAATATGCACCACAACATGGAAGGCAAGTTAGCTAGCAATCCAAAGTGATGGTTAAACCAACAACACATTTCAAAAAGATTCATACATACTTATACATAATAGTCCATACATGCATGTGTAAGCAAACAAATACATATATCATTTAGAGTAAACCAGATAACATAGAATACAATACAACATATGCATGAAACGTGTTTTCTCTGTTATATTAAGAAGTGTAAGTTCTAGTCATACAATACATCCATGTCCAACAACTAGTTCCGATAGCAGAACGTTATAGCCACAACCGCCTGCTCCTCCAAAGAGATGTACTAGCTCTGCGTAGTGGAGAAGCCAAGGCTCGTTACAATACTGTCCAAGCTCTCTCTAAGATAGTCTTATCGGAAGCTTGGCTAATCAACAACCTATACAATTACTTATGAGGTACTATTTATAGCAAAGGGTGGGGTGACCCTTGACATTCCCCTTTGAGACCGTTCATCTATCCTCATGACTCTTCAACTATTCTATGACTATTACATCCAAGAGACAAAATGGCTTGAGCAAGCCATGAAAGATATCACTGACACTTGGTCCATTGTGGTGAGACCAACTCTTTGACATGATTTTGATGGTGAAGGTGGTGAGCGGATGCCAAGTTTGGTCATCTGTGATGGTGTGCATGCGCCCCATGGTGACATCTTCCTGAAGCAAACTCTTTCCTCTGTTGCATCCGGGTGCATTGGTATGGCTCCTTCATCCAACTCGTTTGCTAGCATGCGCATGGTCTTCTTAGGTGCGGCCGAACCGGCAACACACTGATGCATAGTGTCTATGTTGATCTTCCAGTGTGTGCTGGTGGTCATGCGCATCAACTATCAACTGCATGTTCAGCTCTAGTCAAACTTGCTTCTTGTCCCTACCTCAGTGAGTGTGCTGAATAGGTGGGATCGCATGATTGTGGACAATGACATGCATACTGCTAAATTTAATTGCATGTGATCAACAACACTGCTCACCATGTCTGCTCCGTGCCAACTGCTGGGATCTATAACTTGTACAGGTGAAATTTCATCCATGAGTGCATGTTGTGCCCCCTGTTGTACCTATTCCTACTACAACTCATTCTCTTGTGTATGCAGCTCCTGTTCTTCCTTGAGTTGCTACTTCAGTACATGCAACTCCTTCTCTGTTTTTTTCTCTACCTTCGCACGATCTTCATGTCGCACTGTCACCTTATAGCTTGAGTCTCCAAAGTTGCTTTCATCACAAGTGGATCTTCTTGAGATTGTAACTTTGTTCTGCCTCTGTGTTGTCAACAACCTTCCTCTTGTGTTCGTTCCATCCGGTATGTTGCCTTCAGCTGTTGTTCATGGTGTTGCTTGTCGTGATGTTGCTTCCATCATATCTTGATGTCCTTGTCTATGAACAACTTGATATCTTCGTGGGTAGGCAAGTTCGTAGACACTTGATGGACTGCATCCCCAAGTGTGCTCTGAACGGTGTCTTCGATTCTGCTCTCCTAGAAACCATTGTACTTGTGCTGCTGAGAGACAGATGAACACTTGTGATGCCTAGAGGCATATCAACACTCATGGCAAGAAATATGTCAAACGAAAACCAAAACCAACTTGAGAGTTGACTTGCAACATACCTATGTGATTGATCATGAAGGTTGCACAATTTCCACCAGGAGGTCGGGAGACTGACTGCCAAAACTGCACAAGGCATAGCTTGGGCTATTGGGAGGCTGACTGATTTTTGGAACTATGCAATGAACAATCCATCCTAGCCTGCTGAGGACTGAAACTACGCAATGCGCAATTTCATTTAGCAGTGACATGAAACTAGCAAACTGCATTACGCAGTTTTTGGGGCCAACGGGACACTTCCTCCAAAAATTGCGCAATGCAAGCCTAGAGGTCAGTTCCTAGCTAGGCCTATGTAATTTCTAGAGGGAAGGCAGAGCCTTCGCTTCCAAAAATGCGCAGTGCTAGCCGGGAAAGGCCCATTCCGGGCCAAGGCAGCCTAGTCCGACCGACTGGTCACTGAGAACATGAGAAATCTAAATGCATGGTGAGATGACTGCAAACGAGAGTGAATGATCATTCATGCAAACAGCAAGTGCAGGATTCAGAAAATGGGAAAGCATGCATGTGTGTGAAGCGAGTCACAATAACGGCGAACCTCCATGCAAAATAGTGTCATGCATGTGACAACAGTGAGATGCAAACGAAAACTGAAACGGTGTACTAGCTAGTATGCACACAAAAAATAGAAAACACTCACTGAAATCAAGAAGACATAACTCACACAAAGCAAAACACAAAAAGTGACAGAAACTTAGCACAATTCGTGAATAGCAGGCTTACCCCAAGACATCTGAGTTGAATGTGCCACCGACTCCTAGATGCAATGCGGGATGCCAGAGCTGCAAGGTCGATGTGAGGAATGAGCTCTGCAGCATCTAGTTGATGAGTTTTGATAAGATCGAGGTTGTGACGTGCATGCCATAAATCTAGGAAAATCAACACTTGGCGGGAGGTTTATGAGATTATCCTTGCATGTAACCTCCACCCGCTAAAAATAGATCCTTGAATCAAGGGATGCCTTTGCATGGTGCCTTGGGAGAAGCAATCCATGCATGCAAATTAGTTTTGCTTGGTCTTGGACGGAACCGATCAACTCAACTGCACAGGCAACAATCTACTCAGCTAGGATGAAAAAATACCCATTTCTGGGAGGGAGCTGGGCAGAGCAGCTGACTGCTACCCAGAATTGCGCAATTTCTGGGCTGATCATCCCTTTTGGGAAGAATTGCGTAATTTTCTCAGTGAATAGTAACAGGAAGATTTGTGCAATTCTGGAGCCCAACAGGCTTCGAGACAGAATTGCGCAATTTATGGAGGGAAGGCTGGTTGCCCTCCAGAATTGTGCAATTTCTTGAGGGAGCTTCTCAGCCTACAGCTGGACCAAGTCTGGTGAAACAACCTGTGAGGGGGATGCATCAAGCTCTCATGGGCATGTTGTCAAATTCTATGAGAAAAACACTGGAGCTTGTGTACTTGGCAAGGCAATACATGCTGCTGTGAAAGGTTGGTAGGAAGGCTCGAAAACGAAGCTAAGGTAAAATTTTGGAGGGTGGTTGTAGCCGCTACAACATGTGTTCAAGCTAATCCAACTAGTAGAAATGGAGAGGGGGAAAATCTAAATGAGAAAACCTATATAAGAGGTCTTACATGCTTCTCTGAAGTAAAAACCTCTTATGCTCTCAATAAGTTGGGATCCCTCTTCCGCCCCAAAAATAAATAAGTGCCTATGCGTAGTCCTCTTTTAAAAATATAAAGGTGAAAGAAGAGAAAGGCTTCCTGTGCAGAGAGGTGAAGAATTCAACTCCACCGGGGTACTGACCAAACTAGCTAATAGTGGAGCAATGTGTGTGTTCCTGCATGACTCCGTCGGGGTACTGTCCAGGCCTGCTGGCAGTGGAGCAACACCAGAGATGAAAACTTATACTCTGAAAATTTTAAACTCGCGAGCCAAACTACCCTTCCCGATTTCAAAACATTGTGATCAAGCTAAAACTTGTTGTTGTGTTTTATTGAGCTGGAAAAAGGTGAACCATGTCTGTCCATGGGGTAAGTGGGGAAGCTGAAGTAACCCACACAATGATTCAATACTCCCTGATAGACCAAGGTCCTATGTTATAAATGGACCGAAACAGAGAAGCCAGTATTCAACTAGTGTGTCGCCAAGTGTTGTAGCGGTTGCAACACCCTCCAAAATTTTTCCCTGCATCCAATTTCGGAGCCTTCCTTGGTTTTTCCTTGATGTTTGCAAACACTTGATCTCATCCCATGAGCTTGTGTCGAGTCTTTACACCCTCCTCACTTTACTGTTCACCGGACATATTTTAGCATGTTTGTCACAATGTCATGCTTGCAGTCCTGTTCTGGATATGTTCAAGGTCTGTCTTCATGTGTACAAGTTGTATTCTCTATTTAAGCATCTATCGCACTCACACACGAAGTTGTATGCAATGTCGTGCAAGTTTCATCGCAACCGTTTAATGATCTATCTCAAATGTCGCACTTTTCGCTCGCACCCATCAGTCAGTCACACTGAGCATATGTTGTCTTGTTGGTTCAAGGTGTCTTATCGTCGAGTCATATTCAGTGTGTGTTCACAAGATCATGCATGCTCGAGTTCAATTGCTCACACACTTAGTCATTTTGTTGAATATCTGTTGACTAGACCACCCTCCACCAACCGAACGTCCACTGAGCTGCACTGCACAGTCTCAGCCCTCAGTGATCATGTACGACTGCCCATAATTGCGCAGATCTTGAGGCTGCCTCCTAGGTAGTCTGCACTACGCAATCCTGGAATCGAACTGGATGATTGTCACCCAGAACAACGCAAAAGTTACCCAAGAAGCCATCTCAATATCCGTTGCCTGCAAGATAATCTATCAAGCCTCTTGCTAGTCAACCAGAGAGTTTGATTAGAGAGTGACCCCGAGCTTCACTCCTCCAAAAAATTGAGCAGAAGCTGTCATCATACCCCCCTCCACTGAATGAAGAAATTGAATAGGCATGAGCGACAGGAACCCGGTGCTTGTCACTACACTGTCCTGAAATTTTCACAGTTCTGTCAGCCAGTCCCTCTGTCAGTCGGCCTACTGCTCCTCCTGAAAACTGCGCAGTTTTCTTGGAATGTACTCCAACTACTCAACACCCCACTCAGCTCGAAAACTGCGCAGACATGTCCTGAATGCCTCCCTCCTAGTTCTGCGTAGTTTTGGCTAGGAAGATCTCGCAACCCTCTCCCATCCTCCCGCAAGAATATGCATAGTTTTCACTACTAGTGTCCTCCATGCTAGCCACACTGTCTCTCTAAAAAAATTGTGCAGTTCTGCCTCCCATCTAAGCCGGACCTCGCAGATTTTCACTGTCGTTTTGGACTATTCATCTCAACCTCCCAATGACCTTTGTGCAATTTTGCTTGACAGTGTCCCGAAGCCCGCATCCGTGCCTAAAATGTGCTCTGTGCAATTCCAGAGCCTTGTCCTCTCTCTCGGTCACCTGCACCTGAAAACAAAAGATGATGCATCATGGTAGACTAGGAGATTTATGAATTTGATGTTGTATCATCATGAGTGATTGCAGATACAAGTACATGGATGATACATGGTGTGATGACGAATGATATTAATAAGGAGCGCATGATGGGAGACTTGTTCATGAACGGATGAAAACATGAAGCATGTTAAGTACCATCGAAGGGGATACATGCACATGCCACATAAATCGAACACCAAGACCATCGAAGACTCTGCACACCTTTCCATGTGAAGGTGAAGCTATGATACACCAAGAGCACACTCATCACTCAGCAGCGCTGCATCTCGACATGGACACCACCATCAACATGAACATACCAGCACTATTGTGTCGATTCATGTCATGAGTCATCTCGGCCACATCACTACTATGGGCCATACTGTTGTAATCAATGTAATGTAACATAGAAGTCCAAGAGACCCACATGTAAAGTTGAAGAGTCCTATCAGTTGAAGAGTCATGTAATTCAAATAGTCATGAGGGAAGTTGAAGAGTCACAAGGGTCAAGTTCACCCTTGGCTATATATACCCCTCATTTGTACAGGCAAATTAATTTTCACCTTGGATCCTCCCATAAAACCTTTAGTGTCTGCAATATTTTCTTTGAGGAGCGCGCATTGGCTCCAATGCCCCGCTATCAGGGTTAGTGATGTATGGTGTACCAATGTGTCTTAGAAATTTCGCTTAATTCATAACCCTGTTAACAAGCTAGCACATTTTCACATGTATTGTATTCGTTTGTAAGACTATTCTTTGGACACTTGTAATGCATGTTTCTTTAACCTGTATTAAGACAGTTGAACTATTTCAGTTGTTCTAGTACATATGCTTTTGGAAATTTTTTGTATCAGTTGTTAACGTTGTCTCGCCTGTGTGGAATGTTATGTAGGACACTCGACAGATTCATTCTCGTAAACTTGTTATAATGACCGTCGCACTCATGTAGACTATTCCATTGGGTGTTGTACGTGCTAACTGTTCACCTAGTGTTTTGTGACTGCCACGTCTATGTGGACTACTTCGCTGGAAGCTATGCATGTTATGTTGTGTTGTGTGTCTCTAACAAAGTTGGGACTATTCCCTTTCAACTTGAGACTCACTCTCACACTCTCCCTCGACACTAAGCACTCACCAGGAACAAGAACCTCATTGTTTGAAGACAAAGTAAACTACTCTCATGTGCTGACAAGCAAGAGCTAAGGAAAATCTTTAAGATAATGGAAACCATGCCATCATACCGGATGGGACTCCTAAACCAAAAGGTGTGAGGTCTAGTTGTGACTTCATACTGGGGAGATCCCCTTAATGTTGGCGGGTCCAACACCATCAACAAAGTGATTAGCATGGTGGTCTTCATTATCTTATTTATATTGAAATAGTGACTGTACTCTTGCACCGTGATTATCATCATAGTTAGGCTGAGTTTGTAATCTTCCCATTGAAGTTTTTCCATGAGACAGTCCTCCTGTAATGCGAATTATATCCCTGTACCCATCCAAGAGAAGCTGAGTTACTTATCCATAGTGTATGTCCTCCTGTGGTTGACCGAGTTTCTTGCACCATCTGAAGTTGCAAAGGTGACCCCAATGGGGTATATATGGTGGTTTGTGTGTAGGTAATCCGACTTGTATTCATGACTAGACATGTCACTTTAACTAAGCCGACATGACTATTATTTAATATACATTTTGAGGCTAACTTAAGTGTTTTCTTCATTGTTTTGCGGGAAGACTTCTTTGTTGTTATCTTGGAGGATTATGCTTGTCTTGGAGGGTTGTTCTTGACTAATATACATTTTACTTATATGCTCAAGAAGAGATTTTTACACGTTACTTTGACTCTTTGACTTTCCTAGACCTATGGAATGAGCAAGAGACTCATTCGAATAATTTACAAAATAATATTTCTTTTTCTTGACAAGTGCAAAGATCAAAATTACATTTACAAATATTGAACCTAGTTACACTTTTCTTCAACACTCCCTCTTAACTAGAGAGGTATTTAAAATGGTACTTGGTCATTCTCAATATGAAGAATTTCTCATAAGAAGAATCAAATTGGTAACCCATCTGTATAACATCATAGTAACCAACATTGTTTTCATAGCAAGGCCTTGGCTAACAGCTCTATCTCTCATCAGATCATAGCACAATGTTGGTGATACCAATGACCATAGACACCTTTATCATTGTCTCTCAAGGTACATACCCACCCAGGTGTTCACTAAGTATGACCTTCTAGGACTATTCTTATCTTGGGTTCCCAACCCTCAAGGAGTATTGGTCCTCTTGCCTAGTCTTATCTTGGATGCCCTACACGTCCTCAAAGAGCATCAGATGCCAAATGATTACCCAATCCTCCATTATTTCTTCCAAATTGAAGACAAGAATGTTGTGTTTATCTCTTCCTCTCAACTAGGGAGGATGTCATGTGTCTTCGTTTCTCTTCATGGCCTTCACCTAGACTTATGGTTGTTAGTCCTGGACTAGTGCATGACACATAAAATAGAAAAACACAATTTTCACTCCTTTTTAATCAAGGGTAAGCTCTCTCTTGATCAGGGACCTGTCAGAGTTCCCTCTTAGCCAGGGACTCTTCTATACATCAACAACTTCTTTCTTCGTGGGTCCTTCAGCTGCTTGATCAACTTCTCTCCTTGATGTCATTAAATTTAGTTGAGCTTCTTCCTTGTAGGGAAACAACCATCGATCAATTTCCTCCTTAGTTCATCCTGTCATTACTTTATTCATGGAAAGTGGCCTTCTTCATATCTGGAACCTTCATTATATGACTACTTTTTTCTCATCATGCTTCTTCCATCCACCACATGAATGCTAGTTGTACTTGTATTTACAACTCCTATGTAAGTAGTCCTAAAATATCCAGATATTATTCAATAAATCAAAAACATCATATTAAATTAAATCATACCTTACGAGATAGATCTTCATCATGACATCTTCTTGTAGGTATCAACATCCTGCGCACATATTGACACATCTCCCAAAGATATCAATTGTCAAGGGTCTTCATCTTATTCAGACTTTCATCAGAGTCTTCACATCTTTCTAGGAGATTTCCTAGTGAAATCTTCTTGGTCTTTTGGATGTTGATTTCCTTCATCATGGTTTCATATCTCACGATCTCTTCCATTCCTCACACATTCCAATCCCAGTAGCTTTCAATCAGTGTTTCTTCATTGTAGTCAATCACCTCATACTTCATATGAGGACATATTATGTTGATTTCATCTAGTGTGACTTATGCCTTCCTGCATCCTTTCAGAGGAGGAGATCCTTTTTCTCTTGATCATGCTTCTTAAGATAAAAGAAATGATCAATGTTACCTGCAACCATATGACATGAAATTATAATTTTAAACACACGCATACATACCTTATCTTACCTACAAGTCATCAAGGCTTCTTCTAGCATCTTCCTTGATTGAAAATTTCTTCAATCCCTTGATCTGCTTCATGTCATCACCTCATCGTCTCAAGGATTTCATAAGTTGGAGTTTGTTGAAACACTTGCTTCCTCTTTAGATTAGTAAACCCTATGATGAGGTTTCCATGAGAGAATTTTGAGGATCTTGTATATCCCCAACTGGCAGATGTTTCCTTTTTGATGTATGATGAGCCTGGTCCTAGATGACTTCTTCCTTTCCTTCAATGTCTACTAAGATTCCCAAGAGCTATATCCTACATGTTTGTCTTCCATGCATTTTGTCTTTCATGATTCCCATGGTGATGTCACAAGCTCTTATTTCTAATGCTCCCATGATTTCATGATGCATCTTATTACCATCATCATATCTTATAACACAAAATTTAGGAGCTTATGATATGACCCTTTTTGTTAGGGATATTATCTTACGCATAGGAGAGATTTGTTACTCACTCTTTCCTTGGCCCTTTTCTTCAGCTTCCTCCATGTTTCAATGATATGAGCTTCCAAAATATTTCTATAGCATTGATTCTTCGCTATACTTATTCTATCTTGCTTTTCTTGAGTACTAAGATTTCGTGTAGGTCTAAGTGACTTGACCTTCTTTACTATAATTTCAGAGAATATATCTTCTAGAATTTCGTATATCTCTCTTTATGTCTTCTCTTTTAGCATGTGAGGACCTTTGAGTGATTTCACATGATTCTTATGAATCTCTTCATACATTCAAGTATTTTTGACCTTCAAAGACCTTTCCATAGACACAAATGATTTCTCTTTTCTATGATGATTATGAAAATCCTCCTTGTTTCATGTAATGACCTTTTTCGTGAGGACTATGGATATCCTCCAATATTTCTATTTCCTTGCAAAATAAAGTTATTAAACCAAAAACATGAAAGATACTTACTTGGCATGTGAAGAGGGGATCTTAACCATGATGCTTCTTTTGCTTGAGCTTCCCATCATGAACCACTAGTATCCTTTTACCAAAACTTCCTTGGAGACCTTCTAGCATCATGAAATTTGTGATCTTGACATCACCGAGACTGCTTTATGATCTTGGGATCATCTTGACTCCCAATTCATCTTTAAGGTATTTGAGCACATTCTTGACATGCTAGTGATACTGCTATCCCACAAGTGGACTTTATCACACTCAATATTCCTTGGTTTGCATGAGCATTATCCAAACCATGATAGTGATATAGAGAGGCTTATGTTTCGATCTGAGCACCATGTTGTTTAAGATCCGATACTGTGACAAGTATTTTTTTATGACACTATATCGAGACAGTGATGTCTTTGAGTAGAGAGGCACTATATAAAGAGATTATCTTATCAATGGAACTGCCTTCTTGCAGTGACTATATTGAGACAATGGTATAATATGGATTATGAGAGGCACTCCTTGGATCAATTTTGCCATATACTCCAAGACTGTAATTTATTTCATAGAGAAGGTTCAATGATCAAGAAGTGAGGATCCCATGAATGGTACTCATATATTCCATCAAACTGAACATGAGTTGAGTGCATGACTGTAATCACTGAAGTTGATATTCCATTTACTGTTGTAGACTTGCTCCTTCAAACCTTCCAACTTTATTTGATGTCTTCGAAGACAAATCTTTGTATTCTCTTTTCTACCATTACTTAGACTGCAACCATAGCTCTGATACCGTGTTGAAGACTCTAGGGTAGTTAACATTAATAAGATTCTTCTAGGAATGATAACTATTTGAGAGGCATTTTTAATTTTCTTATTAGCACAATATTCTCTTTGACGTTGTTAGTTGTGTGTTTCTTATTTCATCAAATAGCTACCAAAAAAAAGAAAAAAGAACACAAGATGTTGGCATTCTGCTAGGGCCAAAACCTCTCCCTCTTAGAGAGGAAAACCCACACATAATTCTTCTTATAGAGATTCCAATTGACAAATACCAAGACCATGAACCTTGACCTACTAGGCCACTCCAAGACCAAGGCACCAATCCTCTCCTTCCTACTAAGATCATCGTCAACATTGTTACTTCACCATTGAGGCCATCACTTATGCACCACGTGCTGCACCATGACTATTCCTTCATTTTGATCTTCATCACGACCCTGATTCCATGCACTGAAATCTTCATTATGACCTTGTCTTCATTAGGATTATGATTGAGATGATGACTATCATTATGCTGAGGTCTTGACTGTGTTTAGTATGCTAAGAGTGTATTACTTGTGAGATCCAAATTGTGCCAAGACAATGAGTGTATCCTCTCCATCTGATATGTCGAGACACCCATTGGCATTATGGTATTCATTATCTTATTTATACCGAAACAATGATTATACTCTTGCACTGAGATTATCATCATAGTTAGGTTGAGACTATAATATTCTTAATGAAGTTTTTCCACGAGACTGTCCTCCTGTAATGCAGATTATATCCCTGTACCCATCCAAGAGAATCTGTGTTACTTATTGGAAGTGTTTGTCCTCCTGTGGTTTACCAAGATTTCTGCACCATCTGAAGTTGCAGAGGCACCAGAATGTATCTTTTTCTGTGGTGACCCCAATGGGGTATATATAGTGGTCTGTGTGTAGGTAAGCCGATTTGTATTCATGACTAGACATGCCACTTAAACTGAGCCGACATGACTATTCTTCAATATACATTTTGAGGCCGACTTAATTGTTTTCCTCATTGTTTTGCAGGCATACTTCTTCATGCTTATCTTAGAGGATTGTGCTTGTCTTGGAGGGTTGTTCTTGATTAGTATACATTTTACTTATATGCTCAAGAATATATTTACACATGAATTTGACTCTTTGACTTCCCTAGACCTATGGAATGAGCAAGAAACTCATTCGAATAATTTACAAAAATAGTATTTCTTTTTCTTGACATGTACAAAGATCAAAATTACATTTTACAAATACCGAACCTAGTTACACTTTTCTTCAACAAACTCCATAGGTTCCTTTTCGTATTTTGTCCCTTGGGCCCAAAAAGGTAGAAAATAACACCCATGAGAACCTCTTAGCCATGCTTGAGTAAGGCATTCCTTTTTCGTAAATAGTCAATTTCACTCTGTAAAAGGGTTAAACTTTATACTTAATAGATTAATGTTCATTTACTTTCACGAGTTCGAATAGTCAAATACTCGGTGATCTTTTTATGTTTTAGGAGTCCGAAAATTACTTAAAGAGAACTCCAGTGTTTCGTTTTTTCGTAATAGTTTAATGAGCCTGAAAAAGTGATAAAAGTGTAATCAGATCGCCGACTTTCAGTTTAATTAATAAGCAGGAAAAGACAGAAAGAACTCAACATTTTCATATGTTTTATGAGCATGAAAAAAATAACCAAAATGTACTCGAATTAGGTTTAATTTTTACACAAGCTTGAAAAATAGGAAAAACTATGCTTGAGAGGGGTTTCATTTTTACACAAGCTTGAAACAAAGGAAAAGTATGCTTGAGATAAGCTTTCATGCCCCCAACATAACAACATAGGCACATGGCCCCCAAGCTTCGTTTGATCTGCTTGAGTAGACTATTGGTTACTAATATGTAGATGAAATGAAGGTTCATTTACGATATCCTGTGAAAGACTCAACTTAATTAGAGGAGGATTTGTTTCATTTTTTAACGAGATCGAAATAGGAAAAGAATTATGCTTATGGAACCTTGTTTCATTTTTTAATGAGCTTGACACAAGAAAAGGAAATATGCTCATGGGTTGTTTCATGTTTATGCAAGCTTGAAACATAAAAGAAACTATGCTCGTAAGAACTTGTTTCATTTTTTAGTGAGGTTGACATAGTAAAGGAACTAACCTTATAGGGACCTATTTCATTTTTTAACAAGGTTGACACAGTAAAAGAACTATCCTCATGGGGACCTGTTTCATTTTTTAACGAGGTTGACACAGTAAAATAACTATCCTCATGGGGACCTATTTCATTTTTTAACAAGGTTGACACAGTAAAAGAACTATCCTCATGGGGACCTGTTTCATTTTTTAATGAGGTTGACACAGTAAAAGAACCATCATGATCATACCTATTTCATTTTTTAACGAGGTTGACACAGTAAAAGAACCATCATGATTAGACGTGTTTCATTTTTTAACGAGGTTGACACAGTAAAAGAGTTAATATCCTCATGGGGACCTGTTTCATTTTTTAACAAGGTTGACATAGTAAAAGAACCATCCTCATCATGCTTGTTTCATTTTTTAATGAGATTGACACAGTAAAAGAACTATCTTCATGGGGACCTGTTTCATTGTTTAACGAGGATAGCAGAGTAAAAGAATGGTCCTCATAGAGATCTTGATCATGGCTTCCATTTGGAAGAAACACATGCTAAGGGACACTTCCCGACCATGGCTTCCAAGAGTTCTTCATCAGAAGGAAGAATAGTTCTCTGGAAGGAACACATGTTAAGGGAATGAATGGGGATAAGAAAATCATGTTCAAATGTTCCCATTGAAGGGTCCACCATGTCAATTACTAGATTTGATTCAAAAGAAGTTGAGCAAATAGTGAGAGGCTTGCTTGCATTGGTAACTGAAAACATGGGACTCGTTGCCACATAATTAACCCATGGTGGGGAAGATACCACTTGGATATAAGGAATATTCAGGGGTGTCAGATGGCTGGTAGTTGAATCAAGACCAACGAATGAAAGTTGGTCAATAGTCACAATGTTTCCATTGTGAGGGAAAGACATCGCATGAAAGAGTGTCAATATGACAACTTTCATGGAATATAAACAGTCTCTCCTAAGGAGAAAATTGAAATCCAAGGGGCCTTGGACTACCATAAGATAAATACAAACAATTTTTGCTTCCAAAGTAATAGTAACTTAAGAAGGATCCCTAAAGGTTCACTAATGGTTCTATTAAAAGCTAAAATATTTTTTGTAATAGGCATAAGCCGAGGGGAACCCAAAGCTTTCCAAACGGTTGAGGACAAATACTAACATAAGCACCTACTACATTTGTGTGATGCACATTCCTACCACAAGCCTTCACAATGATTTTGAAAGGGGTGGAAGAAGGGAGACGAGGCTCTCTCAGTCTACTCCAATAAAAGGAAATAGCCTCATTACTTGGAGGGGGTTCAATGGAAATAAGTGAAATGCCCCCATGTGTAGAAGAATATGAGGTAACAAGAAGAACCTGAGCGATATTAGTTTCACTCTCTAAATGGGGAATGGGACCGACTTAATGTGGACTTGAGTCGACCACTCTATCAACCGATGGTTCATCAACCTAAGTGATATGTGTTTCACTCTCCAATGGAAGAGTAGGATTGACTGTACTTGGAATTAGACCAATCACTTCATCTATCGACAGTAGGTTGGAAGAAAGTTTATGGTAACTAGTTGGAAGTTGTTGTTGTGAAACAATAAGTTTTTCCAACAATTTTGAGGCTTCATCCATATGAGGACAAAGGTTACTATGATGAATCCCTTTGCATAACCTACAAGGAAACCTAACTTTATCCTTTTTACCAGGAAATTGATAATCGTTGGTCAATGGATCAATAGTAAGTTAATAAAAATTTTTAGACCACACTTCTAACACCTTTGGAATAGAAGGACAATCAATAAGAAGGTGGTCACCCTTACAAAGTTTGCAAGGGTATTTGGGCTTGTGATGCATGTTGGAAGTTTCCTCAATATTACCAATACTTACAACCATGGTTGGTTGGTTGACTTAACTTGATTCATCTTCTTATTCTTAATTTATTCTTATTCTTAGCCACCTAGTTACTAGCATCAAGGCTTTTACCAAGAGAAGAAGAAGAAAGGGAGGAAGACATTCTGGGTGAAGAAGGTAAAGGGTTAACCAATGGTTGGTGTTTTTGAGACAAAGAACTTGGTTGAGGTGAAAAACTTGGTTGAGGTGGTACAATTTGTGTATCTGGGACTAAATAAATTGAAAGCAACCACACCAGTAAACCTATCATGAATCTAGGAAGTGACAATGTAGCCTTATAAGTAGGAACGACATTTCCAAAGTCAGGAAAAGTATTAGGATTCCCATTAATAAGGATTCCTCGATCGTTATATTTTGGAATTGTTTCCATTATATTCAACTCAAATAAGTTTTATAAATAATTTAAATAATATTCATAATCCACACCTAAGGTCCATAAAAAGTAAAAACAAGCAAATAACACATGCTAGTAAATCTGAGTCAAGCCATGCAAACAAAATTTTCACAATGAAATCACTAGTTGGTGATGAAATCCAACGTCGTAGAGATCAATGTGAAAAGTGAATAAAGATAAAGTGGGTGGAATCAATTACGCTGACAACCTACTTAATGAACACATTCTAATGCAAGTAACTTCACTTATGCCATCTTGAGTGAAGAATACCCTCCAAAAAGGTCCAAGTGAGTCTAGCCAACGTATGTTCCAGGTACAACATATATTTCCTCTCTATCATCACCTTGGGTAATAGCCATAAGATTATGGTATCTAAGGTTACCACTTATGGCAATTTAACATGGGGGAACAATCACGAATCAGACGCACACGCAAGGATAGAGTAACAAAGCTTAATCCTCTTGAAAGTTCCTCAACATGGTTAATCTAAGGTTTACCTTCAAGTGACACTGTCGTAGTGGCTACAACCACCCTCCAAAATTTTTCCTTAGCTTCGTTTTGGAGCCTCCCTAACAACCTTTCACAGCACCTTGTCTTGCTTCATCAAGTACACAAGCTTCAGTGTTTTTCTTGCACAAAGAGAGCCTGTCGATCAAAGCTTGATGCATTCCCTTCACAGGCTGATCGCACATACTTGGTCCAACTACAAACCAAGCATCTCCCCCAAGAAATTGCGCAATGCTGGAGGGAAACCATCCTTCCCTCTAGAAATTGTGCAATTCTGTCTGGCAGCCTGTTGGGCTCCAAAATTGCACAATCCTGCCAGTCAAGCTTCACCCAGAAAACTGTGCAATATTTCCCAGCATGCCTCCTCAGACCAGGAATTGCGAAATCCTAGGCAGAAGTCAGCTGCTCTGCCCAGAAATTACGCAAATCTCCTGGGAAGCCAGCCCAACTCCCATCCAGAAATGCACATTTTCTCCTAGCAATTGAACAGCCTCATGCATGAGTAGTTGGATTGACTAGTTCCACCTAGGACCAAGGGAAACATACAAAAAGCATCCCATGATTCAGGGAGCTATATTTAGCAACTGGATATTACATGCAAAATAATTTTAGAAACTTTCCTCCAAGTGTCGCTTTTTCCTAGATTTGTGGCATGCGCGTCATGAGCTCAAAATTATTTATTCAATGCATCAACGCTCATTCTTTCACATTTATCTTGGAGCTCTGACATCCCACAACACATCTAGGACTCTTCGACACATTCAGCTCATCTATTCATGGGTAAGTGGTCTCAACTTGTCTTTTTCAGCATTTCTATCACTTTTTGTGTTTTCACTTGTGTGAGTGTTGTTTGCTTGATTTCTTTGAATGCTTGTTGTCATTTACATGCATACTAGCTTTTACTAGCACCATTTTAGTTTTCATTGCTATCTCACTGCTGTCGCATGCATGAAACTGTTTTGCACGAACAGTCGCTGATTCGGCGACTCGCTTCACCCACATGCATGTTGATATGTTTATTGAATCTTTCATTCAATGTTTGCATGCATGATCAATCACTTTTTCTTCCACTTAGTTTCGCCATGCATTCACTTTCATATTTTCTTTCAGTTGCCCGTCAGCAAGTTTGGCCAGCCTTGGCCTGGACTCTGCCTCACTGAGACAACATTGCACAAAACGGGGAAGGAAGGCTCTGTCTTCCTCTCTAGAAATGTGCATTTCTACCTAGGCACTATCCTCCAGGACTGATTTGCACATTTCTAAGGGACAGTGACTATTGGCCCAGAAAATTGCACAATGCATTCCCTAAGCCTGCAGTCATTGCCAGCTGGAATTGCACATTATGTAATCCCAGTAGTCAGCAGTCAATCTGGATTGCACATTGCACAAATATAGAAACCAGTCTTGCCCCCTAGACAACCCAAACTGCCTTTTGCGCAGTTCTGGTAGCCAGCCACCCAGAAGAAATTGCGCAATCATTTCCTATCATTCCCCAGGCATGTGTCATGTCATTCCCCAAATTTGATTTGGTTTTCGTTAATATATTTCTTGCCATGCATGTCACTTTGTCTCCATACCTTTTAGGTGTTCATCTGCCTCTTAGCAGTACATGACCAATGGCATCCAAGAGAGAAAGATCAAAGGACACTAACAGAAGTGCAACTGGAGCAGCAGTTGAACAGGTGTCCACATGTCTACCGATCTATGAAGATACCAAGTTGTTTCTAGACAAGGACATCAAGCTGAAATGGCAAGAGGTCAATGAAGAATTTGCAGGCACTTTTAGGGAAGACCTCGAAGACTGCCAGGTGTATGTGAACATTCACAAGTCTGGCTTGTACTAGATTGCATGCAGATACCCCGCGTTCCCATGCGCAGACATGATACACTGGATCGTCTCGCACACTGATCCCGAGACGATGAATTTGAGTAGTGTCAGCGAGATGAAGCTTGCAACCTTCTGGGCACAGGATTATGATGAGATGTATCAGATGTCGGAGCCCGTGACTATCATGGAGACTCCCTTTAGCTTACCCAGCAGCAGTGCCAACTCCAGAGACATTCTTAAGAATTGGGTAAAGGAGCTGGCTAGATTTAGGATGACACCCAACCAGATCTACAAGATGAAGATACTACGGAAGCGGCACCAATACTTGGTCATATTTTCATGTCGACTGTATGGCCAAGAAAGCACAGAAACCTTCCAATAGAGTTGGGTGATCGTGCTGGACTAACTAACCAGAGAGGGCAAACCATGTAACTGCTTCGGCATGTTGGTTCATCAGTTGAAGGAGTAGGTAATGAAGGCTCAACAATCACCCGGAGGTATGCAAGCAGAGATCTATATGTCTGCCTATATATTAGATGCAATATGTGCCCGACAGGAGTTCCCAGGCTTGGAATGGGCATTGTCACCGATGGAGACTGCTGTGAATGCATATTGTAAGTTGTTGTCCAAATGCAGCTTCACAAGAGTTATCACACGGTTGCCCGATCATTTTGTCACCCAAGTTTACAAGATGATATTCAAACAGGACCCACCCTGCATGTCCAAGGTAGCAATGGAGGCACTGATAGACATTTTTGATTGGTATGCCTCACTGTTCGACACCTTCATACGAATGTTTAGCACGGAGAAGCCTCTGCATGTTCTACTGAAGTTTTCCTTGGACATACTCTTCATGCAGGAAGTAGCATATCACATCTCGGTATGATTGAAAGCTAGACTGCATCGGAAGAAGAAGGCACCTTAGCATGCTCTTTCGTTGCAAATTGGGTTATATGAGATCTAGAGTTTCAAGCAAGTGGATGTCGAAGTAGAACAAATGACGAAGTATCCATTTGACCTCCGAAGTTACAATCCGTATGACCCACATTGTATTGTGAAAGATCACTACACGAGAGTACAGTTCAATTAGATCCACGGGGCATTTCATTGGGCCAAGGAGGACCCATGGAGATATTGCTATAGTTTCTCCAGACCCAATGAATAGGTCGGCTTCACTGTGGAGTGGTTAGCGAAGCAACATGAAGCAGCATCCCGGAGAGCACCAACACCAGCAGCAGTAGCAGTAGAGGCAAGCATACCAATGCACGACAAGGGAAAGAGGAAGATTGTCAATCACATGGAGGAAGAGAAAAGATGCAAGTTCTGAGCAGATCCACTTGTAGAGAAAGCAACTTTGGCTATAGAAGCAAAGAGGCAACAACGCAACAAGCGAATCGTGCAAAGGTAGAGAGAGAAGAGAAGAATGGAGGAAATAGAGAAGGAGTTGCATGAGCTGAAGGAGAAACTCTGGAAGGAACAAGAGCTGCACAAACAAGAGAGGGAACCACAACAACAACAATTACAGCAGGGGGCACAACATGTGCAAATAGATGAAACAATGCTCGTATAGGTAGTGGATTCATCAAAACAGCTGGCATCAGGAAGACAGGGTGAACCATCATAGGAGCAGGACTTTGCTCGTGAGATAGAGCAAGCACTTCAACAGTTGGATATGGATATGGAGCAACAGGAATTGGAACAGGACATCGACCTTATGCCTCACCACCAAGAGGTTGACTTACCCGCTTCACCGCATCTAGAAGATGAGCAAGTCTCAAGTGACCAAGGAGGCACTGAGATCCTTGGAGATCATCCAGAAGGAGAGATGCACAACATATCATTTGGCGAGTCTCAACATATAGTTGTGCAGTCTTGTAGAGTGTCGACTCCATATGATCATACATCTCCTATGCAAGTTGAGGAACGAGTGATCGTGTCTGACGTGCGCAAACATCTAGCAGCCTTAACCGATACAAACAGAGTGTATTTTGAAGCCACTAGCTCAAGTGTTCGCTTTTTGATAGCTGAAAATGAGAGAATGGCTAAGGAACTTCAAATGTCCAAGCAAGGAGGAGTTGGACTTCCATGGTTGTTTAAGTCATAGTGATGTCTAGCATGGCTTGATCAAGCCATTTCTCTCACATGGGTACATGTGCATTGTAATGTAATGTCTTGTCAAGTGTAAGTCAAGTGTCGATAGTAGGATGTAAAAGTCATAGAGTAGATGAAGGGTCAGGAGGGTATTTGAATTGTCACAAAGGGGAATGTCAAGGGCCACCCCACCCCTTGCTATAAATAGTCCCTCATAACTCATTGTATAGGCTTTTAGTCAGCCAAGCTTCCGATAAGACTATCTTAGAGAGAGCTTGGATAGTATTGTAATGAGCCTTGGCTTCTCCACTATGCAGAGCTAGTACATCTCTTTGGAGGAGTAGGCGGTTGTGGCTGTAACGTTCCACTATTGTAACTAGTGGTTGGACATGGATGTATTGTATGACTAGAACTTACACTTCTTAATATAACAAGGCCAACATGTTTCATGCATATGTTGTATTGTATTTTATGCTATCTAGTTTACTCTAAATGATATATGTATTTGTTTGCTTACGCATGCATGTATGGACTATTCTGTATAAGTATGTATGAATCTTTCTGAAATGTGTTGTTGGTTTAACCATCACTTTGGATTGCTCGCTAACTTGCTTTCCATCTTGTGATGCATCTTCGCTCGTGTGTTCCCTTCCAAGATGAGTACTATTATAGGTTTCCAAGGGGCACACTCACCTCACCCTCAGTGTGTTAGAACCTCTCATGCACCTTCCTTGTCTTACTGTAGCTATCACACCCTTGCTACCAACAGAGTTATCTTACTTGCCTCTGTGTGAAATCGTGGTCAAGGCTTTACTGTACGAACCACTATTGGGACTCCTACACCGAACGGTCTGAGGTCTAATTGGGAAATCTTGCCGGGGGGATCCCTAACATATTGGTGGGTCCAGCACCGTGAACATTTCTGGCACTAGAAGGAGGGCCAGATGACAACTTGTGTCCCCTCATCCTGTTTTGAACCTTTTCATATCTATCATGGATTCTTGCCCTCTTATCCCTTCGTGATGTTTTTCGAATCACGAAGATGTCACCATCACGAAGGAGTTTTTCGATCACTTGTCCACTTACACGTATTATGGTGAAGGCGAAGTGGCCTGGCCTGACTTCTTACATGTCTTTCTTTCCATGCTTCATGAGGAGGATGGATGTTCTGACGAATATGCCAACTTTCTACTTGAATACACACTTCGCGAATATCCACATCGATGGCTGTGCATCCTACCGGCTGACAGCGTGCACTCACTTGAGCACTTCTGTGATCTCATTGAAGACACTTTCTATCATTTTGATCTAGACCATCTTGACCAAAAACTATTACAACAACAGAAGGCTCTGCATGAATCGACTATGGATTTTTGGCAGTGCTTCTGTGATTTGCAGTTTCAAGCTCCGAAGATCCAAATGAAGTTTTTCTATCTTTGGGGCATTCGAGTATTGTGTTAAGAAATATGCTCGTCCCAAGAAGAAGTTTGAAATCAAACCTCGCTCAATATTCTTCAGTGATGGAGCTGCGCAATCCCAGACGGATGCGCTCACTATCACAAGTGACTGTCTGCCATCCCCTCATCAAACAACTCCACCACTGCAGAGTGATGTTGAGGATCATGCTCACACACCTGTTCAGCTGTCACATCCTCCCAACATCACTTCGCTTAATTTTCGTGTAGATTTGGTTGTGATTCCATCGAGTTGTCATATGAATTTTGTTCCACAACCTCCATCTTCGCACTCAGTTGTTCCTCTGGATGATACTATCTTGTGTTCTTCCATTCCAGACTCTACACTTGTTGTGAACGAGGAACAATCCACTGACGAAGTTGGTGTTGCACAAACAACATGCACTTGTCATTCATGAAGAGTATGAGTGGGATCTTGAGCATCAACACTCGGCGAAGGATGACCCCCTTCCATCTGAGCCCCCTCCGTTCTTTCCTGACATCTTTGGTGAACCTGCCATCCATGATTTCACATGTGTATCTTCATCCACGGATGCACCCATTGTTGATCACTCGCAGGACACGCCGAATGTCAGTCCATCATTCGCCAATGAAGAGGATGAGTTATTCATTGAAAATCCGCTTGATCTTTCATCTGTCTTTTTTGGAAACACAGAGGATGAATTTGTTCACTTTTCATCTACCCCTCTATTTGATTCATCTGATCATGAGGATGCCGATGAAATCATTGATTTTTCTGATCATGGCTAGCGTGATCCATTTTCTCCCACATTCTATCATGATCATGTTTCTATCACAATTGATTTTTCGAAGCCACCGTTTACGATGATCTATCTAACGATGAAGTCAAAACATCCAAGACTGTTGAGGCACTTTAGCCCGAGCTGACGGTTATGTCAGACCCTCGCTCTCTTGGGGTTAGTTTCACTTCCGACCAGGAAATTGTTCAATCAACCAAGGCTCATCATCACTCATGTGTATGCATTGAAGATCAATCCCACACATATATCATACTTCCTCCACTCGAACTACACGATCTTATCACTCATGCATTGGAGGAATCTTACATTGCAAGCACACGTGCATGATGAAAGTTGTCTTTTCTTCTTTCATTTGCTTGCATGTCACAATCAAGAGTGTGCATATGCTTCAAAGTTAGATGCAATGTCACACAACACCATGGTAAGTCCACTGACTACTCTTCATACACTTGCACTCACTTATGTCCCATGGGCACCTTAAAGCACGAAGTGTTATTGTCTTCATTGTTATATCTTTCTTGCTTGCTGGTTCACACAATTGGGTTGCTCGAGGACCAAGCATTCACCAACATGGGTTAACCAATGCACCGGTGGCTGCATTGGAAATATCATTTCACATGATCAGGCCCATGCACCGTTAGTTTAGGAGTAGGAGTAGTGTTTTCTTTCAATCAGTTTGCTCACATGCTTGTTTGCTTACTTGCTTTGTTTGTTTGTTTGTTTTCTCACTTATTTTCTTACTCGCTTTTTCTTCTGCTTCTGCTTTGATTTTTTGTTTGTTAGTTTTCTTGCTCTGTTTGTAGGTTATTTTCGCATGAAACCATGTCTGACTCTTGAAACAAGCTAACTAAACCACAAGAGGCCTTATGCAGCTATCACTACTTGGTTATCTGTCATCTTACCTTTGTATGAAGAACTTGTTACTGTTAGTCCATGATACGTCAAAGGAAAATACTTAATGTTCTAAGTGAACCTTGGTGAAAACACAATGCTTACGTGCTAACTAGTGTCACCTACTCTAGTCGGTTGCTTTTGGGTTAACCCTTGTTAGCTTAGTCAAGTAGAGTAAGGTGAGGCGGAAAACCTTAACAGGCACGTCAGAGGTATAATAAACTACTTCTCTACTAGAACAACCTCTTTTTCTCTTAATAAGTCAGTATCCCTCTTCCGCCTTTGAAAATGAATAAGTGTTATGCACAGTTACGAAAATAAAAAATAAAAAAATGAAAAGTGAAAAAAGTTTGAAAAAAATGAAAATGAATAAGGCGAAAGAAGAGAAAGGCTTCGTGTGACGAGAGGTGATGCAAGTAACTCTGCCGGGGTACTGACCAGGCTCATTGGTAGCGGAGCCATGCTTGTGTTCCTATGTGACTCCGCCGGGGTACTGTCCAGGCCTGCTGGTAGTGAAGCAACACCAGAGATGAAACTAAGACTTTGACGACTATACTGCTTGTGCACCAATATACCCGTCAACCCCAATCGAAACAATTGTGTTTCCTTGGCTTGGAATGTGTGTCAATCGACCAAGATCTTGGCAGATGCTACATCTTACAATCAAGCTAGTGTGAAACCAAGATGAACTGAGAACTGAAAAATACTTCCGAAGGTGTTAGACTTGATTTTCACGAACAAGGTCCATTCAGAGAGTTGGAGTTCTACCAGTGTGTCGCCAAGTGTTGTAGCGGCTACAACCACCCTCCATTTTTTTTCCTTAGCTTCGTTTTGGAGCCTCCCTACCAACCTTTCAAAGCACCTTGCCTTGCTTCGTCAAGTACACAAGCTTCAATGTTTTTCTTGCACAAAGACAACCTGTCGATCAAATCTTGATGCATTCCCGTCATAGGCTAATCACTCAGACTTGGTTCAGCTGTAGGCTGAGCAGCTCCCCCAAGAAATTGCGCAATTTTGGAAGGAAACCATCCTTCCCTCCAGAAATTGCGTAATTCTGTCTGGCAGCCTGCTAGGCTCCAAAATTATGCAATCATGCCAGTCAGGTTTCACCCAAAAACTACGCAATCCTTCCCAGCAGGCCTACTCAGCCCAAGAATTACGCAATCCTGAGCAACAGTCAGCTTCTCTGCCCAAAAATTGCACAAATCTCTTGGGTAGCCAGCCTAGCTCCCATCCAGAAATGCGCTTTTTCTCCCAGTAGTTGACCAGCCTCATCCATGAGAAGTTGGGTTGACCAGTTGCATCCCGGACCAAGGAAAGTTGACTTGCATGCATGACTTGCTTTTTCCCAGAATAACAAAAGGCAACATGCAAAAAGCATCCCATGATTCAGGGAGCTATTTTTAGCAACCAAAGTTTACATGCAAAATCGTTTCAGAAACTTTCCTCCAAGTGTCACTTTTTCCTAGATTTGTGGCATGCGCATCATGAGCTCAAACTTATTTATTCGACGCATCAGATCTCATTATTTCACATTGATATTGGAGCTCTGACATCCCACAGCACATCCAGGACTCTTCAACACATCTAGCTTAGCTATTCATAGGTAAGTGGTCTCAACTTGTCTTTTTCAACATTTCTATCACTTTTTGTGTTTTCGCTTGTGTGAGTGTTGTTTTCTTGATTTCTTTGAACGCTTGTTGTCATTTACATGCATACTAGCTTGTACTAGCACCATTTCAGTTTTCGTTGCTATCTCACTGCTGTCGCATGCATGAAACTGTTTTGCACGAACGATCATTGATTAGGCAACTCGCTTCACCCGCATGCATGTTGATCTGTTTGCTGAATCTTTCATTCAATGTTTGCATGCACGATTAATCACTTCTACTTCCACTTAGTGTCACCATGCATTCACTTTCATATTTTCTTTCAGTGGCCTGTCGACGAATCTAGCTAGCCTTGGCCTAGACTCTGCCTCACCGAGACAACATTGCACAATTCGGGGAAGGAAGGCTTTGTCTTCCTCTCCAAAAATGTGCATTTCTGCCTAGGCACTATCCTCCAGGACTGCTTTGCGCATTTCTAAGGGACAGTGACTGCTGGCCCAGAAAATTGCGCAATGTAGTCCCTAAGCCTGCAGTAATTGCTAGCTGGAATTGTGCATTATGTAATCCATGTAGATTTTAACCCTGTATAGAAATTACCTGCATACGAATTCTAAAACACATAAAATAAACAATGCAAGAGCATAACACATAAAACACATATACACAAAGATTTTCCCCTGGATCCCAAAACCGAGACTACCAGCTTGATTTTTCATTATGTTCCTTTCAATGTTACAATACATATTTATACATGCCGAAGCATCTAATACCATGGACCGAAAACCATCATGTCTAAAACCATGTGTTAAAATCATGCACAAAACCATAGGTAGGTCCACCCAACCTAATATAGGGTCAAAAAACAAAATTTTCTGGGGCGCTACCCCGGACCCCATAGAGGGGGTTACCTGCACACCTCAAACCCCCTATGACCCCCCCACTACATAATCGGTGCAACGAAGGGGAGGCGAAACCCCTCAGTTAACTACGTCGGCCAGTCATAGAAAGAATATAATACAACCCAACATTCTTCCACTTGTTGTTTTCTTTCCACGGGGGGTCACAAGAGAGGTTAGTCATTTATCCAAACCTGGAATGCCCATTGTTTCTCTACACCAAGAGAACTTCTCAGAGCTCACAAATTTTGTCAATGCATCTGCAGTATTCTTCAAAGTGTCCACCTTTAAGAGCAACGCCTTTTTGTCTTCTATCATATCCCTCACAAAGTGATACTAAACATCAATGTGCTTTGTCTTTGAATGATATGCAGGGTTCTTTGCCAAGAAATTGCACTTTGGTTGTCACAGTCTATCCTTATAGCTCCCTGTACTAACCCCATACTTGAACACAATCTTTGCAAGCAAACTGCTTCCTTGCTTGCGTGAGTGGCTGCCATGTATTCTACCTATGTAGTTGATAGTGCCACTATAGATTGTTTCTTACTCATCCAACTGACTGCACCTCCAAATAGGTTAAACACATACCCACTTGTAGATCTTCTCTAATCCAGATCTCCAGCCCAGTTTGCATCAACAAAGCCATGAATATCCAACACTCTGTCCAATCCTGGTCTTCCTTGGTAACACAAACCATAATCACTAGTGCCACGCAAATACCTGAAAACCCGCTTCACTACTATCCAGTGCTCCTTCCCTAATTTTGACATAAACCTGATCAATACTCCCACTAAATGTGCAATGTCTGGTCTAGTACAGACCATTGCATACATCAGGCTACCGACTACACTTGCATATGGAACATGAGACATGTCCTCTTCCTCTTCTTGTGTCTTGGGACATTGTTCAGCAGATAACCTCACACCTACAGGAATAGGAACCTTCACCGGTTTACTATCCTGCATATTAAATCTCTGTAGTATTGTCTCGACATACTTCCTCTAGTTTAACCAGAGCTTCCTCTTTTCCCGGTCTCTTTTAATTTCCATGCCCAAAATATAGTTTGCAGCACCAAGATCTTTCATGTCGAATTTGGAGGGTAATTGGGTCTTCAAATCCTGGATAATTTCTTCATCATTAACAACCAGCAACATATCATCCACATACAAGACCAGATAAATAACATGGTCACCAATTAATTTAAAATACACAGTGACTTGCTTTGCTTCTGGTGAGGCCAAGTCCCCGTATAAATGTATCAAATTTCTGATACCACATCCTTGGTGACTGTTTTAACCCATACAAAGACTTCTTTAACTTTCATACCATTTCTTTCTTACCCTTCACCGCAAAACCTTTAGGTTGCTTCATGTAAATCTCCTCTTCCAGATCCCTGTGAAGAAATTTTGTCTTCACATCCATCTGTTCTACCTCAAAATCAAAAGCAGCAACAATAGATAAAAGTAATCTAATAGAAGTTACCTTGGAAACAGGTGAAAAAATATCACCAAAATCAATTCCCAACACCTGGGAATAATCTTTTGCTATCAACCAAGCTTTGTATTTCTCCACCTTTCCTTCTGCATTTGTCTTCTTTGTCAACACCCATTTGCTGCCAATAGGTTTCCTTCCAGCCGGCAACTCCACCAAATCCCAAGCCTCATTTTTGTGCAAAGATGTCATTTCATCAACCATGGCCTCTTTCCAGAGTTTTCCATCTTTTGAATCTACTGCTTCCTTCACAGTTTTGGGATCATCGTCAGTAATAGATAAAGCAAAATTTTAACAGAAAGCAGATGGACTATACCTTTCTGGCTACCTTCTTTCTCGAACTAATCTTCTCACACCCGAAGTTTGTGGCTCTTCATCTTCTGATTCCTCCTCTGTTGTAGAATCTAATTCTTCCTCCTTAAGCTCAAACTCTATCTTCTCAGGTTCCTTTGGTTGGACTTCATGTTTAATGATATCTTTTACCTCTTTGAACACCACATCTCGACTATACACAACCTTCCTTATTACTGGGTTCCAAATCTTATAACCCTTTAAACCATCCTTATACCCAATAAAGATGCACTTTTTAGATTTACTATCGAACTTGGTTCGTTACTCCTTTAGAACATGTACATATGCATCACATCCAAATGCCCTCAGATGTGAAAGAGAGGGTTTCTTACCAGTCCATACCTCTTGTGGAGTCTTATCCTCCAATGCTGATGAAGGTGATCTGTTGACCAGGTAACATGCTGTCTCCACCGCCTCTACCTAGAATTCTTGTCCTAACTTGGCACCACTGAGCATGCTTCTTTCCCTTTCCATCAACATCTTGTTCATTCTTTCTGCAACTCCATTTTGCTCAGGTGTGTATGGAGTAGTCTTATGCCATGTTATACCACATTTCTTATAGAATTCTTCAAATTCCTTACTACAAAACTCTCCATTGTTATCTGTCCTCAACACCTTTATCTTCTTATCTGTCTGGTTTTCCACCAGAGCCTTAAATTCTTTAAACCTGTTAAAGACTTCAGATTTCTTTTTAAGGAAATATGTCCATGTATTACTTGAGAAGTCATCTATAAATGATACATAGTACATAGACTTACCCAGTGTGGAACCTTCACAAGTCCAAACACATCACTGTGCACAATTTCTAATATCTATTTCTCCCTCTTACCACCAGAGGGGAAACTCACCTGATTTTTCTTCCCATATACACAATTTTCACAGAAATCAAAATCCAGAGAGCTATTACTCATACCTTCTACCATACCTTTACCATGAAGTATTCAAAGGCCCTTCTCTCCAATATATCCAAACCTTTGACGCCACAGCATGGTCTTCTCTCCAGAGACCACTAGGTTTTTTGCTCCACTTTCAGGAACCAGAGAGCTGTTGCACCCATTAACAACAGTGCTACCTTGCAGCTTGTATAGAGTTCCAATCTGAATTCCCCTCATCAAGACCAGTGCTCCCCGAACCATCTTGAAGGTATCCTTCTCGAACACTGTTTTTACACCTACATCATCCATCTTGCTTACAGAAATCAGATTTCTAGCCAATGCAAGAATATGTAGAACACCCAGATGTGTTCTAACCCTGCCACCTTGTAACTTCAACTTTACTTTTCCGCGACCAACGATTCTAGCCTTCCTATCATCCCCTAAGAAGACATCACCACCATCGTATTTCTCATACTCGCAGAACCACTCTCTATGGGGAGTGAAGTGAAAGGATGCACCTGAGTCAATCAACCATGCCTCATTATCTACATGTGTACTTGAAGAAGCCAAGTACACATCCCCACCTTCATCTGAGGTGGTTTTTACCTCTGCATAAGGAGCATCATCAGATCCCTTTCCTTTATCAGGAGCTTTAGATTTACATTCCCTTTTGTAGTGCCCTTCCTTTCTGCATTTCTAGCACACCACCTTTACATGTTTTCCTGGAGATTTAGATCTCACTCCAGATTTAGATCTCCCACTCAATGACTTATTTTTTCTGTTCTGGGACCGTCCTCGTATAGACAAGCCATCACCATTCTGGCTCTCCATATTTTTCCGTCTCATCTCCTCTATCAGCAAGGATGAGACTATTTCATCAAAATACAATGAATTTGTATTGCTACCTATTGCAATAACCAGACTATCCCACGAATCTGGTAGAGAACACAACAAATTGATGCACTTATCTTCATCTGAAATTTTAATATCAACAGATAAGAACTGACTTACCACAGTATTAAATGTGTTCAGATGCTCTATCACCGAGTCTCCATCTTTCATCCTCAGGTTATACAAATTTTTCCGTAGGAACAGTTTATTCACAAGAGACTTAGATTTGTACAAAGTCCCTAACTTGTCCCACAAAGCCTTTGTCGTAGATTCCCATGATACATTCAACAACACTAAATCTAAGACACACAATTGTATTGTGCTCTTTGCCTTCCGATCCAACTTCTTCCATTCTTTATCAGACACTCCCGTTGGTTTAGTACTCGGATCTACCGTGATCCACTGATCTTTATCCACCAACAGATCCTCCATCTTGAGTTTCCACAACTCAAAATTTTTACCATTAAATTTCTCGATCTCTATCTTTCCACTGCTCACCATCTTCTTTCACCACTAGAATTGATCTCACAGTTCTCCCACTAAACAGGGTCTACCACAAGCTCGAGCGAAACCCCTCAACAACAAAGGCGTCCCCTTGAAGCCATAACAGCTCTGATACCAAATGTAGGTTTTAACCCCATATAGAAATTACCTGCATATGAATTCTAAAACACATAAAATAAAAATTGTGAGAGCGTAACACATAAAACACATATACACAGAGATTTTCCCCTGGATCCCAAAACCAAGACTACCAGCTTGATTTTTCATTATGTTCCTTTCAATGTTACAATACATATTTATACATGCCAAAGCATCCAATACCATGGACCGAAAACCATCGCGTCCAAAACCATGTGCGAAAATCATGCACAAAACCATAGGTAGGTCCACCCAAACTAATATAGGGTCAAAAAACAAAATTTCCCGGGGCGATGCCCCAGACCCCATAGAGGGGGGTTACCTGCACCCCTCAAACCCCCTGTGACCCCCCTGCTACGCAATCGGCGCAACAATGGGAGGCTCTGCCCCCCCTCTAACCCCCCGATTAACTACGTGGGCTAGTCATAGAAAGAATATAACACACCCCAACAATCCCAACAGTCAACAGTCAGTCTGGATTGCCATTGAACATATACAGCAGCCAGTCTTGCCTCCCAAAGAGCCCAGACTGCCTTTTACGGAGTTCTAGCAGCTTCCCAGAAGAAATTGCGCAATCTTTGCCTATCATTCCCCATGTATGTGTCATGTCATTCCCTAAATTTGCTTTGGTTTTCGCTGACAGATTTCTTGCCACGCATGTCACTTTGTCTCTAGTCCTTTCAGGTGTTCATCTACCTCTTAGCAGTATAGGACTAATGGCCTCCAAGAGAGCAGGATCAAAGGACACTGACAGAAGTGCAACTGGAGCAGCAGTTGAATAGGTGTCCACATGTCTACCGATCTATGAAGATACCAAGTTGTTTCTAGACAAGGACATCAAGTTGAAATGGAAAGAGGTCAATGAAGCATTTGCAAGCACTTTTAGGGAAAACCTCGAAGACTGCTAAGTGTATGTGAACATTCACAAGTCCGGCTTGTATCGGATTGCATGCAGATACCCCGCGTTCCCATGCGCAGACATGATACACTGGATCGTCTCGCACACTAATCCCGAGATGATGAATTTGAGCAGTATCAACGGGATGAAGCTTGCAACCTTCTAGGCATAGGATTATGATGAGATGTATCAGATGTCAGAGCCCATGACTATCATGGAGACTCCCTTTAGCTTACCCGGCAATAACGCTAACTCCAGAGACATTCTTAAGAATTGGGTAAAGGAGTCAGCCAGATTTAGGATGACACCCAACCAGATCTACAAGACGAAGATACTCCAGAAGGCATATCAATACTTGGTCATATTTTCATGTTGACTGTATGGCCAAGAAAGCACGAAAACCTTCCCATAGAGTTGGGAGATCACGCTGGACCAACTGGCCAGAGAGGGAAAACCATGTAACTAGTCTGGCATGTTGGCTCATCAACTAAAGGAGCAGGTAACAAAGGCTCGATAGTCACCTAGAGGTATGCAAGCAAAGATCTATATGTTTGCCTACATCTTAGATGCAATTTGTGCCCGACAGGAGTTCCCGGGCTTGGAATGGGCATGGTCACTGACGGAGACTGCTGTGAACACATATTGTAAGTTGATGTCTGAATGTAGCTTCAGAGGAGTTATCACACGGTTGTTCGATCATTTTTTCACCCCATTTTACAAGATGATATTCAAACAGGACCCACCCTACATGTCTCAGAAGCAATGGAGGTACTGATAGACATTTCTAATTGGTATGCCTCACTGTTCGGGACCTTCATACAAATGTTCAGCGCGGATAAGCCTCCGCATGTTCTACCGAAGTTTGCCTTGGACATACTCATCATGCAGGAAGTAGCATATCAAATCTCGGTAGAATTGAGAGTGACACTGCACCAGAAGAAGAAGGCACCTTGACCCGCTCTTTTATTGCGGATTGGGTTATATGATATCCGGAGTTTCAAGCAAGCGGATGTCGAAGCAAAACAGATGAGGAAGTATCCATTCGACCTCTGAAGTTACAATCCGTATGACCCATATTTTATTGTGAAAGATCACTACATGAGAGTACAGTTCAACTGGATCCACGGGGCATTTCATTGGGTCGAGGAGGACCCATGGAGATATTTCTATAGTTTCTCTAGACACAATGAATAGGTCAGCTTCGCCATGGAGTGGTTAGTGAAGCAACATGAAGCAACATCCTGGAGAGCATCAACACCAACAGTAGCAGCAGCAAAGGCAAGCCTACCAGTGCGCAACAAGGGCAAGAGGAAGATTGTCGATCGCATGGAGGAAGAGCAAAGCTGCAAGTTCCGAGCAGATCCACTTGTAGAGAAAGAAGCTTTGTCTATAGAGGCAAAGAGGCAACAATGCGACAAGAGAATTGCTCAAAGGCAGAGGGAGAAAAGAAGAATGGAGGAAACAGAGAAGGAGTTGCATGACCTAAAGGAGAAACTCTGGAAGGAACAAGAGTTGCGCAAACAAGAGAGGGAAGCGTAGCAACAATAGGTATAGGAGGGGGCACAACATGTGCAAACAGATGAAACAACGCTCGTACATGTAGTGGAGTCATCAGAACAGTTGGCATAAGGCAGAAAGGATGAACCATCATAGGAGCAGGACTTCGCTTGTGAGATAGAGCAAGCACTTCAACAGTTGGATATGGATATGGAGCAACGGGAATTGGAACGAGACATCGACCTTATGCCTCACCACCAAGGGTTAGACTTACCCACTTCACTGCATCCAGAAGATGAGCAAGTCTCAAGTGACCAAGAAGGCATTAAGATCCTTGGAGATCAACCAGAAGGAGAGATGCACAACATCTCATTTGACAAGTCTCAACATAGAGTTGTGCAGTCTCATAGAGTGTCAACTCCGGATGATCATACATCTCCTACGCAAGTTGAGGAACGAGTGATCGTGTCTGACATGCACAAACATCCAGTAGCCTTGGCCGATGCAACCAAAGTGTATGCCAAAGCCACTAGCTCAAGTGTTTGCTTTTTGATAGTTGAAAATGAGCGAATAGATAAGGAACTTCAGATGGACAAGCAAGGAGGAGAGTTGGTGACAGCATCCGCCCGAGCTGAACTGAAGAAGGAAATACTAGATGAAGTATTTTCCCTTGACACAATTATGCGAGCGTTGTACTCCAAGTTTGGTACCGTGCATAAGGCAGTCATCCATCTCAATGGATGGCAGCAACGATGTGCTAGAAGAGCACGTATCTTGGCGAACTTGCATGCTGTTGTTGATTACATGCAAACATGGACAATGAGATACAAGGGAGCCCCACTTCACTTACCTAAGATGATGAAGGCCAGTGCGGTCGAGCTGAAGGCACGTATCCGGAGTCAGATCCAGAACTATGAAGAGCTCCCGCAACTCATCACTAGTATACAGGCTTCCCATGCATGTGTATTCAAGAGTATGGATGTTGTGGTGCGTGCACATGCGATCCCATCTATTGGGACTCTCACCCAGGTGAAGACAAAGGCACAGGTCCGACTAGAGCTTGACTCGTACTTCGACGAGTTGATGCGCATTGCTACCAGCCCAGACTTGCCCATTAGTGCAGACATCATGCACAAGTATGTTGTTGGTCTAGCCGCATTGAAGACAATGATGTGCATGCTTATAGACGAGTTGGATAGAGGAGCCCGAGCAGTGTACCCGGATGTTATGGAGGCAAGAGTCAGGTTCCAAAAAGATGTCACCTTGGAGCACATGGACACCATCGCGGACTACCGATCTTGGCATCAGTATGTTATTGTTGATCAGTGTGAGGATGTTGAGGAGTTGGACTTCCATGGTTGTCTAAGTCATAGTGATGTCTAGCATGGCTTGCTCAAGCCATTTCTCTCACATGGGTACATGTGCATTGTAATGTAATGTCTTGTCAAGTGTAAGTCAAGTGTCGATAATTGGATGTAACAATCATAAAGTAGATGAAGAATCACGAGGGTAGTTGAACTGTCACAAAGGGGAATATGAAGGGCCACCCCACCCCTTGCTATAAATAGTCCCTCATAACTCATTGTATAGGATTTTGGTCAGCCAAGCTTCCGATAAGACTATCTTAGAGAGAGCTTGGACAGTATTGTAACGAGCCTTGGCTTCTCCACTACGCAGAGCTAGTACATCTCTTTGGAGGAGCAGGCGGTTGTGGTTGTAACGTTCCACTATTGGAACTAGTGGTTGGACATGGATGTATTGTATGACTGGAACTTACACTTCTTAATATAACAGAGCCAACACGTTTCATGCATATGTTGTATTGTATTCTATGCTATCTAGTTTACTCTAAATGATATATGTATTTGTTTTCTTATGCATGCATGTATGGACTATTATGTATAAGTATGTATGAATCTTTCTGAAATGTGTTGTTGGTTTAACCATCACTTTGGATTGCTCACTAAATTTCTTTCCAGCTTGTGATGCATCTTCGCTCGTGTGTTCCCTTCCAAGCCGAGTACTATTACAGGTTTCCAAGGGGTGCACTCACCTCACCCTCAGTGTGTTAGAACCTCTCATGCACCTTCCTTGTCTTACTATAGCTGTCACACCCTTGCTACCAATAGAGTTATCTTACTTGCCTCTGTGCGAAATCACGGTCAAGGCATTACCGTACAAACCATTGTTGGGACTCCTACACCAAATAGTCTAAGGTCTAATTGGGACTTCTTACCGGGGAGATCCCTCATGTTGGCAGGTCCAGTACCATCAACAAACTCCCAAGAAACTTTTGACACGGTTAGTAATACATGTAAATCACTCTACCGTAACTAATGAAGTAGGGTCGATCACTCCACTGGGTCCGATATGATCTCATGCTTAACTTCATTGTTAGAGGATCTTCTTAGAGCAAAACTATAATAAATGGATTTAATCACCATCACAAGTTTCTAGTGTTTATTTGAAGCTTTTGAAAGTTAACTCACTTCCCTATTCCAAATCCCTACAATCTGATCTAATGTAGGTGGAAAGAGCCCTAAAATAATAAAAATTCTAATTGATTTTATTAGCATTGTTTTTTTTAAGTTGTTACTTACTCAATGGGTAAATGGATGTGAAACTGATGGTGTTATGACCTGAATAAAAACTTTATTGCAATCGAACATGATATTTTGATCTTTTCATTTCGATGAATTCTAGCTAAAGTAAGAAGAGAGGTTCTTCTTTAAAATATAAACTCCAGAATGCACCACTTCTAATTTTCCAATGCAATTCAAAGCCCTAAGTGCCGAACCATGCAATGTAATCAATGCACAATTTGCTTGAAAACTATACAAATGTAATTTATGCGCAATTTCGTTAATGTTATGAAAATGAGAATTCTAACTATGAAAATGTAATATATGCAAGATAATTCTTCAAAACAAACACAAGATGATTCCAAATCAATGAAATAACAACAAGACTAGTTTCCTTCACTAATATAACTAAAGAACCAATCGAGTGTAAGTAAAGGAAATTGGATGAAAATTCCAAAGATCAAAAGTGATGACTCAAAGGCAATTAACACTCAGACACAATTCAACACCACCCCCCCCCCCCCCCCCCCACCCCCGCGCCCCTCTCCCCTCCACCCACCCATTGAGGGGGATTTTTTTTTTTTGAAAATTTTTTTTAAGAAATTGAGACAAACCTCTGAATAATTACCAAAGGAAATCAAATTAAGAATTTCTCAAAAAAGAAAATTCAAAATACCTAGTCAAATTGACAGAGACTCTATAAGACGATAAACAAGTTTAAGAAATCATAAAAATAAAAAATCTAGACTTAAATAAGAGAAACCCTAGTTTTTTCAAAAAAATTACAGGGTTACGCAAGTCACTAGTTGAATTCAATGCACATACGCACTGGTGTTAAGGTCTAAGTGCACAAATATGTGCTCTATTTCTAAAGATAAAATGCGCAGTCCGAGAAAAGTTTAGAAAAAAATAAAAACAAAGGTCTCAAGCTAGAAATGTCAATTCTTAAAAGGATCTAAAGGTTTCAGGGGTCACAGAAGGACACAATGGATCACTCTCGTTCCTAAGTGGATTCGCCGTTTTTTTAGGTGGACAAATCACTTCTTATGGATAAGAAGGATCTCCCTAGATTTCCAACAAAACCTAATAACAAACATCAAAATAATTATTGCCTTTCCTTAGCCTATAATTGAAACATGAAACATGTACTATGTGAAGAATCACTTACCTATTAGCCATGTGCTTGTACAAGTCCTTTTAGTGCTCTCCACAACAATATTTTCCTCAATGCCTTAGAGGCTTTCCCAATGCTTTCCACAACTTCTCCATGATGCTCCAAAAGAGATCTACACAGAAAAAAACATTCAAAGGGATCAAAACATCTCTCATATAAAATCATAGGTAAATAAAATCCCTAACTTAACATACAACAAATAGTTGAACCAATAACTAGTTATAAACCATGCGAGTGATCAAGGAATCTCGCAAATAACATCAAAATATGCAATTAGGAAAGAACAACTTCTTTGTATTAAGTGCAAAGGAGAACAAGCTTACAACCTGGTTGCCTTGATGTCACAAGCCTCTTCCAATGGTCTTCGTTCCTTCCCTTGATGACAAGCTCTTTAGACCCAAAATCAGCAGCATAAGTTTACAAATCTAAGTCTCTCTCCTTCCTCTAGTCTTATGCTCAATTTATAGGAAAGAGGAAGAGGTTTCTAGTTCCTCTTGTCAAGGGATATAATGCTTAAGACGAGGATATTAGTTCCATGAACCAAGGGATGAGGCGCACGTATATAGTAGTTAGAGGTTTCTAATTTGGATAAGATTCCTCCATCAAAGCTTTTAGAATTTTCTTTTTTATTTTTGCTTGCGTGAACAGGATTGTGCAGTTTATAGTGGAAGACAATGCGCAAAATTGCATAGGCCACAATGGTAAAAAAACATGCATGTGCAGGTAATTGTTAGGAAAACTGCGCAGATACTCAAAATTGGTTTTTAAGCAATGCAACCCAAACTTCCTTTTGTCCCTACTATTCTTTTACTTCAAGCTTCATAGGGGATTCACTTGAGACACTCATCGGATGGCGAAAGATTCGAATCGACAATCATGGTGACAAGATTTATTGTAACAATTTTATTCAAAGGGAATATGTGTGGTGGTATTTAATCCTAGTGTGGAAATGCAAAGAATCCTTTACCAAGGTCCATGTTTTTAGGGATGCACTGGTCTTTCAGTGAAGCATTGGTTCCCAAGATTTAATCCTCTCAATATGCCAACAATGTTGACTCCATTATGGTTAAGTTTGCCCAACTTTCCCATTCACTTTACCCATCTTAAGTTCTTAGAAAAGGTGGGTGACTTAATTGGGTGATTCATCAAAATAAACAAGGAAAGGTTATCAAAAGGAATTTTCACCTATGTCTGCATATGTGTTGAAGTTGATCTCCATAAAGGTTTTCCCAATAAAATAGAGCTCCAGTGGATGGGAAATGTGTTTTCTCAACCCTTGGACTATGAAAACACAACTTTCCGATGCAGGAATTGCCAATAGGTTGGTGACCTTCAAAGTGTTTGTCCCTTTCTGAAAGGGGTTGCCTCCTCGCTGATGCCTAAGAATTTGAGTCACAGTTGGAGAGATCCTAAGGAAGGACAAGGATCTAAAGAATCAATTGGTCAAAGAAGAGACAACTTGTAGAATCCAGAAATAGTTTCAAGGAAACCAATGCCCCCAAGGGTACTGTCTCTTTCTAATGTAGGGGCGAACCATAGAAGGAACGAGTAGGAAAGAGATTCAACCATTGTTGTGGCTGCAACAAGTGGACAGAAAAGAACCCATGAATCGAATCTTTCTGACACGACAAGGAAATGACAAACAAGGATGATTCCATGGCATTGTAATTATGTAATGGCAATAAGACCACTGATTCATCTAGAACTGGGTTGATTAATACAGTGGGTGGGATCGATGTTCGATAGAGGAAAAGGAAAAAATAAAAAATCGGGTCTTGTCTTGAGAGTTCATTTTATAATTGTAGGATTTGTAGTTGGTTATACAGGGATTTCTCTGTTGGGATGAGCACTTTTCCCTGGGGTTTCTGAGGTCTCAGTAATGAAGTTTATATGGGGATTTAAGTGTGTGACCTAAAGTTCTTGGGCGTGTGGTAATGAAATCTTCACTCTAAGGAGAGTTGTATGAAAACCATGTACTCTTGTTTTATGATGGAATATAATTGCTACAATTTACAAAAATAAAGAAAATGATAAACATATATGTGATTTCCTTGAAAATCAAACTATAATATTATGCAATGCACACATTCTTTAGTGACTTGGTGCATACAATTGAGGATGAGAAAAGTAACTTTAATCATTGAGGACAAGGAGTACTAATATAAAATAAATACACATACAATGTGAATTAAACATTATGTCTAAATGCACTTTGAGGCTTGCAACTCACTCTCTCCATTGAAGCCATTAATGAGTTCAAAACCTAAAGATCTCTAGGTTTGGAATCCCTGCAAAAGAGTTGGAACATATAGATATCTTGTTTGAGAAATATGCATTTCAACTGATTATTGCCTTATACAGTTGCTAGCTCTCTTAGATTCCTATTTAATGGCCATCAATTATAGAATAATTTAATTCCAGACTTAAACAAACGAGCATATGAGAGACTATTTTTGCACCATCTATTCAATGAAATACACTTCCTGCTTGAGAAAAACTTTGTTGCTTAACAACTGATCATGTTTCTTTTTCAAGATAGAAACTCTAAGGTTCCCACTTTTTCAATGTTCTAAAAAATTTGAACCCAGTGAAAGAAATTAAAAAGATAGTTCCTATTATTATCATTTACATAATTGTATCTTAATAAAGTGTATTTTTTAAATTGTAAATGATGCTAATAATAAATTTTACAAAGTTAATGTTTTATTTAAAATAAGAAATATTTTTTTATTAAAAAATTAGAATGCTTTTCAAAAATATATTATTTTATTATCTTAATATAGAATATTAGTTTTTTTTATAAATATTATTTATAATAAAATAAATTGATTTTATCTTTTCCATAAAATTTGAAACTTTATATAATTAAAATATATCTTTTTAAATATTTATAAAAAATTAAATAATTTAAAATTTTCTCTCGTTAAAATATATATATATATATATATAAAAAACAAAACAAAACAAAACAGAACAAAACAAAACCAAAAAACAAAAAAACAAAAAACAAAAACAACCTTCATTAAAGATGAACTTTTACTTTTTCGTATAATAATTAATCTAAATGGACACCTCAACTAACAATAAGTTCTTTTATTAAAAAATCTAATATAAATATCAGTCCCAATTTTATGACTCTTTCTATTTATAATACCTACTCTTTCTGAAACTATCATTTCTTTAAGTGAAATAATTTAATTAAAAATCATAATATACATGATCAACATAGATAGCATATGTGACTCCAACCCGAGAATCACCAAAAATGTGCATAAAGTCAATAAGCCAACTCCTATTAGGATAACTTTTCCAATAAATGGAGGCTAATTTAACCACAAACATAGGCTTAATAAATATTATTATTTTGGTTATATGAAATCAATGTGAATATGGTAAGAGAAAACCTAATAAGGATACTATCTTGAAAAGGCTCATCATGTAGTTTGGTGGATACGGATAAGCCAATATCACACCTATTCCATTCATATTGTTCTTTTTCCTGTTCACAACAGTAAATATTTATTTGAACGATTTCGCAGGGTTCACGTAGAGTATATGTATTACGAGGAATTAAAAGATAAAATCAGTTAATGTAATTCAGGAGACATTAATTCTATTGTTGTTATTGCATGCACTGTCTTTCTCAGTGAAACACTATGAATTTACTCATCTAACATCCAACTATGTGCTTATCATAATCGAAGGATACGCCAACTACACTGTTAATTAACAGCACAGTAAATGAACTTGGGAGATGGAAGCTTTTTGTACAGAATGGTTGGGGTGTCTCCTATGCCAATGCCTTTTACTCATCTTAACAAGATCATAATATTAGCCAGACCAAAAACTATGGGAATTTTTTCAAAATGGCAACCAGAATTTTCTATTATTTTTAGACTATAGCCTTTCGGGGTGGAGGCCAAATGCATATCTCCACAGCGATGGCGACAATCCTCCATGGATGCGTATGTTGATGACCACAATGGCTATAGGATGCACCATAAATATGTATATTGGTGGATGGCCATTCGATCTCCAAAGTCTTGATGACTATGTAGTTAGGTTGATAGTACCCACCATGAAAATGTATGACAAGTTTTATAGAACAACAACACTCACCACGAATAACTGGAAAACGGACACCAAACGAGTCCAAACTTCGAAGCGGACTCAAAATCTGAAGTATCTATTAAATTTGCAATTTTTCTAATTTAATGGTCATTTCAATTCTTTTATCATAAAATGTTAAGGGTTGAGAAAAAAATCGCTCTTAAACAAACAAATAAAAAATCATATCACTTTATAAGAAAAATGTATCCGTCGAATTCCGTTCTGTTTAGCTCTGCTCATCCCTGCTTCTACCCACTCAATAAATTTCGCGCTCAACCCACTGGATTGGGTGGACATGGTTAAATGGGTATGATTAAGTTGTCCCCATATTTCGTATGGCCGACTTCGTGTCGTCATGTGCCTTTGGTAGATTATAATATCTTCACCCACATCCATTATTGTGCTTAAAGGAAGAGTTGGTATCGAAATATTTCTAATAATTATTAGAGTTGATTTGCTCTCTCCATTCAATTATCATTTATTTGTCCAGATGCTTTGTGTGATTTCATCCACTATGTCGTAAGTGGAACATGACACTGGGTCACCCAAAATGTCGTCAGGCACATGTCATCACATGACGCCGCGTTCGCGTGTTGGGCAAGAATTGCACGCACATGTCAGATCCGTGACAAAAGGACTCGGCCAATGAAAGTGGACCTATTTGGGACTGAAGGGAAAACGCCTAATTGGCTAGAACAAAATTTAGAGGGCGAACGTCGCCATTTGCAGCCTAAATGGTGGCAGCCTTTTATTTGGCCAAGAACATATGAAGAATAAAGTGACTGGCCCACTGCTCTCCAATGGCACTAGTGGTGGAATTGTTTAGCAAGTAATATTTTATGGGCTATAGGTATATTAATGTATTTTAGGAGAAGTGGACATACACAATGGTCATGAAACCCATGTGGCTATCCATCCAACTTTTTTGGTGACCGGTTGCTGAAGATCTCTGGCCGAGACCCTTTTGTCCCATCATCGAAACTTCTCGCAATGGCTCATCTCGACAAGCATTGGCGAGTGAATTCAACGAGGGACACTTTCCAATGTTCAAAATCCCGGCAGCCGCGGAAGGCAAGCAATATTTACAAGGCCATCGGTTATTTAATATCCCAAAGAGAAGCTTATTGCACTGATGGCCATGCATCTAATCATGCAACCATCTAGCCAACTTTGCTGTTAGAAATTGTAATTACTCTCGCATGAGGAGTTGGTTAAAATTAGAGAATAAGTTAACAGATTGTTGAGTCTTGAGTCAAGTTAAGTGATGGATGAAGAGTTAAGCGCAGACCAGATTTAGGGTATGAGTTAACTGAGTTAAGTGTGTGTGCATGTTAAGATATTTTAGCAAGTCGCTAGTGGAAAAAATTAAATACGATTCACTAAGTTCATTGTAAGAATCAAGTTTTGTGTGATCAATAAAAGAGCTGTAGCTCATGTGTTTTTGCCTTCCCCTATTTTGTGATACTCTCAGCAGATTCTTTCTCTTTCTTGTCTAACTGCTCCTGAAGAATCTTATTTTCCAATTTGAGAATAGTGCTTTCTTGACCTCCGAAGTCTATTACCTCCTTAGGTTTTGTGTCTACCCATACATTGTTATTATCATAGACTGGGTCCCTTTTGGTACCCACTTTGATTCCAAGGTTGACTTGGATCTCCTTTTTCATTATGTTGAGGGTATGCCAATCTATTCGGAAGTTAGATGCAACGGTGACCTACTGAGTTCTAGACATATCTGCTAATTGTGACTCAAACCATCCAACATTGACTAAGTTTTTAGCAGGACCTTTATGCTTAATTATATCACCAGCATCTTCAGTTAATAAGGTATAACTCTTAGGAGCTAAGAAGATACCTTTCTTGACAAAGTGCTCCATCTTGACCTTACCCAATTCAATGGAAGAGATTTCCTCTTCTTGAAGAGGACTTCCTAGAATTGCTGAGTCAGTATCAGTGTAGTAACAATCAGGTTTTGAAATGTATTTATACATATGAATACGAGAACGCGGCCAATTGAACAACCGATATCTTAGGAGGATTCCAGTCTGAGTTGGATACATCTGTTGTATTGCTCACGTAACTGACAATATAGTAATTATCGCTAAGCTTGTCACCAAATATCAAATTGTCCCTCTTTATCAAATCATCATATCTTTCCCTACTGCAGACCTCTGTGATAGTACTTTGTGGATTTATACCAAATCCATCATCACCAGCTTTCTTAGCTTCTTGTCTTCTCCCAAAGAGGGATGACACAAAGCTGTCGAAAGGACTAGGCATCTTATCAAACAAGTATCCCCTTAGTGGTATAATCCTGTACCCCAAGTCGCGCGCATATTTCAACTCTTCGCTATAATACACACCTACGAATTTACCTGTTGGGAAAAGTAAAGTATTATTATGATCCCTATAGGGTAAGAAAGGTCGAGTCATTGTACGAGGACACACTACATAAGCCTCAATAAAGCCATACAAGTTGGACAATTCTGCCTACTCAGCCTTTCCAATAGCTCCACCATCCGAATGCTCCCTTGCATAATGACACGATACGATATACGATGCAAGATACACACTGCGCTCATTAATGCGATGATCATTTGAAGCCATAATAACCGTTATCTTACTGGTTGTTTGTCAATAAACAAGAAGCAATGGAGTATTACCGATAAGCACGACGAATTGAAAAATATGGCGTAGGATAATCAATTATTTGTTCACTTAGGTATTGTTTCCTTTCTCATAAAACAAACAAAACAGTGACAACATGCAATACAAATATCATGGTAGCTTCAATTCAACTTTTTCTGGAATATACAAATATGGAATTGTTTATTGTGAGATTTTTTGGATTTTGAAGTGAAATTTTAATTTATATTATTTAAACTAGTTTTTTAACTATATAAATAGATTCAGCACCATGAAAAATCCTTAAGACATTTCTATTATACAAGCTTTACTCATCAATCTTGTGATTTAAATAAATTCTTTAAAATTTTTGAAAAATTAAACCAAAATAAATTCTTTAAAATTTTTGAAAAATTAAACCAAAAAATCTACAGTAGGCCTATTCAATAAAAATTAAAGAGAAACGACTTTGTTGTAGAACGAAGCTTACAACATGATACATATTTAGGTTGATGGCACGAGCTGGAGAGAACTTTTTTAGAACCTCTAATAAAATAAAGATATCTATACATTTAAGAACCTCAATCCTTACGAGATAATGGTTATTATGGCTATCGGAAATGAAATTATCGCAAGCTTTCTCACCCAGCAAAATTCTAAAAGGAAAGCTATAGACATTGTTAAAAGTTATTTTTATGTTTTTGGAGGTAGTTTAAGATTTCATTCTCTAGGGGTAACTACATGTAAGGAATTCCCAAAACTCTTAAATTACGAGACAGCCTACGCCGAGTTTGCCCGCCGAAAAAGATGATGCAGCTTCACCGTATTGTGGCTCATGCACTTGAGTAAAGAAAAGTGCAAGAATATAAAGGTCTTTCCAATTTTCCATGTTCTAACCTGAACTTTGACATCATTCCAAATAGTAGTTAATTTCCTGAGATGTCTATATTTTCTCTCTATCGAATTTTGTAATCGTAAATTTTGTACATTATTATTTTATAATTCTAAAACTGATTTTAGAATAATATATTTTTAAAAGGAAATTTATAATATTTTATTTAATAAAAGTTATTTCAAAACAAATGAATAAAACAGTTAATTTTTATTAAATATAAAAATATAAAACTAAATAAATATAAAATTTAAATAATATATATCATAAAAAATATTTATAATATAAGAACTAAAATATATATTTTATTTGAATTGAATTTATAAATGGAAAAGTTATAATATAAAGCATATTATATCTATTTTAACGCATTAAAATTAAAACAAAAAATGCAATAGTTAACCTACCATAATGAAATATCACTTGGCCATTATCATTATTATTTAAAAAATACAAAAATTAACAATGAAATATGAAATTTTGTTCAAGATATTTTAAATTTTTATAAAAAAATTATAATATCAAAATAAATTAAAACAGCATCAAAAAAAAATATATATATATATATATAATAAAAAATATATTTTACAATTTGATAACATTATTATCAAAATTAATAATATATATGTCAAAATTACAATGACATATACCAATGGAGAAGTTGCCCAAATATACATAGTTGTGTTTTTAGACTCCATTAAAGAGTAATAAGAAGATGTCTAATTAAGATGGCCACAAAGAGTAATAAGAAGATGTCTAATTAAGATGGCCACAAAACAATATGAAATTATTGTTTTAGTCGTCATATATCATCATATATAACACAAAAAAAGTCATAACCCTATTCATTCTTAATTCATCCATAAGTTAAAAGTGTTCGAAATACAAATATTACAAGTGGTGAGATTACAATATAACATTTTATATCTAATATTTAAAATATTTATATCTAATATTTAAAATATTTTGAGGTGAGAGCTTGGTTTTATTTATATATATTAATTTTTACTACGTAGCCAATCCAACTTTTGATAACTATCCACTTTGCTAGCTTTCTTTCTATAGAGTTCTCCACAGGAGAAGTCAGTGAGAAGTCAGTGAAAGTAAATACGTTATGCTTGCTATTTTTTAATAGCAGTATTAAAATGAAGTTTGATAGTCTCAAAGATTCATTCTTGCATTGAATAACAGGAAGGGAATCTCAAAAATTCATCCATTGAATAACATGAAGGGAATCTCAAAAAATGTGTAGATGAGATTTTTTTTGTTTTTGGCCAAGTATAAAGTTACTTTAAGAGATATCATTTATTAAAAGTGGTTTGTTTCATTTATTAAAAGTGGTTTGTTTCATTCCTTATTATTATTGGGAATTTGTTGGGTTTTTTCTTACCAATTGATTTTTGTATTTCTCCATAGTTTTGTTTGATTGTGAAATATTGTTTTGGGAATTGTTTTCGTTTCAACAAAATGAAATATGGTGAATATAGGAATTTTTCATTTATTGAAAAGTGAACGAAGCATTTTTTAAAGTAAATATGATATATCGAATTGGAAAGGTTTCACTTCATATTAGCTTTATTGAAATTGAGTTATTTCTACTTTAACAAAATAAAAATAATAAAATCAATTAAAATTTACCAAGGCATTAATTAATCACGTCACATTTAGTGGGTCTAGGTTAGAAGACATGTCATGATTTCTATAAACATAAGAGTTGTCATTAATTGTCTATGTTACATTCTGCGGCTGAGCAATATTCCATGTACCATGGGTATATCATAATGCTCCCCATCGTACAGGATGTATTAGATCACACTAACACACACAGATTCCATGTACTTCCGGCTATATCAAAACACCCCTATAGGTTGCAAACTTGCCATAGGTAACCGAGTCAGTGACCCTGTTGTTTGTGATACACCGAACACACCACACGTAATTTCGGGTATATCAAAAAATCCTTATATGTTGCAAACTTGTCATAGGTAAGAGTCAGTCACCTTGTTGTTTGTGATACACCGGAAACAACATTTAGCAAGATTGCCTGCATGTATTTAATGGTATATTGCAAGTTCACAACAACCTTGTTTGGTTGAAATTGAAGCGAAATGGATTTGGTGTAGAATGGAGCTTACAACATCATACATGTTTAGGTTATGGAACAAGCTGTAGACAACTCCTTTTTTAGAACCTCCAGTAAAATAAATATATCTACACAATTAATAAGCTCGATCTTTAGAGCCTGAAATACCTGAGAGGGACACCTAAGATGAAGATAAAGTCTCTTACCCACACTCGGCCAAGTTGCGATCTAATACCAAATTTTCACGAACTTTTTAACTTTGTGTTAGAGGTAAAGTGGGATCTTGACAAGAAGACAAAAACTCTTCTTGAACAAACGCATGACTTGTACTGAAAAGTAATTTGTGCCTGGCAAATTAGAAGCTGGAGATTTTCGGCGGCAGATCTTTAGTCGCGATAAGCAATATTTCGTATGTTATAGGTTCATTAATGCACCTTAATAAAAGTTGACATACACAATGGCAATGCATGCAGCCATCCATCCACATTTATGCAACCCCAAGCAACCCATGCAGCCATCCATCCAAATTTTCAGGCCACCGGCCGCCTAAGATCTCTGGGTAGGACCCTTTTGTCCCAACATTGGGAACATGCGGCAATGGCTCATTTGGACAAGCGGTGAAGCATGAATTCAGCCAAGCACTTCTTCCAATGTTCAAAATCTCTGCAACTACGGAAGGCAAGAAATATTTACCAACACATTGGTTATTTAATATCCCTAAGAGAATATAACAGTACCGATGGCCATGCATCCAGCCATGTAACCATCTAGCCATGCGACCATCCAACCAACCTTTCTGATGACTAGTCGTCGAAGATTTTCGGCCTCCCTTTTGTCGGATCATCATCTACCTGCATGTTGTAGCAATGGCTCATTTTAACAAGCGTCAGCGAATTCAACCAGGCGCACCTTCAGCATACGAATGCTCTCTTACATAATGATACGATACGATATACAATCCAAGATATATACTAAGCTCATTAATGCGATGCTCATTTGAATTTTTGGAAACCCGCCCAAACACTAGAAATTTCAATTTCAAATTCAAAAATGGTTGAATCAGTTTCATTCTTGGAAAGGTGAAAGAAGTCGCGTTACCTCCTCGAGATGTGCTCAAGAGGATGTCAAAGAATACAATTCCCTTCCCACAGCGATAGGTTTCCACCATCCTGCAAAAGTTCATGGAGGCAGGTTTAAGAGGCTTCAGAGAAGGGAAACGTGTGGATGTGATGGTAGTGGATCCATCTGCTAATTCCCAGTGAGCTCAAAGGGACGGTCACATCCTTTTCATTGCAATTTTCTCCGTAATTAGGAAACAGTGATTCATCCCCTCCCTTGATTCTTCTCAGTTACGGCTATCAATGAGTGGCATGGGATTTGACGGTACACTAAATCACGAAACATGAACAAGAAGAGGCGATTTCATTGGAAGAAGAACAACAAATATAATTAATATAACTAAATTTGACCTTGCTCTTTAAGTCAACCTTTTGCCCAGGTAACCGTTGGTGTCTCTGCGCTAGCGATTTAAACAAGCTAAGCTGGATCTGTTTTTCAACTTGTCCTGACGATGAACCACACTGGTTGGTAAAAATCTATCATAAATTAGGCACTAGAAGTTTATCCAAACCGAGCTCTGTTCTAACTTATTCACTCTAGAATTAATATTAATGTTGGGGTTCCCATCAATATTTATGTGTATTAAACTGCGTTTGATACAATTTTTACTTAATTTATTTTGTCGCGCGTGTTGTTCCTTGTCATTTGATAATTTTATTGATGGTTTCTATTTGCTTCATGTTTTCTGCTTAGCTTATTCTGTAAATTGAATAGGAATCCAATCTTATGTAAATCTTAATTTTCTTTATATTTTTAAATAGTTCTATAGAGTACTTCAAAAATATGCATTCGATATCATGCAGAGTACGCCTACACATTCTGGGTGAACTTAAAGTGACATTTATACTTTTGGAGTTGTGATCTTGGAGCTGGTAACCGACAAAAGGCTGGAAGATCTTGATTTGGAGAGAACATAGATCTTGTGAAATGGGGTATACAATAATACTACAACAACAAAAAAATATTGCAGGAAGTGTTGGATCCCTAGCTTGTTGCTTAAGATTAAAATGAGCACGACTCTGAAAGTAGGATTCCTCTGCACAAGATTTATGCCCATGAATGAGCCATCAATGAGGGGGGTGATAGAGTTGTTGCGGGATGCCAACCTCGGCACAAGTCTAGGGAAGCTAATGGAAAAATGTATCGTTGTTATTACGAGGAACCTACAACTTGCATCATATAGGCATGATGTTTACTGCATTTGAACTAGACTTTTCTTCTTTGGGGGGGCTCTATATTGAATACTACTTTGTAGCTTCCAAGCTTTCTTACAATATCGAATTTGGGTCTAACATCAATAGCCGAAATAAAAATTCACTCCTGTAACCCTTGGGTATGGTTCATAACAAGAGTAGGATGGTTAAAGGTCGATGAATGATAACCACTTGTATATACCCCATTGTAGACCATTGTGCCTCTGTATTTTACATATATGCCTTTTGAATAAATGAGTTAAGATGTTATGGTTATTGTCGATGCTTATCCTCCATGGGAAGTGACATTTAATTTTAAAGGAACAAAATTTGATGGACAATTCGGTCTGTTCAACTCCATGGGATTCCAGCTGCACTTGTTACAAATGAACTAGTGAAATGCTGGATGATATTTATGACACGATTGAGTTAAACGTTTTAAAAGATTAAGATGATGAATATTCTAATGTAATAGAAATGATATTCAAAATGATTAAATGGTGTACATGACAATCTCATTATTATGTAAACATAAATTGTTATTCAATAGAAGATCAATTATTACTATGTTATTGTGCATTGGCATTTAGTATGGCACAATCGTATAAGTTAATGATTGATATTCAAAATAGTCTAATGGTTTTACCATGTTAACATAAATTAACCAGAAAATAAATATAAGTTAAATAGTTGATAAACATATATAGACATACAATCAAACACTCATCAACCCTTTATGTTTATTTTTGCAAAGTCTCATGCCATCTTAAATATATATTGAATTATATTAAACTATATTAAAAAATAAAGAATCATTAAAAAATTATTAAATTAAAGAATAATACATAAAGAACAATATGATAAATGTGTTATTCAATTACATGTTTTTTTAAAATGTGTTTGAGCATAATATGAGACATAAAGGATTTCAAAAATTAGTTATTAAGTGAATTCATTGTAATAGATTTTGTTACAATATCATAGGAAAATATCATGGTTTACTAATTCCATATGCCCAAAAACCATGATTCATGTTCATACAATAATTTTTAACTAATATATTTAATTAAAATGGAAAAAGGAACATAACTACTTTTGAGATGAATCTCAACCTTTTATTAATGACTACCTTTGACAATATTCTAAAATATTACATGGAGATTAAATCCCTAACATCCACCTTAAGTCACTTGACATGAGGACACAGGACACGAGGATTTGAGCGTCGGACACTGGCACGTTAACCTCTCGGAACAGGACACATTATGAAAAGTTATATATATATATATATATATATATATATATATATATATATATATATATATATATATATAGATATATATATATATATATCTTACACAAATTCTCATTCATCATACAAATTCATTGATTCAAACATAGATATTCATCTAGATGTAATATTTACGAAGTAACATTATGTATACAAATACAATTGTGAATAATACATATTCATCAATGATCTAATAGGATAAAGACAAGATATTGTAGTTTTATCATTAAGTCATCAAGATCAAAATGTGTTACATAGGTAGTAGCAATGTCAATGGAAAATAAAAATAGCAAATAGAAAAACAACTACAAGCCTCAATGCAATAGGTAGCTCATGAGTCATCAATCCTCATCATCAAAACCAACATCACTATAATCATCATCATGGTCACCACTGCTCTCCTCTGCTTCATCCTCCTCCTCTGTATCCAATATCATCTCTGCATCTTCAGGTGTGGAGGATGACCCCTCTATAGTATCATCATCATTAAAAGTGATAGGATCTAACATTGGCTCATTAAGATCCAAGTTGGCCAATGCCAACTCAACACTATTGTCCAAACCCATATCATCAGGAAAGACATCACACATCTTTGTCTTTCCCTTCAACCACTTATCCCTCTACCTGTAAATAAGACGAAGGTTGGTGTGCACATACACCATTGTCTATACCCTGTATTGCTCAAGCATTCTCTTCTTGACACTATACAAATTCCTATATTTCTCCAATTCCTCTTGCAACGAGAGGATAAATTCACCTGAGAGACGAACCTCATCGCTAACTGTTCTAGAGGAGGGCTTGTTCCCCTATGAGTTTCCCACAAGGAATAGGGCTTCTTAGCCCCCTTGTCTCTAATCACATCATATCCTGCAAATCGACCAATGTTAGTGGAAAACTCTACAAAGGCATCCTCCACCTCATCAAGGGATTCTCTATCCTGAAAAATATTCCCTCATGTATCTTTCCTCCCCTGTGAAATTTCCCCATCCATGTGAGGAGGGAATCTGCGGGAAGGTCCACCATTTAGCCACTCATGGTTTGTAGTATTTTGGGTTCAATGTGTGAGCCAAACAATGTAAAGGTGTGTAATTCTTGTCCCATCTGCTGACTATGGTGGTAAAGAAGGCCTATAATAATGTCTCATACTCAACGCACTCACTTTATAAAATAATGCTCCTCACAAACTCAAACATTGAATCCCATCCCTCATAAACCTCTCCCAATATGGGTTGGTTTGTATCTTCAAATTGAAGCAAATAAATGATAGGGTCCATGATTTAAATAAGTAGATCTACCCTCTCCCACCAATCATCATCTAACATTGTGTCCTTCACTCTTTTTGAGGTTTCTTGATCCGTCTTTCTCCAAAAAGACCCAAAATATGAAATAACCATGGCCCCAAGAGTGGTCTTGACCTCCCTCAACCTCTTAACCATGATGAATGAAGAGGAAAACTGTGTATATGCAATATTCAACACTGATAGATTGGTGTAATCCTTATATATAGTGAGGGCATTTGTATGATTTTGTACAAAGTTGCGGATATGTCATGCATCCTCAATAATGCTTCCAATACAAAGCACATCACCATAAATAGATTTAAGTGCTAAACTCAAAGAATGGACAATGCAAGGTGTCCAAAATACTTGTGGATATATAGCTTCCACAATCATCCCAACATCCTTGTAAACAGGTATATTATCTGTAATGATTTGCACACAAGAATAAACACCTACATCTTCAATAAATTTAATAAACAACTCACCCATATAATGTGCATCCTTGTATTGTCCAAGTGCATCCGTTGATTTCAAGAAAACAGGACCATTCAAGGAAGACACCATGAAATTTATGAGTGGGTGTCGTGCTGGATCTGTCCATCCATCAGAAACAATGCTAACTCCATATGTTGGCCATGCTGATTTAATAGGCTCAAGCATTTTTTCCACCTCTTTCTTTTCCTTCGTCAACAATATGGTTCTAAGCTTCTCTGACCCAGCAGGTACATACCCTGATGGAGCCCCTTGAGTTAGAGCTCGGAACATCTCAATAAATAAAGGTGAGCATGCAACATTAAAGGATATGAAGTTTTGATAGAAAAAAATGCAATGTTGAGATCAACTCTTTCTGTTTCTCTTTCTAAAAAATCTTGTCCAATGGACCAAGCGCCATTGCCTTTCTTTTCACTTCTTGTCCCCCACCAGAACTCTCAAATGGAAATTTTTTGTTTCTTTTCCTCAAGAATGGAAGGGGGTCTTCATTCTTGTTTTTTTAGATGTTGCAACCACCTTTTCCATACCAATGTTTGCCTATTTTTCTATGTCCTTCCTCTTAGCTAAAGACACCTGTGTACATGCTACAATTCCACAACTTTGTAAAGCCAACAAATGAGCTTTCACATGGTAATATGTGCTCATGAAATGATTGTTGCAATAGTTGCATTTCCAAGCAACATTGCTTCCTCCCTTCATTTTGCTTCCTGGCACTTTTTCTCTTATGACATACTTCCACAAGGGATATTTTTTATCTTGAGGCTATTGTCTTCCCTCAACATTTGAAGTTGTTGTTGCAGCCCCACTTGCAATAGAGGGAACACTTGAAAACCTTGATGAAATTGGAAGAGGAGGGGAATCTCCAATGGGGACATTATTCCCCTTCCTTTGCCCCTTCCATCCCACCCTTGATTGAGCCATGAATGCTGTAAAGAAATAAAGAAAAAATGCAAAAAATTGTAAAACAAATGCACATGGAAACTGTTGTAATAAAAATGCAAAAAAAAGACAGAAAATGCACTTACCTATTGGTTGAATCGCCTCTAAAATGCTCCCACATCCTTTGCTCTTCGCTCTCACACACCCACAACAAACCCACGACAAGAGAGAATGACTTTTGTGAAGTTGGAATGGGCAAAATCGACCTTTTATGGTCGCGCGAAGGTCAAAAAAGTGTGTCACGTGTCATGGAATCGGGACGCGATTTGGAGGACACGTGTCCCACCAAATCATTTTTGATTCACTAGATTCGGGACACGGGAGGCTTGGGCAACGAATCTGGTTTCTTAGCAACCACCTCATAATTATTGATAATTAAATTAAAATTTTGGCATCCCTATTACAAAATATGTTGTAACTAGTGTAGTTATATAAATTAAATGGTTGGTATATGTTGATAGACATCAATCCATGATAATCATCAAAACATTTCATGATACATCTCACATTGCCAAAATATAAAAAATCATAAAATTTAACTAAATTATTATTATTATTATTATTATCATCATAAAAATAAATAATTGAGACTAGAGGCGCTCTACAACCCAGTATGGCAGAGATGTCACATAACGTTACATTTAAAAATAGTAAAATAATAATTTGTTAATATAAATTATTAATTTACTATTTTTAAATTTAATGTTATGTGACAACCTCTCTCCCATACTAGATTAGCGCCTCTAGGCCCAAAAATAGTAATAACAAAAGAAATTATTGTTGGCCCTAATTAAAATATTTCAATTTACATCTTAATTCTATATTTTATATAATTGTATATAGAGATACAAAATAACCAAAAAAACAAATAAATAAATAAATAAATAAAAATAAAAATAATATATATATATATATATATATATATATATATATATAAAATAAAATAAAATAAATAAAAAATAATAAATAAAAAATAAAATAAAATAAAAAATAAAAATAAAAATAAATAAATAAATACACCTTTTAGTACTAGGAAGAAATGTAATTTCTTCACTGCTTGATATGGAGATGAGTAAAAACACATGATGTATAATTAATTCTACGTTTAATTTACATGTGGTATTTAAAAGGAAAATATATTAAAAACCAAAAAATATTTTACTATTAAAATATTTCAGTGTCCATATTAACATAATTTCAATGTCCATATTATTATATAGAGAAGAATAAAGTATTTTATTTTTTTAATTTTTTTTCAAATATATTTTCACTTTCCATAACTAGGGAGATGTGTAATTTATTTTATTTCTAATATAGAGTTGATAGACAAGATTTTAAAAATATCCATAACAAAGAACATAGGTAATAAATAAATATTTCAATAGGCAGGTCGAGTAAAAGATTTTAACATGAAAAATATATAAAGAGAGAAAAAGATTGACATAATTCTTGTTCCATTAATAGCGTCTTTCTAATTCAATGTATGAGGGGTATTTGTAATTCTTTCAATGTTTAATATGAATTTGATATGTAATATTTTACAAAATATTAATAATAAAAATAATTAAATGTATGCATACATGACAAAGATACGAGAGAGCATGTTTTAACATGTTGATGTTGAGAAAGTGAATTATAAATAAAATATTTCAATGTCAATTACATATATATTATACTATCCTAGATCCATCTTAACTCAAGATCTACCAAGTGCTCAGAGGGATCAAATATGTTTTCACTCTAAGAGATGACCTGAGAGGGATCAAATATATTTTCACTCTAAAAGATGTTTTCATCTCAATAGATTTGGTCCCTCTGGGCACTTAGTAGATCCAAGGTTAAGATGGATCTAGGCTTGTATATAAATTAAACACATATACATCTAAAAACTATGTATGTTGTAATAGCCCCTGGTTAAAATTTCATGTAATAAAAGTTAATAAAGGAAAAATAAGACCACAGTTAAGGGACACTTATTCCAAGGTGAATGTTGGGCAAAGATATCCTAGTCGGCATCATTGGATGTGTTTATGGCTAAAGGAAACTGGCAAAGGCAAAGGCATTAAAAAGGCAAAAATATATTTTTGGCACATTCATTTATGAAAATAAAGGAAGATAAGAGAAAAGGAAGGTGAAAGGTCATAGGTTACATGTGATGAGGAAATTGACATAAAATAATGGAAAATGACAAAAATAGAGGCCTCATTGATAAAAAGGCTTCTGAGAATCAGTTGGGGATATTTTTTCAGTGTTAAGCTTTTGGTCACGTTCATCGTTGGAGCAAGGAAGGGAAAGAAAGCAAAGGAAGGACAAGGAAAGGAAAGCAAAGATCAAGAAAGGAAGAGCAGGATCAAGTAGCTTCAACAGGAATACTTGTAGGTAACATATTGCATGACTTTACGTGTTGTTATATGGCTCTCTTATTGTTGGTGGCATGGTTTTATCAGGTTATGATAGTGGTTTTCAACGTACCCTTACCATTTTCCGAATAGCCATGGTGTGATGGGATTATTTCTTGGTTTTGATCTTTGGATTTTCCAGATGGTTTTGAAATCTGAGGCAGAGGTGGCCTCTGGAAAATCCCAAAGGCCTAGGAATCCCTTGACAAATTTTGGCACAATACATAGTAAAGCTTGAGGGTGGAGTCTTAGTTTAAGGCCTAGTGATCCGATGTGGATTGTGGTAAATCCTAGGAGACTGGTGTCTCGGTTTAAGGCCTACTGATCCAGTGTGGATTGTGGTAAAACTTGAGAGATAAGGAGATGGAAAATTCCTTAAGGATAATGATGGAATCTGGAGGAATTCCCAGCTCGGTTTGGTTTTGTGATCTCGATGTCGGTTTTGGTGAGATCATGGTATGGCGAGGGTGGAGGTGGTTTAACCTCTACATTCCCTTAGTTGTTTTTGGATTAGTTTATCCATGAGATCCCACATTCATGCTTGGAATATGGCACAAGGGTGACTGGCTGAAAGGAAGATTTGGTTTAGCCATGTCTATGATTGAGTGGTATGTGGAAGTACCGAACCTGATCAACTTTGTCTATATTTAATAAAAGCTAAGTTCTCTTGCTTTTATACTTGTTAATATGTTGCTTTAATGGTTTTTATCTCATTGTTATTTTCATGTTTTAATGTTGGTTATAAGCATGGTTATATGACTGGTTATTGTCATGGTTATTTCATGTATTTACTCGTTATTGAAAGGATAATGGATGTAAGACCTAATTGATTTCAAAATAGTTAAGGGAATAGGGTGGTGATCCTTTTTGTTAAGTTCCATATGAGTTATCAGTCATTTATGCTTTGTCTTGTATTCATTTCCTATGGATTGAATTGATGACAAGTGTTTGACGAAATGTTAGTCCCGGTTGGGGATGGTCAGGCCTGGTCCTGGAGTCAATTTTTGACTTGTAAGTCTTTTCATAATGTAATTTATGGATTCTGAAAGCTACAGGGGTTTATGGGCAGTGTCCTAGATTCTGGGCTTAAAAAGTGGCTCAAATATCGGGGATGCAAGCACAGGTCTGAGCATAAAAGTCCCTAGACGCTGGCATACCCATGATGTGCATGCGTCTAGAGGTCCTCAGACACACCCTTGTCCATATCAAGGGGGCATACATGGTTTTAATGGTCTAAACGTTCAGTGGGACCTAGGGGTTGGCTACCTGAGTGGTTTGGATGATTCTTGGGAGTCATGTTACTAATGTTGAAGGTCTATATGGTGTATTTTCATCAATTCCACTTCCTTAAGGTGACTTAGGAGGTTGAATCATATCATAGTAACTTCTCGTCACATGTTTACCACGGTTGGTCGGTTACTTGGGTAGATGTGGGAGGATGGCATTACATATGTAACAAGTTTCTTAACCATAGAGATTTACTCTAACTTTACCATGGAGATTCTTAACTTGTAAATAGACTTTGTTAGAATATCATGGGCCAGTACTACAACTTATCAATGCCACATTCCAAAAAAACCACAACTCATTGATGGCATTATTGTCATTGATGGAAAAGAAGTATCAACATGGAAAAGGAACATCAAAGTAGCAGCAAGGCAAGGAGCAACAAAAGAGTTGCAAGGAAAAGGAGTGAAGGAGCGGAAGTAAAGCAGAAGAGCAGCAAAGGAAAATGAGCAGCAAAGTAGCAGCAAGGCAAGGAGCAACAAAAGAGTCGCAAGGAAAAGGAGTGAAGGAGCGGAAGTAAAGCAGAAGAGCAGCAAAGGAAAATGAGCAGCAAAGTAGCAGCAAGGCAAGGAACATCAAAAGAGTAGCAAGGCAAAGGAGCAAAGGAGTAGTAGAAGAGTAGCAAAGGCAAAGGAGCAACAAAAGAGTAGCAAGGACATTGGAGCAACAAGGACACTGGATCATCAAGGTTTGTTGCAGGGGTATTTGGAAGTGAGATATGAAGGTGATGGCAAAGGAACAACATGAACGAGAAAATATGACAACACATGTATTGTTGATGGCACACTTGTATTGATACAGACATTGTTGAGTTGATTACACATATTATTATGGAAAAGAAACAACAAGGCTGAGTTGAAGACTAGTTGGGTTGAGATGAATTGTTGTGATGCAAGGAAAAGGAAAGACTCCATGACAACAAAGGCAAGGCAAGACTCCATGGTTGTTGAGTCAATGACCAGAAGATATTATGATGCAAATCCAAGATAAAGGCAAAGATGTTGGAGAGATTATTGTGATGCATTAATGGAAAATGTTCGTATTGATCATGAGGAATGAATGCTCAACTATATAGTCATATGTTATTTCTATAATGTTACTTTTGGCATTATGTTGATATTTGTGTACCTAATCATTATAGATGGTTGAAATAATATGTGGTGGAGCACTTATTTATGTTCTAATATTCTAAATATGAAGAGCTTGGAAACGAATGAGTGGAAGGCAAAGAGTCAAGCTTGTTCACCTCATATTATTATCGGGAATACAAGCAAACAACAAACTTTCTTTATATAATATGTTATTTTTGGAAGAAAATGAGAGGTTAGAGAGTTGGAGAATGTGTGGGAGTTGATTGAGGTGTTATGAATTAGTTACCTGGCACATATGAAGCTTATGTGAGGAAGATTTGAAGGGAAGAAGAGGAAAAAACGAAGATGGAGATATGAAAATTTATGACCAGGTAAATCGACACATTGTTGTTTCTTGTTTGTATAAGGGTATTGTAGTCTGCTTTCAAGTTGTGGCTTGACAAATATCCAGTTGGAGTTGGCTGAGGTAGGAGCCTCTTATGAGTTATATCCTGCAGAAAACATATGGGAGTTGGAGCTTCCTTGCATGTTGTATCTTGCAGAAAAATTGAGGTAGCAACCTCCTGTAGGTTGGAGCCTACATAAAATCAGATGTAATAAGGAGTAGGAGCATGCCTTGTCAGGCCAGGCAGTAACTCTCCAAAGGTAGAAAAACTGATTCGTCTATTATTCCATAGGTAGGCTATTGTTATATACAATAGGAGTGATTGTTCAGTTCATCTCCTGATGACTATTCACATTCCTAATTTATTTATTTATTTACAAATTCCCCCAATCATGAAGATTAGGTGTCAACATTCCCACCCTTAATCTGAAGGGATGTTGGTGAGTCCAAGCATCATTCTGAATTTTTCAAGCTTTTCCTTTCCAAGTGCTTTGGTGAAAATGTCTGCAATTTGCTCATTTGTGGAACAATGACGGAGATGGATTGTTTTGGCCTCAACATGATGTCGAATCAGATGATATTTAGTATTGATATGCTTTGTTCGATCATGGAACTTTGGGTTCTTGGCCAATTTTATTGCAGAGGTGTTATCAATCATGAGTGGAGTTGATTGTACTTGTTTTACCTGCAAATCTTCAAGAATTTTCCTGAGCCACACAATCTCTTTCGTTGCTTCAGCTGCTGCCATGTATTCTGCTTCTGTTGTGGAATCTGCTGGAACTGATTGTTTGCGTGATCTCCAAGAGACAGCTCCTGATCCAAGACTCATAGCATATCCTGAAGTAGATACCCCAGTTTCTTTGTCTCCATCGAAGTCTGAATCAGAGTATCCAATCAAGCTGAAGTCGACAACCTGTGTAGACTTGATTCCAAGGTCTTGAGTTCCCTTCAAGTACCTTAGAACTCTTTTTGCAGCAGACCAATGTCCCTCACAAGGCTTTTGCATGAACCTGGAGAGGATTCCAACAGTAAATGAAATGTCTGGTCTGGTAGTAGTGAGGTAGATGAGACTTCCTACAAGCTGTCTATACTTTGTTGCATCCTCAAATTCCTTTCCTTCAACAGATGTGAGCTTTAAGTTTTGTTCCATTGGAGTAGAAAGAGGATTGCACTCTGTCATGCCAAATCTGTTTAACAAATCTCCAATGTATTTCTTTTGAGAAAGAAATATGGATTTTGGATGTTGGGTTACTTCAATGCCAAGATAATAATGAACATAGCCCAAATCAGTCATTTCAAAACTTTTCCCCAATTCCTTCTTTATGGATGCAATGTAACTTTCATTGTTCCCTGTCATTAAAAGATCATCTACATATACCACAAGATATACAACTGTTTTTCCAACTTTCTTGACAAATAAAGTTGCATCATCAAGATCAAAATGATTGAAGTTGAGTTTCAGAAGATGCTCAGTTAGTTTTTCATACCAGGCTCGTGGTGCTTGTTTGAGGCCATACAAGGACTTCACAAGTTTGCATACTTTATGTTCATGTCCTTTCACAGCAAATCCTTCAGGCTGGGACATAAAAACATTGTCTTTTAGATCTCCATTCAAGAATGCAGTTTTTACATCCATTTGATGGACTTTCCAACCGTTCTGAGCTGCTAGTGCAAAGAGTGTCCGGATGGTGGCCCATTTTGCTGTGGGGGAAAAAGTTTCCTCATAATCGACCCCTTCCTTCTGTGCAAAACCTTTTGCCACAAGCCTAGCTTTGTGCTTGTCAAGTGAGCCATCAGCTTTGTACTTGTTCTTGTAGACCCACTTGCAGCCAATTAGTTTGGTTCCAAATGGAGGATCAACCAGCTTCCAAGTGTCATTCTTTATGAGGGCATCATACTCCTTTTGCATCGCTTCTTTCCATTCATCATGAGAAGCAGCTTCTTTGAAGGAAGTTGGTTCAAAATCTGTAGACAAGTTCAATTCACAGTCATAAGTAACATCCATATCAACAGGTGAATTAGAGTCATCTACATCACCTCCATTTTGTCGGTTTGAATTTCTGGTTCCTGTTTTTCCAATTTCATCAGGATGAACACTTTCAAGTGTATTTGTTAGCCACTTCGGGGGACCTTTCTGAGATGGTCCAGGCTGATCTGTTGATTGAGTTGGGACTGAATCAAGATTGAGTCTCCCAATTCTATCAATTACATCACTTAAAGCATCATCCGTTGTTGGAGTTTCATGCAGGGGAGATTGTTCTTCAGAAGAAGATTCCACATGTTGATCTAGTATAGGAATCCCCCCTTCAAGATGTGGAATCTGATTATCAAACTCTTGAAATGATTTCGTTTTTGCGAATCTATCCAAGCGATCAAGTTGCCGCTCAACAACATTGTCAGATTTGGATGATTCAAGAAAAATTACATCTCTAGATACAACAAACTTTTTATTTACTTCATCATAGAGGTGGTATGCTTTAGAGGTGTTTGAATACCCCAGGAAGATACACTTACGACTTCTAGCACCAAGTTTGTTTCTATGTACCTTTGGTATCAAAGCATAACAAGTGGAACCAAAGATCCTGAGATGTTTTACCGAAGGAACATGTCCATACCACAATTCATAAGGAGTCTTGTTTCTTATAGCATTAGATGGACATCTATTCTTTATATATGCAGCACATAGAACAACATCAGCCCAAAACATTATCTTTACATTTTTGAAGAAAAGCATGGATCGTACCATATTCAAGATTGTTCTATTCATTCTTTCAGCTACACCATTCTGTTGGGGATTATAAGGCACAGTTGTTTGATGTTTGATCCCATGTTGGCGAAGATAGTTTTCAAATTCATTTGATGTATATTCTTTTCCATTATCAGTGCGAATAGACCCAATATGAGATTGTGCATCATTTTCAATCCATTTATGAAAATTCTTGAATGTTTGAAAAACATCAGATTTGTTCTTCAATAAATAAACCCAACACATTCTGGTGTAATCATCAATAAATGTCATGATATATTTATTTCCATTTGCAGAAGGAACAGGCATTGGACCACATAAATCTGAATGAATGAGTTCAAGCTTCCTATGTGCTCTTGAATGTGAATCATGAAAAGATTGTTTGCTATGCTTTCCTAGAATGCAAGCATCACATTGCTTATGTTTCCTAGGAATTGTAGGCAAACCAGCAACACCATTTTTCTTCAATAAGCGAAGACTATCATAGTTTAAATGTCAAAATCTAGCATGCCATAATAAACTTGATGGAAGTGTACCTTCTTCATGATGAGAAATATATGAGAAATGTTGTGTATGAGCAGAGGTTCCTTGCAGTTTGAGAAGTCTTTCTTCTTCTATTCCCCTCATGACAAGTGAGTGGTCATATGCTTTTCTTACCTCAAGCTTGCCATCAAACATGTGAATGGAGTGACCTTGCTGGCAGATATGAACCAAGGACAACAAGTTTCTTTTGAGCTGTGGGAGATATAGAACATGATCCAGAAGAAAGTCTGGAAGACCAGGCAGTTTAAGCCTGATTGTGCCAAGCCCTGATGGCTTGATTTTTGACTGATCTGCAAAGTATACTGCTCCATCAACATTGTCAGTGAAATCTTCAAAAAAATATTTTCTATGAGTCATGTGACAGGTTGCTCCTGAATCAAGCAACCAATCATTTTTTGAAGAAGCAAGTGAAGCATTAAACGAATCTTCATTTACTCCAATGTTACATTGTGCCTCAATATAGTGAGCAGATTCAGGTGCTTTACCTTTGTCTGTATCATCATTTTTACCTTTCTGCTGGTTTCTTTTCTGCTCAATTTTGTCCCATGGTAGCTTGCATGTAGAAGCATCATGTGATCCATTTCGTTTGCAGCGAATGCAATGCAGATCTGCCTTTTCTCCTTGAGAATGTCTGCCCCCCCTGCCTCTGAAGTATCTTCCTCTTCCTCTTCGTCCACCTCTTCCTCTTGTAGAATCTTGAGCAGGATGCTTTTCTTTATGAGCAAGACACACAGTCTCTTCAGAAGATTTAGGGGTTGTCTTCTTTCCAAAGGCTTTCTCTCTTTCAGCAAACTTTTTGACAAGAGAGTCAAAGGCTATATCTTTAAGATTTCCATTTGCTTGTAAAGACTCAAGATAATTGGAGTAGGTAGGATAGAGTGCCTTGAGAAAAGCAATAAGAGGGATATACAGTGAAATTGCACTCAAAAAGGCATTCTCAAAGGATTTCAAATCTCTTCCTTATGCTACAACTTTATGCATTATATTTTCTTCAAATCCCTCTAATGTTAGATAAAAGCATCCAGAATAATACCAGCTGTTCATCCATACATTCACTCATATAATAACTTCAATACTTACAAGATTATCTGAATACTTATTACATTGATGCAAACTCGGTTTCACCTTATAACTTTCTGGGACAAAACATAGACACTAATCTTTGACTTTGAATCGTGATACCATAATACAATTATACCATCAGTAACCGTATACATTATCATGTACTATTAGGTGCACGATATGCAGTGTGTACAGTGTCAGTTCTCGACCTCTGGCTTCGCTCTCGAATCCAGACTCTTCTTCATTTCAAACATAGTGTGATTAATGGATGTTACCTCCGGTCTTTAGATAAAAAGCATTGTCTGAACGCCAAAGCTGGCAGTACACAGCACGAGAAATGAATTCCACGAGCCGTTTCTTTACTATATACACTAATAATAATAGCAAAAGGCTGAGGCCAAACCTACGCTCTAAGTCTTCCACTTTCAGCCAACGAACACCCAACCAGAGTATGATCTTACCCGGATGTGGATGAAGACCCACGTTGAAGAAGCGCCTTCCCACTGGGTAAGGTTGAGAGCCATAATATAATTAGTGTGAGCAAACCACAATATAATTAGTGTGAGCAAACCACAATATATGGAAAGAATGTCGTTTCCACGGTTTATGCACATTAATACTGTCCACGGTTTATGCACATTGAAATACTTCTAATACAGTCCACGGTTTATACACATTAAAATACTTCTAATACAGTCCACGGTTTATGCACATTGAAATACCATCGCCTTCATCCGCTTCAAATCTTCACGTAGCTACAACTCTTATATAAATCATGATTCACCACCGGTGAGGCAGAGAGACGCCATCAATATGCAGAACGAAGAAGGACAAAATATCGATCTTTGCATTCCAAGGAAATGCGTAGGTCTACAGCGGCAATTTCCAGAGAGCCAATGTCTGGAAAATTAACCCAATTGATTCATTGACGTAGCGCAGCAAACCGTTTCTCCAACGGAATGTACACAAAATAATCAAAGGAGGAATAGCGCCCTTTTTTTTTTTTGAAACGTTTATGACATGGCTCTAACTGTTCAGAGAGCGACAGAGGCAGAGGCAGAGCAGCGCTCTGGACAGAGGTAGTGGTAGCGCTCAGGACAGAGGCAGTGGCAGCGCTCAGGACAGAGGCAGTGGAAGAGATGAAGGGAGTTACAACTATTTTTAGAACTAGCTCTGATACCATGTTAGGCCAGGAAGTAACTCTCCAAAGGCAGAAAAACCGATTCGTCTATTATTCCATAGGTAGGCTATTGTTATATACAATAGGAGTGATTGTTCAGTTCATCTCCCGATGACTGTTCACATTCCTAATTTATTTATTTATTTACAAATTCCCCCAATCATGAAGATTAGGTGTCAACATGCCTTTACATCACAACAATAATAAAATTGTGGTTTTCTCCCTTTATGGGTTTCCACTTATATCCGATGTCAATATGTGTTGTTATTATGTGTTGATGTGATGTTTTGGTTTGCTTATTACTTGTTGTTCACATATTCAATCTATTGGTCATTATTTGTTAATTTTCTCATGTAATGTTTCAGTTAATCAGTTTAATGAAAATAATTTTAATGTCCATGAATGGACTAAACTGATTCACCCCCCTATCAATTTATTCAAGTTTTCATCAATTGGTATAAGAGTCGATTCCTTCTGTATAAGCCTAACAACTTGAAGGTAGGTTTGGCTGAGTTATGGACTATCCAAGTGTACCTATGGTGAGTGCAAGAAACTTTCATGAATGGAGAAATAAGATAAAATATGAACTGATAGCTTATGGAAGCTTGTATTTGATGGTTACCGCAAATAATCCCCCTCTACACAAGGACAACATTGGAATTCTAAGGCAAAATGTGTTATGTATAACAATGTTCATAACAAGGATCTTGATATAGTAATAAACTTAAATTCTGCAAAAGAAATCTGGGATAGATTGCAACTCATGCATGAAGGGGACACTAGTAGTTGCACTGCCGAAAAGGAGAAGAAAAATAACAAGAAGAAAAATCCTTTTCAAAAGGAACATGTTCAATCAAATGAGACTTGTTCTGCACCTGATTCTCATGAAGGAAGGTTAGCTAAAGAACAAACCAAGCTTAACATAGCCTTGGCTGAAATAGAAATATTGAAGAATGAGAGTAGAGACTATAAGAAACTATTGCAAATATGTGATGAAAGAGAACATAAATTCAAGGAAGAAATTGTAAGCCTGAAGACACAGCTTGAAGAGGCAAGGAGAATAGAGGAGATGATGAATAATCAGCTAAAGAAGAAAGAGGTACAGTGTGAAATATTAGAGTCTAAAATTATTTCAGCTGGTAGAGAGTTAGATGAAAAGAATAAATTATGTAAACAAATTCAAGAGGAGGTTGTTTCCATGAGAAATTCAAGAAAGGCATCCATAGAGGATAATGAAGCATCCCTGAAAGGACTTGTAGGAGAAGGGACAAGCAACATGATTAGTAAAGAAGAAAACAAACAACAAGCAACAATATCAAAAGGTAAAGGATGAGATGAAGAAATGGTTCACTGCAAAAGGGTCATTTCCTCCTAGAGATGAGTTGAACAAATTCGGAAGATCTCAAAGGAGATTCTTTTCTCTTGGGAAAGATACCAAGTGTTTTTCTTGCCTTGGATTTGGACATGTAGTAGTAGATTGTAAGAGAAAGCATATCATAACTAATCAGCAAAATATGCAAAAAACAAGAAGACTTCCTCAAGCAATAAAACAAAGAAGACAATCATTAACCATGTACACAAATCATTTCTATGGTTACTACTTTTTATGAAATGGATTTGGACATAAATATATTGAATGTAAAATGTATACAAAGAAGAACATGAACTCAAGAAGAAACATACCATTTCCTTCATTTCATGGCTTAACAAGGTGTTATTCATGCAACAAGGTTGGCTAGAATGCAAAATAATGCAAACTGTTATATACCCTAAAGAGCTCTGGACAGAGAAAGGAACCCACTCCAAGAAAAGCAAAAAATGAGTCAAAGAGAAATGTAGACAAAAGAACGCAGACCAATCAAGTATGGAAGAGGAAGAAAAAGGAGCAACTTATCACTTCTATGATAAAGGGAAACAATCCTACTCTCAAGGGGAGTTGCTTATGAAAGAAATGAAGAATATTGGTTATAACAATGTCAAAGAAGCAACATCTCAGGAGGAAAGCAGCCCCTAGAATGTGTTGAAAGAATTGTTAAAGAAATCTAGAATTAAAGAACAATGAACACTATTTGCACATTATATTCAACAATAAAGTTAGAATGAAGAAAAGGACACAAGTATTTATTTATCAATCTACAACAAGGGATCGTCTTTCCTCTTGGAAGAAGCTTCCCTCTGCAGGTGATCTTCAGTGTCTTCTAAGCATCAGCATAGAATATCCTGGGGATAGTGGGGTTGAAACTAAAGTTCTCGCAGATGTTGAACAAGGTGCCTTGGAGAATTCTAATGATAAGAAATAAGATATTCCTAATGCAAAGATTGGAAACAAGGTTCCTGTAGATGGCATAGGAATTGTCTTGGAGGGTTCCATTGATAAGCAAAGGAAGTTCCCACGATAGATATTCCCTTGCACAAGTCTGAATCCATGCATGAGCATGTTTCTGGCTCCAAGCAAGAAGGCCCACATAAATATGGACCTCAATTGGAACGAGAGGGGATGGATGGAGAGGATATTGTTAATATTTTAAGCATCGAGAGGATGGTGCTTTACTGGATTTTGTTTCCAAGCAGGATTGGGTCACTAAGGAGGATGTTCTTGATTGTAGAAAGGAAGGTTTGGATGATAAACAAATTGAGGTAGATGATTTACTGGAAAGCAAGGTATCTCATCTTCAAGAAACTACTAAAGAATGGATATTGGAGGTAAAGAAAGAGGGCATTGATAAAGGTTTTGATAGCCAAGAATCTAGAACAGATGAGAGATCCAAATTTGTTGTGGAAAAGGCAGAGAAGGAACGGAGGGCTATCGTTATTCGAGCAGAAGAAAGTAACACCACCAAGCTCATCTTCGATGCAACTGCTAAGTCTTCAGATGGTGAACCTGACCGTATGGGTGTTGTCCTGACCGCAGGAGAAAAACCTACTGTCACACGGAATAAGTCGATCTTGCGGACAAGATAGACCTTCCTAGAATCTAAAGAAGACCTAATGACAAGCAAACCAACCAGACACTATCTTTCTCTAAATATGCTTTGATAAACAATGGCAAACAAGTGTTTTTAGGGCCTGCCTTAGGTCCAACGTAAGCTTGTGGATGCCCTCGCTCCTTCGATCCAAATGAGCTCCTTTGTCGCGAATCTGCAAACACAAACAAGGCAAACAAATTAAATAGCACCTGAAAAGCCAATTGCATAAAACATATTTAACATGAAAGTCAAGGAGTCCATGAAACAAATAACATGAGATACTTGTTGAGAAAAATGAGTTTGATTGTATTAATTCAAAAGAAGAAGAACTTTACAACCTATGCCTTGACATTGTACAAGCTCCTCCCAGGGTCCAGCAAGAAGTCTCCTCTACTTTGACAAGTTTCACTCACTCCCTAATGAAGCCAAAAAGGTATGTGATCTCTCCTCTTAAGCTCAACTAGGAAGTCTTGATTTCACCAGCATTTACCCTAAAAAATGTTGAGCTTCTAACCTCCTTAGCAACCAGCCCAATGCCTGTATTTATAGTGTAATGGAGGGAGGTTACTAGGTCCTCCTTCAAAGGGATAAAGCCCTCCTTCAAAGGGATAGCTCCTCTCATCAAGGGATTAGCTCCTCTCATCAAGGGATTAGCTCCTTCTCTTTTGGGATGCATGAACCACCTCAGAGCGAACAATCCACGTCAAAATTCCTTCTAGAAACCTCTAGAATTAACCCAAAGTGAGTTTTTTTAATATAAAACTTGCACCTTTTGACTTTCACAGGGGTCCGCACCTACACCGTTAGGGACAGAGCGGGCAGGTCCGCAGTTTTTGTACACAGAAGGTGCGGGACCACAGGTGACAGTGAGAGAAAGTGCGGAACCAGAGTTACATTGATTTTTAATGTCTTTCTCTCATTTCCAAAGCTTGACTTGAAGAGCTGAGGTCTGAGACTTGCTTAGGAGGACAGTACAAGTGATGATAGACCCATACTGACTGCAAATAATCATGGTGACGATATTTTTGTGTAACAGATTGCCCCCTAAAGTGCGAAGTCTGTAGTAGATGAGGATTTCATTGATCATTTAGGAAGAGTGAAGTACTTTATCATTTCGAGGATCATCTTGTGGAGAGCCCGGTTGGAACCTGTAAAAACATTCAATGCAAGATATATATATGAGATCATATCATCGCTGAGGTAGGCATTCCCATACTCAGATCAAAACTGACTTAGAAAACTAACTACTGCTCTGATATAGGAATGATCTTGTAAAACATCACAAGTATAGACTCATGTGGACACAGTATGGACGCAACCATCTGTTTATGAATAGTCCATTATATAATGAATACAAAATTCCTCGCAGCCTGGATTGTGGAAACTAGATCCAGGGTCTTCATTTCTACTTCTCGAAACAATACGATTCTATCCATGCGAATGAATGTGTTGATGTCGAACATGGTAGAAACCACTTGATTACCAGTCAATGATGTAAACTGTTAACAAGTGTGAGAGAAACCACCAGTGATGTCAATGGCTCTCAAAGTACCCAGTACAATCCATAAGATGCGAATAAATGTGTTGATGTTGAACATGTCACGGAATCCTTTGATCGAAAGTCAATGATGTAAACTGTCGTCAAAGGTGAGAAACCTGCCATTGAGGCATGCAGATCTCAAGGTACTGACGATTCCTAGATCATCTTTCTAGATAATGAGCTGATGTCGATAGAAAGTGATCCGTCGTAGGCAAGCCCACAACACGAAATCATAGATCAAGTCGAAGAAATTTAGTTGCAAGGACTGACTCAGGGATGGTCAAGATGGATGACAGATATTTTGCAGATGAATGGCTTATTGGCAGTGACCTCTTGAACACATAACGACACGGCAGATGGTTTAGTGACAATTGACCCAAAGTTAATACCCAGAAATCGGCTGAAGACTTTCAATGTGGTTTGATCAACTGTTAGGCAAAGGATTTCCCAACCTAGGTGAATAAAAGTGTCGTGTTCAAGAGTGGTTACAAAGTATGACAAACAGATTCATTTTTCTCTCATTTCCCCCACCATTTCTAGCAAGTACCTCTTTATTTTTGACAAGCTTGAGGAGGATAACATTTTCTTGATTATAAGCTCATCCTTCGGATGAGTCCAACTTAGTTTAAATTCGAACCCTAAGAAGGAGTGGTTCGTTCCTGTTTGTAATTGAACAGGTCCTTTACTGTGAAATTTTAACGAGTCCAATATAGGAGAAACTCGGTGTTTTTCAATTTTAGAGAGTCTGAAAAAACTTAAGAAGACTCCAGGGTTGACCTTTTTCGTAAATTTGTGTCTCCCAAGCCCAAAAAAGTATAAAATAATACTTGAGAGAACCGCTTGATCTTTTATAACCAAGGAGTACTTTTCGTCATTAGTGCCTTTGACCCGAAAAAGTAAAAAAACGATCAATGACACGTCGTTTTATAACCGATATCGAATTTGAAACGACAAAAATCCAGCAATCTTTTCATGTTTTTACGGTCGGAAAAGAGCTGTAAGTGGACCGTCTTTTAATTCCGTTTTAACGAGTTTAAAAGAAACACTCGGCAATCTTTTCATGTTTCAGGAGTCAGAAAAGAGCTTAAAGGTGACTCTAAATGTTTTTTCGTCGAAAATGATAGATTTCGCCTGAATAATCCGTTATCCTGCACAAAAACACAAACGTTACTCATACCTGTTTGAAATAGATAAAATGTCGCAAAATACCTTTTCAAAGTGAAACATAAACAAATTTGCAATTTATTTACTCAAAAAACTTATAAAAAGGGCCTTTGTCAATTCATTTTTACCGTTTGAGTTTGGGTGAGAAAATAGTGCTTTGGCTCAGAAAACTTCCCGTGAAGATTGCGGAATCCAACCGTCGGAATCGAACGCCGTCTTCTCCAGGTAATCCACATCATCCCACTCTTCATTTTTAACCGTTTGATTTTTTGTTTTAGTCATTTATTTCATTTTGGGAGGGTTTTTAGGCATAAAACCTGCACGCGGAGGCCCGCAGGTTTACCACTGCTGGCCTACGGACCCCGACTTTTTCTCCATTGGGAAAAAGCTCGGGGTCCGCACCTTCCATGTAGACAAAGTGCGGTCCCATGCACTGTGTCTAACCCGGAGGGTGCGGTCCCTGTCGCAAGGGTTTTTAACCCAAAAATTCTCAAAAATGGACCAAACAAAACAATTTCTAGCAATTTAATTTATCCTTATACTTGATGCAGAGAGTACATCATGCTAGATTGGCGTGAACGAGAGCATGAGGACGTGGATGCTGCCGCATGGAATCATCAGCCTTCACTTGATGCTTTGAGGGCGTGCGGCTTGTACAAATTCTGGGCCATTCCTGGCATGAGGGCTCAGGTGGATTTCTTACAGTGGATGGTTGACAGATGGAGCGTACAGGACCAATGCTTTTTCATTGGCGGCCACCAGCTCGAAATCGAGCTGGCGGACATATATTTCTTGACTGGTTTGCCTAAGAGAGGCGAAGACTTGACTCTGTTTGGGGCTAGGGCAAGTGGCCAGTCTGTCGATAGCCTCAGGCTAGAGTACTGCAACAGCCAAGCTAGAGACAAAGGGATAGACATAAAGACCATATCCCTTCCTGAGCTTATGGTGATTGCGTTCACTGTCACCAGACTTTGCGGAGCTGCCGCATTACATATTGCCACCGGATCCTAGATGCATATGGCAGTTGATTGCTTTTGAGGCACCATCTTCAATTGGTGCGATGCCGTGTTGGCCAATGTGAAAGGCCAACTGACCAGGGCCATGAACGGACGACTAAAGACCTTTGGTTATGGGGCTTTGGTCGTGAGTTTTGGCCTGGAGAGGGTTCTTATGCTGATCCCACAGCACCTTACTGTTGGAGCTGGGCTTCCTCGAGAGCCCAAACTGATGCGATGGGTCGCAGTTATGGCCCGTAACCCGGACGAGAGGACAGAGGTTGCTCGATTCAAACCTGAGTATTTCCAATGGCTAGAAAACCAGGTCTTTTCTATTCAGGACTTCCCTTACACTGGGATAGATTTTCGTGGTGACCCAGACATGGTTCTTCCACCAGGAGAGCAGTGGGATGAGTCAGGTAAAATCCTTTTCAACATTTTTCTATTTTAATTTTTTTTGTTATTTTTCCATCGTCTCAAAACTGATAGTAAAAAATTTTAAATGCAGATGTGGGTCCACAGTGACCAGCCGCTCTCAGGCCTTACGAGAGGAAGCAACTAGTTGCACCTGCGCTAGCCCCACAAGACGAATCAGCAGAGGTTTTGGCCGAGTTGGAGGGTCATCTCGAGCGCTTGACAGGAGATATTCCTGAGACCACGATAGATGACATTCCTCGTCGACTTCAGCGCTATGTGATTGGGGTCCCAGGACTTTTTAGGAGGTTCCTTTGCAAGGTGGCCCATGCAGTGGTTTCTTATAGAGATCATCATCAGTGATAGGATGATCGCCTATTGTGGGCACATGTGACATTTTTGTTTTTTGTACTTATCATTTTTGCCGATCATAAGGTGTTTTTCAACCTATGATCGAGGACGATGTATTTTTTGACACACTCCTATATATATATATATATATATATATATATATATATATATATATATAGATATATATCACTATTACCGGCTTATCATGTAAATCATGTTATGGAATGGTTTTAAATTTACATGTATGATTATTGCAAATGTCTATTTAACATTCGAGAAGCAATTGCATCTGCTAATGTATTTAAAGATCTTGGAATATGCTGATATTCAATATAATCAAATTCACGTTCCAAGAGACGCACTCTCAAAAATAATCTCAATAACACTGGATTTCTAATGGCATACACTCTATTAAGCTGTAATACAACGAGTTCAGAATCTAACCTCACTATCAAACTCCGAATCCCAAATGAAAAAGATTCAGATAATAACTCAATCACTGCACTATACTCGGCAATGTTGTTCGTTGTTTGACCGAGGCTTACCCCATGCATAGATACTAACTCGTCAGAGGGTGAATAGATAACCTAAGCTGCGGAAGAGATGTTTCGTGTATTACGACAAGCACCATCAGCGAAACCAATGTATGTTTGGAGAGGCATCGACATCTGCAATATCAAGAGTAAAACCAAGATAAGCAGGAATAATGACGAAAAAAACTCTCTAAGCTAAGCACACTGTTCAAACTAAAACACACCAGCTAGAAAGAAAAACTATCCTAACTAAAAATCTCCATACCCATTCTTTTAAGCATAATACCTCTTCAAGTAAAGGCCATTTCTGGGTTTACCCAAAGAGTCCCCGTCAAAGTCTACCAATTCATAGGCCCCTTTGGCTAGCTTTCGCTTGACGACATAGGGACCATGCCACATAGGAACGAATTTTCCAGCGCCTAATTTATCATTAGCTTGATCGTAAACTAAGAATAGATCTCCTTCCGAAAAATTTCGAGGGGTCACATTTCGATCATACTGAGCTTTCATTCGTTTTGCGTGAGTCTCAATCGCCAATGCAGCATCACGTCGATTCTCATCTAATTGAGCCAAGTATAACAAATGATTTTCCTCTTCGGAAGTGGCTGGAAGTAACTCGATGGCCATTTGCAGTGACGGGATTTCGCATTCAATGGGTAACACAGCTTCCAGACTATAGACTAGTTGGAAAGGAGTGAACCCTGTTGACGTTTTTACTGAAGTTTGGTACGCCCAAAGCGCTGAAAATAGCATGTTGTGCCAGTTCGACCGATGAATCCCAATGATTCGTCAGATCATGATAACTAAAACTTTGTTGATGGATTCAACCAGACCATTCGATTGTGGATAATAAGGGGTTGAACTATCGTGACGTAAACCAAGTTGGCCTGTAAGTTCGGTCATCATAACGTTTCGAAAATGATGCCCATGATCAGTGATTATTGCTTGCGGGACGCCAAACCTAGCAATTATATGATTGAACACGAAAATTGCAGCTGTCTTGCCATCTACCTCAAATGTAGGCATCACCTCGGCCCACTTAATAAAATAATCTACCACAAGGATGATATACGCATGCCCCCCGGTCGAGTGAGGGCTACATGTAATAAAATCGATATCCCATTTGGCAAAAGGACCAACAAAAATTATAGGGTGGAGAGGAGCAGGTGGAGCGTGCATTTTTCGATCAAAAATTTGGCAGTTGTGGCATTTTCGGACCGTCGTAGTACAATCTTTAAATAAAGACGGCCAGAAGTAGCCAGCGCGCAATATCTTTTGGGCTGTGGCAAACCCAGACATATGACCGCCACATGCTCTAGAGTGACAGTCATTTAGAACCCTTTCAGCTTCCTCATGAGTTAAGCAACGTCGAATAATGGAATCCGCCCCACGGTGATAAAGAGTATCTCCAATAATCCTGAATTGTTGGGACTGGAATTGAATTTTTCGACGTTCTGACCTTGAAATTTATGGTCGAAAGGATTGGTTCTAGAGATAAACGATGATATCCCCATACCACGGATCTAAAGTGCTGATTAGAAACAAGGATTCGTCCGCAATGGGCTCCTCCGCCACAGTTTCTGTGTCAGCACGCGGGAAGTCACACATTAACTCCGCAAAAACTAAAGATTTCTTAGACTTAGATTTCTCAAATTCCAAGTCGAACTCCTGCAAGATAACGATCCATTTAGAGTACTTGCCCCCTAGCAATTGCTTGGTCAAAATGTAGATCATAGGGTTGCAATTCGAAATTACCGTAGTTTTGCGTAGTAAAATGTAGTGACGAAAACGTTGGACAACTTGAACAGCTGCCAATGCCAATTTCTCCACATGTGAGTGTTGGATTTAAAGTTCGACTAAGGTAATATATCACATGTTCAGTTCCGAATTCATCTTCCTGAACTAAGACCATTACAATGGTGGAATGAGAGGCGGCGAGATACAAGAAGTAATCCTGGTTGTAGTTGCGAGGATGCAACAACGGTGCATGGGTCCACGCGTGTTTGAGTGCATCAAAAGATTTCTGAGCTATCTCATCCCAATAGAATGGAGTATTTTGCTTCAACAACCGGGTAAAACCCTTTGTAACCTCGGTGTAGTTAGGAATGAATCGTCGTAAAAAGTTTGCTTTCCCTTGCAAACTTTGGAGTTGGCGAAGACTCGAAGGAGGAGGCAATTTGATGATAGCTTCGACCTTCGAGGGATCAACGCGAATGCCGGCTTTCGAAACTACAAACCCCAGCAATCGACCCATTTCTATACAGAAGACACATTTGTGTGGGTTCAACCGAATACGATAATGCCTACACCTCATAAAGATTGCTCGTAAATGGACGAGGTGATCAGCTCGATGTAATGAATGAGCAGGCAAGTCATCGAGATAGGGTTGCACAATGTGCTTGATGTCATGAAACGCATAAGACATCGCCCTTTGAAAAGTTGCTCCGGCATTCTTAAGTCCAAAAGGTAACTTGCAATAAGAAAATGTCCCCCATGGACAAATGAAAGCCGTTTTTGGTTGATCGGCAGGTAGAATATTGATTTGATTGTATCCGGAAAAACCGTCCATGAAGGAGAATATTTCGCTGTCGGCACAATCATCAATGATTTGATCGATATAGGGAGTTGGGTAATTGTCCTTTGGACAGGCTCGATTAATATCCCTATAGTCGATGCATATTCTTATTGTTCCCTGTTTTTTGTTAACCGGAACAATATTCAATACCCAATCCGTTAACGGGATCGGATAAATGAAACCTGCTTTCAATAATTTTTCAACTTCTGCTTTAATTGCAGCAGCTTTTCATGGGTGAATCTGACGCAAACGTTGCCGGACGGGTTTAGCATCCGGGTAAGTCTTGATCTCATGAACAACATTCGCGGGATCAATTCCTGGCATTTCCTCATAGGACCAGGCAAACACGTCGCGGAATTCTTGAAATAGGGCCTTATATAGTTGAATTTCGTCATCTGTACATGAGGCACCTATATGAATGTTCTCAACAATTCCGGGCTTAACCAAAATGTCAATAGGAATAGTTCAAGAGATGTTTCCCAAATTTAACTTTGAATCGGGATGTTTCATTGGATTCTGAGGTTCCTTGACATATTCAGTCGTAAAAATTGATGAGAAATCATTTTCAAAACGATCATCCTCAGGTAAAAACGAAGATCTGTGATGGAGATCTTCCCATGGTAAATCATCTACACATAGGATTTCACAAATTTGCTCATCAGAGTGAACAAATTCAGAAAACGTGGTTAAATCCGAGGTTGATGTGAAAAGTGATTCCTCATGAACCACATTCATTAAGTCATTTTTGGTTGAACATGGGTCGGCAAATGACTGCACGGCTTCATAGGCAATTTCATATGGACTCAAAGGCATGGCATTGCCAAATGAGTCTATCTCAGATTCAGAAGGAACAATCCAAGGATTATCGTAAACAATGGTGTCTGATGTAATCATATGAATGGTTGCAAATGAAGACGATGCGTTGATTGGAGGAAAAGGAAAAGTTCCCAGTAAACCGACATCTTTAACTATTCCTACTCCAACATCCTTATATGGGATAGTCGTTTTACCAACATGCTGAATACTCTCCGAAGAGGCTGGGTCGGATGAAAAGTAAGCCAGCTGGTCTATTGTTACGATCTTTCCATTATGTGGAAACTTTATTACTCGAAAGACCAATGAAACGACCACTGTCATAGCGTAAGACCAACTTCGACCCAAGAAAAGGTTGTAATCTAGAGGGGCATCAACCACCTCCACATCTAGACTAACGGTTTTTCCTTCAACCCCTATAGGCAAATCCTGTAGAATGCCAAAAGGATGAAACCCACGGCCATCAAAGGCCTTTAGAATCATCGAGGATTGATTTAGTGAAGGAGAACCAAGCGATCTCCAACATTGTATCGACATAATACACGTTGAGGCTCCCTCATCAATTACAGTCCGAGGAATAGGCCTGTTTTTTACTATCACTGGTATCTGGAAAGCCATTTGATGAGGCAAACGCGGTGCACTATTTTCTAGATCGAAAATCATTAGGTTCGAGTCCTGAACATCAACAGCTCCTATAGCCGACAAAAGTAATTTACGTTGTGCTGGACATGATTGCAGCACTTCCAAAGCCGACATTGCTGAGGGTGAAACAGCGAAATCCTCAACAATGTTATAATTCTGAGCCGCTCTCGCATGTGGATTGAAAGCTGACTTTCGAAGTATACCCTTGGCGGGCGGTTTGATTACCAAGTCTGGATTAGGTTTCTCGATCTGTAGTGGATCGGAACCGGGAGCTGAGGTTGATGGATTAGAATGAGAAGATTCTGCTTCTTTACCATCAACAGGACTTTTACTACCATAATCTTGCGATCGAGTTGCAATCCTAACATGGGACATCATCAGTATGGGTTCTTCATTGGCATTCGAGGATGAACCTATCATGTTAATGTCTTGAGCTGGAAAAGGATCCTTCAAAACAGCAGGAGTTTGGGAACCCTTGACAATCTTCGCAACCTCTGCACGATGAGGGCAGTCTCTTGTAAAATGTTCATCGTCACAAATGAGACAAGGATAATGAGGTTTGCGCTTTTCGTCATTGGATTCCGCCTTTTCAGGTTTCTCCTTTGAACTTTTGTCCGTTTTATTCTTATTCTTTCCTTTCTTCTTCCCACCAGATTTTGATTTGGCTGTAGATGACTCTACAACGTGAATATCGGCGGAAATCTCTGCAGAAGAATCTCCTGTTGGGGAATCAGGCAAGGTTATGATAGGGGAAGAATTCTTGGAAGACTTCTTCTTACTTTTAGTGTTAACCGTGCCAATCATACCATTGGTGGCATGAGATCCTGAAGGCGCTGCAGTGATTTGATTTTGCTTGGGAAGATCGGGGATTTTTTTGTGTAACGTACCTGACTGAGTATAGACCAAGTCAAGGTACTGTGCTTGAGCAATCACTTGCTCCTCAGTAACAACTCTGGCTTTAGCTACATCTTCAGTGATCTTTGGCAACAAAGATTTTACAAACCACTCGACCAAGATCTGATCCAGAATAAATACCTTCACCAAACCCCGTCGACGTCTCCACTCATGAATATGATCTGAAATGTAAGTGGATGTCGATTGTTTTAGCGAAGTTAACAATTCCGTGCCATTGTCATATCGGACTGGGAACTGAAAATGAGTTAAAAACGAGGTAGCTAACTCACTAAAATTATAAAAAGTGCCTCGCGGTAACTTAATGTACGACTTGGCCGCGAGACCAATTAGAGTGCGCTGGAAAAGTCTAAGATGGATTGAATCATCTGTAATGGAGTTAGACGCACACCAGAGGTGGTAAGTCATCACATGGTTCGACGGGTCCTCTCCTGATTTACCTTCAAACTTGGTAATGTCACTGGGCAACTTATTCGGCATTGGCGGCCAAAACAGAAGATAATTAATGGGATCGTTCGTTAGGCGCAACAAGTCAGGTAAGTCCAAAGTTGCGATAAACGGTAACTGCTGATTAGGATCCCTAAAACTCTGGGTCATGAGACCAGCCCCAGGAGGAGGATATCCAGGATAACTAGGAATAGGAATCGCGTTCGGGATATTGTATCCTCCCAGAAAACTAGGATTAACCGGACCGTACTGGGGTTGTTGAGGTTGTTGATAAGTGTACCCAGGGTACGGTTGATACTGATAGACTGGCTGCTGCACAGCAAGACCGAATTGGTACTGTCCCTGGTACGGTTGATAAGTAAATTGTGGTTGACTTGTGACAACCGTACTTAAACCAGGTTGTCCTACAGGCATCTGAACCGAAGTTTGAATCGTAGATCCAGACAGTGGTAAAGATGTCTGAGGAGTAGATACAGGAACAGTAGAAACCGGAGCTGTCGATACTCCAGAAGTAGGTGGGGTAGATTGAACGGATGTTGCGGCAGTTGTAGCAGTCGTTTGAGGCGGAGTACGAGGTGTACTAGGCCCAGGCTGAGAAACTACCGAAGGTACAGAAGTTTGAATGTTAGACTGGACTGGTTGCTAGGGTGTTCCAGAAACTAAGGGTTGTCTAGTTTTAGATGACAACTGTACACTTGGCTGCAACACCTGTTGAGTTTGTGATGGATCCCACACTATATTCATTCCGGGGTACTGACCCATAACTGGTTGAGAATACTGAGGACCATAACCGGGTTGAGGGTAGGATTAATAATTGAAAGGTACATTTCTCGTTCCTTGAACATACGTTTGACCGGAGGGTGGTTGGAAACCTTGGTTCGAGTATTGACCTTGGGGTTGATACCCTTGAGGCACATACTGATACTGGGGTTGACCTTGAGGTATAAATTGATACTGGGGTTGACCTTGGGGTACATATTAAGTCTGGGGTTGACCTTGAGGAACGTACTGTCCCATAGGTATGTACTGTCCTTGAGGTTGCCCCCCAGATGCAAACTGTGTACCTTGAGGTTGCCCCCCAGGCGTTAATTGAGGCTGCCCCCCAGGCGGTAACTAGCCACCTTGAGGTTGAGGATTGGGAATAGAACCTGACATCATAAGAATGTCTTCTACGCTCAACGGCTTAGTACCATTGTTTCCAGTTAATAACCCTTGCTCAATGGGTTGAGGAGATGCTCCCGAAAAAGTACCAGAAAGTGATTGATACCCGGAGGGAACAGAAGGACCGCCGTACAAAAAGGATTCGGGTGATTGAGTAAACATGGATGACTGTCCTGACATATTGACGAGAGTATAAAAACCTCTAGGTGTTGGGTGATAAGGAGCACGAGGTGGTGAAAAACTTAACCGTGATTTTTCTAAAAAATTAGTCAAAGAAAGATACCAAGAACTGCTCCTAGGTGGACTGTAAAAAATTGATTCACGCTCCCTTAGCTCAATAACAGGTTGATTTTCAGGGATAGGGATGCCTACTTCTTCTTCCGGAGCAAGTTCTTCAATAGCAATAAGTCCAGAAGGAAGATCTTGGGTGATTACTCTTTCTACCCTAGGTGAACCAGGACCACTAGAAGTTGGAGAAACAAACCCCGATGTCGGAGTAGCAGCAAACTCACTTTCAGGCTCGGATATTTCAGGTTCCTCACCTATATCACTAGTAGATGAAAAGCTACCAACAATTTCGGAAAAAGACACTGACTGTGGATTATAATCTGCTACTAACGGTTGAAAATCAGGATGTACTATCAAAGAATATTCTCCTTCTTCAGGTGACCCAACTCTACTGTCTCTAGGAGTTACGAGGACTTTCAAGCCTTCAAGCTGGTTCGGTACTTCCTCAAGAGGTTGGCCCCGAAGTCTACGGGACTTCCTCAGTAACTCAACCACGTTTACAAACTCAGGAGACTGGCCCCGAAGTCTACGGGACTGCCTTGGTAATTCAGCCATAGTTGAAAACTTTTAACTACTTCACACGCAAACAAAGTAAAATCTCAATGAAAAGCACCTAAAGTCTCTAAAGAACCAAACAAATTTGAATCACACGCCTAAAGAATCTAGGAGATCAAACACACACAAACAGTAATTTTCCATACTGAAAACACTAGTTGGTGATGAAATCCAACGTCGCAGAGTTCAATACAGAAATGGCGGTTGTAACAGTTACCCCGACAACCTGCTTAATGAATAGACTGGCACAAGTTCCTCCACTTAACCGTCTCGAGTGAAGAGAACCCCCCAGAAAATCCAAGTGAGTCTAGCCGATGTCTGCTCCAGGTACAGTGGGATCTTCCCACCACTATCACCTCAGGAAGAGTCCTAAAGAATATGGCCACTAAGGTTACCAACTGAGACAAATATACCTGGGGGAACAGTCTACGATCCGATACGCACGCAAGGGCAGAGTAGCAAGCTCAATCCCCTTGAAGACTCCTTGACATAATCCAAGGTTTACCAACAAGTGATCCCAGGCTCCTCGACAATGGTTAATCCGAGGTTTACCGTTTTTAATACGTGAATATCTGGCGTCGTTCCCAATGAGGAAGGATTGATTCCCACACTGGTTCGGACACGATCTCGTGCTTCTCCTTTAAGAGGAGCTTTCCCAGAGCATAAATGCAACAATTGGATTTCTTCCCTACCACAAGATACAACTACTTGTTTGTTTTTACTGTCTTGGAGAGTTAATTACTCTCCTACTCCAAGACACTAGCCTAAGCTAAGTTGGTGTATCAGAGCCCTAGAAATGAAAATGTTACTAGGTGAATTTTACTTTAAGCGTTAATTTTAGTGGTTTTTGTTTAAGTCCAAAGGTGCGGAGATGAAACTCGTGGTATGAAGACTCGACTCAAAATCACTAAAAATGCACCTAAGATGATCTAAACAATCTTTTTCTCTTCGATGAACTTCTAAACTAAGAAAAAGTTTGAGAATGCAAATACTTTGTAAACACAAATCTTTCTCAATTCAACAAATTAAAAGAAGAGTTTTTGTCCTTTTCCAATGCACTCAAAACGAGACAACTAGTTATTTCACAAAAATTTCCCTTTTTCGTTTCAAAGCACTCAATCACTACAAAACAAACTTTTTCCAAAAGAGATTTTTATATTTTTTAATAAAACACTCAAAACTATGAAAAATGACTAACTTTGAGATCTACAAATTATAAAAACCTATTTGAAGTCAAAGCCTACTAAAAGTCTTTTTTAAGGATGTTTTACTTAGCTAGATGTAAGCTAAGGACCAATTTATGCAGAATCACAAATAAGTCAAGAACAATCAATTTTGTTTTCTTTTTGAAAATGAAAATCCAAACTCTCAAACACAAGCTTTTCGAAGTTTTGTAAAGAGAAAACTCAAAGCGGATTCCTCAACAAGGGGAGATTTCATAAATGGTCAGACTCATAAGAAGGTTGGTAGACACTAAGGTGATCTGAAGTCCCTACAGCTTCTAAGCTCAGAGCCACTACACAACCAAAATGAAAAACAAACCTTACAAGCAAAACTCCTAGGAATTTCACTTAAAACCCTAACACTAACGAAATCAATCTAAGGAAAGCCTCTGACAGGTTATATGCAGGTCTGGGCAGTGGATAACAATTTCCAAACAAACACTAAGCTGACTAACAGAGGAAATTTTAGGGTTTTTCAAAATTTTGACAGGGTCCGCAGGCCCACAGTTGACACAGGTGCGGTCCCGCTCTGTGCTAAAAGCCAAGCTGCGGGTAGGTACGCACTGTGTCAAACGGCTAGGGTTTGGTCCTCTCCCAAAGCTATGAAAAACAAAAAATAACCCTGGATCTAAAAACTCTACCCAATTTTGCACACAACAAGCCAAAAACAGAAACAAAAACACTGTTTCTCAGGTCAAAGTAAAAATAAGGAAAACAATCAATTCCCCAGCAGAGTCGCCATTTTGTCACACAGAATAAGTCGATCTTGCGGACAAGATAGACCTTCCTAGAATCTAAAGAAGACCTAATGACAAGCAAACCAACCAGACACTATCTTTCTCTAAATATGCTTTGATAAACAATGGCAAACAAGTGTTTTTAAGGCCTGCCTTAGGTCCAACGCAAGCTTGTGGATGCCCTCGCTCCTTCGATCCAAATGAGCTCCTTTGTCGTGAATCTGCAAACACAAACAAGGAAAACAAATTAAATAGCACCTGAAAAGCCAATTGCATAAAACATATTTAACATGAAAGTCAAGGAGTCCATGAAACAAATACCATGAGATACTTGTTGAGAAAAATGAGTTTGATTGTATTAATTCAAAAGAAGAAGAACTTTACAACCTGTTCCTTGACGTTGTACAAGCTCCTCCCAGGGTCCAGCAAGAAGTCTCCTCTACTTTGACAAATTTCACTCACTCCCCAATGAAGCCAAAAAGGTATGTGATCTCTCCTCTTAAGCTCAACTAGGAAGTCTTGATTTCACCAGCATTTACCCTAAAAATTGTTCAGGTTCTAACCTCCTTAGCAACCAACCCAATGCCTGTATTTATAGTGCAATGGAGGGAGGTTACTAGGTCCTCCTTCAAAGGGATAAAGCCCTCCTTCAAAGGGATAGCTCCTCTCATCAAGGGATTAGCTCCTTCTCTTTTGGGATGCATGAACCACCTCAGAGCGAACAATCCACATCAAAATTCCTTCTAGAAACCTCTAGAATTAACCCAAAGTGAGTTTTTTTAAGATAAAACTTGCGCCTTTTGACTTTCACAGGGGTCTGCACCTACACCGTTAGGGACAGAGCGGGCAGGTCCGCAGTTTTTGTACACAGAAGGTGCGGGACCGCAGGTGACAGTGACAGAAAGTGCGGAACCAGAGTTACATTGATTTTTAATGTCTTTCTCTCATTTCCAAAACTTGACTTGAAGAGCTGAGGTCTAAGACTTGCTTAGGAGGACAGTACAAGTGATGATAGACCCATACTGACTGCAAATAATCATAGTGACAATATTTTTGTGTAACACATACCCCAGATCTTCAAGACCCTAGGGTTGGAATACGATGAGAAGGTATTTCCTTCGATTGGGAATGAGGTCCTCAATGCAGTGGTCGCCACATTTGGTTATATTTCTTTTTTATATGCTACTTGTTCTGCTTAAGAACGTCCATCTGCCATGGGCCTAACGGTCGAGTGCCCAATCATGTGTGGTAATGCAGGCCTGTATACATAAGAAAATGCCGAGGTCAGAGCTCAACAATGGCATAATGGGATGACAGTGGAAAATAAGAACACATGTCAGAGATGACAGGGGATATGTTGGGTGAGTGGCAGAATGCAGATTGAAGAAAAACGCACAAGGTTTAGGAGGAAAAACCACCGGTTAGATGGCAGAGAGGCTTAGAGATAATGATGCACCATTCACCCAGACATTAGAGGCACATTATAAGCCAACGAATCAACGAAAATTTCATCGAATAGTCTGTATCTGACCTATGTCAGTGGTGGTTACATAAACTAAGAAATAAATGAAAGAATTCCATGGTCGATATCAGAAAATAATGCGTTATAGTGGTATGGTTACAATTGTATGAATCTATAATAGTTTTTAGTATGCCAGACATATGATAGGTGAATTCCCAGGAAAAGAATAGGTTATTACATTGACGTTATGGAAAGCGAATGAAGTGTTAAAATTTTGCTTTTTTTATTTTCACTTGTCATGACATTGATAAATGCATAAATGTGATTCGATGGAACCTCCTTATTTCCAGATGACACCTCCATATTTATTCCTTGACATTGCTAGGTCTGGTCGCTGGCATATATATTTCGCTACCGTCATTTTTTGGGCATGCCTCTGGCATCTCTTGGTTGGAATATAACGTTCCCTAGCATATAATGTCTGCATACCATATAATAGTTGATTTGGTGCAGAAAACCATGAGATAAATCTCCATGTCAACTACAGAGGAGTAGAACACACAACAAAGGTTTTTTTATTGACTACCAACTGAATCATTCATTCTAAATTTACGACTTGTTCTTTCCCACTGCCTAGCTCCGTCATCTAAAGCATTTTCTATTATCTAAGTTGGCGCATTACTTGGCACTTTCAATAAACCAATGTTATAATAGTCAGTTCCTGCATTGATACTATCACCTCCTACTTGGATGATATACGAAAATGATATCTCTTTCACAGTTGGAATATTCTTTTGGTATTATCACTGCATGGTTTGGTTTCGTCAGATAGTATGACACCTTGTATTATCATTAGAGCCTGGTGGAAATGTTGGGTATGATGAATATGTTGATGCTTATCGTTGCCAAGCGTTTTCAAGCATTAAGCGTTGCCACGAGGTGTGAGACCAACATTAATCAACATTACAGCAACATTGTCATGACTTCTGCTACAGAGAAAGGGACAAAAAAAGTAGTGCAATCCTTTGTGTTCTTTGTTATGAGTAGACCAATAAAATTATGATTTTTGTACCTAAATTCCCACCTAAGAAAAAGACCACTTACGATTTAGACTCGTGCGAATCCTTGCAGCGCCAATGTTGAATGAAGCATTGAATGGAGGTGTTGAATGGGGCATATTGGATGTGCATTCTACGTGCTAAATCGTCGACAGTCCATGCCGAGATCCAACGGTCCCCGGAGACACCTCACCTGCTGAAGTTTAACGTGGTGGTGGTCCCAGGTGACAGTTTTCAAAAACCCAATCAACTCTAAACTTGTGGCTACAATTAGTTAAGGGGGCACACATCATATTTAAAAAACCACTAGGAAGTGTTTTTGTAAGCGGTTTTATGGTTTGGGTGGAATGTTTAATAACTATGGATGGTGGAGGATTGATATTTACATTCCAGCATTAAGGATGCATCGATATTGCGATGCGATATATATTGGTCATACAATTAGCGTTGGCCGCTTTATGGGCTCTCAATATAATGTATCATGTGCGCTTAATACCCGCATTTTTTATTATCAAGAATTATGTTCCTTTCATTATGGAGAGAATTCATGATATCATATTTTGGTTTCCAACCTCGAATGTGCAGTACCAATATTATGCAACATTGAATGTGTGTTGATGATACCAGAATTGGGTGTGCCAACTTTAAGTTACTAAGCATTATGATATATCACGAAGATTTTTAATATTCCAGAACATAAATTATGATGTGTATTCATTACACAATCTGGGAACGGATGAACAAGCATTTAAGTGTTATTTTCACGCGATGGCGAGTTAGTGTTATTTGTGAGAACAAGATTACTATGTGTATTGTACTGGACAAGATGTTTGGAGCTTTTATTATATACATAATAGGAGAGAGCTAAAGAAACGCTTGAGGTTAGGGCACTGAAGTAATGTAGACAAATTTTTGACGATGGGACAATGAGAAGAAAGCACAAGGCTTTGGCTCATATGAAGGCTTTGGAGAACTGTGCGGCATCAGAAGATTGATTTTCCTCTCATACATGTTTATACTAGTCACCATATACCAAGGGACAGGCATTCCAATTGTTGTGAATGCCATTGAGTACAAGTGACACTATTGTTGGAGCAGTTGGCACACTTATTTTTGGATCAACCTCCACCCTTGAATCAACAAATGTCAGTCCATGACTACGATGAATGCCAATCCATGCCAATCGATGAATACCAATTTATTGTTGAGAGCATCCTGATTCAATAACAATGACTTATCTTATTTATTGTTGACATATATATTGGATATGATTGTGGGTCACACCAGATCTGTGGTCGTTGACTAGCATCATACTACAACTTCTTCACCAGGGGGTGGCTCATGTAAGAAAGAAATGGGATATCATCATATCATATATTCATAGCCAATATAACAGCCTTGAAGAAAATGGGATTAAAGCTTAGTAAATATTTCATCACGATGTGGTATGATGTGGCATGGTGTTATATTATGTTCAATAACGTGGCATGGCATTCTATTATATTTCATTCAAAGGACTATATTATATTGTGTGTTGTTCCCAGTCATTTATTGTGTTCGAGCAATATATTATATTGTTTTCCATGTTCTATATTGTATTCAAGTGTTATATTATATTGCATCCAGGCCATTGAGATATATTAGAATGCTTAAGCCATATTAGAATTGTGTTCATTGCATTGGAACATGGTTTATTATATCAACATGCCAATGCCAACAACATTCACTATTATATCAATATGCCACAACGGTTATTGTATCAATATGAAACTCATAACTAAAGTTCAAGGAGAATGGTGCCTTGTAAAATCTTCTCTAAAGAGGTTGTTTTGAGGGAAAAGGCTTGCATCTAACAAAGGTCATCGATATGTTGCATTATTTCTTTAAATGTTCGGGGATATTCAATAATGGTTGGGATGAAAGAATCACTGGGGGGAATTTATTTAGACATAGCACTTGGTTCTAAAGAGAGAATGTATTGATTATTCTGTGTAGTTAGTCCTCTCCTCTCATGAATATATTTCTTTGTCTATATGCCCCACAATATTGCATGTAGATGGATTGAATGTCTTTTATTTTATTCTTACAATGTATGATTTGTTTACTCCAACTATCTAGAGATTTTATTGGAGATCACCTCAGAATTATGTTATGATTGTTGAACCTCTAATTGCTAGAAGCTTCGAACTTTACCGAGCTATGCTTGTCAAAGTATTTGTTCAGAGAATTGGGCACATGTATGAACACCATTGTGGGAAATTTTTCTTTTAGACCCCCTTGCCATTGATGTCAAAGGGGGAGATAAGCATAAGGATGGAGGCTAATTTATCAATACTCAGGACAAAAGGGGGAGGATCAATGTTTTTCCATCAATTCCAAAGGAAGAGATTGATGGAAAAGAAGAAAAAATTTAGCAGCAAGGCAAGGAGCAACAAAAGAGAAGCAAGGTAAAGGAGAAAAGGAGCAGAAAAGTAGCAAAAGAGAAGCAAAGGAAAAGGAACAGTAAAGTAGCAGCAAGGCAAGAAATAACAAAAGAGCAGTAAGGAAAAGGAGCAAAGGAGCAACAAAGCAACAAAGGAAAAGAAGTAGCAAAAGAAAAACAAGGACACTGGAGTAGCAAGGTTTGTTGCAGGGATATTTGGTCGTGAGATATGAAGGTGATAGAAAATGAACACAAGGAACGAGAAATATGATACCACATGTATTGTTGATGTCACACTTGTATTTATACACGCATTATTAAGTTGATTGCATATATTGTTGTGGAAAAGAAGTTGCAAGGCTGAGTTGAAGACAAGTTGGGTTGAGTTGAATTTTTGTGATGCAAGGCAAAGGCAAGACTCCATGGTTTTTTAGTCAATGACCTGAAGATATTGTGATGCAAATACAAGATAAAGGAAAAGACGTTGGAGAGATTATTGTCATGCATTAATGGAAAATGTTTGTATTGATCATGAGTAATGGATGATCAACTATATAGTCATATGCTATTTCTATAATGTTAATTTTAGAATTATCTTGATATTGGTGTGTACCTAATCATTATATATGGCTGAAATAATATGTGGTAGAGAACTTACTTATGTTCTAATATTCTAAATATGAAGAGCTTCAAAACGAATGAGTGGAAGGCAAAGAGTCAATCCTGTTCACTTCACATTCTTATGTGGAATACAAAAAACCAACTAACTCTCTTTATAAAAGATGTTGTTTTTGGAAGCAAAGGAGAGGTTAGAGAGTTGGAGAATGTGTGGGATCTGATTAGGTGTTATGCATTAGTTACCTGGAATATATGAAGCCTATGTGAATCATATTTGAAGGAAAGAAGACGCAAAAATGAAGATGGAGATATGCAGAATTTATGGCCAGGTAAACTAGCACATTGTTGTTTCTTGTTTGTATAAGGGGATTGTAGTCTCCTTTCAAGTTGTGGCTTGATAAATATCCAATTGGAGTTGGTTGGGGTAGGATCCTCTTATGGGTTGTAGCCTGCAGAAAACATATGGGAGTTGGAGCTTCCTTACATGTTGTATATTGCAGAAAAATTGAGGTAGCAGCGTCCTGTAGGTTGGAGCCTACAGAAAATCAAATGTAATAAGGAGTAGGGGCTTGCCTTTGCATCACAACAATAATAAAATCATGTTTTTCTCCCTTTATGGGTTTCCACTTATATATGGTTTCAATATATGTTGTTATTATGTGATGATGTGATGTTTTGGTTTGCTTATTAAGTCTTGTTGTTCACATATTCAACCTGTTGGTCATTATTAGTTAAGTTATTCATGTAATGCTTCAGTTAATGAGTAATGAAAAGAATTTTAATGTCCATGAATGGACTAAATTGATTCACCTCCCCACTCTTTGTTTAGTCAAGTTTTCATCACTCATTTCATCTTAGACTTTTTCATATGACATTTTTTTAATTAATGAATTTAAATAAAGAGGTAGAAATGACATAAGTACAATTGAGATAAATATTAAACTTTCATATTTGATGACTAATAAGATTGTTTTAGAATATTTTGTGGAGGTTAAAACTTTGACATCCATTTAATAATTTTTAATAACTAAATTAAAATTCAAGAAACCTTATTCCAATATAAACATATTAAAAATGTTCATTTCTCACTTTACAAGAAATACACAATCTAATTATTTGATATCTTTTTTGGAGGTTAACACTTGAATTATACATATTACACAATTCAAACTCAAATTTCCAACCATTCATTACCCAATTTTTAACCAAATAAACCAAAAAATATTTTTAAAAATGGAAAAAAAACGACCAAAGATTTAGAGCTATTGTACGATTTAATGGTAATACATGTGTTTCGTCAATTCCTTTGATATTACATTTCAATTTCGTTAATGCATTTTTATATCAAAAAGAAATAACAAGAATATATATGGGACAACATAACATTAAATGGTCTTTTGTAAAATTAATTTTGTAGGGTGTTGTTTATCGATGTCAAAAATTTGCACAAACGACAATTTTATTGTCGGAATTTGGTAAAAAAATTCAAAAAATCAGAATTCTAGAGTGTTTGAATCAATTTTTATTTTTTTTTATGGTAGAAATGGAATTAGTGCCATCAATAACCCTTAGGACACCCAAAATACTGAAGTTTGACAGTTGTAACCGAGATTTTCAAAAATTCTTATCAGATTTTGTCATAATCTTGTCGGAATTTCCATTATTTTCCAGACTCGTTTGTAGGTTTTTGAAACTGTTATTTTGTAGTATAAAGACTCGAAGAGGTTGAACAGTCGTGTGGAAATATTTTTAGTTTTTTATCCCAAAAATGGGCAAGATTTGTAGTTCCTTGTGAGTAAGATACAACTACTTTCGTTGTTACTACGTGAGTCTCATGATTACTTTTTCAACTTGTTGCAGTAATTTGTTTGCGAATACCTTTGTTGTTTGACACCTACTCTCACTACGTGAGTCTCATGATTACATTTTCAACTTGTTAGGAATAATATGTTTGAGTTGTAATCCACATTTTTTCTTTTCTCTTGTATATTTATTTTGAATTTTTTTATTTAATCGGTTAGGTCAAGTTTGTATGTTTTTTTATATTTTTTAATTCTCTTAAAGGTGGCTCTCATTTTCAAGCTCTCTCATGAAAGTTGAACCTATGATTTAGTGGGAATTAAACCCCACACAAACTAATTAATCTACACCTCATGGGTGTTGATAAATTGACTTTTATAATTTATTTAATGTGTTAATGTCATATGTATTGTGTTTTATATTTTTTTAAAATAATAATTTCATTAGTGTAATTATATAAAATTAAATAATTGATAAATACTAATAGACATCCAGACAATATCTTATAATACAGTTGATATGTCAAAATAGAAATTTTTTAACTAAAAATCAACTAAATTATAACTTTTTTAAATGAAAATATTTGTTTTTTTTGTAAGTCAACGAATTTATACTAATTCAGAATAAGGTTACATTGTGATGATTTCTTCATATATAAGAAAGGGCCTCACTTCAACCAGATTTATTGGCCTCTATATACATGTAAAATAAAAATGACAATAACTTCAAAAAACTAGATTTCTTGTATTTCATCACCCACTAGGCACAAAATTTATCAAAAAACTGAACAAATTCTACTTTCTTTGTGGTACATTTTCTACATTGGGATCAACTACCTCAATTTCTTGAACCGATGGCCTGTGGAATGCATCATGACTGTGGGATTCCATGTACGCCATACGATTCTTGAATATGTCCATGCGAGCTTAGAGATGTTGCAGGTTCCGCAAGAGAGAAGCATGATGGTCCATGATACACCTCTGGTTGTGTAGGATGTCTGTGAAAATTTTGATGTGATCTGCATGGTCCAAATGATAAGCTTGAGAGAGCTAGTCAATAGAGCGTTGAAGGAGGCAACCAATAAATCCCATGCTATCGGGCCATAAATGAACGACGGGTGTATATGCCCACCATTCAATTTTGCTAAGGCCAAAATCGAACGGTAGACATATACACCCACCATTTATTTATGACCCAATAGCATGGGAAATATGGCTCGCCGTTGAAGGAAGCAAGCATATATGAGCCTCGATTAAGTCAAATGTGAGCATCCTACACTAGCGACAAGGGAGGCTACTGTAGGCCTCGGGAGTCAATTTCTCACCATGCCTTGTAGCTCGATGTGTCCAAGTAGCTTTGTTCCCATGTTGCGTCTGTCTAGGCCAATCGACATACACAAGCCCGAACACCCCAAACTTCCAAAAGTAAACAGAGCAGGGAGAGGAATCGATATCGGGTAAGAGAGTCACACCTATACGGGAATACAATAAAAGAAAGGATGTCGCTATCAACCACAGAGCATTCAGAGACAACCTGTCGTAATGGTTGCCACCTCCCGTCTTGAGCTTCCACCACCACCTAAGACACGTACAAACAATGCCTAACCCTAAGTCTTTCAATTCTAGCAGGCTCGGGGCACCTTGCATTATAGGGTCCCAGGTTACAGGCACAAAGCGATTGCTTGAAAAGTTGAAAGGTGTCGAACTATAATTACATATGATATTAGTCTCCTCTTTCCCGGAGGACCAAATAGCGTTCTGAGGAGACTCCCCATAAGTTCTATCAAATCCCTGGTTATCCCACAGTTCATATCCCAACTTGTAAGTGTTTCCATCGCTCTCATGATTCCGTAAATTATACCATATACCATTTTCAGAGGCTTCAGTGGGTCGTTTCCTAAAGCTGCTCAATCACCTTCCACCTACATTTAACATGTCACGTCGGATTGGAGTTATTTTCCTTGTCCTTTGAGTGTTCTCGAGGCTCACCCCCAACGGGGATTAAATAAAAACAATTATTATAAATTATGAAAATATATAATATATAAGACATATCTAAAAAACATACAATAAGAAAAGCATAATAAAGCAACATTAAGAAATTTCAATGTCATAAATAAAATTTAATAGAAACTTAGCACTTGTGGAAATGATATTTTTTTTAATTAAATGAAAAGAAAAAGGGGCATAACTATCTTTGATATAAATTTCAACTTTTCTATAGCTTACTATTACTAAAAATATTATGCAGAGGTTAAATCCCTATCATCAACCTAATAATTATTGATATTTTAATTAAATTATCGGAAGCTCTATTCTTAAATATATACACCTATGAGTGTAATAAATAAATTAAAACTAACAAATATGAAAAAATGGATTTTATTCACGAATCTTTACTTTTATTGTGGTATTTGTTTATTAATAATTAATTTTTCTTTGTTATGTGTTTTATCAATAATCTTTGTTTTCTATGTGCATTCTTGGTTCTTGATATGATGGCTAGGGTAACCCTAGTGGCACACCTTTAGCGCTAATCAGGTTGTGTATGGCCTCTCTCTCTTCAAGCTTGGTTTTCTATCCTTCTCTTATCGTGGTTGTAGATCAGCATGGCTCTAGTGGTTGTGTTCCTTGCATGGTAGTGACCATCTATGTTTCCATAGTGGCCCTCCTCCAATTCACCCAATTCCCAGAAGTAAGCTCATCTTGGACTTTGGGAAATTCGAGGGAGCTTCTTTTAACAAGTCTAGTTCTCTGGGAACCAATATGGCCAATGGTTGTAGATCTATTACTCTTCATCATAATGATAATCTAGTCAATGCTTATTTCAATGATATCTTGAAGAATGTCTCAATCTCCCAACCTTATCATTCAAGAACTTCCATTAATAATTATTCACATAGTGAGTAGTGTCACCCTTTAGGAGGCCTTCTATCACTCAAATCAACTTGTTGGTAATTTTAAAGGCCTCTGGCCTAGTTTGGTGGATTTGCATGAATGGATTTGTGTCATGAACACCTTAGTTAAAAGATGAGGTATTTATTTACCCTTGTTTTAAGGGTTACTTTATTGTTGAATTTGATCTTATTGGAGACAGGGATTTGATTTTAAACTTAGAACTCTAGTTTTGGGGAAACTTTACCTTGTGTATGAAACCATGGAATCCATACTTTTATCCTCTAATTGATCCCCTCTCCTCAACACCTATATGAGTTAGAATTCCAAAATTGCCTATATATTTTTAGGGTTTTGGCTCCCTTTGAGCTATTGCAAAAGCTCTTGGAAGATACTATATTAGAATAATTGAAACAAAGAGGAGGATCACCACCATATATATTTGCATATTTGTTGATATGGACTTCAACAAAAAGTTTCCAACATATATAATTTTGCAAAGTGAGAAATACTCCTAGACCCAGAACCCTAATTATGAACACATTTCTTTTAGTTGTTGTTCATGCCTTCAAATAGGGAATCTAGAAACAAATTACAACAAGTTAATAAGTAACAATGAAGTCAAACTTGGTGGATTGGAGCCAAGAAAGAACATTAATTTATTTCCAAAGAAGATCAGCCACCTGAACTAGACCCCCTATAGAGGAGGAAAATTTGGATTCTAAGAAATTAGTGGACACCTCAATGGATCTTGAGCAATCAATGGATACTCCCTCAAATAAAATCCCTTCATATAAGAAAGAATCAACACAATTCACTTTAGTGGAAGCTCAACATGTAGAACCTCTTATGGTGAATTGGGAATACTAGTCTAAAAATGACAAAATACTATAAAGGAAATTAAAAACCCCAAATTTCAACAAATTGAGGAAGGAAAGAGTAACAAAAACCTTATCAAAGACAAAGAAAGTTTCAAAAATGGTAATATATAAGAAAATATTTCCTTCAATAGATAGCAAATGGTAACAAAAAGTCATATCCCTCAACTAACTTAGTAATGTGGTTTTCTTTCTTTTAGTGTATTAATAATTTGCAAGAATTTATTCATGTAAGAAATATTTTTTGTGGATAAATATTTTATGTTTTTGGCAAATAAGCAACCAAAATTCTTTCTTGAAACCCAAAATTTTGGTAATATCGTCCATTTTCTATTTTGTGAAAAAAAATGTTTTTTGTTTGTTTGTTTGTTTCTTGTTTGTTTGTTTGTTTGTTTGTTTGTTTTTTTGTTTGTTTGTTTGTTTGTTTGTTTGTTTGTTTTTTTTTTTTTTTTTTTTTTTTTTTTTCCCGAAGAAAAAAACTATAATTTTTACTAAAAGATAATAAAATTTATTACATTATGTAAACACACCGAATGTGTATGCATGAAAGTCTCCAAAATACCAGACAAAAGAATATATCATCGAAAGTCTAAGATTATACTGAGTGGACTGAGCGATCAAAATCAATAAATTCTCAAATATGGTCTAGGAACAAGTCTAGAAATTGTAGCTAAAATATGTACATATATGCTCTCAACAAAGAACCATAAAAGAGCACTGAAATAAGCTTATATATCATCAATCATGAAATAAAATAAAAGTAAACCAACAAAACAACTCTTACCTGCGATGAAACATGAAAATGTAATGCCATCAAGAACCCCACGAATTTGCCAAGACCCCTGGTCTAGAACTAAATCTCCCTTGGACTGCTCCATGTTTCACTCCCTGAATATGTGATGACATGAAAAAGTGTTAAATGATTTTTTTGGATTGATAACATGATCCAGTTTAGAGACGGGAAAATATTTCTGCAATCATGTACATTGTTTAGCCAATTAATCACAAGAAAAGAGTCCCCAAATAACTGAATGTTTATAATCCCCTATTCAATGGCAAAGGAGAGAATATTTCTACAAGATAATAAATTTTCAAAGTTTTTTTACCCTGATCTAAATTCCATAGAAACATGAAAGGATCGATAGTTTGAGATGTGTAAAATAAAGCCAACAGCACTATGATTCCTCGAGGAATCAAATTACCCATTGAGAAAATCCCATGGAAGCGACTAATCTAGATTTTCAACTTCTATTACTCTAACTCTGCGCACATCCTTGTCTTGGGGAAAATGACTGAGAATGGCCATATTTTTTGCAATGACAGACCTATGAGAGGAAGTTGCATCTCTAAAGATTGATTTATTTCATGTGATCCATATACCCCAGAAAATAATCAAAGGCAAGGCTCTATATGTACATGAAGAAGTGAGATATAGCCTATGTTTCCAGACATCTTCTCCATAAAATCTATTCTATAACTTGATTGAATCCTCAACAGACCGACAATGAGACCAAATTTGATGATTAAATGTGCACTGAAGGAAAAGATGAGTGATTGATTCGTCCATGGATTTGCAGAGGGAGAACAAACCTAGACAATGAAAGAAACATTTATGTAGGACGTCACAAGTTAGAGCTTTCCCATACAGATACACCACATAAAAATATTTTCTTTCAGGGGTTAGTGATACTTCCAGATAAAGTTCAACCATCATTGAGGATCAATGGGATTTTGTTCAGAATTTATAAATATGTAACTCGCCTTTGGAGAATATATGCTCGACAAAGACACAAATCGCACTAATTCATCCTCCTTGTCAGATATTCTAATATGACCATGGTGTAAAGATAGGAGGAAATTTTTCCACAGCTTGATAAAGATTCTAGGAATGTCCAACTCAGTAGAACATTTCCAACATTGACACCAAATTGTAGTGGTGAATGGATTAACTATGTGAGCCAACTTGGAGATACCATGATCATGTAGAAAATAAATTAGAGGAGGAGGAAGAAGGCGATCGAACCCACTACCAAGCAAGGTATCCTAACAAATATGAACTTTAACACCTGAGCCCACTTCCACGCCAAACCCACGTGGATTGTCTCAAAGGTATTGATCAGATCCCTTCAAATAATTGAGGTGTTCCCCTTGGGTTTATCAACACTACAAGCCCAATCTTCCACAAAGAGTGGAAAGATGTATTTTGCAGTAACCATCGAAGACCATAAAATCTACATGGATAGTAAGCACCGACCACATTTAGCAATCAATGCATGAGAGAAAAATAAAATGTTATTGGGGACCTAACCCCCCTATGCTTTTGTACAAGTGATTTCCGCCCAACCAACCTAAGACAAAGTACAGTCCTTTTTTTTCCATACCACAATAATTTAAAATAAATGCATCTGATACGTTCAAGAATAACTTTTAGAATCTAGGCTAGTGAATCCCAATGTACGGGAATGCCTTCGAGGATTGAATTGATGAGTAACAGACGCTCGGCCCTGGAAATCCATCTCTGACTCCAACTTTTAATGTGATTCTCCACTTTTGTAATCAACCAAAGCTAGTCTGTCTTACAATATGTTTTATGTTTTAAATGAAAACCCAAGTATTTGATACCTTCATCTAGCTTAGAAGAGACCATCGAAAGAAAATTTAATATTTGTTGAAGTTCAGTAGCCCCTAAGTTAGAAGCTGGGAAGGTTGATTTCTAAAAGAATGATCATCCTATTGGATTTCCCAAATATATAAATAATACTCTTTAATAATTCCACTTCCTTAGGGGGGCCATTAGTAAATATGAGAATATAATCAACAAATAAAATATGTTATATAGCCAATGATCAGGTCACCATACAACCCTAAAATTCGCCCCCTTATGTGGCCTCCACCAATAAATGACTTAGACCCTCTACCACCAATAGGAAAAGTAGGGGTGATAGAGGACAACCTTGATGAAGTCCGCGATGAGCATGAAAAAAAGGGACGACACACCATTTATCAAGGCAACAAAAGAGAGTTTAAATACAAATCACCACCCACATTATAAAATCAAGGCAGAAGCCAACATGAGTGAGGAGAAGCCTAAGGTAGATCTAGCTGAATCAGTCATATGATTTTGATAAGTCAATTTCAAACACCAAACCCTTGAGATTCATTGTTTTCAAACTATGTATACCTTATTACACAACCCCCATGGCCTCATGAATTTGTCTACCTTCAAGAAAACTAAATTGTTCCTTTGACGCGTGTAGGTTTCAACCCTGTACAAAAATTACCTGCATACGAATTCTAAAAACAGAAAATAAACAATGGCAAGAGCATAAACATAAAACAGATATACACAGAGATTTCCCCTGGATCCCAAAACTAGGACTACCAAATTTATTTTTCATTATATTTTGTTGAATGTTACAACACATTCATGCCGAATAATTCATAAACCCCAATGCATTACCTCTGGATTAGAACATAACCATAGTTCCCTTGATCTAATCTACAAGATACCATGGGCAGAAAACCATCATGCTTAAAACCATGTGCAAAACCCATGCACAAAACTGTAGGAAGGTCCTCCCACCCAATATAGGGTCCAAAAAAAAGTTTTCTTGGGGCGCTACCCTAGACCTAGTAGAAGGGGGCTACCGCTTCACACATGGGGCTAGTCGTGGAAATAATATAACACACACCCAACATTCTCCCACTTGTTGTTTTCTTTCCACACGGGGGGTCACAAGAGAGCTTAGTCATTGTTCCAACCCTGTAATGCCCATTGTTTCTCTACACCAAGAAAAATTCTCAGTGCTCACAGACTTCGTCAATGCATTTGTAGTATTCTTCAAAGTGTCCACCTTTACCAGCAACACCTTTTTGTACTCAACCATATCCCTCACAAAGTGATACTAAACATCAATGTGCTTTTTATTTGAATGATAAGCAAGGTTATTTGCCAATAAAATTGTACTTTGGTTGTCAAAATCTATCCTTATAGCTCGTTGCACTAACCCCATACTTGAACACAATCTCTACAACCAAGCTACTTCCTTGCTTGCATGAGTGGCTACCATGTATTCTTCCTTTGTAGTTGAAATTGCCACTATAGACTGTCTCTTTCTCATCCAATTGAATGCACCTCCAAATAGGTTAAAAACATACCCACTTGTAGATATTCTCTGATCTAGATATCTAGTTTTGTCTACATTAACAAAGCCATGGTGTTCCTTGGTAGCACAGACCATAATCACTAGTGCCACGCAAATACCTGAAAACCCGCTTCATTGTTTTCCCTAGTTTTGACATAAACCAACTCAATACTCCCACTGCATGTGCAATGTCTAGTCTAGTACAGACCATTGCATACATCAGGCGACGGAAGACACTTGCATATGGAACACGGTACATGTCCTCTTTGTCTTCTTGTGCCTTGGGACACTGCACAACAGATAACTTTACACTTAGAGGAATAAGAACCTTCACCGGTTTACTATCTTGCATATTGAACGTCTGCAGTATTATCTTGACATACTTTATATGGTTTAACCAGAGCTTCCTCTTTGCCCAATCTCATTTTATTTCCATGCCAAAATATAGTTTATAGCACCAAGATCCTTCATGTCGAATTTGGAGGACAACTGGGTCTTCAAATCCTAGATAATTTCTTTTTCATCTCTAATTGGCAACATATCATCCACATACAAGACCAGATAAATAACACAGTCACCAATTAATTTAAAATACACACAATGATCTACTTTGTTTCTGGTGAAGCCAAGTCCCTGTATATATGTATGAAATTTCTGATACAACGTCCTTGGTGACTGTGTTAACCCATACAAAGACTTTTTTAACCTGCATACATGTTATTTCTTACCCTTCACAACAAAGCCTTCAAGTCACTTCATGTAGATCTCTTCTTCCAGATGCCCCGTGAAGAAATGTTGTCTTCACATCCGTTTGTTATACCTCAAAATCAAAAGCAGTAGCAATAGATAAAAGTAATCTAATAGAAGCTACCTTGGGAACAAGAGAAAAAATATCACCAAAATCAATTCCCAACACCTAGGAATAACCATTTGCTACGAATCAAGCTTTGTATTTCTCCTCCTTGCCTTCTTCATTTATCTTCTTCTTAAACACACATTTTCTTCCAACGGGTTTCCTTTCAGCCAACAACTCCAGCAAATACCAAGCCTCATTTTTTTCCAAAGATGCCATTTCATCAACCATGGCCTCTTTCCATAGTTTTCCATCTTCTTAATCTACTGCCTCCCTGATAGTTTTGGGATCATCATCAGTGATAGATAAAGAAAAATTTGAACAGAAATCTGATCAACTATACCTTTATGGTTGCCTTCTTTCTTGAATTAATCTTCTCACAGATGGAGTTTGTGTCTCTTCATCTTCTGATTCCTCTTCTGCTGTAAAGTTTGATTCTTCCCCCTTTAGCTCAAACTCTATCTTCTCAGCTTCCTTTGGTAGGACTTCATGTTTAATAACATCTTTCACCTCTCTAAACACCACATCTCAACTGTACACAACCTTCCTTGTTTTTGGGTTCCAAAGCTTATAACCTTTTAAACCATCCTTATACCCAATAAAAATGCACCTTTTAGATTTACTATCCAACTTGGTTCTTTTTTCCTTTGGAACATGTACATATGCATCACAACCAAATACCGTCAAATGTGAAGGAGAGGGTTTTTTAACAATCCATGCATCATGTAGAGACTTGTCCTCCAATGCTGATGAAGGTGATCTATTAACCAAGTAACATGCAATCTCCACTGCCTCTGCACAGAATTTTGGTCCTAACACGACACCACTGAGCATGCTTCTTGCCTTTTCCATCAATGTCATGTTCATTCTTTCTGCAACTCCATTTTTTTAGGTGTGTATGGAGTAGTCTTTTGTCATGCTATACCACACTTCTTAAAGAACTCTCCAAATTCTTTCTTGCATAACTCTCCACCATTATCTATCCTCAACACCTTTATCTTCTTCTATGTCTAGTTTTCCACCAACGCCTTAAATTATTTAAACTGTCAAAGACTTCATATTTCTTCGTGAGTAAATATATCCATGTATTCCTTGAGAATTCATCTATAAATGATACATAATACATAGACTTATCCAGTGACGGAACTGACATAGGTCCTATAAATGATACATAATACATAGACTTATCGAGTGATGGAACTGACATAGGTCCAAACACATCACTATGCACAAATTTTAATATCCCTTTCGCCTTCTTAACACAAAAGGGGAAACTCACTCGATTCTGCTTCCCATATATATAATGTTCACATAAATATAAATCCAGAGAGAAATTAGACATACCTTCTACCATACCATTACCATGAAGTATTTGAAGGCCCTTCTCTCCAATATGTCCAAGCCTTTGATTCCATAACATGGTCTTTTCTCTAGAGACCACTAGATTTTCTCCTTCACTTTCAGGAACCACATAATTGTTGCACCCATCAATAACAGTGCTACCCAGAATCTTGTACAGAGTTCCAATCCGAACCCCCCGCATTAAAACCAGTTCTCTCTGAACCATCTTGTAGGTATCTTTCTCGAACACTGTTTTTACACCTACATCATCCATCTTGCTTACAGAAATCAGATTTATAGCCAATAATATGTAGAACAACTAGAAGTGTTCTAATCTTTCCACCTTGAAACATCAACTTGAATTTTCCACATCCGACAATTCTAGCCTTCCTAGCATCCCCAAAGAAGACATCACCACCATCATATTTATCATACTCACAAAACCACTCCCTGTGGGGAGTGAAGTGAAAGGATGCACCTTAGTAAAACAACCATGCCTTATGATTTGCATGTGTACTTGAATAAGAAGCCAAGTACACATACTCACCTTCATATGAGGTGGTTTTCACCTCTATAGAAGGAGCAACATTAGATCCCTTTCTTTTCTCAAGATATTTAGAACTGTAGTCCTTTTTGAAGTGACCTTCCTTTTCGCATTTCCAGCACACCTTTACAGGTTTTCTTGGAGATTTATATCTTCCTCTATATTCAATCTCCCACTCGAGGACTTATTTTTGTTTCTGTTCTAGGACTATCCTCGTACAAACAAGGCATCTCCATTCTGGCCCCCCATATTTTCCCATCTCATCTCCTCCAACAACAAGGATGAGACTATTTCATCGAAATTCAAGTTAGTTGTATTGCTACCTATTGCAACAACCAGACTATCCCATGAATCTGGTAGAGAACGCGGAAAACTGATGCACTTATCTTCATCTGAAATTTTAATATCAACAGATAAAAACTAACTTACCACAATATTAAAGGTGTTTAGATTCTCTTTCATCAAGTCTTCATTCTTTATCCTCAAGTTATAGAACATTTTCTATAGGAACAATCTGTTCACCAGAGAATTAGTTTGGTACAAAGTCCCTAACTTGTCCCACAAAGCCTTCGTCATAGCTTCCCCTAATACATTCAACAATACTAAATCTGAGATACACAATTGTATTGTGCTCTTTGCTTTCTGATCCAACTTTCCCCAGTCTTCATCTGACATTGTCGTTGGTTTAGTACCTGAATATATCGCGATCCACTGATCTTTATCCACCAGCAGATCCTCCATCTTAAGTTTCCACAACTCAAAACTATGACCATTAAATTTATCGATATCTATCTTTCCACTGCTTTCCTTATTCTTTCACTACAAGAATTGATCTTGTAGATCTCCCACTAAACAGGGTCTACCTTAGGCCCAAGAAAATCCCCTCAACAACAAAGGCGTCCCCTTGAAGCCGAAACAACTATGTTACCAAATGTGGGTTTTAACCCTGTATAGAAATTACCTGCATACAAATTCTAATAACAAAAAATAAACAATGGCAAGAGCATAAAACATAAAATAGATATACATAGAGATTTCTCTTTGATCCCAAAACTGGGACTACCAGATTGATTTTTCTTTATATTCCTTTGAGTGTTACAACACATACATATACATGTCGAAGCATTCATAAACCCCAATCCATTAACCCTGGATTAGAACATAACCATAGCTCCCTTGACCAGGTCTACAAGATACGATGGGTAGAAAACCACCATGCCCAAAACCATGTTCAAAACCCATGCACAAAACCATAGCTAGGTCCGCACACCTAATATAGGGTCAAAAAAATAATTTCCCAAGGCGCTACCCCGAACCTTGTAGAAGGGTTCTACCACTGCGCCCAACAAAACGAAAGGGGGGCTTTCACCCCACCTCTAACACCCTGCTTCATGCATGGGGTTGGTTGTGGAAATAATATAACACACACCCAACAACATAGAGGTAGAAAGAATGGACTTAAGCCCTAAGGCAATCGCCTTTGTTATAACTTTATATATAGCCTTATACAGAGAGATAGGTCGATATTATCCAAATGATGTGGGATTTTCCACTTTTGGAATCAATGAAATGAATATAGAGTTAAAAGTAGGAAGCATCCACTAGTCCTTCCTAGATTCATCAATCACCGCCAAAAGACTAGGCCCTTGAATATCAAATAAACTCATAAATAATTCAATACCCCAGCCTTCAGGACCAAGAGTCTTATCCTTTTAGAAATTGTGCAGGACTTTTTCATCTCATATTCAGTACCTTCATACATTAAAGACTTATTTCTAACATCGTTTATGACAAGTGGAAATGGAAGGGCAATGCAAATAATTTCAGCTATGGTAGTTTTTTCTTAGGCCTCGAAAATATGTTCAAAGTGTCCCTTCCCCACGTCAGCTAAAGAGGAGAAAGATGAATTCACTTGACCATCCTGATCTCTCAAGGACCAAATAATATTTCCCATTTTATGCCCTTTGGAAAATTCTTAGAAGAATTTTGTATCATTATCCATATTCTCAAGCCAAATGGCTCTACTTTTTAATCGTCATTCTTCCTCCAGATTTTCTAATATTTTTTGTTTCTAGGACTCAAGGCGAAAGGTATCATCTTTTGATCCATCTGATCCAAATACCTTCTCATCCTGATCTGCAAGAACCTAAATTTGATGTTCGATCTCTCAAAGCTCCACAGATACAACCTGATTTTTGGCTAAGGCCATTCTTTTGTTTTATTTTTGATACACTTTAATCTTTTTGGAAAATATTTACCCCTTAAGGCACCTAATGGTGGATCAAATATGTACCAATTTTCCTTAACCATATCCCCCACTTCACAGTCATAGTATAAGTAAGAACCTTATCGTATCCATAGTCCTTGAGCCTCTCCATAAAATTCTTTCCACTCCTTAGAGACCTAGGTGAAACCTCCTTCCCTCATCGGCCTAACTAGACCCCTCCTTAACACATACTCCCTCTTTGGAATTACTCCTACTAACAAAAATACACCAACACTCATTACCACCAATGACCTACCAACAAAAAGAATCCCTTTATGCCTATGAAGAGAGAGGACCATACACTCATATTCATCCCTCAAGGGCTTCTTCTAGTAGCCAAAAATCCACCATAGGTCAAGACATAGATGAGCTATACAAAAAATGCGAAGGACCTTACTAGGCTTAGCATAGACATTTCCATGGCCAAATATATGCTCGAGGATGATGATGGAATCTCCACTTCCCTCCTAAGAGATAATACAATCCTTCTAGAGTCTTTTTGGTTCAAGCTAAGTAAAATTGTACAACTTCCATAAATGCACATATCTTTTGTATATGTCTTACTTTCATATGTGTGCAACTTCCATAGATGCACAACTTCCGTATATGCGCATATCTTTTGTATATGTGCAACTTGTGTATATGTGCATATCTTCTGTATATGTGCAACTTATGTATATGCACATACCTGTGCACAATTCAACCTTCGTATATACACAACTTTCGTATATGAGCATATCTTACATATATACACATATTTTTTTTTAATACCATAACCATGGGTTTTGAGTAAGGGCTTATAGTAGGACATACGACTCCAACTTCCAAAAGTTCCTAGACAATCTTTTCCATTTCAATTTTTTATGCAAAAGGGTGCATATAAAGATGCATATTGGGTGCTTGACCAGTTAGAGACTAAGGGAATTCCATGATGATGCCATAGATTATTTCAAACACCTATTGATGTTTGGTCATGACCATCTATTAATTAGAATGATTTTTGGTGAAGGGTTGTCCATGAATTGTATGGCATTGAACTATACAATAATGTTGGAGTGGCCTTTCTTCGTTAGCTTCTCCATATGGTGAGAGCTAATAATTCTAGGGAGTTGAACTTAAGCCCCATTGAGCGTATTCTTATGCCCATCCCTATTAAATCCAATGTATAATTCCTTAAAACCCATGGTATTAGGACTTAAAGTGTGAAACCATTTTGCACCAAGAACTACATCACAACCACCCATTTCCATAATAAAAGTGTAATATTTGAATTGAAAATATCCTATTTGAAATTTCACATTTTCACATTAACCACCATATTTCATCAAACCTCCATTAGCTTTCATACTTTTAAAATTATACATTGCATGGATGTTATAATGGGTTTCTTCAAGTATGTACATATATTTGAATGGTTATTTTGGAATATTTAGTTAAATCAAGTTACATAATTCAATTTAGTTGATAATGGAAATATAATTTTTCCCAAAGCACTAATTTTTAATCTCCGTATATGCTCACAATCGCATTGGTGTCTACTGTTGACCCATGATGATTGAGAAAATTTTGAAATTTCTCTGTTTTTATCTCTATTTGAGCTTCAATAAAAGGATTAATTTGGTTTCTGGGTTTATTTCATCCTTTTGTAAACGGAATTATTTGCTTTGAATTCAGTTGGCTGCTTCGTGTGAAATTTTCCATTGTTATACTATTTTGATTTGGTTGCTTCATTAACCTATTGAAGAAAAGAGTCATTTTTGTAAACAATTACGTATTATGCATCTTTCTTTCTTTTTCAACATTAATCATTTTCAGATTAGATTACATATAAAATCTTGTTTTCACAAAAGAAGGAAAATTGTGCTTGCATTGAATTGACATTGATTACATCATTGTGAAAATTTGTGCATATTTAGAGAATTTCGTGGGTTTTCTCTTATAAATTGATTCTTGCATTTCTGTCGAGTTTGTTTTGATTGTAAAAGATTGCTTTTGGAATTGTTTTGGTTTGAATGAAATCAAATTTGGTGAATATAGGATTTTTGCATTTATTGTAAAATGAATGAAGCCTTCTCTTTTTCGTAAGTAGGATTCATTGAATTGGAAAGGTTGCATTTCATGTTAGTTGCATTGAAATAGAGTTATCACACTGGTGGGTTATCATACACATTTGGCTACTTTAATAAAAGTGAAACAATAAAATCAATTGAAATTTATCAAGGAATTAATTAATCACATCACATTCAGTAGGTCTAGGATAGAAGACGTGTTCTAACATCTATAAACATAGGAGTTGTCGTTAATTATTTGCATTACATTCTGTGGGTGTGTTAGCTCTTAGAGAAAATTATTCGAATGGAAAATGGTATTGTAAGTGGCATCCACCCATGGTATTGTAAGTGACATCCACCATGGTATTCATTCATCAATGGTATTTTCCCATGGTATTGTGACATCCACCCATGGTATTCATTCACCCGTGGAATTTACCGTGGTATTGTAACCGACAAATACTATAAGTAACAAGTCGCATTTTGTAAAAAAGACAATTTTTCTGCCACAAAATAGATTTTACAGTTATTCTTTGTTTTAATAATAAAAAAAATTATGGTTTTTTTTATTAGGCATTCTCCTCTTTCTCTTCTGGCATTTCAATTTTTCAGATCTTGGGGGCATCTCCCCCAAAATCCATTTTAATCTTTTAGACCTTGGGGGCCTCCCCCCAAGATCTAAATCAGTGGTATCAGAGCAGGTTATGATTCCATGGTTATGAGGGTTTGATGCATATTTCAGTTTCAAATTTTGTAGCAATATTCAACAAACTTTAGGCATGTGCTACGTCCTCCACAGAGCATTTTCTTGGGCCAAGCGGGAAGAATTTTTCTTTTCTTTTTTTTCTTTTTTTTGCAGGAATGTTTTTGGGTGGCAGGTTTGTAGATTAGATTTGAAATTTTTGGTACAAAAATTAGAAAAACAAAATAACATATTTGGATTCCTTACGAAAAATACCCAAATTCAAAAAAAAATTGGCCGAATCAGAGTCCGAATGAGGGAGATATCACTAATTTAAAATCAGTTATGTTGTAGAAATGTTTCTGACGGTAATTCGTGGACGACGATTCTCCTATATTTTTTTTTCCAATTTTGGTGTAGAATTTCAAAAACGTGATTTTATATCTTAGCTCCTCTCAAAAATCGCTCAATTTAAAAAAAAAATGGGTCGAATCAAAGTTCGGATGTGGGAGATATCGCTGATTTAAAATCAATTATTTTTTCAGAACTTTTGTGACGATGGAAACGGCTCAGCGCGAATATGAGATTCTAGAGTGTCCAGATAAGGATTTCCAACACGTGGGAAGATGCAAAATGGTCCTTCTATTTCCAAAAACATATTATAATAAATATTCTAAGTTATATTGACCGAGTTACGTCCATTTTAATTCTGGAGCAGCATTCTGAGGGGGTTCCCTTTGGAGACGTGCCCTCCCACCCCGCTTTAGTAGGCACCTGGTTCACATTCATCAGTTTCATAATAGCATCATTTGACTTGGGTTCTTTGGAGACGTTCCCTCCCACCCCAAGCTATGTAGGCACCTTCTACTTCATCAACAACCAACATCACGGTTATGGATCAACCGCACAAAATCCTTGTCATCGAAGTCCATTTGCTAGGTTGCACACTGTTAGTATCACAGTTGGTCACAAGCATTGCAGGGTATCTCTATCCTTGTATCTTCATTCATCATGGTTATGGGTCATCCACAAACCCACACTTCATCGAAGTCCATTTGCTATGTCGCACACTGTCAGTATCACAGTTGGTCACAAGCATTACAGGGTATCTCTACCCTCGAATCTTCATTCATCATGGTTATGGGTTAACCACATAAAACCCTTCTCTTCAGTGGCTCTTCATGTTTAACAAAGGATTCGCAGGAGGAAACTTCACGTAATGGGGACCACTGCTTCTTAAGGAGGGAGGAATGATCCAAATGGAAAATGGCATCAACCCATGTTATTCATCCACCCATGGTATTGTACGTGGCATCCACCCATGGTAGTGTAAGTGACATCCACCCATGGTATTTTCCCATGCTATTGTGACATCCACCCATGGTATTCATTCACCCATGGAATTGACTCGTGGTATTGTGATCGACAAATACTATAAGTAACAAGTCACATTTTGTAAAAAGGATAGTTTGTCAGCCACAATGTAGATTTTACAATTATTCTCCGTTTTAATAAAAAGAAATTGTGGTTTTGTTTATTGGGAATTCTCCTCTTTTTCTTCTGGCATTTCAATTTTTCAGATCTTGGGGGCCTCATCCCCAAATTCCATTTCAATCTTTTAGATCTTGGGGGCCTCCCCCCAAGATTTGGATCAGAAAACCCTGGCTGTGGGAAAAAATCGAAGGAAACGTCGAACGTCTTTAAGGTTGAAAGATGGCCCTTCAACCTGGAGAGGGATCTCTCCCTAAACTCAACTACTCAAGGTCACTGTTGTAGAAGGTTTGCAATTGAGTCTTATGGCCAGATTTATCGAAAAATGATTGAATTTTGGTTGGACTATATGAAAATACCACCATTAGGCATGGAGTCTAACCCAATCAGGTTTTATATAACTATAGTTTAAATTAGAAAAACACAAATGCAGGGTAGTGATAATTTGTTTGACACTTTAAGGAATTTGGAAGAGAATGAAGGAAATTAGTGCAATGGTTAAGTGAAAAAAAATTATTGAAGGCCTAAGAATAAATAAAAAGGAGCATTAACATATGAATCCCAATTTCAAACACTCAGTATTTCAGACATGTGGAAATATAAAACAGAGAAAAGACAAACCGAGAATCATAACACAAGAATTCTGTAAATTGCTCATGAAGACTATTTTTCATTAAGATCTACTCAATAATACACAAGGGATGATATATCTCAAATAAAATCCAACCCTTTCTTCTTCTACAGTCTTTTCTTATATAGATAATACAATAAATGAAACAGGTTTGTAGCTCAAAATTAATTACAGTAATCCATTAATAGCAGTATATCTCTTAGGTACATGCATCTGAAAATATCTTTAAACATATCAAGTTTTTCAAATCAAAACAAATCGCTGAAAAATTATGTTGAAAATGGGGTTGAGAAAATGTATCATGGTTGTGCTTCCCTTGTTGTAGATCAGGCCTTGTCATCCTTCAAAAACAAGCTTCTATTTTTCTCCTATCTTCTCGGTCATTCTTGCTGCAATTTGTTGATAACGTCGTTGTCAACCTTTAGTTGCTGAAACTGATGTTTTTCGCTGACGGGCCGACTGTCAGCATTTTCGTTCAAATTATTCTTCTAAAATACACTTAAAATAACAATGTCAACGTTTCTCTCCAAAATACGTTGATAATGAAAATATCAACGATTTTTGCAAAATGCATTGATAATGAAAATATCAGTGATCTCTTGCGCTTTCCTGTGCTTATATGCTGACAGTTGCTTGATCAAAAATTCACTCTAATAGTGAAAGATCAAAACTGAAAAAGATAGCTACCAGCCTCTCAGCTGAGGGTATTGGCTGCTTCCAGTAAAACGTCCACCTTATCCATCCTCTGCCTCTTGCTCTGTCTGGTTTCCATGGGGATTTTCTTCTTGGTTGCCTTTGTTTTCCTAGACCTCTTTGAACTTGTAGCTTTCCCTTTATTTATAATCAGGTCCTTTAGTGGAACATTGTCCACGTCTATGACCTCTTTGGCAAGGTCCAGGTTTTTCTTCAACTTTATCTTCAGCCTTAATTTGTTTAAGGGTTTGGTGTGAGGTCTTTTACCCCCTTTGAACATTTCAAATAGGGTGGGTTCTTCTTCAGCTGGAACTTCTTCATCATGGGGTTTATGGTCAGCCCTCTTTCCACTATTTTTCTAGTGGCTAGCTTTCTGCATGGGAACCTTCAGTAGGTATATTTTTAGCATGTGGGGAACTCACAGTAGGAGGGTATTCAACAGACTATATCTTCCTAAGCCTATCACTTCTTCTAGAATAGACCTTGGGTATTTTAGGAACAAAAAATGAGGGTTTGTCTTCCTTCTTTTGGCTTCTGGTTTGCACAGTGGGGGTGCCCTGAGAGGAGGTTCCTTCCTAAGGTTTTTTGACTTGTTTGGTTCCCTTCTTCCTTCCTCATTTAGACTTAGGGGGCTAGGGTTGAAACCCTCCCCAGAACAGGAAATGGCTCCACGTTCTTCCAACCTTTGCCAATTGATTTTCAATTAATAAATTAATTAAATCTTTGTGATAGATGAAATGTGACTATGGGTCTATTATGGCCTAAACCCAAGCAGCCATGTGCTTGAGACTTTCTAACAAAAATAACATGTATTCATTCTTACTTGTCCTACTAGATGAGCTAAGAAATGGAAATGGTATAAGTTTACCTGGTTAAAACACCCTTCACATGTGAAATATGACTAGGTAATGTGTAGCATCCCATGCCATTTGTCTTCCAACCAAGACCTTTGCACCCCTTCTTTCCAATTTATTTCCTTGAACTCAGCCTTTAGGAAGAATGGGACATCGATCCCAGCCAAGACATGGCTTCTAAAGACATTTTCTCCATATGTAGGCAGAGTTGTGACCTCTACAACTAGCTCCTCTGTCACCTGGAATGAAATGCCTCCAACCTCCACACGTTAACCGTCAAAACCTTGGGAAAAAGATGGAGCAACCTTATCATGGAAATCAGTGCATCATCGAAAAAATTCCTCCCACCCAACCTGTCGAAAATGTTGTTGAATATCACGGTAAATCTCCAAAAGATCAAGACCTTTTGGTTCATTTCTGTTTAGCTTCCCGCTTTTCCCCATTATCTTTACAGTTTGGCGATTACGCAGATGAGAGACTGGGATTCGATCTTGTATCTTCGTTGAGTAGCTTGAACCGAACAACTTTCCAGCGATAAAGTTAACAAAACTTACAAATGAAATGGTGAAATTACTATGCGGGAAAAAACAATGATGTTTCAAGTAGAATAATTGATTGACAGGTGAAATAATGTTTTAACCCTTCGATAATTACAAAACCACATCATACCTCTTCGATGATAGAAAACCTTCTTTTCAACACATACCTTTCACCTTCATATTTATCGTGGCATGACCAGGCAATTATTATTTTGTTGCTGACATGGAATGTGTCAGCGCATTTCAAAAATCGAAATTCAAATTTTAATTTTGGCACTGATACTCCAATTATCAGCGAATACCCAATTACGTTGACACTTTTGTTGTCAGCATATTCATCTAATAATTTTCTGAACTCAAAAAGTGTTGATAGTCCTGTTATCAGCATTTCTCCTGTTTATTGCAAATATTTCACTGACAATGTAATTGTCAACATTTAAAAAATTTCAAACTTAAATGAATGTGATAACATGGTGGTTGGTATTCCACGTACAATGAGTATATTAGAATGCTTCCCAATGTATAGGACACATTAGAAAACACTAACATGGACCGAGCCTCCACGTACTCTTAGGTATATCCAAAGACCCCCCTAGGTTGAAAACCTACCATAGGTAATTGAGTCAGCCACCTTGTTGTTTGTGATACACTGAACACAACATTTGGGGATATTGACTTCATGTATTTAAAGATATGTTGCAGTTCACAGTGTCTTGGTAACCTTTTATACCTGCTATCTCATTTTTTCTTCTTTTGTATATTTTGATTGATACCAATTGTAAATTAAACCATCATACATTGTTAAATTTTCCTAATCGAAATTCACTATGGCAACAGTTCCGAAATTTACCAATCAAGTGAAGTTAATACCACTCATTTTATTCTTGTTACTTCATATTCCACTGGACAAGGGGGAATTTCACCCATTTCAACGAAACCCCCTCCAAGTACTAAGGTCATTTCCTTTGATTAGAACAGACCGACAAAGCCTCATCTCCCTTCTTGCATCCCTTTCCAAATAATTGTGAATGCCTGTAATAAGAACATCTGTGGCACTATTATAGATGAAGGTGCTTCTATTATAATTCTATCTAGTTAGATTAAGATCCAGTCATTTCATCATTAACCATTCCCTCTAGGGGTAAGAGTCATAGGAAGGAGAAGTATTTACACTAACTTTGTTCAGAATGTCCAATTTTTCTATGGACAATGCATTGATTCTTGCTTCCTTTAGTAAACTTAGTTCTTTCTTGATCAAAATCAAAATGACATGACATTCTTGCATTAGTTTTTACCCAATCTGTCAATCTAGGAGATTACAGAACCTTCCCCCTTTGGGAGAGGAGTTATGTATCTCCCTTCAATCCCTCTTGAAAGGCCCCCCATTAACACACCATCTCACGCGTCAATGTTGGGAACATCCTTGCTTTGATGATATTAGCATGTTAGGAAGTGTTAGGCAGTGCCCTTCGACCCCTTCCACCTCAACCACCCATCACAAGTCACCCCATGACACCAACATGGTGACACCACCTCCACAAAGACTTCATATGTCATACATGGTTATTCTAAATTTGTCATAAATCTCTAAGTTGATTATGACCCAATCCTTGATGATCTTACTTATCACACAATGTTTTAGGAAATTTGCATTACTTCACAGGATATGACCTCTACAATATATCTCAGAATCACAATAGTCTATAGTAGCTTGAACACAAAAACATATTTTGGTTTCCTAACATAATGGTTTAGTTAAGATCTAAATCTTAACTTAAAGGTACACTTAATTTCCATCAAATATTCGGACTAGTTGTCTTTAGTTAGGATTCCCTCAATAAAACCTTCATATGAGGAAAATATATAAAAGAAAGCTTCACACTAGAACAAAATCTAAAAGTAGGAACAAAACAGAATCATGAGTTCAACTTGATCTCCTTATTATCTTACTTTTCTTCATTGCTTAGGGAGGAGGTATTTTGTTGGATGTCTAAATTCTTTACCAAATTTTTTGACAAATGGTGGAATACTTAATCCAACAAGAGTGTTCTTCAATCACTTTAGCTCTAATACCATGTCAAGAAATTAGTAGGTAGGTAAAATAGATGATTTCTTTTACTTGATAAGTACTCATGAAATAGTTTTTGGCTTAGTATCATTACATTTATATTCTTTCAATCATCAAGAAATTACCAAAATGCAAAAATAGAGAACAAGAGATGCAAGATATGTGCTACAAGCCAAGGCTAAAACCCCACAAGGAGGAAAACCCAAAAAGTATTCTCTTCTTTTAGAATCATATCAAAGAAAGATACCCTAGACTCAATACCATCACAACAACTAAGCCGTCACTCCTTCTAGGATTCATCTTTTAACTTCTCATAAGCTTAGATCTGGATCAGGATCATAATAGCGTATCACATTATCCTTGAACAAGGTACTCTTCTAACTATAACGTAGTCCTTTCTCAAAAAAATCGGGTAGTAGGTCTTCCACAAAAAATACCAAAACTCAGATACTTTGCAAGGAGAAAAACTCAAATACTAGGAGCAGACTAGTTAAGGTGCAATACTTTGGATTTTTACATAGAACAAAACTTCGGATGTCTTCATGGAGAAGAGCTTTAGATGTATTCACAAAATAAAAACGTTGGATGTATCCACAAAGAAGAATTTTGGATGTCTTCATAGACAAGCACTTCAGATGTCTTCTATAAAACTTCAGATGCCTTTTCTTAGTCATTTTGTCTCAAGAAACTAGTACAAAAACCTCATAAGAAACTTGTAAGTTTGTCTCAACAAACCACATTACTTCGGTGGAGAATTCATGCCAATTCATAGTGGTTTTAACATGTGAAGGGTCACATCCCTTAAGCAACCCAACTGTTGAATCTAGAGGGCCAACTTGGTCTCGTTTTGAGATTTTTACAACAATAAGAATTGTTGTTCTTTCTTTTACAAAAATTTCAAATAGGACTTGACTCAAGTACATTATATTGACTCATAATAAGTTTTCTTTTTTCTTTTGCATGAAGCACATATTGACACAAATACAACTATGAAGACTGAACCTAGTTACAATTTCAAGAAACCTATGATACAATCAAGAAAGTGTGTAGGTTCAATGCGAGAAATCATGAAGAAAATATACATAGACCAAGTTCTTCACTAGTCACAAAGGAGGAACATGAGTATACACCTAGATGATTTCAAAATATCTCTAAGATAAACTTATGCAAATAGGTACAAATTCTAGTGAGCATAGAGGTTAGAAAGAGGGTCAAGGAAGGAGCTACAAGAGCTCATCTATGTACTTCATTCCAGATTGATGCTAGAGTAATAAAAAAATTACCCCATTTCATTTCATTCGCAATTTTTCTTCTTATTATGTATGTTTTGATTTGGATTTCATATATGTGCACTGACATTGTTATTGTAGGAGAATAGGAATTTATTTTTCTCTTTGTGTTCATGTTACATGGAAGAAATAGGATCTCTAGAAGTGTATTCCATTCAAGGAGTGTGTCAAGATTTCTAAGGATCTAAACCTTACATTGGAATAGGTAAATATTGACCTACAATTTGATGCTAATTTTACATCATATGGTGGTGTTTGTTGCAGATGTTAAATTGTTTCTTCACTCAATATTTGGTTTAAATATTTTTAGTTCTTATTGAACAGTGGTCATGGTTTGTGTGTGTTGGACTCACAACACTTCAACGCACAAAGCATGAACACATTTCATTTACTCTTTGTTTTGCATAAATCATGTGCTTTATTTATTGCCCTTATTATCATAAATAAGGGGAATGTCATTTCTATTTTCTTTTGAATATGTGCAAGGGTAGAGCTTGTTATAGCTAATCAACTTGATATAATGAGTGAATTGTGGCTAGTTCTTTCATTGTTGAGAAGTCTAGCAAGAAAGGCTCAAATTGGCTTAGCCTTGGTCAAATTGAGAAAATTTGAAATTTCCACATCGACAAACAACTTGTAGGTAGTTACCTAAGGTGACATGGCTCTTTTCACTCAGTTAGCTCAGTAAATTCAAGCTAGAGGGCTTGGAGTTAAGTTATGCATGTATGATTGCTAATTTATAGCAATCCAATTTAGTTATTTCCACATGTACTCAAATAAACTAGTTCTAATAGTTAATAGAACTAGTTGGAGGTCAGTTGTGCAGTGGGACAATAGTCTAATTTAGATATCATTCATTTAACTAATCAATCAACCAAAAATAGTTCATGCATGCAAGGAATTAAAATTGCTCAGTTGTGATGGAGCTTCCAAGGCAGTGTAACATCAGTGTTAGACTATTCTTGAGTGTAGAGGTGTTGCATGCAATCAATGATAAATCCTTTGGCATTGCGCAATCATTTTGGAGGAAATTCCTAAAGAATAGGAGATAATTTCCTCAGGATTTGTGCATGGAAATAGGAGCTCAGGTGGGGGCATAAATTGAATAAGTCTAGGTTAGAGCTTCTCATTGAGCAACGAGAATAATTATTCTTTTGTAGGTTGAACTCAGTGTTGGAGCTAGCAATTATAATAGATTTCTTATTCATGTGATTAATGCAAGAAGGCTTAAGCAATTTTTGCCAATTATTTTCCCCTAGACACATATGTGTACTCTTGTATGAGATTGATGCATGTTTGCGAATGTTGTTCTAAATTCTGAATTAACTTCCGCAGAGCAGTACAAGAGAATTTTGTCTCTTGATTTAGATTAAATTTCTTGAGAAGTTGTAATTCTATCACCATATTTCTACATGGTATCAAAGCAGGATTCACATTAGAACAAGAATTTCAAATTTTTTCCTTAGGAGGTTCGAATTTGCAAGTGTAGCAAGATTCTTTTAGATTTGGGAGAATGCCCTTCAAATTCCTAAAAGGATCACATGGAGGCAATGCTTGATAACAATGGATTGTTGGATTATGTCAAGACAGACATTCAAAAACCAAGATCAGTTGATGCCCAAAACCTAGCCCAATGGAAGAAAGATGTATCCATGGTAAGGAAAATAATCTCGAAGGGAGTGAGAGACTACATTGTCTCAAATATCCATGGCAAGGAAACTCCTTTCACAATGTGGATGGAATTGACTAAGCTATTCGAGAATAGAAATGACCATAGAAAATTGGTCCTCAAAGACAAACTTCGAAAGATTAAGATGCAGAAGAATGATACTATTCCAAAATATCTCACCATATTTACACAAGTTCAGGATGAGCTTGGATGGGTCGATGTGAATGTTGCAGAAGATGACCCGGTGAGCCTATTTCTTCTAGGCCTTCAAAATTCCTAGCACAGCTACCAGGACTTTTTGAATGGAAGGGAAAAATTACTGAATTGGGAACACTTATGGTCTAATTTGGTACAAGAAGAAATCAGGCGAAATACCATAGATGGAGGTTCATCCAAGGGAGAGCATGAAGAGAATTTTGCATTGGTTGGGAAGGGAAAGAAGGGAAAAGGCAATAAATATCAAACCAAACCAAATTCCAGCCAAAGGGGAAAGAAGAAATATGTGTCCAAAATAAAATGCTTCAATTGTCATGAATTTGGGTACTATGCTACAAAGTGTCCACACAAAACGTCTAGTTAGAAGAACTCAGTAGGAGCAGCAGGTGAAGCATTAGCTTCATAATGAAAGTTAGAATTCACCATGACCACATGCATGGCCAACACAGTGATGGGGAGTTTGTGGTACTTGGACGCAAGTGCCTCGTTCCACATGAGAGAGTGTCGAGAGTTTTTCAGTGACCAGGAGGAGAAAGATCTACATATGCATAATGAGCTTGGGGATGACAGAAGGGACAGTGCTACGAGGATTGGTACAGTAACCTTTACAAGGGAGTCAAGATCCCCTCTTTGCCTCAAATATGTCATGTTTATACCATGCCTAAAGAATAACCTCATCTCTATAGGAGTTTTGGAATATCGTGGCTATGATGTGATCTTCAATACAGGGAAAGCCTCTCTAAGACATATAGCTATTGAGCAAGTGAAGCAGATTGGGGTTCATGTGAAAAACCTGTACAAACATGATGTGGAAGATTTCACTTCATCAAGTAGTAAGGTAGATAAAGTGTAGAGTCGAGATGTTGGTGAAATCTAGTAAAGAATGTCATTTGTACCATGGCGCCCTTAAAATTATGCAACAAATAACCACTAGCCTCCCTAAAGGATGAGCAACAAGATGTTCGCAAGGGTTGTACCTTGGGGGAGTATGTAAAATCCACATTCCATGATGGAGACAACAAAGAAAATGCAGTCCTGGAGAGAGTACACTCTGATGTTTATGGACCCTCCTCGATAGGCTCCACTGCTAGACATAAATACTATGTTATTTTTATTAATGATTTCTAAAGAAAGTGTTAGATCTTCTTCATGCGGAAGAAGGATGACACATTCACAAAATTTGTACAATTTTAGGCAGTAGTTGAGAAAGAGACCAGCAAGAAGGTGAAGGCTCTTAGGAGCAACAATGAAGGTGAGTATGTTTCAAATGACTTCAAGGACTTTTGTGCCAAAGAAGGACATCAAAGAGAACTAACAGCTCCTCACAACCCACAACGGAATTGAGTAGCTAAGAGAAAGAACTGGAGCATTTTGGGAGCTACAAGAGCTATGCTACATTACCAAGACATGCCACTACATTTGTGGGAAGATGCATGTAACACAACAGTTTACTTACAGAACTAGAGTCCTCATCATATTCTTGGTATGATGACACTGGAGGAGGCCTTCTTGGGGAGAAAGTTGCATCTCATTTCAATTTTTGGAGCCTTTGTTTACTACCATGTCTCCAAAGATTTGAGGAAAAAACTTGAGTCGATAACAAACTTGGGAATTTTTATGGGTTACACCGAAAATCCACATAATTACCAACTATACTTACCTTCCCTCAGAATGAAATTTGTGAAAAGGGATGTAAAGTTTTATGACGAGAAAGAAATGAGATTCTCTCTTGAGAGGGAGCCAAAAATACCACCAAAAGAAGAGCTTTTAGATCCAAAGGAGGAGCCTTAGGATGTTGTGTAACAACTACAAATGGAGGATCACAGATGAGGTAGAATGGAGACATCCACTCAAGTAGAACCATCCAGAGAAGGTATCAAAAGAACCAGGGAAGATGAAATATTGGGGTATGATGCGAGGGAGAATGTGGGAGCTCCTTCATATTTGCGCAAGAAAAGGAGGTTGCCTTAGAGGTACACTAGCTACATGGCTCTAATGAATAAGCTTGTAGAGATTGGGCCATCCTCCTTTGAGGAAGCAATAGAAAAACCAATTTGGGTTGATGCCATGGTGGAAGAATATGAATCCATCATGAAGAATAGTGTTTGAGAAGTGGTCTCGATACCAGCAGATAAATAAGCTATGGTTTCGATATGGATCTTCAAGGTTAAGCAATCACAATACAGAAGTATAGAGAAGTATACGACCATATTTGTGGCCAACATATTCTCTCAAGTTGGGGGAATTGACTATGAGGGAACCTTTTCTCTTGTAGCAAGTTATTCATCCATTAGATGACCTCTTCAATCACATAGGGGGTGGAAGATCCACCAGATGGATGTAAAAAAAACATTTCTCAATAGTGTTATTGAGGAGGAAGTGTACATAGAGAAACCATAAGGTTTTGAGATTTTATTGAGAGTCTCATGTGTGAAAACTCAGGTGAGCATTGTACAGTCTCAAATAGGCACCCTGAGCTTGGTACACTTTGATTAGTAGTTATCTCACTGGATTGAGATTCACCAAAAGTGAAGTGGATGTGAACCTCTATCATAGTTTGGTATAAGGTAAATTGTTTATCATTGTTTATATCTTGATGATTTAATATTGACAGGTAATGAGAAGTTGATGAGCTCTTGCAGGGAGTACCTTTCAATGGAATTTGATATGAAAGAAATGGGTCTCATGCACTACTTCCTCGAGATGGAAGTATGGAAAGGTGATGGGGAATTGTTTGTGTCTCAAGGAAAGTATGTCACTGAGATACTACAGAGCTTTCATATGGAGAGTTTAATCCAATGGAGACACCCCTAGCAACCAACTGGAGGAAGGAGAATGCCACTTTAGGTGAAGAGGTTGATGGCACCATTTACCAACAACTAGTGGGTTCACTGATGTCTCTTGTGAACACAGGACCAAATATGTGTTATGCAGTCAACCAGCTGATCAAAGTTATGGTCAGACCAACCAAATTGTATTGGAAGGCAACAAAGCATGTCCTATGGTACCTCAGAGGCACTAGCTAGTATGGATTATGGTACAAATGGACAAAATGAGTGAAGTTGTGTGGCATCATACATGCAGATTGGGCCTGGAGTCAATCTGACCAAAAGAGTACATCGAGTGGAATTTTCATTGTTGGGTTCACAACAATTCCCTGGTACAATAGGAAGTAGAGGTCTGTGGCTCTCAAATTAATAGAAGCTAAATACATGGTTGTAATTCAAGCAACAAGAGAGGCGATGTGGATGAGAAAGATACTTGTGAGACTGTTTGGTTAGGATATGGATCCAACTGTGATCTATTTTGATAATCAAAGTTGTAGTAAGCTCGATGAGAATCTGATATTTCACGATTGATCCAAGCATATAGATATCTTGTATCATCATTTATAGGATTTTGTGCAGAGGAGGATAATGTTTCTACAATAAATTCTAACAGAGGAACAAGATGTTGAAATCTTGAAAAAGGATTTTTCAAGAGGGAAGTTCAAATTCCATAAGTGCAGAATAGGGGTGGTTGATAATCCATTTCTTGCTAAGAGGGATTGTTGAGAAGTGTAGCAAGAAAGACTCAATTTGGCTTAGCCTTGGTCAAATTGAGAAAATTCAAAATTTCCACATCAACAGACAATTTTGAGGTAGTTAACTGAGGTGGCATGGATCTTGTCACTCAGTTACCTCAGTAAATTCAAGTTAGAGGGCTTAGAGTTCAATTATGCATGTGTGATTGCTAATTTATAGCAATCCAGTTCAATTATTTCTAGTTGTACTTGGTTAAAATAGTTCTAACAATTAATAGAACTATTTGGAGGTCAATTGTGTAGTGGGACAACTATCTAACTCAAAGATCATCCAATTAACTGATCAATCAACTAAAAATAGCTCATGCATGCAAGGAATTAAAATTTCTCAGTTGTGGTGGAGATTCCAAGGTAGTGTAACATTAGTTGTAGACTATTCTTGAGTGTATAGGTGTTCCATGTAATCAATGATAAATCCTTGGGAATTGCACAATAGGGGCCACTTTCCTCAGGGTTTTCACAATGAAATAGGAGTTCATGTGGGGTAGAAATTGACTAAGTTTGGGTCAAAGCTTCTCATTGAGCAAAGAAAGCATTTATTCTTTTGTAGGTCAAGCTCAAAGTTGGAGCTAGTAATTTGTAATAGATTATCTATTCATCTGATTAATGCAATTAGGCTTAAGGGGTTTTTACCAATTGGTTTCCCCTATACACATATGTGTACTTGTGTGTGTGATTGATGCATGTTTGCAAATTTTGTTCTAAATTGTGAATTAAATTCTGCAGAGTAGTAGAGTAGAATTGTGTCTCTTGATTTAGATTAAATTTCTTGAGAAGTTTCAATTCTATCACCATATTTCTACACTCATAATTTTTTACCTTTTCTTAGTCATAAAAAATTCATCACCATGGAAAATTGTAAATATGTTTTTTATCATTCATTTTTTATTGCTCCAGCATTTTTTGACATATTGTGATCCACTACAGTGTTCTTGCATGATTTTTGACAACTATGTGGCTTCTTTTGTTTTAATGGTTGGATATTGGTGTTGTAATGCATATCTTGGTGGAAAAATGTCTTAGTTTTCATGAGAGATATTTTTACTTTCTTTAAGATGATTTCGAATGTCCTTGAATATTGCATGAGAAGTTTATGAAAATTTATGTTCTAGAATTTTGTGGCAATTCATTAGAAAATATCTATGGCTCATTCATTGCATTTCTTTATCAGTCCTTTATTTTTTGTCATATCTAATTTGTCAAGGTTTTTGTCCATTATATTTGTATGCAGTCATAATTTCATGTCAGTACATTTGCATATTTGAGCAAGTGTCATCGAATTTTTCATCAAAATATTGACTATTTTGTTGTTGTTTTCTATTTACTCTAAGTTTGATTTAATTTATACATGTTTATGTTGTATTGATGATGTTTATTTCATGCACATGTGAGCATTCAACATTGTATTATACCTTTGCTAATTTAGCTTGTAGAATTTTTATTCTTCAACGGGCTTGGATCAGTGGCCAGTTCACTTAAAGGAAGTTGTTGCTTTAAATTAAACTTCAATTGCATTTGTTTTGACAATTTCTATAATTGAGATTAAAATTTTAAAAATATCGGTCTTTATGCAAGCATGTTGAGGTTAACAAATTCGTCCATGCAGACGCTTAATGTTTCCAATTCATCCGTTTTGAAGATGTTTCAAATTGCATTGAATATTTTCAAGGTTTAGGTGAGTTGTTTTGATAATAATATTTAATTTTTTCTAGTATTATTTGAGAACTGATCTTGTTACAAGTTCTAACGATATCTTACGAGAAAATAAGAAAGCTCATTTACTGCAGAAGGAGGCAATAAAGCCTTCTAATCCTAAGGATGGAATGCAAACAAGTATTAATAATCAATAGGCTAGTCCTTTGAAGAGAAAGATTCTTTTGAATAGAGGACACTCCTAAATATGGTAATATGAAAGGTCAACTGAAAAGACCATCTATTCACAAGGATATTTTTTGTGAAGGTGTTGGAAAAAAATTGGATTTCTATAAGGACAACCAAGTTGTGTGAGAAGAACAAAATAATTACAAGAAACCGCATTGTGAGGGCGTCCATGTGGAGGGAGAAGATGAAGATGATGAAGAAGATGGTAATGAAGACACATTTATTAATCGTATTAGTGCTCTATCCAGGCTTATGCCTAGGCGGAAGAGGTGATTTCCCTGGACTGACAAGTTAGAGAGGTATGCATGAAAAAGTGAAGTTTAATGTGGTATTGAAAGGGAAATATCTATAATTATTTATTTCCATCTTGACCAAATTAATATTCATTTTTGTTTAAACTTGAAGATATTTGGTTACTAGATATACAAGATGCAAAGCATCCTTGAGGGCTTAATTTCATTGTGTTGATTATGTTGCAATACCTGGTTTTCCAACTCCTCTAGAACTTGCCAAAAAGTAATTACTTCTTTCAAGCATGAATCATCAGTTAGGAAAACTTTCATGAATCTTTATATATTTATTTCCACACAGTACACAAAGCATCTGCAACAACTAGAAGAGGAGAAATCTCTAGATAACGATAATGTAAGAATCTCATAAGGTATTGTAAAATCATTAGTTGAAAGTACCTTTCTTCATAGTCAGAATGCCTTTGCTAATCCTGGCCATTTGTATGCCCTGTGGAATGATTTTGAAGAACCAAGTATTGCAGCTATAGTTGATGAACTTATGAGATGTAAATCCATGTCTAAGTTAAGTATAGTGAAAAGGTTTGGGGGCTCTTCCTCATATGTGAAAAAATGGTGTGAGTATTCCATCGGAGAAATTAACTTCCAATGCCCCCATAGACAACGGTGTTGATCTTGCTTGTGGTTTCCAACATGAACATTATTCTACAATGAGTACACATAATGTATCTTCCTCTGTATCTACATTTTTTGCACCTGAGGTTAACGTGGGATCCATTGGTTGCATGGTGGCTTCTATTCTACTGATGAGCATTCACCACTAGGTCGAGTGAATATCTGAGAAGGTAGACAAGGGAAAATCGTTGCTGAATACCAAAGAGGGTGAAAAAAATTCTTCAAAATGAGGATCTCAATATTGAAAATCTAGTGCATAAGTTCGTTGTAGTGGCAAATGCCATGGAACTCATCAAGCCTGTTGTCCTAAACTCCTCAGTAGACACTAAGGTATTCCAGGTGTTAGTGAATACCCTTCGAATTTATAATGAATTTGATGTCTTTGCAACCTTCAACGTTCTTAAATCACATGAACTTGTGGTAAGTATGTTTGTCATTTTCTAAGTTATTTTTTGGAGGGGAACAAACAAATAATATAACATCTAAAAATAGAATAAATGTGTAAACAAGCTCAAATTTATAGATATGGAAAAGCAGTGAGAGTAACATCTATCTTGCATATCAAATTTTTATCTAGAAAAAGGATTCTAGGAATCAATTGATCCAATCAAGCTATGGATAGGAGTGCCATTTTAGTCTATGTTGATTTGAAAAGATGTATGGTGTCTTCTACAGTTATGTTGTTTATTATGGCTCTTTTTTTACTAACTTGTTTCAATGTTATAAATTGAGAAACAAATGCAGTTAGTTGTAATCTTAACTAGTTAAATGAACTTATAATGCATTATAGTAGTAGAAGTTCCTTCATACAAACAATTCTGAATGTTTTTCTGGTCTCTCTTGTTGAACATATATTTGAATAAGTTAACACAACTTATGAGGTTATATTACTTAATTTTTTGAGATTTCTTATTGGGCCTTCACCTATTATCCATTGCATAAAATATTGTATTTTCTTTAGCTCCACAGAATTTGATTTTATCTTAGGCATTAACTTAGCCATCCAAATTGTGGTTTAAGTGGTAAGAAAATTATCATTGCTAAGGAAGCTTATGCAACATTATGATGGCTCCCCTTTATGCAATTGTATCAACTTCTTTCACCAATCAACCAATAAATGTAGATACAACAAGTTGAAGGAAGGGTATTTAAAAGTGTGCTAGAACACTTGGATTGTTATTTTCTAGGAAGCTTATACATCCTTTGCATATCTTGGAAATAGTTAATAATATACCTATCTATCTCTTTTCTAGTAGATAGTTGACCATGTCCTTATGCACATTTATGCCAATGATATTTATTTTGTTATGATGACATGCATTTCACTATCTTCTATGCAGGTTGTTGGTCATGGTGTTAAACCAGTTGTGTTTTTGCCAAAAAAATTCCATAATGAGTTATGCAACCATCTCATAGAAAATATGATCAACAACTTAAGAATTATCCTCTTCGAGGGGTAAACCTCCTTTACATTACATAAATGAACAATTCTTGGATGATTCAAATGATAACACCTCCTTGGTATATATATGAGTCTAAGGGGTCACAAAATAATCAGAGCCTACATAACAATAATAATGCAAGGGCATAATAATAAAAATAGTGAGCTTCTATGGGGCATAACAATATCAATAGGGGGCTACACTAATAAAAATAATGGGAATACACTAGTATTATAGGGACCTAACATTCCCCTCTCCTTCAAAAAAGTGTTGTCCTCAATGCTTGACTAGATATGGATGCTTCTGTATAAAATTCTCATCCTCCCATGTGGAATATTCAGTGGGTAAGTTCTTCCACTTAATGAGATACTTTGAAATTAATCGATTCCATAATTGTTTCTTGTTTCTCGTTTCTTCTTCAAGTTCTAGAAACATTGTTTGAATTGGGAGCTTGTCACCAATAACCTTCTTTAAGCATGAAACATGAAAAACTAGGTGTACTCGGGAAGATACATGGATCTCCAATTTGTATGCCATAGTACCAATATTTTGCAACACCTTGTAAGGACCGTAGTACTTGGGTGATAATTTATTATCCTTCTTAGCTTGCTTGAGGGAAATTTGTTTGTATGGTTGTAGCAGTAAAAATACCTAGACGTCTACATAAAAACTTCTTTCACTTCGGTGTTCATTTTCATGTTTCATTCGATTCTGCGTCAGAGTGAGGTTATCTTTTAAGAGTTGGAGAACTTGTTGATGATGCTCAATGTGATCTTCCACTACTTGAACTTTGGAATTTTCTCTTAAATATGATGTGATGTATAGTGGATGATATCCATAAAGTGCCATAAATGGGTTCATTTTTACTGTAGTATGGAAGGAAGTGTTATACCACCATTCAGCTAGAGGTAACCACTTGACCCATTGTGTTTGTTTATCTGATACAAAGCAACGAAGATATCCTTCCAAACATTTGTTCACTATCTTAGTTTTCGCATCATATTGAGGATGATAAGATGAGCTATGAGCTAGTTGAGTAATAAGACAAGAAAATCATTTCCTCCAAAAATTTCCAGTGAAAATGGGATCTATGTCACTTACAATAATCTTTGGGTTTCCATGTAGATTTTGAATTGTTTCCATAAATGCAATAGAAATTGTATTGGCTTTAAAAGGATGAGATACTTCAAAAAAGTGTGCATACTTGGTAAGTCTATCAACTACCACCATGATGAAACTCTTTTCTTCAAACTTGGGTAAACCTAAAATAAAATCCATTGAGACCTCCTCCCAACGGTGACTTGGAATGACTAAAGGTTGTAACAGACCTAGGATCTTAAATGTATCAACTTTATTTTGTTGGAAAGCCAAACATTCTGCCACAAATTTCTAAATATCAGATTTAAGGTCATCCCAAAAAAATTCCTTATTGGCCCTGTGGTAAGTTTTCAAAAATCTTGAGTGCCCTCCTAAGGGGGAGATGTTCAATTCCAAAAAAATTGCTTTCTTGAGTTGGGAATTCTTATGAAGATACAAGCGATCTTTGTACCATAATGGATATTTTTTCCATCTAAATGTATCAAATGTACTAGGATCTTGCTGAAACTTTTGAATGAGTGCCCACACCTCTTCGCCATTCTTCCATTCATCCCTTGCTTCAGTGATCCAACTAGGTTGGATAATAGAAATGGCACAAAACAATGCTTCCACGTCCTCATTATTTCTTGAGAGTGCATGTGCAACAAAATTTTGCTTCCCTTTTTTTTAGATGATTTTAAAGTCATAACCCAACATCTTTGTGACCCATTTTTTTTGCTCTTCTGAAGATAATCTTTGTTCAAAAAAGTATTTAAGACTATCATGATTTTTTTTTTACCTTGAAGTGTCTTCCCATTAGGTAAGGTCTCCATTGCTTTAGTGCATGTAGTATTTCCAACATTTCCTTCTCATAAATAGGTTTGTGTAAATACTTTCCTTTGATCGGACAACTTTGAAAAGTAATGGGTCTTCCTTCTTGCATTAAAACAACACCATTTCCATTTCCTGAGGCATCACATTCCACAATAAAAGTTTTTGTGAGGTCAGGCGTAGCTAAGACCGGTGCTTCGCACATTGCCATTCCTAGATTTTCAAAGGCCTTAGTCACTTTTGGAGTCTAAGAAAATGCATCTTTCTTCAGTAGTGTTGTTAGAGGTGCTTCTATTATCCCATAATTCTTAACAAACTTGCGATAATACCATGTCAACTCGAGAAATCCTCAAAGATGCTTTATGGTTGTGTGGATTTTCCATTCCTTAATGGATTTAATTTTGTTAGGATATACCTTAAAACCCTTGTGAGATACAATATGACCCAAATATTCCACCTCCTTTACTCCAAAGAAACAGTTGGAGGTCTTTTCATATAATTGTTTCTCCTCCAATAATTTGAGCACCCTGTCAATGTGTTGAACATGATCCTTCCAAGACTTGTAAATTAGTATATCATCAAAAAATAATAAAACAAATTTTATAAGGAAGGGTTTGAAAATGGAATTCATGAAAACCTTGAAATATTGAAGGTGCATTAGTAAGGCCAAAAGTCATGACCGAAAATTCCAAATGACCCCCATGAGTTCTGAATGTTGTTCTCAGAATGTCTTCAGTCTTCATTCTAATTTGATGATATACTGAAAAAGGTCCAACTTTGTGAAGTAAATTGCTCCATGTAATTCATCCAACAATTCATCAATGACAAGAATGGAAAATTTATCTTTAATAGTGAGCTTGTTGAGCTCCCTATAATCTGGAAACATACACCATGATCCCTCCTTCTTGTGCACCAATATTACTGCAGCAGAGAAACAAATTTGACTAGGTAAATTATACCAACCTCTAGCATTTTTGCAACCATACGTTCAATTTCGCTCTTTTTGGCATAGGGATATCTATAAGGTCTAATGTTTGGAGGAACACTTCCTGGAATCAAATGAATAGCATGATCATGATCACGGATATGTGGGAGGGCTTTGCGAGTCTAAAATACCTTGGAATGATTGTTTAATACTTTTTGGAGATCTAGAGAAATAGATGATTTTGTTGTTTGAAACTCTAGTGAGCATAATTGTGAAATAACGCGTAGTTATTTTTTCTTCAAAAAATTTTCCATCCATTAGAGTTTATTATCTTTCCTGGTTTCCCTACAATGTCCCTTAATTCAACTTCCTTTCCTTCCCAAAAAAAAATTCAAGAAAAGTTCTTGAAAATTAAAAGTTATTATTCCCAAAGATTATAACCATTGGATTCCTAGTACAACATAAGCACCACCCGTTGGAATGGAAAGCATCGAACTATTCAATACATATTCCCCCGTGGTTAGCTTGATATTATGGCACTTTCCATATAAATTTATAGTTCCTCCATTTGCGACCATCACTTGACACTCGGTTGTTGGATATAGGAAGCAATTCAATTCTTTGGCTATCTTACAATGAATAAAATTATGAGTACTACATGAATCAATCAACATTGTTACCTTTTTATTCTTGATATATCCTTCTACCTTGAGAGTTTGAGGAGTGGTAATTCCTGCCAATGCATTGCAAGATATAGCTGATTCATTTCTTCTTTATGCGGGGTTGGTTCCTAGTGTATATCCTCCTTTTTTGATGTTTCTTGTTCCTTTTCTTCCTCCTCTTCACAATCTATGTAGAATAATCTCTTCTCAACACACTTATGACTTTTAGTGTATTTTCTATCAGAACTGTAACAAAGCCCTTTTTCTCTTTTTTCCTCCAATTTTTGTGGCATCAACCTTGTAGGTTTTGGAAGGCTAGGAGGAGAAAAACTTCCATCTTTATAGTTGTGAGTGGTAGACTTCCTTGTTTCCATAATTTTGCTTTCAAATTTTCTTTCCACCCTAAATGCCTTCTCCAATGAATTAGGTTCCCAAAGGTGAACCTCATTTTGGATGTTATCCGTTAAAGTCCCTATGAATACATCAATCCTATGCTCCTTTGGAATATCAGTTACCCTAACATTCAATTTTTGGAAGTCCTGAATGTCCTCCCCCATTGAATTATCAATTGGCTAAAAAAGGTGTTTCTCTTTATATCCTCATAATGTGCTATCATTTCCTCTATAAACCATCCATGTCATCTTTTCTTGCTCTTTGTGAGAGCGAAATTTGTTCCCCTTGGTCCTGTAATTTTGATATATCAAGCTGCAACTCTTCCTCTTCATGCGTCATAATAAGTATTTATGAGGGCTTAATGGGTGTAGAATTATTATTTTTGGAGGCATTTTAGAACCAAATACTTATATATATGCTTCAATATTCCCTTTGAATCACTTCAAACTAATTTTTCAAACAAAAGTTATGACAAAATTTACAAAATACACAACTTGTTCTTACTTTTTTGTAGATCAATATTGCAATTGTTGTATCTCTGTAATTTCAGATTTCCAAGTTTTGAAATTCAGTCCTTTGGTAGCCTTATGAATCTTCTTTCCAATTCCACAAGTAAGACCAATATTGTATTCTTCAATATAGAGTTATGTTGGGTCCCTATAATACTAGTGATTACCCCATTACTATTGTAGTTATACCCCTTATTTATATTGTTGTGCCCCTATTACCCCCATATTGTTATTTCTGTGCCCCATAGAATCCCTCTATTGTTATTTTTGTGGCTTTATATTATTATTGTTAGGTCGGCTGGATTATATTGTGACTCCTTAGACTCCTATATATAGAAAGGAGGTTTTGTCATTTGTATCATCCAAGAATTGTTCATTTATGTAATGTAAAGGAGGTTGCCCCCTCGAAGAGGCTGAATTCTAAGGCGTGGATCTCTCTTTTCTATCTTTTTGTGAGCTGGTTTCATAACATTTGGTATCAGAGCTTTGGATTCTAGGGTTTCGCTGCTCCAAACAGGTCATCGTGGAATTTTCGCTATAACTTTTTTTCTGTGACGTTTCAGAAGTCGCAAAAAAAACCCATTTGAGAAGAAATCGCGCTGAACCTTGGGTCCAAATTTCAGAGCTTTTCGCGCGATATTTGCGGAGATATGATCTGAGGAAGTTGGTCTTTTTGCAGACTCCTGAATTACATTCAAAACAGGTGACCTGGGGAAAATCGTCATAACTTTCTCTCTGGGGATCGGATTGAAATTTCGTAAGAAGGTACAGAAAGAGGACGGACTGTAGTTTTTTGTATGTGTGTTTCAGATTCAAAGGTTGAAACAGTGACTCGTGGCACGTCGTACAAGTTCGCTCTACTGAACCAGTCTAAAAGCAAGTCACTGTGGGAGATTTCACATAACTCTTCCTTGGAGAATCCAATTTGGCTCAGACTTGTGGCATTGGAAAGAGGACACAGAAGGCTACTACAGGTAGCAATTTCAGAATTGGATGATCCGAAATTACAGAGATACATCAGATTCAATATCAGGCTTCTATAAAGTGAAAAAAGGTGTGTAGTTTTTTTTTTAATTTTTGTGTAAGCTTGGTTTAACGGAATTCAAAGGGCATAGTAAAGCATTATTATCGGTAACTGATGCCCCGAGGAAAGAAAATGCAAACACCTAGTAAGGAACCTGAAAGCTCTAGCATGACTCATGAAGAAGAGGAAGAAATGCTACATGATATATCAAAATTACAAGAACAAGTGCAACAAATGTCACGCTCACAAAAGCTAACAGAAGCTAAGATAAGTGGCGTGGAATCTAAGATAAATGGCGTGGAATCTAAGGTAAATGGTGTGGAATCTAAGATAAAGGGCATGGAAGCTAAGATGGATGGCATGGAAGCTAAGGTGAATGGCATGGACGCTAAAATTGATGGCATGGATGATAAGATGGATGAATTGAAGAAGTTGCTACAAGAAAAGGTCACTAATGGTGAAAAGGTAGTAAAGGAAACTCATGATGAGAACAAAAGAAATGTTAATCATGATTCCATAGACTCTAATGTTGGATCGAAGACTCACCATGTTCCAAAAATCGATATGAGGAAGTTTGATGGCAAGGATCCCGCCACATGGATATTACAGATGGAGCAATTCTTCGATCTCAATAATGTGCAAAACACACAAAAGGTACGTATGGCAACTTTATATTTGGAACCAAATCAGTTTGTATGGTATCAATGGCTTTGTTCTCGTAAACAATTTATCACTTGGGCAATTTTTACGGAAGAATTGATAGCACATTATGAGGATACAAAAAGCAACACTTTTTTTAGCCAATTGATAAGTCTCAAACAAAAGGGTTCAATAATGGAGCACATTGAGGAGTTCCAAAAATTGAACATAAGGGTAAAAGATATTCCAGAGGAGCATAGGATTGATGTGTTCATAGGGTCTTTAAAGGATAATATCCAACATGATGTTCGCCTTTGGGAACCTGATTCATTAGAGAAGGCATTCAGGTTAGCAAGAAAAATGGAAAGCAAAATTATGGCAACTAGGAAGCATACCACTCACAACTATAAAGACGGAAGTGTTGTTGCCCATAGTCTTCCACAACCTACAAGGTTGACACCACAACAATTGGAAGAAAAAAGAGCAAAAGGGCTTTGTTACAATTGTGATAGCAAATACACAAAAGGTCATAAGTGTGCTGAGAAGAAATTATTCTACATAGATTGTGAAGAGGAAGAAGAAAAGGAGCAAGAAAGGTCAAAAGAAGAGGATATATTCCAGGAACAAAGCCTAGATGAAGAACAAATAAATCCGACCATATCTTGTAATGCATTGGCGGGAATTACCACTCCTCAAACCATCAAGATAGAAGGACAAATCAAGAAGAAAAAGGTAATAGTGTTGATTGATTCAGGAAGCACCCACAATTTTATTCATTGTAGGGTAGCAAAAGAATTGAATTGCTTCCTATATCCAGCACCAGAGTGTCAAGTGATGATTGCAAATGGAGGAACAATAAATTGTTCTGGAAAGTGCCATAATATCAAGCTATCCATGGGAGAATATGTATTGACTAGCCCAATGCTTTCCATTCCAATGGGAGGTGCTGATGTTGTACTAGGAGTCCAATGGCTACAATCCTTGGGTACAATAGCTTTTAATTTTCAAGAACTTTTCATGAAATTTTCTGTGGAAGGAAAGGAAGTTGAATTAAGGGGTATTGCAGGGAAACCAGGAAAGATAATCAGCTCTAATGGCATGACAAAGCTTCTAAAAAAGGAGCAAAGAGGTGTAATTGCACAATTATGTTCGCTAGATGTTTCCACATTGGAATCATCTATTTCTCCAGATCTCCAAAAAGTCCTGGACAATCATTCCAAGGTATTTGAGACTCCCAAAGGTCTCCCACCTATGCGTGATCATGATCATGCTATTCATCTGATTCCAGGAAGTGTTCCTCCAAACATCAGGCCGTACAGATATCCCTATGTCCAAAAAAGTGAAATTGAACGTATGGTTGCAGAAATGCTAGAGGCTGGTATAATTCAACCGAGTCAAAGTTCTTTCTCAGCTCCAGTAGTATTGGTGCACAAGAAGGATGGATCATGGCGCATGTGTCCAGATTATAGGGAGCTCAACAAGCTCACTATTAAAGATAAGTTCCCCATTCCTGTCATTGATGAATTACTGGATGAATTGCATGGATCAATTTACTTCACCAAGTTGGATCTTCGTTCGGGATATCATCAAATCAGAATGAAGATTGAAGACATTCCGAAAACAGCATTTAGAACTCATGAGGGTCATTATGAATTTTTGGTCATGCCTTTTGGCCTTACCAATGCACCTTCAACATTTCAAGGTTTGATGAATTCAATTTTCAAACCATTCCTTAGAAAATTTGTGTTAGTATTTTTTGATGATATACTAATCTACAGCAAGTCTTGGAAGGATCATGTTGAACATGTTGACAGGGTGCTACAACTATTGGAGGAGAAACAATTATATGCAAAAAGATCCAAATGTTTCTTTGGAGTCCAGGAGGTGGAATATTTGGGTCATATTGTATCTCATGAAGGAGTTAAGGTAGACCCTAGCAAAATTAAAGCCATTAAGGAATGGAAAATCCCCACATCCATAAAGCATCTGCGAGGATTTCTTGGGTTGACAGGGTATTATCGCAAGTTTGTTAAGAATTATGGGAGAATAGCAGCACCTCTAACAACATTATTGAAGAAAGATTCATTTTCATGGACTTCGGAAGCAACAAAGGCCTTTGAACATCTTAAAGAGGCAATGTGCCAAGCACCGGTCTTAGCTACACCGGACTTCACAAAAACCTTTATTGTGGAATGTGATGCTTCAGGAAATGGAATTGGTGTTGTTCTAATGCAAGATGAAAGACCCATTGCTTTTGAAAGTCGTCCAATCAAGGGAAAGTTTTTAAGCAAAGCTATTTATGAGAAGGAAATGTTGGCAATACTCCATGCACTTAAGAAATGGCGACCCTACCTAATGGGAAGACACTTCAAGGTAAAAACGGATCATGATAGCCTTAAATACTTTTTAGAACAAAGATTATCCTCTGAAGAGCAACAAAAGTGGGTCACAAAGATGTTGGGTTATGACTTTGAAATCATCTACAAAAAAGGGAAGCAAAATGTGGTGGCAGATGCACTCTCAAGAAAGGATGAGGATGTGGAAGCATTGTTGTGTGCCATTTCTATTATCCAACCAGATTGGATAAACGAAGCAAGGGAGGAATGGAAGAATGACGAAGAAGTGTGGGCACTTATTCGAAAGCTACAACAAGATTCCAGTACTTCTGATACATTTAGCTGGCAAAATGATTCGTTATGGTACAAAGATCGCTTATACCTCTGTAAGAATTCCCAGCTAAAACAAAAGATTCTTATGGAATTGCACACTTCTCCCTTAGGAGGGCACTCAGGATTTTTAAAAACTTACCACAGGGTTAAGAAGGAATTTTTTTGGGATGGCCTTAAATCAGATATTCAAAAGTTTGTGGCGGAATGTTTGGTTTGCCAACAAAATAAAGTTGAAACAATTAAGACACCGGGTCTATTACAACCTTTATCCATTCCAAGCCAACGTTGGGAGGAGGTTTCAATGGATTTTATCACAGGTTTACCCAAGTCTGAGGGAAAGAGTGTCATCATGGTGGTAGTTGACAGACTTACCAAGTATGCACACTTTTGTGCATTATCACATCCATTTAAAGCCAGTACAGTTTCTACTGCATTTATGGAAACAGTTCAAAAGCTACATGGAAACCCAAAGATTATTGTAAGTGACAGAGATCCCATTTTCACTGGAAATTTTTGGACAGAATTATTTTCTTGTCTTGGTACTCAGTTAGCTCATAGCTCATCTTATCATCCTCAATCTGATGGGCAAACTGAGATAGTAAACAAATGTTTGGAAGGATATCTTCGTTGCTTTGTATCTGATAAACAGACACAATGGGTCAAATGGTTGCCTCTGGCTGAATGGTGGTATAACACTTCCTTCCATACAGCAACAAAAATGACCCCATTTATGGCACTTTATGGGTATCAACCACCATCCATCACATCATATTTAAGAGAAAATTCTAAGGTTCAGGCAGTGGAACATCACATCGAACATCAACAACAAGTCCTCCAACTCTTAAAGGATAACCTCGTGTTGGCACAAAATAGAATGAAACAACAGGCAGATCAACATCGCAGTGAAAGAAGTTTTGATGTAGGTGATTGGGTATTCCTACGGCTACAACCATATAAGCAAATGTCCCTAAAGCAAGCTAAGAAGGATAATAAATTATCACCAAAGTATTATGGTCCGTACAAGGTGTTGCAAAAGATTGGTACTATGGCATACAAATTGGAGCTTCCTGCAGCTTCTCGATTGCACCCAGTTTTCCATGTTTCATGTTTAAAGAAGGTTATAGGTGACAAGCTCCCAATTCAAACAATATTGCCAGAACTTGACGAGGAAGGAAAAATTATATTGGAACCGGAAGCAGTCACAGAAACAAGAACTCGACAGCTACGAAATCGATCAATTTCAGAGTATCTTATCAAGTGGAAGAACTTATCCGCTGAAGATTCCACATGGGAGGATGAGAATTTTATGCAGAAGTATCCAGAACTACTCAAGCGTTGAGGACAACACTTTTTTGAAGGAGAGGGGCATGTTGGGTCCCTATAATACTAGTGATTACCCCATTACTATTGTAGTTATACCCCTTATTTATATTGTTGTGCCCCTATTACCCCCATATTGTTATTTCTGTGCCCCATAGAATCCCTCTATTGTTATTTTTGTGGCTTTATATTATTATTGTTAGGTCGGCTGGATTATATTGTGACTCCTTAGACTCCTATATATAGAAAGGAGGTTTTGTCATTTGTATCATCCAAGAATTGTTCATTTATGTAATGTAAAGGAGGTTGCCCCCTCGAAGAAGCTGAATTCTAAGGCGTGGATCTCTCTTTTCTATCTTTTTGTGAGCTGGTTTCATAACAAGTTATGTCAGATCTCCCACGATGACCTGATTATGGACTAGTTCAATAGAACGAAGTTGTATGGGATTTCATGTGTCAGTGTTTCAACATTGGCCCTAAAATTGCTATAGAGAAAACTACAGTTTATGCACCTTTAACCATTTTTTACAAAATTTAAATCTAATGCCTGAACCGAAAGTTATGACGATTTTCCCTAGGTCACATGTTTGAGATGGAATTTTGGAGCCTACAAAAGCCCTAACTTCCTCGGATCATATATCATAAAATATAGCAAAATAATATATGAAATGTGTACACGAAGTTAATCAATATTTCGGCTCCATGTGATATAAATTTTAGCTTCTAAAGCCTCATAGAAAAAACATTATAGTGAAAATTACAAGAATAGTGAAAATTACAAGACGGCCTGTTTGAAGAAGCGAAACCCTAGAATCCAAAGCTATGAAACCAAATGTTATGCAACCAGCTCACAAAAAAGATATATCAATGACTTAAAAATTATCGTCTTTGAGGGCAAAACCTACTTTACATTACATAAATGAACAATTCTTGGATGATTCAAATGATAAGACCTTCTTGGTATATATAGGAGTCTAAGGGGTCACAATATAAGCAGAGCCTAATAAAAATAATAATGTAAGGGCACAATAATAACAATAGGGGGATACAGTGATAACGATGAGAGGAATAATCTAGTATTATAGCGACCTAAAGTTCCTTATCAGTCGAGCCTGCTTAAGCATCCTCTACTCTCCCTTATGGTCAAGCAACTAAAGTTCCTTATCAGTTGAGCCTGCTTAAGCATCCTCTCCTCTCCCTTATGGTCAAGCAACTAAAGTTCCTTATCAGTCGAGCCTGCTTAAGCATCCTCTCCTCTCCCTTATGGTCAAGCAACTAAAGTTCCTTATCAGTCGAGCCTGCTTAAGCATCCTCTCCTCTCCCTTATGGTCATGCTTCTGTGTCACCTTTTCTTATAGGGATAAGAGAAAAATCATCTAAATTTTCAGATTCGCTAGATCACATTCAAAAATAGCTAGAGGTGGATTGGATAAGCCTTCTTGCATAACAACACTATGGTAATATTTTCCATCTTTTTGGTCTAGTATCTTCTGGGGAGATCGTTATTACACCAAGTCTACCTAATGCAGGAATTGGGGAGGCTAATGATCCTAGGTGATTGAAGCGTAAAATAGATAAAGATAAAGCAAGTCAAGATCAACAATTTATAAACCCAAATCTCCCATGGCTAAGAGAAGGAGAACTATGTTCATGTCAAGAGAGGGGGTTTCCTAGGATTCAAGTGCCTATACATCGTGTAGGAATTCCCATGAAGGAAATTGTTAATAGATATTTGAATGATAAGGACCAAACAAAATATGATGCAAGTGGACAATTTGATCAATATAATTTATGGTCTAGCATGAGCATGGTAAATGCCAATTGTAACATTGATTCCAACCATTCTTGTGATCATTTAGAATATTCAAATTCATCACACATAAATTCTCATGTATTCTCATTGGAGGCTCTTGTAAATTTTGCTCAAGCTTGTGTGTCCTCAAGAATCAATGAGGGAGATTAGCCCGATATCTTTGAGCCTGAATGGTTTGAGATAACCTTGGATGCCATTGAGAAATTTGGTGATGAATGGTTGAGTTTGGAACAAGTTGCAAAATTTGTTGGTGTGAATGGTATGCATTCGTCATCTAATGTGTATTTCCTTATTTATCCTACGTTTTATATATTATATAAATGTGATACTATAAATATCTCTAAGTTAATTTGGTTGCATAGTAAGTTCTCATATATAATTCTAAAAAGCATATTATTTTTTATGCATGTTGTGGGTTATCAGAAATCATATTAAACAAGCAGATGCAATTGTTGAAGCATTACAATCATTCAACCACGCCAAAAAGGTGTGTGTGGGCGACATTAAAAAATGTCTTTCAAGTATACGGATAATAATATAGTTTTCTTCATTAACTTTATGCATGTGTCAATTTATAATTAAATTTCAATACATTCTCTTCAAAGCTATGTTTTTTTCCAAGTTCCAAATAATTTTAACTTGAAATTTTTCCAGCATTATATTACACATAGAGAGTAATTGTTAAGAAGTTATAGGGATGGAAGAATCACTAAATAAATATGTTTTGTATATGAGAACCATTATATTAATTTTAAAACTAAACTAAGGAATGTGATAACCAACAAATAATATGAGGAATGGTAGGAAACACTTTTATACCCAAAACACTTTTTTCTTTGGGTTTAAACTTATTAGTTGATCTATTCAGTAGGGTATGTCAAATCTCTAGATGACTAACCAATTGTCTTCCCACACATCTTTCACAGCTCATCATTATTGTGTGCATGGAATAACTAGATGGGGATTGAATTCTTACCCACCCATGGGTAGTTATATTTTAATTTTGGATTTCGGTGGGAGATGTTGAAAGCTCAAATACAACTCCAAACTTATGCACCTACATTTTGGTTGTCATTGCATATCCAATTGCATCCACACTTAAAAATTGTCTTTCAAGTATATGGATAATAATGTATTTTTCTTCATTAAATTTATGCATTTGTCAATTTATAATTAAATGTCAATACATTCTCTTCAAAGCTATGTTTTTTTCCAAGTTCCAAATAATTTTAACTTGAAATTTTTTCCAACATTATATTACACATAGAGAGTAATTGTTAAGAAGGTATAGGGATGGAAGAATCACTGACTAAATAAGTTTTGTATATGAGAACCATTATATTAAGTTTAAAACTAAACTAAGGAATGTGATAACCAACAAATAATACAAGAACTGGTAGGAAACACTTTTATACCCAAAACATTTTTTCTTTGGGTTTAAACTTCTTAGTTGATCTATTCAGTAGGGTATGTCAGATCTCTATATGACTAACCAATTGTCGTCCCACACAACTTTCACACCTCATCATTATTGTGTGCATGGAATAAATAGATGGGGATTGAATTCTTACCCATCGATAGGTAGTTATATTTTAATTTTGGTTTTCAGTGGGAGATGTTGAAATCTCAAATACAACTCCACACTTATGCACCTACATTTTGGTTTATGTTTCATATCCAATTGCATCCACACTTACCCGCTTGTGATTTCGCTCATATTGGTCATGTTGCATGGGACACTATCTAAATCAATCGCCCTCTACAATGGGGTGAACAACAAAACCTCATTAGTTTGCTTCTACAAGCCCTAAAGAAAATACCCTACCCACTAGATTAAATTACCCAAATCACCTAATTAAGAGCAAGACGCACTCGAAATGTTACAAAGAAAGGCCTCGCATTTGAATTTACAGACGATAGTGTGGAATGTAATCAAATATCCAAACATTATGATGGTGTTTTCAACCATTGAATTTTTTTAAATTGCCAACTTTGTCGGTATTGCAACACATTTTTATAAATTGTTGGGGTTGTTGGTCTTGCAAAGGGGTTCCCATGGCCCAAATGTCGCAACTACGACATGTCCATCTCAATATATTTTGTAAAATTAGTGGGTTTTTCAATCTTGCGATAAGTTTCCCATGGCATCAATGTTGCAACTACGAGACATTCATCGCAATGTATTTTGTAAAATTAGTGGCATCGCCAGTATTGATACGAAATTTACCATAGTTAAACATCACAACTACGGTACAAAAGTGGAAACGTACTTTGTATAATTAGTGGTATCATGGGTCTTGCGATAAGATTTCCTGCGTCCTAAGTGTTGCAACTATGGCAAGTTTGTCGCAACATAGTTTGTAGAATTAGTGGGGTCGTTGATCATGCGACAGTTGTTCCCATGGCCCAAACATCGCAATTATGGCATGCTCATTGCAACATAATTTGTAGAATTAGTAGGATATTTGGTCTTGCAATGACCTTTCCCATGCCTCAATGTCACACGACAATCATAAACAAGTTTTTTGGCCATTGGAATTGAGACACGCCTTGCGATGACCTTTCCCATGCCTAAAGGTCACAACTATGTCAAGTTGTTGCCTGTTTCAATGGCACAAACTAGTTGTCTTCAAATGAATTGCGACAGGATTGTCGTCAAAATGTTGACCCACAAATTGTGTTGACACATGAAAATACTTTGGGGAAAGCCTCAGCTAAAAACCCCACTATCTGTATTATCATACAAGGTGGAAATACATAGGAATTATACAAAGCCTTAGCTCTCACTGCTAACTAGCTCTTAGTACAATCCTCACAAATGCTCACAGGCAATCCTGGCTTCACACAAGCCTTCTCCTCTACCCTCCAAGCTCCTATTTCCTTGCATTGTTCATAGTGGATGATTCTCACCTCACCAAGTGGAACACTACTCTAACACATTGTCAAAACTGCGCAACCCTCAAGGAACCTTACCTTGATTGCATGCATGAGTTTTCTTTATAGGAAAACACATGCAACTGATAGTACAATGTCCTTGACATTTAGCTCAACTGGGTCTTTCTCAGAATAGACATGCATGAGTTTCTGATGAGGGAATCTTCAGTTAACTGGAGTACACTAGTTGAGTGCATGCATGCATCAACTGACTGATAACTCTCTATTAGTTCCTCAAAAAGTTTGGAACTAATTTAACTGGACTTAACTCAGTACACTGAGTTAACTAATTACAACTCAAATATAACTCAATCTTATCTCCTTAATTAAGGGATAATCTCCTTAATTTAAGGAATAACTCTTGCATGACTTCAGAAAGATTTCTAACTTGAATTTCTCCAACTAATTAATCCATAATGAATTAATTAATTAATTAATTCCAAGCAACTGGTGAGACTAAATTTGATTTTAATTCAAGGACAAATTAAAATTGGAATTTTTGGATTCTATTTTTAACATTTCTTGTTGTTATTTTCAACACTCCCTCTCAACAAGAAAGGAATTCAACTCGATCCTGATCGTGAACCTTTGGAATATTATGAATGCAACACTTCTCTCTAGTGTTGTTGCTCCAGCAACTCCAACAAAAAAAAAAAAAAAAAACATCCAACCTGAATCAGTATGATGCATCTGTCATCAAAGTCTCTGACTGCTATTGCCTCTGTCAACTGAAAACTTTGCGCTTCTGCTGACTCTGCCTTTCTGCACTATTGTCAATCCTTCTCTATGCTCTTTAGTATCTGACTGCTCTAGCCTCTATCACTTTGATCTTTGACTGCATCAATCCCACTGATTTCTCCCGCTACTATGTACTTTGGGCTCCTGTAGCAAGGTACGATCCATGAGATAAAACCTCTCAATGGACCCTGTCAAATTTCAGCCTTCTTGAGACTATCACTTCACATCACCCCACCTCACACCTGGAGGTATGGTTGCATGTGATCCCTCTACCCACTTCTCCAATTGTGGCTCCTCCACAATTGTCTGAGACTTCTTCTGGGACTACATGTTGAGAGGTAATTTACTCTCCCTCTCAACCACTAAGTCTCTAACATTTTCCTTGCTCCTCAAGGCTTTGCATGCATCTTGAACCTCAAGAGCATATAGGTTCTTGACTCATGAACCTATCTGTTTCACATGTCTCATGGTGATGTGTCTAAGGAACGCCTTTCCTTTACTCAAGACAACATCATAGCCTTTGTCCTCCAACATCTCAACCGATACCAAGTTCTTCTTCAATCCAGGCACATACTTCACATCTGTCAAGGTGATAGGAGCTCCATGCTCCCTCTAAAAAGCAACCGTGCCCACTCCTAAAACACTATACCTTTCATCGTCAGCCATCTCTATGCACATCTTGAGGTCTTTCTCCTCCACGGCATTGAATAAACTTCTATCTTCGGTCATGTGGAATGAGGCTCCACTGTCAAGATACCAAACACAACCCATCATCAATGGCACCATGCATGCGATGAGGGTAAAGTCCATTTCGAACTGAGAGGCTAATGCCTCACCTTCCGATCCTTTTGAGGATCCCTTCTTGGACTTCTTCGATGGGCAATTAGTCGCATAATGTCCCATCTCAATTGAAGTATGATATGAATTCGATTTGCACATGCAATACCAAACTTCAAACTTCGAATTCTCTTCTCAGTATACTATTCATAGCTCCAATAAACTTAGCTCTGATAAACTTGGCTCTGATACCATGTAGAAATTTCTCTATAGATCAGCTAGCTCTGATACCATGTAGAAATTCTGCAAATTCTCTACAAATCTCGCACTAAGATCATGTAGAAAATATGACTTTAGATTAACTTGATAATGAAATATAACTAAAGAAAAATACTATAACCTACTTCTACTATAAATTTGCGGAAGCTAAAAGATTGAGCAAGATTGAGCTAAACACATATAACCAGAAGAAGAAGAATCAATGCACAATACGCATGAAAATACTTTGGGGAAAGCCTCAGCTAAAAACCCCACTATCTGTATTATCATACAAGGTGGAAATAAATAGGAATTATACAAAGCCTTAGCTCTCACAGCTAGCCAACTCTCTGTACAATCCTCACAGATGCTCACAGGCAATCCTGGCTTCTCACAAGCCTTCTCCTCTGCCCTCGAAGCTCTTATTTCCTTGCGTTGTTCCAAGTGGATGATTCTCACCTCACCAAGTGGAACACTGCTCTAACACGCTGCCAGAACTGCACAATCCTCAAGGAACCTTACCTTGACTACATGGATGAGTTTCCTTTATAGGAAAACACATGCAACTGATAGTACATTGTCCTTGACATTTAGTTCAACTGGGTCTTTCTTAGAATAGGCATGCATGAGTTTCTGATGAGGGAATATTCAGTTAACTGGAGTACACTAGTTGAGTGCATGCATGCATCAACTGACTGATAACTCTCTATTAGTTCCTCAAACAGTTTGGAACTAATTTAACTGGACTTAACTCAGTAAACTGAGTTAACTAATTACAACTCAAGTATAACTCAATCTTATCTCCTTAATTAAGGGTTAATCTCCTTAATTTAAGGGATAACTCTTGCATGACTTAAGAAAGACTTCTAACTTGAATATCTCCAACTAATTAATCCATAACGAATTAATTAATTAATTCCAAGCAGCTGGTGAGACTAAATTCGATTTTAATTCACAATTTTAATTCAAGGACAAATTAAAATTGGAATTTCTGGATTCCATTTTTATCATTTCTTGTTGCAATTTTCAACAGTAACTTGGGTCTGATATTCACGACTTGGGCATCTTTGGCTAGTGAGGTGGCAATTTGGCATACACATGGCATGAAAGGGGCTAGTGATCTGAAAGTGCAACAACTCCAAAAGTAGGTCTAGTTGGAAGCATAGAAGGAGCCTCTCCTAGGGTTAGGGAAAGAGGGAACCTAGGTTCTGCAACAATTGAAGCCTTTTCCAAGGATTAAGGACCTAGAAATTGAGGGTTCACAAACCCATGAGGACAATGAAGTTGCATAGTATCTGAATTCACCTCCACATGTAGATGCCACTGAGGCTCAAACAGATCTCCCATATCACATTGAACCAGAGTGACGAGTAGCCAATGAAGGTAAAAACACATATTTCATTAAATTTGGAAGTTTTTAATGGATCTAGAATTTAGAAGTTTAACTAGATTAAGTTTTTTCAAAATGAGGAATTAGAAAGTCACTTAGTTCACTAATTTTAATGTAGATATTCACCATTTTTTGTGTAAAAATTATCATGATAAGTTTTATAAAAAAATTTATATAAACTTGCTAAAGCAAATCTTTCACATCTTAATCTTAGATTCCTTACATTATCTATTTTAATAGTTTTTATGGTTTATATTAAAAGATAAGTTTTCTAAGGTTATTTTATGAAAATAATGATGTGTATTTTACTATAATTAACCCATTTAATTATAATCGAATATAGTAAATCTCATGTATGTGTTAAGCTACAATTATTACTAAGAAAGTGTTGGCACAATTTAGAAGTCTATCGCCTTTGCAACACTAATAATATGGTTGAAGATTAAAAAACTCTCATAGATCATCCAATTTATACTCATATTGGAATTAAATTTCAAAATATTTGTGACGCTGCCAACCTTTTTGATTGTTTAACTAAACAAAATTATGATGGTCTTGAAACACTTCTTTTAATACTTTTTGAGCATATTAACAATAAAATTCGAAATAACTTTTAGTAATATCTTTTTACCCATTTTTGGTCTTAGTGGATGATAATCATCATTATCACCATCACAATTACATACTATTGTAGGAAGTTTGCACCATTTTAGAGTTGAGGAGAAAAAAAAATAGTATCAAATTAAATGTTTAGTGTGAGTAGTAGCATAATTTATTTTTATTTATTTTTTGTACTTTTATGTTAATAAAAAAGTTGATTGAGGCTTACCATATATGTCCTATATATACCATTATTTAGAACTTTAACTAAATTAAGTTTTTTCAAAATGAGGAATTAGAAAGTCACTTAGTTCATTAATTTAATGTAGATATTCACCATTTTTTGTGTAAAATTATCATGATAAAAATTTTAAAACAAATTTATATAAACTTGCAAAAGCAAATCGCAAATCTTTCACATCTCAATTTGGATTCCTTACATTAACTATTTTAATATTTTTTATGGTTTATATTAAAAGATAAGTTTGTTAAGGTTATTTTATGAAAATAATGGCGTATGTTACTATTATTAATCCATTTAATTATAATCTGATATAGTACATATCATGTATGCGTTAAGTTATGATTATTACTAAAGGAGTGGTAGCACAATTTAAAAGTCTATCACCTTTGCAACACTAGTAATATGGTTGAAGATTAAAAAAACTCTCATAGATCATCTAGTTTATACTCATATTAGAATTAAATGTCAAAATATTTGTGACGCTACCAACTTTCTTGATTGTTTAACTAAACAAAATTACGACGATCTTGAAACACTTCTTTTAATGCATTTTGAGAATAACAATAAAATTCAAAATAACTCCGCGGATCAACGTGCATGTCTCAGTCTTGTTCATAGAAAATTCCCGGGAAGATGAGGACGCCCTGGATGAACAGGTGCAGAGAACGACTGACAATCAGAAGCATGAAGCAGAGGCCCCTGAAGCTGATAAGGAGTAGGAGGTTAAAGATGCGGCCGCAAATCCGGAAAACGCAAAGCAACGCAAGCAAGAACAGAGGGCGGGAACTGGCGAGGAGGAAGACACCTTTCCCACTACTGCTGAAAGAGAAGCCTATGGACGATTGATGACGCCCGCGCACAAGGTTCTTATGGCTTTTTGTTTGGTCTTAGACTGGTGTCTTCTGCTGTTTGTTTTTTGACTCAATTATAGTAACCATGCTTCTGGTCTCTTTCGTGCCCTGGTTGAATGTCCCTGATCCTGAATTTTGTGTTAACGATTTGGGTAAGGTCAGTCTCCCCTGCGTGGGATGTAATGGTTGGTGCCCCTGCGTGGGCGTGCTCTTATGGAAGTCTGGCTTTTGTGTCTGGCGCCCCTGCGTGAGCTAGTTTTTTGGATGCCTCAATTGCTCTCGGGTGACATATCCACAACCCGATTCTCTCTTGTTTCACCATGATGTATTTTTTACTCTTGTACATAATATAATAGTTTAGTCTTTTACCGAGAAAAAAAAATTTCAAAATAACTTTTAGTAATATCTTTTTACCTTCTTATATACCTTATTTGGTCTTAGTGGATGATAATCATCATTATCACCATCATAATTACATACTATTGTAGGAAGTTTGCACTATTTTAGAGTTGAGGAGAAAAAAAAAAATAGGATCAAATTAAATGTTGAATGTCAATAGCAGATTGAGGCTTGCTTAAATAATAATAGATTAATATATATCATAAAGTTATTTAATGACAAATGATCTTAGTAATGTGTCCAATATATACTATTATTTAAAACATTAACTAGATTAAATTTTTTCGAAATGAGGAATTAGAAAGTCACTTAGTTCACTAATTTTAATGTAGATATTCACCATTTTTTGTGTAAAAATTATCATGATAAAATTTATAAAACAAATTTATATAAACTTGCAAAAGCATTTAATCTTTCACATCTTAATGTTAATTCTTTACATTATCTATTTTTAATATTTGTATGGTTTATGTTAAAGGATAAGTTTGTTAAGGTTATTTTATGAAAATAATGATGTGTATGTTGCTATTATTAACCCATTTAATTATAATCCAATATATAGTAAAATATCATGTATGTGTTAAGTTATGATTATTACTAAAAGAGTGTTAGCACAATAAAAAGGCTATCACCTTTGCAACACTAGTAATATGGTTGAAGATTTAAAAACTGTCATAGATCATCCAGTTTATACTCATATTGGAATTAAATTTCAAAATATTTGTGATGCTACCAACCTTCGAAATTGTTTAACTAAACAAAATTATGATGATCTTGAAACACTCCTTTTAATGTATTTTTAGCATAACAATAAAATTTGAAATAACATTTAGTAATATCTTTTTACCTTCTTAAATACCATATTTGGTCTTAGTGGATGATAATCATCATTATCACCATCAACATTACATACTATTGTAGAAAGTTTGCACCATTTTAGAGTTGTGGAGAAAATATTTTTTTAAGATCAAATTAAATGTTGAATGCTAGTAGCACAATTTATTTTTATTTATTATTTGTACTTCTATGTTTAAAACTTGAGGCTTACTTAATTAATAATAGATTAATATGCAAGCTATATATTAAGTATAAAGTTATTTAATGACAAATGATCATAGTATGTGTCCAATATATACCATCATAGACCATTTTAAGTGGAGATGTAGGGATCAAATTTCTTCACGTGCAAATATTTTGAATGAAAGATACAATGTGTTATTTTTCATTGTTGAAACTGTATTTTTGAATGCTAAATAGAGTATATATATGACCAAATAAGAATTTTAACCATAATTTTTTTTTTCTTATATATAGATATATAAGAAGTTGATATGGACATAAATTAGTTAACATAAATCTTCAAATAGTTCCTCTGTATCTCTAGCTGAAATTTTTTGACAAAGTATAAAATTTAAACATCTAATTCACACATTTTATATACTTCTAAATACTTTACAAAACATTCATTTCTTTTATTTTCTATTTAGAACATAATTTTTATTTCCCCCCCCCCCCATATTGGGTTGTAAAATGAGTCTCTCGTCTCAATTATCAATCATTTTATGATCAAAATCAATCATGAATTAGAATAGTAACAAAGTAGTACAATTTGATTATTTTCAAATACAACAAGAAAGAGAGAAAATTGACTAAGATATTTATTACAAATGTTTAGTTTTTATTCTTGTAGTGTTTAAGGATATTATATTGAAAAGAACATATTAACATTCATCTAAAACTTAGATTAGTTACATTATTTCTATTATCATTAACATTTATATTTATGTATTAAATTTGACTCTTGAATAATAGATTTTGCAAAAAAAAAAAAAAAAACTTACCTATGAAGTTATTTAACGATATACTAATATTGTTGTTCTTACTATTATTGACCACAATGATCAAAATCAATCATGAATTAGAATAGTAACAAAGTAGTACAATTTAATTATTTTCAAATACAACAAGAAAGAGAGAAAATTGACTAAGATATTTATTACAAATGTTTAGTTTATATTCATGTAGTGTTTAAGGATATTATATTGAAAAGAACATATTAACATTCATCTAAAACTTAGATTCCTTACATTATTTCTATTATCATTAACATTTATATTTATGTATTAAACTTGACTCGTGAATAATAGATTTTGCAACAAAAAAAAACTTACCTATAAAGTTATTTAAGAATATACTAATATTGTTTTTCTTACTACTATTGACCATTTTAAATTGACACTAACTATTTTTCCTACGTTAAGTACATATTAATTATACTAGTACAATGTTGGCACCACTTCAAAATCTATAAGAGGAAATATTTTATAATTCTAGTTGTGTTGTTCAATGATCAAAATATTTTTTTTATAAATTAGAGTGCAACAAGATAGTGAATTTGATTTATATCAATTATAATAAGGAAAATTAAGGAAAACTCGCCTCAAACATTTTTTCTAGTGTCTAGCATTTATTCATTAAGTGTTTAAATGGTTTATATTAAATAGAATACTAATTAGGTACTCCATTGTTTTTTTAATAGACCAAGTTTAGAAGATGTTTTTAAGTGCATTATTGAATTTGATTATGCATATTTGATATGGTGAGAAGTCATGTTGGTCAAATAAAGCTTTGAAAACTTAAATATTTTATGGCATTGTCATGTAATTTGTATAACACATGATTACATTGAAATATTAAATAATATAAAACTCCTCCAAAAAGAATATGAAGAGAATATTTGATATACAACAAATATGGAAAAGTGTGTATGAATGTATATTAATAGATCCTTCAAAAAAAATTACATTCATGAATCATATAAACCTACTCTTAAGATATTCGCTCAAGTAGATCAAGAATGGCTTCTACACCATATTTATTTATCTTGATCTTCTTGCAATGTTTTTTCTTTGGCATCCATGCCCACACTATGGTATTAATTGGAATAGAGCCAAGTTCTGTGTCATCAGGATTTGGTACCCAATATTGCTCTAAAAATTTTCCATTGTATTTCCCTGACATAGGCTTCCACCAGTCAACCTTTACATGAAGATTCTCACTTTCATTATCCCTAAAGACATTTGAGATGGATTTTGCCATCCAAATCATCTCTCCTGCATCCTCATTTCCTGATCTAACTAGCAACATCTTTCCTTTCTCAACATCAATCATCGGATTGAAAGTTGGTTTTGGCTTGTTGCATTTGGGTCCAACATATATTGGTTCATCTATCACATTATCAAAATCTCCATCCATAATACTTGACATTACTTGGAGTGCATTACGATCAACATCAACAATGTGCCTTGTCCTAGGCCAGAAATCCTCAGAAGATGAATCACTTCCATCTATTATTCTATCATCATTATAGATTCCATCTAATGTATCAAGAACTTTTTCCCAATACACTACTCTATTTTTCCATTCCTCCGTAACAATTGGTGAATCCTCATTCCCAATAGTGTCTTTCCACATTTTTATGTATGATGTTATCCCTTCCTTTAGTTCTTTTAAATAGACATCATTCTGTTTGGAAGCTAAGAAAGATGGCTTCCCTATGGGAATTATAGGTCGGCCTTCATCATCTATATTCCATAACTCAACTGGTTCTGACCACTCAGTATCTCTAATTGATTCTTTGTACCTTAGTACTGGAACATCATTGAGTACAAGAAATTGGAAGTATTGGACATTAAGATGTCCAACTAGTGCATTTTTTCCCTCCTTGATGTATCCATTTAGGAAACTTTTGAAGTCATAGACCTTGTCAATAAGTGTAGGTGGAAACACTCGATTTTCTTCAATTGTACGATATGTATCCATCATTTCAGGTAAAGAATAAATATCTTTACTTTTTAGGTTGGAAGACATTCTTCCATAGGTTCCATCTATGTCTTCATGGGTGTGCCCCACAAGCAAGAACCCAACCTCAATAGTGATGAAGACACCAAGTGCAGTTAAAAGTGATAGAAACATGAAAAGATAGCGATTCTTATTATCACTTGCTGCATTGTCCAACTGTAGCAACAAATGTGGAGGAAGAGGTTTAAAATCAACATTTTGACTTTTTGAACCTCCATGAAATATAAAATCATCCTTGTACCCTTGACATTTTGAGTAAATAGAGGTGTCAAGTAATGCATTTGTAAGTGGGTTTCTTGAAATTCCACTTTCATAAAGTAGATCACCATACATATCCATTTGTGGGTCTTCAAGGTCTCTTAAGCACTTTGCAAGAGATGTAATAGTAAATTGTGATCCCATATGGACAAATGGTAAGGAGAAATGACCAAAACCTCCTGCCTTATGCCCATGTGTAAGCATACCTGTCAATGACAAACCTAAATTTGTTCCTACAATAGATTTTGATTTGACACGTAGCCTTGGGATTGAAGTCTTTGTTTTGTCCATTTTATCATGGATAATGCTCAAATACTCCTTTGGAAACCGCTCTGACATAATTCTATGGGCATAGTAGCAATATCTTCCACACATAACAATCTTGTTATGTTTCTTCAACCTACCTCGTGCCTTTTCTTCCAACTCTTTTGTAGTTGCTGACTTCATTTGTGCTTTCAAAACAATACATTCATTGCATTTACTGAAGTTGGTGTTCTTTGAAAATGCCACATCTCGAAACTTAGTATTCCAAATATTGCTCATTGTTGACTGTGATATTGATGGGTAATTGAGCTTTTGAAGAGCCTCATTGATCTCTTTTAACAAAGAACTTTGTGTGTAAGTCGAAGGAAGCAATCTTAAAGGAGCAGATGTTCCATCTTCTTCAACTTGACGTGTTTGGTTTGGTGAAAAATCTGAATTATCCATTACAATGTTGTGCAATATTTCTATGGCTGCCACTGTGTGACCTCTTGCTTTGCATGTGTTGGTGTTACCATGAATAGCTTTGTTCTGTCCATGTTGGAAATAATGCTGGTAGTTATAGAATGTGCTTTGAGGAATTTTATGTATCTTATACCATGCTTTCTTACAAATAATATTCCCATTAAATCTCATGTCCTTTACATTTCTAGCAATAGTTGGTAAGCCATGGCCATGGCCATGGCCCTTTGACATGACTGTGTTTGACATGAGTGAATTCAAGACAAATTCTCTAATACCATTTTTATTTATTTGTCTCATATCCCTTCTAGCACTTGCAATGGCCTTCCTATCCACATGTTGAAGACAATCTTTTCTACAACATACATCTGCTGCCAAAACTCGAATTTCTTTCTCTTCATCTATTTTTGTTTGACATTTTGCAATTTTTTTTGTAGCCATAACTCGTTTAATCCTTTTATATGGCCTTGTTACATGCATATCAATTGAGTTTCTATCTTTTTCATTACAAAAGGACCCATCCCAATTGTTTAAGGGATTTGTGTCCTCTATAACATCCCATATCACCATTTCCTTGGGTGGCTCCTTGAACTTTTCCTTAACCCTTAATATCACACCTTTGTTGTCCACCAACTTATTTATTGGCCATCTAACCAAACAGTGTATAGACTTATCCCCAATTCTGCATATCTCACAAGTTCCATCTATCTCTTCTAGAAAAACACCAAAATCCATTTCACCTAGTGTTTCACCCTCAACAATGTCATCTTCGCGGACATTAACTAGCATTCCTTTGGCAATGCACATGCTTGTTCCCATGCATTCATGTGTAAGAGAAACCTTTGTACATATGAAGCTAACCCTATCTTGGGGAATATTTGTGGCATGATCATGACAGTGAGGCTCCAAATCTGATTCTGGCCAAATTTCATAAGATTCTAATGCACCCCCAAGTGTATGCTCAAACCCTGTTGGATGTGGTAGAGGAGCATTATGTTTTAACACCTTCTCGATTTTAACCACTATGCATCCTTTCTTTACCATCTTTCCATGCACTTTATGCCCAAGCTCTGTATTGAATATGGAGCCCTCGCCCACCTTCACTCCATGTTGCAAAAGATCTACCTTGGCTCCAATAGAAAATGTGGAAGAAACATTTGCACCTATAAACAAATGTAAATAAGGTTAGTATTTACTCAAAAAACATTTATTATGCTATCTAATAATATATAACACATGCTTCAATATTTTGATTTACCTATGTTGTGTCTCAAATCCATGATCTTCCATGGATGTATGTCCCCTTCATTAACATCCTCATCAATCAAATGTGGTTGAGTTACATCAATTACCAAAATTGTAACATAACCAGCGTTAACCCTTTCTCCAACATAACAAGTTCCAGACTCTGCAGATTCGACCCTTCCTAGCCCAATGACTTGATCATTAATAAGGAGATCAACATAGTCCCCTTTTGCCAAAATTATATTTTCCATTGTAGCTTGTATCAATTCTGTAACAACAATTAAAACGTAACTTGTAATTAAAAGGTTGAACCGTGTAAAGTGTGACTTTATATTTTCATAAAAACACACAACTTACGAAAAAGTAATATAGATGCAAAAATTAAAATAGCATGGTAGTAATATTGTATGTAATGAAACATTGTTTCCTCAAATGAAAGCTAACAATCAATATCATTCCTTCTACTACAAACACAAGCATATTGCTAGAAGCAACATTACATGGTCAAATAAATCTAGCACGTGCTAGATTTCCTTCTAGGACAAACAAGCACATTGTCAATAAGAATATTGCAAGGCGAAGGAAATCCACCACATGCTAAATTTCCTTCTAACGTAAATAGAAGCATATTACTCACAAAAACATTTCAAAGTAAAAGAAATCTTACACATTCTAAAGTTTATTCTAGCAGAAACACAATCACATTGCCAAAAACAACATTGCAATGTGAAAGATATCTAGCATACGCTTGATTTACTTCTAGCACAAACAAAAGCACATTGCCAACAATAATATTGTAGGGGAAACCAAATCCAACAACTTCTATCAAAAACACAATCACATTTCCAATAACAACGTCGCAAGGTAAAATAAATTTAACACGTGCTAACTTTACATGTAGCATAAATACAAGCATACTACCAAAAACAACATTTCATGCCAAAAGAAATCTAGTGCATGTTATATTTCCTTCTAACACAAACAAAAGCACGTTACCAAGGTGAAGGAAATCTAACACGTGTTAGATTTCCTTCTATAATAAACAACCAAATTGAAAACAACAATATTGCATAGCAAACGAAATCTAGCATAACTTCTAGCCCAAACACAAGCACAACATTTCCAATAACATTGCCAAGGTGAAGGAAATCTAACACTTGCTAGATTTCCTTTTATCATAAACAACCAAATTGACAACAACAATATTGCAAAGAAAAAGAAATCTAGCATAGTTTCTAGCCCAAACACAAGCACGCTTCCAATAAAAATATTGCAAGGTGAAAGAAATTTAACGCATGTTAGCTTTACGTGTGGCACAAATACAAGAAAACTACCAACAACATTGCATGTCAAAAGAAATCTATTGCGTGTTATTTTTCTTTTTAACACAAATCAACAAAGTGTAATGGTGATTCTCTGTTGTGAAGACCCATATTAAAAGTGGTGTAATGCTAATAAGACCAATGCAGCTATTGCCAAGATACCGATGTAAAGTTTCATTGTTCAGAAGTTTAGGGCCTCCTTGGTAAAACCATGCATGTCATATTCAGTGACTATGGCATACTCTGAGGTAGATTCAGTAATAAATTTTGTGCATCAATAGAGTTTTGGCATTTTCTAGCTAAGTTAAGGCACCAACACCACAACTGTTATGAATCACCTAGTCAGGTCTCAAGAGAGAGCTTCTTTTGTCTCATCACTATATCAATCCATGAAATGGTGGAGAGCCTAACAACCTTCTCTTTTAATCACTCAAGCTAGACCAAATTGACAAGTTGTATTCCTACCTAACCAAACATTTTCCATGTTTTTGCTTCCTCATAAAAAGATAGCAATCTAGGGGTTATCCTGATGCAAAATGTACCTTTCGACAGACTATGTTAACACCTTTTTTTAGGAGATTAACCCACTAGCCTTTGTTCTATAGTACAAATAAAATCGGTCACACTTTCACATTTTATTTGGATTTTATTTTCACCCATATGTAGTAGCATTGTGCTGACCAGTACGTTGGCTTTAAAAAGTAATGCAGTTCTAATAGTCAATATTGACATGGTTGGTCAATCTTTTTCTATGGAATAGATTTATGACGACAGGAAAATTATAGAAGTATCGATAGTCATAGAAAATGAATTTGCAGAGAGATTGGGAAGACCAAATCAAGTTCCCACATCCATTGGCCTGTTGAAAACATCCCAACATGAGGACTCAAATACATATCTTGGAAAGGAATCTTCAAATGGAACCCGATCCAAAAAAACATAGACAAACGTAAAAGAAATCGATCAAGAACCAAGAACAGATTCAAAAACTCATTATGGGTATTGATATATATTGGGATAATGTGGTAAAGATGAAGCATAAGGTATTGGTGGGCCACTGGGAACACATTAGGATGTCTAGTGGACAAATGAAAGAATGGGTGCAGAAATGTTGGTTCTGTATTGTTGGAAATAGACCGAAGGTAAGCATGCTCCTCAATAGTTGGTTTGGATTCCACTTCATGACAGTGGAAGATGCAGATAGGATTGGCTCAATCTCATGTGTGAAAGGTAGGGGATTTTTATGCTTGAAGAATTAGACAGTCAGATTTAATCCTATTAAAGAAGATCCCCAGCGAAAATACATATGGGTTAAACTCCCTAGCCTTCCTTTGGAACTATGGACCAAGAAGGAAATCATGGAAATTGCCAACAAGATAGGAAAATTCTATTATGTCGATGAAGGGAGTGCTGGCCTTCTAGAAAAATGAGTAGCATGGTTTTTCATTGAACCAGATTCCATAAAAGGTCTCTCAGCTACCCTTGATATCTATTAGAGTACACAATCTATCATAAAACGAGTGGATTACTGGGGAATCCCTTTTAGATGTTTGGGATGCCATAATACCATACATCTAATAGCGAAATTCCTACGTAGACTTGGTTGGGATGACATCAAAATGTATGGTAAGGCTATAGGCATAAATCATAATCATATTTTTCCCAAGAAAGAACATGCCCCTTGGGAGCTGCCAAATGAAGTGTAGGTGCCTACGCTAGAATAAGTTAATAGTAGTAGAAAGGATAACAGTATGTCGACTCTAGGAATTAATAGTCAAGAAATAGATTCCCAAGAGAGGCCATATGGACGGGGAAACTTGGCGAATAATGAGAAGAGAAGCTTAATATGACTAAGATGGAGCAATTAAGATGAAAAAGTGAGCAGGAAAGAAGGATCATGCACAGAAATGAAGAACAAGATGAGTGAGAATGAAAAAGGATGAAAAAATATCAACAGATAAATAGTTGCTTAGCAAGCAAAGGTGGAAGATTTCAGATTCAAGTAGTATATTTGGTTGTTAGTTGTAATTGGTTCCCAGTAAATGCATATATTCGTTTGCCAGAACATAAAAAAAATAAAAAATAAATAAATTAAAAAAAATAATAATAATAATAAAAATTAAAAAAAAAAAAAAAAAAATTAAAAAAAAAAAAAAAAAAAAAAAAAAAAAAATTTTGTTATTTGTTTGCATCAATTTACTAAGCAATGGTATATCATCATAAATATATGATGTTTTCCTAGAAATTTGGAGCACCTCACAGATCTTGTCTGCTAGAATTTTAAAATTAATATTACAGAGGCAGAGTCAAGGTGCTTATGCACCAAAGTACCAAAGTGTACTCTGCTTATGTAGAATAACAATCAATAAATAGGAACTCATCTACAGTCATACAAGAGATCGCAATGTTCAGAAAGCCAAAAGATTTCGAAGCACCTTCCAAGCAAAAGCTTAGCACGCTTATACATCTAATGGGCATTACCATCCATGGATCATTACTTCAACCAAACTACAGTAGTCAAACTTTCAAACCATTAGGTATGGAAGTCATAAAAACACCAAGTAATGGCATGGCTTACCAAAGAACAATTGCACTGCCATGACAGGAGAATCATTTGGCATGTGTTCAGACACATCCAGAGTTAATAGAAAGACAGTTTCCTATTCAGATTCTGGTTCTTCTGAACCCTCCTCAGTGTCATCATCATCATGATTTTTATCATCTTCTTCCCCTTCAATATCTTCTTCAGTGTTAGGGGCATTATCGTTATTTCTTCTAAGTCCATGAAGTTGCCTGAAATCAGGGGCAACATTATCAAGCATCTCATTCAAAGCTTGGTGCTCATAGATTTGCCAAGAAGCTAACTTGGGAGGTGGAGAATTTTGACTTCCTGCCACTGCATCTTCAGGCACTGTGTGTTGACACTTCAAGCTACTTAATAGTAGATCTTGCCTGGACCTAATATTCTCACCTGCTGCTGCAATCTTACTAGCATCAAAATCTTGATTAATTCCTTCATCACTGATCCTTCCTGTCCCTGGCTGTCTGTCATCACTCCGAAGAGATTCATTGTCGCCATGAACTGAACCAACTGTACTGACTGCCCAACTACCAGCAACCTCTGATGCAAATAGATCAATTGTTGCTATCGAATGCTTATCTCCCTTGTTTCTAGCATCTATCTCATCTCTATGCTGCTGACTGACAGGTGATTGACTCTGCCTCTCCCCATTTAACAAGTTTCCAATAGGATGGGATGTTCTCACCAAATGCTGGCCACTGTTATATGTATCAGGTAATCTTTTTGGTTCAGCACCAGTCCTGGTGTTTAATGTTTCCCCTTGATTTTCACCAACTAAGTCTGTCCTCGCCCATTCCATTGGAGCTTGTTCTTCATCTTCAAGTTGCATTGTTTCTCATCCCAAACCCCCTTCACCATCTCTTACTTCATCATCCTCCTGAACCGTTTCTTTTATATTCTTGTTTGATTTGGCAGGCTCATTCCCCATAGGATATGTACAAAACTCGATCCTTCTACATCCACTTGTGCTTTCAAGCAACTGAGTTGCATCTGCTTCTGCCCCAAGGAATTTTGGTTTCCGATCATAATGCAATCTTTTTGGAATGGAATGGTGAACAAGAAGCCAAGGAATTGCCATTCAAGTTCAATCAAGTATGGCTACAAGATAAATATTTAGTGGACCTGATTAAGATATCTTGGATGAAGCCTTTAGGGATAATGAAAAATAAAATGATGTATCAGGTCACTCAAAAACTGCACAGGCTAAAGTCAAAGGTTAAGACATGCATCATCAAGTGCAAGAAGACACTCTCTCGGGAGTTTTCTATTATAGATAAAGAGATTTCAGAATTGATGGACCCTACAAGTCCTAATTTCGTATCTGAACAAAGCAAAAATACAATATTGGAGCTCTCTAAATTATCAGGCAGAGGAATGGAGACAAAAAATAAAAATGACGCGGGTTTCTAGGGGAGATAATAATACTAAGTACTTTCATAAGATAGCTTCCAAAAGAAAAAATTCCGACACAATCTGGTATGTTAGAAATATGGACAATATAATACTAACTACTCAGAAAGACGTCCTACAGGAAGTTGTAAGCCATTTTAGTAATCATTGGATTGGCTGGGAATCACATTCTTCCTCCCCCAATCATCCAGTTTCTACACAGGCATGAGCTGTTCACTATTGCTGATATTGGCTGCCAACAATCTGTCATTTCCTCCTCTTCCAGTTGACCACATGCTGAAAATTTGGCTCTTCTGATGGAGCTCAATGTCAAATGGGAAAATTACAGATCTCATCTCTATCACGCAGATATTGCTCTGTCTAAGAGGGCAGATAGGCATTCTTGGGGCGGTCAAAAAAAAATGTTGAAGTTACAGTACAAGGATCCAAAAGGCAGTCAGCTATGCATCCAAATATGTTCAATGGAAGAACATACATTCAATATATGCTCCATAGAATATTCATAATTCCAACATAAAGTACAAAGTCAGGGGCCCTAAAATCCATTTTTCCTGATTTGATCCCATGTGAGGATCTTACGTCATCCAACTAGCCAAAGGAATTGAGGACCATGGGAAAACACCATTCATGTAGATTTTCTTCCAAATGGGATCCTAGTGGATGTATTGATGACCAACTATAAGAGAGTAGGATTTCTTGAGAGTAAACATCCCTTTGGTTGGAGAACCTCACCAGAGTTTGTCTTCATCCTGAGCATTGTATTTTTTTCATTTTTGAAGCTCATGAGCTAAAAATAGGCCAGGGAGAGAAAGATGGATGTGATTCCCAATCTTCAACTGTTTTCCATTCCTTCCATAGCCTAGGGGATTGAATCAGTTTCTAAAATTCTTCTACAGTAAGACCCTGATGCTTTGAAGTAAATGTTATTAAATCTCTAGGATTAACAATCCCTCAATTGTGGCATCTATTGCCAAGAATCTTTTGAGAATAATGTAGTCACTAGTGTGACCATTCCAGGTCTCTCAAAAAACATGACTTTGAATTAAGGTCTAGTTGGCCTGTGGCAAATTCATATGGAAGATCTTAGAGGATGCTTGGTTGCTTGCAACTTTTTCAATTGAGAAGAGTGGCCATATTTCATATCCCATATTTGTTTCTAGAGTTCATCTCTAACCCAAAGTCAATCCCAACATAATTTCTCTCCCAATGCTTTGTTTAGGATCCCCAAGTCTCTCAATCCTAAAGCCCCACTCAATTTAGGATACAAAGCTTCTCTCAGGATTTACATCAAAATTTCTGAAATATGGGCAACACCTACCATTAATAACTTACCTTTTGCAGTGACCACTATCTTTATATCCCTCCAGACATGAATTCAAGATAGTTTTTGAACCCAAATTTTGACAAAAACAGATCAATAGATAAGTATAACTATGCACCCAATCACAGGAGAAGAAACTATTTAAGAAACTAAAGCAACTACCACTGATACTGGAGTTTAAAAATTCTTGACATCAATTATCAGACCATCATATGACTGGAGGTGTGTCCTTTGTGTTGCCTAAGGTCTATTGTTAGACATACATTACTGGTTCTTGGTCCAATCATGTTGGTATTAAAGACCATAACCTTGATTTTCCTGCAATCCAAATAGGAGCATGCTTAGAGAATGTGCAACCCCAACAAGAAATCACAGAGTTTCATTCATTGTGGACACTTGTAATATTATGGCAAGACATATAAGATCAACAAATCAAAAAATCCACACACAAACAATAATTTGTTTGGGAGGCAAATCAACTCTGAATTTTGTTAGCAAAGAAATTCTACACCTACAGCACATGAACAGTTTCAAGCAACCAAATAACAACATGCAAAGGTAGGGGAAGAAAATCAGCCATATGAAAAGTATGGTGAAGATCATGCTTTCCTTGCTGATAATTTAAATCCTGAAAACACTTTTGAGGTCACAGAAATACAGTTCATTAAACTAATCCTATTTTCACAGAAACTGAAAGTAAGGGAGCTGTAGACTTTCATGGTAATACACTTGGCACCTCAGCATTTCATTGTGAGTTTGAGTAGGAGTAATGTAACCCCCATGTTGCACTTTGATGTAGACCATGACTTTGTCCTTTCTTTCTTTTGCTTAAATATTTGGTTTTTCCTTTCTTTCCAAAGCATTGACATGACAAAACTACGGGAAATAATCCACTCTCTATTTTGAACTGGACTATTGAATAGGCTGGATCTATGAGGGAGTACAAGAATAAAAAACTGTTGAAGTTACAGTACAAAGATCCAAAAGGCAGTCAACTATGCATCCAAATATGTTCAATGGAAGGACATACATTCAATATATGCTCCATAGAATATTCATAATTCCAACATAAAGTACAAAGTCAGGGGCCCTAAAATCCATTTTTCCTGATTTGATCCCATGTGAGGATCTTACGTCATCCAACTAGCCAAAGGAATTGAGGACCATGGGAAAACACCATTCATCTAGATTTTCTTCCAAATGGGATCCTAGTGGATGTATTGATGACCAACTATAAGAGAGTAGGATTTCTTGAGAGCTAAGTCACATGACACGAGACACGGAGGACACGTAAATACGAGTATTCAATACGAAATGTAGCGACCCGGAAACAGGACACCGGGAACACGTTTTATATATATTTAATAAAAATATATATATATATATATATATATATACCGAAATATAGTTTTTTATCCATATTAAATTGCAGGTTGCAGCTTATCTAATCAAATTAAGAATTTTTCAATTTTAATTCAATATTCAGTTTGTTACAAATTGTTGGGGTGTCTTTGATGTGATTAATGACAAATTGTTAAAAGTTAGGAAAAGGCTCTGTTTTGTGTCTTGCTGTCTGATCCCTTTAAATGCTAATAGTTTTCAGCCCTCCACACAGGTAAGTCCGAGCTGTTTAGGCTTATCTCCACAGGTCCGATCCTAAGTATAGGGCTACAATTCGAACTGTGGTATAGTTCTGAAATCCGAGGCTGCAAAGGTATGTCACTGTCTGAGTTCTTCAAGTTCTAGTTCAACACAAGCATGTTCCGAGATTTTTAGACAAGTAACCCAAACAGAAAAAGTATTTGCCCAAACAGTTATACGAAAAACTGTAGCCACAGGGGACAGTACCCATGGTAACAAAGGAAATATACATATTACACAGTGAACTCCACAACACTGACTTCATTTCACACAACGTCAATAAGCATAGCTGCAGCCTGCATATATATATAAAAGGTGGTTTTTCATATTCTGTGGAAAGCTGAAAGTTTCAGCTATCAACTTTTTTGCCACATGTCTAATATGCTTTGGAGGCTTCAATAGAGAAGGGGGCCATTACTAAAGCTGCAGTGCAAAGCAGGGGCAAAGGAAGCTTTTAGCAATGAATGCTGGCAGTGGCAACTTGGCATTTCTAACAGTACCCTCATGCAGACATCTAAATGATATTTTTATCATTGATTTTCTCCTCTTGCAGCCTGATGAAAGGGTTCCACTAATGGATGATGGTTCCATCATTGGAAAACTTATTATCCCTTACCCTTGATTGCTGGTCTTGTCTTGATTTTAAGACATTATATCTCTATAAAATCAAGGGCACATTTAACCTGGGGTCACAGATATTAGAGAAATTTGATGTTCATAATTTCATGCCATGATGCCACCAATGTGCTTGAGAGTGTCTATGAATGTTCCACACAGAGCTCCAAATGGTCTAAGAAATAGCGTATTCAGTCCAATGTAAAGAATGTGAGGACCACCACTCGCTAGTAGTCAAAGAAGAGCATGATAAGGTAAGAGGGTACAAGTTTTGAACAATTCAAGATCCTTCAACTCTTCCGTCTTCAAATCCTGAACTTACTATTCATATTATTAAGTTTGAAGCATAATCCTGAAGTAAATTGAAGGGCATTCATTAGCTATTCTCATACTGGATTATTTGAAGGACCAAGGGATATATTTTCAGCCTTAGTTATGAACCTAATTTGAGGCATGGATCCATTTCAGATCTTTGAATCATCCTGGGACCAGGACAAAGCCATTACAACTGTGAGAAAATTCTGAAGCAAGTCATGAAAATCAATATTAGAGTTATTCACTTGGCTTGATATTATGCTGGAAATTTGCTTCAATAGAAAAGTTTAGATTTCTTAATAGCTTACATTTATATGCCTGCGGTCCTATTGATGTCACTTAGGTGATACAGTGGTTGAAAGTTTGAAACATTGAGGCTCAGAATTATGGTATGGATTAGCCCTTAATTACGACAGACTTCTGAAGCAGTCCTTATTGTAAATTAAAATGAGTCAGAGACATTGTGAATCAGTGGACTCCTTGTCACAGCAAGGCTTGAATCCTTGATTGAAGGAATACACACTATTTGATCTACAAATCCTGATCCATAACTGCCATCTGAATTTCTGAAGCGTGCATCACCAGGTAATAACAACGATCTTGGGGTTTGTTTAATGCTGGTTTTGTCATCATTTTCTGGAGGATTCGGGGGTCTTCACAAATGTGAGGTTTCTCTAGTAATGGACATCATTAACCCCTGCAGAAACTCAGCCTTGACAACAGACAGGATAAGGATTACGGCACTGGTGGAGTGTTCCATTAGCGCAGATGTAAAGAGAAGTTTTTTTTTTTTTTTTTGACGATAACGGTTATGTTTTTTATTTATGGAGGCAAACTGGCTGCCCCAGGCTCTTACAATGCAGCTCTGACAGAGGAAGGAATTTCAATGTTGGCTGCTTTGGCATGCTTTCAGCAAGGACAGATGACATAGCACCGAGCGGGAACGTTACAATAAAGGATAATAAGCTCAGTTCATTACAATTTAAGAAAAAACCAGATTCTGATCAGTTCAGGGTCGGATATTTGTTCATTCGCCTGGTAGAGTGACCCGCTGAAGGTATACCGCAGAGAAGAGTGCCGGGCAGCCGAGACCAGTGATCCTTGGTCATTCCCTGGGCAATCAAACAATACGGCCCGCTGTTGATGATGAATCCACAAATACTTTGGAGGGAATGCTTGTGGGTTGAAGAACTGGCGTCCAAAATGGCAGCCCTCAGATATACAGTTCGAAATGCCGCCTTTCGGAGGTGAGACCTTTGAGACAGGTAAGAACGGAAATCTGAGGTGAGAACAGAGCATATTCTTATATGGATCTGATGGGCATCTTGAGGATCGTTTGTAGATACTTTGAACCGGAGGCTCGGACAGAAGACAGAGTCCATTGACAGAGGACTGGTTGAATTTGGTAAAGACCAGAAGTCATAAGATTAATCAAATAATAATACCCTGAGGAGGGGTCCCGGAGACCAGAGGAGAAAGGATGAGAGGATTAACCCTTGGCTCAGCTAGGAACAGAAATCCGATCAACAGAAACATTAGGGAATGAAACAGGAGGATTCCACTGAGTTGACCACCAGAGATCTTCGATTACAGAGGGAGCCGAGATTGGCTTCCATGTCGGCTTGAGAGTTGAGCTTTCGTAATATGTGATAGAACGAAATTTTCCTGAACTTAGGCAATAAGAGTTGGATTTTTTTGATAACAGTGGCTAAGTGAACCTGGTAGGGAGTCTTATGAGAGATCATTGCTTGGATTATGATTCTGGAATCTCCAAATACACAGAGAAAAAGGATGTTTCGCTTGATCGCCAGATTCAGCCCCTGCCAAAGAGCGAGAGCCTCCGCTTTGTTGTTGGTTTCTATGCCCAGACCCCAATGGAATCGTATTTCCGTTGAACCTCCAGGACTCAGAAGAACCCCACCACTGCCAGCAAGCCCAGGGTTTCCTTTAGAAGCCCCATCGAAGAATAAACAGTGATCGTTTAGGACTGATCTCCACTTGATGAATTCCAGTTCCTCCAGCCTAATCTCCCAGTTGGCATGGGCCAGAGCAAGAGGAATGGACCTTTCCTTCAGATTCGAGATCAGGTCTTGAATCCATTGCTCCTCTTCAGTGGCCAATCTCATTTCATTTCTTGAAGTAGTATTGGCTTCCAAAGCCTCGCCTAGAAGAGCTTTGATTTTGGAAATAACCCTTGCTGAATTGCAGCTTTCTCCTCTGAAAATTCTATTATTTCTCTCTAACCACAGCTTCCAGCAGATAAACTTAGGGATCCACATCCAACTTGTCTTGAGAAGGTGTTTTTTTTTCAGGGAAAAGGGAGATAGGCTGGCCCAGTTTCGGAGAAGAGAAGAAATGCTGTTTGGGAAATCAAAATTTGCAGGTAACCTCAGGACTCCCCTCTAGACTACCTGTGCAAAAGGACAAAGCAACAGCAGATGATTGACATTTTCTTCAGCAGACAAGCAAAGGGGGCATCTGGAAGGCCCTTCCATCCCTCTTCTTCTCAGATTATCTCTGGTGAGGATGCTATTGTGCGCAACAGTCCAACAGAAAAAGTCAATTTTGGGGAGAGAGGGAAAATCCCATATAAACTTCCATTGAGTTGGGTCAGGAGGAGCATAAGGGACAGCCATCATACCTTTATAACCTTCAGCAACAGTGTAAGAACCTGAACGGGAGCCCCAGCCTCTTTTGTCTTTAGAGGTGGCCTTTGAAGGAGATTTGCCTTGGAGCAGATCTAGCAGTAGTGAAGCTTCCCCCTGCAACATAAGGGGAACCTCCCCCAGATTCCAGCAGTCCCAAAGTCTGTCTGGATCATTCTTCCAAATAGAGATATCCCACAAGGTATGCAAGTTGGAGGACTGCAGCCAAGCTTTGATATTATCTAGACCGTCCACTTGATTCAAAGGTTGATCACCGAGGATCGAATCTTCCCAAATTTTGATCTTTCTCCCATTCCCAGGGATCCAGTAAAGATGATGGCTGAAATGCTCCCTAGCAGAGTTGCAAAGATTGAAGATCGGGGAACCTTTTAAGGATCTTGGAGGCTTGTCCAGGCATCTCAAACGTTGCCCTTGGAAGTATTTCTTCCAAATGACTCTTTTGCTCCAACTGGATTTTCCGGAGATTAAATTCCACAAGATTTTGGATCCCAAAGCAAGATTTTGAACAGCCAAGTTCCGAAGATGGAGGCCGCCTTCCAGAAGAGGTTTCTTAAGAGTCTCCCAGTTCACTAAATGGAGCCTTCTGTCATTGTTGTTTCCACCTTCCCACAGGAATCTTCTCAAGAGACTGTCCATTTTGTTGAGAAAGGTTTTAGGGGCCAGGAGAGCAGAGTATTGATATAGAGGCATACTTATAAGAACCGACTTCATAAGAATGATTTTCCCTGCATTATTCAGCCAAGAAGCACCCCAAGATTGGATTCTGTTCTTTAACTTATCTAGCATCGGCATCCAGTGAGCAACTTTAGGCTTGGATTTGAAAATTGGGATCTCGAGATATTTAAAGGACTACCAGCTTCGATTTCCATCCATTTCTAATAGCCTTGCAATATCAGACAGCTCCTTGTTCGAGCAGTTCCAGCCATAGATTGAGCATTTCCTGTAGTTGATTTTGCTGCCTAAGAGTACCTTGTAAATGTCCAGCTCCTTCTTGAAGGATCTGGCAGAGATTCTGCTGGCACCTCCAAGCAACAAAGTGTCGTCGGCGAACTGTGCATGGTTAATGTCCTTCACCTTGTGAGTCATTCTGAGACCAGGCAGGATTTGAATCTTCCGATTATGATCAAGCTGGAAACTGAGGACCGAGGCTTGAATAGCATAAAGGAGTGGGGACAAGGGACATCCCTGTCTAAGGCCCCTGGAGGCTTGGAAAAAATCAGTTGAGCGACCATTGACCAAAGGCGCAATCCATGGCGAGGCAATACAGGCATTCACCCAGTTTATGAAGATTGATGAAAAACCGAGATTCTTCATCACATTGAACAAAAAATCGTGTCTCACCCTATCGAATGCATTAGCCAGATCGAGCTTAATAACCATACCTTTCTCATTTCTTTGGCAGCTGGAGTGGATCGCTTCTTGCACCCGCACAATGTTGTCCAAAATCTTTCTTCCTTTTATGAATCCGCCTTGATTTTCAGGGATGATGGCTGGCAAAATATTCTTTAGTCTGTTGGCGATTATTTTGGAGACCAGCTTGTAGCTTGAATTGCACAAGGATATGGGCCTAAATCTGCTGAAGTCGAAAGCGCCTTTCTCTTTAGGGATCAAGGCTAAAAAGGCTGAATTGATGCCACCGCCCAGCTTAGTACGATTTTGGGACTTTCTGACCATTCTCAATAAGTCTTTTTTGATTGTCGACCAGCAAGTCAAAAGAAACCTGACAGTGAACCCATCAGGACCTGGGGCTTTATCAGGCTCCATTAAATTCAGAACGTCCTTGATCTCATCCAAGCTGATCGGGGCGATCAACATAGCATTGTCCGATTCCTTAACGCTCTTGGGAATTAAATCCATTGGGTAGGCCTGAGGATCAATAGGGATTTCTTCAGGAGCCGAATAAAGGTCTTTGAAGTAGGAATAAGCAGCTTTCTTAATGCCATCGAAGTCCTTAATCACCGTGTTTTGATAATGAATCTCAGAAACTGATTTGAAATGCTTTCTAGCTTCGGCTTGTTTGTGAAAGAAACCAGTGTTTTTATCTCCGGCCTTTAACCATAAATTCCTAGACTTCTGTCTCCAGAATTCTTCCTCCTCCCTGCTAGATCTGTGTACCTCTTTTTGCAGCTCGACTTCTTTTTGGAGATGATTTTGTGTGACAGGGCTCTGCTCCATAGCTATTTGGTGAGCAGCAAGATTGTTGAGAGAATCTTTTTTTTTTGCTGTAGGAGTTTCCAACCGTTTTGCCCACTCCTTGAGACTTCTTTTTAATCCCCTGATTTTCTCTTCCCAAACAAAGAATGGAGAACCGTGGACGGGCCTGTTCCAAGCTTCAGAAACCACCTCTTGAAATCCGTCTTGCTGAATCCACAAAGGGCTGAATCGAAAAGGGATGGGGCCTAGGTTACCATCCAAAGAGAGCTCGAGAAGAATGGGCTTATGGTCAGAAGTGAGGTTTGGAAGGATTTTAGAAGAGGCCATAAGACCGCATGTCAGGAAAGAAGAGTGGACTAGGAATCTATCCAGACGGGCAGCAATATGGTTGGGTCCTAATCTTTTGTTGGACCAGGTGAATTTGCCTGAAGAAGGCTTAATATCCTCCAGGTCCCAGCCCAACATAATATCTTCAACCCATTCTCTGGCGGGATCCCGGACAATGGAGCCGCCCTTTTTCTCATCAAGTGCAAGGGTGACATTCAGATCCCCTGCAATGATAATATTTCCTGGATTTTGCTCTGAAAGAAAGGATTGTAGCGAGTTCCAACAAAAATTTTTCTCGCTTGGCAAAACAGGAGCATAGAGATTAAACATACTTACTTGTTGACCAGAATCTTTGTGGAGAAATTGCGTATACAACCAGTGGGAGTTGCTTCTTTCTTGAATAAGATCATAAATGGCGTTGTTCCAAAAGGTGGCTATTCCCCCAGAAGCGCCTCTTGCACTAACCGCTCGACCTTGACCTTTTTTCCAAAAAACTTTGCTAGATTGGAGGAGAAGAAGTTCCTCCAGCTTCGTCTCCTGGATGAGGAGGATTTCAGGTGAATATGTTCTCACTATGTCTTTTAAGGCTTCCTCTTTCGACCTGCTACCTAATCCTCTACAATTCCAGGAGACGTATTTCATTATTTACTGCCTTGAGGGATTGAGGCTCCTGTTGGAGCCCTGTTGCTCTTGCGACCAGATCTGGTATTCATCATTCCTTTGAGGGTTTTTTGAGAGCCTTGGAGGACATCTAGATAGGTTTTTTCCTCTCTCTGCTTCTTCTTGGATTTCCGACCCCTAGTCATTTTGATAGGAGTGACTTGCGAGTTATCAGATTCGGAGTCTCTCTCTTCAGAATCTTCCTCTGATTCGGAGGCGAGACTGATGTGCTCTTCGTTGCCTTCTTTACCCCTATGACCATCATCAACTGGTGGAACCGATGATTCGGCTTCAGTTTCTTTCCCTTGCTTCGACTTATTTCCAGGTTCCTCTTGTGTTTCTATGACATCCACCTTTTCTCCGGTGGGGGTTCCATCTTTGGAAGCAGCATTGGCCTTTGGATTAGGTTGTGGCTTCCCCTGCGATGTTGAAGCATTCTGCCCTGGGGCCTTTGGAACAGCCTTTCCCTTTTTAATTTCTTTCCATCATTCTTCTTCAGTCGTGATCCCTGTTGCTGCTTTTGGACAATTTCGCTGAAAGTGTCCATGCTCATGACATGTTCGGCATTTAAAAGGCAGCTGCTCGTAATCCAGCTTCTGATAATGCTGCCAATCTCCAACTTTGAGTTTGACCGCTTCTGGTAGGCCGGCTTCCAGGTCAACTTCCACGCAAATTCTGGCGCAGGTATATTAGCCCTTGTGATCGGCTTTGTCAATGAAACGACCCAATCCATTTCCAATCTTCTGCAGGGATTGATAGCTCCAGCAATGTATCGGGAGATTAGGAAGACAGACCCAGACCGGCGCTTCCTTAGGGACATCAACAGAAGGGTCGAAATCAGGGCTCCATTTATTAAGATACAGTCCTTGATTTCCCATAAAATACGGCCCGTTTCGGAACACCAGATCCCGATCTTCTTTGGTTGTGAATTCAAAGATGAAGTAGCCTCGTCCCACAACGTAGCAGATCACGTTATTTTTTAGCTGAGGTCTCCAGTTTCGCTGAATCCATTCGTCCGTATTTTTTGTGGACGGCCATCGGCCCATAAACTGCCCTACCAGGCCTCTGTCAGCCAGAGCAAGAGCGATTTTGATTGATTGTTCCTCTGGAAGTGCAATCTCAGGTATTTCTTCCAGTTTTTTTATGAACTTCGGCACTTCTGAAAACTGTCGTTTCTTCCCTTGTTGCTTTAACAGATTACGGAAAGCTTCATCAGAAGTTAATGGCGGGGTGGGAGCGGCCTCCCCACCCCCAGGCCCGCTCATTGAAGCTGTTGGTCTCGTCGGCGGCTACGATCCTAGGTTAAGCTCCGCAGGCAGAGCAGAACACGCGCAGTCTCCGTATACCATCAAGAGAATCTTGATGTCGTCCACTCAGATGTAAAGAGAAGTTACCCCAGTGATGTTTAAACTATTGTGCATACCTGTGGAGTACCTCAGGCCTGAAATCAGAGCGGAGGGTCTTTGGCCCAGCAATGCCTGAACGCTGCACACTGGCACACTCTGCTCGCAGCTCCAGACTTCAAATAGATCCAGACCTCAGCTATAATGCTAACTTCAAAGACAAACACCCTGCTCGCAGCTCCAGACAACAGCTCCAGACGACAGTTGGACGAAAATAACCCAGAATAGACCAACGCGTAGGCTTTAAACTATGTTTTTTTCGCGGTACGTATTCAAACCGTCGAAATACGTTAGGGCAACGTATTCTACCTACAAAATACGCGTATTCGAAATGTAGGACACGAAGGAAAACGTCGAATACGTATTCAAGTTTTTATGACACGTTGTAAATCGTATTGGACACGTATTAGGGCCGTTTTCGTGTCCAATACGAAAAATACGGGACACGGGGCCCTAAGGGACGTGTCCTGTGACTTAGCTTGAGAGTAAACATCCCTTTGGTTTGAGAACCTCACCAGAGTTTGTCTTCATTCTGAGCATTGGATATTTTTCATTTTTGAAGCTCATGAGCTAAAAATAGGCCAGGGAGAGAAAGATGGATGTAATTGCCAATCTTCAACTGTTTTCCATTCCTTCCATAGCCTAGGGGATTGATACATATCACCAATATTTAACATAATACAATACATATATATTAAAACACCATTTATCCCTACGTAATTGAGAATTGATTGAGAGATAACATTGCAGGAATGAAAATCATTGAGTGCACAAATATAGTTGGTAGATCTATCACGCTTTGTGCTATCAATAAAACATTACAAATTTTGATCCATGACTTAAAACCAAAGAAATGCATTCAAAAGATAGAAAATCAGATTGCTGGTTCATTACAATGCACATAGGGAAAACTACTACGGTTTAAAAAATTTAAGATTTAATTAAATCAGAATGTCAAAGTATGCAATCCCTATTGCTATTGACGTGTAATAACTTTAAAATAAAGATACAAACTAGCACATTAAGAAATAAAATATCAAACACAGAAAGCAGTTATATAACATATGCTACCCAAAAAGCACAAAGGAGGGAAACAAGCTGGGTTAGGGGCCCTACCAACCAACCCCTGCCTCCTGTAAAATATTATCTCACAGAATGCTTAAATGAATAAACAATGGAGCATAAAGGTTGGCATAATTCTTTTATTAAAGAAAATATCAATCCTTGTACATTCCAGAGTAGGAACGTAGAGTCCAGTGCCCTAGGCCAGGGAGAGAAAGATGGATGTGATTGCCAATCTTCAACTGTTTTCCATTCCTTCCATAGCCTAGGGGATTGAATCAGTTTCTAAAATTCTTCTACAGTAAGACCCTGATTCTTTGAAGTAAATGTTATTAAATCTCTAGGATTAACAATCCCTCAATTGTGGCATCTATTGCCAAGAATCTTTTGAGAATAATGTAGTCACTAGTGTGACCATTCCAGGTCTCTCAAAAAACATGACTTATTGCTGACAAAATAGGATTTAAATCGCGGTTCAATTTCTTGACATTCAGCTGGTCACATAATTCTAGAGTGCATAATAATAAGTGATGTTGCGAGCCTCATTGCTCAAAGTCTAAGGGTCTTGCGAGCCATAATCACAGCCATGTATGGCATATCTTGTGATTATGGCATTTTATGAGGTCAATTCTTGTGAAGACATTTCAGTTTATAATAAATTTTGAACCTCAACAGAGTTTTGGCAAGACCTGGCTGAGCTAGGACATCAACAACACAACTGATATGAATGACATAATCTAGCCTCAAGAGGGAGCCTCTTTTGTTTCATCACTCTAACAATCTATGAAGTGGTGGAAAGCATAACAACTTCCCCTTGAATATGACACCTAAACTGAGTACAAATCCTAAATGATGCAGCCCTTGGTGCATGTCTCTCAAAGTATCGATATTTCAAATGTTGAAAGCTCTTGTGCCCATTTGATATGCATTTGATTGCAGTTCCCCTGAAGAAAGAATCTTATAAAGGTGAGGCAATGGCCAATATGTTAGCCATATCCATTGGAGTTGCCATTGCTTGACAACTTTAGTGTGATCAGTCCCACCATGATTCACATGGGCTTCTACTCAACACTGGCTGTTGCTATTGTAAGAGTCTTCAAGCTCATTGAACCCATAGTATTGATAAGTGTATTGATGTAGAAACTTTTAACGAACCATCAATCAAGCATGTCCTAAAATGATGTGCCTCTTCAAATTGATGTCCAAAGCTCCTTTTCTCTTCAAATAACCTTGAACATAGGTTCCCACAACATCCAATACATGCTCTGTACATTCAACTTGCGAAATTGAACTGTAGATCGATGTTTCAATATATATATATATATATATATATATATTCTCTCCAGGATGTGAATTTAGACTCAAATTCCTGTAGGATTGATACATATCACCAATATTTAACATAATACAATACATATATATTAAAACACCATTTATCCCTACGTAATTGAGAATTGATTGAGAGATAACATTGCAGGAATGAAAATCATTGAGTGCACAAATATAGTTGGTAGATCTATCACGCTTTGTGCTATCAATAAAACATTACAAATTTTGATCCATGACTTAAAACCAAAGAAATGCATTCAAAAGATAGAAAATCAGATTGCTGGTTCATTACAATGCACATAGGGAAAACTACTACGGTTTAAAAAATTTAAGATTTAATTAAATCAGAATGTCAAAGTATGCAATCCCTATTGCTATTGACGTGTAATAACTTTAAAATAAAGATACAAACTAGCACATTAAGAAATAAAATATCAAACACAGAAAGCAGTTATATAACATATGCTACCCAAAAAGCACAAAGGAGGGAAACAAGCTGGGTTAGGGGCCCTACCAACCAACCCCTGCCTCCTGTAAAATATTATCTCACAGAATGCTTAAATGAATAAACAATGGAGCATAAAGGTTGGCATAATTCTTTTATTAAAGAAAATATCAATCCTTGTACATTCCAGAGTAGGAACGTAGAGTCCAGTGCCCTAGGCCAGGGAGAGAAAGATGGATGTGATTGCCAATCTTCAACTGTTTTCCATTCCTTCCATAGCCTAGGGGATTGAATCAGTTTCTAAAATTCTTCTACAGTAAGACCCTGATTCTTTGAAGTAAATGTTATTAAATCTCTAGGATTAACAATCCCTCAATTGTGGCATCTATTGCCAAGAATCTTTTGAGAATAATGTAGTCACTAGTGTGACCATTCCAGGTCTCTCAAAAAACATGACTTATTGCTGACAAAATAGGATTTAAATCGCGGTTCAATTTCTTGACATTCAGCTGGTCACATAATTCTAGAGTGCATAATAATAAGTGATGTTGCGAGCCTCATTGCTCAAAGTCTAAGGGTCTTGCGAGCCATAATCACAGCCATGTATGGCATATCTTGTGATTATGGCATTTTATGAGGTCAATTCTTGTGAAGACATTTCAGTTTATAATAAATTTTGAACCTCAACAGAGTTTTGGCAAGACCTGGCTGAGCTAGGACATCAACAACACAACTGATATGAATGACATAATCTAGCCTCAAGAGGGAGCCTCTTTTGTTTCATCACTCTAACAATCTATGAAGTGGTGGAAAGCATAACAACTTCCCCTTGAATATGACACCTAAACTGAGTACAAATCCTAAATGATGCAGCCCTTGGTGCATGTCTCTCAAAGTATCGATATTTCAAATGTTGAAAGCTCTTGTGCCCATTTGATATGCATTTGATTGCAGTTCCCCTGAAGAAAGAATCTTATAAAGGTGAGGCAATGGCCAATATGTTAGCCATATCCATTGGAGTTGCCATTGCTTGACAACTTTAGTGTGATCAGTCCCACCATGATTCACATGGGCTTCTACTCAACACTGGCTGTTGCTATTGTAAGAGTCTTCAAGCTCATTGAACCCATAGTATTGATAAGTGTATTGATGTAGAAACTTTTAACGAACCATCAATCAAGCATGTCCTAAAATGATGTGCCTCTTCAAATTGATGTCCAAAGCTCCTTTTCTCTTCAAATAACCTTGAACATAGGTTCCCACAACATCCAATACATGCTCTGTACATTCAACTTGCGAAATTGAACTGTAGATCGATGTTTCAATATATATATATATATATATATATATATATTCTCTCCAGGATGTGAATTTAGACTCAAATTCCTGTAGGATTGATACATATCACCAATATTTAACATAATACAATACATATATATTAAAACACCATTTATCCCTACGTAATTGAGAATTGATTGAGAGATAACATTGCAGGAATGAAAATCATTGAGTGCACAAATATAGTTGGTAGATCTATCACGCTTTGTGCTATCAATAAAACATTACAAATTTTGATCCATGACTTAAAACCAAAGAAATGCATTCAAAAGATAGAAAATCAGCTTGCTGGTTCATTACAATGCACATAGGGAAAACTACTACGGTTTAAAAAATTTAAGATTTAATTAAATCAGAATGTCAAAGTATGCAATCCCTATTGCTATTGACGTGTAATAACTTTAAAATAAAGATACAAACTAGCACATTAAGAAATAAAATATCAAACACAGAAAGCAGTTATATAACATATGCTACCCAAAAAGCACAAAGGAGGGAAACAAGCTGGGTTAGGGGCCCTACCAACCAACCCCTGCCTCCTGTAAAATATTATCTCACAGAATGCTTAAATGAATAAACAATGGAGCATAAAGGTTGGCATAATTCTTTTATTAAAGAAAATATCAATCCTTGTACATTCCAGAGTAGGAACGTAGAGTCCAGTGCCCTAGGCCAGGGAGAGAAAGATGGATGTGATTGCCAATCTTCAACTGTTTTCCATTCCTTCCATAGCCTAGGGGATTGAATCAGTTTCTAAAATTCTTCTACAGTAAGACCCTGATTCTTTGAAGTAAATGTTATTAAATCTCTAGGATTAACAATCCCTCAATTGTGGCATCTATTGCCAAGAATCTTTTGAGAATAATGTAGTCACTAGTGTGACCATTCCAGGTCTCTCAAAAAACATGACTTATTGCTGACAAAATAGGATTTAAATCGCGGTTCAATTTCTTGACATTCAGCTGGTCACATAATTCTAGAGTGCATAATAATAAGTGATGTTGCGAGCCTCATTGCTCAAAGTCTAAGGGTCTTGCGAGCCATAATCACAGCCATGTATGGCATATCTTGTGATTATGGCATTTTATGAGGTCAATTCTTGTGAAGACATTTCAGTTTATAATAAATTTTGAACCTCAACAGAGTTTTGGCAAGACCTGGCTGAGCTAGGACATCAACAACACAACTGATATGAATGACATAATCTAGCCTCAAGAGGGAGCCTCTTTTGTTTCATCACTCTAACAATCTATGAAGTGGTGGAAAGCATAACAACTTCCCCTTGAATATGACACCTAAACTGAGTACAAATCCTAAATGATGCAGCCCTTGGTGCATGTCTCTCAAAGTATCGATATTTCAAATGTTGAAAGCTCTTGTGCCCATTTGATATGCATTTGATTGCAGTTCCCCTGAAGAAAGAATCTTATAAAGGTGAGGCAATGGCCAATATGTTAGCCATATCCATTGGAGTTGCCATTGCTTGACAACTTTAGTGTGATCAGTCCCACCATGATTCACATGGGCTTCTACTCAACACTGGCTGTTGCTATTGTAAGAGTCTTCAAGCTCATTGAACCCATAGTATTGATAAGTGTATTGATGTAGAAACTTTTAACGAACCATCAATCAAGCATGTCCTAAAATGATGTGCCTCTTCAAATTGATGTCCAAAGCTCCTTTTCTCTTCAAATAACCTTGAACATAGGTTCCCACAACATCCAATACATGCTCTGTACATTCAACTTGCGAAATTGAACTGTAGATCGATGTTTCAATATATATATATATATATATATATATTCTCTCCAGGATGTGAATTTAGACTCAAATTCCTGTAGGATTGATACATATCACCAATATTTAACATAATACAATACATATATATTAAAACACCATTTATCCCTACGTAATTGAGAATTGATTGAGAGATAACATTGCAGGAATGAAAATCATTGAGTGCACAAATATAGTTGGTAGATCTATCACGCTTTGTGCTATCAATAAAACATTACAAATTTTGATCCATGACTTAAAACCAAAGAAATGCATTCAAAAGATAGAAAATCAGATTGCTGGTTCATTACAATGCACATAGGGAAAACTACTACGGTTTAAAAAATTTAAGATTTAATTAAATCAGAATGTCAAAGTATGCAATCCCTATTGCTATTGACGTGTAATAACTTTAAAATAAAGATACAAACTAGCACATTAAGAAATAAAATATCAAACACAGAAAGCAGTTATATAACATATGCTACCCAAAAAGCACAAAGGAGGGAAACAAGCTGGGTTAGGGGCCCTACCTACCAACCAACCCCTGCCTCCTGTAAAATATTATCTCACAGAATGCTTAAATGAATAAACAATGGAGCATAAAGGTTGGCATAATTCTTTTATTAAAGAAAATATCAATCCTTGTACATTCCAGAGTAGGAACGTAGAGTCCAGTGCCCTAGGCCAGGGAGAGAAAGATGGATGTGATTGCCAATCTTCAACTGTTTTCCATTCCTTCCATAGCCTAGGGGATTGAATCAGTTTCTAAAATTCTTCTACAGTAAGACCCATTACTTCCGTCTCTGCAATTCAAATGTCTGTGTGTGCGATCGCAAATCTTCCCCGTCAGCAGACGAAATGGCTAACCTTCACTCTACTCTCCACAAAAGAGATCTAATTTGTCAATGTTTTTTACCCAAAGGATCCATCTCCCCTAACGATTCATAAAATATGCCCTAAGCATAATCATAACTTTACAAAAAACTGAGAGCGTAGGGTCCCCTCCTTAATCTCCACCAAAATCGGCACTAGGCGTACATGTGCCCCCACTTGATCAATCATCTCCTCAAGCAGGCTACAGAAGGAGGCAGGAATGGCACTGGAGAAGATCCAGAAGCTAAAACATACATGAAAATTTTGCCTGCAGTTTCTACACCCTATCTTCAATGAGCTATTTTTTAAGAAAACAAAGAGAAAGCTAAAACACATACCTGTTTTAGGCAAAAACTATGGAAGATCGGCGTCACAGAAAAAATAGTATTAAATGCAGAGCTGGTAAACCTGTCTTGGCTATTGCTCCTCAAAGCACACTGATCTGTCTGCTCCAAAGTTTTCCAAATCGTTGAATACCAGATATTTAGAGCCCACCTTGCCAAATATCATATAATAATATAAAACAGCTGGTTCAGAAAATAAGCTTTCCACTGGGTGTGAACCCTGACAGCGACACCTTAATCAATCGTTGGAAGAGAATGTTCAGGCGGTGGGACTTCGAGACAAGGAGAAAAGAACAGCCGATTGGCGCCAAGCCCACACAAGGAGAAGCGAAATTTTAAATTTTCCCACAAAATTTTAAATTTTCTCACAGAAATGCTTGAAAAGTCTACTTCATAATATTTTTTCAAAAGTTCATTTGCCAACAGTTCTATTAATTGAATTTTCCCACAAAATTGTTTGAAAAGTCTTCATCATAATAATTTTATGTTCATTTGTCATCAGTTCTATTAATTTGTCCATTTATTTTATTATACAAACCATATAATATTAACTAACCTGTACATCCTATAAAATATATAAACATACATTTGCATTCTATAAACCATTCATCTTAGAGGCACCAGGAAGTGGTTTTGTATAATGTGCATGGTTTATATTATTGCTAAACCTTAAAAACCATTCATAGGCCTTAAGATGATAATGGTGTTTCTTCTTAGATGATGTCCAAGGCCCCAACAAAAGTCATCTTTGTTGGGCAAATCCTCACATTAACACCCATACAACATTTATATACATATGGTTTATAATGCTCGCAAATAGTGCTCCTCATCACCTAATTGTGCAAAAAGCCCCAACTAACCTAGTCTAGGTTAGATGTCCTCGATATTAAATCCATTAGCTCGTGGAGATAGAGGGTTCAAGGACTCTCACTTGATGGTTGGGGACTATAGTCCATCAAGAGGTCAAATGTCGGGCTAACTGTATTAAGGACACCTCAAGGTCAACCAACATGAATGCAATGTATTAGTTGTTCGTTATCAACCTATCAAAATGTCACAATATTGGGTAGTAGACATCAGTAAGTAGGACACTAGTCACCAACAAGAAACCTTGATAACGATAGAGTAATGATGTGATGAGTGGATGTGGACCCGGGGATATCGCATGTCAATTGTGTGGCAGTTGATTTGACATGCTAACGTCTCATTATGATGTGGCACCAATGTGGGTCTAGATGACATGGCATACCAATGTAACAAGTGATATGGCATGTTGACATGGCAATGGAAGGTTGACTTGGCACCGAGGTGTTGTATAGGTGGTAACCATATAGTGACGACGTGGATGTTGGGCGTTTGGATGTTAAGATATCAACTAATTAGTATCAATGACACTCTCTAGCCTCTTCCTGAGGGCCCAGTGGCTTGATAGCTCAACCATTGGCCTTTCAAGATATCGGGTATTGAGAAATTAGGGCTTCAATCTACAAGCTCGTATGTATTTCCAAGTCAAAGAGGATATAATACTTGCAAAGGATCCTTCATCCACCATACATCGATAGATATTTGTGGAATTAACCCTGACCTTTATTTGGAAAGGTGCAGTGGAAGGAAGACGAGGCTCGACGAGACTATCCCAATCAAAGGAGACACTCTTAGAACTTGGAGGGGGAACATTTGAAGCAGTCGGAATGCCCGCTATATCAGAAGACTCTACACTAGAGATCAAACAGACTCTTTTGTTAGGCACTTCACCCCCCAAAAAAGGAGTGTAATCTGCCAGAGATTGTATTGGCTAACCACATTATCAACCAATGGTTGGTGGGATTAATGAGAAACCATATCAGATCTAGGAGTAGAAGTACTTTCAGACTCGGACCTCAAAGAGCATCAGATGCCAAATGATTGCCCAATCCTCCCGTTATTTCTTTCCAAGTGAAGACAAGAATGTTGTGTCTATCTCTTCCCCTTGATAAGACATGCCCAAGTTTCCTCTGACAAGGAACTTGTCCAAGCTCCTTTGTATTTGGGAACTTGTTAGAACTCCCTCTTAGCTAGGGACTTGTCCATTCATCAACAACGTCTTTTTTGTGGGTCCTTCAGCCGCTTGATCTCCTTCTTTCCTTCGATGTCATGAAGTCTTTGTTTGAACTTCTTCTTGGCAGGGTACCAGCCATTGATCACTTTTCCCCCTGGTTTGTCATGTCATTGCTCCCTTCGTGGAAAGTGGCTCTTCTTGTAGGTGCCTTGATACAAGGCGTTTCTTCTTGCTTTGTAGTCTTCCATGATGAATGATAGATGGTAGACCTTCTTGTCCTTGATGTGATTGAGACTTCTTGGCTTGACGCTTCAACCTCAATGCGGATGTTCTTGAGATTCCCTTTCCTTGATGTGTCACCTTAGCTCCGATACCGCGATGAACAATCTGGGGCAATGGGGTATAGCGGGATTCTTCTAGACTTGATAACAACTTGTGAAGCTCTTTTGCAATTTATCGTGTTATCTTAATCTTCTTCTCTTCTTATTAATGCATGTGCATTTACCTTCATCAAACTGGTGCCAAAAACATAAGAACAAGAACACAGGATGTTGGCTATCTGCCAGGGAAAAACCTCTCTCTCTCTCAGAGAGGAAAACTCTTTCATAAGTTTCTTGTTGGTCATTGCGAAGCCCTAGACCCTTGACAATAATATCCCCCAAGCACAAGTCGAGTCCTTCCTCCTCTCTGCACTTTGTATCTTCGGCGCTTCATTCCCCGGCACTCTGTCCTTCTTTCAACTTTTGATAGTCCATGGTGGACTAGCTCTAGAAGAGACTCCAACCTTTGTTCCTTAGCGAGATCCTTTACCAATGAAGAAACCTTCATTCTCTTGACCAACCGAGCCTTTTTCTTGATGCGAGGTTGCAGGCTCGATGTACACCAAGTTTTCTTGATGTGAGGTTGCAGGCTCGATGTACACGGTCTACGCCTACTTCAACACTCGGTCAATTTTCCAATAAGTGTTCTTAACAATGCAGCGAAAATAACTTACCATAAATTTATCTTCTTCAATTATTCTTTCAACCTGTCGTGTCATGTGGTCGTGCTGCACTGGCCCGCGGCCTTCACGACACCTACCCGAGACATCCCGAGTCACACCGAACGGCGGGTGCCTTCCTTACCCGCGCCCTCACCCGATAACCGAACCCTGTGCGTATCGTGTGTGCTTGCCCAAGAGCGGGTGCATATATGCCCGCGCCTCTTTTGCGACCTGCTCCACTACTTCGCACTTTTTTCTTGATCACCGAATGCTCATGTTCGAATGAATGCCAAATGCTCCAACGCCTTGCCATATTTATACGAGCGGTTGGGCGAGTCGCTGCCCAGGCCGACTCGACCACCGCGTGCCAAAACGCCCTTACACGTCGCAAACTTGCCATCCGATTGCTGGTCGGCAAACAATCCTTCGTTCAAGTCGCCCCAACATGTGAGTTGGCTCGTGGGTTATGCCAAACCCTCCCACGCTATAAACCAACCATCACTCCACCTCTAATGCGCATTATACTTATGTCCCTTCCCACATTTCAGTCGTAGAGTTCACACTTCGCACCGACGGGGAGAAACCGAACCGCAGGTCCTTACACCGTGTTTCCTAGACTTGGGTAGCAATTTTTATTTGGAAAGGTGCAGTGGAAGGAAGACGAGGCTCGACAAGACTATCCCAATCAAAGGAGACACTCCTAGAACTTGGAGGGCGAACATTTGAAGCAGTCGGAATGCCCGCTATATCAGAAGACTCTGCACTAGAGATCAAACAGACTCTTTTGTTAGGCACTTCACCCCCCAAAAAAGGAGTGTAATCGGCCAGAGATTGCATTGGCTCAACCACATTATCAACCAATGGTTGGTGGGATTAATGAGAAACCATATCAGATCTAGCAGTAGAAGTACTTTCAGACTCGGACCATATCCTTTGAATCTCTGGAATACCAGGGCATAAATGAGTAAGATGGTCTCCCTTGCATATCTTACAAGGGAACTTAGGTTTAAAACTTCTACGTCCAGGTTTCTTATCAACCTCCCTTTCGCCAACCTAACTAGTAGTGGTTTGTGGAGAGTCCTGAACATGACTTGCAGAGGATCGTGAATCTTTGCTAGTATGAATCACAATGACTAGAATCGTGCCCCTAGCATGACTTGCTGTAGCTAAAGGCTCATCTCCAACATGACTTGCAAAGGTTGATGATGAAGGGATAGAATTATTCTTCTTCTTTGACTTTCTCTTTCTCCTCTTTTTAGATTTCTTGTTACAAGAAGGAGTAGAAGAATGAATCCTAGATTTCTCTTGGACAGAAGATGAACAATTAGCACCCATGTGATGCCACTGAAATAAAGCATTCATCTGAGAAGCTTCAAGAGTTTTGGGAATATTTGGGGTGGACCACAGCCAAACGAGTAGTCCAACATTCAACCCAGGAATATTCAAAGTGGCCATCAAGGGAGTACCAACATTTCCAAAGAAAGGAAAAGCACAAGGATCTCCTTTTGAAAAGGTACCTTGGTTGGTTTCCATAGGAATATTGGCCATATCTAACTGATTTGCAGACCCTTCCCTTACGGGAATGGAGAAATTACTTTTCAAGGAAGATATACACACAATCAAGACCTTTGCCCTTGAGGAGGCAACTCCACAACTTTGTAGGTGTTGTATTGAAGTGGCTTGGGAGCTTATACATGGACTATGACCATTATCTTACACCTCTTTTAGGCCCTCAGGGACTAGTTTTCATCCTTGAAAAATGTTCAAGGGCCTAAGAACCATCCCTTAGATGGTCTCCATGAGTACCACTAGGCCAACTATTCACCTTAGAGGCATTGGAGGGTGGTTTTCTACCATGTGCATAGTCTGTATTATTACTAAGCCTTAAAAACCACTCGTACTAGACCCTAGCATGATAATGGTGTTTCTCCTTAGATGATGTCCAAGGACCCAAACAAAGCCATCCTTGTCGGGCAAAATTATCCTCACATTAACACCCATACACCATCTATATACCTATGGTTTATAATGATGGAAAATAGTGCTCCCCATCACTTAATTGTGCAAAAATCCCGAGCTAACCTAGATTCCACGTCAAACATGTCCTCGATATTAGCATATCACCCAACATTATCCATTAGCTCATGGAGATAGAGGGTTCAAGGACTCTCACTTGATGGTTGGGGACTATAGTCCATCGAGAGGTCAAATTTCGGGCTAACTGTGTTAAGGACACCTTGTGGTCAACCAACACTAATGCAATGTATTAGTTGTTGGTACATCAACCTATCAAAATGGCACAATACTGGGTAGTAGACATTAGTAAGTAGGACACTAGTCACCAACAAGAAACCTTGGTATCAATAGAGTAATGATGTGGTGAGTGGACGTGGATCTGGGGATACAACAGTCAATTGTGTGGCAGTTGATTTGACATGCTAACGTTTCATTATGATGTGGCACCAATGTGGGTCTAGATGACATGACATACCAATGTGGTAAGTGATGTGGCATGTTGACATGGCAATGGAAGGTTGATTAGGCACCGAGGTGATGTATAGGTGGTAACCATATAGCGATGACATGGATGTTGGGCTTTTGGATGTTAATATATCAGCTAATCAGTATCAATGACACTCTTTAGCCTCTTTTGAGGGCCTGATCGCTTGATAGCCCAACCATTGGCCTTTCAAGATATCGAGTATTGAGACATTAGGGCTTCAATCTACAAGCTCCTCTGTATGTTAGGTGTCGAGTATCGAGATAGTAAGTATGTATAGAGCATTAAGTGTCCTGGGGGGATAGCAGCTTAGTGATCTGGCAGATGGATAAGGTAGATGATGGAAAGGTAATTAGTATCAATGACACTCTTTAGCCTCTTCTGAGGGCCTGATCGCTTGATAGCCCGACCATTGGCCTTTCAAGATATCGAGTATTGAGACATTAGGGCTTCAATCTACAAGCTCGTCTATATGTTAGGTGTTGAGTATCGAGATAGTAAGTATGTATAGAGCATTAAGTGTCTTGGGGGGATAGCAGCTTAGTGATCTGGCAGATGGATAAGGTAGATGATGGAAAGGTAATTGTGTTAATTGATGACCCATTGTTTGGTTATGTGAAGACCGAGTAAGCAAGTTTTAAACTAATGTGATATTTCCCAAGTGGTCGATAGTGGATATAATAGCCAAATTAATTGAATAGGTAAGCTAAAATGAACATTATTGTTTATATCATTGCTAAAATGAACATGGCCTAATTATTCAATATCTCTTGTAATGGAACCAAAGTTATGTATCACATGAATAGTTATAGGTAAGAATTCTTATAAATTATCTTGATTACTATGTCACATATTGAAATCTTTCATTTCACTAATAGTTTCATCATCTGTAATAGATCAAATTACTATGACTTTAGGCAACACTTTTGATGGATTTTACTCATTGTTAACTAAATTTATTATTTCTTTGTCACTGAAGTTGAAAAGTGGAAATACAAAATATTTAATAAACGAAGTAAATAGTATTTCAAGGGTGTTACCAAACTTATTGCATGAGGTTTTATACGAGACAAGTATATATTGCTAGAAAAATAGAGATAAAAAATAATTAACAAATTCCTAAATTCTTTATTTGTATTAAAAAAAAATCTCTAGTTTTAATTTTTTTAATAATTACTAAATTGTGTGTTTGAAGTAATTACTTATTTGAAATAAGGAAAAATCTTTTTTTCTTTTTTTTTAATAATCACTAAATTTATTATTTAACATAAATAAAAAAAAATTGAAAAATCTATTTTTTTTCTTTTAATAATTACTAAATATATTATTTAACATAAAAAATAAACAATAAAAAATAGATTTTTCCTTACATGCATATTGAACTTTTATTTATAATTTGGTCCAATACAATTTTTTCCATATATAAAAAATATACATATATTATTAAAATTTGAAAACTTGTCAGTGAATATGACCTACCTGGTGAAACTAGTTAGTAAACTAGGTGAAAGTAGTTATTTGAAAGCATTTTTGTCAGTAAATATAAGCTACTTGGCGAAAATAGTTAGTAAACTAGGTGAAAGTAGTTAGTAAACTAAGTATTGATTACCACTCCATCTGATATCTAATCTGATGTTATGAGACAGTTCGGGCTGGCTGCATGAGACCTTCGGGCTGTAATGAATTAATAAATATACAGTTCTCATTGTTAAATTTATTTTCATTAATGCACCCAAAGATTCCTTAAAAATCTAATCTGATGTCATGAGACAGTTCGGGCGGGCTGCATGAGACAGTTCGGGCGGGCTGCATGAGATGTAATGAATTAATAAATATGCAGCTGTTAAATTTATTTTCATTAATGCACCCAACGATTCCTTAAAAGCACTGAGATTTACAAATTTCGATTCCTTAAAAGCACTGAGAGATTTACCTACAGGATTCTGTCTGATTTTCAGAAGAACAAATCTTCAAAAGCAGCACAGGTTTTTGGTTCAGATTTTTCCCGAGTTCATGCAAAATACAGGTTTTTTCCACTTCTGATTGTAATTTTGATTACCTGTGCACTTTTTTTAAACAGTTTTTGCCATGTGTTTTTAATATACTCTCTTTTTCTGTTAATGAAAAATACTTTTACACAGAATTTGTTCATCCTGGCTCTAAGTATTTGCAATTTGCTTAGTTGATATAGGTTTGATCGCTTTTTTTAGTCCTATTAGTTGATACGCATGCAGATAGCCTCCCAGCTTGTGCTGGAACGCTGTGCAGTTTAGAAAGACTGGGCACATCATCATCATCATATGCAGCACAAATCTGACTTTCCTGAAAACATTTACTACTTTGATCGCATTCATTTATAGTTGGAAGAGGTTGCTTGCTCATGTAAACAGGGATAAGGTCGCCTCTTGAGAGTTGTTTCCATCTCTTACCTTCAAACAATACCCATTGTGGAATATCCCATTACCTAGTCGCATTTTGAGTGTTACGTAAACTCCATCTGTTGTAATATTTCCATGAATAATGGACTCCAAATCTCTTCGAAAACCTATAAAATGATGTGCAGTGAAAAATCCCAGAGAACCAAGATTGGAGGAAACCACAGTGGAAACTGTTTCATGAAGTATCAGATCATCCCCATCCAGGCATGCAACTAAATCTTCTCTTTCATGGAGATAACATGCATAATGAATATGGATGGTTTGAGTGAAGTTGAGCCCAGGAAGGATGGAAAACATGTTCTGCACCTCAAGCTTCACTAAAAAATTCATTTTTTTTAAGTTCTCTGGTTCGTAATATTGACAAAACTCCCAGGCACTTTTCTTGCATTTTTGTCTGTGGTAAGCTTATTATATTGACAACTTCCTTTCCTTGCCAATGTCTTCTTCAAACTGTCCATCTGTCTTTTAAGTTCACGAAGTTCTCCACTCTTTTTATTCAAGCGAGAAGTACCTAGTTCAAAAAGGGACACCCATTCGACAATTTTAAGGGTGCTTATTGACTCCTCATATGAATCTGGTTCAGGACTTATGTGCCCAAACATCAAAGGCTTTTCCTTTCCCCCTCATGGAACCTGAAGCAATTGAATCAATTTTCTATTTTGAAATGGCTTGTGGATTTGTATGTTCCGATGCTGCAATAAAATCCCCTCGAGATGAAAGGGACTTGTTTATGTATTGCGCCTCCTTCAAACAATCTCCAGTAACTTCAGGTTTATCCATCCTCTTACTTCCAGCAAGATCTACAAATATGGGGCAGCTATAAAGGTTACAAAGCTACGGGATTTTGCATCATTTAATCATCTATGAGGGTCAACATAGACACAGGTCTCCTAAAATGTCATTCATGTGTATCACTCTTACTTTCTTGCAAGACAATGTGTTATTTAGTAAAAAATACACATCTATGTGTTTGTTTTTTTTAATATATTGTGCCTATATATACCCATTTTGGGGGTTCATGTTTCCAGGCATCCCCATTTCGGAAACTTTTAGATGTTTATGTGTTTTGTCCAACTTAGTCATAGGGAGATTCTTCTATGATTAATTTCAACATCCAATGATTCAAATGTAGCCCTTGAGAGCTTAGGAAGTAGGGACTACTTTTGAAGATCAGGCCATGTGCTCTTCTTAATCTGAAATAAGAAATCCATATCGTCTTTTGTAAAGAAACACAATTACCAAGCCCTTCATAAAAGGGATTCAATACTCGATCATCTAGATATCAGGGTCCTTGTAACTTGGCCATTGCCCCATTAACTTTCCAACTAAGCTTTTCTCTATAGCCAAAAGGGCTTTTCTTTGGAGAGTGGGGGTTTTGATCATTATTTCCAGGAACTCTTCTAACTTCCTCACGAAGTGCTCATGATTTGAGTGCACCTTCCTTCCTTGCTTTGTAGATTCCACAAAAAGGAGTTGGAAATATGCTACCTCCTCCTTGAAATCCTAATCACTAGGAGCTTTGAGATCTGCCTTGGAAAAGAGCTCATCTGAGTAGGGTTGTCTAGCTATTAGTAGAAGAGCAAAGTGGTTTCCAAAAAGTAATTCCTAACCGCAAAAAAGAACTATACTTAATCTTTGCATTCTTTTCCTCTATAACCCCATTATTTTCATTATATAGAATAGGTTGTTATTAGTTTATATCTTCATCTTTTGTTGTGAATGGATTTGTTCATTATCTTTTTTTTTTCTTCAGAAATTATCCACTGCCTCTTTGTGTTTGTTTGAAGGCCTTTCTTCACTGAGAGAAATGCATGCACAACTTTATATCTTTTTTAAAACAAATTGTTATAAATTCATAAATTTGCATAACATGTCTCATATTTCTAGTTACTTCTATGCAATACGGGTGAGAAATTACCACACCACACATTATATAAGCAATTGTGGAAAAAATAATTTCTGGCTCATTTTGGTGCGAGTAACTATTTTCTTCAGGTTATGATTATCATACATGACATTCTATATTTTATTGCTACTAATTTTCTCTAAGCTCATATATCTTTGGTGAAATTTTTATGCAATGTGATAACATTGGAGTTACCAATGGTTTTCAAAGCGTTCTCTATGGACTTGAACCAACCACTTCTTTTTCAGGTTGGTGATGGTTCTTTTTTATTTAAATTTTCTGTGGTTTAGTTTTTGTTGCAGAATAGAAGATTTTGAAGGATGGTTTTCTTCACACCATTAGGTGGCATAAAGACTCATTAATTTCTTCAGTCAGAGTCAAGTCTTGTGATAGCATATAGTAGTAAGGGGATTGCTGAGTTTTCAACATACCCCATCCTAAGAAGGAAGATAATGATCAATGGGAAACAAGCTAGTGATGGAACTTTCTCGTGGAGGAGGAAAAATATTTGTTTGAAAACTCCAAGGCTAAACATGATTTCATCACAGAGGATATCTCGTAGGACTTTTAAAGAATGCGTAGATGTATGATGGCCTTCAGAGATATGGGATAATAGAATAGATGTAATTAGAATTTTTCTTGTATGTAACTCGCATGACCCTAAGAGTGTTATACTTAAGAACTACACATGGTTTAAAGTTAACTTATGACATCCATTTACCATTTAGATGATAAGAAATTTGGATGAACAATATTGGGTCTGAAAGCAGTTGTAGCAACCGTGGTTGTTTATCATGTTGCCCTTCATAGGCTTCTGCCAAGTTTTCTGGAGCATATTAGTTGATGCCTAGTGCATCAAAATTGGCCTCAGTTAACAACTTAGCTAGTCTTGGCCCCATACTGATTTTTATGGGCTTTAGCTCCAAATCATACTCTTCAGTTTTAGTGATGAAATTTCGTCTCCTTCCCTCGATATCTTGTTGTAAGAGTATATCTATTATCGTAGCATGTGGAAGATAGAATATAGACTTGGCTAACATAATATATTTCCCTAAAAGCCTTAAGGGTTTAAACTAGAGCATAGGCTTACTTCTCTACGATATTATACTTAAGGTTTGCATGTTGAAGGGCCTTACTAAATAATTCTACTAGCTGCTCATATCCCCATTGGTTCCTCTATAACCCCATTATTTTCATTATATAGAATAGGTTGTTATTAGTTTATATCTTCATCTTTTGTTGTGAATGGATTTGTTCATTATCTTTTTTTTTTCTTCAGAAATTATCCACTGCCTCTTTGTGTTTGTTTGAAGGCCTTTCTTCACTGAGAGAAATGCATGCACAACTTTATATCTTTTTTAAAACAAATTGTTATAAATTCATAAATTTGCATAACATGTCTCATATTTCTAGTTACTTCTATGCAATACGGGTGAGAAATTACCACACCACACATTATATAAGCAATTGTGGAAAAAATAATTTCTGGCTCATTTTGGTGCGAGTAACTATTTTCTTCAGGTTATGATTATCATACATGACATTCTATATTTTATTGCTACTAATTTTCTCTAAGCTCATATATCTTTGGTGAAATTTTTATGCAATGTGATAACATTGGAGTTACCAATGGTTTTCAAAGCGTTCTCTATGGACTTGAACCAACCACTTCTTTTTCAGGTTGGTGATGGTTCTTTTTTATTTAAATTTTCTGTGGTTTAGTTTTTGTTGCAGAATAGAAGATTTTGAAGGATGGTTTTCTTCACACCATTAGGTGGCATAAAGACTCATTAATTTCTTCAGTCAGAGTCAAGTCTTGTGATAGCATATAGTAGTAAGGGGATTGCTGAGTTTTCAAAACTTTTGTGTTGTTCCAATCTTCAGTAGGGTTGGAGATTCTATGTTTGGGAATTGTTGGGAGGACGTCAATGATGAAACTAAATGATGACAAACATAAATGACACTAAAGAATGCAAGCTATTTTGGATGCAAGAGTTCCCTTTAAAATGAGGCATCATGCCTGGTTCATTATGCACATGGTGCTCCCAGCTGAAAGAAAGTTACATAAAATAGCATTAATAAACCAGATTAGAGCAATTGCCGTAATCTAGAAGATGGTGGTCATGATTTTTGGAAGGACCCATTTGCTATATGAAGGTCTAGACTAGGATACAAGGCCATTTTACAAGTATGTTTATTTTACAGCTCTACTAGCATGTAGTAAATCTTAGGAGTCCTTGGTGCTGCCACAAATCTGTCTAAATTGTCCAACAACTGACTAGGATGGTCACTTTCTAATTTTCACCTTTTGTGGAAAAAGTGACATGCTATCAAATTTGAAGATTGCCCCAAAAGAGAAAATTAAAATTGATAAATTCTGGATTTTCCACTCCATAAATATTCAATGTTCATTTTCGTGATTTCCTTAAGAAAATATTGTAATGAGACAGGATTTGGAATCGCTACGGGCTTGATTTTGTATTGTGGTCTAGAATTTCTTTGTTTTCTGCTTTAATTGAATAACAAATTTTGATTTGAAACTGAGCAACAGTGGGTATTTCCTCCCTCACTTTTTCTCCTGACAATTTCAAACAGTCAAAAAGATTTAGGGCATCAGCTACAGCCTCCCAGTGATCCAACTTTCCATCCTCATCCTCACTGATTATCCATCTTGCTTTAAACTATAAGATGTTGAAGCGATGTTAGATCTATTCTTCCAAGTGAAAAATCTGTCCTTACCAATGGAAAGAAATTAAAATTCTAGATATCGACTGGAAGATTTAGATTGTAGCATCAAATCCAAAAGAGATAAATCTGGTCATGTTCCTTCTTCCTGTATACAGAAACAAAAACCTAAACCTATGTCAAGGAAGAAGCATGGTAACGAGGAAAGCCTCCTGAATATTTTTGTGGGTTTGGCTTTCTGAATGATATGGTGTAGCACACTCATATAGCTGTTTCCTATACAAAACAAGTAGGCAACAAGGACACAATAGAGAATTAGTATATTTTTTTAAATGTCACAGGCCTATGCCTCGTAATCTAGAAACCACATAATGGATTGACACCCATTGAGGTTTGAGGACTCCCAGGCCCGAAATGCAAAACCCTTCCGAAATTTCCAAAAACACAGTTATAATTTGTGCCAAGTTTAGAGATTGAAATTGAAACTTCTGTCAGTGTCCACGAAACACCAAAATAGGTCAAAAGGATTGATGACTAAAAGTCAGCCAGTAGGACAACAAATAGTTAACTCCTCTGTTTCACCCATAGATCCAATTTAAGGCATTGTTCTTATTGATTGGGTGAGGTATTTTAAAGGAATCTTCTCATAGCCATCAAGGAGGTAGCTGGGCTTAAAGAGTGTGGATTTGCGCGACAGCAGCACTCAGCCAGAATACTTCTCTTGATTAAAATGTCTCTCCCCTGTAGGGGTCTATACCAGAGGCTCTTCTATTTATCTAGCTAGGAAGTCGAAGTCCAGTCACAACCTTTTTTATAAACCTTTCATCCGGGCAAGGAACCAATTCTGTTGTAAGGGTGGTCCATTGCTTATAGAATTTTTTGCTTTGCTGCATATGGAAATATAATGAAATCTAAGTGTAGCAGTGGTGGGCTATATTACTACTAGCCCCTTCTTTCCAACACATAAACATAAAGCAAGCGATCAGTTTACTTTTTATTTCCCCCTTGCTAGGCATACTACTGTCTCGGGTTTGTGTTGAAGGTTAAAATACAAACACATTTAATAATAAAGGAGACTAGAAGCAACTAATAGTTTGAGTTGGTAGCAGGTAGTTCAAGTTTTTTGTTTCTTCTTCTTAGGGGGCTTGAGGGGGATAAATCTGATTTTTGGGGTTTGTGGAAATAATAACATAAACAAGCTATTGTATTTCCCAATGCAGAATCTCGATGCAGATGGAATGCAGGGATGATTGATAAACCCTGGAAGCAGGTATACTCTACAGAAAATCTTGGCCTCTGAAGGTTCATTTTGGTTTGGATACTGCACACCTGTAGCATATAATCTCACAGAATCAGCTAACTAGAGATCCCAATTAGTCTATTCCTCCTGTAATTCAGTGGAACCTTGTTGTGATTTCATTTCTTGGTATTGCTAAGGCAAATACAGATGTATAACAGCCCCCGACCTGGAATTGTTGGTTAAAAATTGATGGGTTTTAGGCTTGATTGAACAAAGTTTGATGAAAATTAAGGAAATACAGGTTTCCTGCTAAGTCTTCGACAAATGTCCTAAGAATGTGAGCGTAAAAATTCACCAGGGAATTAGAATTTCAAGTGTAAGAATATATTTGAGGCTCTGCAACTGGAACATCAGCTTCTTGTTGCTGATGCATATGGAAAGAATTCATATCTGCATCTGTGTCCAATGATACATGATAATCATGACTTCCATCCTGATAGAATGTGTTAACGTCAGGTCCTTCATTTTCCTGCCCAACAACATCAACAGTATCCGAACCAATATTGACTTCACCATGAGCCTCGACTCTAAGCCTCTTTTTGTAGTCCTCCATCTCCCTCTTGTACCTCTCCCTCTCACGCCGACCTTGTTCAATGTATGGCAGTTTTTCATTGTCTGAATACAGTATGGACCTCCCACTATGCTGTTAACGGGAGAGGGGGGGCGGTCGTATTTGATATTGGCCATTGGATGACCAATGTCAAATTGCATAAACGTCGTCAGATATAATGTGAAGAACCCTGAGTTGGAACATTGATTACGAACCCCTATGACATTAGTGAGGGAGCGGGGGTCCGCATTGTGTCTTGACCATCCATTTTCAACATGTATCCACCGTTGGATGTTAGGACCCTTCTGTCAATGTCGAGTTGGAACCATGGTAAGGGAGTTTGGAACCTGGAATATTAGATTGTGAGGAGCTTGTTAATGGACCAACAATTCGATGTCCAAGGACGATTTTAGAAATTGTATAGGGTTGATATGAGCTATCAGATCTAAGATCAACCAACATAACCACTGTTTGATATTTTAAACTACCAATGGTCGATAAACCGAAGGGACCCTTGAGGTTATGTGGAGTCAACAATAACGCATTTATTAATTTATTTAAAATATTGTAAGATGGGTTATATATATATATGTTGTTTTGCGTTCATGCAATATGAAAAGAGAAGTGGTGGGCTCCGTGTAATTTATTTAAAAACATAAATATGTTATATGTATGACCCTTTTGGGTTGTCACTAGAACTGTGAGCTATTGAGGGTTGGGTTTCATATTTATTTATTATTTATGAATATTTACATAGAGGGGATATACTTTGGTCCATAAGTGTTAAGTTTATATGTTATTTAAATGATTTTCATATTTATATATAGATTAATAATTGGATAATATTTATATAATCCATTAATATATAAACAAAAACATATATATTTATATATCTTAAATAAAACAATATATGAAAATATATGAAATTGTGTGTGGGGTCAGAAAGAAGTTAGCATGTTGGCTAGTTGGAGAAAGAGGCCAAAAAGCTTGTTTACTTCCAATAAGGAACCAAGGAAATCCTAAAGAGAAGAGTGAGAATCACAAGGAATAGGTAAAAATATGGAAGTACAAGAAAATACAAGTACTTTTGACAGGAAAATTAGTTATAGATTTTGAAATATAGTTACAACATTGAGGAAAGTAGGTAGAATTGGAATTTTCTCGGTATGGAGAATTTGACGAAAATTATGCAAACTTAAAAAGACCATAAGTTACAGCTCACAAATAAGAATTGGGCATATAACAAATAATTCGAATGACAATTTCAGGATGATTATAACTTCCTACCCAAAAATTTGAATTGAAGGTTAAATTTTTGGAAAATTTTGAAGAAAATCTACAAGAGTCTTCACATGTTAAAATGTCATAATAGGTTACAATATTTCAAAGGTCATATATTTTAGCCTGGGGATTGGAATAACACAAGTAGATAGTCAATACAAAGAAATTGACGAAGAGGACAACCTGGAAAATCTAGAATTCTTAAGTCAATGATCAATTTGAACAAAATATTTAGGAAACACTATAAGTAAATTTTCAGGGAAAATTTCCTAGTAACATATAGGAGTCAAAAATATGCCCAAGGACCTTAGAGTGAAGAGGAAGTAGTTAGGGTTACAAACATAAGCATGAGTGATGTTAAAAAAACTAATGATCATGTAGTGGACCAACCTAAGGGTAGGGATTTGGAAGAAACAATCAAAAATCTCAAATTGGAATTTCTCAACTATAAAGATGACAATGAGAAGCTGATAAAAGATAAACAACATATTAGAAACCAAATATTTAAGAGTTTAAACAAAATTTAGAGTGAATTGACATAGAAAACTGAGTCCAGATTAGCTTATGAGCAAAGTGCATGGTTTATGATGAGAGGTATCGGAAGGTCAAGTCACTCCAAAATTGTTTCTTATCAACACTATCACTCAGCTAGGAAAACAAGTAAAAGGGATTATTTTACTATCGAATCTGATAATATCCATATTTTTTCAACACTTAGAGAAGTTAGAAGAAGAGCAGAAAAGCAAAGCTAAGAAAAATTAAGGCCCCCATATTTAATGGCGAAAATAAGAAAAGGGAAGACGAAAATACCTGGTTGCTAGAGATGAGGAAATATCTTTAATTGTTACACTATTCTTCGAATTTAGGGTCTAGAATTATCATATATCACTTGAATGGAAAGTTGAATCTCTGGTGGAAATATCTTTAATTGTTACACTATTTCTCAATACCTCTGCCTCTGATCACTACCCCATCACTCTAACTTTGGAAACCCACTGTCCTCTTGGCCCTATTCCATTTAAATACAACCCTCTTTGGAATCAGATTCCTGTAGCCAGAGAAATTGTTTAGATGACCTGGAGCCAGCATGTGGAAAGTTCGCCATGCTTTATTTGGGAAACCAAATTAAAAAGAACCAAGCAGATTTTAAAAGATTGGGCCAAAGATAATTATCAGGAGCCAGAGGAGATCAAAAAGAAAGTCAAGAATGAATTAGAAGGTGTGCAGTCAAGGATCGAAGAGCATGGATTATCGCAGCAAAATAAGGAGCAAGAAAGTGTATTATACGCACAACTGAGTCACATTAATAGGGAGGAAGAAACCAAGTGGCATTTAAAATCTAGACAATTATGGCTTCAAGGAGGAGACAAAAATACAGGCTACTTCCACAAACAGGCGACTGCTCAAAAGCTCAGGAACGATGTAAACACAATCCTGGACAGCGAAGGAAATCGGCACAGCACTCAAGAAACCATAAGGAAGGCTTCCTCCAAGCACTACAGGGACCTCCTAACTGAAATCAAAGGGGCAGAAGACTATTCCGACTTGCTCCAGCATCTGCCCAAAGGAGTCAGTAAGGAGATGAACGACAACCTTAGCAAGGAAATTAAAGAAGAGGAAATTAAAAGAGCAATCTGGAGTCTACACCTTGATAAGGCGCTTGGGCCTGACGGATTCCCCATCTGTTTTTTCAGGGAGTTCTAGACTCTGATAAAAAAGGACCTGACAAAGATGATTCGATGGGCACAAAGAAAAGGGAAAATAGGAGGATTCACCAATTCCACCTTTCTTGCCCTCATACCTAAGGAAAATCGGTGCTCTTCCTTTTCCAGATTCCGACCCATTTCCCTCTGCAATTCCTCCTACAAAATTCTATCCAAAATCTTAGCTACGAGACTCAAACCCCTCCTTCCCTCCATGATTTTTGAAATTCAAGGAGGTTTCCTGCCCAACAAACATATCACTGATTCCATTCTCCTTGTCTAAGAAGCCATCCACTCGAGTTTATCCAGGAAAGAGAAAGGATTTGTTCTAAAACTCAATATGGCGAATGCCTTCGATAGAGTAAGGCATTCCTTCCTTATTGTTGTCATAAAAAAGATGGGCTTCGAATCTCCCTTCATTAATATTATTGTAGCTTGTATCTCTAGGCCATGGATCTCCCCCCTGATCAACGGTAGGCCAGGTGAAGCATTCCAATCTTCCCGAGGTCTCAGACAGGGTTGTCTCCTCTCTCCCTACCTCTTCATCCTCATGGCAGAATCCTTCAATCAAGCTTTCGACCACAATCAGAGAGTGGGCCTTATAACTGGTATCAAATTCGGGAATGGAGCAAAAAACATTAATCACTCACAGTTTGCTGATGCTACCTTATTAATTGGGGGAGCCTCCAACATAATGGCAAGGCAATTCAAGAAACTCCTTGACCAATCTATGGGGTACTCTGGAGGCTTGGTCAATCAGCTCAAAAGCTGTATATATGAATGGAACACTTCAAATCAGGTTATCCATAGCATTGCAAACATATTTGGTGTCACATGCAAGCTGGAATGGACCCACTTTTCCTATCTGGGCATGCCAATGAGCTTGGGCCCTTTGAAGGCTAAAACTTGGAACAGAATCATTGACAAGGTAAAGAGAAAAGTGCAGCAATGGGGAACTCAGATTTTTGTCTTTTTACATCCTTTGCAGCTTCTGGAAGTGTGTAGGAACTCGGTTTGACTGGTTTTTTACCTTTATCCTTCGGTTGTTTGCCTATTTCTATCGATCTTGTATCCCAACCCTAGAGCATCTAGTGGCTTGGCACTTCGAGCCTTCCGTGGGAATTTTGGTTTGTCCAATCAACTCTTTGGTTGTTTTCTGCACTTGTCTAGTGGTTGATAAAACCTTTTGTTGCGTGCTTTGAGCAAACCACTTGTTGAGCGTTTGGCTTTCACTTCACTTTGTTTTGGGCTTAGATCACATAGTTCATTCGAGTCTTTGCGAGCTTTTGGACAGATTGTATTGGTGTTTCGGATTTGGTTCTACTTGCATTGAGTGAATTTGTTTGTTTACTTGTGTGATCATCTCTCAAACTTGTCTATATGCATTATGCCATTTTACAAAGAAAGAAAAACAAATGATCTTGTTGCATTACATTAGTTAGCATTTTGCATTGTTATTAGCAATTAGTCACTTTTAAAAAGAAAAGAAAAAAATTTCATTTCTTGTTATTAGTTGCATTAGGATCTTTGTTGATTGCTTAGTGATCATTTTGTTTGTGTAAAGATCTCAACTCTCCTGTAGATAGCATTCATTGAACGAAATGATTTATTTTGGCATATAGTTTGCATGCAGGAAATCTTTGAGAGATCACATACGGTAGGACCTAAAAACTGAAACATAATTGAAGATAAATTGTAAAATGAACTCAATGAACCTAACAACGCATTGGAACTTAACGCAAAAATTCTAGAGGTCTAGGCTAGAGACGTGTTCCGGCGTCGTAAAGCCTGGTAGCTTATCGTCGAGTGGTTGGGTGATTCCTCCACGGTGAAACGATAAGTGCCAGTACGGATTGTGCTCCCACGTACCGTCGAGTATATATTGGGAGACCCCTATAGGCTTAAAACCTTTTATCCATAGGAAGCCGAGTCTGCCGCCTTACAAGCCGTAATGCACTGAACACAGCATTCGGGAAGATTGACTGCCGTACGGGAAGTCCTTGGTTTTCATCTGATTGCCAAGGTGTATAAGCAGTTTTACGGATTGTTTGGTAAACCTCTTGCCTAGTTCTCCAGAGTAGTCACTTTTGATCCTTTTCGGACTCCTTAAAAGAAAAGGTGCCAGTGAGCGTCTTGTCATTTCGTGCTCATTAAATATTCGAAGGAGACTAGAGTCATCTTTTTGTCCTTTTCTCGACTCTTAAAACATGAAAATGTCAAGTTCAGTGTCTTAAAATTTATTTGGCCACGATAACATATTACCCGGTTAGATTTTGTTTGCGTTAGTCTGAGTAGGGTTTTGTCTCGTTAGATTCCCTAGGGTTTTGTGAAGTCCCATCCTGGCGGAATTACCAATTTTGTCTTCCAAGATACCGGTTGTGAGTGAAACTCTTTCTATTGTTCCAAGTATACAACCGCTCAATTCTCGTGCTCCAGGCGACGAGACTTACCAGTTTCATTGGAACCCTGTTTGGGAACCTTCTGAAAATGGTATCCCTTTTTGGGAATACACTTCTCTCGGGTTCCACCACCACCATTTCCTTCCGACATGGAAGACACATCCCCTACTACAACTGACGAATCCGGTGCGCCAGGTGGCGAAATTCCCACCGCAACGGAATCTACACCTGTTAGTAGAACTCCTGCTACTGGGGGACTACCTCCTCGCTATAGAGCAATAAGCAATGTTATGTCGTCTCCTTTCCCGGGTTCTATCTGGTCACAACTCACTTTTTCCAACACGGAGCCTTTGACTCCACAAAGTCGCAGTACAACTGTTACCTCAGTCACAACCCCTCCAACGGTATCTGTGGCTTCTTCGACTCCCATTTTTAGTCGACCTTCGGCCTCTTTATTCGGAGTCTTTGATCCCACATCGAATGTCCCACCTGAAGGCCAATACGATCAGTATCTACCACCTCTCGGGACCTGGACGGGTCTACCGGCTATTGAAATTTCAGTCCCGTTGTCAATTGATTGGGGTTCCACCTTTTATCATGGTGGCCAAGCATTGTATGCGCAACCCGAAAAACCACCTCAGCAAAACCTACAAGGACAATCCTTTCAAGGAAACCCTTTTGCCTCTGGTGGCCCATTTTTCACCTCTCATACTCAACCTACTGGTAATCCAGGTCAACATTCTGTTCAACAAGCTCAACCTGGTATCCAGCAAGGTTCTCCTACTGGACAAACTGGTCAATCATTTGTTAACCCAAATCAACCCAATGTCCAGTATGCTCAAATATCTGGACAAGCTGCCCAACCCCTTGGTCAGCCCACTGTCCAGTACAATCAACCTTCTGGACAAGCTGCTCAACCACTTGGTCAGCCCACTGTCCAGTATACTCAACCTTCTGGGCAAGCCGGTCAGCCTCAAACACAATTAGGCCAACCAACTGCCCAGCCCACTCAGCCATCTGGTCTGTTAGGACAACCTTCAGCTGTACAACAACAAATCCAATCCCAGCAGGTAGGCCAACCTCAGTATCAGAAGGTACAACCTTCCGGGCAGGTAATCCAACCTCAGTATCAGCAAGGTTATCCTTCTGGCCAGATAGCCCAACCTACAGGACAGCCTACTGGCGCTGCTCAATCCGGTCCTTGGCCCCAAGCGGGATCCCAAAACCCATCTGGTCTTCAAATGCAGGCTGGAGCTCATCCCAAACATTTTATCAAACTCAGGCTGGTTCTCAAACTCAATCAGGGGTCCCGCCACCGTATGGTTACCAACAACCTCAAGGGCAACCTTTGTTTGCCCCATACCAGAATTACCAACAACTGCAGGCGAATCCTTTGCAGAATTATCAACAACCATATGGCGCTTCTGCAGGATCGTTTGGTAATCCATGGAACGCTGGGGGGCAGATGTACTCTCTTATGGATGGCTGCGACCATACCACATACATCATGTACTTAAGCTATCAGTTGTATCTCTCGATGCAGATTCTCCGCGGCGGCTACATATGTTCTTGTAAAGCATTTCACCCCTCTCTCTCTCTCGGGCCTCATGCTTTAGGGGGCATCTGTTACACAGTAATTTGTCACCGTTGGTCACCGTCCCTGTTACCCCTTTCCCGCACGGTGGAGGACTCATTCCGGGACCTATGAGCAGTGACATAACTTAAAAACACTTGCATTATGTTCTCCTCAGTATGGACTTCATTTGCCCTGAAGAATCATATAAGCCCTCAAATTAAAATCTTCTGAACTATTTTGAGCCTACAAAGGGATCAAATTTCTAAGGTGCATGCTTTTCTTTTACATCCATCTTAACTCTAGATTTAGTGAGCATAGAGGGGGATTTAATTTCTTGATGATAATGTTAGAGTTTGTTCTATTTGTAGAGTTTGTGAAATCTTACAAAGACCCGGGATTTCACACGAGTGAGAGAGACAATTTTCTTGATGTGGTTTATAAACATGTATATGCATCTCCTTGATAGGGATGAGTAAGTGGAGGGATATGGAGATGAGTATGAGATTGTTTTGTGTGAGAAATCCATCACAACTTGCTAGATTTCTCACTCTACAATGTTTCTATGTGCTTGAGTTTGCGCTAAAAGGAAATCTAACACATGTTAGGTTTTCTTTTACATTGAAATGTTGTTAATCTAGCACACATTAGACTTATTTAGTCCTAAAATTTTGTTACGTTCTTGTGTTTGTGCTAGAAGGAAATATAGCATGTGTTAGATTTCTTTCAAATTTAGATGTGTTTGTGTTTCTGTTGGAAGAAAATTTAACGCAAGCTAGATTTCTTAGACTCTACAATGTTGTTGTTGGCAACGTGCTTGTACTTGTGGTAGACATAAATGTAGCACTTGCTAGATTTCTCAATTTACAATGTTTCTATGTGCTCAAGTTTGCGCTAAAAAGAAATCTAACACATGTTAGATTTTATTTTACATTGCAATGTTGTTAATTTAGCACACATTAGACTTATTTAGTCCTACAATGTTGTTATGTTCTTGTGTTTTTGCTTGAGGGTAAATAACATGTGTTATATTTCTTTCAAATTAGAATGTGCTTATTTGTGTTGAAAGAAAATTTAAAACAGTTTATAATTCTTATACACTACAATGTTGTTGTTGGCAACTTGCTTGTATTTGTGGTATACATAAATCTAACACTTGCTAGATTTCTCATTCTACAATGTTTCTATGTGCATGAGTTTGCGCTAAAATGAAATCTAACACATGTTAGATTTTCTTTTACATTGCAATGTTGTTAATCTAGCACACATTAGACTTATTTAGTCCGACAATGTTGTTATGTACTTGTGGTTGTGATAGAAGGAAATATACACGTGTTAGATTTCTTTCAAATTTAAATGTGCTTGTGTTTGTGTTGGAAACAAATTTAACACAAGCTAGATTTCTTATACTCTACAATGTTGTTGTTAGCAACGTGCTTGTATTTGTGGTAGACATAAATCTAGCACTTGCTAAATTTCTCACTCTACAATGTTTCTATGTGCTTGAGTTTTCTTTAAAAGGAAATCTAACACATGTTAGATTTTCTTTTACATTGCAATATTGTTAATCTAGCACATGCTAGACTTATTTAGTCCTACAATGTTGTTATGTATTTCTGTTTGGGCTAGAAGGAAATATAGCATGTGTTAGATTTATTTCAAATTTAAATGTGCTTGTGTTTGTGTTGGAAGAAAAATTAAACAAGCTAGATTTCTTATACTCTACAATGTTGTTGTTGGCAACGTGCTTGTATTTGTGGTAGACATAAATCTAGCACTTGCTAGATTTCTCAATCTACAATGTTTCTATGTGCTTGAGTTTGTGCCAAAAGGAAATGTAACACATGTTAGATTTTCTTTTACATTGCAATGTTGTTAATCTAGCACAAATTAGACCTATTTAGTCCTAAAATGTTGTTATGTTCTTGTGTTTGTGCTAGAAGGAAATATGACATGTGTTAGATTTCTTTCAAATTTAAATGTGCTTGTGTTTGTGTTGGAAGAAAATTTTACACAAGCCAGATTTCTTATACTCTACAATGTTGTTGTTGGAAACGTGCTTGTATTTGTGGTAGACATAAATCTAGCACTTGCTATATTTCTCAATCTACTATGTTTCTATGTCCTTGAGTTTGCACTAAAAGGAAATCTAACACATGTTAGATTTTCTTTTACATTGCAATGTTGTTAATCTAGCACACATTAAACTTATTAAGTACTACAATGTTGTTATGTTCTTGGGTTTGTGCTCGAAATATAACATGTGTTAGATTTGTTTCAAATTTAAATTTGCTTGTGTTTGTGTTGAATAAAATTTAACACAAGCCACATTTCTTATACTCTACAATGTTTTTGTTGGCAACGTGCTTGTATTTGTGGTAGAGATAAATTTAGCACTTGCTAGATTTGTCACTCTATAATGTTTCTATGTGCTTGAATTTGTACTAAAAGTAAATCTAACACATGTTAGATTTTCTTTTACATTGCAATGTTGTTAATCTAGCACACATTAGACTTATTTAGTCCTACAATGTTGTTATGTTCTTGTGTTTGTGCTAGAAGGAAATATAGCATGTGTTAGATCTATTTTCAATTTAAATGTGCTTGTGTTGGTGTTGGCAATGTGTTTGTATTTGTGGTAGACATAAATCTAACACTTACTAGATATCTCAATCTACAATGTTTCTATGTGCTTGAGTTTGCGCTAAAAGGAAATCTAACACATGTTAGATTTTCTTTACCATTGCAATGTTGTTAATCTAGAACACATTAGACTTATTTAGTCCTAAAATTTTGTTATGTTCTTGTGTTTGTGTTGGAAGAAAATTTAACACAAGCTAGATTTCTTATACTCTACAATGTTGTTGTTGGCAACATGCTTGTATTTGTGGTAGACATAAATCTAGCATTTGCTAGATTTCTCACTCTTCAATGTTTCTATGTGCTCATGTTTGCGCTAAAAGGAAATCTAACACATGTTAGATTTTATTTTACATTGCAATGTTGTTAATCTAGTACACATTAGACTTATTTAGTCCTACAATGTTGTTATGTTCTTGTGTTTGTGCTCGAAGGAAATATAACATGTGTTAGATTTCTTTCAAATTCAAATCTGCTTGTCTTGTGTTGGAAGAGAATTTAACACAATATTATTCTTAATGGGCCTTGTAATCAAACGAGTGATTTGAGGGGTGTGATTATGAAGGGGCCTAGATGACAACCTAAGACCACCCTGCTACGAAACTCAAAAAAAATGACTACGGGCCT